>JACAXG010000002.1:2947143-4396473 GCA_018881555.1 Amblyornis subalaris | reverse complement strand
GAAAGGAAAGGGACGAGTAGCATACATGACCTTCAGCAGTTTCTCAGTGTGTAATCATTTTTGACAGAATAAGCCATACCTTTGCAGTATGTTCCAAAATCAATTTTGTATTTTGCAATTTGAGTCAACTCTATTCTGTTCACTAATGTAGCATGGAGCAGTCAGCCTCAGTCTGGAAAATAACTTTCTGTTGTCACAGTGTTTGCTGCTGGAATAGAGTCTTCCAAACATCTCACTTAAATCCATATCTATTTAGTACTGGCTTTTGCACTGTGTTCACACTGAGTACAAATTTAAAGGACATCTTAATGTAATCATTGGAGGTCCTGAAACAGCAGCTKCTATGAGGGGTGGGTTTTATTCCTTCAGAGGAAGAGAAACAATATCTTGAAAGTGGAAACACAAATGTAAACATTTGTGCAAAAGGACAATTACTAAAACACCTATATCAAATGAAAAAATGATACCTTTCAAAATTAATTTTCTTTCCCATTAACTATAGTTAGGAGCTACGGATTTGAAAGAAAACACCAGTAATGCTTCACAAAGAAAACGGTACTTCATGCAATGGAGAGTCTGAGTGTTTTTTCTTTTAAATTTACTGTCTCTATGTATGAAGAACTTCCTTAGAATGGATACAAAGGAATGTGCAAGACTCTGCCACCAAGGAGTCTATAAACAGGAATATTTCACTGCTGCTTTGCTCATTCACAGTATTGTACAAGGAGCAAGCTCTTTTTTTTTTCCTATCTGCTGGTTTTGCTGGTGCACACTGAATTTTGACAATGAGTGAGAAGGCTGAAACATGAAGTTACATGCTGCAAAGTGGCAGTGAGAAGTGCRATGTGTGGTACACATACTGATCACAGTCTTTCTAAAGTAAAAACATTCAGGAGATTCAAGGAGCTAATCTGGCAGGGGTGTCACTGAGCAAGGAGTGTCCGTGGTCTATCGGGCAAACCCAACAATGTTGTGTCAGATCTTCATCAAGACTTCCTCCACATACATACAGAAAGCAGTTTTAAATACTGCTCTCATAACAATAAAAGTCACAAGAGATGTTTCCTCTGACTCCTTTTAGAACCTGRGTGCAGGCTGAAATCCCTGAAATAGGTCACATATTGTGATCTAAGATTAACTGAATGCAAAAGATCAGCATGTTGCTGCTTTATTTTCCTTGTGAAATTCCCTGCCCCAGGGCAAAATATTGTAGAAAGAAATTACAATATTTGAAGAATACCTTTCTGAAATATATGGTGCCTCTGAAAATATGGTACTACTGCATTTGGGAGGTAATATTTAAAGTGTCAGTGTTTAGTACCAACAAGAAGACATTCTATGTAAAAGATAACAGCACATCACAGCACAGAAAGGGCTTTAGGATTTTTTAAATATTGGTAGCCAAATACCTGGACCCATAATTTGCCTGGTATATAAATACATACACCTTTGAAATAAAGATAAAACTTCTAGGATGACAGACATTATAGACCCTAATGACTGGTCATAACTACAAAATGTGCCTGCATCCAAAAAGCACAGAACTMCATATGTTACCAGAAAATCCTTAGCTTCTCCAAACTTCAAAAAATGTATTAAGACAACTGTTTAAAATACTAAATATCTTCAGGCTGAGATCTTCAAAGTTCAAGAATCTGTTAGATTTTTCATGCCCAACAGTTAACACCTACCACTGCAACTGGTAACTAAAAAGCTTGAAAGATACATTTTTCAATCGAATATGTGTATGGTATGCCATCATTACATTTCCTGATGCTGCCTACAAATGTGTTTGCTTCACTTAGAATATATATTTCCCCAGTTCTTTCACAAGAAAAATATGACAATCAATCCTGACCTTTTTTTAAGTCTTAAAGAAACTCAAGAATATTGCTCACCCTGTCAGAAGTAAAATTAATTACTGCAAAACTTGAAGTTGGGTTGTAGTTTTCAAATGACGAATATTTACTTGTTGTCAATATATTTAGATGTTTTATGCGAACAGTAAGTTTCCCATGGAGATATAAATAATTAGTGTTTTCAGTTCAGACTTTGATAAGTTACTTGATTTGAATGCTAAATTCATAAAGCTAGTGATGATTCTTTGCTTTTGGATTTAACATTTCATTTCCTATTGCTCATCATGGTAGTATTGCTCACTGGGAACTAGTTTAAAGTTGTGCCTGAATATCTGCAGATGAAGGAATGTAGGAGAGAGATGAATGTCTTACTTATGGTAACCACCCAGGTTGAGCATTAATCCACGGTATGCAAATTGCAGAGTTAAATATCATCTGTGATAATCATTTTATCTGAGGCTGACTGAACTGAAATCAATCTRTGGTATGTTGTGACATATTAGTGTTCATTGTCAGCTTATTTCAGAAGAGAACTATCACGACATGCTTCTGTCTCGCATAAAAAACCAGATAGTCTTGTCTATGTAACCCTCATTTTTCTTAATTTTCCTCATTCTCTACTGGTGATATTGCCTTACTAAATATGTAATCATTAAATTAGGGCAAGTAAAAGGATTTTTATGAACTTTCTCAATATCTCATTGTCTTTAGTGATGCTTGCAGCACATTTTTTAGATTGTTAACTGATTTGATGACTGCATTATCTAACTGTTCTTATTGTTTAAGATCATTTTTAGAGATGCCCATACTGGAATATGCATACATCAGCCTCATGAATATGCAAAAAACATACACAATATTTGTTTTGAAGTTTGTATCGGTACTAACTGTTTGTGGTTTTTTACACATTCACTTTTAAAGGCCCTGGACCAAAATTTCAAAATACAATCTATCTGTTCATGATTAACCATCTGTAGGAATTTCTGCACAGTAAAATAACCTCTGGGTATATATTAGTTTGTCAGGTGATCTCATGCTTACAAATTACCCACAAAGAAATTTTTGACCACTGCAAACTTTTACACAAGAAAAATCAACCACACATGATTGTGTTCTACTTTTGACTATTTTAAATAAGTTCTACCAAAGCAGCTTACACGTCGTCATCTTTAGCCAGTTACTAATAACAAATATTAGGCAGCCTCCAGTTTGCATCAGATATGTTAGAAGAATGCGAGACTGAACACACTCCAGTGATTTAATTATGTAAACAGACAGTAACATGATAGCAGACAGAGGAAGAAATTAATCTAATATTCTTTATGTCTCTCTTTTTTCTTTTTTTTAAAAATTTTTATGTACTAGTATGCACTAGAAGAACCTGTCTCTCTGTTCATAGATCCCTCCTTACCTGCTAAGGCTCCGATGTATGGTGAGACTCAAAAGGTAGTAAATGCCTGCCCCTGCCATGCTCAGTTCTGCTCTCAGATCTCCGTGGGAAGAGAGAAGGCTCTTTGGTAGGGCTCCTGATAGCTCCCTGAGGAGTGAGGGAAACCTTAGGTGACTGCAGCCAGCCCATAACCCCTACAGTGTGGTGCCCTCACTCCCTCCCCCATTGGCTGCTGATTTACATTTCCCCTTTTAGCCCAGGAAGGCTCTAATAAGGCAACTGGTTGAGGAGCACCAAAGCTCCAGATCCCTGCTATTTCTTTTCAGGAGAAGAGGCTTCCTGTGGAGCTGACTGACTTCATTCAAAGGCTCTCTCTCTGAACTGACATAAAGGAGGAAATTGTCCCTAGAGACTGTCCTTTGTCCTTTTTATCCTTCTCCTCTCAATTTTAAGTTCCTAAGGATGATTAACACAGTGAAACATGTAAAACATGAAACATTCCCATACAGCAGTGTTGAATCAAAATCCCAAAGTTGTCTGCTATGGCCTAAACAACCTGTTCGGAAAAAACCAATTGAGCATACAGAAACTTGTGTAAAATCAGCACAAGATAAGCCTAAGCATAGTTATGCTTGCATTCATCTACTATATAAAATCAGGCTGATCAAGTGAATTAATCAGGACACCACAGGCTACTTTCCTATGTAGCACTGATAGGAGAATAAGCATGGGCTGGCAGGGACCTGGGCCACTAAGAAAGCTCCTCAGAAAGAAGATTCCTGAAAAACATGGACCAAAGTTTCAGGCTCCACAGAGGATCTCCACTGGAGCCTTTTCAGGCTCTGTCTTCTATGAATGGCATCAGTGGGTGCTGCACTGGCATTTGGCCAGTGTCTATGCCTTATGGCTTGGATTGCAAAGCACATGGGCGTAGTTAGTGCTACTTAAGGGAACAATAACTAATCAGTTTAGGGAAGAGATGATACTGCTTGCTGTAACCGAATGAATGCTTCTCTCTCTTACCTAATCACATCCTCCTTTTTTCTCAAGAACACAGGAACACTTCACTGGAAACAGAATGGAGATGAAAATATAAAGTGGAACGAGAGCTGGATTTAAAACTCATGTATAATCAGTCTGTATGAATGAGATAAAGGCTCCGTTAAGTCTCCTCTCCTCTCCCTGCTCCGTGGGTGCTGACACAAGAGCAGAATTTATTGCACAGTAAGTATACCACAATTGCTATTTGTAGTACTCGCCTTTCAAGTTATAACATTAAGAAATAATATTTCAGGGCCAGATGTGCTATTTAATCACTCCTCTCCATTCTCCTTCTCCATTTTTGTGAAAGTTGTTAGAAAAATAGGATGGTGAATAATGAATTAACATAAGGTCCTGACCTGGATTTTGAGGGAGCAGTTGTTTTATTACCTGTCCTTCTCTTCTGTAATTTTCTCATAATTTCATGCTTCAGAAGGCAGAGTTCCAGAAACTTTGATTTAAGACCATTCATGCTTCCACGTAACATTCCGAACTTGCTTTATGAAATCCATTTCAGGGGTTAATCTACAGCAACTCCTTCAATATATATAATAGGAGGAAGCTGTTTACTGGTTTTGACTTTGGTGGTCACCTATGGGACTGTCCATCCCAGAGTCTGCATACATGAACAAAGCTGTTTGAAGATCTTAAAAATGAAAATTAGGTATGCTACTCTTTGCTAGCTTATTTTAAATCCTGTTTCTTTCTTTTCAAGTGTTGGAAGGATAGAACAGGCAGTTACACAACACTCATCATCCTGAAAATGCAATAAACAATAGCCAGCTTTTTGCACTGATTAAAAAACCCAAACAAACAAATAACCCTCCCCCCCCCAAAAAAAAAAACCCCACCCTAAACAAACAAAAAAAACCATTTTGTGTGAAGTCTTATTTTTCTTCAATCCCCCAGGGAAGGAGAAATTCTTTCTCCAGTCCTTTGCCTAACTRTTATCTATGAATTAAGGGAGCTCTTATCAAGTGAATCTAAAGCATTAATTGCTATCCCTGGAGCTCCTAAACCCTATCCTTGTGAACAGTGCTTCAATGTAAAATACTATTTCTATAGAAGATTTCCTAACCAATTGGGTCTTTGTGATTTTAGTTCAGGCCATAATGAATTAAAAAGGTCTGGGTGCTTTTTGACAYTACGGAAAGAAACAGGGGAGGGAAATATTTAACTTTTAGAAAAAGCAGAGAAATCAACAAAAGGGTACCTTTTCTTCAATGTTATGCACAGAAGAAACTATCCTGTGAGCTGCCCTGTAAAGTCCTGTGAAGATTTAAACCACCCAGCAGACATCAGTAAGAATGGGGAGTTTCTTTCTAATCTTCTTGTCAGGTGGTGTTTTCAATTAGCTGCAGATTATCTGACACAATATCAGTTCTGTGAGTTAAGGGCTTGATAAACAAGCCAAAGTGTGCAGTGGCATCAGAACTGCTCTTAAGGCACAGTCTCCAGATAGCAGGTACACTTCTGAAGGTCAGTGTGACATTTTTATCCGCACAATAGGCAAGTGGGAGCCAAAGATGCTGCATCAAGACAAATAGAAGCATATGAAGAGACACAGAGATAAAACACTAAAATAAATATATTCTCACAAATAATATTGCATTTAAAGTAGCAAACATGAGAAAAAGGTCTGTGGTTGGCAGAGTGCAGTGAATCATTTCAGAAAATCCTGCTCTGATTAAGTTCCAAAATTTATGATCTAAATCAGTTTGAGATCCTTCCACTCCCAAAGCAATGTGTGCCCCTAATCCTTTAGGTCTTTTTATTTAGCTTCAGTCTCAGAATAGKGAAAAGAGGGGCAAAGGATTTCCTTGTTTGCATCTATACTAATTTGTTGACTCCAGCCTGTCCTTGGAAGGTTGTATATCATCAAAGAGCCTGATGTGTTTTTCCACAGAATTAAATTACTTGAAGAGGTTAAAATAAAGGTGTGTTAACAACACAGTGTACCTAAGACTAATTTCACTGGCTGCTATTCTGTTAAAAGACAGACCTCTCATCTCTTTCTCCTACTTTGATGTGTTACATCATCCCTAGAACCTGGTCACTCCTATATGGTGAAATGCATCTGAGAAGAGCATGAAGATCAGAAACCCCAGTATATTGAGAATGAGTGACTGCAGCATCATCAAAACCGTGCTAACCCACAGCACCTTACTCTCAGGAATGCCATTTCAGTCTAGGAAACATGATCCATAGTTCAGTCCTGCTGCTTCTCCTCAGCCCTTGCTTTCAGAAAGGGATAATAAGAAAGCTACTGCTGTGATTTTGAGCTCTGCCTGAATGAATATTAAGATCATATTTCATCCCTGTTCATCAATGACTTTTGCAGTGGAATAAAACAAATATCTACTTCTGTTGAACAATGCATGCAAAGCAATAAATCCCCTCCTGGTTATAAAAGGAGCAAGGATGGGTCCTACATACCCATCCAGGGTGCAGGAGGAAGACGGCAGAAGAAGCTGAAAGAATGGATCTTACACGTGAAGATGCAAATAGTGTGCAATGGACAGAGTGATGGCCCGGGCAGAGAACCCAGAGGTTATGCTGGGGACTGCCAAGGGCTAACTTGTGCAGGCAGCCCAAGTGAGCACCTGGGGGCCACGCTCTAGAAGGACTGGGAGCAGGAGAGATCTTCAATATGAGTGTTGCAGTGTCCAGCTGAAACAACATCTGCATCTTAGATAAGGTGAGTAGACCTGATGCTAGGGTTACTAGCAAATGCAAGTTTTCGGGTTTTAAAATTTCACTGGAAAGTAATCAGGGGTATGTGTGAAGATATTTACCATCTTTGCATAATTATTCAGCCCAACCTAACTGTTTACCTTCTTTGGCATACCATGTAAGAWATTAACGGTAGAATAAAGATAGCAGTGAAGAGCACACTAATTCAGTAGTGTTTTCATTTGAAGTTTGTAATCTCAAGCAGAATCAAGATAAAAGAAATGGATAGCAAAATAGAAACTAATGACAATTTTCTGTTCATGCCCAAATATTTCTCAAGGAGAAAGGCAATTAGGTTATGTCTGGACAAGTGTTCCCTGCCACTGTCTTATGTAAAGACCATCCTGCTTTACAGGAAAAAAAAAGACAAGTTTCATCTTTGGTCTGAGAACTGAACATTAAAAGAAACTTACAGTCCTCTATGGCATGGCCATGATACTGATTGATACTTGATCTAAAGAAGAAAATTTAAAGGAAAAATTGTCTTTATACCTTATGAGCCCAGATGTTTGAAGGGACAGAACTGAGAGCAGAGGTGGCGCTACATGAAATACAGCAACAGAGGCATGTCAGGACACGGTGAGATGTGTTGTCTGACTTGGTCCGCAGAAGCTCACTACAAAATACAAAAATGAAACTAGGAATTGCAGTGTTGAGACTGTAAGCAGTGCTGGCTGTGCTGATGCTACAGAAGGCTGCCAGATGGCTCCAAAACTGCATATGCTTATTGCCCAGAAATGTTTTTCAAATCAAGCGATAACTACCAAAGCCAAAATCTGGAAAGTCACAAAAGTCTCTGACCTCTGCATTCTCAGGGTGCTGCCTGTGCAGCTGCCATGTGCTGGCAGACACTGTGTCTGAAAGCAGATCACTAGAGGTGTTAATAGCAAAACATCTCTTTCCATCTCACTTCCCTATGGAGGCTGGACTGTAAACAAACACACAATAGCGAAATAGTTCGAAACCTACATTTTTAGCCTAGACCACACATTTGTGCTTTTCTCAGCCAAAGGAGGTTGGTATTACCTGTTCTTCTGTGGCCACTACCTTGAGTGTAAATTCACAGAGCTTTCACATGGACCCATAGAAGGGACTCCCTCTTTAAAACAACACATGAATCTCTCCAGCACTAATAGGAGCTTTATTTATCCATGCTTGGGACTGTGCTGATTAAACAAAGGGAAAGTTGCTGTTCAGGAGCACAGAGCAGGCCTCAGATTTGTTGCAAGCTGTTGCAGGCAACATACCAAATACCTAACTACATAAACAAATCMAGTTTCATCTTTAGGGATTCAGGTTTTCTACATAAAATCTTGGTTTGCACTACTGAGTGCTTTACTGCTTCAATTTCCTCACTTCTCAAGGTCACCCATTTCCTCCTGAATGCTAACCCAGTTCTGTTTGAAGTGACAACACTTTTTTAAGTTTGTGAAATCAGTACCTGGTATTCAGCTCATCTGGTATTCTGTGTGAAAACCTGAGTCTTCAATTATTCTGCTAACCTCCAGATTCTCTTTCTTAAGAAAACCTGATAATTTTTATTACAGCAATCAAACCAAGCATTTTACTGAGGCTGAAGAAAATTAGATTTAACTCATTTTCTTTTCCTAGAAAATTAAATTTTCTCTAATATCTTAACTACTGACCAAAAAACAAGTCTAAAGGGGCATCACTTCCTCAGATCAGGGTCTCTTTTGGTCAATAGATCTGCCGCCTGTCACATCAAGGCAAAAGCTGGCCTTATCTTTATTYAAGAATCTTTTCTCCAGTACATACCTTGAAGTCTTCTGTAAAGACTTTTTAAAGACACTTGACACACACTCAACCCCTCATCCCCTCATCACAATTACAACCAAAATTCCACACAATTTTTCCACAGTGGCAATGTCCAGTCCTTGTTATGTCTTGCAATAGCTGTCATTATCTTGAATTCCTCTAGAGCCCCACTGTTAAACTCCTGGGTTGGACTTAGCTGCCAGCCAGGTGCCTACCAAGCTGCTCTCTCACTTCCCCTCCTCAGCAATTTAGGGGGAGAAAATAAGATTAAAAATTTGTGGTTCAAGATAAAGGTAGTTTAATGAAGAAAAGCTAAGGCACATGGAAGCATAGCAAAAAAAAAAGATTTATTCTCTACTTCCCACCAGCAGGTGATGTCCAGTCACTTCCTAGGAAGCAGAGCCCCAGTATGCATAGCAATTGCTTTGGAAGACAAATGTCTTAATAATGAATGTTAATAATGAATGTCCCCCTTCTTCTCCTTTCTTTTGGCTGTTAGTGCTCAGGTCAAGGTCATATGATATGGGATGTGGCTTTAAACAGTTTGGATCTTCTGTCCTGGCTGTGTCCCCTCTAAACGTCTGGCCTACTCCCAGCCCCCTGACCTTTGTGGGCGAGGTTGGAGAGGCAGCCTGGGTGCTCTGCTAGCGCTGCTCAGCAAGGGCCAAAACACTGGTGTGTTATCAACACCCTTCCAGCTACAAACGCAAAGCACAGCACTACAACGGCTGCTGTGGGGAAAGTTAACTCCATCTCAGACAGACCCAATATGATATAACAGGAAATCTTGGTCTCTCACAACCTGAACAGCAGTTACCAGCTTAGGCTGAATTTAAAGTACATGTCTCTGGGTAAAAGCTGTAAGAAACTAAGGTGTGCAATGGTAGATCAAAAAAAGGCCAGAGTGACCCAGTTTCATACCTATCACTGTGGCCAAAAGCAGAAGTCTGTAGGAGGGGTTTAAGAACTGGGAGAACTAWTAAGTAGACTTTTCCATGGTCTGAGGAAGTCCATGGCCTTCCTGAGACAAACCAGTATGTCTGAAGACTAATCAATAGACCTATTCTCTCTCACTTTTACTTTTAGGGTCTCTAATATCCAGTGGCCCAAAACATTAAGTTTTACAATGTAATTATGCATTGCTTGCAAACTGCTTCCTTTCCCTTAACAATCTCAGTGGGTACTCCCTAAGTTTTGGATTGCAAAAAACAGAATCAGCATTCCAGGTGCAGTACCTCCATATATTTTATGATTTTATGGTCTGCTGTCATACCTTTAGTCATTCTCTTCCAAGTCAAGCACTCCAGCCGTGATGAGACTTCTCTACAGAACGGGTTCCAAACCCATGGAGCAGCTTTGTTGCCTTTTCTGTGCCTTTCTTAGTTTGTCTGCATCATTTTAACATCTCCAGTATAATTTGACTCATTTTTTTTCCCACAACCTCTTAAAATATCTGTGAGATAATTTGTAGGAAACTTTGTACATTTCACACTGATGCCCTCCATAAAATTTACATTAAAGTGACATACCAAGCTGCACAATTTTAGGATACTTAAGACATGGATCTGACTAATTTGAGATGATGTATTTACTGTATAAATATTTATCAGAGAATATGTTTTTTTCAAGAGGCATTATTAAGATTCTTCTGATAATTTTAAATATAATATTGTCTCTTGAGTGTTTTTGTATTCACAATAACTTTCTTTTCAAGTTACTAGCTTTTAAAGGAATCCTGCATAGTCTGCTACTTTCTGAATACTGTGCAAGGCATTTTGCATCTGACTCAGACTCATATCTTGTATGTATGGCAACGCTTCTGGTCAATTCAGGGACGTTGGAAGAATCCCATGGATTGTGGTCTAGAGACAAGAGAGGTCCAGGAAGACTTTTTAAGGATCAGCTTGTCCAACTTCAAGAGTGGCACATCCTGATGAACAGGAAATCAAGCAAAGGTAGCAGGAAGCCTGCAGATATGAATGAGAAGCTCCTGACAATAGAGGTGGAAGAGGGGAAAGATGACTCTGAAGGAATACAGAGACATTCTTTGCATGTACAAGTAGGAAAGTCAAAGTCCACCTGGAGTGAAATCTGGAGAGAGGGGCTTCTGCAGGTACATTACCAGCAAATGGAAATCTAGGGGAAATGTGGACTGATGCTGAACAGAGGAATAGGAGGCAAATTATATGAGCAAGGCTGAAGTACCCAATGGCTTCCATGCCCCAACTATAGACAGAAAGTAATACCAGCCTTCAGGGATCCCAGGTCCTTGAGAACAGTGGGAAAGTTTGCAATAAGTAAGGTGCAGGAGGATCAGGTCAGTGAACATGTCAATAAACTGCACACAAGTTCATGGGACCTGATGAGATAGACCTGAAAATGCTGAGGAAGCTGCCTGATGAAGAAATGCCACTCTCAATTATCTTCAAGAGATCATAGTAATTTGGAGAGATTCCTCAGGAGTGGAAGAAAGCCATCACTCCAACCTTCAAGAAGGACAAGAATAATCCAGGGAACTAGAGGGTAGTAAAATTCACCTCAATCACTGGAAAGGTGATGAAGCAAATAATCCAGCAAATATTTCCAAATATTTGTAAGGCAATAAAGTAATTTGGAATAGTCAGCATGGATTTACAAAAAAGATTTGAAAAAAATTTGCAAAAAAGTGGTATTCTTGTCCAATGGCATGATGAGCTCAATAGATGAGGTAAGAGCACGAGATGCTGTTTACTCTGATTTCAGGGAGGCTTTTGGCACTGTCCCCATAACACCCCACTGACAAAATTATGAAATACAGATTAGATACATGGACAATAAGACATATTGAAAATGGTCTGAAATGTAGGGTTTGTTGAAGAGCTGTGATCAGCAGCACRAAGTCCATCCAAAAGCTGGTCACTAGTGGTGAGGGTTCAATACTAGAGCCAGTACTGTTCAACAGCTTCATGAATGACCTGGATGATGAGAATGAACCTGACCTTGACAAGTAGGATGGAAAAATAGAAGAAGAAATAGAAGAAAACTGACACGTCAGAGGGTTGTGCTGCCATTCAGAGGGACCCCAAGGGTCTGGAGAAGTGACTTGACAGGAACTTCTTTGTTGATCCCTTGTTGATGTAGTTCAACAAGTGAAATGCAAAATCCTGCATCCATGGGGTAAGAAACTCATGCAACAGTACACACTGGAGCCAACAGTATGGAAAGCGCRTTGACAGAGAACATCCCAAGAGTCCTGGTGGACAAGGAGTTGACCATGAGCCAGCAACATGCATTTTTGTCAAAGGAGGCCTGGATTTGATTCCTACCCTCTGTTTATCACTGATGAGAAACATCTGGAGTGCTGGATCCCATTCTGAGCTCTCCAGTGCAAGAGAGACATGGACATACAGGACTCAGTCCACCAGAGGCCGTGGGGATGATTAAGGTACAAGAACATCTGACATAGTGGGAGAGGCTGAGTGAACTGGAACTGTTCAGCTGGAGAAKAGAAGGCTCAGGAGGATCTTCTTAATGAATATAATGAAATACCTGATGGGAAACAGTAAAGAAGATGGAGCCAGGTACTTCTCAGTGGGAAGGGCAATGGCTACAGGATGCAAAAAATTCTATTTAAACATAAGAAAAAAGCAGGTTGAGGGGTTTTTGTGTGTGTTTCTTTTTGCTTTGTTTTGTTTTACTGTGCAGGTGGTCAAACACCTGGAACACGTTGCTTGGAGAGGCTGTGGACCCTCCATGGAGCTACTCAAACCTCAGCTGAACACGGCTTTGCACTATCTGCAAAGTTCTCTATGTTTTGAAGAGGGGTACTGAACTAAATAATCTTCAGAGATGTTTTCCTACCACATATATTCTGTGACTCTGAATGTCAAGATCTTCCAATTATATCTGATCTCATAAATTAAAAAGATGATTTTATATAAAACACCTCCATAAATATCTATATCTTTGATTTACCTGTGACTTCAATAATCACAGTTCTGTGAAGTTTGTATTGTAATTCTTTCCAAGGGGTTCTTCCACGTAAGAATTGCTATTTTCTCCAAATATATTACTTTGTCACCTAGAGATATCTTCTGTGTCACTGTATCCTTATATCATACAATTTTACCCCAGATAACTATAAGAAACTCTTAATGTGAGAAACTCCTTGGGTTACTAGAATTAGTTGGACCACAGACAGAGAGGTAATATGGCCATAACTGAACACTTGGTGAGATGCATATTCATTTCTTTGCTTTTTGAAGTGCTGTCATTATGAAACATCCTTAAATTATTCATAAATCTGCTTTAAGAGATGAGACTATTTGGTGTGATGTTAATTTGCTGCCAAAGAAGGGTTCCTCAAGTTACCAACCTCTGTCCATTATCCTTTTTCCAAACCTGATACTTAAAAACCTAGGATGCATATGTAAACAAAAATAAATATTTCACCTGCATTAGTTTAATGGAGAGGTTGACAGACAATTTCACTCAGTCTTCATGTCTCACTTTTGCTTTACTTAAATTCATCCAAATTCATGTAAAGGTTATCGGCCTTTTGGTCCCATCCATTATCTCCTTCCAGACCCAAGGAGGTGTAGAATTATTATACAAATATAAAGCACATGGAGAAAAATTCCATTGTGTAAATATCAGCTGCTACTCTGTCCATCTGATCACTATCAGCTATCTGCTAGTGCAGAAACTTCTTTTCTTTGTTAGATAAGATAGGGATGTTTATAGCAGTAACAAGGCTCATAGTGGTTATTAATAGATGAAAACCAAGAAGTGTCAAGAGCTGTTATCATTTTGTAGATGTTTGGACTGTAGGTCACCAATCTCGTAATGACTGCTCTGTTCTAACAAACGTGAAGAACCAGATTAGCAGACCAAGGCAGGAAACTGGAAGATGTGAAGATGTGCTATTGAAAAACTCTGGGTGAGATCCAGCTTGGAATGAGGGCATCTGAAATTAGTCTTCTATATGTGCACTAGCTGTCTGAGCACCTATTAGTCTGAATGGATTGCTACTCAGTGCAGTCAATGGATCCTGAAAAGTGCTCTGCATGCACTAAAGTACATGTTTGTTGCATGGCCATTTGAATCTCACCCTCTTGAAAATAAGGAGAGACCAGGACCAAATGACAAGCTGATTTGGGTTTACATTGAGCACAGAGTACTCCAGACTGTATGAAGCATACTAGCTCCCAAGAGTCCTTCAGGTGAGAACAGCTTAAAAATATGACTTTGTGTAAAAGATTGATTATTTTTTCATGTTCTTTTAACACATCAGAGTGAGAAACCTGTGAATTCAGCTAGCTAGGCAGCAGGTGCAACCCATCGTAGACAAGCTGAAAGTTCAGCCTCATGAGGAAAGGAGCAATGACCTGGGCCACTCCTAGCCCTCCACTATAGTTAAGAATCCCAAAGGAAGTTAGACGCTTTCCTGCAAATGAGAAAGGCATGATTTTCTAAGTCCAGTGCCCTGAGATAACACCTCCCCTCTAGGAGGTTAAAAAACTCCCAGAAGATGTGAACAAATGAACAGCTGTGTGATCATTTTAAAGCCACTGCAAAGTGAAAGTGGAGTTTCACTAAAGACAACATCGGTGTGACTACTATTCATGGCACAACACTGAAGAAATTGTGCTTGCAAATTTCCTGTTTGGGACTCGTGCACTGTGCCCCTCAATCTTCCTTGCTTGACGCAACAGTGGTGGATTTAAGAGAGGAACAGCTTGAGATTTCACACACTTAGCTATAGAAATAGCCAAAACAGCTGTGGCTGCACTCCCAGAAGACCTCCATGTCTTTGTACATCTTTGCACTGCAACATCTTTGCAATGGAATTTGGCCTAATTTGTGGCTCCCTGATCTCCAGCTCTGCATAGTCTCTGCCTGTTCTCCAGCACAGCTACGTGAGATCGTAAACCCGGAACTGAAAGCTTCATATAACGGTAGAGATGCCACATGCTAGGACAGCTGCCATACAGTCTGCCAGAAATTCACTGGATTCCTTCTTCTAGTTTGATATCCTAGTCTATTGGCAGCTGTGGTGCCATTTCACTCCCTGCCGACCAGAAACCATGCAGTGCAGGGCTTGCAAACAAACTTCTCATGCAACTTCCACTACATCTGATCCAAGACTGTAAACTACAGAATAAAGAACTCTAGTATAAAGTTTCAAGTGTCCCAAGACCTGCACTATGGCAATCTCTGCTTAAATATGTCCAGTGACTGATACTGCATAAAATACATTGACTCTTAATGCTCTCCAAAGTGTTCAATATGCACGTGAAAAGATGTCTTCTGTAATAGTTTTAGGTTGGGTTTCTGCCTGAGTAGCAAGGCAACATTTTCTTCCTGGATTTCTGACACAGATCTTGAGTACAAAATGATTTCAGATATCTTTGGCAGCTCCTCTCGCTTATTTGCAAGTTATATAATAAATTAATTTTTCATGTTTTTACTGATAGAGCTTGGCTTTTCACTGATTTCTCTTCAGTTCGGGCTAAAGCTAGCTGGAAAAGAGTTTAGCTGGAATATTTTTCACCAAGAAATCTAATTGTATCAAATAAGGAAATCCTGTAGATTTTGTTTCAATTTTTTTGTGGAGAGAAGAGGGGAAAATGTTCAGACACTGTCAAAATATTTTGTCATTTTCTTATAAAATGATTTTTAAAATTTGTTTTATTTTGTATGGAATACTGTAACATAACATTTAAAATTGTCAAAAATCAGAGCATTTTTTTCAAAATAAAATATTCTCATCAACTCTAAATGAGGTTGTTTTTTGTTGATTTTTTTTTGACATGAGATTTGGAAATGCATTTTTGGCTCTCTTTTCAATATGAAATATACCAGATAGAACATTCACCTTCAGTTCAGCAGTGCCAAACATGCCCCTCTCCAAAGGACAACAGGGTCAAGGAAGCAGCCAACAGAGACAGCTGTAAGGTGCGTGTGACTCCTAGTATTTGAACATGCCATCAGCTGTAGTTGCGAGGAGTTGCACCTGATTTCATACAAGCATTTTAAGATAGAGAGAACAATATGTCATGATGGTGCCAGAACAAAAAAGGGTGCAAAAATTAACAGAGAAGCTGATGCAGGTTAAAAGCAGTATAAAAGAGGTATAATTATTTGTATAGGAAGATTTAGTCTGACATTGTGAGACATCTGTGAAAACCTCATGCCACTATTATTCATGCCAGAAGAGTTATGTAGCTTCCAGAACACAATAATTAAATTAGACAGGACTCCAGAAAAACTGAAATAAAGCAAAAATGTATAGTGCTACAGGGGAGCTTAAGCCAAAAAACCTGCTTATATCCATTTGGAAATACATGCCAAAGAAACAATTATTTTTGTATTTATCCATACTGATTTTTCCATATGTCTCTAACTGAAGCATGTGGTGCAAAGTATATATGCAGCAGTATGATGTGATAATTACCCCGAGAAGATAAAATAGATATATAAAAATACTAATTAATTTTATATAGAATAGAAACAAGAATTCTGCATCAGCAGTCAGCAGCTACAATCCTTAAGGAATGAATGTGAAAATACTACTTGTGTCATGATTATTTATGGACTTATAGACACATGCACATGCATATGTGTCAGATGTTTCTAAAGGCTTTTTTAAATTATGGCTGTCTGTCTTACTGGCATGAGCAGTCTTGTCTGCCAGCATTTTCCCWTTGAACAGTAATAAGGACATCCTACGGCCATCACCAAACCCCACAGGCTGCTACCAGGAAACAAATAGCCATATTCTAAGCAATTCTTCAAGATTATGTTTCATTCCTTACACTACAGCTCATATTTTTAATAAAAATTCCTTTTAGAGCTCAAAATTCAGTGAAACATAAAGCATACATTTATACAGTAAGTCAAATAAATTACTTGGGCCAGGATTCATCCCAACTAACTTCAGCTACAAAACCACTCACTCTGGTCTCCCTTTATACTAAAAGAATAGAAAACACTGGAATAGAAAATACAGGAGGATCCAACAAAGATCTGTGCCAGGACCTGGGGGTGCACCTCTCCCTGTTGGCTGCATTGCAACCCTGGAGTGACTGTGCCTAAGACACAGTGTGAATCCCATCCTCAGTGCCTGTTCTGCAGTCTGTTTGGAAGCACAATTTCTCTTAACTCTTTTAGGTGCCTTGTTTGACTTCCAGTCATAAACTCCAGAAATGGCCTTTGAATATTGAAAGGTAAACCCACTTGTAACTAGTTGGGTTAAGGAGGAAGCTCGTCTGGAAGTGATCAAACTGAGCTATTGGGCTCCACAAACCCTGACTGCTTGCTTTGGTCCATTGTTTATTGCCTCAACTCATGATACTAGGACCTCAGTTTAATTCATAGATGCAGATTTGGATAAAGCTGCTAATGACAGCATAAATATTTTCCTTTTGTTTTCCTTCTAGAACGGTTGCAAGCTGAGTAACAGAAACAATATCTTTAACTTGTGCAAAAGGCAGGATGCATAGGGCAGCTTAGTTCTCTGGCCCATGGACTCTTCCACTCTTCCTCTTCTGCTGCACTTCAGGTCTCCAGTTGGCTTGGGCTGCTTCCCAGATAGCCTAACAGTCTGAAAAAGAAGAGTCATTAGTATCTGACTTCTTTCACTTCTAGTCTCCCAGGCACAAACTGTTCTAAGTCGCTTTCTCCTTCAGTTACAAAACCGGAGACAAATAACTTCAAAAGATTCAGAGCACAACATGTGTTAATATTAATGGGTAGTAAATAAAAAGGACTTTCACTAGGTGATAAATACCTAATATTATTTAATCCAAAGTAATGTTTTTTCTTAATTACCATAGTTATGTGGATTTTTTTAAAAGCAGAAAATTGTAAAACCAGGGAGAAATTGAAGAGTGAAATCCCAAAACCCCCTAACTGTTTTGTAAGGAAAAAGAAATGTTGAAGAGCTTGAGAACACAGAAATATATTGTACCCATYGAATTGAAATCATGTTCACTGATTCAGTGGTCCAAAGTAGAGGTCACGTTGCAAATATCCTAGAGTGGAATCAATGTTTTGATTGTTCACTATGATCTTTTCTGTTGAAAAGAAAGACCTTTTCTGCTCTTCTATGGATCTTTTAAAACAAGGTACACACACCTCCTACAGCATATGTTTTCACCAGACTGAGTAGATAACCACCACAGTATTGCTGCTTATATTTGTTCAGAATTTCAACAAGATGGAAAATTCCTCTCTGTCCGTGTCTGAAAATTTACCTTCTTGCAACAGGATTCTTAGATCTCTGGCAATAACATCTCTTCTGCAAAGCCCCAAAACAAAAAAAAAAGAAAAAAAGCATTAATGGCAAAAGATAGGCAGCTTCACTTTTGAGACGCTGCCATTTATGACATCTTTAGATTTGGGGAACTCTAACAACACTATAAAAAAAAAAGCTGAAAGATAAAGGAAAAGAGACTTTCCTTAAAATGAAAAGTTTGATGACTGAGAAGTTTTGAACTGAGTGTCAATTACTCATCTCATACAATTTTAAGTAATGACATGTCCTGGGTGATTTGTATCTATGCACCTTATCATTGCAAGGAAGGAAATTTTCAGGTTCTAGATATGTAAGACATTCCACGCTTGAATGTAAAGACAGTTACCACATGTAGAGACCGCCGAAATTGCATGAAACTGAGGTTTTTATAGCCAAAATCCACTCCATGCAGTGTTCTACACATATGCAAAACCAATTAAGCATTGCATAATAACAATTAAAGATGGGACTTATCTGTTGTATTGATACCTACTGTAGCTACACCCGTACTAGTTGCCTGATGCTTCCTTTACAAATAAATTCTTCCAAAAAAATTATTGATTATATCTCACCCAAAATACATTAGATGAAATGGGGTTTAAAGCACATTTCTTTCTCCTGACTATAAACAGATCTTACAGCAACAAGCCCAGATGAGCATATCTAGGTAGTGGGTGAGATGACTGCCATCATAGGCTACTATGACAAAGAATTCTCTACCAGCAGCAGGGAATAATAACAGATCATCCATATAGAAGCATTTGGGGATTATATAAATGAAGGTGTAGTTGACTGCTTTATTGAATTTCTCTTATAAGACACATGATCTTTTTGCCTTATGAGGCTCAGAGAAGAGCTCTTGCTGCTGAGGTTAAAGAAGGTGGGGTTTTTTGTATGCTTCTGACACACAGTATATTTACTCTTGGGAATCAGGGGGTTTTGCCTCAACTTTCCACTGAGGCCACATAAAGTATTAATAAAGCTTTTTTTCCTTCTTTTTCATCTGAACTGCACAGTGTAGATATGTAAAGCCATGTAGAAATATTCTGAAAATTCTGAATAATTAAAGGTTGCTGCAGGTTTTTTGGTAGTACAACGAAGAAAACCAGGAAGTTGTCATCCATCTCTGCAGGGGCATAGCCTTCATCATAGATACAAAATCTGACTCTCTTCTGAATACTTTATCGTTATGAAAGACGTAGCATTGACGTTGAAGGAAAAGAGCTTTTGATGCAAAACCAGTGACCTGACACAACTGTTAATAAAAAGTCCACTTTAATGATTCAATTGCATTGAGTATCCTTCATAAGCAATTTAAAATGAAGTCTATAACAGCATTAAAATCCAAATAAGATTTTAATGCATGACACCTGCATTTTGAAGGCTCCGAAGAGACAACAAAAAATTGCTGGATCTCTAGGCTGGATAAAATTAGTTGCCTGACGTAGTATGACACAAGTCACTATACCCACCAGATTTCTGAATGGCTTGAGCTTCCAGAATTAGTTTCTATAGTACATATGTTAGTTTGAGCCACCTGTTCACAGGGGACACCCAAAAATACTGGATGTTTTGGGGATTTATCCTCATTTTTCAATTGCAATCACTGCTCACATCCCTTCGATATTTTCATAGCCACCCTTGCTGTATAAAAAGTGGCTGAAAGGGCAATTACAATAAAGAAGAAACAACAAGATTAGTTAGAAGGTCAGKGTAAAATTTAAAAAAAGACTATTTCAATTAAATGAACTGTGTGAAAGCCAAGCTAAACAGAAAATGTTGGTGACGATTAATTTGACAACAGGAAAGTAAACTTTAGTCTTCAATTGACTAAGCAAGAAAATGGTACAGATGAGAGCTGAGAAAATTTTCCACAATAGCATGGAAAAGATACATTTAGAAATGATTATGCCAACACTGTGATCTTAGACTAAGTCTGATCCTGGGTCTATCCTTATCTCATCCCTCTTAACACAACCATAATTAACATATCTCAGCTTGCAGCAGGTTTGCAGTCAAAGCTAAATTTGGTGGAGCTGTCAGTAAGCTGAAGGCCAGGGCTGCTGTTCAGGGGAGACTTGATGGGCTGTTGGCTGATGAGAACTTCATGAACCTCAAGAAAGGCAAATGCGAAATCCTGCACCTGGGATGTCATAACTCCATGCAGGAGTACAAGTTGTGGGCCAATTGACTAAAGGGCAGCCAGGCAGAAAAAGTCCCTGGAGCCATTGTGGACAAACTCAACACAAGCCAGCAATACACCCTTGCAGCAAAAATCAACAGCCTCCTGAGCTGTACGAGGAAGAGCACATCCAGCAGGCTGAAGGAGGTGATTCTTACCTCTACTCTGCTCCAGTGAGGTACTGCGTGTGCTGGGTCTGGATCTGGGCTCCGCAGGACAGGGAGGAAATTGAAACAATAGACTTATGGAAATGCACTGTGAACACAGGGTGTGGAGCACAGGACACGGGAGGAGAGGCTGAGAGAGCTGGGTTTCTTCAGCCAGGAGAAGAGAAGGCTCAGAAAGGTCTCACTGCAAGTACCTAAAGGAACAGTGTAGAGGAGCTAGAGCCAGTCTGTTTCCAGGGGTTTCAGCAGAGGTACAAGAGGCAACATTCACAAGCAGGAACATGGGAAGTTTCAATTCAATATGGAGGGGGAAGAATATCACTGTAAGAGTGGTCAAATACTGCTGCAGACTGCTCTGAAATGTTGTGCAGGTGCTCAGAGCTTGACTGGACACAGCCTTGACCACCTGCTCCATCTGAACCAGCTTTGGGCACGATGTTGGATCAGAAGACCTCTGGAGGTTCCTTCCAACCTAAATGATTCTAAAGCTCTTAGGTCTGGTTACAACGACCGCAACTAGTGTCTCCAAATCCCTGTCTTCCTTTGGATAATGGTAAGGCTAGCATGCAAGATGAAGTTGGAGGCTAAATGAGGTTAGACACAGCATAGGACAGTGTATGTCTCTTCTCCAGAGAGACCAGGGCCTCTTCTTCTATTCCAGCTCAAAACAAATCAGTTCATTTAAAAATATGTGCACTTGATTTTTTTTTTTTTTGCTATAACAAAGAGGAATAAGTGTTTTATACATCACTGACGTTGGTTTTGATGTAGCAATTATAACCTGAGAAAAAAATCTAGATCCGTGTCATAAAATTCACTGTGCCAGACCATAAGGTTTACAACCTACCTCACACATATGGGCATGAAAGACTGAAAAGGAATAAAGCTGAACTGGAAAGAGGTAAGTTAAGAGAGGAAATATGTGATGAACAGGAGAAATCTCACCACATGGTAGCAAAAAGCAATACAAAGCATGTGATGGAAAAAAATAACCACTGAAAATGTCCTGTAATACAATGCTAACCTGTGGAATTCATTACTATGTATAAATTTGAGGTCAAAATCTTAACAAGGTCAAATCTTAAAAAATAACAATTTTGAGGGGTTTGGTAGTTATACAACAGATTTTGTACAGTGTATAGATCTTCACACTGAAATTTCCAGCTAATTCTCTTGCAATATGTAAAATTCAACGCCTACTGAAAAGTTTCTTCTTTCAGATGCAGCTGATGTTTAGCTTTACCTTGATCTTCTGTGACAGGTCCCATGTACCGAAGGAGACAGAACTGAGAGCAAAGTATGCTGGGAACCAAATTATTCCTGTCACTTGGATGCATATTTACATTCAAAATAAACCAATTAATTCTTGGGAAGGAAAAAAGACTGTGCGGTAAAGCAGCCGCAGGAGAGATTTTTCGATGCAATCTGAAAGCTCACAGACACATAAAGAAGCTGAAGTTTTGGGGAGTGAAGGTGAAGGAAAAACTTTGCAATAACTATTGGCATAAACCAGTGGCAATGCATACCAGTAGTGCCTCTTCCTCTAGCCTGTGAGCACTGTCACCCAGCACTACAGGGACAGGCWGGTTCTTTTAGGGATCCTTGGTAGAATGAGGAATGGTTACAGGGCTCTGGTTATAATTGGAGCTTTCTTGTTACATAAAAATTTTGTTATCAGCATAGCTTATTGTTATCTGTGATTTCTAGCAGTTAACGTACTTTACTGCCACAGAGAATTTCAAGAAACTATCATAGCTTTCAGCTAAACAAAATTTCTAGTAATCAGTGTAGCCTTTGAACCATCTGTAATCTTCAGTTACCTAATCACTTGTTACCTGGACCCTCTGCAGATGGGATCAAATTCTTAACAGCCAGTAAGATATGATAAAAAACCCCAAAACCATGTTATTTGTCTGCAACAGGAGCCTGTTAACAACACTGACATGTGAAAAAACATCTTGTTGTAAAGGTACTTATCTATTAAAGACATGAAAATATCTAATGCAAAAATGCTCTCTTAGATTATCCAAAGGTATCTGCAACATTTAGGTAAACTGACATACTTCTCTAAATCTGTTATCACTTTTATCATTGATAAAAATGTCCATCCCAATGCTTAAGGCAATTTGAAGCAAAAAAAGTCATGATTTCCTCTGCACTCTAAATTAAGGCTACTAATTTTGCTTCCATTTCTGACAACAGCTATTTACACATGGTGATTGCAGTAATCTGGTTAAAAAAAAATCCCTATTACAGGCAATATTCTGAAGACCTGTTAAGCCTTGAAGTGTGGCTACAGTACACTTTTGATAATCACCATATCTGAAATTTCTGGATAAGAATCATTCTCTCTTTACACACCTTTACAGAACTGAAACACAAAAGGGGTGTACAGGGTTGGAAAGAGGAAGAAAGAATGAATGTAAATTTTTTGTTATTTAATTGGTGAATTACATAAAAGTGGGAGGTTGACAGTTCTAGATACATTCTGAGTCAGTTCACAATGATGTACGTAATATCTCGAAAAAATGCTGCTCTTGCCACATCAGTAGCTCTTAAGAAAAATTATTTTTAATCCTCTGAATATTCATATATACATCATGTATAAGTAAGCCAATACAATCATAGGCAACCATGCATCTGTTGTTTCCTAAAGTTGGTGACTATATTTACAGTATCAAAAGTCATTGCAAACACAGTTAAATATATTGATTATAGACATGCAGACTATGACATCCTGCAACTACAGAATGCCATTCTGCCAAAGAAAGAAATAGTTCACCATCTGCTATTTTATTTCCTGAATTTGATTTACATTGATATTTGTATTATTGCATTATTAAGGAAATGCCTATCCAGCACATGATTTTTAGAAGGTGAAGGCTGCTATAAATACCCAGGAATTGGAGATTTCGTGAGATGAACCTTACCATTACTTTCAACAAATATAAATTATAAACACGAAGTTTTCAAAGTATTTTGAAGTGTATTCTTGTCCCATTTGTATTATAATCGTATAATAAAAATATTATTTAGTTATAGGAAATAATTCATAAAAAAGTTAAAAATACTAGTCATTCAAGATGGTTGATCTAGAGAGATAAAATCTCAGTGACACTCAGAAGATCAAAGTGAATTACATAAATCTTATTGTATTGGAATAATAATTACTGTTCTATTGCTGTAGAATAATAATTAAAGAGATATTGAATTGCAGTCAGCTGCCTCAGAAGCCTCATAAAATACATTGCATCGATACCAAAATCATTATCTAGGTTGAGAACTTTTCCTACTTTTGATTTGAACATTATAAAATGTCAAAGAAAATGGAGTTRTATTGGTATTTAATTAACTTAAGGAGCCTAAGTATTAGGAAAAGGAAAATAACTCAAATTACGCATGAAGGAGAAGCAATTGGACTTACGAGATTTACATATGTCTTTGTAAAAACATTCAAGATAATATTTTCACTCCCCTTTTAATATTTATTGATTATTGCATATATAGATATTAATTCATGTTAAATTTTCTATGTTTTCACTGTGTTTATTATTACTCCTATCTATCCTTCTTCTGAGCTGCCCTTGCATTATCGGAATGAGGCTCTGCACGTGGAACCAAAGAACAACATGGACAATGGTTTGTCTAGAATGGAGGTGTCACTGGGGTTAAGTCAGTCTATACCCTGTGTCAAAACTGTTTCCAAAAAGAAAAAGAGATGGGTCGTTGTCATAGGAGATTCCCTACTGAGGGGACAGAGGGCCCCATATGCAGACTGGACCCATCTCTTAGGGAAGTCTGCTGCCTCCTTGGGGTCCAGGTTAAAGGTGTGATGGGGAATCTTCCTGCCCCAGCACAGCCCTCAGACTACTGTCCATTGTTGGGTTTTCAGATAGGCAGTGATGGAGTTGCAACAAGAAGTCCGAGGACAATCAAGAGATACTTCAGGGGCTTGGGACAACCAGTTAAGGGATCCGGAGCAGAAGTGTTCTCCTCTGTCCTTCCAAGTATAAGGAATGACCAGGGAAGAAAAAGGAAGGTCAATACCTGGCTCTGAGCCCAGTGTCACTGGCAGAGTTTTGAGGGTTTTGATCATGGGTTGTTTTACAGGACACCAGGGCTGCTGGCAACAGATGGGGTATCCCTATCTAAAAGTGGGGAAGAGGGTCTTTGCACAGCAGTCAGCAGGGCTCATTGAAAGAGCTTTAAACCAGATTTGAAGGGGCAGAGGGATAAGTTCAAGCTCACTAGGTGTGAACTACAGCATGTTAGTGAGGCCGTTTGGTCAGCCATCTCAGTGGAGCTAGGGGATGGAGATACCTGTGGCAACAAAGCCCAAGGGTTATTGATGTTAGAAATTATGGTAGTGCCTGAGAATTGTCATGTAGGAATTAGAGCTTCTTTCCCCCAAAAAAGTGTTAGGATCAATAGTGCAACAGCAGTGCATCTACACCAGTGCACACATGGGCAACAGACAGGAGGAGCTGGAAGCCATTGTGACTATTCTTAGCTGATTCATCCAGAAGACCTGGTTATGGAGACAAGACATTCCTCCAAGAAGATGATTTTGTAACAGTCCCTCAAGCTGAAGAAGGAATTTCTCTCTTCTAAGAAACATAAGCACTTGTTATTAGATAAGCAAAGGTCAATATCATCTCTACTCCTCCTACTGTTTGAAAACCTGTTGCAAGATTTCTAGATACTCTGGGACAAACTCCTTACGTTATTGTGAGGGACTGAGTAAAGGAGTGACTGGAAGCACTGTTTGGATTTTTGTCTGAAGTATGTGTGAAAATGCTGAGCCCAGGAAAGACAGCCACCTATTATCATATACAAGCTCTAAGTATATGAGAAACTTTACAATTAAAATGTAAGCACCACGGGTGCAACTTCTGAGTTAGGAAGTAAATCTACTTCTTTTCCCCTTTGCATCGCCAGGGGTAAGCTGTGACAGCTGTGACAGTGTACCCCCTGTCTTGAAGTAAGAAGATCAAGGAAGAAAAGTTCCTCACTGCAATGAAATTTTGGTCCTGGAAGTACTGCCAGTGATACTGCCCCACACCTCTCTGCATGCAGCCATACCTTGGCACAATTACAATCAGCACTGTTCTTAGTCTCAGTAGCTACACAGGACACAAGTATCTATAATGAAACTTTTATGAGGTTTCTTTATGTTTCGCCTTTAAAGCACTCTTCTTCCTGGCATAACAACAACAGAATATGAGCACAAACATGTAATTACAGTAATGACTGCTAGCAGTAAAAAATGTTGCTATCAGTTAGCTGCTCAGAAACTAAGGCTATTAACAATCCCTTGTTAGAGCTTATTCTGTCAAAGAAGAAGAGATCTCAGTCATAGTGGATGGAAGCAGATGGTCAGGATTACATACTTGTGGAGGAGAAGGGGAAGTAATACATCTGTAAATTAAGGATAAAGGGTGAAAGAGAAAAGATTAAGTTGTATGCACAAAGAATTCAGGAGTGTAACTCAAATTCATCCCTATAGGGGATTTCTGACACAAACTGAGACAAGAATCACACGGATGGTGTCACTTTACAGTATTTACCACTAGGTTAATTTACGTAATTGCATGCTGTGTTCTGTTAGTAGTGTTACAATCCTGTGCAGTATATATGCTGTAAGCATCCTTTCTTTCAGTGTTATTGTGGTAGGAAATACCAAGTGAAATAAGTGTATTTGCTTAATTATACTGGTATTTTTGAGAGTTAAATTTAGCCTAAGAAAATGTATCACTATCCAAATCAGAAGACAAAGTCATCCACTACACTTGCTACAGTTTCAAGCGCTGCAGCATTGCAGAACACAGTAAGTCAGCAGCAATCAAGTAATATTTTCCAATTAATTACTCCAGTAAACACACTGTAACAATTAGTAACTGAATATGTGAGGCTTCGGTGAACCAGTTACTATAAAAAATTTACAGTCATTAATATGAAATAGAATGGGCTTAGCAGAGAATGAGCCTAGAGGCTGCATTAGGACTAAGGTAAACAGTTCTTAAGACTTCTTAAGGAGATAGTTTAAATTTAGCTGCAGTGCAATCAGGAACATAAAAACCACTTACATCCACCACCACTTGATAACTTATGTAGGACATGAAAAGCCTGATTCAATTTAAACAGCACCATAAACCTCTGGCTGTACTAATATTTTACCCACAGCTGAGACAGTCCTGGGCACCACATCGTGATCCTTTCCACCACTCAAATTGATAAAATGGTCCCTGGCCATTTTGGGACCAAACAAAATTATGTTCTATTGCAAACAATTCTTATGCATGGTTGAAAGGTTAGCACAGGCTGGGGACCACTCTTAAGATGCAGTTTTTTGATAAATTGTGCTTTTCTTTTTCTTTGATTCATGTAAGAGCACAATAAAAACTTATGTTCAAAATGAGTGTGGGCCAAAAAATATTACAACAGTTTCTGACATTTGCTTACTCTAACACCATAAAGCAAGTTCATGTATTAAAGGCACAATAAGATTTTACTGTGTGCTTAAATTGTAATAACTAGAATATTACAGGTTAGGAATATATATATATGGTAGATTTTATAACATGGTAGATTTTATAATATGGTAGTTTATAGCAAACTTTCATATGTTATAGTACACATCATATACACAGTATGTATTGTATAATAATACATATGTCATATATATATAAATCATGTCTATAAGATAAATAACTTCTATAAACATAAATCATATATATATAAAATTTAAATAATATAATTGAAATATTGATATGAAGTTCAGTCTAAAATTGTAAATAGTTTATATCTGCTGTTGTGCTGGTAGCACTGCCTTTCAGTTTAAATAATTCTGTTATTTCCTTGGGGGTTATGCTACACTGTAGTCACAAAGAGCAATCATATCCATTTTTGGGCAACTTATTTAAAGTGAAACATGAAAAACACTTTTAATCTCCTCCTGCTAGATAGGATCTTTGTTCCATGCTATCTTAGTAACCATTTTCTTTATCCAGAGTTTGACTTGTTTGTAACATTCTACATGAGATCTTACAAGACTGAATAAACTGATACTATTATTGTCCAGAAATTAATTGTCTTAGGATCACTTTGACTTTTCTTTTGTCATCTTAGTCATCCATACACATCCTGAACCAAACAATATTACTGGATTTTTCATCAGTTCAAACTGATGAGGTATCCTAATTTTAAAGAAATATGTATTAGCCGTAACCACACAACTGTTTTTCCTTCCACTCCTACAAGTATTATACCTATGATGATTCAGTTCCCCACTGTATAAACAGTGGTCCAAGTTTGTGTCATTATCAGTCATCAGCATATTCTTAATTTTTGCACCAGTATGTTAAGGAAAACTTGTGATAAGATCTGTAGCAAAATGAATACTTGACAAATGCCAAGCACTGAGTTCTTCTCAATTCAGTAAGACCCATTTTGCTATTGTCATTACCAATAGAGCAAAGTTTCTGATTACCTGAAAGTTCTTTATGAAGTTCAGATAATTTTTTTCTGTACAATACTGTATAAAATTTATCACTGCAGTACCAAAATATTAGACCTATTGCATTTTCTTTGCCTAGAAAATGGCTTTTAAAAGGAACTAAAAAAAAATGCATGGGGAAGAGAGAATTTTACTGACAGTTAAATAAGCCAGAAGACGTGACAGACAACTTCCTACATAAAACTTCTATAGCAGCTGTTTCTGAGCATGACAGCAGCACTACAGGGACATAGAGGCTGGCACGGTTTCCTGTAGTCCTGCGGCACCAAAAATCACCTCTATTTATCAGGAAGATATGTGATGTCCTACTGCCTGCGTCTAGCAGATTTAAGCTGGAAAGAGGAACACTCCTTGCTATGTCAATTATACCACACAAACCAGAATTTCTCTTTTAAACGAAGTAATTTTAAATAAAAAGGAAGGAAGGAAGGAAGGAAGGAAGGAAGGAAGGAAGGAAGGAAGGAAGGAAGGAAGGAAGGAAGGAAGGAAGGAAGGCATCAAACAAATATCTTAGCCAGCCACAGTCTCTTATTCAAATGGATCTCATAGCTTTTGTGCTGATTGTAATAGTACTTAATGGATTTCGGCTTGAGTAGGGAAATCCTTCCTCTTTATAATCAATGTCAGCTTCATTACAAATAGGTTAAATCATAAAAAGATTTGTTTGAAAGCTGTCCAGGTTGATCTCACAAGCTTTTCTGGTCGTCAAGAACCATTAATTGCACATTGCATGCTGGCACTTTTCATCATCTCAGATGCTTTGCAGTGTTAGGAAATGTGTAAAATCTCTTCTTGTTATACATTGCATCTAACTGTGAGTAATTTTACCTCCAAGTGGGCTCTGGCCTTCCTCCTTTGTCTCATAATGTTTGAACAATGCTTTTAGATACTTCCTTGGTTGTATCCTTGATTCCACTTTTTATGTTCTTTTTTTGCATTGTAGTCCTCCACTGATATTGTCTTTTTTATATTGATGCCTGGTAATACTTTTCTTTGGTTGTACAGTAAGCATCAATAGAACTAACCAGAAGGATGTCAAATTTAATAAGTAATAAAAAATGTCATATTTGACCAGCACTCCTTTTAATGAGACTAGCATTCATCTTATTATTTCCAGCAAGTCTTTAAACATTGGATGAAATCAAAATTCCCCAGTGACAAACGTCTACCTCAGTCACTGTTAGATGAGAGACAAATGCTTGGAATAAGAATGAGTCAGTAGATCTGCTGAAGTTTGATTGATGGATCTTTGAAACCATAACAAAGAGTACACAAATTCAGTTGAGTCTGTCTACAAGATTGCACTTTAAAAGAGGCTGGAACACTAGCAATTAGGAATATTCACATGCAAGCATGCCTGCCCAACCATTTCCCAACATGCAGACAGATACAGTGCCAGATTCTAATTCTGACTACATCAATAAGCTGAATCATAGGATTCAATATTGTAGTAGTCATAGGATTCAGCAGTGCTCTCTGTGGGTCAAAATCTTTCAGATGTTTATGTGTTGTGTTGTTTTCAAATAACAAGGTAAGAGAGTGTATCAACACTCAAGTCACATGTCATTCAGGTAATTTTTACTAAATCATTCTCCTTCTAAGTAGGAGACTCATGTTACTTGGAGTGTATGTGTTTGCGTTTAGGTAAAAAGGAATGGAGCTTCCAAGATGGAAACACGTGGTCCTCTGTTCTAGACTAGTCTGACAAGAACATTCATTAACAGTTTATGTCCACAGGAATCATCACTGCAATACACTGCTTTTGAATATGACAGTTCAACACTGCAAATATTAGATCTGTTGGAGAAAACAGTCTTTGGCAAACAGCAATAAAACTCAGATCTGGGGACAAGATTTGTGAAAATCACTAGTGTATCTGTCTTGTATTTCACAGATACTGAATAATGGTAGAGCATGTTTCGAGAGAGTGGTGGAGATGCCATTGTCTCACCAAAAAAAAATACTGTAACTGACTTGAAGAAATATCACTGCACCTGTCATAAAGATGTAGAGAATTTTACACTATTCAAGTTTAATTTTAGCTTGTTTCAACTATTCTTTTGCTTTAATTGAGTATTGATTTTATTGAGCTCCCTCCCACAAATACAAAACCAGTCCTCTTTTACTCAGTATGTTTATTAAGGCATGCTGCTTCCTTGGTTTTCCTTGGATGATAGTGGCACTTCAGTGGTCCTTTTGTGCCAGACCTCTAGATCCAGAAAAATTTAAAAAAAATTATTTACCATGATACTCACATGACTTCCAATTCATGTGAATACTTGGTATTATGTATGACAAGCATGTTGAAAGTGATGCTGAACTGTCCACTGGGCAGAGTAGGAAGCCAACTTGAGTAGTCAGGAGATGAAGACCTGCCTGTCCAGAACACTTTTTTGTAAAGGCATTAATTTTTCTGCTTGGTAGGACAGGCTGTATGCAAGCACAGAAGCACTATTCAGATGTGTAACAGTTCTAATTCTTTTCCAAGGCTGGCCAGAGTGCTGTTGGATCCTCTAGCGTGAAGACAATAATGTTTCTTTTCTCAATACAGCATCTATTGTTTAGGGTGTCAGCTGCACACACCAGTAGTTTCCCAAATGAAGCAACAAATTTTTCATTTAAAGAGACTTATCCACTGCAAGGTGTGACATTTAGCACTTGTCTTTAAAACTTATTTTTAAATATATCTTTAAACAAAATTCAGTTTTATTTTACATGTAAAAGAATGCAAGCTTCTATGGGAAGCAACCAGAAAAACTCAGATATTAGTTAGAAAACCTCATATAGAACTGAAAAATACCCACGGTCCTTGCCATCTTCAACCGGTGTCATGCTGAGCAATTATAATATTTGTAATTACTTATTACTTTGAATATAGATCAAAATTCTTATAAGTCTTTTATGCAAGAGTTGCAAAATGAAGACTGAACAATATGTCCTGAAATGTTTTTAGCCTGGACCTTTTGTGTGACTTGGCAGGTCTTGCTAAAGGAAAGAAAAGAGGTAGCAGGTGGGTGTGAGTGAAATGGATAGCCCATCAGAACTGGAGACCGAGCCTATTGTCAGTCAGCTTTCACTCAAGGATACATTGAAGTGCTTACTTAACTGTACTCAGGTTGTGGCTTCCTTTTAGAAACCTTTAGAAAGCACAAATTTCATTGATACTGGACAGAACTGGACTTCTTCACAGTAGTAAGAAAAGGGCTAAATCAGCAACATGAATTGATTTCAGCTCATGGTGGCACAATATATTACATACTTAAGAAAATTAGTCCAGGCATCAGACAAGTGGCACTGGATCAACATGATTAGAAATTGATGTTCACAGCATCCACAGTATTCCTGGTTTTAGTGCTGATTGTCATCACTTCTTTCTCATTGTGACAAGACTTAGCAAAGTTCCCTCATTTCTACAGCCAGAAAATGAAACAGCTTGAATAGCACAAGTTTAAGGAATGTGAGAAAAACTCCTGGTGTCATTGTAAGGACATTAAGAAGTCATCTTACTACTCTGTTAATTACCTGCATAAATCCAGTCATCACCCTCCCCCACTTTTCCATATAAAATAAAGGTGACCTTTTCTTTACCTTTGTTGCTGTACATCAAATGACAGTCCATCAGAAGGCAAACAGAAGTCCTCACTGCCCCAAGAAACAGCCATTCAATGCTTAATGAAATGGTGTTATCTTTGGCTAAACATTTCTTAGACAATAATTTTGATCTCAGAAACTACAAAATATGAGCCCTTGGAATCTGTAAGTGAGGCAGTAATGGAAAAGAAGAAAGGGGATACAGATAATAATCTAAGGTTTGCCTACCTTCTGTCACAACTTCTGCTGCTGTGGAGGAAGTCAAGCATGCTTTATGTTTCAAATCACTTGTTATCATATTGTTCTTTCTAGGCCATATCAGCTTTGTCCCTTAAAACTTTCAGATGATAACAAATTCTCTTAGATTCTGTCAGTCCTCTTTCTTTAATGAAAAGCACTCTGCTTTTGGCAATGTTAAACTAGATAGAATCCAACTTTGGCCTTATGAGGTTCGTATAGCCTAGATTGCTCTTCATTCCAGAACCAATGTCATCAGGTGAGGTCAAAACATGAATTTTCCTTTTTTTTCCTCCAGCACCTTTAGCTGATGATTTCCTCCACTCACTGCTTCATACAGAGGAATTTCTTGCAGGTCTCTGGTGGGGTGGAAATACGCAACTTGTTGTGGCTTTTCCTTTATCATAAGTCCCCTTATGAGCCTTTCCACCATTCTGCTGCTGTGCTGTAGAAGTACTAAAGATTAGGTCCCCTCTCTCTCTAGTGGAACACATATCACAACCATAGCAGAATGTGATCTAATATGACCACTCAAGATTTTTTTCTTTTAGTAAATATAGAGTCTTTTACATTTGACTGCTTCATCTTTGCATCACTCTTAGAGAGTCTTTACCAAACCAGTTGGTAACAGGATCCAGGTCCTTTCTGATATGATCTAGTTTTCTCTGAGTATCTGAGAGACTGGCAAGGAGGTTTACTTGAGTGTCTACTTTACGTAGCTTCCTTTTCTAGAGGCTTCCTTTCCAAGCCAACCACCAGCAAAGCTGGACTTTCTCTTCTCTTGAAGAACTGGTATGGTTGCGTTATGTAAGAATACATGAATCTTAACTAAGTTTCCTGCCTTTGAAGGATATGTACTTTCATAGAGAATTCAAAGGGGTTTTTACTAACGCTGCTATTTATGTAGGTCAATACAATCCCGTGCAATTGATTCTCTTGGCTTTTTCTCCCCTATCATAATCCTACTGCATTTTTAGGCAGCTTGTGAATCATGGGAACAATTCACAGCAAATACTCTTTAGTTTTAAAGAATACATGACCAGAAGGAAGTGTAGAAAGAGAAAAGCCTCAGGGCCAGGAAGTGCTTAGCAGCTTTATTTGAAATTCTGTTATTATCAAATCTGCAACACAACGGAGTGTGATATTAAAAAAAAAATCAAAAAGCAATCTCTGGGCTTCAGCTGAATCATTTCCCAGTTGCACTTAAGCAGTGACTATGCAGGCAAGATCAATTAGACTCATTTCAAAAAGTTATGAGAACTAATCAGAAAGTTCTTCTAAAACCCCATCCCTATAGGAAACGTACACACAGGATAAGGATGGATACTAGGAACTGTGTTCATTGATAAAGCCACAATAGCAAAAGATGTACTCACTTCTAAGCGAATTCAATCAGAATAAAGAGTGAAGAAGAAAAATCAAATCCCCACATTGTTCATAACAAGAAACTTGTAAAGACGTAAGAGAAAATTGATGTTAGCAGAGTATTGTAGGCAATTCACCTAGATCCCTTTGCAAGGAAACAGAAGCTGAGATCATGCTACAGATAAATCAAATTTATCAGTGTAGAAAACTTTACGGTTGCTCAGTGTCAAGGTATATTCATCACACATGTCTATTTTAGTTTGCAATATTGCTCTTCTACTATTTTCCCATTTCTTTTGCCCCTTTTTCCAATTCTTTGTTTTATAAAATCTAATTTATATTTTAAAATTCTTGAAAAACATTATTTATTATTTCTATTAACTCATGCCATTATATGAGATTCAGAACTTCCTCTCATTCTCTTTAAAAATTTCTATGTCCTTTGTGAGAAAAAGCAAATTAAGGCAAGATTAACATTGCAATCAGTCCCCCTGAAGAAAAGCAACATTTTACTCATGAACTTCTAAGGTTTCTGGACAATTGAAATTGTTAGAGAGGAAAAAAGCAGTGCTTCTAAGGAATGCATGTTCTCTCTTTTCCTGTTCACACAGTCTTAGCCTGCAGTTCCTAATGAGGCTTCTCCAAAATAAATATTTTGGAAAGGTTTGTACCTTGAATCTCTTAGTTCATGTCTTCTTAGATTTCTCTGTACATTGTATTTGTTATATTTCAGATACTGGTAGCATTTCTAACTACATATGTGTACACAGCGAAGTATTAATTAATTCTATCTTTTCTTGATGAGTATCTTCTGTGCTTACTTTTTTATTAACTGTTCCCTCTTCTTCAGGGCTTAGTAATACTTTCTTTATCTACTCTACTGATGTTCTTTCCTTCATAACAAGAGACAAATTTACTGATTATATAGAACTCCTACCATTTTTAAGCTTAGAAAGTGAAACACTGATTTGAATGAAATCAACAGAACCTGACTCTTGCTGACTTCATTAGTATCAGGATCTCATCTGTAATGTCAAAAAGGAGCATGAGAAGTTAGCTACCATATCCTTAGAAGAGTGACGGAAGCATTTGAAATCAGACTAAACAAATTTGACTGACCTATTTTTTTTCCTTATATAATATGAATGCAGGTGCCGTTCTTACTCATGGATTTGATGAAGATACTTATAGTATAGACATATTTTCAGATCCGACATTATACTTGTAAGTAGATTTAGATATGCAGTGATATGCAAGGTCAATACACACATTTATTTTTAAATGTGCATTTGCAAACCCATCAAAACAACTCATTTGTTTACAGTACCTACTGACTTATGTTTTATTGATAGATAAAGTTCTTAATTTAATAAATTTCCTTCTCCTTTTCCTTTTCCTTTTTCTTCTGATTGTACTAACTAAAGGAGAGGGAGACCTAAACCGAAATTACCAATGTGTTGCTAGCTCCTTAGCGTCACTAAGTTCTTGAAAGAACTTTTTTTGTTCTGAAAAACCTAGGCAGGTGATCCACAGAATGCTACTAGAAAGGCTAAGTAGTCTTGAGGTAAAAGACAAAAAAAAAATCATTAATGGATGACTAAATAGGAACTTCTAATGAAATCAGAGGATTCAACAGCATTATATTCCCTCCATCATTACGACTTTGTGATGATGTGTCTTCATCTTTTGTACCAGGTTTGACATTTAATACACATGCAAGTGAAAGTGGCAGCTGGGGAATATTGAGGCAGTTGAGTTTGTAATGGGATAGAATAGTTCAGTTAAAATTAAAAAGCAGCATGAAAAGCCTTCAGAAGGCCTGAAAAACTGCAGTGAATCATAATGACAAATGAACATCCATACCAGTGAAAACAAACATTAGAGGTGAAACAATAAAATATTTTAACCACATTTAGGGTTTAAAGTAATTATTTCAGGTCAGGAAATAGACATGAATGTCATTGCACTCTAGTCAATTAAGATTTTCACCAGTGTACAGCAGTTGGAGGCAAAGAAAATATATAACAAGATTACTGAAGAATGGGATAAAAAAATAATTCCAAAATTGTTCTAATACAATAATAGCAGGCAGTGTCTCACCCTCAGTTGGACTGCCATCACCTTGTTTCATAGTTATGGAGAAGAAGAGAGTTTTCCAGGAACACACAATGCAAACTAAAAAGAGTACATGAGCGAATATTTAAATGAAAATTTTAAATCTTTTCACTAATGGGAGTGGAAGTGAACATGATAAAATATGCAAAGCTATTCGTTTTAGACAGAAGATCTATCAGAAATTTCTATTTGCCCTGTCTAGAGTGCAAGAATATCAGTTAATCATAGAAATGAAAAGGTGGATAGGAAATAGAAATTCAATACCAAACTAATTTTCCAYAAAATGTGCAATCACACTGTGAAATCCATTGTCAGTTGATGCTACTGAAAACATAAATTTTTGCAAGGCTAAAAAAATATTGGAAAGTCATATGAGTAACATCAACATCAGATGTACGGCAGCACCTCACTTAGCCCTTGTAAGTGATTACTTCTGGTAGTTTGGAAATGGAAATGTAGAGACAAACACAGCCTGTACAGGTTGTTTTCCTGCAATGGCAATAAATCTGCTTTAGAGGGACCTGTGCTGGCCACCGGCAGAAAGAAGAAAAGATAGCCAACACAAATCCCTTTTCTTCTTCTACTATCAATGTTCTACTTAGTGTGTTTCAATGAATGAATCCATTCACAGAACATCTAAATCTAGGACTTTATGCCTACCAAAGTAGAGGTATTTGCCCTTGTACTTTGTTCTTTTTGCTGCGATCACCTTGTGTCATCCTTCAGATCTCTGGTACAAATGCATAATCCCAACCACTTCCATTCACAGTCTTTCCTCAGAGGTACATATTTACCTCCTGGAAGAAAGGAAAGACCACTGATGTCAGAATAAACACAGTTCTCCTGTAAACTCAGTTTGTGACTTTCGCTAGCCTAGCGAGTTAAAGAACAACCGCAAACTGTAACTTAGTCTGACTAAAAATTCACGATAAATTTACGAGGATCTATTCCAATGTTTAAAATAATGCAAAATTAGGATTAAATCTTTTGACTATTGTAGAGGCACAACTATTAATGCAATTTMTACCCTTCCCCCTTTACCAAGACTAGGAGCAGCCTGGATTTTTCATCTCTTTTTTAATCATCTTTTAGTACAAATGTTATTATTTTAGTTTCCCCTGTTTCTAGAGAAGAGCCTAGTGTTGGCCGAATACAAACAAAATGTAGTGCTGGCCAGCTGGCCACCTGGGCAATTTTACTTTATGCTTTGCCTGCTAGGGGTAACTCATAGCAAATTGTTGGGTCTTGAGTATCCATGTCTCCTGGGCTGTCCTAGGGGTGAGATAAAGTAGCAGAAAAGACACTGATGTGGTCATCAGGTCTACTTAAAAACCATCCTGTTTCCACTGCAGTGCCACCAGAGCATTTTCAGGCAGAAAAAGCACTCCCTCAGAAGAGAACTGAGTGAAGCTAGAACGTAGATCTAAAACTAGGCCTACGTGCAAGCCAGCATTGTAGCTTTTGAGTCTTAAAAACACTACAAAAAGTTTTATTCTGCCAGAATTAAACTTTCCACTAAGGGGACAGATCAAGATAAACTGTTGACCAAAACTAATCAGAAAATAGATTAACTTCAGTGCTTAAGCATGCCATTTCTAAGAAGTGTGCATGTGTGTACATATGTATTATTTACACTGTAAGATATAATTCTTTTTTAAAAATCCATAAAATTGGTTTTTTTGATCTATTTTATATTTGCATATGCATATTTATATCCGCTCTTACCCAGCAGGTAACATAAACTCCCATACTGTTGCTACTACCATTAATTGTTTCTTTTCTCTATCTAAAACTGCAAATTTTTGGTTTTGTTCCATCATAAATAATATACAGATCAAAGTTTCAGCTTGAGAGGATCTGTGGGCTATCTTCTTGTTACTTGTCATAGAGGATTCATATATACCTAGAAAAGAAATAATCTCCACAGTTAGTTTGCCATTTCCTGCTGGCTTCATAAGGAAAAAAGTGAAACAATTTTTTGCTTGTTTTATTACAATTTTTTTACAAAACCTAAATTCTAAATGTGAATTCCTCATGTCGTTGCATTCCTCAGCAGACAAGATGCCACAAAAGAACTAATCAAGAAAATCAGAGTAGGGTGAAAATAAAGTGTTGTCAGCTTCTCTGGTTTTAGTTCCATTGTATTTACTGACTTTGTACTCAGCTGATTAAATAAGAAGTTTCAAGAGAAACTCAGCTTTCACTTTTATTAGACTTTTTAAGTACCTTTCTCACTATTTTGGCTGTGATGAAAAGCTGAAAGTCTAAGTCAAAAGGTACATAAATGAAATTACTCCTCAAAGGCACTACTATTGTAAAAAGTCAAAAAAGTCTATAACGGTAATTATTCATTTTTTTTACCAGTTGCATGAGGTTTGTGTGCTCAAATGAGATAGACTTTGAAAAAGTCTGCAGTCCTTACCTTCAGGACAAGTACGTAGTTCAGAAAGACAACACAGACTCACTTTTTCAKAAATTTCATAGAACAAAAAAGTAGTAATTGCATTACTTCTACTCTCAGAGGCAAGGAAAGCTGAATTGCAACTGTCCCTTAGCTTTCTCTCTAATGTAATACAAAGCCTTGGACTATATCTGAGCTGTGCAGACTTAGCCTTCAAATCTCCATGGCTAGGCTATGAAAATGTAAAGCAAAACAAAAGCTTGCAAGAATGAACAGGTGTAGTGTTCAAAGCTGCTCTGTCCCTCCCCTCTGCAACTGGACAGGGGAGAGAAAATATAATGAAGGGTTCATGACCTGAGATAAGGACTGGGAGACATCACTCACCAAATACCATAAGGGGCAAAAGAGACTCCAGTTGGGGATATTAACTGAGTTTATTACCAACGAAATCAGAACAGGATAATAAGAAGTAAAATAAATGCTATAAACACCTTCCCTCCACCCTTCCCTCCTTCCCAGCTCTACCTCAACCCCCCAGCAGTGCAGGGAGACAGGGAATGGGGGTTACGGTCAGTTCGTCACACGTGACATCTATCCGTTGTGACTGCTGAAAAGCTGTCAGCAGAGAGGCCTTCTAACTCTCCCAGCGTTTTCATGAGACTTCTCTCTTTCTCTCTTTTCCCAGGCAAAACTATTATRAACAATCCTAGGAGTTTTTGTAAATTAATTAGGCTTCGTGCAGCTGTGCTTTTATCATTTTTGCTTAGATAAATATTTTGGAATAGGTGTTAGAATTGACCAATGAACTTGGCAGGTGGCTGACCAAGGGTCCAATAGACTCTTGACATTTCTATAAACTTCAAGCAAGCTAAGGGATATAAGCCACTCTGTAAAATAATAATAAACTCCACATCGCTTTGTTCTCCCTGGACTCTGTGTCGTATTTCTTGGAACACTTGCGACAATCTGTGACATACTTTTTATGCTATTCTTTCTCCCATGGAGAAATCAATTTGCTTTGACCTGGTCACAAATGGACACAACCATAGAACTTCTTACAAAGAAAAATCAAAGGGTTTTTGTTCATTAAAAAAAATCCCCCTATTCTTATAGCCCTCCCTCTCATGTTTTGTACTTCAGCATCAAACTAGAATTGTGTATCTCTTACAAGTCAAACAATTTCTTCTGTAAACAACACTGATAAGAATTGTAAATCACCAGAAATCAGTTCCATGTCTGTAAATGCCTTTCCTCTGGGATAATGTCACAGGGATGGGGAGATGGATATAAGAGGAGGATGGGACAAGGTGTGGATATAGATCTGTGACAGAGAGTTTCATAATGTTTCTTTCATTTCTTTAAGAGTGGTCTTCAGATCATATTTCATGGCTCCTGTATCAGACAATTGTCTATTCCAGCAACCGGGAAAAGGTGACAATGTAAAGGTACTTTATTAAAATTATACTACCCCACACTGTACCTCCAATCAAGTATTTTTATTTCCTGGGAAATAAAAAGACAGAAAATCCCTAAATATTTCCTTTGTTATGACAATGCATTTCCTTGCTAATTGTTCATTACCTCTCTAATACAATCAGGTTCACAAATAAGGGAGGGGGAAATACTGTAAATAGTGTTCTGCCATGTATGACAAGTGTGGGAGGRAGCTCATTTTACAAATATCTTGAAGGACAGGCTCCATGCCCTGGAACCTGAGTACACGGACAGTGCTGCAGCGAGGAGAAAGAAAACAAATCACAAAAAATTACCGAGCAAGCACTACCAAAAACTAATGAAACACCTGCTCAGACTGATACGAAGGCCCTGAAATCCCCAGATGGACTCTGCACTTCGGGCACATCTCTCTGGTTGATTCAGTATAAGCATGAGCACACCTGATTCTATAAAAGCATCATTTACAGACAAACAGCCTCTTCACCCTTGTTCCCTTTGCAGATGAAAATAAAGACTGGAAAGGAACAAAATCAACATGAGCTTTTCAGGCAGATGGTTCCTGAGCAATTTCTAAATACTCCAGGTTTAGTTAGTATTATAATTTTTTCATATTGTACCTTACCTGATAGTGTAAAATTCCATTTATGTCTTGCTAGCAGTCAGTGGAACTAATGCCAGTGCTCTGAATTGTTTTTTACATATTTTTAAGCATAAGAAACCCTGCCATTTTGTTCGAGTACTTAATGTTGCCCATTCATTTGCAAGAAATGTAGCTATGTCAGAGTGTTTTACCCATGCAATCTACACAAAGCAATTAAAAGACTCACCTCAGGTCCTCAAGTTAGCAAACACAGAGAGTTACCCATAAATTTATGTTTTATTTGGAAATAAATAATTCCTTATACAATAAATTAAATTAAAATTAGTCAAGTTCAAGATGTACTGCTTATCACTTTCCTCCCAACTCAGTATAAAGATGGATTGAGCCTTAATGCTTAAGTGCAAGATGCTCCCTGTGAATATTCTTCTATTCATGGTTGTAGGGACCTCCAGCATTCATCTAGTTCTCTGTCCCAAACCCACTTTTTTGTTGTTGGCATGAAAACACAATTGACATCTCTCTCTCATCACTCCTGCATGCTTTGTCTACACCCATTGCACCTAGCATTTTATGGAGTATGGATTTTTACTGGCAGCTGCAAGCATCATAAGTGGTAGTCTTATACCAAGAAGACATTTTAAAAAAGAGAAGAAGAAGAAAATATAGTCTGATTATTAACAACCCCAAAGCCAGAGCTATGGAAGACAGCAGCTGCTAGAGTCAGAAACAGAAGGCAAATCATCTCACACTGCCTAAATTAGAATGACTCCCCATTATCCTAGAAAGCCTGTGGAAATGCTAGTTTGATATATGAATAGCCAGCATCTCCAGAATAAACGAGATAGGCAGAGTCTGACATATGTAAACTAAAGCAGTGTCTAAATGYGACAGACAAGAAGTGGTACATTTGGATTGAGCTAATGGTTTTGGAGTATAGGCCCTTCACAACAAAATGGAGACTCAGTCTCCATAGCCTGAATACATCTCACCCAATTTATGCTACTGAGCATCTGGGCGGCTGTTCTCAGCTAGGCATCTAGGGCAAGATTCCATTCAGATTCGGATCCCTACATTTAAGCATCGACATGTAGGTATCTACAGGTGCACTAGGCATTTACATTGACCTTGTGTAGGACTTAATTCAGTTGCCTGACACCTAAAACCATGTCCAGTGTTCTGCCTGGCCTTCAACTTCTACTCCAGAATGTGCAATTCCCCATAGGACCATCTGCCATCTTTTTGTGGATGTCCTAGGTCACCCTGGTGTTTCCTTCCTCCTACGTGTCTCCTCAGCCGTCTGTCTACCTGCTCCTCAGGACTAGTTTTGACACAGGCCTACTGCATAGGAGCAGCTCAGACTTCTGAAGATATTGCTAAATTATAAGGAAAAACTGTGAGAATGTGCACAGACCACAGCTCAAGGGAAAAAACTGTGATCAGGAAACATATAGAAGCTTTTAGTGAAAGAATTGGGAGTCGGAAGATGGCAAGTCAGAAGCAACAAGGATAAGGGCATTCAGAGAAAAGCAGAGGCCCACTCTTGCCTTCCTGACTTAGGATTTCCGGTCAACAAAGTCATTGTCAGCTTAGTGGAGATGGAAAGCATGGTAATGCCTACCCTAGGAACTCTTTAGTCCTGACTATGTATTGCATACATTCAACAAATAAAAAACTGCCTTATGCCTTTAAACACAGTACCTTGTAGTATAAGTGTACCTTGCTTACAGGCATTAAACTCACTTGAACAAATTGACGCACTGAGGGAGGGTTACAAAAACCATCCAAAACAACCCTAGAAGACTCTATGTTGAGATTAATGTCAATACAGTGAAACCTCAGTGCAGCCAATGAAGCCTGGGAAGATATTCTGCTGGATGTTGTCTTGATTCCCACTGACTTAAAAAAGAGCTTAGGCATAGAGCACCCACATAGATGCTGATTTTCAGGTGTCTGAATCTTACCCAACTATGGTGTCACAGGCAGATTTACAGTGGCAGGAAGGCCCTCCTTTATCAATCTTACTCTCCAGTCTCTAGATGTAGCCCCAGTACCATCCACCAGCAGTTGGTGGTGCAACTGCTACGAGGCAAAGGAAAAAGATACAAATCCTGTGGCTGCAGCAAGAAGGGGCAACAGCACTCTCTTCAGATCTGTTGGTCCATGTTGAGAGATGGTTCATCCCAGTCACATGGCTTTAGCCTGCTATAATCATGACCTTCACCTTGCCTCCACCACGTCTGGGCCCAATCCCATCCTGAGCTCTGTCCCAAAGTGTTCCTGTCACCTTGTGTGTATCTGCTTGCAGGTATTGTAAAGAAAAAATTATAAAACCACTAAATGCTGGTAATTTAAGGCACCTTGAAAGAAATCTATGCAGTAGAAATTTAAATAAGCCTTTATGCAAGGTCTTCGTTATCCAGCCATTATTAAATTCTTATGCCAGAAAATCTAACAATTTTCTTAAAAGATGGTTTTATTCCCTGTAGACAATAAAAATAGTGACTTTTAAAACTGTTTTTCTAGATATTATTGTCATTTTCTAAATGAATAATTTTCTGTTATTTGTTATCTCATCTGAACATACTGGCAATTATCTTGTTATATTACTGCTTTCTATAATTTAATATTCAATTTGATTTTTGGACCAAAGCCACTCTCTATATCTGAGAAATCAATTTTTTATGCTCACTATTACTGATTTTCTTAACAGCCTCTATCTGCAAGCCATTTTTTTTGATCAACTAGAGCACATACTGAGAGACAAACTATCACYCAATAATCTTTTTTTTTCATTAACTTGTCTCAACTTCCTCCACTTTCTCTGTCAGAAACACTCCACTTTCTTCAAAGGTCTAATATCACAATTCTGTTTTTCTTTTCCCTCTTCCCTCCTTCCCACTCATAACTTGTAATTTGATCTGTGACAGCTTTAGAAAAAAAGCAAGTCTGATTTTAGTAACTTTCTGTCATTCCGTGTTTCGCTAAGTAGTTATGCAGAACTGAGATCCAAATACTCCCAAATTTGGAAAAAATCAGATTCACATTCAAATTGTTCTGCATTATGTTATATAGAAATCCTCCAAAAATCCACTGTAACATAGAGCACAAGTCTAAACCAAAAAAAAGAGATAGTTTGCTGCTATTATCAACAAAGGGAGAATGTACAAGAAGGATTAACGTTTCTGGGCACAGAAATACCTATCAGAAACACATCCAGGTTTCATAATCACTGTTAAATCTACAGTTGAGACCAGTGTTACTATCTCTTTTTATGTATTATTTGCTCTGGTATTCTCATGAGAACCAAGTCACCCTCCAGCACCACCTGCTGAGAGTGCTTTGATCATGCTGTATAGAAGATAACTCCAGCTTTTTCATGGAGTCATTTTGGTCTATTCTGAATGTCTTTCTGCAGAATATCACCCCCTGCTACTTGGGTTATTATGCACTTGGTTACTGGCTGGTTCTGGGACACTTTTGTTGTCCGCGTTGCCACAACACACCTGGTGGGAGGGATCAGACTCACTGAGATTGCACTGGTGACCCATGGATGCAGTCAGAGGCAGCTCATCTTTCGCACAAAACAAACCTAAGATGTTTCTTTCAATACTTAGACCATAAGGACAACAGGTGACCCATAATGTACAGACCACAGCCCTCCCCAACACACTGCAGCTGACACATTCCGTTAATAGAACTAGTCCATTGCAAGGCACAGAGACTTTAAAATTAGAAATTGTTCAGTTTGCCTAGAAATCTCTTGATAGCACAGAAATGAAAGCAGAACTGTACATTTTTTTCTAAGGTACAAACTACTGGTATAAGGAAGTAATGACAGGAAAACAGCTCTCTCAACAGAAATACAAGAAATATCAATGATTCGATAGTGCCATTCTCCCATGACAGGCATTAAGATGGAACTAAAGGATGACAGGACAAAACCTTTCAGTGTTCCTTAAAGAGAGAAGCTTGAAGGCACGAATTGTGCAAGTCACATCGCTGCTGAAAGGGAGATGCATCTATGGCGGGCTTCATGTCAGCTCATACTTGAAAATCTACTACATATCTCTTTCCTATGTGAATTTCAAACCAACTGAAAACAGAGTTCAAGGTAATTATATAGATTTTTACCCGCGATGTCATTTACAGTCCCCTTACCAAAAAGTAAATTTGATGGGAACCTGTTTTGGGCTATGATCGACCATTATTTCTTCTTGATATTACTTGAGACCGACCTTTTTACATGCAATTACTACATATATAAGAAATTTCAATTGCACCTTCAGGTTCACTGCATATATACTATAATTCAGTCAYCATGTGTATAGAAATGATCATTTGTAGATAAAACAACCCCACATTAAAAAGCTTTTACTTGTATAGCATCCTTGATTTGTCTTAGAAAGCCGAAGTGAAGTAAATAAACTTTGAAGTCTCCTTCAATTGAGTTACAAGTTGAAGAGAGAAAAGAACTAGGAAAAAAAGAAAATATTTTGCTAGTTTTGCTCCAAGTTAATGTTTGAGTTTGTCCTTATTTCTTATCCTCCTTTTCCCCTTCAAATTTTAAATTATTTGTTTGCCTAACCAGAGCCAAATTGCTTTGATCCTTTAATTATCTGAATTATTTTCCTGTGTTCCTTTTTTCTATGCCAATCATTAGTTCACCTTGTTGTGAACAGACTGCTAAAAAATTCAGGTTTTGCATAGCATGGCAGTGAAGTATAATATGCTTAGCTTTTACATCCAAGAGTTTGAAGACTTCCTGATTCATTGTATGGGCCAAAGAACGTGTTTATCTAATGCTTTGCAAAAGGAATACTCTTGCTCCGTCTGCTGTCATTGTTTCCTTTTTGACTATCATATTCACTTGAGCACCACTGTCAAACTGACTTCTGTCAGAGCTAATTAATTCCTCAGTGATTGTATCTTTAAAAGAAATGCTTTAAACACTCTTAAAAACTCTGTCATGATGATAACAATAAATCTAAGAGCTGATCCTCTTAGTGTAAACTGCCAAACCTAAGGAACTGTTCCTTAAACTTGACTAGCTGGGAATGCCATGTTTTTCAGACAAGCCCTGGTAGGGCTCTGCAGTTATAAGTAGTTTTCAACTSTCTGCTAGATATTTAACCCTCTCTTCTGCCTCAGTCATCAGTTTGACTTCTTTCCTTCTATTGCCCTTCATCACCTCTCTTCTCAGTCCCTCTCTGTCCTACATTTCCTTTTTCTCTTTCAGAAAACTCCCTAGTTTCTGTACTCCTTTCTAACTCCTTTCTCAAACACTGATTCCATTCCAGATGTCCCCACGGTCTCTGAAATCATGTGATGCACTGCCTATAACAATGCATGTGCTTCCTCTTCTGCAGCTGGTCACCTTCTGGCTTTCCTTCCACTACTTCTGCTCCACTGAAGATACTCTCACTGCTATCTGCAGGTCCTTTTCTAAAGTCAAACATCAGGACTCTTTCTTAATAATTTTCCTTTTTACCTACTCTTTTGTTTTAGATACAAATCAACATTTTAGCCTTTATTTAAATTTTATTTCGATACATATTTAAAATGAGGCCTTTTTCCTTCTGCATCTTCCCATGATTTCTTCAGCAGTCCTCAAGAAGGTAATTCTCCTGAAAAGATTCCCAAAGTTCCTAAGCTGGTAATTTACCTTTKAAAGATCAGCTTTATGATCAGCCACCTGAATCAGACCTTCAAGGACCATGAACTGTCCCTTTTTTAGAGACGCAAAATCCATACAGCGTGTACAAGAAATTTTGCTATCAAATATTTTGTCCTGAATTTGTTATGAATCATTAGTTTCCCCAAGACAATTTCTACAGTGTGGGAATATTTCCCATATAAGAAGCACTTTTTAAAAGTTTGTATTTCTACACGAGGAAGTCTAGAAAAGAGGAGATTTTTATGCCCCATTAGTGTATTAAGAAAAAGAAACAAAAGTACCATGGCTGATTGAAAAATCATTGTTTGCTATTAAAACTGAAAATGTTGTAAAAAGGCATGCAACTAGGAAAATCAGGTTACAATAGTGAAAAAATAAATGAAGGCTAGCCTAAACAAAGAAATACATTATCTTTGACAAAGCTAAGACTTTTAGGAAACAGAATGTTTGTATTAGGAAGAAAATCACAGCAAGACTGTGGTTCATTYGTAAAACTGAATACAAATTCTAAAGTTAAAAAAAAAAAAACCACAAAGATAATAAAGAGACCATGGAAACATTTGTCAGCTCAGGGGAACAAAAGCTCTGTCCAAATATGAATCGGTTGGTATGAAAATTCAGCAGTGGGGATTTTCATTATATGGTGCAATATAAATGATCATGTAGAACTTACCTGGAAATACAGCAAGGAAATTTGCTGTGTTTAAATGACTTAGAGAATKAATTTTTATGTATTAAGGACATTTTTATGAATTTAAGAAATAATTTCAGACATGATGCTGCAGACATACTACTAGACTAGCCCAGTAAAAACTATTCATACAAAATGGTTTGSTATAGAAAAAGTGCATCTCTCCGTATGTCAATTGTCATACAACTGCTGTTCCACCTTTTATGTATAGGTAATAGAAAATATCTTGATGGGGAAAGGAGGATGAAAGGTTCTAGTTCAACATTATGCACTATTTCAAATTATTGTTTCAGTATTTGTGATATATCTTGAAAGAAATTAAATGCAGGCTGAATCTTCCATGCAGCTCTGTCCCTTCTTGTTCAAAATAAAGAAAGCCTCATAAACAGATTCAAAGTTGTTAAAGATATTTATCAAAACCTGGACAGTCCGATATTTTTGATATTTCTTTTTACTGACAGTGCTAATTACAACAATGTACTTACAGAAAAAATCCTTGGCCAGATGCTGATCTCAGGTAGCTAAGCATAAATCTGGAGTAATCTGATTGCTCTTGGGAGCATAACTCCAGATTTATGCTCATATGCCTAACAGTTCAATCTGGCCCCAGGCTTTAGTAACTAGTAAACCCCTTCTGCTCAGGTTTTTTCCCGTTGCTTTCCATGCCTTATGGACTGCTGTATGAAGTCCAAAAATATGACAGGTATTTTTATGGTTTAAATGGTTATCTATTTTATTATTGAACACACTGAAAAAAGGACATATCATATTAAGAAAACAAAAGACTAAGTCAAAGATTTCATTCTTATCCTTTGGATTTTTTCTGCAAAATAAAGTCTTCAAGAAGAACACAAGAAGAGCTAGAAAAATCTGGGAATATTTTTTTTCTTAAGGTTAACATTTGCGGAATATGTTTATTCTGTTTCAAAGAGCATTTTGTTAGCTTGATATTTTAAACCAAAACATTGACTTCAATATGACTGTCCAAATATTGGAAATTCTCTGTGCTTGGGAGGTAGGAATCTGGTTGTGAGTTCTGTTGTTTTACAGACAGACTCATCCTGAATGTGTAGCTGACATCCAGCTTGTTGTGCCTGTCATCACAATACAAATAACAAATAAGGATGGCAGAAGGAGTATAGGAAGAGATTTTTTAACACTGAGTGATTCCTCCAAAACTCATTATTTTAATAACGAACACAGCCCATCCATGACAGGCACAAGACTGATTTTTTATGCAGATGGATTAATCAGTTCTGGAACCACTCTAGCCCTGAAAATCAAATTAACAATATCCATCAAGAGACATAATACATTTGTAGGCCAAAAAAGGAGGAGGTGTTACCTCCTTAATAACTTAGAAGGTTAGAAATATACTTTATGGTTGACAATGTCCTTCTATAAGCAAGAACAATACCATAGCAACAGTTGTTATTGTTTAGGTATAAATGTTAAACTTGAGCACAAGAAGTACTGGATGAATGTGAAAATTAATACATTGAATAATTTAAGAAATAACAATATTGTACATCTTACATTGTTCATCATTGATTAAGCTATAAAATTGTGTGAACAGAGACACTGAAATATTACATTTATCTTTCTGAAGATGCATCATCTGCAAAAACTATGAATCCTAATAGAAGCATTGTAGTGAATCACTTTAATTACGCAAAGTTAAAAAGTACATCTAACTCTTTAAAAGGTATCTCTGCAGGACCTACCTGTTAGGAAGAGAAAGTCTGAATGACTCCACTATCGTGAATAGGGATGTGAAAGGCAAACTTACTTTTGGTCAGCTTATCCTGATCTGTTTTACTTGGGTAAAACAGCTGCAGTTAAAAAAATACCATGACTTGTATCTAGGAAAGGATAATAATGTCTGATTTCAGTCTGACTTGAGGTTTATAAAAATACAGAAGGCCACATAGTTACAACAGAAAAAAGGGTACTGTCTTTTTTGAAGAGTTTCACAGACAGATGTACAGAGGCCTCTCCCTTATAGTGCAGTTCTGCCAGCATCAGCTGTCCATTCTTGGCATCCATTCATTTCTTAAAAATTACTTTTTTCTTTTATCTTTCACCTTCTAGCTGTATGTCTGACTGGAGCCAGTCTAAGACGGAAACCTGCCAAAAGGCTCTRGGAATTACGCAGCCATGGAGAGGACAAAACTGGTGAACCAACGCAGAAGAACCCCAGAGGAAAAAAAGAAGARGAAACCACCTATTTTTCTCTCAGACCAGTGAGTCAGTCACACTCAAACTACATTTGTGGGATGACTAATGTCGGAGCAGGAGACAGGGTAGGAACACCATGCCAAGGCTAGAAGAGGATGAGACTGTTCAGTCTCAGTGCAGACTTATCTTAAACTGCCCAGGAAGCCCAAGCTGCTTCATCGTTGCATACCCTTCAGGAAAAAAGAGCTCAACTGCTGTGTCCTAGTGTTACAAAAATCACCTTTCTGTGTATAATCTAATGCCTCATAAACTGACATAACCCTTTAGGAAACCACATCGGCTATCCCTCTGCTTGCTTTTTGTCCTTCATGTGGAGGAAGATAAAGTTTCTCCTCTGTACCAGTGGTGAGAAAATACATATTTWAAATATCCAAAGTTACTTGTTTCTCTATATTCCAAATGTTTTGTTTGGTACCACTTGCAAGGGAGGGAGGGAGACAGGGAAAGAGAGAGAGGGGACGAAAAGAAAGCTGAGGAAACAGACACATATTTACTCAAACTATAGGAGGCAAATGCAATTCTTTTGCTTCCTGACAGGATCTGAAGCCATCTCTCCTCAACAAGGACCTATCTACAACATTGTAAGACATTCTAGAGAGGTTCGTTCACAATCTCTCCCACTGATTCTGTTCCATCTTGCATGGACTATTTAAATATTCATTAAGCCAGTGAGAAGGAAAATTACTCAGTATTAAAGCACTTTCCTGAGCACTTTCCTGGAAGGTGACAAATCTTGGCTCAAGTCCATGTTCTGATTCAGAGCAGAATTTAGAATCAAGGTCTCTCTTCTCTCAGGAATGTACTCTAACTAAGTTGCACTTACTCTTTCTTTTATTGTCTTAGAGAATACTTAGCCTCTATAAGGTGGCAGAGAGTCAGTGTAAGGTGTTGTACACACAATACAGGATAACGTGGTAGTCAAGACATCCTGGAAGCTGCAAATTTAAATGTCCAGAGGAAGGGGCTGGTGTGACCATGAGACGAAAAGGACAATTTCCTCAGCTAGAGGGCATGCAACCACAGTGCAACCAGCCTTCTCTCCATCGCATTTTCAATTTTGCAATTATACCTACACATGCTGTTTTGAGCCTTATGTCAGAGTTCAGCCCTACAGCAGAAAGCAAAAAGTATTTTTCTGATGGCAGTTAAGAAAAAAAGAGGTCAGGTTGTTATGCTGTCACTCGAGTGTCCAAGATTTCACAAGAAATTTCAGACTTAAATTTTATCTCACGCTGTTAGGATTTCTGGGGAAATGAGTAGTAGAAGCAGTCCAAATAAAAGGTCCCATTTCACTTTAAGGCCTAACAAGTGGAAAGATTGTTAATAATCTATGTTTATGTTAATGTTTATGTTAAATCTGTGGTAAATGTTAATTAAATGCTGTTAATATAACAGCAGTACTTTTAACAGTACTGCTGTTAAAAGCTGACTCTGTCTGCCATCAGCAACTGTGATGGCAAAACCAAAGACATCACTGCAGGACACATATGTTAGTCAGAGACTATGGAAAGATAAAAGAGAAGATTACTTGCCATAGCTACCATATCCTTGAAAGCTAAAAGAAGACTATAGAAAAAAATACCAGCATTTCAGGCATTTCAGCTCACAGAGGAAACAAGATCTTCCGTCTTTTCTTCAGTAACTTCCTTTAGGAAAAAGACAAAATTAGAAGGATATCTTGAACAAGAATGCACTACTTTAGATGTTAATAATCTGAAGCATCAATTATTTCATTTATTTTTAGTTGCAACTGCTACAATTTTTTACTATTTTAAATGTCTCAGATAATCCTAACTGAAAATTAATTTAAGAAATTATAAAATAAAAACAAGCAAAAAAAACATCCTCTCCCACCACCCCCCCCCCCAAAAAGCAAACAAACACAAAAAGACCAAAAAAATTACTCCTTGAAACACTATTTATCTGGAGAAACAGTAAGTCACATTTCATAGCACTCAGCCAGGTTACAGCAGAAGACCTGAGGATAAGAATCTTTGCATTCTTCCCCTTGCCTCAGTGCATAAACTTGGAAGGCAAGAAGTCATCCGATGTCAGCAGAGGGACACTGCAGTCTCAGCCTGTACACAGACAGAAGAAGGAAAATTAGGTCAGTTATGCAGAAAACATCAACACCACCAGGTCTGCACTGCACTCAAGGGATTCTACCACTGCACAAACTCAAAGGCAACCAGACAGCACAGCCTTCCCGTTGGACTGCCTTTCCCACAGACCTCCCAACCTCCACCCTCCAGCACCACAACATGTTCTGAGGCCTGCAAAACCTTGTAGGAGATCCCCAAGCTGAGGTTTCTGCCTAAGACTAAGTACTGACTGCTCCAGGGTCTTCACAATGAGAATCAAGAGGAGGGACAGCAATTAGACTGGTTTCTGAACCTGTGTATATATAAGAGAAGAACTTCGCCTTTCATTGGTGTAGAAAGCTTTGCTTTCCTTGCAGGTTTTTTTTTATACTTGATGTTCATAACCTGGTGGTAGTTTTTAGGATTTTTAATTGTCTTTCCAAGAAAACAAAAGCATTTTTTTGTCATGTATTTTAAGATCTTTTTTGATTAGTTCAAGGGTGGCCTCTCTGAATGTAAGACTTAACGGCATCTCTGAATGTAAGACTTGAATTTGCTCTCTCATGTTTCTGTTGAAGAGAAAGTATACTCAGACCTCTGTAAATTGGAATTGTATTTACCATATAAATGACATATGATAAGAAGATTCATTATTAAAAATAAGTGCTTATTCCCATCAGTTGTAAGTTCAGAAACAGCAGATCTGACAAAATCTTCCTTCAATCTACCACAGTGAGCAGTAGCGTACACCCGTGAACACATCGATTTTATATTGCCCAGGCAACGAGCCCAAAGCCCCTGGAATGCAAACAGCACAGTGGCACAGCAGATTTCCAATCACTACACTAAGTGTAAGATGGATGCCCTAAACGGATATGCTTGCCTTCATGGGTTACTTAGATTTTTCTTTTTTTATGCATAAAAAAATAATTTTGTCATCAGCAGACAGAGCCTGCAGCAAATGAACATTACAGCAATTTTAGACTTTCTTGCTGACAGAATCTCTCTGTTGAAACCTTCTGAACTCTGTTAATGAGTTGGAAAAGGATGCATTGCACTTCCATTACTCCAACATTTTACCACTGAGGTTCCACTGAGGTTGAATCTTGCTGAAGGTTCAAAAGTGTCCAGCTGCCAGCTGGAACTCTGCTAAATGCACATCATCGGAGCAAAGCTTTACAAAAGTTGCCTTAGAACATGAATATGTTGCAGTGAGCTCCAAACATAAATTCAAGGCAATTTTAAATAATTTATCTAAATAGGAAAATAACATCTAGTTTTAGAATTCCTCATCTTGCTTAGGAAAATAAGTTCGGGAGAAAACGACTAATCAAATTATAATTATTGCAACATGAATTGATTTCAATTAGATATAATCCCAGTAACTTTTTAGCACAATGTAAAGCAAGTTTAAACTTTAGGTATACTCTTCATAAAGTAAGCTGAATTTTAGTGAATTAATCTAGGATGAATATTAGCTTAAAAAAGAGCCCTGACAACCACATCTACAGCAACAGCTCATGAAGATCCATACTGATCATATGTAGTTTCTGAAATCTATTGAAGTCACTTTAGAAGCAGGTCAACTGATAGAGAACTCACAAAAGTGTTAAGTTTGGCAAACCTAGTAAAACTTACCCATTTATTTATTCTCTACCTTATGCAGTTACCAGTTCTAAAGTTCTATGCTATCCATGGGTTTTTGAAGATCTAGTCCGTTACCTACACAAAATAGACTTCTGTAAAATTATTCTCACCATTTATAAGTACAAATACAAACCATAATATAATATAATAGTCTGTATGTACCTACACAATTAAAAACAGAGATTTAGCCTTAGTTTTTTCAAATCACTGATAACTGAATGGCATGTGGATATGCAGAGATGAATGGGATGGGATTAATACATTTATTTATTTATAATGAAGGTTTTTTTAATAACTGAAGCGCATGACCATGCTTTAAAAAATGGTTTAAAAACTCCAAACATGGACTTGACAACTTCATTTTCTGTTGGGGAGCACACACAACAGAGGGAGCATGCCTTGGCAGGCTTTGATGCCTTATCGGGACTACCTAAAAGAGAGAGACTTGACAAAGATCAGAAGGTTAAAAGCGGTGGTGTTTATTTGAAGGCCTCCAGGTACACCCAGGGCAGTCAAAGCTCGCTCGGGGGGGGTCTACACCCGCAGTGGACCCCCTGAGGTCTGCTCCCCAAGATAGACCACCCAAGATGGACGACTGGTCACAAGYTGTCCATACTTTTATAAGTTTGGTCCATTAGCATATCGGGGCTAGCTCTTCCAATTACAGTCCCAGGTAATGAAGTAATTCACCCCAGGTTTTCCCCCCTTCATCAACGGTTGTTTACATATCTTGGGCCTGAAGCAGTAAGGTGTCCTTGAAGCCCAGGCCTGAAGACGGATTGTTTTGTCTAAAGGCAGTAGCTGACACTTTTATATGGGCTTTAGAGTTACACACTAAGAATTGCAGGGTTACAAGCATATGAAAAATATAAAAGCCAGAATCCTAAGGCATCAGCTTCATTAATCGATTTGAACACAACCTGCCATTATGTCTACCCTCATGAGCCCAGGAAAAAGCAGTAGCCATGGTAGCACCAGCTTCAAACTCTGTTGGCCATGGAGTGTATACAAGCAGAGCTGCAGCAGCTCCAGCCTCCAGGGTGTTTCTGGGGACAGATGGAACGGATCTGTGTAGCATCTGAAGGTGTGTAAAGAATGGACTCTGCGCATGATTCTTCCTTTATCTGTCAAAGGTCAAAAATACTGTCAACAGAACAGAGAAAATTTGAAGGGCCTCTRTCTTAATCGCATAATCATAGAATAGTTTGGATCAGAAGGGACCTTAAAGATGATCCAGTTTCAGCCCTCTTGGCACAGGTAGGGACACCTTCCACTAGACCAGGTTCCTCAGTGCCTCGTCCAACCTGGCCTTGAACACTTCCAGGGATGGGAAAGCCACAGCTTCTCTGGGCAACCTGTGCCAGTGCCTCATTATCTTCACAGTAAGGAATTTCTTCCTAATACCTCATCTAAACCTACCCTCTTTCAGTTTCCTATTCAGTATCCTATCACTACATGTCCATGTAAAAAATCCCTCTCCAATGTTGTTTCAGCCCTCTTCCTGTACTGGAAGKCTGCTATAAGGTCTCCCTGGAGTGTTTTCTTCTCCAGGCTGAAYAGCCCCAACTTTCTCAGCCTGTCTTCATGGGGATGTGCTCCAGCCCTCTRATCATCTTCGTGGCCCTCTTCTGGAGTCTCTTCAACAGGTCCTCATCCTTATATTGGGGTCCCAGAGCTGGAAGCAGCACTGCAGGTGCTATCACTAGAGAGGAGTAAAGGGGAAGAATCCCCTCCCTCAACCTGCTGGCCACGCTGCTTTAGATGGAGCCTGGGATACAGTTGGCTTTCCAAACTACAAGTGCACATTGCTGGGTCATGTTGAGCTCATATCGATATTTATTTCTTATTAACCAGTTACATACTTTATAAGTAAATGTTTCATCTCATTTGGACTCTGATCTTTTTTACTCTCGTTATAACTGAGTCACTAAAGCCAAGCTTGCCTGGCAGCTAACGTCAGCAAGTTAGTCATGGCAGCAGTGCACTTCCTTTCAGGAAGGGAGCCCAAGTCACAGTTCAAGATACCAAGCAGAACAGTGCGGAGATGCTTGAATTACTAATGCTTAGTAGCCTGCTCTACAAGGGAAAATAAACCAAATGTGTATTTGGCTCCATTGTCAAGTAATCACAACCAAAAAACAGATACCAAATGTCTAAATTCTAAACTTGTTTCTGAAATGGAAATTCCGTGGTTGCAATTTTTTTWATGTATATCTATCTATTAATATCTGCATTAACTGTTAGATAGCTCCTGATACTACAAGAATAAAGAGTCTCAGAAAAATGAAACCACTTTTTCCATGGTTTCAGCTTCATCAGTATCACAGTCTCCACAATTTTCAATTTTAATATAAAGGCTTAGGAAAAAAGTTGACATTATACTGGAATATATAAAATATATACGTAGTGCAAAAACTTGAAGTAATCCCTTTTCTCTGATCAACAGTAGTAAGGACTGAGCTCTCTCTGGTTTCAGGCATTGTCCTTCAAAAACCTTGTGGATCAGCAGAGCAGAATCCTTAGGAGAGCAATGAAGAAGTCAGGAAATCATGATCTATAAAGAAAGGTTGAAGGGTCATTTAAATTAAAGCAAAGAGGTCTGCAACATTGTTCAAATACATAAAAAGCTGCTGAAAGGAGAAATCAAATAATTGACCATGCCAATGGTAGATTGTGGAAGAAGTAATTGATTTGAATTAGCATGAAAAATTATATTAAATACTAGTAAAAATCTTCTGATGCTAAGTGTAGTATAGCACTGGAATCAACCTGGAGAAGTTATTGAGGCACTGAAGATTCTTGATAACTGCTCAAACAAATGTCTGACAAGAATGACCAAGACCCAGTCACCCTTGTGATGGAGCAGGAGAACCCGCTCAGGATCTCATGAGGTCCTTGCTGTGATGCCCACACTGATTAGAGTGTTCCTCTGCACAGAAAGTTTAGGAGGAAATGCAATCTTAGCTGTCATGTTTAAATTCAGTTGTAATTATTCTATGTAATTGATGGAATGCTGTCTCTGCTTGAAGACAAAGCTTGAAAACAACTTTTCTGTATTGAAAAAAATCTGTGATCATGATCAATAGGAAAGAACCATAATATTTCGTCTGGTTATCTATTTTATATTTTAGAGTTTGAGATTCATATCAGCTCACTTTTTACCCCTAAAAGTTAGAAAATCACTATAAGGCTCCTTCTTTAAATTGCAAGACATCTTCAGGTGAATTCCCCCTACTCTTATTGCCTAAATTAAACAAGATGCTTTGTTTACTGTGTGTGTGTCTCTCTCTTGGCAGCACAGGAAGCTTCATCAACTAGACAACTATTTCAATGGATTGCCAAGATAAGCCTTGAAGCAACTGAAGAGATTTTGAAAGGAACAAATAGCAATCCTAATGTGGAAACGGGAACTGCATCTCAATTCATATCACACTACTCTTTAAATAGCGCCAGTGTAAATGATCAGATCTGTTTTAGAGGTCATGCTGAGAGGTACTGCTTCTTCTGTATATCTAGTTACATTTGCAATATTCTACAACTTGACAGGGATTGTTTGAAGTAGGTTGTGATGTTATGAGTCAGTACATTCAAATCAGATGGACTGTTGAAAGAGGAGCTTCCAGAAGGCAGACATGCAAACCAATTTTTCCTTTAAACCAATATATGATTCCTTCTTCACCTCTAGAGCTGGATTCAAAAGCCTAACCCTCCTGCTATACCACTCTATTGCTCTCTGCAGTATGTGGTATTTCAGCGTGCCTTCTACTAGAATAAAACATACCTGATTTCAATAAGTTTGACAAAATCCTTTAAATTGCTGTCAATATGTTATAACAAAATTAAACCAATGTACATTTAAACCCAAATATTAGTTTAAACAAAAGAAAACTCCAAATGGTACACCTTATGGAGTACCTGGGTCATCTTGGGCCTGATACCAATGAAGAGATTTCTAATTAGTCTCTATGAATAAGGAAGATATATATTTATATTTGTTAGGGTTTTTTTATAGTGCTATAATATTAGTAGCCTTACTTTAATAATAACCTTGCTTTGAAGCTGAATACATAATTTTAAAAACCAAATTGGTACAAGTTATGTTTTGTGGTGTGGATAGTATTAAGTCAAATTTCACTGTGTGAGAATGTGCGCGCACACACAAATCAGTTCTTTCGTAAGTTATAACTGATGCTATATACAATATGCAATTAACATAATTACTTTCCCTCGGGCATGGAAAAATAAAATATATTTCTTAATTTTTCATACTGCTTCGGAAAGTTATCAGAAATGCTGTTAAATAAAATTTAGTTTTGGTTTGGATGCTCTAATATCTTTCATGACATGAGCTCTAAATTAATTCTAAAATCAAAACACACCACAGCAGGGAGCTGCAGCTGATAGGCAAAGATCTGCTTGGTGCCTGATATATTAATTAACAACATTTTAAGTGTGCCCCTGCCATTGAATACAATGTTAAATGAAGGTCTCAGCCAGCATAAAGATAGAATGGATGAAAACAGACAATTTCACCATTTGAAAGGGTCAGTGGAAGCAATGTAGTTGCTGTCAGCTCAGATGGTGCTCCAGTAATGTATAYTTCCTTGAAAAAAGTGTTTCTTTCCTTCATAAAGTCTGAAGATGTTCAAAACCTCACTGGACAAGAGACTGAACAATCTGCTCTTTTTAACCCTTTGTGGGCAGACTGGATGAGCTCCAGAGGTGCCTTCCTACCCCAGCCATACTGTCCTTCTGTCATTCAGAAAACATGCAGGTGAATCAAGAAAACAAAGACAGTAATTGCAATCTAGTAATGTGGGCAAACTTCTTTTTCTGGAAAGTTCACCTTCCTTTGGAACAAGGTCATTGTTTTACTTAGCCCAAATCTCATGTCATCAGATAAATTAGCTGTCCCAGAGGGGACTAAATCACAAGGAACAAAATCCAACGCATCAAAGACAGTGCTCATAACACTAAGAGAGCATATACCTGAGCAAAATGAAAGTAACATTCTCTTCCAGTTTTATTACCCAAAAATCTGRCATCTATTATAGCCTAACCATTCAAGACACCTCTGTAAAATAGGTGGGATTAAGGTGTCTCTAGAGGATGATATCTTTGTCAACTTAAAAAGGACCTTAGGAGACWGATGACGTGTTTAAACTGGGCACTTAACTTTTAGATAGCAAAGGTTATGGAAAAGGAACGTCATTGAGAGAGAAAGTCACGCAGAGAACAATAATCTTAAGTGAATGCTAGAAACGTGGTGTTAGTTGGAGGCAAGCCAGTCAAACACATTTTACAGTAGATTTTTATTTGTTCAAACCTCCACACAGATTTATCATCTGTTTCTGAACTATTTAGACTGGAGTAATTCTACCACAACAGGTGTTTTTAATTGAAACTAAGTCCCTGCTTTGAGAAGTGCAGAGTAATAATTCCCCAGGACAATATTTTTGCAGTGTTGGATATGTATTTTCACCATTTTGTTGTCTGAATGCTTCTCTTTCTGTTCACATTTGTTCAGAGAAACAGCACAGCCTGCATGCTCCAAGGCAGACCTCAGCAGATATAGATGAGCCATGAAAGCTTTAGAGAGATCAAGCAGGATTTGCTGTGAGAGCATCTCTGTAGCACACACCTCTCTATAACACTTCTCAAGGTACAGTACCTTCTTTGTGTGTTCTGTCATTTCCTCTGCACTGATCCGGACAGCCTTATGAAATGCACCACACTCCCTATTTCTTTGTTCCCCCATCTGGCATTTCTTTTAAATGAATGTCCCTTTCCTCCCTCTTCCTGTCATTCTTTTCAATTGGCAGGTCCTTCTGCCATTGTCAGCCTGCAGAATATTACCCTTGAGATAAAAGAAAACCTATGAAACCTGAAGACCTTCCGTGAGGAGAGACAGCAATGCTACGTCTGAATCATCATTCAGAATTGTGGGGAAGGGGGAAGAATTTACATACATTGGGACATTATATTTCTGCAAATTACTGCCATGTTTGTAAGCAGAGTATAAGTATCAAAATTAAAAATCTCTTTCTTTTCTCCATCATTTCCATGTTCTGTTCACTGTAGCAGTGCTGGTAGCCCCAAAGGCTGCAGTTTGAGGAGAGTACTGATGAAAAGGGATGTAACACCTGTGACTGTGGTGCACAGGGCACTTCAAGGAGAGCACACTAAAAACTCTGAAGCAGTTTCCAATGCAAAAGAAGACATGGAGGTGTCGAGCTTTCATACCTTTTCCTGAGATAAGGCTTAAGAAGTTTTAAGCACGCTGGTTAGAGGCAATTATTTGGATCTCCAGTGCCTACCTTTACTTCCCTTGAGTGCTACATTGATTTTAAGGGGCATTGTCAAGGATTAAATGTTCTACGTGTCAAGAGTGCAACTTGACCCTGTTGCACTGCAGTAACTAGCAATTATGGAACACAACATACTCAATGGACAAGCAACTGAAGTGTAAGAGAAAGATTTGTCTGGATGGTAAAATTCAACATTCAAATCATGCTCCAGGGAGATCTGTGGGTCATAGTCTAATAAAATGGGAAAAGTCAGCTTCACCTTTTTTTTCTGGTGATGCTTTGCAGGTGCCTCACAGCAGGAATGGAGAGCAAAGATTCTGGTTCTTATTAGAAACCGATCCTAAATGCTGTCTTGTAGCTGGCACCCCTCAGTTATTGTGCCACATGTCAGCTGCAGCAGCTGGGCAGGAACTGGAGCACAAGACAATAAAGGATTGATGGTGAAGGAGGGTAGTTTTCTATCATCCACCACTGTAAGAGACACAGCCTTTTTCTGATGGAAATCATCAAAACTGAACGAAATCTCACCCAGACCCCAGGCTTTTTTCCAGACGATGTGCAGGCAAAGAATCTAGTTGCACACCCAGTTGGGCACCTAATGCTCTATAAGTGAATTTCATGCACAATAAGTTTTGATTAGAATTTCAGCAGATGTGCACAGTGTAGTACCATTCAGAACGGATGCAACAAAAGGAAAAAAGGAAAAGGGACTGCTTAGAAAGGGCAGAGCCAGTGCTGATTTTTCTCCTGGCTCCTGCACAGCTTGTCTTGAATAGGAACCCCTCCAGGGAGGCTTAGAACTCATAATATCTCCCCAACAATGGGTGCTTTCAGGCATGGTAAAGAGTAAGGAAGGAGGGACAGAGTCAAACTAGAATTGTGCTGCAGATTCCTTCTTTCACTGTGGCACAGTGAAGATTGTTCCAGAGACAAAATGATGAGGACAAAAAAATGGAAAGTCATTCCGTGCAGGATTTCTGAGTTATCAGTTCTACTTCATTCACAAAGCAAAATGAATCACCATGGCAAAAATGAAATTAAACCTTATCAGAGTGTAGTTCTTCCATGCACCATGAGTCCATTACACATGGCACTCCTTTCCTCTGATGGGGAATGGATGCAATAGTATTGACTGTCTCACAGAATGAGTGTCCCACTGCCCAGCAAATTCACCACTCTATCACTGCAGCTCAAGTGGCTTCTCCAGAGTTTCAAACTGCTTCTCATTCAAACTGCTGCATAAAACAGAGTTAACTGCTTGTGCCATTGAAAATTTTCACCCATTACTTCCAGCTCAGAGTTTCCATTTTCTCAGAAATGACCACGTTTTCCTTTGGTGTAAATGTTTTTTTTAATTTCTGACCAAATGCAAGTACAAAAATCAGGACACTTGGGAAAATGTTTTCAAACGAAAGATGCCTTTAAAATGAATGTACTGTTGAAAAACCTTTTTTTTTTTTGTAAAACAAAGCTGTTCAAGACAAGGCATTCCAAGTAGTTCTAATCTGACTACTCTTCCAGAGATCTCTAAATATGCCTATCCTGAACTGTTCTCTTGCAATGCTGCTGGACTGCACAATACTGACATCTGCAATTCCTAATAGGTCAATCAGCCTTTTTTGAATTCATTTACATGAAGATTTTGCCACCATTTGTATTTTTGCATGCAAATAAGCAGAGCAAATACACTAACGAGCTCTAGTTCTGGATTATATGCTCAAAATACAAAAAGCCCCATCCACAAATTTTCCATTCTGCATTTGCTTTATATAAGCATTCAAATTACATACAAACAGATCACAATTACTTAATTGCTCATAACAAAGTTGAAGTGTATATTTTGCAATTAGTCTTACATTGTAAGAATATAATTAAAAGCCAAGTTGATAATGATATGAAATTTTGAATGAAAGAAAAATTGATGTCATGAAATTTGTATTGCAATTTGATTCTGTTTTAGAAGACAGCATTGTGAAGTGCTATTTCTAAATAATAGAGGACATATTTAAAGTCTTGTTGAGCATATGTTGTGTTGATTTACTATTGGCCACTGTACTTTGTAAAACAGTCACATTTTAAGGATTTTTAATTTTTTTTCTCAAGTAACAAAATTGGTAATTTTATGTGTGGGTTAAATATTTTATCACCCTTTACTTTTTAAATACATACAGTCTTATTTTAAAGTATCATTTATTCTCCATTGGCCTAAACGTTCTACTTCATATTTGCCTGCCAGCTGTTCATTAGCATTGTCTAAACACCCATGTATATTTAAGCAATTTGGAGTATTTGGTGATTTGGAAAACATTGCAATTTTCTGCATCTACCTGGAGGTATTCAAAATAGATGTAACTATCAGCAGTTAGAAAACTCAGTCATCTGAAGCATGCCTATGGTTAGGAAAACAAAGCCACAAGTCACAGCAAATTTAGAAAAAATTACCATAGCTGGCTACTTCATGTTCATACAAACTACAGTTTGATGAACAACATAGAATAAAAAGAGGAATTTGGAATACAAAGGGTTGGACTTCTATGTAGAGGCTGCCAGCTGGTCTGGGGGTCTCACGGAAAAGCTTGTACGACTTCGACCAAATTGTCTTGTACCCATGAGAGTTTCAAAGTATCCAAGTTGGAAGAAGACAGAACAGCAAGAACACCAAGCATGGGAAGAGATAATTACAACAAGGGACTGTTAGCTAAGTTTTGCTGAAATGTATGAAATATTGTTATGTCCAATGAAGTTAAAACAGATGTTTGCTGTAACTAATAGAACTTAGACAAGAAGAGCAATAGGGGTATAAACCCGGCCATTGTAAAATAGAGACAGCTTCTCTTTCTGCTTCTTTCCTCTTAGGCTTCTGCTTTTAGCTCTGCTGCTGTTAAATAAAGCGCTTTTAGTTCTTAGCCTCTGCAAGCTTCATTCTTTGTGTCCGTCTCAACTCCCACACTTCCAGGTTACAGTGAAAATAAAAGGTGTATCACTAGGATTTCAGCTCGCTCTTTGTGCACAATTTAGTGTTTTACCCTAGTCATGCAACAACAATTTGGCTTCAAATAGAAAGCATTGTTAACATCACTCAAGTTTTTAAGCAGAATGAGATCCATATCTCAAAACTGAGGCTCAGAAAAGCCATGTGTCAACTGCTTTAGCACAGAAGTCTCTTGCAGGCTTCTTGAGCACTTAAAATGCAAAATCTTCATTGTGCAGACCAGCCTACACAAGAAAGGTTACAAGACTCTGACTAACTTCATGAAACACTAAACTCACACAACACATTCCCGACTGAAATGTAGTATAGGACCAAGCCTATTCTTTATGTTGTTGAGCCTAATTGCACATGTTTCCGAAATGCTATGTGGAATCAGAAAAAATTGATGGTATTAAAATTACAATAAAACTAGGTTAAGGGCAGAGGAAGACAGAAGGAGAACAGGCCTTTTGTGAAATTTGTATCTCATTGCCAACACTGCAGGGTATGCCACTATGCAAGGTAATGCACAATGTAATCACATTAATTCTAATTTTGATTTTCATAATCTTTATACTCTTTGAAGAATATTTAGGCAGCTGAGCTTTACTATTATTAATATTTCTCATAAAATAACATCATATTATTTAATTTACAGTTCTTGGGGTAGACATTCTACTTTGTTATGAAAAGTGAAACAATAATTCCACCTTTGTTGTAAAATACAAAGAACACTTAACCACAATAAAAAAAACAATACTAGATTTCAAGTGAGGAAAAAAAAAGTTGCCTAATAAATTGATAAGTACTTTTGAACAATGAATTCTTTTTGAGCAATGACTATTTTTGAAATATTGCAATCCATTCACAAATCTACTTGCAAACATGAATAAGCAAAACTCAAATGTGTTCTTCAATAGAAATAATTTCTGAGCTCTCACAGTAACCGTTTCAACACATAATAGGCAATCACACTTTTAATGTCAGTCTTCCTTTGCTAATCAAGTTTCTATCCTGCTGAGCATGGTGAGCATAAGGTTATAGCACACTTTCCATGTGTCCTGAGAATAAGACCTTGCCTGATTTTCATAACTGGGGTAAAGCCTTTTGGCAAAAGTCAGAGGATTTTRTCTCACTTTGTCCTTTATTCAAATAATGTCCTCCTTCAAAAGCAAACTTAGGAACTTCTTTGGTACTATATACAAAGGTAATATTCAGCGTGGTTAAAGATAGTAAAACACACTTTCAAATTCTAGTCATGGTTTTAAGAAAATGCAAGGAAAGTTACGTTTTAACAACTTATGATGAATTAGTTGAATTACAACAACTAAAGGGATTTAGATATGAATCTAAATTCAGTTTTATCTGGTAATAATATGATGATTGTGACAATAAAGAATGGGCTAGAATATTTTCTAATAAATTTGGAAATATTTCTTGAATGAATATTTAAAAATTGTTGTTTCATTGAAACCCATTTCAGCCTCCTTCGTAAAAATATGACAGTATTCTTACATTATAATCTTCTTACTTATGTGATTTCTGCTTTGTGTTTCTATGGCCCACCACAGAAAAGATACACCAAAAGAGGTAAAAACATCAAACTTAAAACCTGGGGTTTCATTAAGCAAAAGAAGCAAATTATATTTATTTGAATTTTCTGAAAGCTTCTGCATTGTATCTCACCAAATAAACATTTCCTCCCTACAGAAAAACTTCTAAAGTACCTACCAATAACATGTGAACCCTCAGGGTTCATCTTGTCTTTAGTCCATGTTTATATGTTTGGTGTTTATATCATGAAAATATCAGAAAGATTCTGAGAGCTTACACTTAATGAAAGAACGATTAGAAGTCTTTTTCTTCAGGTTTAGATTAAAGTTTAGGAGTGGGGCAGGGAGTTGGAAATAGATAATCTTTAAGGTCTTTCAAATCCAAACCGTTCAATGGTTCTACAAATATACAAGCAGAAACAAATAATTTTACTGAAGTTTTCTGATGATTTTTGGATTTTATTTATGTAAGTAAATGTTCATTAAACACCTTTAAAATACAGCAAAACACATTTGTGTAGAGGGTTGGAGAGATAATTACACACTTTAAACATGAACTGCCAACACAGTGATATTGCCTTCCCAGGTTTCCAGTGACTGATGGGGAGAATATATATTTACCGAATAATGGTGTGTTACCCTGGGTTTTCATTGGTTAATGCAGTGCATGGGGACATTGCTGGGAGCTTTCTTCTCCCCAGTTCATATCCTAAGGTTCTTAATAATAATCTATGGCAATCCTTTCAAAATATGTATATGCTTTTGTAGATTGAGGGTGGAGGTTGGATGCCAAAGGACAAAGGGTTCTCCCTGGCATTTACATTAAAAATGAGATTCACAGTTTCTTCTAATTGTACAGTTTATCTAAAGCTCTAGTTCCACTTTTTAAAACCTGGCTTCGTTTTCACATTGATGTCCCTCATCTCTGTTGCTGAATACAGCTTTCTTCTTTCACAAATGTAAATTCCAAATTAGGGTGTACGTTCTTATCTGCACAAGGGAAAATAACATTCRGCACAGTTTTCCAGTTTTTTGGAAGCTAGCAAGATCCCTACTGAGTTGCGTAGGCTAAAGTGGCATATTTAGCCAATCAAAGGGAAGTATAAAAGGCCGAACACACCAACACACTCTGATTCTTACTGGAACAAGAGATTAATATTATATGCAACACTTATTTGTGAATGCATATTTAGAAGAAAAAAGGTTTTTGTCTTGTATTTTAAAAGCTGAGTTGTATTCTGTGTCCCTACAAGTATGCCAAGACTGAATTTGTCAAGTGAGTTTCCTAGGGGTTCACACGTAAGTAGAGGGGGTGAAGGACACAGTTCAGTTGTGCTGAATGTCATCTTGTGTTATTTTATTTAGGATTTTAAGACACTCAGAAAGCTGGTGCAACCCAAGGCCTTGGGGACATTTTCATGTGACTGGAGTTGCAGGTACAAGAGTTTGGACAGTTATACCCAGGCCAAGGTGTCCCAGGGGTTTAAACTACGGTCCATGAAAAGGTTGGTTTTGAAGCCATGAGTTGATAGACTCTCATGTAACAAGAACAACAGTAATTATTCTAGGTCATGTATTTATTGCCATGCTAGTGGATCCACATTCACGATATAAACCTGTAGATTTGTTCATAAAACCTGTTCGTAAAACCTGTTTCTTGTTCATAATTGCCTCTGGCACAAACCGACAGGTTCCTCAGAAATGTGTGAACATTTCTCATTTGTTCTGGCTTCACGCTTGTCCCAAAATGACCCTGTCTGGACCTACAGGCTACAACTAGCAAATTGAATGTTTCACCCAAACCGTTCTTCACCAGTGAAGCTAGGGAATGATCAGGCTCCTAAAACCAGGTGGCCCAGAGTGGCATATATCCATACAGTTAAATGTTTCACTCTCCTGAAGTGCGAAATGAGCCAAAGCACCAAATGGAAACGGTGCTTGACCTGTGATAACTCCCAGACTATGTCAGAAACTGTTGAGGAGCYCCCAGGTAGTGAGCTCAAAAGCATGCTGAGGGGCTGTCTAAGCCCTATTGCAGCATGTGTAATCYTATCCAGTGCCTGGGAATTCCTGGCTCAGCTACCATTCAATTTACTGGTACACAGAGCCAGACACAGACTTGGCCTTTCTAGTCTGTAGGAAAGAGTGGTATCAGCCTCTCTTTTGGTCTGGTCTCTTCTTTGCAATACATTATCATCTCTAAATCCTACTTAAAGAACCCTCAGCCTGCAGAAATGTAGCAATGGAGGACCTCTAGATGAGTTTTACATGGTCTGGGAGAATTTTTGCTGAGAAAAAAAGCATAAGTGTCATGGTGAGCATGCTTAAGGTTAGGCTGATGCCTTTATCTGCTTAAAATCAGAAGCTGGACRATTGTTATGAGGGTAGGGAAAGCAGTTACCTTTATTTGAGGTCCTCCCGGAGTACAAAGCACACACTGATCAGTTTTGTGTCCCGTCCCAAGTGTCCGTTCTCCCTTGTGTGTGTGTACCCATAGCACTTTTGTAGGTTTACATCAAATTAAAATAGTTTATAAAAATCTTCCAATTAGAAATATGGTTAATGAGGTGATTTCCTTTGGCTCAGCCTCCTACTGAAATCTCCGCCTAATGCTGCTAGCTATTGTTGTTTGGGCTTTTAGGAGACATGGGACAGAGAAGTGTCCCTGGTCCCTAGGACACTAGTGGTGATAAGGTTGACATAGGAACCTTATTTTGACTATAGGGTTAGTGACTAGGGGATAGGGACTAGGGGATAGGGAAAACTACTAGTTAGGAATTTACAAGGTTATAGGGTAAAGGCTACAGGGCTACAGGGTTACTAATATACTATTAATATAAAAAGCATAAAAGCAAAAATCTCTTTGGCATCAAGGCAGTTTAGTAAGCTGCATGGAGAGCTTCTGGCACCACACTTTCCAAGGAAAGGAAAGGGAAATCTATGCCCTCAAGCACTGAATACATCAGCAGAACTCCTTGGGAGTCTGCCTCACATGAGGACATCTTTTGTTCAAAAGGCCTCAGGGAATCATGCTCTGGTGTGCTCGTGGGAAGAGGAGCACTGGGTATGACACAACCTTCGGTATAGAGCATGGCAGACAGGCTTTTATGTCTCATAGTTTTATGCCTCACTGCTGCCAGCCTGGAAGCACTTCTGGTGACTGTTTGCCAGAACGTCATGGCATAAAAATGCCATGGTAAGTAAGTATGGCTGGTCCACAGCCATGATTCATCTGCCATGGCTTTTGCAGAAATGCAGCCAATTCAGATCAGGCCTGAAATGAGCACTGTTACCCACAAGTGCCAGGACAGCACTTKAGAACTGCTTTTCTCCCTTTCCTGTGATGCACAGACTTATGCAAAAATGAAAGATGCCCTTAAAACTGTCCTCCTGCTTCTGGCCACACTGCCCCTGCATCTTCCAGCAAGAGCCAGCAAGTTCAGCACAGCAGCTGAACAAGCCATGGGTATTAGACACTGGCAAGCCAAGAGCATGAGTAGCACAGACAGGCTTAGAGCAGCATGGGCAGCCAGACAGCTGAGAAGCCTGAGCTTGCTCCAGTTGAAGTGTAACATTGCTGGAATGAAATGGAACCATAAGCACACATAAAAAGTGGTATGTAGAGATGCAGCTTCGTAATCACAGCAAAGATGACAAGTTCTAGCTCCAATAAGATGTTGATTGACAACAGAAACTGGTACAGCAGTAGGACAAAGCAAAATTAGTTTTCAGTTTAGCAAAAAGCTATGATTTCTCAAGCAACTAGATGTAAAACAAAAACTGATTAGTAGCTTGAAAGGAGTGACTAATCAAACTGCCCAAAAATGAAACTGAACTGAGACTTGAGAAGTGCAGAAATGTTGGCACAACTGAGAAGCCGCAGAAGAGCTCAAAAAAGGAAAATGTGTTTTAAATAAGCAAGGCAGACCAAAATCATTTGGAAATCATGCCAGCAACTGCTTAATAACTTACGTATTAAGTCAGAGAGAGCTCTTCAAAGCAGCACTGCCTTGTCCAAGCACAAATGAAAAGTATATGTGACTGGTCTASGACAGCACCAATGTGCCTTGTCCCCAGATCCTCATTGCTCATTTTTCTGTAATTTGGAAAATAAGAAGACTGAACATATCAGGAGATACGACCTTGTCATAGAAGGAGACGTGGTTGGTCAAGAAGGACCTGCCTCTCCTAAACCCATGCTGGCTGGGTCTGATCCCTTGGTTGTCCTGCATGTGCCATGTGATGGCACTCAAGATGATCCTGTGCATGACCTTTCTCAGCACCAAGGTCAGGCCAATAGGCCTGTATTTCCCTAGATCCTCTTTCTGAACCTTCTTGTAGACAGCCATCTGCCATGATGAGGCTCTGTAAACCAGAATTCTAAACAGGCCAGAGTCTGTCCCCAAGAAGTCCAAGGTGGCTGGCTGTTCTGCTATGCCCTCTCCTTCCTTCTATGAAAATTGAAAAATCTATCATTTGATGACCACTGTGCCTAAGAGGCCTTCAACCATCACATCACCCACCAGTCCTTCTTTGTTCACAAGCAGCAGGTCCAGTGGGGCACCTTCCCTAGTTGGCTTCTTTTCCAGCTGTGACATTAAGTTATCTCCCACACACTCCAGGAACCTCCTGGAATGTTTCCTCTCTGCTGTGTTGTATTTCCAGCAGACATCTGGTAATGACAACAAGGGTTAGCAATTGTGAGACTTCTCCTGGCTGCTTATAAAATATTTCATCTTTGTGTTCATCCTACTTGAGTAGTCTAGAACAGAGTCCCACCAGGATAAATTCCTTGTTACCCTTCCCCCTCATTCTTACCCATAAATATTCAATTCTATCATCACCATCATTAAGCTCCAGATAATACAGACACTCCCCAACATGCAGGGCTACCTCAACACCTCTCCTTCCTCACCTGTCCCTTCTGAAGAGTTTACAGCCATCCATTGCAGCACTCCCGTTTTGTGAGTCATCCCACTGTTTCCATAATGGCAACTATGTCATAGTTTTCCTGATGTGCAACGGCTTCCCACTCCTCCTGTCTGTTGCCCATGCTGCGTGCATTGGTGTAGGTGCACTTCAGGTGGGCTATTGATCCCACCACCTTTTTGGGTGCAGAAGGCCACATAGGTCCTAATGTGACCATTCTGAAGTTCATCTGTGGTTTCCAAACCTTAAATAACCCTTGCATCTTTGCTGCTGCATGGATCTCCATCTTCTGCCTCCACCGAGACAGCAGACTAAAGGGCCTCTCAGCACATTGTCCCTCAAACACTGGTGTGCAACCCCAGGCTTATCTCTAGCAAGCCTAATTTTATCCCCTTCCCCCTTCAAATCTATTTTAAAGCTCTTTCAGCGAGCTGACTCCTGTCTTTTTCCCTTTGAGATAGGAAGAATCCAGTGTTAATCCCTGTGTTGCATCCTTTGCTCCTTTACCCACCTTTTCCCCCATCTCATCTTGTTTCAATTCTCTCCAACATTTATTTTTCCTTCTACTTACTCCTGTTCTACCTAACATAATTACATTCTTCATCCTAAAATTAATTTGGCATTAACATAGTTAATGCTTGCAGCTGTGACAACTTTAATGTTTATAAATGCACTGAATCCTCAAAAGAAAGCTTCATGTTGTTTCTGTGTGCTCACACCCATAACATAAGAGGTTTAAGAGAGCTATATTGTACAAAAGATCAGCATAGCTTATTCATAGCCAAAGTAATAGTAGCAGGACAAGAACATCAGAGGAAATGAAAAAATTGCCTATTGCCATGTAAAGAACCGTGTTATTTTCCCGTGTGTGCCTTTCTGCGATCAGCCTAGGCTGATATATGTCCAGTTCTGTGAGCTTGGGATGACCAGTGAGACCCCAGGGGATGTTGACCATGCAAACACAAATGTTTGAGAACTAGGCAGCACATTTAAGTGCTATTTAAAATGTACACACCTGCGGAGATAAGCTACACACTGTAACAAGTCTGTGTCAGGTTTACGATATCCCCTGTTGCATTATGCCACCACTGCAGGTCACTATTGAGACAGACAAAAAAAGGTGCTGGAGATGGTTGGGATGGGGCCTCTCTCCATTTGCAAAAAAMCCCTGGTTTCGACTCAGTTTCTTCTCTGAATGATGATCACCCAATGTGATGATGAAGAAACAGTGAATTTCCACCCCCAAATCTTACTTCGTGTGAGTGCAGGCTTAAGGACACCACATGGTATCAGTTAAACAGGAAATGGAAATTTCACATTTGGAAATTTTTCTTTCTAATTTTAAACAGAAATATTGATTTCTGCACAACCTGAAGGTGGCATGTGGATCACGAAATAAAAACAACTCAAGAACCCTAAAGAGATGCACCTGATGCTATCTAATGGAAAATTTAAGAACAAAATTCAGCTTCCCTTGGAATGTGATGTTTTCATGGGACTGTAAAGAGAACAAAGAACCTCTTGTCTCCAGCTAGTCACCTCACAACAATAGAGATGAGGGCTGCTAATCCTCACTGTTTTCTAAAAGCCCTCTGGGCTGTTGAAATTATTTGGCAGCTTCTATGCAGTTCATCATGCCCAAATTATGAATATTCACAATGTGCTCTCACTGGATCACTCACCCCTTTACTGAAGGATAATTTTGCAGATGCATATTCCCTCTGTCTCATTGAGCTAATCTGTAAATAATGGTGGATTGTGCACTGGAAGTTTGCATCGGCTCTACTTATATGACTACTGTTTTGCGGCCAGTCATTCCCTCAGTGATTAACCATTCATCCAACCATTCACTGAACTGGCACAAGCAGGCGCTTAAGGAGATCCTCTGGTGGTTCCTTGGACTAGCCTAAGAGACAGATAATGAGCAGAAAGGAAAAAGAAAAGTAGAATATGAGATATCCATAGCATCTGTCATTTTTAATCAGATGTTCTTCTCTGTCAGTAACACATGCATGTTAAAATCAGGCACAAGAGTCTCCCTCTTCCTTTCCTTTTGACCTGCAGTAATGGTAAACATGGAACAGTGAGTGTTTGTTTCCGGTTTAAGCTTTATTTTATGGTTAATAACCGCAGTCTTCCTTGAAAAATATAAGAACAGGCTTTTCCCCCCTCTGATATTTTCATCTGTGAAGCACTCTTTACTTAGACCAAGTCGAAGCACTTGGTCTAAGATTAAAATATGGTATCTAAAAGAGAGTTATTTACTAACACCCAGTAGAAGTAGTGCATGAAAAGCATGTGGCATAAAGTGCCAAGTTTGCAACTGCACATTACTCACAGAATTCACCCCAAGTTAAAAGAGGTGAGAGAGCTCGTAATTACCAGGCACAAAGCTTGGACTTACATACAGACATAATGAAACAATTTATAAAATGGTAGGAGGATACAATCAAGGCCAACAATGTATAAAGTAATTCTTCTAGAAATTGGAACACAAGGAGGAGAAAAAGTTAGGCTGCTGGAAATAGCCACATCTAAACAAATAGGGATGCTAAAGGTCATTCTGAAAATGACATTTGGCTGAAGTCAAAACAAAGAGCTAGTTGAGTAGCAGTAGTTGTCACAGAACTTTTAGTCTATAAAAAGCTTTTCAAATTTATTTCTATTGTTTAAACAGGTTATTGTGTCAGCTTTAATCTTTCTAATACATCAATAATCCTTTGAAGCCAGTTGTTRTTTTACAGACAGCATCAAGGCCCTACAAAGACCTTTTCTATAATTGAGTTTACGTATGAACAAATGTGGTAAAGGTGTCAAATTTGAGAGTTTCAAATGAAGGCTGGCATCCTATTGTCAATATTTATCTAGAGGAAACTTGGGGTTTTGAAGGACAAATAATTATTGATACAAAATTTATATGGAAGCATATTAGGCAAGTCAATATCAGAAGGAAGTAAAATCTGAATGGCATCTACTACAAAAGAAAGGTATGGATCTCCTGTACGGTTAATAGCATCTGTCAGTTTCATGTAGGTCTCTCAGACACCCTACATCCTCTAAAATGTCACTGGATGCCTATTTTTAGGCACTCACATTTCTTGATCATGTCCAAGTCTTTTCATGTTTGTACTCCACTCTCTAAAATCTATTTCAAAGTAAAACTTTTGTTTTAGTCCCATGGTTCCCTTTACATTGGTAGGGTTTTCTGTTGCACCACAGAAAAAAAAGACACATGAAATAAAACAAAAAGAGAAGTTACTATGATCTCAGAAACTGTTCTCTCACAATGTTGCTCAAAAAATACTCAGCTTAGCCTTTATGACTCTGATCTGAAGAAGAGAGATCAGTTGATCAAATACAGTACTGCACATAGTTTTAAAAATTAAACTCAATAAAAATTCACTAATAAATTTTCTCAGTTAAAAAAAATTCCAGAATGGGATACAGACACAGAATTTACTTGCTTTGCAATGGTGACACAAAAAACCTATGAGTCTTAATTGATCCCTTCAGTGACATGAGCAGGTCACAGTCTGGACAKGTAACAAAAAATATATCATCTGTTTGAGTTGTGACAACTCAAGCCCTTCAATGAAGTCCTCAAATATCCATTTAATTAAAGTCTCATTGATTTCAAGATCCTTTATGTTAAGCGTTTGGGTTAGTGCTTTGCTGATTCATTAGAAGATAGAGTCATTTCAGTCAATATAAATGTTTTAGGGGGGCAATTACATCTATTTAGGCAGACAGAAGCAAAAGAAAAAATATAACTAGAGGTAATGATATAAAATAAAGTTAGACACACTGAAATAAGAAATAGCATATACGTTTTTAAATCAAGGGTCATTATACACTGGCACCAGAATATCTGACTTATCCCTTTTTAAAGTCATCATGTCAAGACAGATGATTAAATTCTATTTAATTTTAATTCATCTATAATGTTGCTCACAATTTCTTATGTCCTTCTGGTATCAAAACCTGTACATTATATCCTTTGACACTGATATATTCTAAGCCTATACATTAAAACCTGTACATTATATCCCTTAATTCAAAGTTCATGATTTAGTTCTCAGTTATTTGGAATAAAGCCTCTTTTAAAAAAATCATATTTCATTAAAATTTTATTGATAAATACTTCATATTTCTATTTTTCAAATTACATTGTTATTTTAAGGATTCAATTTAGTAATCCATACTCACAGAGGTAGAGGCATATGAACTGTTCAGCCAGTGTGTGGAATCATCAGAAYGCCAAGCATTTGCAAACACAAACTGCAGTTCTGCCCGTAAGTGATAAAATGGTGAACTTACAGGTAATTCTCTCTCTCTACCTTTTAGTCTGCAACAAACTGTAGTATTTTGCAAAAGCATTTTCATTCTRTATTATTTGGCTTTCAGTAGGCCTCATGCACTGTTAATGCTGTAGCTACAGCTGCAAGTAATGCTAATACTAAACTGGTTTGCACTTATATACCTTCAGCTGGAATTATCTTACTAGGAGTAGAAATAACGTCCTGGAAAGCTTGTATGGAATTTTATATTTTAAAAGCATTTTTGGGAATGGAAGTGCTCATTCTGCTTTCTATTGTCATTGGACTCTCTCTGATGACTTTAACACTAGAAGACTATTCCATTGCTTTCCCTGCATCACAAGTTGTTCAACTTCTTTTATTTTTTTATCCACTACTCCAGCATTACTGCAAAGTAATCTTTTCCCTCAGCCCTGCTCCCAAAACCCATTTTGGTGCAAAAAGAGCAGAAGTATATGCATGAAAATGAAGGTGTAGCAGTTGCCACCTCTATAGCCTGTGCATGAAAAGAACAAGACATGCATAGGCAGTTTTAATCAGATGTCAGTCTTATTTTCATTAGTATTTGCCAAATATTGTTGCATTGCACCTACCCCACACTAGGTATTGTGTTTATTGATAACACAATATGAAATGAACTGCCTTAATACCAGCAAATAGATGTAACTTCAAACTATGAGAGAATGTGAAGATTTAAGATGCTGCAAGTTTCCCATCAGTGTATTTTTTTTATGCAGGGTGGTAAAATACACTCAACTGTGCAAAAACAGATAACGCCTCTAGGATAACAGCATGCCTGAATGCACCAGAACAGAAAAAGTGATGGAGCAATGGGAAAAGGGATGAACTGGTCACAGAAGGAAAGTTACAAACAAGCAATTAAATTGGCAAAAGGGGGAAAATGAAAGAACAGGAAATATAAAAGGCCATAGTGTAATTCGAAACTTTTAAATATATAACGAAATCAGGAGAAAGTTAAGGTTCATTGCAACAATGGTTGTGATTTATTTCTGAAGATGTATTGCAGAGTATTATAATAATAACTACACTGTCCTGCATAAGTTTTAAATGACACTTATACTTTTATTTCTGTGTCTCAAGACATGGATTTGATAAAGAATGATGAGCTCAGTAATTGTTCTGGGTCTAAGATGCCCGAAAGATTTCTTTATTCAGTGATGTACTTTCAAAAGTCTCATTAGTAGAGGAACATATTCTGTATTGCGCTCTCCCAAGGGTTCCCAAGGCCGGTGGAAATGAGGAGCTGAAGAGGCACAGTGTCTGAGACTTCTGACTGTTATTTTCACCTATAAATGAATTTGTATTCTTTATCTGTTGCTTCCCTAAACAAAGGAAAAAAACCGCTTTCATTCTTTCATCCAAAGCTCAAATACTACTAATAAAAAGTACATTTCTTCCTTTTGTAACAACTTTTTCACYCCATCATTGTTAACATTGACTATTTCGAGTGTATTTATTTAAACAAGAAAACCTTTTTCATGCAGATCATGTCAGCAGCAGTGATTGGGACAGAAAATCAATAGGAGAAAAGAGCAATACTTTGGCAAAGTGAAGAAAGAGATTGCTACATATTTTTGCTGCCACTTTCCTTGCCTGTTACTGTCCTGCATCCAAGATAAAAACTGAAAATTAAATTCAAGGCATCAGTTCCCATCTTATTTTCTTTAAAATATTTTGACATATTTATCACCTAGAAAATAATGGAAAACTAAAGGAAGAAAAAAAACCTCCTTCCTTTATTTTTTAATTTTTTTTTCTGTGGGATTATAGAAGAATATGACTGAAAATGCTGAACAGCTCTGGCTACTGTATTTCACAGAAATATATGTCTAGGCACTAACATTGGAAAAGTGTGGTTAGCATGACTGATAACTTCAAACATAACCCTTGAAATTGCTCAGTATTTTTCTTTCCCTGTTTCAGAACACAATGTAAAGAAAATACATAGCAAATTGCTTGCAACCTTTTTTTTTTATTATTTTTACATATGTGCACATCTGTATTGTACTGGTCTGAATGAATCTGTTTCAGATAAACACTTAAAGCTTTCATACAGACAGGGCCTGCCCTAGACAGACACGAGGTAGGTGGGTGCCTCTGGTAGCAGACTGCCCGGAGAAAGATTTCTCCTCATTACCCAGGTGCTGGCTCTGCTCTGCCTTCACCATTGCTCTTTCCCAGCTTCCCTAAACCATGCTATCAACATAAAATTTAATTTTGCTACTATGCATGATGAGGAAAAAACCCTTTTCTTTGTCATCCTGGAGGTGACAGAGTTTAATTTTCCTCATACTTCCTTTTCCTCATGCTTCCAAGAAGCTATGGGTGAGGTCTGCCTTACCATGCCTGTTTGGAAAGAGGAGCAAATAAGCTCCCAGCACATACTTATAGTTGCAAAAGCTCCTTGTGGAGTCACTCTGACTCCAATTATCAGTCTGGTGTAAAGTCAGTAAATACAGGACCCATGAGTTCTTACACACAATTTTCTCTACAGAGAAAGCCAAACTGTGCCAAACAATAGTATAGAGTAATCATCAATACAACAGAGATTACACCCTTTATTTACATGTCAATTGACTTTTGAGGAGGAAAATGAGGGCTAACATCTCCAGAGATTAAGAACCAGATCAAAATTACTCAGTACTTTTCATAAATATCAGGTTATTATTTAAGATTTTGTTTTTCACTAATTGTTTCACMTTTGAATATGAATTTCCTTAATTTTATGTTATTATATTTTCCATAAATCATAGAAGAGTTCCTTCAAATTATTACTGCTATATAAATGCTTTTAAAAGTATTTTGTTTTATAACATCATTATTTTTTCCAGATTTGATCATGTTCAGATTATTCAGGATTAATATAATTGTAACACATTTCAGAATATTCATTAATTCTGATTCTTGAACATCTGGCAATCTGGCAATAAAATTACTAAAAGCAAACAAGATTTGTTAGTTAGACTCCTCAGACACTAGCAGTCAAACAGAAGTGAAATCCAATAAATGCAAACTGAAAAGACTGCTGGCACTTTGAAACAAAAATGATCTTCTAACACAAAGTTAGTTTTAGTGCCTGAAACTGCCTTTTTATTTCTGAGCTCCTCCATGAGCTTTGGGGATTTTTACAGTAACATTTATATGTTTTAAAATTCTGTCTTTGTTGCAACATGAAATATCTACAGAAGCTGCAAATTAAAAACATGTTACTATCCATGTATGCAAGGGATCAGAGGAGATTATTTACAATTATAATGATTCCAAACACAGTTTAAAACATGAATTAAAAAAAAAGCTTTCACCTAAACAATTATTTTAAATCTTATATTTACCTCTCATGATAAATATGCTAATATAATTATGTGATKATGTGACATATTAATTCAAACCCTTAGCTTTTGTACAGTCTAATGATTGGAAGTGATGAACAACTTAATTATAGAGAACTGATCAATTTGCAATTTATGTCAAGTTCCATTTGAAGTTGAAATTAGAATTGCACTTTTACCCTTAAAACCATTTTTCTGTTGATCAGGACAGATTTTAGACCTCAAGTCAGTTTTCTAACTAGGAATGTATTTCCTGTAGTCAAGAAATATAATTTTTTTTGCAATTCAAGATTTTAAACCAACTGGGTCCCACCTCTCTAGCCTTTGTTCATTCATTGAAGTTTCTGCCATTCCAAGTCAGTTTGACATGTGATGTTTGCAGTGACCACAGCTTAATGCAGTGCAGGCCCTCCTCATGCTCAGCATAAGCTCTTTTCCTGAAGTCAGCTGGAACTAGACTTGAACCAGAAGACCAGCCAGCATGGGGACAGCATGGATGAACAGGGAGCCTGGGTTCCTTTTGCCACAAACATTAAATGAAGAGTTGAGGCTTTTATCCTAGGCACCTAATTATCATTGGCGGGTCATCTGCAACACAGACTCATTGTGCCACAAGCATCACAACCTGGTTTTCTGCAGGCTCCAGCCTTGTGCTGAACACAGCTTTCTAGCTTCCACTGCCAGCTACAGCTGATGAGCAGCCCTGCCATGTTTGCACAGAGCAGATCCCATGCCAATCAACCTTGAAGACCAGCGCTGACTCTGTGCTACAGCATGGAATGGCGTTTGTATTCATGATGTCCCCAGATCTGCCAGGGAAAATTGTATGCAGGGAGGCCCATAAACATCTCTGCAGAGTCAGTTTCCATTCTGCAAGGCTGGCACTGACTTGAAACTGGAGCACCAAGTACATCCAGAGAATTCTGGGCAGAGCCCTGTGGCTCAGGCTGTGCCACACACCCACATTGCTCCAGCTTCCAGTGGCGTGCATTTGCTCGAATGCAATGCCAAGTTTATAATGTCTCCTTGTGCTTGTCTGGAACATGATGCAGAGATGCCCAACTGACTTTTCAGGGGCAGCTTGCAGGGCAGTGCAATAACACAGCCCACATGGCAGCTCTACAGTAACCAGTCTTCCCGTTACCCAGGGAATCCTATCTCCCACAAAAGTGCAGAGATGACTACTGCAAGAACAACGTGTTTTTAGTAAGTGTTTCGTGACTGAACTATCTAACTTGTTGTTATTTATGTCATAGAATCTGTAGGCTGAGAGACCTATGGATGGAAATCACCCAGTCCAACTCCTGTTCAAAGCAAGCCCAGCCCCACAAACTGAAACCCTGGCAAGCTGTATAGTTGGATCTACTTTTAAGACACTCAATGCACTGCTATTTTAGTTGTCTTCCATTAAATACATTTGAATATTTATTATTTCAGGATCTAGTCTTTGTGATTCAAAGCACTCCTGCTCTGTGTAAGTCTAAACAGAAACTTCTTACCCCAAACTCACTGGCTCATCGTTGTACAGCCAGTGAGCTCTGTTAGAATCCTTCATCTGAAATTTATTCAGGGAGCAATACACATTCGTCATCAGAACAAGACCTCAAACCCTTGCAGATCCACACAGGTTGCTGTGGTGCCTGTACAGACAGGGCATACACAGTTTCACATGCAGTGCTGCACACAAGCCAATTTACAATGTACAGCCAGCAGCATCTATGAGATAACATGAATAATTTTAGAAGATAATAAGGTAAGAAATCTGGTAGTACTTTAACACAGCACAGAAAGCTGTGACTCTGCACAAAAATAACAACACAAAACAAAACATTAACTTGACAAAAGACTAAGTTTCAATAAACAGTGGTTTTGCTGTTTGTTCTTTTTTTTTTTAATATTGCTTCCTACTAATATTAGCACAGCTAATGCAAGAGCTTCTAAAATGGATATGATCCTGAATTTCTGGGTGACACAAGCACACTCAGAAAATGTCTAATGGACTCGGTCTTGCATGAAACCATATTATTTTATGGTTATTCATGCTAGACCCGACATGTTTTAGAAATCTCAATGCATTTTAGAAGAACCATTCCAGGCACAAATTTAGGAGAACAAAGAGTCTCCAGATCAGCTTGAGAAGGCTATGGCATTCCATACAAATTGATCAATCAATACAAGGAATACACTGTTCAACGCAGAGAGAAAAGCACACTGCCTTTTCCTGCAGAAATTAAATGCCTGTGAAATAGCAAAGAATAGCACTATTTTCACTCAGATTCATTTGTATTAGAGATGTCATTTCAGTTCACTTGTTCACTTCTTCCATTAAAACAGCAGCCAGTGTTTCTGAAAACCATACGGTGTCAGGTGACACCAAGAACACAAAAACTCTGCAGCAATCTCCTTAGTGTTTTCTTGTCAGTTGAATAAGGAACAATTTCACTTCAAGGCCAGATTGATCCAAAGAAATCAAGAATAATTTTCTCAGATGTCCTATGTCTTTGAAGCATTATTTCCTTCTCACAGCAGATGCACTTCCAAGGATTGAAAGTACCGCTGGGGCCCTGCTTTGTTTTATGTAATTGCTTCCATATGTGAAGGTTTTTCATGGAAAGGGAGGGAATATCACGTATTCTAGTCTGCACCCGGTGACGCTCAAGACCAGGTTGATGAACTATTCGATGGCACCCATAGGAGCACTGCTCCTGCCATGGCCTGAGGCTGCCCGGGTGGTGTTATGTGCCTCAGCAGGTGGGTGGCTGCATGTCCAGCCTTGTAAACTGCCTGCAGGGGCTTCTGCATTTCTCTTGGTCCCACAATTGAAGAATAGCAAGGTATACCCAGCGAGGCCTTCAAAAAATGTGTATGTTAATCTGTTAATCTCCTGTCTTTGTAGTATGCTTGTAAGACAGGAGGCTCTAACCTTCTATCTCATTCCTGTGTTCTGAGTACTCCATGCACAGAAGAGCAGTTTATTCCAACTACCATCTGGCATAGCTGCTTTCTTAGCTTAAATAACAGAGCTTCATGTGTGGTCTTAGAGGTTCGCAGGTTCAGGCACTGAGGTGCTTTGAGCAGAGAATTTTTTTAATCTGTTTTAGTTTGGGTCTGCCCAAGGACAAAGGAGAGACATTATCCTCAACGTGCTGTGAATCACCCCAGCAGAAAGACATCGAGACTAAAGCACCACATTACTGTCTTACTTGGAATATCTACAAAAGGGTGGTACAATGCTCACTTGTCTGCTAAACTTTGCAACCCTCATCGAATGGAAAATGGAGATGTGCAGTGCAGCTGCAAAGCAGATGCTGTAATATTCCATAGCATCAGACTGTAATTGAGTCAGGGCAATGAGAACAAACAAAAACTCAGTGAGCACTCTGTTTTTCCCCACCAGTAAATCAGCAGCTGATTTTGCCAGTAAATTGCTCAAGTACATGCATACTGCAGGAGTGTCCAAAAAGAGCATATAGAAAGAGATACAGGTACAGCATATGGTAGGAAATACCATATGAATGCAGAAACAAGCCAACAGGAAAAGATGGACATTCTTTGTATTATATTAGCTAAAAGCTAAGTCAGGTGCTGTATAATCAGTAAGTGAGCAATCCAATTTAACCCCTTTTCAGTAGGTAATTAATACTAATGATGAGATACTTCTAATCCTGCAGTTAAGTTCTGCACAATATCTGAAATGTGACTTTATTCTTATCTGGTTTAGATGTATTACACTCAGCTCATGGTGAACAGATTAAAAACTTCGGGCAAGAACATTTATTCTTATTCTGATGCTGGTTTAGTAACTTTCTCAAGTATACCTTCCTAATGGGGCCAAACTCCAAATACATCTTATTCTTCACTCTTCAGAACAGAAATTCATACACAAAGGCCAACTTAAGGGTCATGGTCATACAGAGAAACATAAGATAGATCTGGTTCCTCTCCTGTTCTCTCTCACTGGCACCTCTCTTAGATATAATTCTTGAGAGTTATCATGTTTCTTTTCTCATCTTTCTTAGCAGTACCTTTCCTTTTTAATGGTGATGCTAACCAAGGATTAGGTAAGTACAGACAATGTGCTTGTACTTCTTACTTGTAGGTGCATCACCAGCTCCTAGTGAAGAAGTTCTACTGGAAGAGCTTAGATTTCCTAGCATCCTTAGGTAGGTTATCAGAAAAAAGTTTCAAACTGAAATGACCTCTGGAAAAATCTCTACATCTTAAATCAGCATCTAAAATTAATTTCCGGAAATGTTGACAAACAAAGCCCAAGAGCTTTAGGCCAATTAAATGATTTTATTTTGTTACTGTTGACTTTTATTACTTTGTTTTGTATAAAACAAATTTGAATATATATTTAAAATAAAACCAGAAAAAAAATATTTTTGTTATCAGAATGGCGTATCAACAATTTGCCAACAAAAGTAAGAGAATATAACTGAGCAATTATGCTAAACCAAGCCCTTCCCCTGCAAAGCTATGAGTTTTACTATTAAAAATTTTCAACAGAAGGGCTTCATAAAAAATTTTTCTTGGTGGCTGTACTTTATGTGTTGTTGTAAGCATTCCTTCCCTTGATGCTTCCAAATAAGATGTCATCAACCCACTAGTCAATAGTGAAGTTTAAAAGAAGAAAAAAATTTCACAGAATCACAGAATATGCTGAGTTGGAAGGGACCCACAAGGATCATCAAGTCCAACTCCTGGCCCTGCACAGCACCACCCCCAAGAGTCACACCTTGTGCCCAAYAGTATTGTTCAAACACTTCTTGAACTCTGTCAGGCTGGTGCTGGGGCCGCTTCCCTGGGRAGCCTGTTCCAGTGCACAAACACCCTCTGGATGAGGAACCTTTTCCTAATATCCAACCTAAACCTCCCCTGACACAACTTCAGGCCATTCGCTCTAGATCTGACACTGGTCATAACAAAGCAGAGATCAGTGTTTGTCCCTGCTCTTCCCCTCCTGAGGAAGTTGTAACTGCAATGAGGTCTCCCCTCAATCTCCTCCAGGCTGAACAGACCAAGTRACCTCAGCCACTCCTCACACRGCTTCCCCTCAAGGCCCTTCATGGTCTTTGTTGCCCTCCTTTGGACACTCTCTAACAGTTTAATGTCTTTCTTACATTGTGATGCCCAGAACTGCACACAGGACTCGAGGCGAGGCCGCCCCAGTGCAGAGCAGAGCGGGACAATCCTCTCCCTGGCGCAGCTGGCGATGCTGTGCCTGATGTGCCCCAAGACAGGGTTGGCTCTCCTGGCTGCCAGGGCACTGCTGACTCATGTTGAACYCTCCATCGGCCAGGACCCCCAGGTTCCTTTCCATGGCRCTGCTGTCCAGTATCTCATTCCCCAGTCTGTCTGTACATCCAGGGTTGCCCCATCCCAGGTGCAGAATCTGGCACTTTCCCTTGTTGAACTTCGTATGGTTGGTGATTGCCCAGCCCTCTGATTTGTCAAGGCCTCTCTGCAGGGCCTCCCTGCCTTCATGGGAATCAACAGCTCCTCTCAGTTTTGTATTCTATGCATGTTTATATATTGTAATTTTAGTTTTAAATGTATTAAAAACTTTACTGAAAAAACTATTCTGATATTTCAGTGAGGGATATCTTTATTTATGTACTTATTTATTATTAATATTTAGTGAACCAGGGCATGCACACATGCAGACACCATAACAGAAGTAACGAACGGTACATTCACCACTTAAACTACTACATGGTAACTTATTTAGCTAGGACTTGAGATATATCTTTTTATTGCAACAGTGTATAGGGATCCTGTCTCTGAATACAGTTTCAGCATGCTGGGCTATAATGTTATACTCACAAAGACATACCATAAACCAATCCAGGCCATAAAAAAATGGAAACCTAAATCAGAGGGTGGGGCTGGCTGGGAAGAGGCAGTGTTATCTATACATGCTGGCGTGGGCAAGGAACTAACGCACAGAGAGATTAAGGACATTATTCAGCAAAACCCTTAAGCACATGTATGAGTAATCTCTCTGCTGTTCAGGATGGCATTACTGCCAAAAGGAAGGTCTACAGCCCTTTGTGTTGATTCAGGGCCCTGTTGACCTGCCCAAGGTCACACAGTAAATCTGAGATAATTCCAGGATTTGGACTCAAGCCTCTTGTTTTCTACTAGTATGCCTTAAAAAGAAATACAGCATCCAATTTTCAGTTTAGGTTTATCACCACTTGTTGTGTTATTGTTTAGAGATAGATGGATAGATAGATGGATAGATAGATAGATAGATGATAGATGATAGATAGATAGATAATAGATTTTTAGATACATACTCAGGATCTCAAACAAGTAATTACAAACTTCAGTGTCCATTCCAGTGTATCCCAAATCTAACTGGCATGAATCTATGAAAGAGGTGGAAAAAATTAACAATAAAATAGTATAATCATATACATGAAGAAAAAAGTTTTCTGCAAAGTAAGTATGCATACAATGTTTCATCAAATTGATGCAACTCAATTAAACTGTCATGACTCACTTTCTGGGAGATCACCACGTAAGTGAGTCTTCAGTGGAAACTGAAAAGATCTCCCAAATATATATATATATACACGTGTATATATATATATACACACACAGATAAAAAGAAGGCGTTGTTGAGTAAAGTTGGGAAGCTTCTTTCAGAAGAGAACGACAGACTAAGGTATCTTACAAACACAACCCTCAGCAGAGAATCATCAGGTTCTAATAGGCCTGTTTTACAGGAAACAACATCTTACAAAATCAGACTTTGCTATTATGAAATGGACTTTGTTGTTAAAAGGCGATAGCTTAAGTTTTATGTTGAGCAAATAATATAAAAGAGTTTAAACTCAGTTTCATTTAGTTATCTTTCCTAAATTAGTTGTTTTCTGATGAAGATATGTTGCAATGCCCTGATCTTGGTTACATCAGGTCATTTTCCATTAACAAGCCCATGCAAATTTAGAAGAGATTACAATATATTCAGTCTTCCTGAACAGTTTTTAAGCAAAGAGCATAAAAAATGACCATTACCCCAAGTAATGGAGTCCCGTGTATAGCACCAAGATTATTTGATCAAAACAGCTACAGGACAAGTAACAATTTAGTTGAAGTCATGTAGGAGGCTTCTTTTTTCTCCCCTCATCTCACCTCTTTCTTTCAGAGAGAAGCTGCTCAGGAAGTGGTTGCTCCTAATCGCTTGTCACAACTGTTGAAGCAAAGTTTAGATCCAAATGAACTGATAAATAGATGGCAGATAGATCTTTGGTTATGAAGTAGAACTTGTACAACTTCATTTCTAGGCTGACAATGAAGGAGAAAAAACTGTCATAGAAGTAGAGATATGTTCATTCTGGAGGAGACTAAGGGGGGACCCCATTGCAGTCTACAACTTCCTYAGGAGGGGAAGAGCAGGGACAAACACTGACTGACGTCTTCTCTGTGGTGACCAGTGACAGGACCGAGGGAATGGCCTGAAGTTGTGTCAGGGGAGAATTAGGTTGGATATTAGAAAAATCCAGAGGGTGTTTGTGCACTGGAACAGGCTCCCCAGGGAAGCGGCCCCAGCACCAGCCTGACAGAGTTCAAGAAGTGTTTGAACAATACTGTTGGGCACAAGGTGTGACTCTTGGGGGTGGTGCTGTGCAGGGCCAGGAGTTGGACTTGATGATCCTTGTGGGTCCCTTCCAACTCAGCATATTCTGTGATTCTGCGGTTCTGAGAACAAGTCACACAGACTATGCTACCAAAGCAAACCAAGAACCACAAAAAGGACACGATTCCGTAAGTTGCCATAGTTTTACTTAAAATACTTTTGTGTCTCCAAGGTCAGTAACATGACCAAATAAAATATCCTCCTTTAGGATATGAAGTCTGTCATCTTCTTAACAACAGTGAATGAGCAATTTAGAGGGCCCTGTAGGCACAGTGCACACAGAAGACTGCAGAAAAATCCTTCACCAGGAAACATAGCATGTAGTGGTAAAAGCTCTGACTTATTCAAAGAGCAAGGCTTCCTATTAGGCTTGCTTAAGAGTTCCTACAAATCATGTGATTACTCTATTTGAGAGTCTGCCACTGAGCTTCATTTGTGTATGCATAACCTATAGAATTATTATTGACCCTCATGCATATTGGTTTGCACCACCCATTAATAATGTTGGCGGGGACCTCCCACTGTAACACCTTGTTTACTAATCTTTTTAAGCTTTCAAAACTAAATGAGCAGAAATTTTCCAGTCCATATGTTTGCCTGAGATCACACTTCTATGAAGAAATTCCTGAATATTTCAGCTAGGAACCTATCCAGCAAAAAAAAAAAATTTTTGTTTAAATGTTAAAATCTCTTATACTTTCTTACAGAARTTCCGTCGGCTTCTGACTCTGCAAAAGGACCAGGACACTTGTTAGGGCTGAGCTTTTTTATCAAGAATGTGCCTTTTGCCACTTTGTTGAAAATCACCCCACAAGGCTTCAGTCAATGCCTCTGCAAAGTCAGGGTTTGCATATGTTTGTCTAAAAGAAATTTGCCAAAATTTCTGAGATTTAAAAGCAAAAGTTTCTGAAGATGTGTCTTCACTAAGAGTGGTTGAAAGATCCCTGAAGCTGAAAGAAACTGGATGCTCTGTGTTCAGGCAAAGAAGACCTTTCACTTTCTTTGCAAATAAGTTCATATCAAAGAGAGCTGGAACTTTTCATCCAAACAGAAACAATCCTTGAATTTTAGTCAAACAGGAGTGAAAAGAGGTAACAACTTTTGCTTCAGCAATAGTTCCCTTCTTCCTAGGTGTTCAATTTTCTGCAGGATACCTGCTCAGAATTTTTAATTTAGTTGGAAAGACATGGGTTGCTATTGATCATCAACTTAATCAATTCATACAATCTGAACATCAGCTTGCAATACTGTCAGAATTTTGTGAAGCTCTATTAAATTAATAATACAATTATTTAGAAAATATGGATACTGCAGAGGCAACGATCAGTCCCTGTAGCTTTTCTCCTTGGCATCCTGTTTTTGCTCTTCCAAATGAAACTACTTTTGTTTACAGAAGTAGATTTCTAGCATATCATAAATAAACATATTTAAATCCTACCATCATCCGAGCAGCAGCTGCTCCTAGGAAGGCATGGGCTGTGGGATTTGAGTGCAAATCCAATTTAGTTCAGTCTCCAGCGGCCACTGCTCATAAAACTGAACATAATTTGTCACAATTGGCAACTTCTACAGAAAGAAACTTGCAAGTTCTCCAGTACTGTAAAGTACATATCTGCTTCAAAGTCTGCTTTCTGCAGGGCTAGAGGACGGAGAAAACAAGAATCAAATACAGTTTTCCAGTTCCTCCTTCAGGATGCAGGCATACAGGAAACACGAGCAATAGGAAAACCACTAGTTTCAATGCAGTCTGACACTACAATATTTAGGGTTTGCTTGAGAGTCCTGAAGATTTAAAATAAACACTCAATTGCTGTGTTACCAAATAAATTAGGATGGCTGAATATAGCTGGAAAAGTATTTGGTGAACACTTGGAAACAATGTTAAGAAATCCAAATAGGAAAGGAGATCCTTTTTCCGCAAAGTAAAATAATTTACAGAACTGTCTTATTCCAAAGATGTTGGTAACCTAACTCAGCTGTAGGTGATACTATAAGAGTTGCACAAAATCAACATACGTACACAGTAGTGTGTAAAATGAGCTGGTGACCATCCTCTGTTGCTGGGGCCAATTAGCACAGCAGAGCTGGTACCCTGCAACTAAACCTTTCTCCAACCCAGCACACAGTGGTTTCATCTACATGAACTATTAAAAGCACTACACCACTCCCCAAGAAATGCCTAGATATCCTTTGTGAGGATACTAGAAAGCAAAAGCCAAGSCCAAATCAAGGATCACACTGACACCTCATCTGTATGGAGACTTTAAATATCTACCTTGTTGTCTTAGTATAAACACAGGCAAAAGTCCCCAACCCTGTTTTGGTTTGCTCAGTAGTCTGTATTTTTAATACTATGATCTCTTTCCTAATGCAAGAGCCAGCCTTCCTCCAACAGGCACCAAGTGAAGTTCTCACCAATTACTCCCCAAAGAGACATGTACTTTAAAAGACAGGAGTGACTTATGTAATCAACACTGGTCTTGATGCTTCAAGACACGGCACATTGTCCACCACTTTTTTTTGAAGGATAGCCTTGGTGTCAGGAAGGTTTTCCAAATGTATTACTCCTAAAGAAGTTCTCAGGAATAATTTCCAGAAGAATAAACCAGCAAGCAAATTTTCCACTCTGTGTCATGGCTCCTTCCCAAAGAGCATAATAAAAGTAACCACAAGACTGCACATAGGTTATGATGTGTTAGCTCCGACATAGCAATGCCTAACATGACCTCTACATGCACAAGCATGAGTCCATGCAACACTTGCCCAGCAAAGGTCTCTGCTAGATTAGTGTCTTTGTACCACTTTCTATTTAATGGTGTAAATTTTCCCTGGAGGTGGCAGCATCAGTAAGTACTGCTTCSTTGTGGGAACTGGCAGGGGTACAGGGAAAAAAATCTCATAAGTCATTGAGGTTTACAGTATTTTTCCACCTATGTAGCAGGCAATTTCAGCAATTGCTGATTGATTTTCAGGCAATTGCAGCAAGTAGCTTTGACCACTGAAATCAGGAGGGCAAGGACACAAGGGTAAGGACAAGCATTTCAGAGAAAGTGGAAAAAGACTTTGCATGGAAGCGATAACAGAGTCCCCTGCTGGGTAAGCTTCTTTACTCCCTTATCTAAGTTCAACTGCAATGTGACTGACAGCAGGCCTGTTCTCTGCAGGCAAGGTTTTAGCTCCAGCCTGCCTCTTGTGTGATCTGCCCTGTATCTGTGAGACCACATGATTCTCCAGCACTATCCGTCTCTACCCATTTGCCATAGATTCCTGTTTTGAAAATCTTGCCTGTAGCCCTGTCCTCCATGAAAAATGTCTAAGTACTTTTGTCATTTATTAGTTTTAATGAATGGGCTAAGAACATTGTTTATACAATGTATTTTGACAAAATCTTTTACATGTTGGAGCAAACAGCTTCCAGTCTTGACATTCAAGCTATATAAAGAAGAATGTGAGTTAACCAGTGTATGCCAGGATGCTTTGCATGGTGAAACACAACTATATCACCTTTTTCACAAATTCTGTCTTGTCTACTTCAAAAGTAAACACAGAAAGTAGGTAATTTTCAGGTTCCTTATCTGCATCTAACTCATCTCCAATTATTCAGACCATTGGTGAGAAATTTTGTCTTTGGAACTGGCAGAAGTATCAGCTTAAAAGGCTTTGATCTGTTTTTCCACCATTCTTCTTCAATAAGATATTCATGGAAGGAAACCAAATTTTACTCTCACTTAAATCAACAGGCAGGATCCACAGTAAGCATTGATATAGTGTTAATAACCTTTTAAAACCTATTTTGAAAGTGGTTTTCTTTATTTTCTGATGTCTGTAACAAAGATCTTGGAGATTTTCTAGCAATTTGTCTCTAGCCAGTTAAGAAAAGGGATGCTCTGGAGAGCAGATAAAAATTATGTCCTTTAAATAAATATTGACTTGTTGTAGACAAAATCCACTACTATTTATTTGGATATTTACTTTTCATTTATTTCATTCTTTTCCACTGTCCCCACTTATCCTTTGTGCTTCAGAGAATCATTTATGAAACCGGGCTTTGGTGTTACCCCAAGGGATTCATATACATCTCTGCAGAAACAAACATACCCCCTATACGCGAAAATTCCCAACTGGAAGTCCATCAAGAGAACATAATAGAACTGTTAAAGACTGCTAAGAAATGAAATAATTATGAAATTCATTCCAAAACATGAGAAAATTTGCTAAAACTTGGAAAATGTGAATATGCACTACTCGAGCATTGTCCTGTTAGACATTCCCAGGAAGTAAAAAAACCTCACTGCTTTAGCACTCTTCCACAACCTCTCTCCCCTCACAGCCTGTAGGTTACTTCCTAAAACTTCACAGCAAGCTAAAAGAACAAAGCTGTTCTCCTGGGGAGCAACACATTTGTGGTTTATCTAAGAGTGCTTGACAATGGCAAATTTACTCTTTATTAGCATACGGATTTGGATAAGTTTAGTGTCTTCAGTATATCATAATATTACAAGCTTTCAAATTTATATGTAGTGTAAGGTCTCTTAATAACTAAATTAAAATTGGTAGTACAAATTAAGTCATGTATCTACATATGTTTTTGTGAGGCTGCTGCCTAAACAGCAATCCATGGTGCTTATTATATTTTTATAAGACCAATGAAGAGCTGCAACACAGATAAAGGCTTTGGGAAGGTAAAAGTAGTGCTGGCCTTCAAGAGAGAATAAGGAGAATGCATCATATATTATACATCTCTTTTTCTCTTAATATAACAGTTGAGAAGATATTGAGTTGAATTATCAGTAAGCAAGCAAAAACTAATTGAGTTGTGTTTCTCAAACTGTGCAAAATGATGATGAATAAATCCTTCCAGGCAAATATGGTTAGTTCTTATGATGAAATTAAATATACACTTACTACTATGTGAAGCATTTTTCTACTAATCAAAGTAGCCAAAGTGTTTAGGGAGTAAATATTGATAGAATAGATATAAAGGGTTTGATTGTTAAGTACTAATACTGGAGGAACATACTTTTTCAGCATACTAGTTCATCTTAGCCGAAACTTTTATTAGCTTCAATAAAAGGTAAACTTCAAACTTGAAAAACGCAAAGATTTATTGGAAAATAATTTGGGATCTGAATAGTCACAATGTGCACAGAAATTTGCCATTATCGGATGTTGAACTTATTGCAGATTTGTTTACCAATGATGTAGCAACATGATGAAATCACGCCTTCTTTAATGAAAGCAAATGTAGAGTAGCTTGTCAGCACAAAAAAATGGTACATGGAGTTGAAATTATCTTAGTAGAAAATGCCAAAAAAAAGCTACAACAACTAATGTCTTTCCCATTTTTCTTTTGAATTCTTTTTCCAAATGATTTGGCATATTGCTTTCTGCTCTGTGAAGTTCAACCTTTAAAACTCCAAGCATGAATGTTGTTTGTTTGTAATTTCTTTTTTAACAAATTTAATCATCTTGATCATTTGCACTTAAGTAATCACTTCTTATTAGTTCTGTGAAAATAAATATTTTCATCTGAACAGAAACTGAGGGCAAAGTTCTTGCCTGTAGAACTGGTATTTTAATTTTTTTTTTTTTTTTTTTTGCTTTCTAGAAAATTCTGAATACTGGCAGCATAAAGCCTCCTGAATATGTTGGCCAGATTAATGTCCTCCCTAATACCGAGTATTTTTTCCTGCGTCTTGTAGGTGGGCATTTAAATGATTGATCTTTCTGTTTTCCAGTCTGTGCTTAATCTATTAACATATCGATCTATGCACTTCTGAGATTATTTGTTTTTGAGTTGCCTGCAATTCTGAAAAAGACAATGCTGTTTTGACGTTAAGCACCTCTCCCATTTTTTCTTGTCTGTCTATGAATTGCTTGTCAGAAAAGGTTTATAAATTTCAAGTAATATTTCAGCAATGTTCAAAGATCTAGTGATAGTCAATAGGATCCATTTTATACTAACACAATATGAATTCCTTTTCTTTTTAATGATTAAGTTTGTAATATTTATGAGCAAGCAAATAAAAAATGTCTTCCCTTCAGGACCATCAAAATCTTGACTTTCCTGTGACATCTTGATTTTATTCCCTATCACTAATAGGACATAGACAATAGCTCCATAAAATCCTCAACTTCATGTCATGTACCATTAAACTATTCACTGGCAGAATCTTTTTTCTTCCATACACTTGTTCCTAACATAATGCAAGTACTAAAGTAAAGCAGTTTAGTTTCGTGTTAATAATTGTTTCTAACTGCTTATCGGTAGGTTTAATTTTCCCCTTCACTAGATGGGTATATTCCAGTGAATGCACTACTGTCAAACAAGGACCTGAGAAGAATAAAGTCATTTTTTTATTCTAAATGGAGTGACGCTTGTATGCATATCATAGGCACAGACAGAAGCAGAGGCGAGCTAAATTTGATTAGAAAAAATCTGGTTTGCCATGATTGGGTCTAGGCAAATATAATTTTCAAAAGAATAGTATAATGAAAATAATCAAATTTGTATTCCTTCTCTGCAACAGTGTCACTGGTTTTGGATTCCAGAAGCATTGTAAATTTATGGTCTCCAATATGAACCACAATGTAGCTCCAGAATCACCCGACAGACAGCTTGTAATGCAGCAGCATCARTTGCTGGTCTCTTAAATGAGATGTTGCTTTACAGTAATGGAAAGGAGCTCAAAGTAAAATAAAACAACAGTACAGAGAGGAATAAAGACACTTAAAAGAGATTATTTGAATATACAACGGTTGTGGCCATCTGATAATAAACAAATAAAACATCCAACCACAAAATAGAAACTGGTGGTTTGTGGTAGAAAACTGATCAGCAGAGAAGCAAAATCTTAGCATTACAGCAACATATTTCCTAACATATTAATGAAAACTTACAGCAACATGTTTCCTAACACTGCATTACATATTAATTAAAACTAATATTGTTTGTATTAAGGACTTCAACTCATCACTAAGTTTCCTGGCAGAAAGTCTCTCTTGTTTTCAGAAAGGCATGTTCACATCTTTCCTGACAATATGCAATGAACACAGACTGTAACAGATAAAGACTTTTTTGGTTGTTATTTTTTCTCCACCATACAGTTTATCCTTTTGCAAGACATAATTATCATCTACAATTCAACTAATCTAGAGATCCAAAGAGTGAGACTTCACTCAAATGATATGCACACAGAATGGCTTTCGAATCCAGAAGCTTATAATGGGACTTTCCTGAAAGTGCTGGGTTTCCCCTGCCTGGTCAGCATCACTCCAATGCAGGCTCACATTCAGCACACTTCCTGGCTTCAGGAGGTTGTACCCTCTATACCCTGAAAATCTGGCTCAATTGGTAAACCTCCGGCTCTTCAGGAGAGGCTGCATTTTGTGGCTTAGCAGTACCCTTCTATAAACAGCAAAGCCATTAATAAGATAAAAAATCTACTTGAGGAAAACAAACTGTGACACCTAAGGTAAGAAAAGAAATTTAGACATATGATGGAACTGGACAGCCAACAGAGAGGAATTCTCCCAGAAACAGGAAGTAGCTAGTAGTGTTAAAAATAAGAGGGATTTGTCTTATTTTTTTTATTTTTTAACTGCATTAAGAAAGTAATGCACAACTATCATAGACTGAGAAAGTGAGATCGGTAGTCGTGGTAAGACTCAGTATTTATAAGAGTATCTTGGAGCTGAATAACGAATGCTCCCCCTACACCCTTCTTCCTCTAGCTTTTATATCTGAGCTGACACCATATGGTATGGAATATCCCTTTAGTCAGTTTGGGCCAGCTGGCCTGGTTGTGTCCACTCCCAGGATCTTACCCTCAGCCCCTTGATGGTGGGGAAGGAAAGTTGGAGAAACAGCGCTGATGCTGTGAAAGAGCTGCTCAGCAGTAACCAAAACACTGGTGTGTTATCAACAAATGAACTTCAGTTCACCCAGACCCAATACAATCATCTTCAAAGCCCTCTGCCGGACCCCCTCTAGGAGCTCCATGTCTCTCTTGTACTGAGGAGCATACAGTATGCTCTGCTTGAAAAGAATTATAATACAAATTTTTGATAAGCACAGAATTCAAGATTGAAATATATTGTATATATGTATAGTGTTCAAACTCATGAAAAAACCACAGTGCAGAATTTTTTTATTTGTATTTATTTGATTTGGCAATCTGAACAGCACATGGCTATATGGTAATACAGAAATTTATCTACTGGGTTTGATGAACAAGTGCAGTAATTGCATGAGATAACTGTAGCAGGCACTTGACATACAACCCAGCAAACGTGGTAGTATTTGCATCTGCAATCAATAAAAAAATAACTTTTGTTTCTATCTAAATTTATTTTTTGAGCACAGAAGTATCCGAAAACGTGGCTTGGTTATTCTAAAAGTACAGTTAAATTGTATGTTAATTTTCAAGGATAATGTAAATAGTTAAGCTATTGGGTAATCATTTAAGAAAATACGTGTTAATCATCTTGTCCATCCCAGCAGTGCAGCTGTTCAGTTCCTACAACTCCTGCAATTGGCCTGCCCCTGCTCCTATTCCTTTGGTGAGTTCCTTGACACTGCAAGATATCATGGTCCAGCATGTGAAATGTCTTTTAGTTATGAGTATGTCAAATAGTCATCCAAAAAGCCCAAGTATGTGATCTTACCTCAGTACCTTTGCTGCCATTTAGAATGAAGAATGGCTGTGTATAATTGTTAGCATTTATTTCAGATAATTCAATTTGTGAAAATGAATATAATTTTCTTTCTGGCTCATGTTCTTTTCCACTGCATCTCTTTCTTAAGACTGTTCATTTCTCTAAAGACAGTTCATTCTATAACAGAGACTTTAAAAACTGTCACAGACATAATTTTCATTACTTTAACAACATAAAAACAAGATCAATACATCACATTAGGCAGAAGTGCTATCTAACCTTTGAGCTTGTCTTGACAACATTTAATGTCAGCATGCAGCTGGAGAAGGACCAAGCTTTGGTGCTTTTATTCACTCTTAGCAAATGCTGGGAGAGTCTTAATGAAGGTGAATGATATGTGTCCTCTAATAAACAGGGCTGAATGCACGCCACGATGCCTCACCTTCATAAGCAAACTGTGATGGTTTGCTATGTGATTAATGGGGGTTATTTCCTAGAAAATCCCAAGTCAAAGGATTCCAGTCATCAGCAACAACAGCACACCAAACCACAGACACCACCCTGCTGAAAAGGACARGACTGGTGGCAATACCTGCTTTTGTGAATCCAAAAGTCAATTCTAAGCCCTTCCGGTCAGGTATACGCCACAACTGAGACCTGGCAGGGTCTCAATTCATGCCTAGGAAGCAAATGGCACTCTCTCATCCCCATGGCTGGAAGATTAGATACCACAGTCCAAAAACATTGAAAATGCTCCGTCTACTCAGTCTTGAAGCCAAGCTGAGAGTTTGGAAGGAGGGAAAGGATACAGGAACAAGCAGCACTTTGACAACAAAGAATTAGCCATCTGGACCGAGACAAGGTGCAAAAAGATAGCACAACTGCTTCTCTAGGAAYCACAGGGATGCAGCATTTCATGGAGATTGGGCCTAAATCCATCATTTTCACCCATATATTACGCATTATCCCAACTTTTACGGGAGCACGTAACTCCCATACCCATTTCCAATTCTTAGTGGAAAAACAGTGCAATGAAACTCCTACTTGTAGATGAATATTTGCTTAAGTATTACAAAACCCAAACTCCAAACCTCAGAACTATGTGAAGCTACAGGAGACTTATTTTGTCCCTTTAAGAAAATCAAGAGAATTTGCAACCGTTGTTGCTTTACATGACAATTTCCAGCATTTTTTCATTGCTCAAATAATTTTCCAAATCAAAACTAGGGCATACATTGTTACAATGCTAAACATGTCAACATATTTCGGCAAAATTTACATTTCTAAGGCAAAACAAATCACCATAATATCTAAGTTTGTTGCAGAGCAAAAGACTCACTCTGAATTATTGCAACTATGTAAAATATTCCTGAAATACAAATTAATTATTTTTGCAGGTTAGATTTTCTGACAATTATTACCAATTAACATAATATTTAGAAAAAATAAATATGGATACATTTTTTACCTCAAAGCAAGAAGATTTTGATCAGTTTTTAGGATTTCTTGAGCTCAGAAAGGATCCTTGCTAACTTGCAAGCCATTATGTGGAAACCCCAGAGGTACTCTGATGTGATGCTCTGCACTCTCAGCCACCTCCCAGATGAGAGGAAGGTCTGTATTTTCTTGTGGATATTCAACTGAATAATTTGGTCCTGTAATTAGTCAGGGTATATTTGAACGACAGAAGTAGCCAAAAGAACTGATATTTCACTGATACTTTGTTCTAGTCATTTGGTTTTTACTTCATGTCTTCTGTAACCAAAGACATAGCGTGACTACAGTTCCAGGAGGGAAGAAGAGAAAAAAATCACTTGTCGGTCATTTTGTTAATAATAACCCTGAGCTCTTATACACATTTTTCTACATAAAATTTACCACATCATCTTTATTAGATGATGATTGCTTCCACTGCAGACTCTTTCAGTTCTTTTGTGCCACTACAGCAAGCTGTGCTGTGTTAGTCTCTTGTTTTAGCGGGGTCATCACCTGAAATCACTTCAGACAGAAATTATTCACTATCTGTTCTCAGTGATTCCAGGTTTTCAAATGTATTTTACTGGTATCATATCTGTAGTACTCTCAGCAAGTCAAATATGCAAGTGTTTGTTGCTGCTTTGGAATGCAGAAATATCAGGTTTTACTCTTGCCCAATGCATGTCTAAAGTCTTATAAAATTAACAAACAGAAAGCTGGTTACGTATTTGTCAAAAGCTTTGATGGTTAAAGATTAAATATATCTTGCAGTCACATAAATCTCCATTTACTCAGTTTTCCCTTATAATAATTATGTACAAAATTACCTGTCACCTTCAGCATCTGGCTGGAACAAGGATAAAATACTTCAGTGCATGATATCCATTACCCTTAGTTTCTTGCTTAACATGATTTAGCTTTTCCTTAACCCAACAGGGTGGAGACTTGATGCTTCCATTAAATAATGTAAAATCCATTTATGGAGACATTCTGGTTTGTTGACCCATCTTAAATCAGCATTTGCCTTCATTGTTACACCAGACTTTGAGCTCAGGGTTTGGCAGCTTGAAAAACAAAACAGTGAAAAATACAGTGTCTACATTAGTCATTAAATACCCAATGTAATGCAAAGAAGATATGCCCAGTGGCTTCGTGACAGCAACGGGAATAGAAAAAAACTACTTAAAAAACAGCTACTGGAAGAGAGAGTTGTTTGCCTTCTGCTTTTCATCAACATTTTTTCCTTTCAGGCAATTTTTTAAAAGATGCTGTAAGCTCAAGTGACCTATTGAAGAGTTCTAAGCTGCCTTAAGTAGGAAGATTTTTCAGGCTCATGATTGACAGATGGTAACAAGTCTCAAAAGAATTTATGGAGCATGAGAGCCTTTGGTCTCTAAGAGCTCCTTATATTATATGTAACATGTCAAGGGTACAGACTGCCAAGCAGGAAAATTTTTGAAGATTTTAATTAGACAAAAAAAGGTCCTAAATTGGAGCACTTAATGAATGAGCCTAGACAACACTGCAAAGCAATGGGGGAAGAAGGACACAGTGCACAAAAAGAACTTCTGCACATTGTGCGGTGTTCACTGCTCCAATGTCTGACTTACAACATTTTGCCTCTGAAGAAGAATCTGCAGACGTGATGAAGAACACACTAAATCTTATGACAGGAGGGGAGCCACAGAAACTTAAACATAAGAGGATGTGTTCCACCAATCCTGGCTCTCTCCAGGCGGTAGACACCTGAGGTTTCCCAGACCTGAAACAGGACATCTAAGTATCTTCTTCACACAGTGAGTCAGGTCTTTAATTCAAAAATGTTTCCCTTTACCCACCTGTTTTTCTTCATCTTGTGTATGTGAAAGCTTCAGTTTTCTACTGATCTCAGGCAGATTTTGTCAAGCATTTTGTCTTTCTGGAGGGTACAGTAATTTCATAGTATGGGGAATACCTATTTGTTGACTCACAGTAACTATTTCCACCCTCACAGTAAGGAAATTATTAAATGCTGCTACTCCATGATTCATGCAGAAGGCTCTCTTCATGTCAGTAATTCTGGTAGAAATCAAATACATCATAGGTGGATATCTCACCTAACATCAGTGTTGTAGAAATAATATTGTTATTTGAAAAGATTATGAATATGACATAGTACAATCTACCAGCAGCACACTGTTCTTCAGACCTCACTAAGTCCTTTGGGTATGAAAGACAAACTTCTCTGGTCTTCTGTCAGCAATTGGAAATATGAAACATGAGAATGTGAATCATCTCTTCTCTCTCTTCTTCCACTCTTATCAAAGATATATCTCTATGATTTTGATTCACTCTTGAACTGCTATTTCCCATTGGCACAAACGAGGGGTCAGAAGTGGTCATCAACTCCTTGCATCTTCAGCCAGTGAATCCTAGCCAACATGCCAGTACAAAACCCATTAATTCTCAGCAAGGAGTAAATCCCAAAATGCCTAGAGAATTACAAAGAAGTGTTACCACCACTACATCTTCTACAAGCATTCCACTGATTTCCATCTTCTTCCTAGCTCTGTCTAGCCAAGTATCATAGAAACTCTTTGTCCATGAGTAAAGAAAATATATAAATTGAAAACAGGTTGGTTTTTTTTAAACGAAAGAGGCAAAATTCCTGCAGATTTTAATTTTTTCTCTGTGTGCTCGTATCAAAGCATAAATATACAGGCAGAAAAGCTTAATTATGTATGACTGTTTCAATCCCTCTAAAGGTCTCTGTTGCTTCCAAGGCAGTGATTTTTGTTAAAAGCTAGTGACTGAACTAGAAGCCAAAGGCCATGTAAACTGCTTATCTATTGATTAGTTACTAGAAAGTGCACAATTGCAAAGAGTGAATCAGTTTTGCAGAGAGGCACTTGAGTTTAACAATAAATGTCAAGTGAAATTTGGGACTGAAACCAAAGAATTGAGTGGCTACCTTTAGACACAATCTAACAGCCCAAATACATTTGTCAAACCAGAGCGAGATTAATAATAACTTATTCAGGCAAATGTGACATTATCCAGCACAGAAATATGCTGGAAATGGTTCACTTTGTTTCTACACACAAATGTTTTCCGTACTTCACTGATAGTCACTGGCAAATAATGTGGCAAACCCCTCTTTTATTCAGATTTCTGATTTTTTTTCTATTATTCAAATTATATTCCATGCATGATTTGATGAAATGGTTCTTATTTTTCAGTTGAAATACCCAGACTATTACAGTACTTCTTTTCATACAGATAGTTAGTGTGTAAAACTACAGGAGCCAAAACTTAAGGTTTCGATGTGTATCTTATCATCTTTTTTCTTACAGACTTCATTTTTCTTATACATCTTTCCAGTTTAATGGCTGATCAAAATAATGATATTGTTAATTAATTTCAGAGTGCATCTACTCTTTACCTCCTGTCACATACTGTTAAGTCCTGGGTCTTTCCAGTCACCTCTGCCAAAACAGATAAACATTGCCTTTTATTGATAAGTGTTATCAATATGTGCTATCGCTGTTGTGCTTCTGTTCCACAAACCATGTTGGAGCTGTACAACGTGTCTTATCCACTCTTGGAATTCTAAGTTAAAACACAGTTAATATGTTTCTAGCTTGGGGTACAGAAATGGTTGTGACAGCTACAGGGCTAAGAAATACCATTTATTACTCAATAGAGTACATAATACGGCATGTTTTGATGTGTCATTCTGCATCATTCTCTTAAAAAAAAAAAAGCTGAAAATTTAGGTGATTGGCTTTTGCTTGACTTTGTGCAAACCTCAAACATGAGTGCCTTGATTTTCTCTCATTAAGAAGCACTGCTTATGGCAGTTATTTGGATGGAAATTGTGGCTGTTGCATTGCTGCACTAATTCAGGTCTCTATTGTGAGCAACAAATGCTTGAGTTTTGTAAGATACTTTACAAATACAAACTATCATTTTCAATACCTAGAAACCTCCTTGCCATTATTACATTCTCAAGTACTAATCTTTAATTTCAGCTCTGTTCAGTCTTGATCTATCTCCCTCCATTATGAATTGAGGGATAACCAACTGAAAATTCCTATTTATCAGCCTGATGCAAAGCAAGACAACTCTCATTTCCACAGCAGAGATTCATACCACAAGTTACTTTCAGGTCCTGTGTAGTCCTTTGCTATTTCCCTTCACTTCTCCCTCCCTTCTACCAGGTGCTGCTGGAGCTGCCTGTTCTCCTACCACAAGGACCAGCCCTGCCTCTCCTGGAAGAGGTGGCAAATAGGGTGATGGGAAATAAAGAGACTGTGATAGGGCTAGTGCAGCTCAGAGACAAAGTGACTGTTTTCTAAAATCTCCTAGCAAAGCAGCATCTTTATGTCTCCTGCTGCATCGCTTTACAGCTACAAGGTTGATGCGGAGAAACTGGAAATTTGGCCTTGTCCTACTTCATGACCAAGACTACAGTGTGCCTTACAGCACCAGGCATTTTTCTCTTCTTGTGCCCAGGGGCCTGTAATTCCAGCATCCGTGAACTTCGTTTGGAAGACATCAAGCACCCCTAATCCTACCAAGTCATTAAGAGGTGTGACAAGTACCSTACCACTCCTCAGATGGCCTTGCTAGTACAGATGGGCAAATAAAAAGTTGGTCTTAAGAGTAAGTATGTTAGAGAGCAGGATTCAGAATTCAGGGGCTATGACTCCCCCTCTCATGCCTCTTCTGCATGGTACTCTTAACTCTTTCCAATCTTGAGGCTGAAGGCAGAGATTTCAGTAGCAGCAGTAGAAGTAAATGATCTCATGGAGGAGTCCAGCTACTAGATTCGTGCAAGCTCAAATCACCGATTGCTGTGGCAAGGCAATACAGCAGCAAGGACAGGTGTAATAAAAGACATTTTCTAGGCTGATATTGATCACCACCATCATTCCTTCTTGCTTTTGTTTCTATTCAAATGAAGCCTAGTCATTTCAAGCACATAGACTTGATTTCTCTCCAGATTTACTTTTTCTCCTTGCACTCAGATGGGTTTATTATGCAATAACACTGCAATGAGTGCTAGGTGGGAAATAATGATTCATTCAATTATTTGTTTGGCTTTGATATAATAGCATTCTAGAATTTGCTTTGGAATACAGCATTTCTCAAGAGTCTAAGCAATTATGTTAAGATTGTAATCCAGCAGGTGCTCAGATGTGCTGGACTAGTAAGACATGAACAAAAACCCAGAAACAGTGAATAGCCATTCCCATTTTTTAAGTATGAAACAAAATAAGCAGCTCTTTCCTTTTCTCCATATAGAAAAAAAATAAGGACCATTAKTTATCTAGATGAAAAGCAAAAAAATTCCCAAATTCCTCAGTCAGTACATAAAATTTTAAAATCATAGCATCATAGAACATTTTGAGTTAGAAGTGACCTTTAAAGGTCATCTAGTCCAATCCCCCTGCAATGAGCAGGGACAAAATGAAAAATAACCGGCTTTTCCTATGTCAGCTGTTGCTTTCGATGTTGGAGCTGACTTTACATAGGAAGTTTCCATTGCAATCCTTCCAAAGCAGCAGCAGAAAAGCAACATGCCATTCCTGTGCAATTCTGAACAGCAACATCCAGCAGCCTCGTAGCAAAGCTAGCAGAAAGATGATAAAGCCCACTGTGTTGGAATCATGAACAAAATGAAAAGCAGGATCCCTCCTACATGGATTTCTAGTCCTTCCAGCAAGAAGAAGACAAGTTCTTAAAACTCAAAATGCCAGCACTGCCCTTTGCTGAGCCAGCACTGCATCTTTGTGGGTATTATCCCTGGTTACTGGACTCACTAGGGTGTGAGAAATCCATGTTGGACCCAACTTCTGTCTGTTTTGGCAAGGCGGTCCCAGTCCCACTGCGTGTCAGATGTGAACATCCTAATATTCAAATGAATGGGCACACAGTGCAGAGGCGCTTATCAGAAGGACTGTCATGTGGGGGGGGTGGCTTTTGTTTATCTTATTGTGGCAGGAGAGTATCACTCTAAAAATGCATCACTCCTTAAAATGTTTCACTTTGTTCATGGTACTTAACACTTTGTTTGCTCTGGAACACTGGGAATGCCCTCAGAGCTCCTCAGAACATCCTCACATCCTCTCTGCTCAAGACAGAAAGGAGACCATGACCATATACAATAAGTGTTATTCAAAATTTAATTGATAATCAAGATTGACGTGTGGGTTTACAGCCAAAGAATACAGTTTTTTCCCTTATACAAGAGCATGGATTATGGAAGCTGTAACAATTTGAAAGTGGATTAAAAATCAATAAACTTGCCAATTTATGTGCCAGAGAACAGGTAGTAAAAAAAGGTAATTTTGCATGGCAAAATCTGAGTATATGTTTTTGACCAAGTACTAAAGTTTTAGAGACATAAGTAAGTTTGAAATAGCTTGAAATAGCTTTTAATTTTGAATAAGCCAGAACTATATTCATTACATTTTCTTCAGTACAAGAGGCCATTGTTTTAAAAATACTGCAATTGCTTTTTATTATGTGAGGAGAATAAGGTTCAGCAAGTGAAAAAACTCTTGTGTACCACTGGTAAAAGTCATGTCAGAAAATTTTTCATACAGGAATCATATAATTGGTATATAAAAGTAATAAAATAAGAGGGTGAAATTGTAAGAGGGCAAAATCATTCCACTCTCATCTGAGAAAAATAAATGTGTATGGGAGAAACACATGCAGTATCTTTGAGGATAATCTACTATAGTATTCTAGGAGTCAATTCTCTCAAGATCTATTTATTCATAGTGTAATACTTTTGTGAACATGGACAATTTTTGCAGTTCCTTCTTGAAAATTGATGTGGGCCTTCACTGCTTGCAGGATACTTCAGGAAGTACTGGAAACAGAGGATCATATCCTTTCTGTTGATGACAATTTGATGTCTGGCTTCCACACAGGCAGAAATCTCCGCACTGATTCATTTTTTTCTTTATTTAGTATTATCCCTTTTGTGTAATATGTAAACATATTCTGCCATGTAAAATTTTTGTATCTATGATGATACAAGTTTAAGGTGATAAGAAAAACAAGGTTTGGAGGTGGAAGTAATTTCTTCTACAGCACCAAATGGCATATTTTTTAAAAATAAGAGTCTTTCAACCTCATTATCCCTCCTTAAGGTCTTCATCACATTACAATTGTGGGTTGAGTATGTAGTTATCAGTAATTAAAAAAAACAAAACCCACAATATTATCCCCTTTAAATTTCTTCAGTTTACTAATATAAAGTAAAATATAAAAGATGAATAAGCAGTATTATCAATATCTTGCTTTTTAATTGGTTCTTCTCCTGTGTCGATGGAGAGATACAGAGTTCCCAGGCAGGTGCAAAGGACAGTGAGCTTTATTACAAAAACCAAGCCTTTTTAAGCAGTTAGCCCTTATCAGAATACATACCATTGAAACACAACAAACAATAATTCAACCAGTTACCATAAGCTAAGAGGTGATCATGCAAAAGTTATGTAACTTCTTTTCCCTACTTCTGAGTTAGCTGAACTGGTTCCCAGAGGCCTTTTTACTTAGCCAAAGTAACAAAAGTGAACCATGATTTTACAAGGGTAACAAGGCCTTCATTTTGCAAGGTTTTACCTATCCGCAACATTCTCCCAAAGGATCATCCACTAAAATAATTTCAAAAAGAAGGAAAAAAAGGCTAAGCAACTAAATGTAAAGATTCATAGTCCATCTATAGCATAAACTTTGTGTGATATGAACTAAGCTGGACCTTCTCCACAACTCTAACACAAAACTCCAGAAGAAATCCGCCAGTAGTTGGTTCTCTTTGCATGGAGATGCATTTGTTTAAGATAAGGCTATCACTCAGATTTGTAAACATGTTTAAAAACATATTAATTCTAAATGTTTAATTTTGTTTTTTAAACCTTCTATAAAAATTATGTTAAAGAGAAACAGTTTTAATTAAAGAATTTAATTTACTTTTAAATTAAATTACATACAAAATTTAATTTTGTCCAAGAAAAAAAAAATGCCTGAGCATTTCCAGCAAGAAAGAAACATATACTTGATATTTTAACAACGATAAAATATTTTCCTGATGAAACAAGTTACAAATTCCTGTCCACACCCTTTCATTTAAATCAGTTTTGGCTAGCAATATGTACAATAAGTGCCATGGCTCACACAAAGGCAATAATGGTGCTAGATGAGACCTATAGCCTTCAAAGGAATAAAACAGATAATATCAAAGAAGAACTGCTGTTGGTTTGCCTAAACTTATTTACAAATTCTTCTAGTATTTTTAATATAAAAAACCCCATCTCCAGACAGACTGAGACCACAGTCCRTCTACAACCACTCTGGTGAGAGCAAAAGGCCACTAAACTGGCCAGTCTCAGGCCAGAAACTGTCTACTTCACACAGATTGGAATAATATATAACATCTAGCACAGAACTTCTCACCGTAGAACCACACAGAGCATTGCAACCTGCACAGCTGTCTCTTGAGATGTTACCTAAATCAGGCTTCCTTTCTTTAGGCATGAATATTAAACTGTACTCTAGTTCTAAGAATCATCTCTGCAAAACACACACCACTTCCATGCTGGATCTTAAAAAAAAAAAAAAAAACACGACAAAAAAGCCACACACAAATACATGCTTGAATGTCCTTATTTTAGGAAGATATTCTAGCAAGTATTTAAGTACGTGCTCAAGATGTATACAGACAACTAAAAGTTTCAGTACTTTCAGAAGAACAGAGAAAACTCGGAGTTCCAGTCAACAAGATCTAATCCGAAGAAGTTAAAGGGCCTTCTTGGGACTACTGGGTAAAATGATATGATAATGATATGATTTTGATATTGAGGACAACTCATCTTTCTTCATTAGACAGCAGGGTCTTCTCTCCCATGATGCTCTGATTCAGATGTAAAAAGTGATGATCATGATGGAGGCAAACCATCCTATCCATTACCTACCTTTTCTCAATCACAGGAGGTGCCCTATCAAGAATGGTAGACAAGACACTCAGCTTTCAGATGGCTAAACTAGGTGAAACTAATTTTTTCCTAAACAATGTGGAAACAACGTACTGTCTATTTCCAGGTTTATCTGTTAAACTATGAAAGCCAGAGTAGCCAATCAAAACTCAGAGATTGTTCATTATAAACTGTAATTATGTAGCCATGGGGTAGTAAGTATACAAAAGACTTTAAAACACTAATTAACTCTTGGAAGTAAGAAATGAAATGTGACTGAATGCACATTATAATAAATGCAGGGTAAATTATGCTGTAGTGACAGCTCAAACAAAAGACTCCTTTTTTAGGTTAAAAAAAAAAAGGTGATTTCACATTTAAACTGAACTCTCACTTTTTGAATACTACGTTTGCAAAGGGAAATAAATATAGGATATGTAAGCTGTTAGTGAAATGTCCAGAGCTTTTTAATTATTTCCTCCAGTTCATCACCTTCAAAATATCATGAATCCTTCATCTGACAAAAGTTTACTCACCTGTCATTATCAAGAGGGGAAAGATATTTGGAGAATTTAAAGGTTTACAGCTGCAGTAGAACAGTTCACCCTTATTCCTATTTTTCCATCTACCTACCCTCATGTCCACCTCCCAAAACAGACACCTCCAACTGCATTTGAATTTCGCTGGGTTTTTAACTTTGTTATTGAAATAAAAGGCATTGCTCTGAGCTCCATCTCCAACACCTTGAAAATTCCCTTTAGAATAGCTCTGCCATCATTCATCATCTGCTACTTTCCTATCTCCTGGTTATGGAGGTTTAAGTTTTTTACCACAGCATTCCCACTTCGATCCATGTACCTAGGAACAGCATCCAAGGAAAGAAACATGATAATCTACAGCAATCTGGAAATATTTCCAATTTAAATTGATCCTCAGCACAGATTTTTCAAAATTCTTGTGACTCACAACAGCATCTTAATTCACCATGAAAAGAAATTGAATTTAACCTAAGCCACCAAAATTCAAGTCCTAGAAACCACAAACTGGGCAAAATATTTAATTGAATGCAGTCTTCTGGATTACATCACTTCACTATAAAATAGATATGCTCACTTTCTGGACTAGTGTCAATAAAAAATATTCATGAAACACTCAGATTTTATATGGTGAGCCATAAAGGCACTGAGAACAAGGACTTTATTTTATAAGAGAATTTGATTAGAATACAGCACATAATATATATATGTGCATTATCAAAATGCAAATTCAAGCATATGCAAATCTGTCTCCAATCACAATTTCAGCCTGGTTTATATGGGGGGGTGGGTGTGTATTTAATATAAATATAAATACATATGTATGTTGTAATACACACACAGATGTACTCTTAAGGTAAAAAAGTAGGGATTTTTGATCAAATATCTCATCACTATATTTTTTTGAGAGAAGCATTACCTGCTTGGGAATTCTGCAGACAGTCCCAGAAAGCATTAAAAATACTTGTACTACAGTATTTTCGGGGGGCAAGGGAGGTAAATCTACACTCAAGTGCTGGAATATTTTGGAGACACAATGGTTTATAAAAATTAGTAGGCTTTTCTAACTGGAAAGAGGTTTGAAGAAAAGAAAATTACAGTAGACGTATTTCAGATATTTCCCAGTCTTTTTCCAATCAAAACCAATGATGGCTAATTTTTCATCTTTCAGACAGTTAAAGAATAAGAAGCTGAGTTGCATGGCTCTGCTGGACATCCAGGACATTATATTGTCAAGAGTTATGAAGTCCACATTTTTTGCTCTGAAGTGCTAATAAATATGTTTCAAGCCATTCTTTGTGCATGACTGAGCAGTGCCCCCCTGTACTCAGACCAGCTGGTTTCAGAGGTAAACTTCCTTAGCTGAGGGACAATCAAGTTTCATTTTGAAAGATAARGCAGCTATTTAAAGCTGCTTAGAGACTCAGAGCATTAAATTTTTTCTAGCCAAGATAGGTTCATAGACAGAAGACTGATGAAGTAGTTAACATATTAGAGGCATAACAATTTCAGTTAATGATCTGATCCTGCAATTTATGATATATTTATTACTTTGCCAATAGTCACTGTCTCTGTGATAGAAAGAAGTATTTGATCGGCCAAAATCATAACAAGCCATTAATCTGCATTCAGGGATTATTTTAATGAACAGTCTTAGGAACTCCAAAAATGTGATTCAACCACAATGTAAGAAAGGTAGTCTGACAAGACTGAAAAGAACAGATCAGCTGATCCTGTTAACAGAGAAAAAGTCAGTCTGGATAGCTGATATTCCTATTCATAGTTTTTAAAAAAACACCTGTTGATCCTTGGATGCCAGGTGCCCACTGAAGCCATACAATGTCTACCATCCTCAGCCAGGCAGAGGAGAGAAAATACAACAAAAGGCTTGTGGGTCAAGATAAGGACAGGGGGAGATCCCTCACCAGTTACAGTCACAGGGAAAACAGACAAGACTTGTGGAAAAAATTAATTTAAATTATTACCAATCAAATCAGACTAGGGTAATGAGAAATAAAACTAAACCTCAAACACCTTCTCCTCACCCCTCCCTTCTTCCCAGGCTCAACTTCAATCCTGATTTTCTGGACCTTTTCCCTACCAGCAGCACAGGAAGTACAGGGAATGGGGGCTGTGGTCAGTTTATCAGGTGTCTCTGCCACTCCTTCCTTCTCAGGGTAGGATTCCTCACACTCTTCTGCTCCAGTGTGGGTCCCTTCCATGGGGTACAGTCCTTCAGGAACAAACTGCTCCGGTGTGGGTACACCACAGGGTCACAAGTCCTGCCAGCAAACCTGCTCCAATGTGGGCTCCTCTCTCCATGAGTCCATAGGTCCTGCCAGGAGCCTGTTCCAGTGCAGGCTTCCCACATGGTCTCAGCATCTTTTGGACATCCAACTGCTCTGGAGTGAGACCCTCCAGGGCCTGCAGGTGGATCTCTGCGGCCCTGTGGACTTCCATGGACTGCAGGGTTGTAGCTGCCTCACCACAATCTTCCCCATGGGCTGCCAGGAAATCTCAACTCTGGCACCTGGAGCACCTCCTTTCCCTTCTTCTGCACTGCCTTTGGTGTCTGCAGGGCTGTTCCTCTCACATGGTCTCATTCTTCTCTTTTCTCCTTCTTAAATCTGTTATCCCAGAGGCTCTACCACCATCACTGACGGGCTCAACCCTGGCCAGCAGCAGGTCTGTCTTGGGGCATTGGCTGGCATTGGCTCCACTGAGCATGGGGGAGGCTTCTGGCAGATTCCTCTCAAAAGAGAAGCCATCCCTGTAGCACCCCATTACCAAAACTGTGCCATACAAGCCCAACACACATGCTGAGTCTCATTTCTCCTGCTGAAATAAAGACCATGACAACCCCGCAACCTTAGTTGATGACATATTCATTATTGGAAAAAATGATCAAATATTTCTGACTTTTAAAACATATGGACATGCTAAAAAGGCATATTAACTCACTAAAATCTATGAGTTAATCTGAGTTTATGCAAGTGATTTAATTTAAGTTCAAACAATATGAATTCTACAAATCAAGAAATTCAGAAGTTGTTAGGTAAAGTTAAGTAGCAGACAATCCATTAGTCCCCATCTCCCGGTAAATCAGTGTATGCATTTCATTCTGTCAGTCCAAGGGAGAAAGCAAGGAGAAGGTGCTGCTTCCTCTTACAATCTCTTATTAAATATAATTAGTTTATCTTACACTAGTACCTAGAAGACACTATCCTCGACCAAGACCTGTGCTAGAATCTGTGGGATACATACTGATAACAAACTTTCGTTGCAGCTGTGCTTAAAGGTGCAGATCACACTGAGGGCCTTCATTGCAATCCATGCATTACACGTGGAAAAAAAGACAACATTGTTGTGGTCAACAACTATTTGCCTGACTAGAAAGCACAGTGATTAACACATGGACATAAAAATACAACCAAGATCTTAAGATAAGGAAACAACGGGAACACAAAAGTAAGTTTCTTTTGGTAAAGGGTGAGGAGTTGTAAAGAAGACAGAAGGAAAACAGGAAACAAAAAAGGGAAAGAACACAGCAYTTGAAAGAGAAGATAAGATATGGCAAAACATAACTAAAACAGAACAAAAAAAAAAACAAAAACCAACACCGTGTTGACAGGCTCTTCAAAACTGCCTTCAAACCCTCCTCCATCTTCTTTTATATTACTCATTAAAAATATAATAAGATCAATCCTATAATTCTGAAGCCCTCCAAAAGTCTCTTCTCTTACATCTATGCCCTTTTTTGCCTCATAAGAAATCACTAAAGATGAAAAACACAAGGAGCCTTGGGAAGAGAGGCAGCTTTGGACAAGAGAAGCAGAAGAGATGCCACTCACACTGCTAAAAAAGCTGCTAGGAATAAGGCAGTGAAGAGAGTGGACAGGAGTCAGCTGGGGAAAAGAAAGACCAGCTATAACCTGTAAGAGCAGAAAAAGAGAGGCCACATTCTTATGGTAGCTGTCATCTAAAAACGTGAATAATGAGCATTCTGTTAGCAAGAATTGAGCCTGAATTTCAGTTTCTTTCTAAAAGCTCCATTTTCCTCCCTGACCCTTCTTGCAGTACTGCAGGAACTCTGCAGGGGGGAAAAAAAAAAAAAGCAATGTCTTTTGAACAGTATGGCAAAATTCAAGTTTAAATTTGTTCAGATGATTTTAGTTGTTTTACTCTGCTTTCTGTCAATATGCAGAGTTCCTGATGATGCAGAATATCAACTGATATCTACTATGCATATCTCTAAACAGATTTATATTTAACATTTCTTATCTAACAGAAAGAAATACAGGTAGTAACGCAGTAACACAGTTCACTTGAAATGTGCTCCTGCTACAGAACTGATGTTATTTATTGGCCAACAACTTTTGCCTGTGTGTGTTCTGTACAAGCCAGCCCTCCCTGTCTCATGCCATGCAAGAGTGCTGCAGCCTGGACTGTCAGCCATTAGTACCCTGACAGCAAAACACAAGGCTGTCATACCATTTTTAGAGGCATTTGTCTCCATGAGCAACAATCAACAAATTTCCAGAAAGGCCTTCTTAAAGCTAAGCATTATATTAAGAACCACAACTTTTAATTTAAAAAAAAAAAAAAGAACATGCAGTCTATATACATTTTTTAATTCTTTGAGGTTTACCAGGTCCTGCAGCACTTACCATCATTACCAACTGCATCAAGTCTCTGTAAATGTGTGTGAGAAACTTCCCTTTTCCTTCTACAGAGAGTTTTCAACTGTTTAGCTTTCCCAACCTCCAGACTCGCAGATTAGTTTGGAAACATGCCACCTTCTGTTATTTGCCCTCTCACATATTGTTGCTTCTCTTCTCTCTCCAATATGCTATTACTAGGACAGGCTAACACATTTCATAAAAGAAAATGTAATACCATGTTCGATAATTTCACTTCACAGCCAACGCCATATGAAGTATTCACAAACTCGGTACAAAACAGTATTACATTGCATGGCACATCACACCTTCATGACCTTCCTGCTTCTCTCCTCTTACAGAGCATAGTCAACTTTCCCACATAAGGAGGATAGTGGGTCGAAGACTTGTCCTCCTTCACTATGAAAATTTGTATTTATCACCACAAGTGCGGTGTTTTTAAACAAAGGGTACCACAAGACAAATATTCTCCATATGAAAAACTCTTGGCTTAGCTCTTTCTACTACTGAGCCTCTGAGATCAGGCAATAATCAGCATGAAAATATCTGACAAATGGGATTGTAAATAGGAGAATAAAGTACTACGTGAGAAAGCACAAGATAAATTTATTCTTGAAAACTCCAGTGTGCTAGTACAGGAAGAGTATTGTTTTCCATTTAGTTTGAGATAGGTCATTTACAGATTGAATGAGTTTTAAAACCTCATTCCTAAATGAGGGAATGTGAAGATTTTTCCTCTGGGAAGGATGTGTATATGTTAGCATTCTACCTGAACCGTTTTAATACTCAGGGAAAAAAATGTATCAGCGGGTAAGGCAAGTAGATTCTGTAGAAGATAACAGCAGTTTGGTGAAGAAAGATTTTTCATGAAAGTTGATGCAACACATCAGTAAGAGATAATACCATGGAAGTCTCTACAGTGCTAGGATGTCTCACAAAAAAAAGAACAACAAAAACAACAAAACCAAAACAACAAAACATTTCCCTAGCATCTTTTTAGTATCTTCTTTTATTTAGCCTTTTATTATTGCAATTACTTTTTTATAAATAACTTGTTTAATTGTTTACATTTTATTACTGAAAACCAAATGGGATTGAAAAAAAAAACCTCAGCATGATTACCAAGAATCCCCAGACAAGATGGGATCATTTATTTACCAGTGCAAACAAAAATATTTTGGTTTAAACTCAGATCTTATAAAAACAGCTGTAAACAAACTGCCACATCAGTGTTACATCAGATAGGTGTTGCACTAAAAAGAACCTTTAAAATGTTTTGCCAATTAAATAATGTCCTCTAAATGATAATAATGTTAGACATTAGTTGGTCATTGCTGTTTTTAATGGGATCTCTTTATCATGTCATGAAATCATAACTTACGTGGCTATATGAATAATTTAATCTGAACTCACTGAAGACATCCAGTTTTATATGGCACATTTATTCTAATTCTAATATTTTTATCTATATATTTGCAATCAGTTATCACCTCAGTTAGGCACCAGGATTCTAAATTGGCCTTTATATAACTGCACAGTTCCAAAATATTATTTGTGAGTGGAAAACCTTCATTTTCTTATTTTGAAGTTCACTATTTAATATTCCAAATGCTAGTGCATAGAGGATCAAAAAAACAGCCTACAGGTCACATGGACTGTGAGAAGCATTTGTATGCAGACACACAAGAACACGTAGCTTTTCTGGCCAGCCTTCCAAAGCCATGATTTTCTTATGCACCTCCATGTTACATCCTAGCAATTAAACAGTCTTTAATGAACAAAACCTTGAGGCTCACTCCATTAGCACCTGAACGACAACACATTCAAGCAGCAAAATCCCATCTTTGCACCTGGTAGATAGTGCATTATTTCTCAGGCATGCACACTCTTTGCCTCAAATGAAACAGAAAAAGGTCTTTTTGTATGCAGAGAGCATTCAAAGCCAGGTGCACTGACAATAACACATTATTTTCATCCGCAGAGCTCAAACACAATCCCATGCCCTTAGCTCATATTCTGTCGCTGTACACCAGCTATCTCCTCAYAGTTTTCTTTCTGCAGCACAACTCAACAGCAAAATCCAGAACAAAAGCATATGAAGCACTATCACCCTCCCACAAACTTTCGAGATAGAAGGAGCAGTTGTGGCAAAGCATGCACCTTACATTATTATTCCTAAAATATGGTAACCATGTATTTTGCAGTTTTGATTTGGGAATGTTGGAGTATTTGACTTCATGGCTAAAGATACTCCCGCCACAAGATATTCACAAATATGTACCTTGATTGCTGTTGCTAGACAGGAAGGAAGAATAGCACCAAACCCACTGCAGCACTGTCATGTATCCTGATACTCATTTTCAGTTACCTTACTATGCTTGACTCTAAATGCTTCAGCTCAGGAACTCATTCATGTTCGTTTTAATTCCTCCTGCCATTTGTAGCAGCAAGATCTGCTACAGAACAAACAACAGAAACCATCAGCTGCCCCAGCCACACAACTTTAATCCATCCGGTTTTGTCTGCATTTCATTAATATCTCACAAAATGGCTACAAATTCTCCCTTACTGCTCTCAACAGCAGCAAAGATATCTAACAGATGAACAAATGCTAAATGCTATAAATATGCAGCCTGACACAACATGGAAATCAGTAAAGTGCCAAGTTACAGTGTATAGAGCTGCTATGCACAGTATTCTGATTGTTCCAGATGTATTTGTTTTGAAAACTATGAAATTTGCAGAAACGAAAACAAGATCTAAGAACAAAATGGGATCTAAGAGCAACCTGGTCTGGTAGAAGGTATCCTTCCCATGGAATGGACGTTTGGAACTCTTCTTTAAGGTTTCTTCCAATACAAACTCTCCTACAATTCTGTGAAAATGTAGACCACATTCTGAAACACATTTACACTAAGAAAGATCCTGGGGTCATAGTAAATGAGGTAATTAAGCATGAACATTCAGCACAGTGCTATAGATAAGAAAATGACTGTGATTCCTGGATACTTAAGCCAGCAAATACTAAGATTACTGAAGAGCTGGTATTTATCTCTGTAAAGAGTATTAGTGAGACCATTACTGGAATATCATGTCATGCTGTGCAGTACACAATTTAAAAACTACTGAGTCAAAGTTAGAAGGGATTAAAAATATTTTCAAAATAACTTGTAACCTGAAAAATCCATCTGTGAAAGTGTCAATAAGGTCTAATTAATTTATTAATTAGAAGGCTAAGATATGACTTGTTCAGCATCTGCAAATATATGTAAGCAAAAGATTTGTGTCTTATAGCTACATGTAACAATTTTAAAAATGTGTGAGATTCAGTAACCAGAAAATAACAAAAGATGAAGTTCAGGCTCARGTTTACATTTCAGCTGTGAGCCTAAGGAATCACTGGGAAAATACTAGGACAGAGGTGTATTCAAGCATTTTTGTATTTCTTAGTTACACCTTTTCTTTCAACATATACCATATCTTATGCAGAAATAATGCGCAGCTTAGGGACTGTCACTAAATGAACACAATGGTTACCTTTGATATTGAAATTCACGAAATCTTGAGTATTCCTCAAATTACATGCTTAAATTTTTTTTTTTTTTAAATCGAGTACCCAGGAAAAATATATTTATTTTCCCATGCATTTCTCAAGTGGATGTCATCTAGAACAGTATCTGACAGTATCTTCACAGTCTATTCAGAACTTATCTGCCATATTCAGTACTCAAAGATTAGTTCGTAAAGACGTCATAAGARACACAAAACCAAGAATCAGGATTCACCAAGGAAAACCACAGACAAGAGCAAGACCTAGAGCACATGGTGTAAGGCATTCACAGGCAGAGTGAGGTCCTGCAGACTATTTCTAATTGTCTCTTATAATGCTCTAAAAAATGTATCTGCTTTGACCATCCAAGAATAAAATTTTCTGCTATTATGCACAGTTTGATTTCAAAGCTTGTTCTTGTAAAATCTTCCCTGTACAGGGCAGCAGCTCTCAACAGCCACTCTGCTGCCTTCTTTCAAATTGTACCTGCATGTCTGGGATGCTTACAAAAAACTTGAGAACATTTAGGCTGCTAATCCTCTGTAAAAAATTTCCTTTCTTGGTGAGCAGATTTGCCTTAATGTACTATACTCTCCATTTACAATATCTGCATTTTACCCATGTACTTCTGGGGACAAGGACTGCCTTTTTGCTTTAGCTCTATACAAGCCGGGGACAATAGAGTCCTAGGACATATCCATGTTCACTGGAAACAAGCAAGAATTTAATTACAGTTAATTGGCAAAAGCACTGCAGTTTACAATAATTTGAAATCTCCAAAACGCTGAACTGTGGATAGAAAGTACAGGTCACCAGTTTATGTGCAGTACCATTGCTGCTGTCCCCAGCTAGAAAGTGTCTTTTCACGTGGAACACAGAGATGAATGTTTCAGGACTGAGAAATCTATTTCAGTTCCTGAAAGTGAGTTCAGCTAACACCATCTACAACTTCTGACTGCTTCAGAAATTACTTTTTCCCGATATTCAATAATTGTACAATGCTTTCAAGTACTGATGTTTCCAGCAAGCCAAGGAGTCTTTTCCTACAAAGAATATCATCCACTAAATATCACATTTAACAACTCAAACTTACATAATTTCTACTATTATTCTTCACTTTTTGTCCTGTGTAGCACTGTATATACACTCTGTATAGCTGTGTTTCTGCCCATACACTGCATCTAGTGAACCTTGATTGGATATCTTCCTTTTAACCTTTGCATTTAATTCCTCATTTTCTTTTGTCTTTTGATCATTCTCCCACTCACATGAGGAATTTAGCTACAAATGCTAAAACAAATATCAACACACCCACACTTTGTTTTAACATTTGATTTAATGAGATTTGATATTGATAAGCATGTTTTTAAAAGTACAGTCTGTTTAGGAGAGGTGCATTAATCAAGCATGGTTAAAGAAAGTGATTTAATGTCAGTCTTGTTTTGCAAATATAGGGGCCATTTTAGACTCCCTGTTTATTTGCCACGTGGAGCATTCAGCAAGATGGGGTTGTTTCAGTGAAGGAAGTTTCTTTTCAGATGAACTGAAAGAAAACAGAAGCTTTCAAGGTGAAACAACACTCTACTCTTCATTCTGCAACAAATAACTGTAAATCTGGTTTGACTAACTTGATAGTGCTACAAAAGCACAACACACAGAATAACAGAAGAACTTATTTATTCATGGTAATCTAGGAAGAGTAGGCAAAAAGCAATCTTTCTGAGTTCAGTTAAAATAAACAAAGACAAAATTATTCATATATTAGTATATATTTCAAATAAATAATGAATTTATAAATGAAATTAAATCTCACAAGGTCTTCATCTTATTAATTCAATTCTGGTACAAGTTTGAGGGCCAAATTTTGAGAACCGAGATCATCCAGACCTTAAGTTTATGTCCAGAAGAATAACTTATGACATCAAATGTGCCTGACATCACATATGTCTTTATCCATCTTATCCTGGTGTATTAAAAATCAAAATCCTGTTATTTATACCCACATCCATTATGTTTATCAGTTGATGATGCCACAAAGTCAAGACTGCTTTCAAAACTTGCTCTAGAACTGCTTTAAATAAGCTATTCTGTGAAAAGAGAAAATAAAAAAAGGTAAACAAATAAAAGCAAAACACAATTCTGCTACTTAGAACAGTCTCAATGAAATGACTTTCATATATAATTCATTAAAACTCCACTATTAAATCTATTAAATCCTTTTTATTTAATGGGTTTTGGTGCTATTAATCCTTCAAAATAAAAATTATGAGTTGAATAATCTAGCATTGTTTCTAAGTGTGGTGGAGTTACRTGTTTTGGTTAATGCAGCTATAAAGGAACTTTCCTGAACTGCAAGTGTACTTTATTAAATTTCCAATTATTGCCGTAAGTGGATGTGCTGGGAAAGCTTTTTTTGCCCAGACTATCCTAAGGACAGTGCAAATTTCAATAAAGAAGCATGGCTCTTTTCAAGATGCATCTCCATACTTCCTGCTAATTCTGAAATCAAGCATATTCTAGGCTATCTGCTGTAGTATCTATCCTTTCTATTTAACAGTTAATTTCCCATACAAGCTTGGAAACCTATGATTCTGTTCTATTCAAGTGGATTACTTTTAATTTTAATGACAATTAAAAATCAGGTGGAAAAATTATGTGTTTGAATCAGAAATGTAAATATTTGTTCTCTTCAACAGAGCAAAAAAATTAATGGGCTTTTATTACTTCAGGATGAATTAAGAGTCTCTCTTCTCCATTTTTTTGAACATCTAAATATTAACAATTAATGGGATAGACTGAGAAGAAATTCATAGAATTGATTGGTAAGACATGGCTTTTTTTTTTTTCACAAGTAGCTTAAAAGTAGGGCCTTTCAGTCAGCTTTGAGACTCATGTTCAAACACACATCTGCTCTTTTTTGATGGGATTTGAATGTTTGTATCCCAGAAGAGCAACTTTACCAACAGGTTTTAGTTTATTTCTCAGCAAATTTTTCTCAATCCCTCTTCTTGACACCAAAACCTTTTATAGAGAGTGTTTTATATATTGCATGAGAAAGGGAGTAGGAACTATTTTACAGGTGATAGAAAAAAGATTGGTCTTGGTTTGGTTTTTTTACTGCAAAACCCAGGTTTTAGTCAGTGTCTCAACTATGCATTTTCTGCAAGTGGAATCACAGGTCAGACCATCAGAGATGGGATGCTTGCAATTTGCCTAGGGAAAATTTGGTCCAAAAACAGGCTACAGAAGAATATTTGGTTAAAAAATGCTGGAAAGMACTGTTTGTTTCTCATTTTTCTGAAATGTTTCTTCTTTTAAGCAATCAGAAAAATCCAATTCAAAACTCACATAGTTTTTCATTAAAACAATTTTTTATATCTTGAATAAATAAAATAACCTTGAGCTATTTATTTCATGGATCAAAAGACTACCCATTTCTGAAAAAGTGTTCTTATTTTGACAGTTGAAGCAAAACACTTAAAAAGCTGGATTTTAAGAAACATCTGTTTCAGTGTCTTCAAATAGCAAGTTGGCTCATTACTGGGCCAGATATCTGAAAATATTACTGGGTTTTAGTTAAATTTTGTACTTGAAAAAACTTGTAAGGGTTTGCAGATGTCTATCTTATGTTCCACTATATTTTTTTCCTGTTTATTTTTCCTAGTAGGCCCATATTAAACAAAACAAAAACAAACAAGAAAAATTCCCACATCTTGGTCCATAGACCAAACTAGCATAAGATTGCAGTGCACCCTCAGATTAATTGTGTAACCAACATAGGCTACCAAAAATAATCACTTCTATTTTTCTGGTGAAGTGTTGAAAGAGCTGCTATTTTGACCAGCATGAATTAGCAGATGATATTTTAACTATCAAACCGAACCCTAATTCAATCACATGATAAACTTCAGATGCCAAAGCATTTTCAACCTGCCAAAGGGGGTCTGTGAAGGCAGAATAACCCAAGGTAGCGAAATCTCTGAAATAGCCACAGGCCTCTGTCAGAGGCTGGAAAAGGTATTTCGAGACATCCTGGGGAGCTTGGAGGGGAAGGGGGAATGGGGTGGGTCAGGCCCTGCTTTGGTGCAGCAGTGCCCCGCCCCCACACCCCCAGCCCTGTCCATCCAGGGACACTGGAGGCAGCCCGTCACTGTCATCTAACCCACCTCCGAGTGGCTGAGAGACCGAAGTCCCACCTGGGAGAAAGGCCCAGGGTGGGCCAAGGCTTTAAGAAGCCTTACCATGAGGGAAGCACTCTCTTTCACCATGCCTTCACCTTGGAGCTTCACATCGCTGGAACCCAGGAGTTGGTAGCTATGTCTGTTTTTCTATATCTTTCCTATCTTTCTGTTTTCCTCCCTTTCCTCTTCTTTTTATACTCTCTTCTCATGGAACATAACACCGAATGAGTTATAAGGTTTTCTATGCTCAGTGGGCTAAGTCTATGCTGGGATAAGTGATGTTATGTACCATTTACTCTTTTGCCGATGTTCCTTAGTTTTCTATAGTCTGCCAGTAAACTTTTGTGCGTTTTTTACCTCTCAAGACTATTTGGTTGAATTTTCTTCTTTGCGCCTACCCAGAGTGAAAGAATCTTGGTTTAGCCCCAGGTGTAAGTGACTGGGGGTGTAACAGCCTCCCTGTAGGGCAAAATGGCAGAAGGCAGACACAGGTGCATGGTTTCAGCTGGTGGTCTCGAAAGAGTACAGGTTTATCCCAGTGACACTAGGTTAAATGAGTTAACTGTGTTAAATAAGCAAATAAATGATGCTTAGCTCACTTGTGCTGTATTGCCTCCAACTCCAGTTTGGTGGAAGGAGTCAGGTGAATACTGGTTCAGGGATGTCTCTGCTGGGCTCGTCTGCATGACATGGACATCCTCTGAAGAGCTGAGGGACACAGCTCCCAGCAACCTTCAATGGAGTTGCCATAGCCCACCCTTGTTTTCTAGGTAGGTGTGACTTAAATGGAAATATTTTTGCATTGGTACCATGTTAGGTGGAACATGTAAGATATGCACACACTTTTTAATAAATAATGCTTCCCAAAAAACTGAAGCAAGTATTAGAAAACAAAAGTGTAAGCAGCACACATTGAAATGATTTTAGGGAATCACTCGAGTGCCCAAAAAAGAACAGCAACTCATCAAGACCCTAGCAAGACAGCCAGCTGGCAAGCCCACAGCACTTCCAAAGCAACAGCCAGACTGCAGCAGCAGCCAGCTGATCAGATGTTGTAGCTGTTGAGGTACTATTTTCTATATAGAATCACATATTTATATCTAAGTCCATTACTATCTAAAACACACTTTTTGTTCACAAAAATTGGGAATATGATGGAAAAATTGTGAAGAAGAAATTTAGAGGCAAAATTATATATTCAGTCCTTAAATGGCAAAATTACATTCCAAGAATGTATTCCAAGAATGCACAGTGGTCTGAATTCACCACCTCGGCCTCAAATACTTCAAGGGATATAGTGTATGAATAAACCTGAACCTTCAAAAAAGCATAACCCATTGCTCTGCAGAAAGATCTTGCACACACAGAGTTCTGCAGAAGTATTTTCAGGGATTGGTTATGGAAGCCCACTGGAGCAGATCAGATTATAAATTCGAAAGGAAACACTGACAGGATCAGTTCCTGGGCTTGAAATAGCATTAAGAGACAGCCTGAGAATGAGTTCTTGAAGGTGTAAAGTCAGGATTCTTGTGATAAAAGCAGGTTCTACCCTATCTCCCAAGCCAAAGTCCAAATTATTGCTTGTTCTCGCAAAGCCACCACCCCAGCTTGAAGGAAAGAGCATGAATAAAAGGTGACAACTCATGTTCTAAGAATGTTGTTTTAAAATTAAATCCCTGGACTCAGCACTGGCTCCTGGTCAATGAGCTGCATGAACTTTTACAAAGATAAAAATGGCATATTTGCACAGTTAATTATATAGAGTAACCTAGCCTCTTTATACCAGCTGCTGTATAATCACTTCAGTGGCTCACTGGGCATTTATTTCTAAGGTTCTAGGAGGTGTACTAAGGAAAAAAAGTAGAAATACTGTAAAACACTAATGCTSTCTCTTGAGGCTATGAAATTCAAATGGCCACATATTTTTTGATGCTGATTCTCTTTTAGGGACTATGATCAGGTACAAAGTAAGCAAGGTAGCTAAAACCATGATGTCTTCAAAAAAGCATTACATGACATCTTGACTGAAACTCTAGATGTGAACACTTCTTTTCCAAAGCTTTTATTAAAAATCTCAGTGTTCAAAGGCAACAAATGAAAAATGTTCTTCAAAGTCTAATAAAGGCAATTCAGAGGATGTGCRCTTAGCCTCTCAAGCACTTGAGTGTGCAGCACAGGACAGGATACAAACTCTTCAGCACAGGGATCCAAAGAGGTGAAGAATATGAAAGAAAAATTCTATTTATTTGGACCAAAAATTTATTAGAATTTCCTTGAATAGCTGGCTTAATTAGGCCCTACTTCCTTGAAGAGTACTAGCTTAATTAGACCCTAGGTAAACTCTGTCATGGACCACTACTAAGACATTTCCAAACTTCAGCATTGCCTGTAACTCTGGGCTTCCCAACTCAAAGGCTTTGGGAATGGCTCAAACTATCAGCTTACTGCTTCATCATTGTTTATGGTATTTTCAGGTCTTCAAGATCTCCATGTCTGCAGAATTTAAAAAGATGTTTTGAATTCAAAATTATTTTCATTTTTTTTTCAAAATTAAGTGCAACCCAATCTCCTTATTTCTTCCCTGTCCACACTCAAGGGATGCTACCTTAAGGAAAGAGAGCAAGTTACATAAGGAAGAAGAAAGAAATCTGAGATATTCCTACCTGTGTTGCTTATAAGCCTCTGATCTACTTTTGCAAAAATGAATATGATATTTTGGCTGTCTATGTTGTCAGGGCCTACTGTGGAAGATAGAGGGTATGGGGAAGAAGGGGGGAATAGTTCCTACAGGATTACTTCTCACATCACATATATCTGGAAAGATAGCAATGTTTTGGAATGTGTGCAGAGAAACAAAGAGTTGGGGCAAATTATACTCCTCACTGAATGAAGAAGACAAAAGACACCAGATTAATCACAAGCAGGTTCTTGAAGCAAACTAAACAAATACACGTCTCAGATTACAGCTAGACTGCAAAATTACAAAGCAATGATATACAGAAGAATCTATGTTAAAAGATCATTATTAAAGCTACCATTCAGATGCTGGAATTCAGACTTAGGAAATGACAGAACTGTCTGCACAGACATCATTGTTCATCTCTCATCCTCTCCAGAAATATATAAACTACCACAACATTTTCTTGCATAATCATATTGTGAGTGCAGACTGCTCAAATCGCACAGAGTAACAGGTACACAAGGGGCTCACATCCCATTCTCTCCCGCTGCAGCTCTACACCTCTAAGCACAACCTGGAATCTTCCTCTTGTCAGGATTTCACATCAGGTTCCCCAAGTACATGGATCTGAGTCAGTCTGTGTGCTGCCCACAGATGCAACACTGGGATAGGAGCTGTACCTGGTAGGTAATGTGCCAACTGGTGATTCACCACTGTCATCTAGTTCATGTCATAGTGTCCAGATTTATTGGATTGAGAACACAGAGATGGGAAAAACATGAGGCACAAATCATTCCTTCAACTGCAGAACCTGTTTGATTTGATGTGCAGAATGGACTAGGCTTAGTTAATGGGCTTGCCTGTTTTCTACACACTCTTAAAATATTTTACATAGGCAGTATGTGATTATGAGTATTCTCTCACAATTCTTCCTACAGAGGTCCTCATCAGAATTTCTGAAGACTTCATGGGTCATCTTCCCAAAACAAATCTGTGAAACAGGTCAATGGCACTAACTATGTGTGGCTGAATCTGAGGCAGATGATAGAATCATAGCTTTTCTCACACCATTTCCAGGCCTAGGATTCTTCCTCACTCCTAACTAGTTACCTTGTTCTGTAAATAGGTTACTGATGGCCAGCCCAGCTAATTCTTTAACTCTTCAATTCTAATTCCTGCTCTCATCATTCTGCTTTTGAACAGTTGACTCCCAGTTGCCCATTTATTCCTCCTACTCCAAGCTAAACAGGGTATCTGTCATTCCTCACCAAACTATCACAGCAAAATCCAATATTTTGTTTTCTTGTCCTAATTCATTATTAAATGCTATCAYTAGTTCCTTCTCCACTTTTCTGATTCTCATCCAATCTCAGTCTCACCACAGTTTGAATTTATTCCATTTCCTCCTTCTGCTTTACTCTACTCCCAACAGCAAGAACAGATTACTTGTTCTTCTTCAAGAGACCAGGCTCTCTAGAAATCAATTAAGGGAAAGCTTCTGAAGCTTCTGTAGCCCTGACCTCAAGCACACTCAAGTAATTTGTAGCAGCAACAGTTATTCAGCATGGTTATTTCTGAGCTATGTGAACCATGTTCAATTACTCTATACAGACAGTACAGGTGTAGCTTGAGCATCATTTTGGGATCTGTCTGATGAAAACCAATTTGAAGAAAAATGGAGTTTGAATTTCTTTGAACATTTTAACTATGGAAATTAAAAAATTCTGTACCAAGTTCTCACCAATTTCAGTTTTCACAGAGACTGAAAAAGGTTGCCCATGACAAAACAACCCAAACAAACAAAAAAAACCCCACAACTTTTCAAACATCTGTGAAGGCTAGAGAATTTTAAAGATATAATCTCAGAACATTACAGCATGGGCAAAACAAAATATCTTTCCTCTGATGGTACTACAGTTTGTGAGGAGCAAAGGAGAGAGTATGAAGAAAGGAAGTGACTGAAAAGAAATTACTGCATCACTTTGGCTGAAATTTTAAAAAAATTTCAAACATGCAAAGTGAAAATTTGAAAAGCTGTGTACCTATTAAGGTATCCTATTCAGAGCAGTTTCCAATTGCAATTTATTGTAAGGAAATGCTGCCAAAGTTTTTATATAACTCTGCTTACATATCTTTTATCTTCTGTGCTTCTGTGGAAATTAAATTATTTATTAGGAAAAATTGTAACATTTTTCATACTGTGTTTACAATTTAGATTATAAAAGAAGAAACTCTAGGTCTTTCTAGGTTTCACRAATACTGGTCAGGAACAGTTTGCATGCAGTCATTCTTGATTTGGGACAGAAGGATGGATTCACGCTWTCCTAACTTTTCTTTCAAACCTATTTTCTCTGATTAACATAACCTTTTTTACAAGTCCTACACCTACACACTCTTAGAACTACAATTATGGGCATTCACATCATCAGTAGCCTAAAAAATCCTTTTTACATCAGCAACATATAAAGAGAAGCAGTAACTGCTTATGTTAATAGCAGCTAAATTTATCAAACTGAGTATTTTGCCTCTAGCCATTTTAGTTACAACAAGTCACGCAAAAATAGCACAGAAATTAAAAATCAGGACTATTGAGGCTACATTTCCATTAGCAAGAGGTAGAAGTGCCAGTACAAGTAGATTTATAGGTAAAACAATTAGTTCTGAGGACCTACTGATGGTAACAACAGACAAATACACATTTTGGGTGTTTTACTATGGACTAGTCCTACYCTGGTCCCATGGACAGCCAATGAACTGCTGAACTAGAGTAGGTGGATTCCTGGAGTATGTCTTCTGACTTCATCTGATCCGAAGGGAGTTAATTCAATTCTGGTCTCTCCAACTGAGATAAGAGCACTCCTGGCCCAAACCAGGACCCTTATGTAAGCACGTCTTGTCATTGAGGTTTATGAAGCTATTGTACAAACCAAGACTGATCCGATTGAATTTAGTGTTGCGAAAGGAAGTCATCAAGATCCAAGTCAGGATCCTATAACAATATTCCTGAGCTTTAAAACTGAATTATAAATGCTTGTATATGGGTTTATACTTGCCTACAAGGGAAATGGAGGAAAGCAGACAGTGTGAGGTCTCAGCAGGTGAATTAGAGATGATGCTCATCAACAATTTAAAGAATTGCCAGGAACTGTTACATTAGCTGGATAAGCTATATAGCCTGTAAATTCATTACTATCTTAGCTGAACAGATAGACTACAGGAAGAGAAAACTTACTTTACTTTTTGTTGGGGTCATGCAGGGCTAGATGCAGAGGATCCGTGTGGAGTGTGTGACATGAGGAATTTGCAAACTCTTACAGGGCAGGCAGAAGTTACCAATATCTAGATTCCCAGAAGTCCCTATTATAACAGAATTCTAAAAATTTAAGAGGAAACTGTGATGTAAACATATGTATTGTTGTAGTTATAATGCCTGCAGGCCAAGTAACTCTTAGCCAAATGAGGCATATAAATTAATTCTTCTGAAGAGCAAGGGAGATTCTTTGCTTATTTATCCAATGTGGGTAAAGGGACCTGTGTGTGCATGAAAGGGTTTGGGGAGTTTTTTGTTTGATTTAATGAGTATAATTTCTGTATTGAATTTTCTAGCATACATTAAATTTCAAGCAGATCATTATTTCTATGCAGAACCTCATTGAAGTATACCCTTACAGACCTCAACGAAGAAAAGCACACTATATGGTTTCAGAGAGTTCTTCTTTCTGCTTTTCCATAGAATGAAATAAAGAAAAAATCCTATAGCAAAACCTGSAATTTTACAAAACTGTATTCAGAAAATATGAAAAAAATAATATGAAGATGATTCAGGCTTTTTCTCCATAAGCAGGTTTTCCATCTTCCAGATTTAGCCAGCTAAGGTCAGTTCAGCAAAAAGAAATCAATGATTCATTCAGAACTCAGGCTAACTCTTATTTCTTTGACTCATTTCTCTCTCTGCCACAAAGGTTTGAACGATTTGAAAGGTAGGCCCACGTGAACCTCAGGAAGATCAACAAGGCCAAGTGCAAAGTCCTGCACTTGGGACCAGGCAATCTCAAGCAGAAGTACTGCCTGGGTGGAGAGTGGACTAAAGCAGCCCTGAGGACTTGGGTGTGTTGATGGATGGGAAGTTCAACATGACCTGGCAATGTGTATTTGCAACCCAAAAGCCAACCATGTCTGGGGCTGCACCACAAGAAGTGTGACCAGCAGGTTGAGGGAAGTGATCCTACTACTCCACTCTCATGAGACCCCACCTGGAGTCCTGAATCCAGCTCTGGAGACCCCAGATGGCAAATTTGGTTCTCTCCTAAATATTGCCTAGCTTTTCAACTAATTTTCAAGTGCGAGCTCCAAAGCTAGACTTTAAACCAGGAGTTTAAATTACAGGTTTCAGAAATGTCGAATACAGGCAAAATGTTGTTATATGAAGGATGATCATCTAAGTTGTCAAACTAGGAAAGAAGATCTGTTGCCACTAAAGTGAACCTGTTTATGAAAGTCAGCCAAAGCCCAAGCGAAAGAGAATGGTACAAATTCTATGGTTTAAAAGCTCTCTGACAAAGGGGTCTCAAAAGCACTTGGTATGGTTCTAGGTCAGCATGACTCTAGTCTGAAAGATTCTATGAGCAAAAGGAGATGTTTAATATTGGGGCCACTTACAGATACCTTTCATGTACATTCCTAATAGGCTGAGGCTGGTTATCTCTCCTGCAACCAGTTATAAGTTACTTTCCCGTGTATAAACAGATGACTGGAATTTACTGTTAACTATATCATAGTTACCATAACCATTCTTCCTCTCCTCATTTTAGTCAAAATTATTTTCTTTTGTCTTTGGAACAACATTTCTGTCAAAAAGCAACAGAAAATAATGAGATTGTCCTCTTTGTAAGGCACCATTTGTTGTTTTACACAGAAACCTCAGTGACTTAAGGAACTCACTCTTTCCAAAGGAGAGAAACTTGTCAGCATCTTATATCTACTGCAAGAGCTGTGTGGTGTATGAACTAGACATGCAAAATGTTACACAACATGACACAGTAAAAACTTGTATTACATGAACATAGTTTAAGTAACCGTAAGATAGTCAGAAAATGAAGAAGACTTCATCCAGTACAGGAAAGAGAAGATAAATGGAAAACAGTATTGTACAGATGGAGGCTTCTACCTGAGAACTTATGCAAGAAGCACAATAGTGTTAATAATGCCTGTTAAATTATTCTGCTGGATCTCACCCCTATCTCATGGGGGATCCCACGGCTCCACTTTTCATTTCATTTTGCTGTAACCTCCATATTCCCCACTTCATTCCAAAATCTATCTTCTCCTAAACCTGCTGGCTGACCCACAGCCAACATTTGCTCCCTCTCTCCTCCATAGTTCTATGTGTTCAGGCTCAGCCATGTGCTTTCAGATAGGGGCCTACGACAATCGCACAATTGCTTATAATTTCTTCTTCATTTGCAAGAGAGGTCACCCACATGCTACAAGCCCTCAGCAGGACCCTAAACCACTGAATCCACTATTTCCAGTCAGCAGAGAGTGCTGCTGGAGTGCTTCAAGATGTATCCCTTCAAGTGAGGGGTAATGGTCTGCACTGTGTGGTGTGAAGGGGAAGAAACCCCCTCTTTTTCAGAAGACTTCTTTAGCCCAGACCACTAAGTTATGGCACAGGCATGGGATTGAAGCAGGACAAAAGGCGTGAACAAAGCCTCCTCAGCTGGTTTTGCTGCCAGATGGAAATACCTATCTAGCCTGCCAGGGTGCTGTTCTGGAGAATGGAGTAGGCACATCAGGAACGGGATAGAGGCGGGAAAGGGCCACAGCTTGGGACAGCTCTCTGTCCTCCTCACGCCCAGAGCTGCCCACTTGGTTTTCTGAAGGGCATACACAGGAAGGATGTCTGGCTCTCAGGGCTGTGTCCCTCCTGCTCCAAGGAAAGGGCCTTCTAGACACATAAGCGTTTTGAAATGTATGGGAAAGCCTGTCCTGAGGCCTGCCAGTTTCTGACACTATGCAGCCTTGCCTTTTTATATATCCTAAGTCCTGTCAGAAAGATTTGTTCTAACAGGAGTTGTTTTGTGAGGAAGAACATGGAAGCCCCATTTGAAGCACTCTTCCTCCTTTTATCTTTGTCTCAAGTACACTGACATGAAATTAATCTCATCTGAAAGTTTAAAGGGCTTAATTCCATATTCTTTTGTGACTGTTAAAAGAAAGAAGCAGGAGGCAAATTTAACTACAATGTGAAGTTCAATTATTTCAATTACCACCTCCTGCCTAAATGAAGTCTGTTCCTTCAAAGACATGTGCAATTTTACACTCATTTACACTTAAAATAGCATTAATTATAATAGTTTCACTGGAAATTATAAAAGAATACATGAACAAATTAAATAATTACTTACATACATTAAAAAGTTGCATACATGTTTAATTTATAAATTATTTATTTACCTTACATAATTAATCACACAGCCAAGAATAAGTCTTAACATGTATCTCATGAGTGGAACATGAAATTTTGTTCCCCTTTCCCACACATATTGTAAAAGTCATATTAATATGGGATCCTACTCTGGAGGCCATTTCACGGAACAGAATAAACAGATCTTAAGTAGTTGGTACTTACAAAAAGCACAATAAAGTGGTATAACTTACAGAGGAAACTATCATGCTGTCACTTCACTGCTTTCTCTGGAATGGAGATGATAGGTGTTGGCGGGATTGTTTCTCTGTGTTGGATTTTGCTASAGTGTGGATCAATGAAATGAAAGAACAAAGAGCAAACAAAAAAGACAGAAAAACCACAGGAGAAGATAAGACAATGAGAGATTGTTCCACAGTAAGAAAAGGAGTGAAGTGACGATGAAGCTGACAATGGTACTCTAGGCAGCATCCCAGGACATCCACTGTGAAAAGCCTGCAAGGAAAAACATTGCTAAAGGCCCAAAACATTGATAAAGGAAGGAAAGCATTATATTTTGCTACGGGTCATTATTGCATTTTCCGTAGGAAAACAGTATCTAACAGTATTTGTCAGTCTCTATACAAGGATTTTATTTCAGTTATGCCAAATGAATAAACACCTTACGGTGAAGAAAATGTCAGTGTTACAGGTATACAGGAGTAAAGTGAGTTTTAGTGTGCTATTTACAGACTACCCTGATGCATGGTTGTTACTGAATTTAGTCGAAAGATGACCTGACACAAAGGGTATATTTCTGAGAGGTCCATTTTAAGTCATAATCATCTTTTGTGTCTAAGCCTAGAAAACATTTTCTGCTCCCAGAAAAGGCAGGTGCTATAATTTTGAAGTGAATAAGCAATAGAGTAATTTAATTTCTGCTTAGACTGCCGGATTCCATTCTACCTTACCTATGAGAATCACTCTCTATGTATCCAGAGAGAAATGGAATGAAAGAAGTATAATCTCATGCATGAACAATCTGAATATCAAAACTTTTATTACCAGACTTCAGCCAGAAAAACTACAGTGGGCATTGACAACAAAGTARTGCAAGGAACTTTTAATTTCTCTGCTCTTTTCATTGGGCTCCACAGTACAGATTGATGCCATTTCTTTGCTGGGATCAAAGACATCTTTACTTATTTTCACAGTACTTCTATACAACATACTTAGTGACTTCCCAAGCCATGTGCAGACCTACGTAGATATTGGTTCTGCATTACTACCTTGCAAGACTGTGTCAGGAAGACAGGTCAGAATACGCGTAACTTTTTTTTGCAAAACCATATTAATTGTCTTATTTAGATCTAAGGATGGAGGTTGTCCTGATTCTGCAGCACGTGTGGGCGACCAGGTTTAACAGGGTGAATACTAAAGGAACCAGACATTCAAATTCTCTGGCCAACACTGAAGAACCTGTGTGTTAACACTGTACTAAGCACAACGGCATCATTCAGCAAATAGTATTGCATCAGCTCCCAGATGACTGCTTATCTCTAAATCAAAAATGCATACACTGATTTTATTCCTCATCTGTAAAAAAAAAAATGACAAGAATTTTATACTGGAGCCACAGTGTCTATGTTTAGTTACAACTCAGTAACTCTCTGTAGGACATGTGTGAGCAGMCACTGGACTTTAAAGAGTAAGCCCTGAGTATTGTCAGAGACACCATGGGCAAAGAAATTGTACACACGTAATAAAACTGCCTTAAAACAATGAGCATCTCTTCCCTGTTGTTTCAAGACGTTAACTAGTAAAGGAGGAAGAAAATCTTAGCCTTGGGGACTCACTAAAAGCATGTTTTATTATTAAGAACTTGCAGACACAGGAGATTTAGTGTACCAGGGCCCTGAGATTACCCTTTCTGATTGAGAAGCGATTAATGAATGATATAAAAAGTGGGTGGAAGCACTGTTGAAATTTTTGTTCTTCAGAGAGGTTCTAGCTGAATAATGAGATTGCTAGATAATAAAAGGTGCTGGCTCCTTGTTCCTCTCCAGCTCAAATTATTCCAGAAGTAAATCTGATAAACAATAGCTCTCACTATCTGACCTCTAATCCTTCAATCCTTCTCTATCTGCCTCTGCATTTTATTTTGTCATTCCTTGTTTCTTCTCCTTAGCCATACATATCACAATTGCTAAGATTCTCCAAGCGTGACATGAAAAAAATATCTAGACAAACAGCTAGAGTATATTTAAACCTCAAACACTGTTATATTAAAAGCATAATTCTTTTGTTCACTGGACATTATTTCCCTCTGCTTAATCAGACATTGGCAGAAATAGACAATGATTCCCAGGAAAAAAAGAAATAAAAAAACACTTTATGCAAATATATGTTACATTTTTTCCATTTTTTTTTTATATATATAAGGTAAAATTGTGGGGGAAAACATCTCAAATGCTTATCCCAAATCGCCTTCATTCATTCTCCATAGTAATACAAATATTTCCGTGTATGGCATCAGTCATAAAATATAGTTTAAATAGTTTTAATATTTAAAGGGAACCTTCACAAATGGGGAAAAAAAAGTTTTAGAAATTGGTGATAGTTTTATTTTCTGTCTTACCTTAAAGTTACAAACCAGGATAACCCCATGATATCCTCATGAGTGGTCGAAGGGCTAGGTAGTCTGGACACAGGCCTCATGACCAGTTCTGAAGCATTTGTGACATGAATCACACAATCTGGAGATAAAGCAACTAATCACTAGAGTATTCTAGTATATTGAGCATGTTGTGGTCATTCATAATATAAATAGAAAATGCTGACATCACTCAGCACAACCAAAATAATAAACAAAAAAACCATAAAAAAATTGAACACTGCGGAAGACGGACTGGCCACATTCCACATGATGAATCCACATTTCAAAGTTCCCATGCAGATGCTAGGCCTTCCTCAAAAAAAGGGAACACAGAGTCTCATTTCCAGTTCTCTGGAGAAGTCCAACCGTTAGGAAGGTCTATAATAGGGTAGCACCACATCTGTTCTGTTAGAGAGTATTGACATAGAGTGTGGTTATCATATTCATTCAAGAAGCACAGTGGTGGCATTGACTGTCAACCAGGATTCCCACTCAATTCTAAGGTTTAAAGATGACAAATGAGGTTCAGAGACAAAGAACTCAAATCCAGTATTTTTATATGCAATTTTTATGTTTTTTAGATGCAGTATTTGCATTCATCTAGCTAAATTTGTGACTTTTTGAGATTGACCTAAAATAATCCTAATTTCTTATATGCTCAAGTAGGAAACCTAGCCACCTGTTGATGCTGCTGGGCTCAAAACCTAGCTCTTAGTCACTGCAATATTTAGGAGTAACTTCAGCAGGCAAAAGGAATTTTAGACATAGCTCTTTTTTTTTCCTCAATATTTTATCAACTAAATATTGTAGTAATTCCAGAAGTGATCACTAGCTAAGGAACAACCAGATACTAGAAAAATGAGGCCAAAAAACCACTTTAAATAAATACGTACATTTTTATGAAAGCTACAGGTACACACACTTTTAATTCACCTGGCCTCATATTTACTATTTTACAATCCTGTGTCATTCAAATGGGATTTTATGAAAGTATCCAGGTGCCTGCAAATATCCGTAATGATACTTTTCCTGATGACCTTTCTGTCAAGACAGATGTTGGCATTTTTAAAAGAAGCAGTTGACCCTCACAACAGCATCTCATTATGTCATTATATAGGAAGTAGATTTGTCCCCACCCTCAGTTTCCACCCTAGTAAAAGAAAATACTTAATATCTTTTATATCTGGGTAAGAAACCTGGGGAAACAGAATTTTTTTTATAATTGCTACTGAATTCTTTTTGCAACCTAATAGCAGGTGCCTGGGGAATGGTTTATCACGGCAAGTTACGGGAAAGAGCATTACTTCAATCAAGAAGTTTTCAGTTGCTTTACTGACATTTTTTAGCAGACAGCAAAAGCTTCCTTGAGAAAGGAAATAGAAACATAAATAATAGACATACATGTGTATTATGTACAGGTATTATTATTATGTAAATGCAAATAATACACATAAACTACTATCTTTTGGCCTGACTTCCTGCCTCCTAACCTAGTCCAGTACAGGAGAATAGGACCTAAGAAGGAAGTTATGCAGTCAGACATATCTTCCAAATACATTACAGAAAAGAAGACTCCCTATATGTCTATCTATTGCTGTGTAAAATAATTAAGATGGGAAGCTAAGTAACAACAACTTTCTTGCAATTGTATTTTCTATACAATTAGCTTTTTCTGTACATCTCTCTGCAGGAAAAAAATCAAAACTGTAATGTTTTTCACTGACCTCTTTTTTATAACCATCCAGTTTTATAAATTTTTTCTAGCTTCTTTTTGCCTTTGCTATCACAGATGTTCAGCATCTCCTCCAAGGCAAAGAAAAACTAGACTAAATTATAATTAAAGAACAATACAGAACTACTGTTGGTGGGCAGATTAGAAAAAGAAGAAGGAACCAGAAATATCTTAAAAATATTCTGCAGGTATTTTCTCTTTCCGTATGAAATTTCTCAGCTAAATGCAATTGCACACACGCTTCTGCAGAGTATAAGAAAACAATGTTAATATTCTACACTCTAACTATTTATAGATATTACATCTTTCTACCCATATTTAATCTCAGCTGTGTGTTTACTGCACTGAAGTCTTTGAAAGAAGCAGCTGTATGGAGAAATCCTGCCAGGCAGCAAAGCCACACAGATTCCTGGCCAGATAAAAAACACACATTTGAACACAGAATTAGGTGGAAGGCTCCTTGGTCCAACATACTCCATCTGCCAAAGGGATAGTGACTATGCTTAAGAAAAGAATAGAGGATGACTAAAGATTTATCCTTTCCCTAGTGGATTCTCCTGCTTCCCGAAAGGAGCATGTTGAGGGACTGCTTCTGTCAGAAGTTGTAGATGGATGATCAAATTTAACAGTTACTTCATAAGTTCATCCAACTGTTTTTAAAGCCTGTATGGTATTTGGCCTGCACAGCACCCCAATGTAGTAAATACCAAAGTTTAATTAAGTTTGAACAGCAACTCTTCTTTCTCTTTGTTTTGAGCATGATGTCTGATGGTTTCACTAGATATCTCATCCCGTTTGCGCAAAACAAGGTATTATTTTTACAAGCTGTGAGATCACCATGTTTAGTGTAGTCTCATTTAGCAACAATCCTGTACCTCTGACCATTTCTTCATCCCTCATTGTTCCTTTTGTTCTATGTCTGGGGTGAGCAGAGCTAGCACATGCAGATGGAGTACACCCTGTTAGAACAAGCCTAAAACGACAAAATTGTTCTTTCAGCCATTTTACTAAGCAACAATTTTCATCTTTCTAGCCTTTACCACAACTGGGCTTAAGTATGAATTTCACACCTAGAATGCATAAATAACGTATTTTAAGGCAGAAAAATGCCTCCATAATTCTTTCACACTGAAATTCAGTACTCTTGCTACCTCAGAGTTGTAGAAACACGATTATCAGAGTTTTTGTTTTAACTATTAATTTCAGAATAAAGTTTTTGTGTTTGCTTATATTTCAGTCAGCATCTTTTTCTAATTAATCCTGCAATGTCCCTAGTTGGTCCAAAGTTATTTGAGAGTTTACATTTTCTCCTAGTTTAAGAGTGTAATATCATAAACAGAAGAATCTGCCTTTCAAGAGACAGCAAACCAACAAGTTGTATTAAGTTGTATCTAAGAGGAAAGATTCTTCATTCCAAAACACATTTCTTCAATAAGCACCAGTGAAACTCAACAAAAAGTGCATTTCTTTTTCTGACAGATTTTTTCTTGCATTGAAAGTACTTTAATGCATAAGTTCACCAAAAAAAAAGGGGGAGGGTAATCCTCAATAGCATGTTAACACTTGACCTTCAATACAAATGTGTAAATTAGCTCTTAATGTCTCTACAAAATATACTAGATAGCTTCACAGATGCACAAATTTAACAAAACTTCAACAGCAAGCCGGTGATCTAAACAAAATGGAAGCTGTCTGTTCTTTTATGAGATGAGAGGGGTATGTGCCTCCATGTTTTCTGGACGAAGTTAAACATATTCAACAGAATGCTTTCAAATAGTGTTGTATTAAATAACATGCTGAACTCCTATAACTTTCAAGCAGGTCCATTTAAGTTCAGAATGCATTCGTATCTAGCAGATAATAACATCACTGGTTCTACTGTGAACCCTGACACAGAGCAGTTTACACATGAAAGGCAGAAAATCCCCCAGGTTGGTCCTTATTATCTACAGTTCACAATTTGTAAACTATTCTGAGTTCAAGGATTTGAAAATAAAAAGTCCTTATTATTTATTTACACAATGCCAGCATAAGAAACCACTGAGAACCTCCTCCCATCTTAACATTTTTAAACATCTTTGGATAAAAATAACAATTGGAGAGAAATAAAACTATGCTTTTACCATCTTGAGAGGATAACATTGGGATTCTGTCAATTCTCAGGTTGTAACTAAGTGATCAATAYATTTATTACTCCTTTTCAATGAGCTTCCATGATTATACAAAAGCTTGAAATGTGGCTTCTGGCATCCTAACACACAGAATTTCAATATTAATGTCTTCTAACATGCCCATRATTGCTGCAAACATATTTTATAGTTGTGTCATTAAACAACCATTTGAAAATCATTCCTTCACATCTAACACAGATTAATTATTGCCAAATAATAAAACATGAGTTCTAATGAAAAATAGGAACTCTGTGATATTTTTCTGGAACTGAAAAATTTGTAAGACACAGCCTATCTAATTTCTTTCTTTCTTTAGCTACCTCCCAGAACTAATTCCTCAGCAAATAGCTTCTCTATTGGCTTTGAAAAAATGGCCACAGAAAACCTCAGTCAAAAGGCGTATAATGACAAATTTGACATTACTAAGAGAAATGGGGGCTGGTCCTAACTGGAAGATGAAAGCCAATAGTGCTAAGCAAGTATGAAACAATAACTTTGGCTTCTTGTATGAAGAGGAAGCCATAAAATTGATCCTTCTACCAAAAAAATGCAGCCATCACTACTAAACCAGACAGTTACTCTGAATTTAGAAAATTTGGAGGATTTTTAACAGATTTGTTTATCTCCCTTATACAGTGGTTAGAGCCAGGCCATAACAAAGCACTCTGCCAGTATCACTGTGTGATACTGACTTCAGAAAAGGCCTTTCACTAGACAGGGACTTGGCTTCTTTTTGTGCTAGCAAAGAGAAAGGGAAAAAATAATTATTAAAGTTAAGAATGTTTTCCAAAACTTCTAATGATTAATGTAGTTACTGACCCAGGCTGAATGCTGATTAAGTATTTCAGCTTCATGGGATGAAAATTGTGAAGTGCAGGATCTGTTCACCGCTGAGCTGATGTGCTCCCCTGTATGGGCAAATCGGAGCTCAGTCTGCCACTGAATGCATCAGAATTTCTGTTTGTGTGCAGTGCTTGTATGACCACATACAGCGTCCTGTGTCCTGTTCTGGGCTCCCAGGACACAAGAAAAACATTAACACACTGAAGCAAGTTCAGTGAGACCCACCAGGGTGGTCAAGGGCCAGAGCACAAGATGCAGTGAAAAATGACTGAGAGAAATGGACTTGTTCAGCCTTAGGAAAGAAGGCACAGAGGAGGTATTTGAATGCTGGTCCTATAAATGGCCTGCAACAGAAAGGCTTTCCTGTATCAGTCAAAGAAGTCTTCATATAAAATATCTAAATTTTCCTTCTTTCATAAGAAAAACTTTAATTGGCTTTGCAGTACAAATGACATCAGTTTAAAATGTCAGCTGACAGGCCTACAAAAATTGTAGCTTACTGCTGTTATTTTGATATAGCCAAGTGGAGGGAAATAACTTTCAAAGTTATTAAAGTTTCAAGAAACTCCAGTTTCTCCCCGTTATTTCAATCTGAGCACTCTTCAGACAAGTTTGCACTTTGTATCTAAGAGAACATAACTAAATTTATGTTCCTTATTCAGAAAGATGAAAAAAATTTTACTTTGAAAAGCATAAAAACAACTTCAGCTTTTATTTAAATGCCGTTCAAGATCCACAGACATACAAACAAATTTTTACCTCCTGTCATTTTAGAGTATGATCTCCTTTGCTAATTCAACTACTGAAGCTTTTAATATATATTGTAGGAACTTCTGTGGGACCTGCTGTCGGTCCGGACTGTTGGAATTGCTAGAGACGAGAGATCTCTGTAGATTGGTCTTGCAGCATGAGGTTTATTGCAAAAGGCGTGGGTATAGGGGCCCTGCTTGGAGCTGCTCGTGCAGCTCGAGGCAGGGCAGACAAGAGAGTACAAGAGTAAAAGCAAGAGAGTAAACGCGTAAGAGAGCAAGTAAGTGAGAGTGTAAGAGTGTAAAGAGTCTCATTTACAATACTATAAATCATCTTCTGTGCTGAATATTCTAATTTCCATTAACCAATCTAATACAAGATACAAATCCTATAGCATTTACATACAGCCTATAAGAATCATTACATTAGCATACTGTGTTACATTGTAAACTCTAAAACTACTCTTTGGACACCTTCTGCCGAGCTAGCAGGGTCTGTTCTGACCCTTGGACCTGTGTGCAAGCAGAGGGTATTGTTCAATCATAAGCGGGATTACCTTCAGCGGCCATACCATTGTTTTCCAGTTGTTCAGTAACTAAGGTTTGGTATCTCAAAGCTGGCTTTCATTTCAATCTCGCTTATAGTTTCCATATTGTCAGCATCTTTTGCCAGACAATCATATTTATAAGGTTTTCCTATTTCATCTTCCCCAACAATATATTAATCATGAAACAAATTTACACGTTTCTTCAGTTTATACAATCTCTTCAATTATACATCTACCGTCACCTTTAAGAGAAATAATGATCCCAATTCAGCTCGCACTTGCATAAGAACTAATAGCTACCAGCTTATTGAAGTTTAATAATTTATATAACCAACATAGCTAAGAACACAAGGTCTGATGGGAGGCACATATTATGTATATTTGATCTGCAGTGATACAAAAAATTTGCCTGATAGAAATTCTTAGAAAAGTAAAATTACTCCAGAGGGTCTGCAGATATTCGTCAGAGCATACCTATGGCTAGGAATGAATGAGTTAGTGCCATAAGACATGTCTGAAGAGTCAGACTCAAAACACAAACCATTTTGGTGCAAGAATATTCAAATTAGAAAACCTGTGAATATTGTCTTTCTCTTGAAAAGAAAGACGTATTATTTGAATCTTTACCAGTATATTATGACTTCTGTACTGTGTCACAAATGCATTCGTATGCACTATTAAGTTAATTGTCAGCAGCCAATAATTAACATTAATGATAGAGAAAAACCCGTATTAAACCAGTAACTCAATTAATCAGTAAATTAAAGCCAATAAAAAATAAGGATGGGAAAGATAGATGGTATTTTTAAATACTGGGCCACGCTGACTATTTCTTTCCCAAGTTTGCCCTATCTCTCATGTCTTTTAGCACTGCAGAGTGACAGGAACCCTGTGAAAAATAAATCATCTGATGAGTGGGTTTAAAATCTTCTGTGAATTTAAGAGCTTACTAGGAAAAAGAATGCAGCAGAACAGGCCTGATGCTGATATCAATAAAGTTCCAGCAAACCAGTGTTTCAGATTGATCTGACCTCTGCTCGTTATACTTATGRGAAAAGGCTTACATCTCACATTTTTTAAACTTAGATTGAAAAGTCACAAGTTATTTAAAGTAAATTTTAAGGAGTATGAATCAGCATTCAGAAACACACCTCATATGTCTGACAAAACACTGGACAATAGATTTTAGTTCTACAGCCTATCATTCATTTTCCCAGCTTATCTATTAAGTGCTAAGGTGTGTCTCTGCATGTTTGAAGATAATTTGTATGCCATCCAAAACTGCAAACCTGCAATCAAGTTCAAATATGGCACAAAATAAGTAGCCACTAGGTCAAATGATTTCTTCTGAGGCAATTGTATGCTGCTAAAATTTTATTATGTTTATAAATCAGTCTCTATGTCCTTTCCATCTATTTCATGAACTTAAATTCAGAAAAAGGACAATAATTTCCAAATCATCACCTAAGACAATCTGGAATCTCATAGCAGTAGTCCTTGCCAGAACCCAGAGAAATGTCTCATCACCTCAGTCTTTCACAACACCCAAACATACGAAATGCTAAACAACTGTTCTTTTTCCGTGTTCAGTTACATATCTGAAGATTTAACAGTGTTGCCCCTGAAAAGAAAATGAGACAAAGACAGAAGGCAAACATGAACTAGAGGCGACAAATTTCTTCTTCCACGACCTAGAGATCTCACATGAAACCCCCAACATAATGTTATCTTTCAAATTGAAAGGAAATTCCAATCTTTTACTCAATGATAGTGAGTCAGAATTTACTTTCTTGGTTAAACAAGGCGATTACATTAACAAAAACTACACTTCCCATAGACAACTGCATAAAGAAACTTTGCTCATAGAACCTTTGCTGTAAAATTATCAAAAGGATGTTTTTAAAATGCAATTCTGAAGCCACAAAATATGGATATGTACTTCATCCAACTCCCGGTTTTTGCAGATGTGGAAATGTTTCCACTTACCTTTAATGACTAAGAMATGTATAATGCAAGAAAATAAACAGCCTCAAGCCAAGAATTTTTCAAGGGCTTGAAACAATGTCAAAAAATTATTAAAATCACATCTACCCATGCTAGAATAGAAACATTTGCATAATGAATTTTCCTTCAATGGCATGCAAATAGTAGCTAATGTATTTATATAACCTGTATATATGTTATTGAGAAACCTTGATTACAAGAAAAATATGCAGACTTTTTACAGCTCTAACAGATGAGAGGTTTACCATAACATATTCAGATAAATTACTTCCAAGTCATAGTATTTCTTAAACAGTCCAGCAGCTCAGACTAAATCCTTCTTTAACAGAAACCAAGCAACCCAGTTGGACCAGTGTCTAAGCATTTCTTCAAAGCCTTAATGTTTCTAGAGCTACTCCCCTGTTACGGTGGACTGTAAAACCAGTAATTTATTATAGGGATAGACATGCTTCAGATGAAATGTAGCTCCAGTGTGTTCCATCTCTGTGAGAAACTCAAGTGAAGCCAGAGAGCAGCAGAATCTTAATTCCCCTCAGGATGTGACTTGTGAAATGCTAGAAATGCAAACCAATTTAATTAAATCAATGCTAATCCCTACAAAACCAGATAGAACTGAGGCATTCAGTTCCCAGGTATTTTCAAGAGAGGTAATTAATCCACCATATCAACCATATTAACCCACCACCATCAACTAATCAAGATGACTAGTGGAAGGGAGATGGCATTGTTAGTGCTTCCTTGAGGAAAGGCAGTAACTCGGGCCTTGGCTAAGACTCTGAAGTTCTCCAGAGCAATCAGACTCAAGGACATTCATTTTGAAATAGCACCAACAGCATACTACGAAATCTACTGAACATATTTTACTTCAGCAAAGCTCCACACAGTCTCCAGAATGCTTCTGCCACACCATGGTTGAGGTCTCAGCCTGAAATGACCCAGAATTATTTTTCTGGCCTCCAGCTGGKGATTCAGAAGCTCACAGGTCTGGCAGAGGCACTGTGTCTCTGCATGTTTGAAGTCTTACAGAGTTGTCTTGGATGCATTTGGGCACCTCCTATGACACAATATATGGAGTAACTGAATCAAGCCCTAGGGATTTTCTTAAATATCAAGTGAATTTTTCTGACTGTGCTGACTAGATCTCCACTGATGATGTCTTAGACACTTATCTCCACATAGAACCCTACACACGGAAACCTGAACTTCTATGTTTTACTCTCAGTCTGAATCCTTTGCTTAAGAGTGAAGGTAGCCTTGGATATTTGTTTAAAAAAAAGGGGGGGGGGGGAACTCTGTAAATACAATTTAGGAGGTCCAGAAAATTCTGTGGATAATTACTACTACTACTTACTCTGTTTTTCTACTTTTCCCCTATACATTTGCCTTGGTTACAGTCGTAAGAGATAGACAAATCAAGAAAATATTTAGCCTGATCCTTTGTCAATGCCCACTTTAATAATAATGCTCTGCACCTATTACATCACCTTCCAAATAGGGGTGTCAAGATACAGGCATCTATAAATCAAGCCTCAAAAAATCATCATTACACCAGATTATTTTGCTGGGAAAAACCCGAAACAAAACAAAACAGGAAAAGTTCATGCTAAAGAAATGTTGTATAGGAAAGATGATAGAATCCAACACAATATTCCAATGAAGCATATCCCATTAAGTTACATTACAACTTTACATAAGTTCAGGATCATTTCTATTTGGGGTATTCTCTAACCTTGTCTTAGTTTTTGCTGAGGTACCAACAGGGATGGTCAGGTCTTTGAATCTTTGTGGCTCTGTGTTCAAACCCCAGTGAGAGGTAGGAAAAGTTCCACTTATTTTTTGTATAAAATTGCATTGCGTACATAAGCCATGAATTATGTTTACCATCTTACTGCTCAACCTAATTCCTTTAGGAGTTTCCCTAAAGGTTATTTTTAGAATCGTACACAAACAGAATAGATGTAAAAATGCTTTACAGAGGCCACTATACATATATGTATTTTTATACAAATACTTTGGGACAAATTCTGTTATAAAGGAAGATGGTATGACCCCTTTGATGCCAAAGAAACTGAACACATTTACCAATGTGTAGAACTCAACATTTTAAAATTTTATTCAGGAAAGAAGCACACCATTGCTGCCATTAATTCAACCTTTCTTAGCAGAAAAGAATTATTATTAATTTGTCGAATCATTTCCTTTTTTTTTTTTTAATTCTTTCTTGTCTTTTAAAAATCAACCATGTAGACAAACTGTTAGTTATGAGCCAGGGCATAAATATACTTCCATACTATTTCTGCTGCCTGTATCTACAGATCTGTTTGCAAGGTTCTAATAATTTTAGAGGGATGAATTTTTTAAAAAAAGCACAGATTGGATCGGTGCAGATAAATTTAAATAATCTCTTTAAATCCAAAAGTAAGATTCCTATTCTAGTCTTATGTAAACAAACTTAAAATAGTCCTTATCTTTTCTACAAATAAGTTATCATTGATGTTTCAGGAAATGCTGAAAAGATTATAAAGATGATTCCTGAAAATCCACTTTATAAGAGAAAGATACAGAGAGACTGTTTGAAGGCAGGAATTTGCTTTCGTTCCTCATGAGAGAAATATTCAAATAGATTTTCATAGGAGAAAAAGAAATTGTATGGAGAAATATTACATCAATGACTAAAAAGCAACAGAGAGGCCTATATAGTAAGAGAAGTTGTCCCCAGAGTCCACTGACATTTCCAACACAGACAAAATCTGTCAGGGATTCCTTTGGAAAGTGGGAGTTTTATAAATCCTAGAAAAATATTTAAGTTAAGCAGGTAATGATAGTCAGTCTTAATAATATCAGAGTACCATGAAATTTTTTACAACAATTTGCACTAACTGAAGTCATCTCCTGATGAAAACAGAACTGAGGAGCTAAAAGTTCCTTTGCTAGTGTTTTTATTCAGATCATTGATCTAGACTTGAAGTTGTCTTGTCTGATACCTAAAAAAAACCCGCAAGAAAACTACTTCTCCCATGCAAGAAAGAAAACCTATACCATTATGATTCAATCCAGCACCTGCATGCACCTTTTGAAGATAGAGGTGTGGTCAGCAAATRTGCAATAAGAACAGCTTTACAGTTTTGAAATGTGTGTGGTACTTCTCTTACTGCCATAAAACGACATTGTTTTAGCACGTTTGTCCTCCCAATACTGCCTTGAGATAGGAAAGTTTTATGGAAATGAGTTAGACTGATCAACAAAGCTCCAGATCATCAAAGGCTTTTAAGCCTTTAACTCCCCCTCACTACAGCCTTGGCGATCTGACCCAAGGACTCTGCTGAAGGTCACACAGTTGTCTGTAGATGAACACAGAATTCAATCCAGCTTTCTAAATTCCCAGAATACTAGTCTAATTACACTTCCTCAAATCCTTATGCCTTAAGTAGATTGCTGAGATGATTTTCCTGTATAAATAGTACTCTGATTTTTTAGATATAGATACATCCTGCCACTTTAAAACTACACACTATTCAGTTGCAAGAATACAGGGGATGGGAGCTGGTTGGTTTTAGGTTGTTTCAATCAGCTTTAATGTTGCATTGGTCAGGATTATTTCAATTACAGCCTCATTCAGAATTGCTATTCAGATAACAATTTTCTTTGTATTATGAAAGACAATATTTGCACATATGTGAGGTAATTTTCTGAACACCTGCTTTGCCTGCACCCACTCCAGCCTCTCTTGTGTACATTTCTTACGTCTTGTGTGCTTGGATGTTTCTTACRTCCTGTGTTTTGTTGCAGTCTCTGATTCGGTCATTAGATGTCCCAGCGCCCTGCGTGCGATTCTGCACGAGGTGTAAACATAAAGCTGAACTAGGTCATTTCTGGGAAGTATGCTTGCTCTATTTATGCTTGATACTATCCTGTTAACAGGTCTCCTCTTTAAGAAGGCCTGTTGTTTACCATTTTGAAGATGTAATCCAAGTGTTTACATATCCAGAAGTATCAGTTAGCTAATCCCTGTTAAATAGCATCATTCCTTTTATTCAGTAGGGCAAGATGCTGTTGACTGTCCTTTAAGTCAGCTCCTTCAGTTTGTCCAGTTTAAACTAACAGCTTTACCAATAACAGCTAAAGGCCAGATTGTCTTGTTCATTTGCCATGGGCATATTTGTACCATCCTTTCCCTCTCCACTTGAGTCTGTGCCTTTGCACAGCTCTGGGTTTTGCCCTCTAGTCATTCTCCTTCTGCAATACACAATCTTCAGAATAATGAAGTATTTCTGTGGAGATAAAAACCTTCTGGTCTTCTCMTAAGTAGATTCTGTGGGGCTGAAAGCCTGCTGATTTTCTCATAAATTTTAGTTTCTCGTTAGGTTGGAATTCTGGACTCAGCAATTTTATAACCAATCCCCCTCGCATTTAATTACAAATTAGTTAAGGTTTAAAAACATAAACAATGAATCGTAAAACACATGTATAAAAAACTACACACTGATTCCCTTGAGACTATAAATCACTTCAACAGGAGCACTGACTGCACAATTAAAGTAGAACAGGCCCTTTTGCATTATATCAAAAGAACTGATATTATCTGTTGTATCAACAGAAAGAATGCATTTTTGTAGTGCACTCAGCAAATGGGAATTTTCAGGATTGACCATCAGCATCAAAGTACTCATTCTGCATTTGTGGACGTGAAATAAGCCTCATAAAAACTGGGGAGAAAAGGTGCTTTTCTGCCCTAACAGGTAGCAAACTGAATGAGTGCTGTACAATATTTTCACATTCCCTAATGCTTCAGTAGCTGTCATGTGAATTTCACAAAGCCCTTGTATATTATGAAGTGGAAATATATTCAGAAGCATCAGAATTCCCTGATATTGAATGTTTTTCTCTGTAAAGAAATCCCTGTAAAAGTAAAAAAGTGACAACTGTAGAAACAATTCTAGTTGCTTTCCTTTAGCACTGAAAGAAATTATGGCATTTTGATGGGAAGTTAATCCCTGCAATTTAACAAATATGTGTATCCCTATTATTTCTCTTATGTTGTTTTATGTATTCTAAACATGTGTAGGACCGTGTCGGTTTCCTCACCCTCAGCAAGTGTCTCAGTTTCTTCACTCTCAACGAACATCTCAGGAAAAAGATTTTTAGTGAACCTTTTACTTGCTGCTCTTTTTGCTATTTTTATATTCTGTATAAAATGATATAAGTAAACTATATATTTTACAAGACATTCTGAGAAAGTGTGTAAGTGTCATGGTATGTTCCCATCTTAAATTTGCACCAGCCTTTGTAAAGGTCAGACGAATTCTTGTGTAAAAAATTTTGAGATGTCTCTGAAACTGCAACCTACTTTTACAATCCAGTCATAATCCAGAACAAATACAAATCCAGAATCCAAAACAAACAGCTAGCTTGGCTTGGCATACTGTTTATACCATGTCTTTGCCACTTATTTATCATTCTAAGATTTCTACCTCTGTAAATCATAGCTGGCAATCTAAACAATCTAATACATGTATTATGTTGAGGTGGAAAACTATAGAACATAGAAAGGAATTTACCCAGGGCTTCGGTCAGACAAACACATGCCTGTAAAATACTCATTGCTCAAAAGTTGAATCAGTAGATTTTATGAAACTGATCATGTACTTTAAGTCAATAATATACCATTCAATAGAACTCAAGCCAAAAAGATGATAGAATCAAGTCCTTTGTATACTCGGCAGATTTAGTTACAGGACCCTGCAGATTATAGCTCTCCATCTGTTGTGTGTTAATGGGAATTAGAATAAAGCTAATTTAAGAGCTGAAAGGCAATGCACTTTCACTAAAAAAGCACAAATCCAGTCTACTAAGGTGGTTACAAGAAGACTTAGTAATGCAAATATAAGATACTTATCTGCTGTTACTGACTCTGTGCAATTTTCTGGGAGAAGCTTTCTTCCCATTCAGCAGAACCCTTGTCTTCAGTCTCTGCAAGTATTCAGAAGAACTGTCTGCACTCATATCTGAGTTCTGTACAAGAAAATTATTAAGTCCCATGTGAGACTTTTCAGTGACTCTTACAAAACACTTAAACTGACAACTATTCTACAGMACACAATTCTTTGTGGAAAGTAATATAATTTAATGAATGCAATAAAATTAAGCATGTAACATAATTCATAACAACTTAAATTTATGTGCCATTAACTGCTTTTCTGCAGAAAAGCAAAATATAATTTGAAAACATTTCTCYACCATTGTGAATAAAGAACCAATTTTGAAGTAATGATGATGCATTATAGAAACATTTCTGTACCTTTTGGTAGGCTCTATAATATTGAATAAGGAGCTTTTAATCTTTGTTTTATGCTTCTCAATCATCCTCATAGTGATAGCCAATATTTTGTCTTACATACAAGTGTTATTTCTGCCAGGTAAATCCCTTATACCTAGGTCTAGGTATATGCAATCWGCATTCTTTCTCACAGTGAATTTCATTTTTATCCAGTCTGTTCCTATGAGACATGCAGCGCACGTGGCTCCAATACAGCTTCTACAAATTCAGTGGTGAAATGGTTTTATTCACCAGTTTTGCTTATTTATTTGTTTTGCTGTGAAATTTGCTGGGTAAGCACTRTTTCCAAGGTACATCAGGAAATCAATGTCACAAGTCTTGCTGGGAGAATTCTAATGTATTTGAATTTTTTTACCATGTTACTTAATCTATCTTACCTTTGTTATCAGGAATCTTGTCATATATGTGATAAGACTTTGTTACCRCATTAGAAAAATGAATACTGATAAGAGGCTATTACATATGATGAAAATTTGATCAGACTTTCATATTGTAGCAGAACAGAAGCCAGTTTCTAGAGTTAAAAAATTACATTATGGAAGAACATGGAATACACAAGCTCCCTTTTATAGCTGATGTAGGAATATTGACACTGGTCCTGTTCATGGATTTTTAAAGTATTTGTAAGATTGGAACTCAGTCCATGTCTCTCACCCTCTTGCATGGTTTTGCAAAGTTCTAGGCTATTTCAGGTAAAAATTACTTTTTTTTCCTGACTGCTTATATGTAGCACCATATTCCATTGCTTTCCATCATTTCTATTTTTCTCAGTGTTGGTATTGTTTGCTACTCCTGAACCTCCTATTTCTTCTGTCTCTCCTTCTTCCTTATGATCCATTTTGCTTCATCACAATATCTGCATTCCATCCTCTTTTTATTTTGTAGGTTTGTTGGGGTTTTTTACACTTACTTTTATATCATGCTTCTGGATGAAACCCTGATCGTCACAAGGGATTTTTGCTAACTAGAGTGAGATTTTTTCTCTAATCACTTCCATAACACCAAGAACTCATTCTTTTCATCTATGTAAATTAACTTCTCTTTTCTGACCTTCATGAGTCCCAACTTGTTTGGAAATTTTACTGACAAATAAGTTATGCTTTATAGCACAGAGTTTAAAAATAAAATGTAATGTTTCTCAGAAGTGGCCACTGATGTCTCCGTATACTAGCAGTGTTAGACTTTCTGTGAAAGTGAGCATCTCACCCTTAAATCCTTTCTCTGGCATAAACTGTGTCCCAGGAGGAAATGTGACAAATGTGTGAGTCCAAATCTAGACAGCACAAACCCTGAAACTACAGTCCTGGAAATACCAACGTGTGAAACTGCCCTCTTGTCAGTTAGAAAGTCTGAATATCAACAATTTGTATTGCACCCTGCCCTATATATCTGACCAGAAACCCTGACCTAGAATTCAGATCAACYAGAGACATCGCACAAGCACATTCATAAAAGCCCTTAGCACACACTAAAAACAGTTGCTTTATAAGTACTGTTCTGTTTTAACATCAGCTGTCTAGATTGCATTAACAACAATGCCAGTTCAGGAATTTTAGCTTAGTGAAGTATTCTGTTGCATTGTTCTTAAGAAGGTGTTGGATTTCCCAAAATAGTTAATTCTTTCCAGCCAGGAACAGAGAGCCAACTTCAACACTAAGATATGCAGACATGTTTGTCTTGTATGAAAATGAGAAAATGGGAAAAATATATGGAAATAAAAAAGGGAATCATAGGAATTGGACAGTCAAGGTAGGAGAGAATGTTGCTTTCACCTTGTTCTTGTAAGTCTAGACAAACATATGCTTATCAATTTCCTAGGGTAAAGCCAACATCCTAGCAACAGAATTCCTACAAAACAGGACCATTTGACTGACAAACCACTCAAAGGTATTTGAGCAAATGGGCCTCATGGAGCGCCCGCAAATAATTTTCAGAGAAAACTTAGGTCCCAAGGAGGCAGAATCTTCTTCACATGTCATGACCATGCTTACCCATGGGGAGACTGTAGGACAAGGCAAGACAGCTGCTAAAATCCTGCATGGGCTCCCTGCAAGGGAGCAAGGATGCTAGCCTGGGATTTCATGTGTTTTGTGTATTAAATAAGGATGACCATGCTTGTTTTAAATTAGGTAATTAAGTTACTGCCAAAAAGTTATTACGGAGCTTTGCACTGCCTGGCTGCTTACCTTTTTTCTTGTCTCACTTTGCTGAGCAATGCTGAGTGTGTGCTGCTACAACTTCAACAGTAGCTGCACATAAACACAGATGGACTTTTGGAACTGCTACACAAGTTACAGAAGTTCTCAAAAATGCGCATTCAAACTGAAAACAGAGGCATCTGTGGTAAATGGAAGAAACACAGGGCAGTGACATCCCTCCAAAGATACTGTTCTTTTTCTTTCATCCCAAGGTTTTCAAGCTGTTTGAGGGGGTAAGCTGAAGCTGATGCCAGGTCCTCATGTATGAAGATAGGTTAAAGAGACCTGTTTGTTTTAAAGTGCTGGTCTATAAAATTCTCCTGGAATATTTTCATTGACTCTAGCATTGAGGAAAGCATCTGAGCCCAAAAAAACCTTTCAGCCTGATGAGTTGATCGGTTTCACAAACAAGACCTGTTAGCAGAAGCAGGATTCCAAATAGATTTCAAACAGACAGCAGTAAAATAGCTGCCACTAGCACCCTCGAGACATAGCAGGAGTAGGCTCTGATGACCTTCAAAGATAGTGTGATAGTAGCATTTTTTTTTTTACCACAGTGTTTATGAAAGTGGGGCTCGTACAATGCACACACAGCATCCCTATTCCACAACAGCCTCTTATCTAAACAGACAAGCAGATAAAACCTGGAGAGAGGATTAAGCACACAAACAGAGCAAGAGGAGTAACATCCTGCAAATTTCATGTCAGTTCAGCTASTTCTGTTTACTTGTCCTTCGGGCAGAATTTAATTAGCAAGGGATTAGTTGACAAAAAGACAGGGGACAGGGGATATTAAAGATGGCCACAGGGAGAAGAGGCACACAGAAAGCATCTGGAGTGAGGCTGAGCTCAGAGTCTGTTAGAAGGGAAACTCAGGGGGTTGCAGAAGGTGGCTGCATGGCACAGGGCAGTGGAACTGTAAAAGGAAGGCTGATGTCTGCCGTGTGAACTGTACAGGGACAGAGGCACTACCTTGTCTTGCCTCTAACAAGCGCATAGCACAGAGAGCCCTGAATTGGTAATAAGAACATGAACCCGGCCACCAATATGTCTCACATAGGTGCTATACAAAAAAGTTGCTGATTTTAACTTCTTCTGTGCCAGAATCAGTCTTAAGCTGGCTCATCTGAAATCATTCATCTGGCTGATAATCAATGTGATACAAAAAGCTGATGGATTCCAGAGGGAGCCTATTCTCCACTGTCTCAGATCAGAATGGTGAGGAGTCCCAGTTCACTGCTCAGCTGTCTCAAGGCTAAGGTGGGAGGAACCCACATGACACATCCTCTTCCATCAGCATTGAGCAGAGCACTAAGCTCGGCTAACAGAGTCTGATTTCTGGAGCCTGCTTCCCCCGGGGGGGCGCTCATTACATTGTGGCATGGAAAAGCTGGGGCCACTGTGGGAAACTGAAGGTTGCAATGAAGAATGAGAAGTTGAAATTAAAAAGATGTCTGAAAAGGAGTTAAATAAACCCTCATGTTATCACAATGCAGTGGAAAGTAGAAAAGAGGTACACTGCAGTTACTTATTTTTTCCTAATAAAAGATAAGCTATTTGGCCTTCTAAACTGTAATTCTCTGGTAAATTTTGAAGATAGAAGCTACTTGTATATTGCTGTAGCCATCAGTGAAATGCAGAGGGAAAGAAGGTGGAACTGCCAGCGGATGGTGGTATTGTATAAGACAAAATAAGTAGCTTCTCACTTCTTACCTTTCAGTTATCTACCAGGGTAGCTAATAAACACAACAATCCTTCACTCCATTCTAACATACAATAGTGGGCTGGAAAGCAACCTGAGTCTGAGACACAGAGGAGATGAGAAAACTGCAGAAAGAAGCAGAATGAAATTAGGAGATGGAATGAAATAGGAAGGTCAGAAAGCAGATGGTAACAGGGGAAAAAGAGACCAGACGAGAGGCCAGATGGTGACCAGGGGAAAGAATAAAACAATTGTACAAATAATTGGCTGGATAATGTGATTTTTAAAAATGAATACAAAAGATCAATCAAAGACTGAAAATTTAAGGTTCATTCTGGACTGAAGGGGAAAGAATAAGGGGATTTCTGTACAACAGATTTTCTTCTCAGCTTCTCCCTTCCTGCCAACCATATGCACCACCAGTGCATCTCAGGCTGCAGCTTTTAAACTGGAAGTAATTTAACCACAACTGATCCTATTTTGTGAAAATATTTTTGAACTCTCATCCTATTACTTTGACCAATTCGGTGCATTCATTTCCAGGGAAGGGTCATCTTTAATTGAGCATTTGTACTGTGTTGTTTGAAGTTTTCAAGCCTAGTCTAAGAATCACAGAAAGAATAATGACAAAAAAATAAAAACTTGAACAGTTTATTAACACCATTTCTAACAATACACAAACTTCTGCCTCATCAAAGAATTCATTCCAGAAATTAACAAATTCTATAAAATTTTTTTTCTTATTCAGAATAAAGTTTTCCTTCTTTGAAGTGTAATTTCATCTTCCTCAACTCCTAATTGTACATGGAATAATTCTTCCTGTTCTGTATGTGTTATACTCTGAAATCTTTGTGTGTGAATACATTTGCCATATCAAAGAATCCCTTCAAAAATACTGTTTGGAGCTGAATGTGTCTTATAGAGGCCCTGCAGTAGTCTGAAGTGCTGCTCACTATGGAAGTGTTAYGGAAAGGCTGAGGCAGCAAGACGCCCGTGCTGATCACATTGTCCAGCCCCCGGTAAGACCGGGGTCAACTAGAACGGGTTGCTCAGCTGGGTTTTGTGTATTTCCAAGAATGGAGACTTTATAACCTCTCTGGAGACCACTGCCCCAGTGTTTGATCATTCTTATAGCAAAAAAGGCTGTTCAAATGGAATATTTTATATTTCAGTTTGTGCCCACCGCCTCATATTCTTTCACTTGGTAACACTGAGGAGCCTGGCTCTGCCTCTTTACTTCCTCTCATCARGTATTTGTAAATGTTGTTAAGATTCCCCCCTGAGTCATCTCTTCTGAAAGCTAAACAATCCCAGCTCTATTCAGCATGCACAGTAATACATGTATAATACATTTGGCCTTGTGGAATAGTACACTGAAACAGCAAACACTTCCAGAAATACAAATCTGCAAGAAGGAAAAAAAACTGGAAGTGAGAGGTAACTGACATCTTCATAGAAAAACAAGGTCACAACCTTACTAAATAATATATGACAACTTCTCAAGCTGCTTAATGAAAGTGAAGAAGCAATTTTTAATTATGAGAACAAACTTTACAAGTACTACTTTTGGAAACAATAAAAATATAGCCAAACTCACAGAAAACAGTAAAAAAAGTATTCAAAATTTTTCTGTTTGGAATTGACACCAACTAAGAACAAATCTAATTGATATTCCCCTTAAAGCTTTTCAAAACCAAAATATCAAAATGAGAAAGAGCAACTGAGCAATAAAATCAAGAACTGGTTTTAAAGAATTAGAGAAAATGTTTCCATACCCTTATTCTGCATCAGCTACATTTCCAAAAATGCAGCTAYGAGATGCAGATAAGGCCCAATTGGCTCTGAGCCCTTCAGAAAGAATGGAAAATAATAATAATAAAACTTCATTTAACAGTGTAAGATAAGGTAACTAGAGATACAMCGAACATGGTCATGGAGTAATGGCAGTGTCACACTGGTAATGTTATAATGAATAAACCATAAGCGAATTTATTGGTGGTAACCACAACTTCACAATTACTTGTGTGAGATTCCATGGAGGGATCCAGCAGCAACAGTACTGGGAAAACCAGCTCCTGCACATACACAGAACCCATTGTAAGAAATGATAAGTATGATACTATCAGCCAGATGGAAAAAGAGAGGAATCTATCAAAAACATAAAACAAACTTGTTAGATGAGAGGTACAGTTGACGGACAATTTGCTTCTCAAAATGTCAGAAGACATTTTTCACAGCATTTCTCTGAGTTCAAACACAGTAGATTACTGAAAGCAAACTGAAGAAAAAAGACCAAAAATATAGCAAATAACAGTGTTTAAGTTACTTAAAAATTCTCCAAGCCTTGCCAGGCCTAACTAAAGGCAATTGCAACACTATTTCCATTTTCCTAGATTTTGTTAAGAAAATGTTGGAATTACGTTTGGATATTTACTTTTGCTGGACTATGCATTATGACARCCACTAACTTTGTTAATGACAGCTATCATCACACATATAGATCAGGAAGTTTCAGGTCAGGTCCATAGGAATACTGCTGACTGTCATCTGTCTCTTGCAGAAAACAAAAACAACACCCACCCCCTCCTGAAAAAGAAGGGTAAGAAACTGTTAAGTAAAAAATATATACTGTTTTCACAATAAAGATAAATGTCCATACATTTGCACATATTTCTATCTTGCTGGGTAGGTTTTTAATTTCTCTCCTTTTAATCACAGCTTCAGTGGCATACAACCCTRGTGCACATACTAGGGTTTTTTGCAAGACCTTTTCCTGAGTCAAAAACTCTTGCCTACTAGATCAGTCCTGTGCACAGAAAATATGGTAATTTCATACTTCACTCTCGCATGGTAAAAATGTAGAAGGTAAAACACTGACGAACAAATGCAGACACTGTGGATGACAAGGAATAGCTACAAACTCTGAAAGAAAAAATTGAACATTTTTAGGCTAAGCAATAAAGAGTAACTACTATCTCACACTCAAAGAAGGAAAAAGCTAGTGTAAAGATACAAGCACATGTAGTACTTTACATATCTCCCTTCTTGCCTTCTCTTTCACTACTAAACATCTCCCATTACCATCAAAAGAAGCTGAGCTACCACCTACTCCAATGCTTTGTGCTTCTGATTAGAGAAAATATGTGGTAAAAGACCCCATCTCTGCAGGCTTTCTTCACGTAAACAGACATATTTGATAGCTTCAATTTTTTAAAGCTCATATCTACAATGGTCAACTTAATTTGCTACCCTGCTGAGGACAGTTTTTTGAACAGTAAATCCATCATTTACTCTATCAGCTAAATCTAGAAAGATCCTTTCCCAGAATCAAGATAAAAACAACTTGTCAAGTATAGGAAGAAACGTGTTTCAGCTCATTATGGTTCCCCATGATAGAAGCTTAAGGCAGCTCCAGGAATAACAGAAGGTTGTGTATTGGTATGCAAGCAAATGAACGATAATCTCTTTGAGCAGATGTACTGTAGTCTTTATCTCCATTGACTGGAAGCTAGTGGTCAGCTTGCTGTCTTGCTGCCTACTAGGAAAAAAAAAAGTCATTTTAGTCCCATTTAGATGTTTGAAAATACCAAAGAAAGGTCATATCCCTAGTAACATGAGCAACATTTGTTTATCAATGATCATCCTGAAGCAGCAGTCAGGCTGAGGTATTTTTCTCATAATTATGCTGAACTGCTCAGTTAATACCATGCTTTTTTCATACCCTTATCTCCCTTGTCACACTAAGCAGTATCTAAGGAGATTAATCCTTTTAAGAGTGTACAATCTAAAAAGTTTCAGAAGAAAACAGAGACGATGGGGTCAAGCAGTCATCAGAAATATATTGATTGGTAACTCATCGTGTACATGTATGCACACAATCCTTTTTCTCATTCTAAATGATAAGGGGTGCTAGGACTTCATAACTGTGTTAGCAACAGCATAACAGCAAAGATTTTTAAAGGCCCCAGAGAAACCTGGAGATATTTTTCAATTGCAGAAGTAGTCTAGGATTATGTTCATGAAAGGAGAAAAAGAACGGCATTAATGCATCACCTACTTTAATTTTGTGCTCAGTCTAGAATTCCACCATGGTCTCTGCAACTGCAGAACAGCAGAACATCAGGCTCCTTGTTTTGGAGGAGAAGGATATCACAGAAAACAGACAAGTTTGCTGCACAATTCAGCCTTAGCAGGAGTTGTAACTACTGAGTAAGCTTGACTTTAGTGGAAAGTTAGTCTGAGTTAGGGACTACAGCTCAGTCCCTAGAGGTAGTCATGGATAAGATCAAAGACTCAGTTAATCTACTACCTTATCTATGTTTATGGCAAATAAATGGATGAGGAAATAACATAAAAAACAGTCAAGCAAAATGACCCAGTTCCAAGCTTGCCTTCAGTGTGTTTGACTGATTTTGTGGAAGAGGTTGCAACTGGAAGAGCTTGCGTATCCCATTCCCTGATGGTTTTACTGTTCAAGAATTTCTCAAATTTCTCCTTCTTCTTCTTAGATAAAGGAAGGAAATGTTTATAAAATCATAATTAAATTGGAAACTTTATTGTCTCAGCAACCTGCCGAGACCAAAAGTATAAAAAGCTCGGGAAGAAGGTAGACAACAGATGTCTGAAAATTAAATTGGGTATTTTCCTCTTCTCATATTACAAGAAAAACTGAGTCATTTAATAATTTCCTCAACATTTATGTCATTTCTCTTTTAGGCCACAAATTTCAAGCCTTTGCAATATTTTCTTAAATGGAAACCCTTCCATTCCTCTGATAACCTTCGCCACCATCTCATTAAAATTTCTAGTCTTACTGGGCAATATTGCTATTGCAGGACAAGAGTATGAGATACCATTTCATTTTTCAAAATTTTTCCTTTCCCTTTTATCCCTTTCTAAGAAACCACTAATATTCTATTTCCCTTTTTGATCATGGTTAAAGATTGAAAATTATTCTTTCAGACTCTCCTTGCCAAATGGCTATTACCAATTTAGAGCTAATAATTATCTGTTCATCAATAGCATTATTTTTTTCCCATTAATACAGTTTATCTGCAGCTTTGTTATCCTCATTCAGCAGCAGAATAAGGGCCTGCGTCTTTTCATTATTAGTGCAAATCTTAGAGATTTTGAGCAATTATGCTGCACCATCAACAGATTTTGTTACCYTATTATTTGCCCCATTTTTTAGCATAAAACCTAAGAGTAACACTTTTGAAATACTTATTTTTTCCCTTATTTCTCATCTTTTAACAAGCTATTAATACAGAATATCTTCCTCATTACTCCATGCCAGCTCAGTTTGTTTAAGAGCAGATTTCATGAAAAACTGTTGGCTGTTCAAGGATATTGTATCAGCCAGATCTTTCTTTGTGCTTCTACTGGACATACTTTATTATGTTTTCCGTCCATCTGCCTAGTACAGAAGTTAGGCTTGCTAAAGTACGATTCTCCAGATTTGTACCAAAACCTTCCTGAAAACTTAGCTTTGATATAGAAGCTACACTCAGTAGCACAGTCAGCAACTCAGAACCTTAATCTCTGAGATTGTTTTGAACTCTTGGGTCTGTTATTGGCCATTTCTTCTAATTAATATTCTTTATTCTCAACCAAATCATTATTCCACTTCTGGCATTTGGTCAGGCTAAGAACTACTTTCATTTTCACAGCATTTTCTGCATTACTATTATTTTAATGAAAGCCCAATAGAAATGTAGTGCTTTAGTCCAATGTTATCACAGTCTGTGTCCATCAGCAAAGTAAGTTGTATGGCACTCTTCCAGGATATACTGGCTGAGTTCAATTTCTGGAAGAAATAGGTTTTAAAGAACAATTGGTTTGAAAAATAAGAGAACATTTTCAAGCACGATATCTGGACACTGATCTGTTCTTTCAGGGAGAAACTCTTTTTGCTTAGTTTCACACTTACTTTTCCTGATGTGATCATATTTGTTCCCTGCTATTAGGGATTGTCAATGAAATATAAAAAAAAGAGGTATCTTTTAACTGACCTGAGAGATACGTGTTTATTTTTCTTTTCTTTTATTCGACATAATTTATTGAATAAATATAAATCTTGTATTAAGTCAGTAAGAGAAAAAAACCAAACATGGTGGCTGGGCAGCAGTAGAGGGCAAAGAACAAACGGTGCCAAACTGGAAAAGCTCAAAGAGCAAAAAGACATTTGTGGCAGTCTTTAATCCACTGCGAGGCTGCTGCTTATCCCTAACTTTCGTATGCGACCCAGAATATCTTTAAAAAAAAATTATTTTAAAGGTTTAAAATAATAATTTGTGAAATATTTTATTTACATTCTAGTGCATGAAAAGGGGGGGAAAGCCATTCTTGCTTACACTTATTGTCTTGTTTGCTCCTACAGAGTCTTTTCTATCTCTCTCAGGGTCATCCCCTCCATTTGCAGATATGGARGCTGAGAGACAGGGCTTGATTTGGCCAAATTCAACAGCAGAGAAGGGACCGGAAGAACCCAGGTTTCCTCACTTTTAATCAGAAGCCTGAYGCTGTGCCTGGTGTGTGTTGGTTGCTAGGTACCAATCTGGTGCTTAGGGAAATAATGAACAGAGAGAGACTTGAGGTTATTTTAAATGTACTTCAAAATTTTATATCTCCCCTTCCCCAGGGTGGGATACATGTATCAGGTAAATGCGGTGTGGAAATTATAATGAAAATAGTTGGCTAGACCAGTAGAGAAGTTACTCAGGGAAACTACAACCAGAAGTCAAACTGAGATGGTATCGACTCTGGCTGATATAAAATCTGACTTCCCTTTATCAGTTACATGAATTAGCTGGCACCCTGATTTACATACCTAGGTATGGTACCTAAAATTCAGCACAGTGCATAACAACTTCTAGGCCATCTTTATGTGACAATGTCTTGAGCCCCAGACTTACCAATAATTTAAAACAAAGGACTTCTAAATGGAGTCCTTGAAGGCCTAAAATGTAATTTTTCTGCAAACAAAGGAAACAGCTTTAGTTGTATTTAAACAGCATATCAGTGTTATTATTCTAGGTATGTGCAGCAACTCACTGAGATGACCAGTAATGAGTCTGATTTAACCCATTTACAAGCACTTATCCTGGGTGAATGCGTATTTTGGCATCCAGTTTTGCCCTTCCCATGTCTTGGTAGTATATTTGTAATGCACTATTGAATTTCAGTAGAATTTTTTTAATCACCTTTTTAACAATATATAATTATTGTTGACAGCAAACCAACTAGAAGAAACACTTTTAGATTAATTAACAGTGACCTATAATTAAACTCTGCAATACTTAGAGATGGAGTGGTCCCTAGATAATATTACTTTAGTTTTAATGAATRTTTATCATTCTTGTTTGCTTCCCCTGTGGCAGTTATCAAGGTTAGTTACAAAATTTCTTAATTAAATGGAACTACATAGAAGGCACTGCCTTAGCAGAAAACAGCTTGAAATATTCATGATTTAAGCATAATCTCGAAGTACGCAAAGTCCTGCTCTACAAACTTTTAATCACTGTTTACATATGGAGCTCAATCTTTTCCTTAAGTCATACCTTGACATTAAAAACAGTGCCATATTTTAGGATTGTTCTTGTTTCTTTATCTCTGAAAGATAAAATGTGTTATTAAATGTCTGCCTTCTCCAACATGTGAATGGCTCAAAAATACATTTTTATACAAAAGCTTTGATACAGAATTTCTGATTCCTTGGCCCAGGCTTCACTAATCAGTTGCTAGAGTAATTAAGTAAATCTCTTTATTGTACATTTTCAAAATGTAGTCTGACACTTAAATTAGATTCCTAATGGAATTAAAGGGTCACATTCCTACCAAATTCCATATGGAGTTTGGTACCCAGCGTGCTCTGAGGAAATAATCTGACTTTCACCAGTTCCACACTCTCAGATATCACCAGAAACGGCAGATTCCACCACCCTGAGAAAAATTCCCTACACTTCCAATTGTTGCAGATTGAAAGCTGAAGCAACTAAAAATAAGGTAACATATGGGGGGAGCGTCGTCTTTCAACTACAACATAAAAGTTGGCTAAAGCTTACCTGGCTCACACAGGCAATATGTCTACGATTACACTATACGCAATACGATTATAATATGTAAAACATGTAAAGACAAATACCGGTACTGCTAAAGAATGATCCTTATATCATACATTTTTCTTCAGCAGAAATCCTGATCATCTCTACTGTTGCTTTACATTGTGCTGCTGGCAAGGTATTCTTAATTTGTTTTGTTGGAACAATAAAACAATGTGCATGGAAGGTTATACATAAAAAAAAAGCAGATCTTGTTTGGTTCCAGCCCAGTCTCTGTAGTAGCTGGTCCGAGTAGTTAAAAATCAGGCAATCTTGGAAAGGGAGGGAGGTTACCATTGTTTAAATCCTAAGTAAAAATAGAATACTGATTGGGTTCAAATGAAGGTTGTTCTTAAAGTAACTTGTGCTTACAGATTCTTGCTGCCAGTGTAGATACTTCTTATGTTAAAGCACTTGGACCAAAATTTTTAAGGGGGGCAGACCATTGGAAATGCCTTCTTTGTAGCCTTTTCAGGTGTAATGCAACAGTAAAAAATGTCTTGGAGAATAAAAGGGCAAGTATGGAACACTTACGCTTGCCAATATGTAACTGGAATAGTTTGGGAAACTGGAGCAGAGCTGTTTGAAAAGTGTATTCACTCACTGCCAGTTCTTGGCCTAGTTAGAGCTCTGTGCTTGAAACAGCATTTCCCATCACTTTCTCCTTTCCTCCCACCATGCAGCACTTTCCCCGCCCCAATCACAGTTTGGCATCAGATTGTGCCAGCCCTGAACACTGCTGCAATTTACTGCTGAGTCATCACTTCACCACTGTCACAGAACATCATCATCACTGCTCTGACAGGAATTTTGTAACAGCAACCTTTTGGTACGAGAAGGGAGAGATGATTCCAAGACATAGGCAGTGGAAGAGCTGAGTATTGTACATTCTTTCAGCAAAAGCTATCATAAGGAGGTTCCCTGAGTTTTATGATCACTGGTTTGGAAACAGCACAATTATCTGTCCCCATGCTCACATGCCATACCTCCAGAATGGCCAAAGGATCAATGTTCGAAGGCAATGGGCACTAGAAGAGACTTCCGTTGTTTATCATGGTGTTGCTGAAGTCTTCTGGGGTTGACAGATGCTGCTCCAGAAGGTTAATAAGATGAAGAAATCTCTTCCAGCTGGACCGTAAGAGGGATTATGTCTGAGCAGCAGATAAACAGATTATTCCAGAAACAGACACTGCTTTTTTTTAAAACTTCGTCACTCTTGTCTTACCACTCCAGCCCCCCAGGCTAGAAGTGTGGGCGTTGGAGGGGTTTGCCCAGCTCTTGCACTCTGGCACCTGTTGCACTCTGCCTAGTTGCAATTCAATGCAGTCCAAGGCTGGAGAAACCTGAAAAATAATAAGAAAAAGACATTTGGGGATTTAAGTTCTTTAAGAAAATAGAATTCTTCTGCTTGACCAAAATATTATTGTTTCCTGCATGACTGGTCTTGAAAACTGTGAATGATCAATAGACAGCATGCATTTGAAAACTGGATTAATATTTTTGATCATTTGCCTTGCTCTCCAAGTTCAGGGAAGCAGAGGTAAGTTCATATATTAAAAGTTTAGATGAATTTTACATTGCATATGTTGAGAAACAAAATAATTGCAAGATCAGGGGCTTTTACACTACAGAATTTTTTGTTTAGAATGTGGTGTTTTAGCAATTCTAATTAACTAGAGACAGTACAGTTACTGACACTGCTATAAAGCTGGAAAAGGAAACGTTGGCATTATTTCTCATGTGTGTTTTCCAGGTTTTAAAATATCTGTAAGAGATTCCATTTAGCTTCATTTTACCTGCATATAGTCTGTTATGAAAAAATATAATTTCAAAAACAACTATATGGAAGGTGAAAAATAGCTAAAAGAACATCGAAGTGCTGACATTGTTAAAGATGGTCTTTCATCCCTGAAATGAAGAGAAAGTAGTAAAGTATATTTTCGCATTTACTAGCCATTATCAGAAACAACTTCAAAAACTTTTAGATAGACAAATTCTGGTGGAATACACCATCCTGGCAAATATACAAAAAATGGCAATACCGGTAAGGATTACTGTAATAATAACTATAAAATTATTTGCAAGAAAACAGAAATAGAAACAACTCATCTGTACTTAGTACAGCAACTAACTATTGCTACTTTCAAACACATTAAAAGTTCACAGCAATTTTAAAGCTTCTTCAAGAACAACCAAGAAAAGATAGTTATGTGATTTTCCCTGATTAGTTCCATAGTAGATAGATTCAGAGCTTTGGGGAATATGTTTAATTTTGGAGGAGGTTTCTTACTAACTTTTCCATCTATGCTTTGATATTTATATAATGGAATTAAAAGCTAACACTACAACAGCTACGTGTGCCCAAGTCAATGATCTTCTACTTTTATGTCAATTTCAGGCCTGTTAATTAAATGCAAAAAATGTAAAATGATAAAAGAGATGTCTCCTCAATGTTATCTAAATATTTGTTAGGGAGACAGTATGAAATATAGTCTACTGTCAATACTATTTGGAAAGTTTTTTTATACTTTTTTCTTTTGGTCTTGTTTTTTCTTTAAGAAATTCTTAAGAAATTCTTGCTTTTCTTTAAGAAATACAGAACATAGTTCTTGTATCTCAGCTAAATTATGTAAATCTTCTCTAGTGGACAATTAAAGTACTGAAAAAGTCCTTGGGAAAATGCTCTATATTATTTAAAACTAGACTTACATCGCGCAGCTCTTTGATTTTACTTTTTAATTCCATGCAAATAGGTTCATTTTATCATTAACGATATTTTGGAAATGTGGCAAAAAATGAGAGAATGATTGATATTTCTTGTCTGACAAGAAGACAAGTTTATCAAGATGCATTGCTTTCACATTTAAGTTGCATATTCTCTGATGGAAAGAGAGAATGAATTCCAGGTGATTCATGCATGCTTGATGGCATCATTGCATCCATATTTATAACTGCAACTTAGAAAGCAATAATGGTAAACATAGGGTCACATAGTTTTTCACCTATTGCAAATTGCGATTGCATGTTACAAAACATTTTCCGTAAAAGACCAGCAAAATGTTGGGGGGCTGTCTTGACAGAGAGGAATACTAAATAACTAGAAATATTCCTTCCCACCAGTTCTATAAAGTACATGTGGTATGCATAAATGTATAATAATAACATTTTATAGACATGTAGTCATGCCATACATAATATTTTTAAACTATGTTATTTCTAATATATGCACACAGATCTCAAAACACTTAATGCTTGTGTTAAGAAAGTTCTTTTTCAGAGCAGAGATGCTTCCAGAACTGTTATTTTATGACCTAGCATTAGGGTCATATACTCACAGAAAATATTTTTCAAAAGTACACAGGCTCTCCCAATAGTCTGAATACTTACATGAGTCACTCACTAGTGTTCTAACATAGGTGTTTTGAGACTTTTATGGCTATTCATATTTGCAGGACATGTAAACTGTGACAGACTAAGAAATGAGAGACTAAGATATAAAATAGCCCCATCTTAAATGAAAGAAACATAGAGAGAATTTCTAAATGTTTATAGAGTTAATCAGTTGGGGGTTTTCCTCATGAAAAAGAAATTCTTTATTTACTCAGATTTATATTTAACAAAACGTGGGTTAAAAAACATGGAGCTTGCTTAGTAATGTCTTTTGGTCCTTCTGCCCTGTCCTTGTTTAAGGACCAAAAGTGTCTTTCTCCCAGCCATTTGGAGGCTCTACAGGAGCACCTCCTATTCCACAGTAAACAAAAAGAAAACCGTAGAGACCAAAAAAAACCATTTTAGAGATACAGTGTTTAATTTTGGCCACAATTTTGCCACTGTCCTGACACAAACTGTCTCTGGCAATGGAAAGGGAAAGTGAGGCGGATAGAAACTTTGTGACAGCAAAAAATCTATGCACAAAATCTGAATGGTAAACTACTGAACACCCAGACTAAATACCGAAATAGAGAGGAGCTTTGAACTCTCAAAACTATGCCTTGATGCTGAGTACATCCTAGCACTTGACACCAAGAATGTAAGGGAGCCACAGCACATTCAAGGCTGTTTTGTGTCATTTTTTTATTCAGCAAGCAAATATCCGCTATTTACTCAGCCATTCCTTAGGACACAAAGGCTTTGTGTGTGCTCTATGAAATCATTTTAATTCATTCTGACTCACCCCTTCCCGCTAGGCTGTTCTAATTCAGCAATAAACGTTGCAGATCTTCATTACTATAATTGCCCACTGAAAAAAAAAAGGGGGGTTAAGTAAATTCATGCCAAAGGAAACAGAAAATCTAAGAACATAATGCTTCAAAGAAAGAAAGAAAACAAAAGATACCTGCTTTTTTCACTAAGATTATCTTCTACTGTCATCCATACAAGAAGAATCACCATGTTAAAGTTGGCTTTCCTGGTTGGGCTCATCAACATATGAAAAATGAACCTTCACAAACACTCAAGCCCTCCTCAAACAAGTGCAACACTGCATTATAGATATGTTTTAATCTTAACTATTTTCTGGGTGAAAGCCAAACTTTAATATAAATACTAGAACATTGTCACTGAATCTTAAAGATTCATTCCAGAAATAGTCACACCCATGCCATAGGGATTAGTGAACTACATGGAAATGAACAGCTAGATATGTGGGATTTTTTCTCTGAAAATACCTGCGGACAAGATGCTCATTTTTAATAATCAAAGGTTTTCTCCTTCTACAGAACGTTAGTTTACAGGCTACCATAAAATAACTTAGAGTCTTAACCTACTAGAAATCCAGATTGTTCATGTTCATTTCTCAGCAAATTGTGGAGTCCTTGTGGCATCAGTAGTGCACTAAGTGACATGGCCAACACCCATCAGACACAGCATAGTGTTTTCTTTCCAGAAGAAGACACTTTTTCTTCCCTGAAGGAAAACTCCGGTTTCCTTCTTTTTTTACCTCTGTCCAACCTAGTCCCTTTGGGATTAAAATTAGTCTTCTGCTCATTCTCTGTCACACAATTCTTCCATGTTTATCAGGAATTAGGTGCACTATCCTGCACATCCCATGCAGTTTGTACTTTGTAAGCCCAGTTGTGTTTCAATTCCTTCCCCTTAGGAATGTGTGCTATTGCTTCCTAAAAATAAAGAAATATCTATCTATCTGCTTTTATATGCATGTCTACTAGTGTTTAGTCACTGTCAGCTGCTGTTTACCGGACAGACACTTCAGAATAGTAACCTGTCTGGAAAACATAAGATTAACAATCACCTGGGAGTACCCTGACATCTCTAGGTGTGTTTATATACACTTTCATAATTGTAGCATGCCTTACCATTGTATGCAAGCATACCACCAGTTTTAACCCTACAAAATACCTGCTCTGACAGAGTAATGCTATCATCCTCATTTCACAAAAGCATGAGGACCTGAGGTGTAACACAGAAACTGAAGTCCTGACTTGTAAGAAGCACTGTAGTCATAAAGCAGGACAGCAGCAGCGTTTGCTGGGCTGATTCTCAGAACATCTGCCTGGTCACACAAACATCCACAAATAAGTAGGACCCCGACTCACAGCCACACAACTAGTTCTACTTAGGCCACCATGCTTGTATTTTCAGAGGTTAGGTTCTACGGGCTTTTAAATTTCTGCTTCAGTGCAGAGCCAAAATTACCCTCTTATTGGCCACAACGAATCTCCCAATACCTCTCTCAGATTTTACCCTATTGTATATTGGCAGTCTCGGCAAGCCCGTTACCTGAAATACCAGTTCTAGTAGCTATGTTCCAGGTATACCCTTCATACATGTGACTCAGTACACATCATAAAAACCCCAGCAATTTCAAGTAGGAAAGAGTAATGCACTCATCTTTAATTTTGTGATTTGAAGATGATGGCACAAAATGAAGACATTTTCATTCAAGTTCTTTTCCCTTTACTCTTCTCCCTCAAAACTAGACTAATAAATTGGCATAGATCAAAAACTGGACTAGGTGTCCTCCAAACCAAACTTAGTCTATGCAGCTTGATACATAACTGAGTTAAGTAAGGTTAAGTGCAAGTCACTCTCTGTGAAAATGAGATTGAGTTGATCAACCAGAGACTATAGATTGTACTGCAGGATGATTGACCCTAAACTGCGAGGAAAATCGATCAGTTCCGATTACACAAGTCAAAGCAAAGAGATGACACTGGGTCTTCTGGCACCTACAAGCCTTCTTTTATGCCAACCATCCTAATTGTCATCGTATTTGAATGCAGTTACCTCAATAAACCCATTCCGCACTGTGACCTCTTTGACTCACACCATCAAAATTGTTGAAATGTTAACATACATGGCAAAGTACCACTGCAAAGTACCACTGCAAAGTACCACTGCAAAGTACCACTGCAAAGTACCACTGNGCAAAGTACCACTGCAAAGTACCACTGCAAAGTACCACTGCAAAGTACCACTGCAAAGTACCACTGGAACTTGAACTTATGCTGTCTCACTGACTTTCTCAGAGAATGGCTGTACCTCTTGAGAATGACTAATTAGAAAATGAATAGCAGAGGTGCTCAATTGAATGTTTCATCACTGCAGATTGGATGCATCCCTCCCACAACTATTCAAACATTTAAGGTATTTTCTCGCATCCTTTGATATCATATCCATATCAATTAATAGAACAGCCTTTCAGGTCAAATGCTTCTAAGATGGCCAAAGAAATATAAATAGGTACATGTTTCATACATCAACATTAAAACTAGTCACTCATCAATGCTGTTTCTAATCCGGGTTCTGAACTTTAAGCCGACTGTTATAGGATTCAAAAGTTGGCAATGAAACCATACATGGCCTTTGATAATGTCTATGAATTTCAGTAGCAGAAGTTAGCAGAGTTGATGAATATCAATTTGCACTTTTCTGTCTGAAAAAGAATGTGAAAATTTGTACCTTTAATGAGACATTACATCTATGGAAACATGAGTGTCTTATTATGGTTTTTTTCACATTTTTGCAAGAAAATATATTAAAAACATATGTTGACGCATAAAGATTTCAGCATGTTCAATATTTGTGGTGTGTACAGACAGCATTTATTGTGAATGTAGATTCATCATTAGTATATGACAACTATATTCACAAAAGCAGGAAAATCTTATCAGTTGCATGTTATGCTTTCTATTCTCATCTATAATAGTCAGGTAATTCACTACAATTATTTTCCCTTGAATTGTATAATTAGCATAATTCAAAGATGTTACTAAGTTATCTGCTTAGAGAGGGAGAAAAAACTATGGCTTTCTGTTATAAGGCCTATGCGTAAAATTCATAAAAATTGCTCTAAAGTGTCTTCTTAGCTTTCTTCCTAAAGTTAGATAACAACTGTATTTCTCCACTTGGCATAGAAAACCTCACACAGATATGTGTGAGGAGGGGAGAAGGGGTACAGCTGAGGGATTATGATATCTATTTTAGCTTCTCAGTGTTACCTACTTGCAGAAATTAAATTCTTCACACTTACTGAAATCCAAGAGCATATTTGTGGATGACAGCCATGATCTTTGGTACCAAAATGTAAATCCAGGTTAACTTAAAGGGTTCTGAAAAAGAACCATTACCTAATGCCACCTCCTAGCTTTGAACACAAAACCATTAAAAAAAAATTTTCAAAGTTTATATTAAAATCTGCAAATTTACTAACTTCATTGCTATATTGTATTTCAGCATAGTTTATCACATTCGCCTTCAGATTTATTTCCATACATGTTCTGAAATGTAGGTTGTTTCATTATAAGCAAACATTTAGTATTTTTAACATGAGGATTCCAATAGGACTATATCACGTAGAGATTCATGAAAGACTTACCTTATTAGAGCACTGTGTTAACAGTGACCAGATTCTTCACCTTTCATAAACATTTAAAGAAGCATCTTCATGTGTTTCTGACAAAAAGCAGAATTTATGAAAGCCCACCATTTTCCTGGATTCTCAAGAAGGAAAATCGCTTGATACAGATCTAATTTTGAAAATGAACATAGTCTTTAAAAGGTTGAAATTTATAGAACTTACCTTTTAAGCAGAAGCCTGAAACACCTCTCCTGTGTCATAGACAGCTTGAGCGCAGCTTGTGAATATATGAAGGTGATGTTTTGTCATGTTGAATCCAAGCAAGAGATCCAAGGATCATATTTTGTCTTCAGTATAAAGTCTCCGCTGCACAAGCAGAGCCTGGCACCTCCCTGACATGTAAAGGTGAGGCTGAGTCTTGTGTAATACAAGATGCTAGCAGGTACAGGAAGGGTTCTGTAGTGCTGGGTGTGTAGCCACCAGCTTTGTAGTACTTGTACAGGAAATTCTCTAGTAAACATTCGCCAGCTGGACACAGGGTCTTCCAAAGTGGAGGCCTGGATGCAGCCCCCACAGATACACAATTGCCACAATTAGAGACCCAGGCCTCATTCCACAGGCAGTGTTACTGTTTAGTCACATTTAAGAATGGAATTCACAAAGCCAACATACCAAACAGTAATTACCAAACTCATCATTGTCAATATTCATTCTGAGAAATTAAAATTACTCACTTTTAATATACTTGTCTTAACCCTCTTTCTGCCTTTGGAAACAGAAGTGTTCTCCTCTGGCCACAATTYCTCTTCTACTGAAGCTAAGCACGAATGTCAGCTGCTTATCTTTCAGCAAAACTTCCCCGTAGTAGTGGATACTGCCCCGTTACTCAGCAGTTCACTGGCTAAGTGCACTAAACCTAAACAAGTGAGATCCAAAGTGAGATCCCCCCTGTGCCTCAGCTACTCCAGTTAGAGCCCAGGTAAGACCTATCAGGATGCAACAACCATTGTGGCTGAGTCCCCTCAGCAATTCCTTTCAAAGTTCTTTCACCATGTGCATTAAAAACAGTTCGATAATATATTGGACCCAAAGACAAGTTCAAGCAAGCCATGTAATCTTGGGTTTAAGGCCATTGAGCCCCCAGACAAGACCTGAGCAGATTAAATATCAGCATTAATTTTTCTAGTATGGAATTCTATGCTCTGAACTTTTCAAAACTGTGGGCCTTTATGGTTGCGAAAACAAACTTGGAAATGTAATGCAAACACAGTCAAAGTTGCAGTGTCTGACAAAGCACTGGCAAAGCAGCCCTGAACATCAGCAAGAGTACAAGGCCTCCACTTTCACATCTGCATGGGAAGATTAGAGATTGCTGCATGCAGAATGTAGACTGCATTTGGTGACAAAACCATGCCATATTTTAATCTGTCCCTGCCTATCTAAGGCCCTTCAATCCAGTTAGACTCTTCATATGCAGCTGACCTGAGGAAATATGACATGGGAAAAAAAAAAAAAGAAGCTTTTAAAAGGAATATAAGGAAAGGACATGTCATGGACACCCTGTCTGTCACTGGCAAGTGCCATTAGAATATGGGATCCTCACTATTGCCATGACAGGAGCAGACTGCCTCTAGCTAAAGAGTCCAGGATATTACTCTCTTCGTACTTTCAATGCTCCATGTGGTGTTTACATTGATCAGGCCACTAAGTCAGCTGTGCTTTTGGTACTGGCTCAATTATCAACAAAATGCTAGCTCCTCTATAAATTTAACAGCAACATGTTTATGGGATCTTTGTTGAATTAACCTTCTTAATAAGCTTTCCTCATTGTATTTCAACATTTACCCTTACCAAGACTTCTCAATCAAGCATTCCTCTCTATCCTAAGAACATCCACTTTTCAGACTAACCAGCTTTTTCACACATTTCAAACCTTGTGRTAATTTTAATGAATTCAGACTTCAACAATTTTGTCACCTTGCATTTTGCTACCAAATCTTTAGTTACCATACTTTAAGTTTTTCTCCTTGTATTCAATAACATCTAAATTTTCTCAGGTCAAATAAAACGAAATGTTTACTGGCAGAATAATGCTGTAGATAAATGTTCCTATGCAGAGAACATCTGCATTGCTGAAAGAAAACCAAACTACCAACACCAAAATTTGAGGCCGTCCAAAATTGATACTATTAACAGAGAGAAATTAATAAAGCTATATAGAGAAGCATCCACTTCAGTTACACAAAGAGGTATGAATAAGAGCTTCTTGCTCCTATGTTGATAAAAGCAAATTTAAAAAAACAAAAAAGGCTGACCAATTATCTGAATAGCTTTAAACTCTTCTTCTGTTGAACCCACTTCAATAATCATGTCCTTTTCCTCTTTCAACATGCAGATTATTAAAAACACATAGGAACTTTTGAAATTTGTTCCTCTTGCCTTGTTATTTTAGTTAGGGTATAAATTTGATAATGCAGGTCTCAAGAGACACACAGGAGAGGCCTGGCCCAATTTCAAGAATTTTAGATTTTTAATATGTGAAATGAATACCATTTATCTGCCTGAAAACAAAACCTGAAGAACAGTACTATGTGCTTGAGAAATTGGCATGGATATCAAAGCATTTTGATTAGATCCCATACGAATTAGATTGCTGTACTATATTTTGAAAATTGCTTTATTGTGTTTTGAAAAAATTTTGTCATACTTGTCTAAGTTCAAGACTAGAGATCAGGAACTCCAGAATTTAATAACAGCTGACAGTGACACTGTAGACAACCTTGGGAAAAACACCTCAACAATTTTCCTCAAGTATGTCACCTGGAAAATTCAGGCATGGTGTAGGTTCTTTCATGTGAGAATAAAGGAGAGTTAGGCCTTTGTTTAAGGCATCCTGAAGATTAGCTGAAGTACATTAAACCGTTATCAGACTTCCACAGTCATCTGCCCTTCTGCCCTAGAACTAGCAAAGATAACCAAAATACTTAAACATACCTTTTAAAAGTAAAACGGAGACAGTCACCTTTGTGAAACAACAGAGTTAAATAAGAAAAAGTTAAATTGGGCAGGGTATATTTATGGTAAACACTAAATATTTTAATTGCATCTATTTGTATCAGAAAAAAGAATTGGGAAAAAATGACAAAGGTTAGTTATTTTAAGAAAAGTTAACCAGTTGTCAAGGGTTAGCCGCCAGTCTAGTATTATTGGGATTATTTACATGATCAAATGATGTACCTGTAAAATTTGCATCACTCCAGTTTACTGGATTACTGTGTTGCATAGAAAAAAGAAAAGGGATCAGCTTATATATGTGGATTCAATTTCATAATAGCATGAGTCTTTTTGACTTTTTTTTCAACCCAGGACACTGAAATCAAAGCATCTAAAAAGGTGTAGATGGAGGAATACTGTAGTAAGGTATATGGCTGAAACATCTGGGAGGCTCACGTAAAAACTTCTCAGTTCGGAATTTCCACAGACACAGGGGAAAATGGATCTGAAGAATTATCAGTAAATGTTTATACCAGAAGGCAGATTTGCTTCCATTCACAATCAGCAAATATTAGGAAATTAGTATTGGACAGTCATGTGGAGAGAAAGGCTGATGCTTTCTCCAATTCAAATTTATCTGAAGTTTAGTAAAAAAAAGCGATTTCAAAGAATTATGATAATTAAAGTTATTCTAGTAAGAGAAATTTACTAACCACAAGATATAAACCAAATCTATTACAATAGAGACAATTTAGAAACAGATGTCTCAAAAAAAAAAAAAAAGAAAGAACATGGAAGGGAAAGAATGAAAAGAAAAATAATTTACACCCATCCTGAATAGGCTGGCAGAACAGCGCTAACTGAAAGCAGAAAATATATGGTTACTTCTTCCAACTGAAAAGCCAAAATGGGGACTGTAACACAGAGACTTTGAAGTCATTACAACCATTATTTGAGAAGAATTTCTTTTGTCGGTTTTATGAATAGTATAATTCTTAGTTCAAGTTAGAGACTTAGGGGTAAATCCTGGAGAAGAAGCAAATCCTTCAAGAAAGTCCTCTGCTCCATACAAAAGTTATCGAAGAGCTTAGTGACAAAATCCTCTGCGCCACTTGGTCAGCCTGCCTGGCAGCTGGTCTATCACAGTTATTATACCTTGTAAAAGGCCGGACTTACAACTGGCTACTTTCCATGCGGATTTTTGGTTTTCTCTTCTAGACGACTTCAGGAGYCTGCTTCAAGATTTCAGTGGCATTGGATCTTCTCCTCTCATCCCATTTATCATTTAAACAACTCTGTGTTTTCTCAACTGATTCAATGTTTGTCCACTTGCGGTTTCTGATGAACCCAATGACATGTTTTCATGGGAGAAATCCCTTTTACATAGTTCATGGTTCATGACCTGACATTAATGTGAAAAAATTACTTCCATTTCATTTAATGTCAAACATTATATGACTGCATCGTCATTTTAAATTACCTTGCAAGATTTAGGCAGTTACAAGTCTACAGGTTGCTGTCCCTGGCATGCATTACAAAGTCATAACAATCATCTGTTGCTTTTATTTTATAACTTCCTGTCTTTCAGACAATATTTATCATAATCAAGCAGTCGACTTTTTTCCATATCAGAGTAGCACCCATCTCAAAATATATATGTTACGGCTACGATTTCTACACAGTAAACATTAGATGTTTATTTGGAAATTAAATAAAGACTGAGACATATATAGATAAACATACATATAGGTGTATACTGACACACATGGTAGAACKTTCCCTGTTCTTCAAGTACGATTCTTTTTATAAAAGTATGCTTTTCAATTATTTTTCTCTTATCATTTATCTGCCCACTTTTCTTTAAACATTTAATTAACACAATTCCAGATTGTCAAGATAATGTGTTTCTAACCTTCCTTATTTTCTCTTGGTTTGCCTACGAACAGGGTAATTAGTGTTTATTATATGCGGCATGACATTTCTTTCTCCAGCAAACTGATAATTTTTTACTCTTACTTTTTTTGATGGCACTACTTCTACTGAACTTATTCCTTTTTAACCCTATTATTTGCCTTTATTCTTCCATTAGAAGCTTTTAACCATTTTTCAATGTAATTTTTTCATTTGATTCRTCAGGATTCAGGAACACATACCTTGCCTAAAGTTTTCTAATTCTTTCAAAATGTCTTCTATTCTGCTTATATTTTTCTTTATTTTTCATCTGTAATGACTGTATCAAATGTATGAAAAGGCAACCAAAAAGGGCATTTCCAAATTTGCTTTACCATCTTTATTAATATGTATACAAAATTCTGGAAGATAATCTAAAAGATACTCATTGCTCCTGTCACACGATCCTGTAAAAGGCTATGTTCCAGATCATTTGAATGTGTAATTTATATGCTATTTTTATCACTAACATTTTTACATTAAATTTAGCTGCTATGTCATGTAATACTGTAACACAAATACTTAGGAAGTAGAACCAAAGGAGTCCTGAATTTTTGCATGCCTTTTTTGATGGGGGTTCCTATGCTTGGGGCTATTTTGACAGCCTAGAAGCTTTTCATAACTGAAAGTGAAGCTTTTCATTTCTCATAACTGAAGTGCTTCATAAGTAAAATTTAATCCTAGATCTTCAATTCCTACTCACCGATTTCACTTTTTTCTACTGTATCTGTTCCACTTTGTCAGGAACATTAAAATATTTATTGAAATACCAGAGCATTCACATTTATTGAATCCCAGAGCATTCACAATACCTATCATCCAGTTGCAAAGAAACAATCGTAGTCTCTTCTGGTTAATACTTCAGTTTATATGAGGGAAGGATAGAGGAGTGCACTGTGGAGTAAAAGAGCTGGAAACAGCTATTTCTTTTCCCAAAGGCAATAAAACTCCTGTTCAACTTCGAAAAGTTTCAGGGTCTAGCTCTTGGGATCCCTTCAAGGACCTGATTTGAAGGGAGATGTCCCTTTAAGCCCAAAGGAAAGATAAGAATATCTTAGAGATTTAAGGTACAACTATTTCTCATTTTACTTATCTGCTAGTGTAGACATTACTTATCACTGTACTGTAAATTTCCCTACAGGGCAATGTGTTCACAAATGAGAGGCTGTAGCACAAAGTTCAAGCACTTAAGTGTCTTTTGTGAATCTAATCCAAAGTCGCTCTTGAAAACAGGATTTAGAGCTTCTGAAACTTTTACCCTATGTGTCCTGGGGTCACGTGTTGAAATATAAGGAAATTAGTTACCAAGTCTCTTGAGCCTCAGTTCCCCCGTGTGGTCACAGGCTGCTTTTCCTCAGCACAATAATTCAGTCAGTGCATTGACACAACTATAATGTAACAAAAAGAACTCTCAAGTTCATGTCCATTTTCCAGACATGAACTTGCATTGGATACCTACTGCATATGCAAAGTATGTTTATGTATATGCTTGCTTTTTATCTTTTACAGAAATTCCTAATAAAATAAACCGTGCTGAAGCCAAACATCTTGCAGACACCTCAGGGTCAGACAAAACAGAAAGAACAACAAAGAGGTCCAGAGTATCAACCATAAGGCGGATATTTGACATGGCAAAACACCGAACAAAGAGGTCATCCTTTTTCTCAACTGGTGTGAAAGTTTGCCCACAAGAATCAGTGAAGCAGATTTTAGCCAGTCATCAAGCTTACTACAGATTAAGAGGTAAGATGATTATTGTAGTTTGTACTTCCTCCTTCAAAATCTTTCCCTTAAYTGAGAAAACACAGTAATTTTCCAGAATCTTGTCCTTCATATTTAGGCAGAGTATGTGCTATTTGCTTTATGCTTTATTTTTACATACATAATCAAATGCTACATATGCATCAGCAGGGTTCAAGATAGACAGTTACGATAAGAAAATAAAACAATGCACTCAAAGGACTAATGAACTGAGAGTAATTGCACAGTGTTCTAGCATGGCTGAACATGAAGAACAAATTGTTTTTGCATTAGTGTGTAAACATGTACCACTTTTCTAGAAAGAGCAGGTATCACCACTGCTACTCAGAATTAACAGCATGAGTTTAAGACAAGTAACGGAATTATTAAATGGTCATTGCACAAATATGTTGGTATATCTGTAGTTATATTAAGTCTGTGGCTGTGTTGGTATGCAATAAACACTGAGATAATTGCCAGCAGATCGTGAAAACAATTCAGTCTTATTTTTAAAATGTCTCAAATATTTCTTCTGCCCTTTCTCAACCAAGTTGCTCCCTCCCTAGCTCTTTTTTTACCTCTCTTGCCTATAGAAAGCTTATAGAGTTTCTACTCCAATTTTAGGTCCAAATTTCTCTCCTCTTTCGTCTGCTTCTCCCAGTCTTTCATTCTGTAGCTATTCCAATTTGTATTAGAAAAATGCATATATACTTGCACGCAGCTAGACTGTCCAAAGCTGATTTGAAACATAGTCAGCATTTCTGGGATGCAAGTATCTAAGGCAACATCTACTCCCTAAATCACCTTTATCTATTTTTCCTCTATACCAGTGTCCAACCATTCACATTCATCTATGAAACTTGGCTGCTCCTCAGCTCTCTTTCAGGGAACCAACTAGTTTCCTCTGAAACGAGACCTGGATGTAGAGCTGTAAAAGTTTTACTCCAGCAGCCACTTGCTATAGACAACATGGTAGAACTACACTAATGTCTGTATCTATTCCTATAGATACAAAAGTATCTGGCATCCATTGTAGCATCCAATGGGCACTAGACAGAAATCTGAAATGTGAAACAGACTGCTATCATTAACCTGAATTCGAAAAACTGTACCTATGACCCTTTCATTTAAAAAACTGAATACGACAAGACTACCAGCTTTTTGGAGAGCAGCACATCAGCTGGGATATTGGACTCTATGAGTCTCCTCGTGCAAGAAGGTTTAAACTTAACCTCCTTTTTCCCAGCACTGTCCTATACTCACAAAATTCTCTAAGCAGGTGTCATCCAGTTCTTGGAGCACTTCCCGAAAAGCAACAAAACACATCTGTGTAGCTGAATAATTTGTACACTGCTTCATAAAAAGATGTTTCTGCTCCCTTGAATAATTGCATATTTTCCATTACAATGTTCTTCATCAAAACCTAAAAAAAAATTTCCTTCAAGGAAAGATCAGAACTGATAAATACTTCTGCCCTCCCAGTTGAGCATATTAATTTATCTAAAGAAACTGGTAAATGAAAAAAATAAAGGTACACTTGAAAATGTGGTGATGCAAGCATCATCCTTGAACCTGTAACCACAGTACAAACCTTCATGAAAAGGTAATCTGGTAGCCACGCTGGAGCCTTACAGCCTGTGCCCATCTGTGGGACAATCTTACCTTCATTTTGTTTTGGAGATATACTTTCAGGTCTGTTCTTTTCTGTGTCTAAAGTCTAGGAGATCACTTCCCCCCCCTCCAAGTCCCATGACACATTTAGAACTGTAATAGCACTGTGGATCATATCAGTCCTCTAGAGAATTCTTCTGCTTTCTTAGAAAAACTACACAATTATTTTTCTTTTTTACATATGTATGTATTCTATGCTTCCAGGGATGAGTATGCAACACAAAACAGCTCAGATATAGGAGCTCAGACAGTTGCTATTGGATACTTGAGCCTACTGTGACCCTATACCAACTCTGAAAGAACACACCATAGCTTAGGTCACCATGAGGACAGTCCCTTATGTGGGGCAAACGGTGAGAACACATGCAGTCAGCTACAATGCCTCCTCAACCGGTCATGTGTCACGTTTATCTGGTAACCGGATTACTTATCATCAGATGGTATATCTTTATTCAGCAGTTACTGCTCAGAAAAACAAATACCAGAGAGTTGCAAGAAAAAGGGGATAGAAAGTAGCTTTAACTGCTAGCTCATAATGAATAAATCCCTTCAAAAGACAGCCTGTTCCTTTTTAATAATCTGACCACATCTGCTCCACATGCAGCTGCTCTACTGCGAGGGCAGGTCGTTCCTGAGGTATTATTGAGGGGCCCTAACACAGCTAGGTGAGTACATCCCTACAGCAAGTTGAGAGTATTCCTAGAGAAACTGACTGCACTAATTTCAGAGACACCAATATTTTAGATAACACAGATAATGAACTCACTCTAAGCCAAAGTAGGTATCAAGTACTGAAAATATATGTCCCATCTCACAGTAATGAGCTTTGCAAAGTAAAGTGCTAAAGGCAACAGCTTTTAAATTACTAGCAAGTTTTCGTTAAAATGGTTTTTCTAATAAGTTTGAAAATCCGCTTCTCTAAAAGCATCTTTAAACAACATTTTCAAAAAGTGTGTTCCTTCATCCTTAGCAATGAATGCGTAAACATGTAAATACCAAATCACTTTTAAAAGGCTTTCAAGTTTACTTTGGTACAAAGCATCCATCCCCAGCCCCTTTCTTCTTACTCAGTCTGCCAGGAAGCTGTGTGGGAAGCCTTTCGTATTTTTCTGGATCGGATTCCCGATACTTCTGAATATCAGAACTGGGTTACTGCCTGCCAGAGGGAAACCTTTTGCATATTCGACATTGGCAAAAACTTCAGCAATTCCCAAGAGCACCTGGAAATAATTCAACGGGTAAGGATTACTGACATTTGTTTAGAAACTGGAAGAGACTTTCAAGTCTCTCCCCATCTGCTTATTTAAGTGCAAAGTATTGATCAAGAAAAGGAGGGGGCATGTCTTAGAAGGAAAACATAAAAGTATAGTAAACACGAGAGCTAACAGGCTTCTGCTCAATGGCTGGATACACCCACTAGTAAAACACTGTTTTTCTTAATCTTTTTGCAGCGAGTAAAACATAGAACCTTCCAGGAAAGGTAAGTAGCACAAGTAGAACCTTGCCACTTGATGTTACTGCCTTTTTTGAAAAAGATATGTGTAGACGTGCGTGGATGTGAGCAGATATACAGATAGCACTGTGGTGTATTTGGTGTGTGCTGTGAGAGACGTGTATACTGTATGTATCATAGGACACAGTAATTGAGTCACAAATAATGGATGTGGCCAAATGTCTGAGTTACCTGTTCACTTCAAAACACCACTGAATATTTTCTTAGAATAATGTGAGCATGAAACCCTGACAGAGACATGGCTTTGCATTAGACTAGCATTGATTGGGAGTGTGACAAAAGTTGTGGTAATTCTCAAAAGGAAAGTCAGAGAGCTTAACAAAAGTTTAGCCAAGAGGCTACATTAAATAATAATATGAAAAATCTATGCTTTCACTTTAGATTTCTCCTGTATTTTTAAACATCATGACAGCAGTAACTAATGCAATACTTTGTTCTGAAAACTCTCCAAAGAAATTGTGCTCCTGGCAATGCTCAGAAGTCCAAGAATGGCAGGATTAAAGTTACCATACTGAACTCTGTTTCTCTGCATATAGATACTATAGTACAGCCAGGGAAACCATTGTCCACAACTTCTCTGACTGATGTATTGTTTTTTCCTTCAAGTTTTCCTTTATTTTCAGGAGATATTTTCAGGCAAATAATCTTTTCCATTCATAGGTTACACTGTCTCATGATCACAGAGGTCTTGTGTATCTTTATTCATTGTGACATGGGAGATCTGGTTTATTTTGAATAATATAGGGCCTAATTAAACTTCCCTGGACGTCTAAAGAGAGGTCTTTTCATTCATCCTAGTTTCAGCAGCAGCAGCAGCCAGGCATTAAGTGAAGTGACTGATCTCAGAGTTCTCAGGTTCTTTGTAAAGAGTAGAGTTTTCCCTAGACACAATCGGAAGGTGAAGTAAATTCTATGAAATTGCTTGTATTTTAGCTAGGGATACAGATAGCCATGATTATACGCAGTTGGACTTCATCTTTACTACTGTGTGGCTTGGGAAATATTTTGTCTCTTCTGTAGATGTCATGTAGAGAGGTCAGTCTCCAGTTATAGATACAACACATAACTTGTTAACATTGTGAAAACATTACGAATAATACTTTGGTTCTCACTGCACAAGAAATCTAGAGGATGTGGTAAATCACTTGTCATTCACGTTGTGTTATTAAACATCTAGGGTGTTCCTGTATAGAAATGCAGCTCAGATGTCTTTTCTGTCTATGCTACAAGCTTTATGCTGTCTCAGTTAACAYCACACTACACATTTGCAGTGTCTTTAGTTCTTTCACTCATATCAGTTTTCATAAATACTCCATCTGTGTGCACTGTAGAAATTTTGAGGAATTATACTTCACACCCCAATTCCAGGAGAGAAAAATCTCAAAATATCCCTTAGAAGATTCTTATCTAACAATCTAAATTCTTCCAAAAGCTACAAATGAAAAAAATTTTGGTTTAAGGCTATAGAATAATTTCTGCTTTAAGTACTTTAATAAATGTGCTTTAACCCATCTATTGTGAAGATCATGTAATATATCTGCTGTAAAATGTACTTAGAGATACATACTATTGCTGCTTTTCAGACAAGCTAACAGTAGCTATTAAAAAATGTATTCATCACCACGTGACTGTAAAACATAAAACAGAAAATAGCATCAACAATGCAAACCCAGATCCTGTGATATATCATACCAACCACATTCTTACTTGAGTTTTGAGTTTTCAGCTGTTTTCCATGAGGGCCRTGGTAGGCATTAACCCATGAATATTACATCTAGATGCAAACATTAACACTTCTACATCTCAGAATAATCTGGATCCAGGAATCTGACTTGATACTATCATTATTTGGAAGCATCCTTATTATAATGCAGGCTGACAACTGAAAAATAAGCCCACCCATCCTCTTCTCACACCACATTCCAAACACCCTCGGAATCCTGAATGTCCATTGGTTCTAAAATTAGAAGAAGCCCAAAGCTCTCACTGAACTATCTTGATAGGATGAGAAATAGCAAAGGAGACAAAGGTTGGTTTAGATGGCGTACAAGAAGTCTCGCTTCCATTTTAGACAGTGGTCAACCCTTCACTGACTTCAGAAAGAAAAAAAAACAGAGTCAGTGCCCTGATTTAATCTCTGTGATCCCATCCCTCTGGTGGCAGCGATAAAATCAGTCACAAAACCCCATGAGCAGATTCCTGACAGGATTGGTAGTCCTTATACCGTTTCACCGTCTGTTTAACCAGGTTACAAAATATTCCATTAGAAGTAACTTCCCTAATTTAAACTACACTTAATACAGGGGTCATTCCTATATGTTTTCGGGTTTTCTTACACTTTTGTCATTGCCAGTGCAGTATGCAGATCATTAAATCACTTGTTTCTATTTGATTGATAGGAAAGATGAAATATCTGCAGAGAAAGCAGGAGGCAAAAAGGTGGAAGACATTCCCTCCATTTCTACAGGTAAAATCAAATCTGTTTATTGTGTGTCTGCCCATTAAATAAAATTGCTAAGGCCAATGATTCTTAGAAGGCTACAATTTAATGAATGTTGTAGAAGCATGATCAGTTCAGTGCAGTGAAAGTGTTTTAGCATAATAATCTTTGAGAAGCAATTTTTAATCTCTTTACAGCATGTTTGCAAGTCAAATGTTGCATTCCAAGTTTGTCTTGAAATGCATATGTTTTCCGAGTTTCAAACTTAGTACAGGGCTAATTTTTGTTCAGTTGTAAAATAGCATTCAGAGTGTCAGCTGCTGCATTTTGTTATACCAAAATAAGCAAGTAAGGCAAATAMAGACTGACAAGCAAGAAAGTCAGAGTGATGCAAAGATGATAATTTGATCAGATTTTTACAATTAGACCTACCAACACTGTTGTGTACTACCATTCTTTAAAATAATATTAGAAATTCATGCAGTAATAAAAATCTGTAAATATGATCATTTTGGTTCGAGGGGAAACCATCCTGAACACATATTTTTATGAGGGCCAAATATAACAGAACCTTATTGGTAAGGACTTTCAGCACAGTAATTGTACCTCTAGCTGGAAAACTGTCAAACTCTCTTGTTGCTTTAAATTGAGACCTAAAGAAAAGTGGCTGTCATAGAGACAAATATTTCAATTGGCAAAATTAATCTTAGATACTTGGTGATATATGACATAGTATGACAGGAAGTGATCAAGTACTATTAACTCACACAGTTTAATCGATGCATAGCCAGTGCCATTTTTGCCTTCAGTCACATACATGCAACACTAATGTTTGACCTGGAAGAAAGGCTGTCTATTGTATAAAACGTAGCAGCTTTACCCATGGCCTAAGTCATGGCCACCTTTCTTCCACTGGTACAGGCTTGTGCTCAAGCACACTCTCCTGAAAGAAAGCTGCTCCAGTGAGCTGACACCTGACCAACACGCAGAGGGGAAGATTTGGTGATGCAAAACTTGTTCTTTCCTGACTTTTCTTTCAACCCCCCTGCAGGCTCTCCTGGCACACCCCTCTCTCCATATGCACCTAATGGCACACTGCTCAATGAAATTGTTAATGACACGAAGACTCCTGTGAAGGTGAGGGCAGCCCATGTTCCTATCCCACTTTTTCACTCACCTCTTCTTTTTGAGCTCAGGTGGCAGGAAAGAGGGAAAATCCTTATAAACAGTGCTTATAAGCCATGAGTGCTCCTCTCTGTTTCAGCTGGCAGGACTGAAGGGGATTACTAGCATCTCTTCTGTACTGGAGTAGGTCATGATGCTTCTTGAGTATCCAGTAGAAAGCACAAAAGTACAGCAACCAGCTTTTAGGCAGAGTCTTCATTCTTTTAAGGAGAGGCCTTTTGTCTATTTTGTGCAATTTTGTAACCTTGYTCTTTATTAAATAATGCCAAAAAAAGCGTACCTTCTGGGCTTTCCACAACACAGGAGATGGGACTTGGACTTCCTTGCCTTTCCCTGGCCACACAGCCAGTTGTCAGAGGGCTCCCTACTGCTSTCCCCTCAGAGCAGCCCTGCAGCACAGCACTGGGAGCTGCCCCTCTGCACGCTTACAGCACCTGCCACCAGTTACCTCCGAGAGAGGGGTGGGATGCTGGGAGGAGCTGTTGTTTGCCCTGGTCTGGCTGCTGGGGACGGAGCCCTGGTCTCAGCACAGCCGTGCGGCCTCAGGGAACTTTTAGGAACCTACCTCTGGAGGCAAAACAAGGCATCACGTTGGAGGACCCTGCTGGGAGCTGCAGGTGGAAGTTGACTTCTTGCATTTCTCCTCTGTTTTGCTCTGAGCATTTTTCCAGTTTATAAGAAGTTTGCCCTTCTAGAACATTTCCTTGAAAAGACTCTTGTTTGTGCCTACTCACTGTAGGAAGAGGCTCGTGCCTCTTCCTCCCTACTTGGGTGAATTCAACATTTTGATGCTGCTGCCATCAAGAATTTAGGGGTAGAAACGCAGGGTGAGGCCTCACCATCACACCTCTGGCAAACCACCACTGTTGCCCATCCCACTTTTGCAAGCTTCTCAGCTCCAGCATAGGAATTGCAGCAGAGTGATCCTAGATAAATGCTGGTTTTACTATCCAAAATAATTATACCCCCAGAATGTTAGAAAGCAAAATAATCTTTAAATATTCTCAACTGTGTATTTTGCTCCAACCTGTATTTCAGTTGTTGGAGTGAAAGAGCAAATAGAATATGAGGAGATAGTTTTAAAATAGCTTATTTGTGATGTTTGAGATGTACCAGGAGATTGGCATTAACCAGCTCCACCATGTTACAGATCTCCTTATTCTTTCTTGGCCCAGTCTTCTGTCACCAGCTCCCTAAAGGCTGGCTCTTTAAAAATCATAGGGCAGCTAGAAAGTGCATATTCCTAAATCTTCCATTTAAATGCTAGAACATTGTACAATGCTCTTTCTCTAACTGATGAGCCATATTTTTATATACAACACAAAGCATACATTCCTCTAAAACTGAGGCATCCTAAGGAATGATATAGCAGAGCTGACTTATGCAGAACCAGTGGGTACAGAAAGTGCTCTCTTCTGTTTCACTCATTTTGTGATTCTATTATTAACATTTTATTTTCTCTCTTATCCTCTGACACTGCAATCACACTGATTTCTTGTTCTGCTTATTTTTGGAAGCTATTAAAACCTAGGTGTTATGTATGGGACAGATGTCTCTAGCAACCTTATGCCAACTTTCCCGGAAGCAGAAATGGAAACCTCACCTCTCTGTGAGATTCAGGATGATGAGCTTGCTGTACTTTGGGGACAGTTTCTTTTTGATCTCGTTGTATTTGTTTGTTTAGCTAAGGTGTAAAAAGTCTAGCTGAGAGTAGAATTGTCCTTGAGCAAATAAAAAGATATAAAGGTGTTTAAGGAATACAGAATATCTAAGTATTGCTAATAAGCATAAAAATGCAATGTATGTGAAGTACCTGCACTAAAGAATTCGTTTTTGTTCTGAGATCTTCATATTTTTAATAGGCAAACTTTATAGGACCGTGAAAGATTTTATTCAGGAAAAAAAAGTGTGATAAAATACATTGGCAGTGAAATGCAGGGATGATATGTGTTAAAATTAGCAACAAGATTTATGAAGAAGGACTGAGAGATTGGTAGAAGGCAGGAGTTTCCTCCATGACCTCTGTGCATCACCTCTGCAGAATATGGTTCAGAAAGTTATTTTGGGGATGGGCTTCAAAGGGAACATTTCTACCTATTAAATACTGAAATGCGGAGGGAAAAAAATCACTTAGTTTTATTTCTTCACTTTTTGTCCCTTCCTCTTCTTTTCCAGGAGCTGGGAACAAATGCAGTCCCTGAACTGCCTGTGGAGCAAATGGTGGAATTCAGTGTCACTCTCACTGATCAGGAGTACACAGCTGAACTTAGTGATCCCAACTCCCCAGAGTACCAACAACTAGCTGCCAAATTTCAGCTACAGGTAGGGTGGCTTGCAAAATGGAATACAAAAATGTTGACTTTGTACCTTCACTATGAAATTACCTTCACCATGAAATAGAATTAGAATCTACTGCCCTCACTTTAAACAGGACATTCCTGTTTTCTCAAGATCTTCACGTTTCCTTCACGTATAGTCAGCTTTTCCCCTCATTTAAGCCATCTGTTCAGTCACCAAGCTAAAGAGCCAACATCTTTGACAGCAGTAGAGCCTCAGATAACTGATGAACAGAGTAACTTTAGGAATATCATTCAGACTTAATCAGGAATTCATGGACAGCACTTTGTCATAATTTAATTTCTACAATAAACCTAATGAGAAATGTAATATAAACGTTAAAAGTAATTAGCTCCTGTTGTCTGAAATATTCTTCAAAGGACTTACACTCATTGTGCATTACCATAGTTTCTGTAAGAATTGGAACATCTGTGGTATTTTCATATAATTAATAATATTAACTGAATGTTCAGCTATCAGTTTAACAGATAGCAGTTAATGACTTGAGGTTCCCAAAAGGTTTCCCTAGTAAAATTAACTAAAGCTTCTCATAAGTTTCATGAGCATTCCTTAGTGGAAGCAATTTTGCTTTCCTGGTTCAGTTCCAGAAATGTGTAGAAAAATGCTGAAGGATGTGTTGGCAGATCTGACAAAAAATAGTTTCTCTGAAGATTCCCAGTATTACCCTCGAACAGAAGTGCCTGCAGATGTTTACTACACATCTAATGCCTCTTCTGTTCAAAACCATGGAATTGCACTATTGTTAAAATTAGAATTAAAAATGTATCGTTATTTATTTGTACAAGACAGTTAAAATTGTTTAATTTATAAATGATTTGTCAAATAATCTAAACCCATCTGCAGTTGCTTAATATTTCTAAGTAATTAACAATTTACAGGTGACTTGAATCACAAAATTATTCATGAACCAAAACTGCTGAAAATGAGAAAACCATTTGATTCATGTTGTTTGGCTTGCTCTGTTACAAAATAGATTATCACTGATTTACATAATTACATTACTAAAAAAAGCACTATTTAGTGCTCCTTTTTACCTATTAACAGATAATCCAACCAGTTTATGCAAAGCAAATATTGTGTTTAAGCTGAGCAATTATGATACAACAAAGAGGGCAGTTAAGACTGTTTCCTAAAGCTCTTTCTGAAATACGAAACATATTGTTTAGGTAGTCAACCTCTGATTGCTTTTTTGTCATAGATCTTACGCTGAATTAATTTTTTTATGGTTTTCTACAGATGAAAAAAATATTTGAGAAACTTCCAGGATTCAAAGAAATCCGTGTATTGGGATTCAAGTAAGTAAGAAAGTGGGCCTCTTTTTTCTGTTGGCTGCTAGGGTTCTCCTCTTCCTTCTTGCCCTCAAAAATGAAGAGGCCTGTAGGATAATGGGGTGTGTATTGTTGTAAACAGAAAACAGTTGTATGGGTATATCATAGAGACAATATGGTGAGAAGCACAAACACATCCCAAGTGAGACCATGAGGTTTTGAATTACTAAGTAAAAGTGGCTTTGATTCTCTGAAGCCTGAATGATACAATAAATTCTTTGAGTTGTTAGCTAACAATGCTGTATTAAGGACTTTTTTAAATGACAAGGTAAAGAGAGTTAGTAGTATGATTATCTATTTAGGGGACTACTTTTTTCTCTGTGGACCCTGTGCCCTTCACAGATCACAGGTGAAGGTGCCTTGGCAAGACAGGGTTGCAGGAGGATACATGTTCACATGTATAAAACTTTTCCAGTAGTTGTTTCCCTAGTGTTTCAAACAATTAAAAATATTTCAATTTTTTTTCATAAATTTGTGTTCTGTCTTGCCATTTCTTTTAGTTTCAGCGTCCTTGTATATTTACTACTAATACAAGCTCTTGTGTACTTTTTCAATAGAGAATCTATAGGGAAGGAGGAGATCAAAAACTTGAGTTATGCTTCTATAAATTAAGAGCACATTGTGTAAAGAATCAAATGAAAAACAAATAACTACTAGTAAGAAACTGTGCAAAATTGAAAAATAATAAAGAGCAGGAAAAAACCTAAATTTATGTGGGCTTATGGCATAGCATCAGGAACATTCAGTCCTTCTAGCAATATTTAATACATGTTGAAGAACATTCATACTGCAATGCAATTTTAGAAAAGAACATCCTTCTTCCTAGCATTTCTCTCAGCAAAAATTGTAGGGGAAGAGGAGAGAGAAAAGCAAAATAGACTGAAAATTAGGTTCTTACATTTTTATATTGAAATTAATAAAACAAAAAGCTGTCTACTGCAGTACAAGCAGAGAAAATGTGTAGTAGCATCTCATAGTTACAACTTGCAATAACTAACCTCTTTCAGTTGTGACTCCAGGAGGTCTGGGATCCATTTTGGTTTAGTATCTTGGATGTAGCTAATGTGAAAGTACATTCATCAGTGTGGAAGACCAGGATTGATTCCCATCATCTGGTAATTTAGTTAGCTGCCAGGAGTTACAGATCAGCAAAGATGGCTGTTGCTGTCCATTCTCCCTTAGTCATATTACTACACATATTAGCAGCATTTCCCACAAGGCAATGTGGAAGAACATCCTATGTATTCTGGAGATCTCACCAGGGAAAATAATGGGGCATTATATACAGAAGGTCAACATAGACATGCTTTGCAGAGGTAATTAATGGTTCAAGTTACCCCTGTGACTACAATCTGAGTAGGCACCAATTGTGGTAACCATGATCATGGCAACTACTGCCACAGGTGTCCATTGTCACAACAAAGATAGAGATTAGCAATGACACTGCTCAAATTGCACCATTTGASGGGGTGAAATAGGAAAGCTGATATTTCAAACTGCCATGGTAAAGTAAAATTCCTCTTTCCCCACGAAAACATGGTGATTCCCATTGTTTGGAAGGAAAAAAGTGAACCGGTAGAAAGTAGACTGTCATTTTCACACAGAGATAAAAAGTATAGATGACACATAGAGATAAGATAAATTGTCAAAAGATGGTTGTCATGTGTATGACTGAATGATTTACCAGTATACATGAATCTTTGTTTCTCTTTCTTTTGCAATCCTCTCTCACACTCTTTCTTCTGTGATGAAATGAAGACAGAAGAAGGAGAAAGATGGGTAATCTTTCTGTAATTTGTAACTAATAGTTTTATAGACTAATTATTAATCATTATGGTTATTAATAATTTTATCATGTACATAGATAAATCAGTAAATGTCCCTTATCTTGATATGACAAAGTGAATTGATTGTGTTCTGCCTAAGTACAAAATCTTTGATATGAAGTGGCAGGGACAGTTTTTACTTTAATCCAAATAGTTCACATAATCAAATTTTGTCAGGATCTCTCTGAAGGAAAGAAAATGTTTGATCTAAGAAAATTCACATTCAGATGACTAAAGATTTATATCAGCCATATACTACAAGTGAAAAATAAGTAGGGAAACTATATTCAAATTTTCATTTTTGATCTGCTGTTTCCTAGCTGTATTCCCATGTACACAATATTTCCAGTAAGTATATAGAATTTGATTTGTTATCTCCATTATCAAGCCAGATAGAATAGCAAAGAGACCAGTTACCAACTTGATAAAGCGCAGGGAGCTTTTGACTGGTAGTACAAACAGCTACAGAGTCTATTGTTGTTGCTGCTTAAAAGTGCTACTGGGGAATAATTTGTCTAGCAGTTCCCAGAATTTCTCTTTTGCTCATGCTTTAAAAGGAAGAATTGTCTAATGTGTTTCCTGATTTCTTGCAATGTCATATAAATGCAAATACATAGCACATACTAGATGAAGTGATATTCCTCTCTCTACAGTTATTTGATATTGTAAAAAGCAACATAGTGGACTAGGAACGTTTACAATGTACTCATTATTTTTCATTTTAATTAGATGCAGTTAACGTGTATGAAAATTGATGTATTAATAACGGCGAACATTTGAGACTTCTGTTAAACATCTAGGGAGAAGCCATACACACCCATTTGGATTTAGAAAAGCTAACTCCCATTGTGAAAAATCTATTTGCTTGCCACATTAGCTTGCTGTTCTTTGAAAAAGAGCAAAAAATTGTCTCAGTGGTGATAAGATTTTTGCTTATCTGCGGTTTTATGAACTGTCTAATTCCTTTTCATAGGTTCCTGACTATCTAATGTGTGATTATGGCTTCTAATAAYCCCAACACGCATTTATGGCTGTTTGAATCAGTAGTCAATGACTTCAGACTACATTATCAATTCTACAGATTTCCGAGTAGTCAGATTAAATTGGATTACGTTAGAAGATTTTTGCAATTTTCTTCAATATTGGAATATTTATTAAAAGTTATGCATAGAAAAAAAAATAGTTAGGTGAAGGAAAAGTAATTTGAAGGTGACAGTCTCATTAGAAAGAGGTAAATCTGCATTACTTTTACAGAAGATGTTATGTTATGGTTGCATATTTGTTTGTTTGTGTGTAAAATCAGTTCTCAGCCAGAGACTGATTTTGCTGCACTGGAAGTTTTGACCTTTTCCCCTTGCAGATCAAGCAGCACTGTAGCACGATATGTGGTGAACTTTGAGAGAGATGGCTCAGAAACCAAAGGCACAGTAGATGACATCTCAACTATTGGATCTAATAAGGTCGAACATGAAAAAATTCCAATTTCTCCAGTTGAAGAGAGGGAAATATCAGCAACTAAACTCACAGTAACAGAACTTCAGCAACTGGTTGCCATTGCACTCCATGAAGACCAGTCCCTGCCAGTGGACCTTGGAACACTTCAATTTACTGATGGTCAGTAAAGCAGGTGGCAAGYGCCAGGCACAGGTCTGAACCTTGCCTTTCCAAACTGATGCAATTTCAGTAAGCTGTCATTTGCTTCTCTGACAGATTGTTTCTATCTCATATAGTCCATTCTCCTTAGTGTTGCATAGCGTCCAAAGGAGGTAGAGAAATAAGTTAAATTTCATAGCGAAATATATCTTTATAATTATACAGCCTAACTTGCAAACATATTAGAGGATTTTTTTTCTCTTGGTTTTTTTTTGTTTAGAAAATCTGGATATTTTGCACACTCAGATAATTAAGAGGAGAAAAAGAAAAGAAATACTATGAATATTCACTGTATCATTTTAACTTCTCAGTATGGACAGACTCCTTTCTTTAACAACACAAAAGTGAAGGCTATCTCTAACATAAAATTAGCTTTCTGAAAGCCCTGTCTTGGTTTTAAGCAAGCTATCTAACCTCTCAGCAACATCAGAGAGACAGACATCTTAAAGAGCATTTGACCCCAAGATAAAATCAGTAAAGGTGTGTTTCACTCAACTGTGGAACACAGAGGGAGTGTGGATGACAAGCTGAGTGTGAAAACCTCCAGCAAAAGTTGAAGGTCTGCACCCTGTTCAGTAATCCAGCTAATAAATATCCCTTTCTAGTCCATCAATGATTTTTGCAAAGCTAGCAAACTAGTTTTGGAGACACGGGTTAAAAAGGAGGAAAATATTATAAAATATTTTTTCATACGTATATTTACGGAAACAACTTTAAAACATATACCGAATTTTAGCTATAGTGTTTCATTTGCAAAGAGGAGCATTTTCTTGCAAAAAATATTATTCAGTTGAACTAATACTTTCTGTAAGAATAAAATGTCATATTTTAATGTAGACTAAAAATCCCAAGAAAAAATTTATATAGAACACTTCAATAATAAATATTTTAATCAACTTTTTCCTAGTCATTAATTCTAATAACCAGTTTAGAAAACAGTTTGCATGCAAGTAATTTAAAGATCTCCTCAGAGTAAGTGAAGGGAGCAACCGGGCACCAAAGCCAAAACACTGACATTAACAACGGTGTGGACTCAGGGTAAAACTGAATGAATTAGGCTTAATGAACACAATATAATGAGTCATCATAGCCCATGCAGATTTAACGGAGGGGTTCACACTTCAGATGATTTTAAGAATTCCTCCATGGTTCAGCTCTCTGCAGACCTATCCCATTTATGCTAAATAAAGCATACAAAGAATACTGCATATAAAATTTGGTTTTCATCATAATTGCTAGTTTGAATGGGAATTGATGCCTTTTTTGTCTTAACATGGATTTTTAAAAGCAAGAGAACACTTTAGTACTGGTTTTTTACCACGTTTATGTGTTTTGATCAGTTTTCAGTGTGCCAGTGCTGCAGTATTGTGTTCTCGTTCTCTCTCTCTCTCTCTCTCTCTCTCTCTCCCCCTCTCCAATGTTTTTTATTTTTTTTTTTTTTTTTTTTTTTTCAGAAACTATTATACCACCTAGTGATTTAGATAATGATATCCAAGGTGTGGTCACTATTCCTCTGGAAGGCCCTGACTCGGTGGGTTAATAATGTTTGTAATGTTAATTTATTTCTCAATGGGAAATGAAATTAAACAGTGTTAAGTTGCACAAAAATATACAAAAACTTTCTTATGCTAAAATAACATATCTGCCTTTTGTACATCCTGTAAGGATGAATGTTGTGTTGTTATACTGCAATAGAGATACTATTTAGAGCATTTACAGGTGAATGTTGCTGCTTGATTACCTTTTCCAGTTTTAATTACAAAGTAAACAATGTTTCATCAGTTCAGCAGTACATTTCGGTGACAGAAAGAGAACAATTCACAGGGCTAGTGAAGGTTGTCTTTCTTTGACCATTTTTAAAATTTCGGGCAATGTGATTAGGATCACATGCACATGCCAAACATTTTGTACATCCTATGACTTCATAGCAAGCTTCCAGTATCTGAAGGGGGCCCACAGGGAAGCTGGAGAGGGACTCTTCATCAGGAACAGTAGTGAAAGGACAAGGATCATGGGTTCGAACTGAAAGATGGGAAATTTAAGTTAGATATACAGAAGAAATTCTTTACTGTGAGGGTGATGGGACACTGGTACAGGTTGCCTGAGGAGGTTGAGGATGCCCTAACCCCAGCAGTATTCAAGGCCAGGCTGGATGTGGCATTGAGCAACCTGGTCTAGTGGAAGATATCCCTTCCCATGGTAGGTGGTTTGGGACTAGATGAGCTCTAAGGTCCCTTCCGACCCAACCCATAGTATGATTCTATGTTGACTTAGTTATTTGCAAGCTCATGTGGCTAAAGATTATTGGCCTTTTTAGCCATGAAACTCAAACATAATAATGAAAGCTGCTTTTTAAAACTTTTTCAGGAGGAATCCATGAGTGTGGAACTCCCACTAGGTTACCCCAGCCCAGCAACAGTGGATCAGACAGGAGGTGTCTTGGTTGATGAATTTACAACTGAAAGCCCTTCTCTAAGCGAAGAGATCAGCATCCCTGAAGAATTTAATAATTTTATTACGTCTGAACCTGATTTTCCTACCAAACCCTCCAGAGAACCTTTTCAGGACAGATATCCACACACACAAGTTATTGTTACTGACCACCCAAGTTTCACAGTGCCTTTCAGTGCTCTGGGTAGCACTAGCAGTCCTCCAAAATCAGAGGATTCCTATTTGCCTCCCCCAGCAGATGATTCTGCTGGCAGTGACTTAATCACCGAAGGCTATGAGTCTCCAGTGGAGCAGGCTACCACAGGCAGCTTTACCACACCTGGTCTCCTGGACGCCACAGAGGTGGAGAGTGAAGCTGAAGAGAAGAAAGAACTGGCTGATATAACAGAACCACCTTTCGAGGAAGTCGACCAAGACAGTCTRTCTGGGCAAGGTAAGACACAAAAGATTTTTCTGTAAAAGAGATTAGGAGAGATGCAGTTGTTGTGACACAGTCATGTATCAGAGCAGTAAACATCCCTTTCCATTGTGATAGAAAATTTTCCACAACCACCAATGGTGAAAAATGTACATTTCTGATGCCCACTTCAGGAAAATCCTAATGCACCTCCTTTGAGATTGTCAAACCCAAAACCGGATGCCTAAGGATAAGGAACACTTAGTACACAGTATTACGGTAAAATTTCAAAAAGGCAAAGTAAAAACACATGTCAGGAAGCAAAAAAAAAAAGGAAGTCCTAGACTAACATAAAAAATTTGGTATTTAAAACACGGAAAGTAAATAGCTTTGGGCTCTACAGACAGTTTTGGATGATAGTAGCAAGAGTAACATGATATAATTTCTTCCAAGCAAAGAATACCATGGCTCAGAAAAGTTTACATATCTACAGGTCTCCGATTAATGTGAAAAACTTAAAAATTTCTGTTTTCTGTGTTCGTTTATTCAGTTTTATCCATGCAGTAGGGTTTTTAGAGGCACCCAGCTATATGAGTAAAAAAATATATAATAAATCAAAGAAGTATATATGTACATACRTGGAAAAAAGTCTGTATAATGCAGTCTTTCAAATGAAAAATACATGATCAACACATTTCCCCTCAGGTGACTCTGCAGATGAAAATTCAGACAAAGATAGTAGGGTCTGCTTTAGGGCACAGGCAAATTAGGCTTTACCCCAGAACAGCAAAATGTCAGTAAGGCTGCTGCTTCCATCACCTCCACTTCAGAAAGCCATACGAGCCACTGTGTGCAGGTAACTGGATAATGTGGGGCAGGAGCCTCCACTGGCAAAGCAGTAAGAGCCATGATTTGGAGGATTTGCCCTCCATCAGTTCCAGCTGTTGTCTGTTCCCTCTCCGATCCTGCTCCCTCAGCTGGCCTTACCATTTCAGCTTTAGGTCTGTAAACTTTAGTTTTACGTACACTTCAAATCCTGTGCTGCCTGTCTAAGATGAAAGAGGTCACTATAGACACATGGGAGGAATTAGTTCTTGGCTGGATATTCATATGTGTTTTGTGTGACTGACTGACTCAACAGAAAAGCAGACTGCAGGTAAGCACTTCACAGGAGTCAGCAGGATTCTCTGGCGACCCCACATAGTCTCTAAGCAACACTAAAAAAATCTGCAGAGAGAAACGAACCAAAGACAAATTCAGGGCAAAATTCCAACAATATGCTTTAGCGTGCACAATGACACTCAGTGTTTCTGCACCTCTAAGATTGTCATGCTCAAAGCTTGTAAGTTTTCTCCCTGCTGCAGGGAAGTTCCCTGTTCCCATAAGAGGCTCTACTCTGCCAGCTCCTTCCTTTTCATGTCACTCCTGTACTCCAGAAGTCTCTTGAAGTGAGAATAGTGAACCCTCCTCCCCCTTTCAAGATCTTCTTCCTGGTCCATCATGCCCAAAAACAGCAGGAAGGGACCTTCATCCCTGCTGCCTGGCATCATCCTGTAAGGCAAACAGGCACTGCTTAGCTGATTGGAAACACCCYCTGCATGGTGATAACATCCTTTACAATGGGCCTGCACAGCAGAAGTGTGGGAGAGGGAAATGTCCATGTGTTATAGAGTCTGTAGCATTGTTTGTCTGGATCCAGCAAATAACAACGTCAGTATTTTAGAGTGAGGATGTAAAACATGCCACTTGGGACCATACAACCATCAGCTCCGGACTGGGAAGCACATAGCATATTCCATGGTCATGTTGTTGCATGGTAGTTTATGCACTGAATATTAATTTCCCATTCTGTAATCTTGCCTTTATACACAAAGTTCTGAAGTGAGAGAAAAGCAAATACTTTATGATTACCAGCGTGACTTAAAGTTTAGAAAAATCACTTATACGAATCAGTTGTCAAATGTTCCTGAAAATAATGTTTATGATGAAAAGCTTTAAATGCAACTAGTTTCAAATGCATGCTGAGAAGTCTTGTTGTGCTACTGATAAAAGCACAGCATACCTTCAAATAACATTCATTATAATTGTGGAAAAGTGTTACATTGCAGGGCAAAGAAAGTCATGCATCTTTCATTCTATTCACTCATTGCATTAGGGACTTGGTGTCATAAAAACCACATAAAGTTATAGATATATTTCCCAATTTGTTAAATATCTGGAAAATCTTGTTGCCTATCAGATCCAAATGACTGAAGAGAAGAAGCAGAGGGTATTTRACTCACCTGTACTGACCCTTTAAACACTACTTTAAGAAATTATTTGCTGCATGTTTAGGTTAGAACCTGTCAAGCTGCAAACCAGAAAAAAAAGCCTCCCCCAAAATAAGGCATCCTATCTTGTTTCTCCTTGTTGAACACAAGTTATGTCTAAAACAAGGACCAGAGTATAAGAATGTCATCATTATTTCTGCAGCTGAGTAGCAGGAGAAAAAATAATTGTTCCCTGTCTAAAAAGAAGGGATGCTGTGTTAGCATGACTCAAAGCCGTGGCTATTATATTTTCTTGAAAGCTTATAGTACACAAAGCATACTGCATGCTTAACAGTCAGGAGAGCTGTTGAAAATCTATTTATTGAGTTTTTAAAATGTATACTCTCTAAAACTTTTTTGCCTTTTTAAAGCTTTCTTCAATTCTGGCAGGTCTCCATGTAAAGCATTTCCTGCAGTCTTTTATTTCCTTATATATTGCGTATTTCATAGGAACTGATAGAATTCGATCTGGAAATTCAGGTTTTATTAAAGTCAGCAGTGTTGGTACTATTAATTTTAACATGGCACCCAGAATTTACCTGGTACAGAATTTTTCACACTTTGTTCCTGGCTGCATGTCATAGCTGCTTTTCTTAATAATATTTAAAAAAATATCTTTTAGCTGTTATTGGTGTGAAATGGCCTCACCATGAACTACTCAGACAGTGCTGTATAAGTTTGGACAGAGGATTATTTCCAGCCATTTCCCCACACTACTTTCCAGAAGATGGAGCTAATTTTCTTCACCACATGTTTAGGATTCATCCCTCTTTGCCATGAAAGGAAGAACTAGGTACCAAAAATACCATAATCTGAGGTTCTTTTAGATGTTAGCTCTGTTTCACAGATGAACTTTACTGGATTATCACATGTGTGCACTACAGGCTGGATATCACTCCAGACTCTTGAATATTGGATGTCTACAATCTACATCAACTATTTTAATTGTGCCTACCTGAGGTCACTGAGCAAGCAATAAAAAAAATTCTTTCACAGCTCCCAAAAAGATAATCAGACTCAGCCTCACACACATAAATATAGACAAAGTTCTGTATACAACATCTAGAGAAAGGAGAGTAAAAACAGGTGAGGGATGAAGAGTCCATGAGAGGTGTCCTTTTAAGCCATGCAGGATGGGATTTGTCAGGTGTGGGCAGCCAGTGGGAGGGATGAGCCAGGAGCAGGTGTGAGGCTTCTTTCAGATAGTACTGTGATAGTACCATTCTGCACATTGATGTTGTCCATGGGCAGTAGARGGTGGGCCAGTAAGGATTACACAGCTGTGCTGGCCACATAGTGATGGCAGCTACTCCACCCCTTGCAGTAGTCCAGAACCACCAGAAGATGCCATGCTGTCCTTAAAGTAAGCATATTCTTCTGAGATTTCTCAATAGAATTAGAAGAAAAACCATGGCACAAATTTTCAGAGTTCTTACTGAAAAGTTATGAAATGACTGCATCAGATGTCACCGTTTCAACATYTGACTTCTCAAAAAGGTTTTTCGTTGCTATAGCACCTTTAAAATCTTGGCTATTTTATCTTCCATTAACAACCAGTGCAAAAAAAAAAGCTTTTTTTCCCTACTATCTCAGATGATACCTGATCACTTTTCTCTAGCACTCCTCTTAAGTCCCTTCTGGAGTTAAAACGCATTAATATTTCTTCTGTATCGTTAAATTTCGTCTCTTTGCAGTCTTCCTGTGACTGTCTAAAACAGTATGACAATTCCAAAAGGAAGCAACTTAAGTAATGTATTAGACAAACTGTCATTTCAAAAACCAAGAAAATTTCAGCAGTAAAAGAGACAATACTATTCTGGTTTCATAAACAGTAAGAAGAAATTTAATTTGAATTTGTTTTAATAGTAGCTACTAACAAGCTGTACAATCCAGGTAAATGTTTATTGCAAAATCCTGGCCATCATGGAGGAGGCATTATTTCTGGAGAAGTTATTGCAGAAGCACAGGACAAAATAAAGCTAGCAGTAAAATCCTTCAGCTACTCAGTTGTACTGCATCTCAGTTTGATCAGCCTGGGTCATCCTCAAGCTTTTAAGAAAGACTCTGAGAGACAAAGACTCTGCAGGGTTTTTTACAGGGTTTTTTCTGTGAGAAAAAAACATTGATAAGGAGTACATGATGGTCACATCTCTGTATGTGTAACTGATAAAAGCCTCATTAATTATTGCCGTAATTGCTCTCATGTTCACACAAACCTGCTGTGAGTTGTCCCATCTAATATTTTCCTGCTACCCAACAGTTAATTCAGTGGTGCACTCTTCACTCAGTCTTATTTCCAAGTAGTCTCTAGAAACAAACTTCAGTTTCTGCCTCTTTGGGAATTCTTTCTGCCTCTGGCTCATCCTCAGCTGCCTAGGCACTGTCTTTGCTTAGCACAACTTTCTATTTGGCATAACCAGCATTGTCACAGAAAAGAAAACTCCAATTCTTCTTGCAAGAACCTCTCAGGATGTTCCCAGGATTCGAATTCACCCATTCTYTGTGCCAGGAACGCTCACCTTTTTTTTCACATCGATGGATATAGAGGGTAAGAACTCTTCTGTTTCCTTGCATATTTTTATGTTTCCATTACGTTTTCTTTGATCGTAAACTGACAGGATTTTCTTGACATTTTTCCCCATCAGCATCTCTCTGTGCCTTTCCACTTGTCTCTTGCTGCTTCAGATGTGCAAAGAATGTGTTTTGTGAAGGTTGTCTGACATCTGGAGAAGTGAACAGGTAGGTGTAGCTATGTCCTTTTCTCAAGCACTGTATACAATATTGATTAGTCTGAAAGTTGTCTATGAATTGGAGATGAGGCTGAGTATGAGAATTCCAGCAGGCCCATATCAGAAAAAGTTTTGATTAGTTAGAACTGCCTACTCAGAGTATTCCTAAAGAATCCTAAACATATTAGAATAACTTATTAGCATCTGGTCAGAATTTAGTGGTAGCATGCTGCCTAGCTATCTCCATGCTGGGAACAGCAGGAACAATCTGAATAGAACAAAATTTACATCACGTCTTCAAAACATACTTAAAAATGCTGAAATGAAATGACTAATCCAAGTGAAAAAGTTTGAAAGAAAGTGAGCACTATCTATTTTTCCAATTTAACACATGACTAGTTTAAATTATAAAGCTATCCAACCACTTCAGTTTTACTTTAAGGCTAAGCATTACTTCCTTCAAATATTATTTCTTACTCATGAACCCCCAAATAYAGAGTATAAATGCACCAAAACAAGTGGTAATTTTCTTTGTACTCAATTGGTAATTCCAATGGCTCATTGAAATGACTGTGTGAAGCACAGAAAACAATTTATATTGCTGTAAAGAAAATTTGCTTATCCAGAGGCAAATCTGAACCACTTTTATGGTAATGTAACTCCTCGTTTTGCACCTATAAAGATAGCAGGAAGATACACCTCAGTGCTCTGCCACTTGTTCAGTCACACTTTGTAGTCCCTTCCCCAGACACAGGCACTCGTCGCTATCCCACTGTTTCCACATGCGCAGCCCTGGAACAGATGCTCGTATTGTACACACACACTTGGGGTGTCTCTCACACAGTCACCACTGGATATCGCCAGTCAACTCCCTGCTCCTGTAGCTAATTCCCAGGTACCTCACATGTGCCCTGTTAGACTTTCACAGCTAACCCTCCTTCAGCACCTCTGTTTCCCACATTCTATCACTTCACCTACAATTAGCATTCGTCCTGATGGTTTTCCCCTTCCTGTTCAATGCTATTTCACCTCAAACTGATCATGTCTCTCACTCCAAATTCACCATAATACTCCACTCAAAACTGTCAAAACTGAATCTTTTAATTGGTTGCAAGTAACCTCCCCATGAGTGAGATGTAAATGTGTAACATGGGCTTTCATGCATTTCCATCTCAGATCCCATCTTGTGTTAAAACCAAACCTTTCTGCCTGAGACAAGATCTAAAGCTGAAGAACCAGGGAGTTCTCTTGCCTGCAGCCTAGGAAGACAGGAGCAGCCAAAAAGGCTATATAGTCATAGGAGAGAAAGGAAGGAGTACTTGCCATATGATAACACTCTAAACCTGACAAGCCAACAACCCACACATAATTCTTCTTTGTTAGTGTGCATGAAGGAGCGCTCCCTCTAGGAGGGACATATATGTGTTGCTGCATGGGGTCTAATTTCACTTTGTTCCAGAAAATTAATTTTCTTTAGAACTAAAGGGCTAAAAACTTATTCGGCATAGCTTACAGTCTTTAGACATGACTGCAATAATTCTAATTGTCTAATAAAAAGGGAATATAAAAGGCAGAAACAAGTTCTGAATTTGAAGAACCAGTATCACAAATAATTTTGATATATTAATGTCCTGAATAAAATTAATTTAAAACCTCTGATCTTTGCAGTAATAAAATCAGAAAGATATTTTAAAACAAATAATACAGAGTTCTCTGCTGAGAGTGTAGGATTAACCTTTGCCATGTCATAAATGAATGAAACTAATGAAGTTTACATGTCATGTAGTCCAGTTGGAACAAATATCAGGCAAAGTGGCACCGCTGAGATTAACATGCCCTAAATAATGCATTTCCCTCCCTTATTAAAAATCCTTTGTGTTGCTAGAAATGCTGGCTTTGAGAAATAATGTGTTATGATCAAATGGTACTAAAACTTTGACTTTCTAAATTATTACTGTCCTCTCTTTGGAGGATTCAGTATCATTCCAGCATGAGAAAGTCCATTTGACCTCAGCCTGGAAATTTGAATAGTCTGCTCCTTGTTAGAGAAAATCTCATGCCACCTGCACTGAACTATTATAGACAGATTGTATCTTGGGTGCTCTGAATYATGTCTGCTCCATCATCTGCTCCATATCTCAGTGGAATTTTATATCTCTGTCTGCAGAGAGGGCTTGGCCTTCCAACTTTGGTTTTCTCAGCCATCTTGAGATGCCTTACATGGATAGCACTCATGCTAATATCAATTTAAGCTGCTTGTTAGTCAGTTTGAAAAAGTATTTAAAATTAACAAACAAAAATACAGGAAAAATCTTAAATGGAGACATATTTGCACTAATGTTTATACCAGATTTAACGGGATTTGTGTTTATGAAAATTTACAATTTAAACTCCTGTCAGGGGTGTCATCTTTTTATACATTTTTATATTTTTATACATTTTATCTATTTTTTTAATTACAGTGTGCAAGTAAGTTCTGACTTCCGATTGAAGATAATATGCATTTTTTTTCCAATAAGTCCTTAACATTTCTTTCTCAATGAAACTTTATAGAAAGTTTTGTAGGGGAAAGGACTAAACACAATTTCAAGCAATGATATCCAGGTGTGAATTAGAAGGAGACAGAAGTCTCACTTTCGTTCTGTAGAATGGTAAGATTATTACATGCATCAGTAAGAACATGATTAAACAGAGCCTGGATGCAAAAGATTTCATTTCTTCTTCATTTTACTGCATTTACATGTTTAGGCTTCTTTTTGGTAGACTTTTTAGGCTGTTTAGGCAGGTAGACTGTTTGGGCTTCTCTTTGGTAGGCTTTTTAAAAATAAATTATTGTAGTATACAATACTTGTAGAATAGTGGTGCCAGTAACAGAGTTTCACAGTCAAAATTTTATGAAGGGTCAAACGTTCCTTTAATAACCATCTTTATTGCCATGCAGTTTGGAATAATATGCTTTCAAGCAGAGTTGGAACAGGGAATTAATTTTTGCACAGAAAAGCCTGCCAGGGGTTAACTGAGAAAACAAAAAGTATTATTCATGAATGGCATCTTCATAGCTGAGGATTTCAGTTCCTAAGGTCTTATCTTTCAATAAAAATTGCCATTGTATTAATTTCTCCTTCTAGAGATCAAAAGGAATGAAGTTGGAAAAATATTGCAAGAGTAATACATTTCAGTCCTTTCTCCTAAATGTGTATGTAGCCTAGAGCAGCGGCTGAAGCCCTGGTTAAATGTATCTTAGATAATTAAGATAAGCCCAAAGTTCCATTCTCATCACTATTCTATATCTATATCTATACCTATCTATCTCTATATCTTATTCACCATTTCAGAATCCGGGACTAACTGACAGTCTAAAGTGAAACAACAAAAAGCAAAACTATGCTGGATAATTCTTGAAGAACTTTACAATATGGCTACATGATGCTACAAAGCTTGAATTAAAAAAAAATGTAGCATACCTTGAGGAGAATGCGTGCCTGAAAGCATAAGGACAGATAATTTTGATGGTGATACATTGCAGGGGAGAAGAGGAGAATAGGAGAAAGAAGAGGAAGATCAGCTGCTGTTACAAAAAATTATTATTATTTTCCCCTGCTGTCCAGTTTTTTGCCCTCTTATTATCAAGTCCTTTTAAAACTATTGCAAGATGGTTAGCATTAGTATTTTATGGATAGCTAACTAGTTATTTTTTTCCTATTTTGAGTTTCCTGATATATCTGTAAGTTCTATGAGCAGTTAGAGTAACAAAGTTTCATCTTTGTATTGTCACTTCTACTCAACAACAATTTGAAAAGTTAAGTGAAACTCATGTATCTTAATCCAAACATTTTATGTGAGAACAATCCCAAATATTACTTTAAATGTAATTTTTTGAAAAACTAGCCTATGTCATAATACTTCTGCACCCCGGTGTTACATGAAGGTCTCTCGAGGTATTTCAGAGCAAACATGCAGCTAATGGCTGTTGGGATCCGTTTTACTATACTGTGTAGCTGTTGCTGGGTTTGACATTCCAACTGCCTGCTCCCTGACAACTGCTCTGGCTGCTTTGTGCTGCTCAGGTTCAGAATCCGAGCACGATGGGTGGGTTTAACAAGCCAAGTCAGCTATAAGGCACCTGGCCCAAAGTCATTGTCAATATCAGTAAGATTGAAATGTATTCCTACAATGAAACATAGACTAAAGCCAGATGGATCTTTCCAGTTAAATATCCCCTTCCATCTCTCTCTCACAGAGTCACTTGTTCCTTTTCAAAACTCTGAGAAAAATCAGACTGCCTACATCCAAGGCACAATTTAGATGAACAAAATACTCCTCATTCCGTGACTTTCATTCCATGATTGTTTTCTCATACAAGTGACTATATAATATAGAAAAAAAAAAGTGTATTCAGTGTTTTCATTTTTCTTGGCAAGTTTTAAAGTGCTCGTCTATGATGAGATTTTAAGTGAGTCACTGGTTTTAACTTTCTAATTTCATGTTGTCTTTTCTGTTTTAGGTATTTGGTCAACACATCACTTGAATTTACATCGTGTGACCTCTGTTTTGTTTTTACCATTTTTCAAACTAATAAACTTTGATACCACAAAACTGTCTGATTGTCCCATCATTTACAAAAATTTGCTCTGTTTTTTCCTATTACACGTTGAGAAAAATAGAGAAAATGGGCAGGAATTTGGAGAGTACTTTCAGTTCTGAAGGATAAGTGTTATAACCTATCAGATTTTGTTTCCAAACATTCTAAAGTAAAATAAATCAAAAAGAGTATTCCAAGTTCTCCAACTGGAGTGCTCTAAAATCATTAGAGTGTCATGCAGAAGTGTTTGCAGCATTCAGATGTATGTTTCTTTATGTTCTCAGGTGTTTGTAAAGACCCGGGCTGTTTTCACATGGATCTCATTATTTTAAACTCATGAAAGAAATTTTTGAAGTTTAATTGAGAACATTCAACAATGGGAATAAGAGCTGTTAATCCTCCTGAAGCTATGGTTTTAAGCGAGAGGTTTTGTATTCAGCTTTGAATCTATTCCTTTGTAGAAGTGCATTCCTATTTGCAAATTCACTGCTGTTTGGTTTTGCTTTATTTAATTCATTGATGTAAGTACCAGTCAAGTCCAGACTTCCAAGATTAGCATGGTACCTTGCTTGTTTAAGATATATTTTAATATGATAGTACTATGGTAGCAAATAGTGCAGAACTTCAATACAAACTAGCTTACAATACATAATAACCATATTATCTACTGGCATGTTAAACATGTCTTCATTGTAAATGCACTTACTAAGCCCCTTACTGCATAAGAGCATTTTAATCTCAGTTGAATCATTTTTTAGCAAGGATTTTACTCAGGAAACTGACTTTTAGAGTGCTTGAGCACTAATATGTCATTCTATCTGGCAATCTCAGTAGCAGATAAGGTAAAGGTTCTGTAAATGGTAAAAGTGACTTGTCATATTATGGAAACAACCTACCACTGACCTACTGTCCTACAAGGTGTCTGATTATACACCTCACCTCTCTGTATAATATTCTTATATTCAGAATTTTGGGTATGCTTTAAACACCAGCTACTCCTGTATTGTTTAAATTACTTGTGTGTTTCTGAAAAGCTTAATCCTCTAAAACTGCTGAAACTTGGGAATGCCAAAGACAGTCATTAGAGTTTACCAGTCAGGTCTCTCAGCATATGAGTTTGACACATATGAGTTTGAAACTTGCCCAGTTAGTTATTTATCCATTGTATTTCCACCTGTTGTACTTAAATGATTAAGCTGAAGTTGAAAATTATTTTTAAAATATTAAACGTATTTATTGCATTCTCCAAATCTTTACAGAAATAGGCTTTTTCAGAAAACTTGTAACTGAAGTAAAGAAAGTCCATAATGAAACAGCAAAGGGCAAGTTGAATTACTCTTTTTCAGCCATGCAATGGCCAATGCATGTGAAAATGATAATCAAAGAAGGAATTTGTAATTCCACCAGAAATTGATAATTCAGAGAGCTCTTGCAGGTACAGTGACCAAACATGAAATTGTTAAAGGCAGATGTGACTCCCTTTTGCAACTGAATGATTTCTGTAAAGGCTAGAGGAGYTTCCATTTCCCAAGGATAGATGGATCAATCAAAATACTAACTCTCAGACATTGCATAAAGAGAATTCTTTCTCTGTCCTGAAAACTTCGTGTGAGTTGAGTAAGACCAGCTAACTTGCATCAGTGAAAAGTTTATGGACAGACTGTAATGAACTGCATCATTCTGCTACTCTCAGGCAGAACTGGCTGCTATGAGGGAAAATTTGCAGAGCAGTAGAAGTAGTCAGGGCTTGGCTTTGTTCTTAAAGGTTTGCTTTTAATCTTTATGGATCTTTGAGGAACAAGTGACGAGTTCTTTATTTTTTCAGTCATTGCAGAAGTAAATACTACTGACCTCCAGAAAAGAAATCATGGTAAAGATCCCAAAGAGATGAGGGCCATGTCATAACAGTCTGGGAGCCAACACTCCAAATCAAACACACACTCCATTGCCTTGGACAAAATTACTCAGCTAAGCAGGAAAGTCAGTAAAACTGAGTTGTTCTGGTTAGTACCGAATAGAAGGTTGGACTTGGTGCCAGTCTGGAGTCCAGCTAAAGAAGCACCCTTGTAATATTTGTCAATAATGAACATAGGCAGGATTAGTAAGCTTTGGTTGCTCAATGCCCTGAATTCTGTAGTGGTTTAGATTTTCAAGTCTTGATTTCACAAATTTTGTCTTACCCTTTAAGTTTTCAGAGCGTCAGGTAGAACTGAATTGTTCTGAGAAAAATGAGAGAAGATTATCATTACTAAGTAATATTTTATTAAGATAGAAAATGCTCTTGTGACATCATGTGAGAATGACATTTATTTGCATCTTTGATGCTGAGAACATTGATAATGAAGCACAGATGCATGGTATGAAAATTGTCAAAATAAGGTGAAGGCTTCTGTAAGTTACACAGAGCATCACAGTAGTGGAGTGAGTAGAGGAGCTAGAGCTGCACTCTCAGGCTGTTCTATGAAAAGCTAGACTACTCAGAAAGTTCCAGTATGGACGCTAAGGAAAAAAGCTTAAGAGGTGATAAAAGAATTTTTATCTGGAGATGGAGAAGAGATGGGGTGCACTCTCAGTGAACTGAGGTTCATTGGAGTCAGTGGAGAAGTTCTGTTGGTTTCACGGGACATTGAACCTGGCTTCGGGGGGGTTCATATAGATAGACAGAATAACAGCCTTAGATCATTCTGGCTCTTCTGGCTTGGCTTTACAGTTAGAAAAGATGAATGTAATCAGTAATTATGTGTTGGGAGACACTTGTTGTGACACATTAAGTTAATGATCCTCTTCTCTTAATTCTCTTAATCCTCAACTTACTTGTGCCCTAGTTAAAAATTAAAGGCCTCAAACATAAGTTCAGCACTTTGTCTGTGCACAACAGTCCTGCATCCAGGGATTTAATGACATTTCAGGCACCAGCAAAATATGTAAATTTGAATGCAGCTACTTGCTGTATCCATCTGGTATTGGTATCAGCAGAGCTGCACACAAGGTGATTCTTACACTGTATTATGGATCAGTCTCTTAACTGCACATTTTTTCTGTCATTGGTTCTTTTTTTTCAGCCAGCAAGTATGAAAATATATACATAGACATTGTAACACGTTAACTTCCATATACAGAACACATACAGAATACCAGTCAGTGGACTCGGGAAATTTGTCAGTGCTTATTATGCTCATGAATGAAAGGAAATGCCAGGACCTCTTAATGTATAACATTCTGGGCCTGCTTATTAATGCAAACCCACTAGGAAAATGTCTCATGACAATTTGACGTTTCCCAAACAATAACTCCTTATTCATGGTCTATTAGAAGGGTTTTCTTGATTTAAAAAAATATGAAGACCAACTAATTAGATTTGTAAAATAAAGTCGTTGAAATGGCAGCTGATTTTTTTCTGGTAAGTCATATCTATGTATTTTATTCCCTCAGCAGGGCATAAATGCCTGCATGGAGAACTCCTTTTACAAAGACTTAACATAGCGTGGGCCCAGGAAATTGCCTCTTAATTTAGTGTTTACACATCTTTGCCAACAGGTGTTTAATTTTTGATACAACATTCTCAGTACAATACTGTCCTGCCTGGTCCCTGTAATACAAAAAAACATCTGGGGAGTTCAATGAACAACTTTGTGGGAGGATAAGTGGTGGCTGAGAGTTTGAGTTGCGGTTTTTATTGTGGACATCAGCTTTTAATTCCATGTAYTGTTTAACCTTCAATGTGGATGCTCTGGGGGTATATTCGATTTCAGCATCTTATTTTGTGTCCTCTGTGGATTCCCTACACCTGAATGATAGTGTTGTAGACCAAAATTTATGCTGAAATGAAATATGCTCATATTGAGTGTACAAATCTTCAGAGTTTGTACTTGCAGAGGTGTCAAAATAATTTTCTTCTGCTGGGAAAATCTCATCTACATGGCAAACTGGTGTTTTAAAAATAATTCCTTTATGACAAACAATGTAAGTGTATTTTGTGTTCCGTTGCAAAATTTTATACATATTTTTATGTGCATATAGAATCATAGATTCATAGCATAAATTGGATTGGAAGGGACCTTTAAAGGCCATGTTGTCCAACCCCTCTACAATGAACAGGAACATCTTCAACYAGATTAGGTTGCTCAGAGACCCATCCAATCTGACCTTCAAAGTTTCCAGGGATGCAGCATCCACCACCTCTCTGGGCAACATGCTCCAGTGTTTCACCACTTTCATCATAAAAAAAATTCTTCCTTGCACCTAGTCTAAAAATCAATATATATCGATGTTATATGTAAAACCAACATCTTAAATGCAAAAGGTTGGCTTTTTGTTTTTCATTTCAGCGACTAGCAGGTCAAGGGATGTGATTCTCTCCTAAACTCCACTCTTGCCACAACCCACCTGGAGTATTCTGTTCAGCTCTGGGTCCCCCCGAGAAAAGAAAGACATGGACCTGCTGGAGCAAGTCCAGAGGAGAGCCATGAAGATGGTCAGAGGGTGGGAGCACCTCTCCTATGCAGACAGGCTGAGAGAGCTGGGGGTTGTTAAGCATAGGGAAGAGAAGGCTCCAGGGAGACCTTACAGCATCGTTCCAGTACCTAGAGGGGCCTGCAAAAAGTTTGGACAAAGACCTTTTACAAGGGCATGTAGTGGGAGGAAAAGGGGGAGTGGCTTTAAACTGAAAGAGTGTAGATTTAGATTAGACATTAGGAAGAAACTATTTATTATGAGGGTGGTGAGGCACTGGAACAGGTTACCTGGAAGTGATCAAGACCAGGTTGAACAGAGCCCTGAGCAAGCTGTTGTCCCTCCCCATGGCAGGGGGATGGAAACTAGATCATCTTTAAGGTTCCTTCCAACCCAAACTGTTCTGTGATTCTATGAAATCTCTGGGTCTTCTTTGTTTCATCCATAGTTCTTCTTAGGATTGCATTTTATGAAGTCTTATGTAGACAGAGGAAAATCTTGGTAAATCCAGTTGCAAATCTCTGTACTGCTGATTTCAGCGTGTCACTTGTGTAGGCAAGTCTTGCAGCAGTAACATGACTCCTCTTAGACAAAGTGCATCCAGCAAAACAGGTCAGTTATCCCTGGGTTTGGGACTGGTGCTGTGGCACAGTAGGTGCTCAGCAGCCTTTGAGGTGAGCCCCTGTACCTTTACGTTGCAAAGAACTACCATGAACTCTGGGGTCAGGTGCTGTCTGTCTCTTTCAGCTGGAGACACAGTGAATGCTAAGAACTGGCAGCTTACGAAAACAGGTGATACATGCTCAGAGATCATCTTGGTATGCCCTCAAGGCCCTATAAGTTACTTTGCTTGTGATAAGAGGATGCCAGAAGACCTTTATAGTCCATGTATAGACCATATGTATATATATACACAGCTATATGCCAAACATGCAATATATATATGGTTATTTGGCTTCAAATTTACTGCAATTTCAAAGCCATTTCAGGACATCTTTCTCCTGTAGTTATCTTTCTAAAATATAATCTGCCTAACAAATGCCATCACAATCATATGCTTGAGTGTGTGCTCTCATGCTGAGAGAAATGTCTGTGGAGCTGCAGGCTCATCCCATCAGTAGATCATCCTGCATTAATGCCTCAAGCACTAATGCTAAGAAAGCTGTTCTGAGTTCTCTTAACTGATAAGTGACTCTCGCTCCTTATCAGCATAACAAGTAATAGCAAGAGCTTTGTAAACAGAGAACATCACTAGGCTTTGCTTTTTTAATCTGTCCGTATCCTCAATCACATAAGAAACACGAGGACATGGCAAGAGAAGAGCATCTCAAGTTTTTAATGAAATATTAGGGCTTTCATTTAGAAGCAAGGAAAGAGAAAGGGATACAAAGAATATCCATGCACAACACCTGTGCCAAGGCCAGGACAGTTGCCACCTCCTTCAGMCAAGGATATTCCCAATGCAAAAGTTTGCTTTCCTTTCGTATTTTCATTGGCCACTGGAAGGAAATTAGTGTCTAGGGAAAGGAAGAATTCATCAGCTGGAGAAAAACTTCTTTCTTAACAGCTGTTAAGTGATTTTGCCCACAGGGGGCTGCTAAAAGTTCCACACGAAGAGTGGTGTATCACTGGAAAAGGACAAAGTCACCAGTTTGGGCAGATGGTGGTTGGTGGAGGCCATCATTTTCTGCAAAGTCATTGTGGCCAGGTAGCTGCAAGCCAGATTCAGAGAGTCATGTTCCTGACACTTTACGTTTGGATTTCAGCTGCAGCTATCACATATCCTAGATTCATGCCAAGCCCTGATGGGGACCTCATAAAACTTCTGCTTCAGGTGCAGCAGATGATTTCTTAAGCTTTGAATTTGTTTCCATTGGTGCTGTTGTCTTTTGGGTAAATCGACACAGTTTGCATCTGGAAGTGATGTACTGTTTTATGTAATCACATTTTATGATTACTGGCAAATAATAGCTTTAACTTTTCACAGAGAGGAACAGAATGACTCTGGCATACAAGTGTTCCAAGCAGACAGCTCAAAGCTGTGATCTCCTCTTTCAGACAATATAAACTGACAGTGTGATTATGGACCTTCAGAACAAGAATGTGCTTTAGAGGCTTGTGAAACACTTACCAAGCATAACTATTAAACATAGAACCCCCAGAAATGTCATCACTCAAACATGTGTAGGGGGTATTTTATTCCAGTAGTCCTTCCTTGGTGATGGAAGTAACATTTTCGTGTTTAGATACTGTTAAATCTTRCTGTTAAAAATGTTTCAGTGGAAATACCATATCTATGCTGTTTTCCATGCTCGATGTTTTTTATGCTTGCTTTTCAACACAACTAATTTGGCTTTACCCCGTTTTTCTGCAGCAGTTAAGATCATGGAAGAACCAGAATCATCAGGCGATGACGTTTTTGTTACAGCCAGCACTTACGAAACGTTGCCTTTCTCTATTGGTCCAAGCGACGTCTCTGCCGTGCAGCCTGGAGCTGCTATCACGGATGTGCTGCCATCAGTAGCACCGCTGCCTGCAGCCACGAGCCCGGCCTACAGCCCCTCCGAGATCATCGAGCAGTCCCTCGAATTACCAGATTCCTCAGCGCCCGCCCCTGAGGGCGTTCCTCTGGACGGGATGGGAGTGCAGGACATCGCTGCCGAGCTGGATCGCATCGGTGCCATGAGCACGGCAGCGCTGGATGAAGSGGAGCAGGGCAGTGGTTATATCTCAGTGCTGACCACTGAGCCTGCAGAAACCACCCCAGCTCCCGTGCTGAAGTATGTAACTACCAGCTCCATGACAACTGCGGCCAAAGGCAAAGAGCTGGTGGTTTTCTTCAGCCTGAGGGTAACSAACATGCACTTCTCTGATGACCTCTTCAACAGGAGTTCCTCAGAATACAAAGCACTAGAACAACAGTTCATGCAATTGGTGGGTGAAAATCAGCTTGAACAACACATGCAACAGCTGGGCACCGTTTAAAATGCACAGTATTTTAACAATACAATTCTACTACAATTAAATACTACAATACAACTGTACTACAATTCAGCCTGAAAAGCTGTGTTTTAAAGGATCCATAAGCCTGGAATGCTCTTGCAGTATGAAGACAGAGTTTATGAAGCCAGTGATGAAAGTTTTTACTTGCTCAGGAGAATCCAGATATATGCCTAGTATATAATTTATTTGGCTTTTTCTTAGATTCACATCAAGAGTATAGCAGTGCTGAATTTATCTGAGGCTTGTGTCTGCTTGCTGGATTTAAAAATAGGCCTTTAAAAATATATCATAGCTTAGAATGCGATTAGATATGGATTTTCTCTATGGGTACAATAGGGCACAGGTCAGCTCAGTAACACGCCTATTCTGTTATGCCCCAGCCTGCCTGGATTGAATGTTTGAAAATAATTAAAGTTGGCTCTTGCGTGAGGTATTTTTTTTCTCTTCCAGATGAATAAACTCCCCAGCTGCTATGCATTTCATTACAGGTGAAATTGCTGCCCATCCATCTTAATCTATTATTGAGAAAGGCGCAGAAGTCCAGAAGAAGATAGGGCTAAACAGAAAAGTTAATTTGTTGGTGGAATTTAGCAATTGTATTAAACTCAGGGAAATAAGTGTGTGATGTGTGTATTTGATAATGAAAAATGACTATAAGAGAAATTAATAGCAGGTCGACACTGACAGTAAGTTAAATAAAAGCAAATCTCTGTTTTGCAGCTACTTCCATACCTTCAGTCCAACCTTACAGGTTTTAAGCACTTGGAAATACTTAACTTCAGGAACGGAAGTGTGATTGTGAACAGCAAAATGAAATTTGCCAGGACAGTGCCATACAATATCACAGAAGCAGTACACTGTGTTTTGGAAGATTTCTGTGATGCTGCAGCCCAACACCTCAATTTGGAGATTGACAGCTATTCCCTGGATATTGAGCCAGGTAAGATTTCATTACTAATGTATGTGCAAAGTCAAAACCAAGCAGATAATCTTTTTTCAGACTGTTACATCTTCAGAAGTATGACTGTTTTGGAAATAATCATATTAGCAATAGCGTCCCAGTGATCAGGAGTAATAAGAAAAAATAAGATATTGCAAATTATCTGCAGACATTTTCATACTATAATGAAAAGCTGGGTGGAGCTGTTGGGCTGTGCCTGTTCACCAACTGCTTTCCAAAGCCAAATACAGTGACTCTCTAGAATAAGGGCTGGGTGAAGACAAGTATAAGAAATGCAAATGTGCATTTTAGAGGTGTGACATGCAAATCTTGTGCCTGAGTATGTAAACATAATTTCTCATAATTATTGCAATGTTGCAAGCAAACCATGGTTTAGAGCATTGTCAAATCTTTTTTAAAGAGACACAGAGTTCAAGACAGGAGGAGATAATTTCTAGGAATAATAGGATTCTACAGATACTCACTAATCAGAGCATGACTATATGTAGCTCTCCATAGATTTGTAATTCTAGAACCCCTTTTGATTTAATACCTTTCAAATAAGTTTGTAGTCTTTGTTAAACAGTAGAAAACCAGTAACAACATATCTAGACACTATTTTTATGTCAAAACTTAATGTTTTCAAAAAGTCTATTGCTTTATAAATTTGAAGCCTGAATCTATTTTCAGGTAACTGTTCAGGTTCTGGTAACTGTTTCAGGGCTGAATTTAATTTCATTGTCATGGAGAAGAATGATAGCAAAGGCATGCAGATGCCTTTAGGAGTTTTGGTTAAGCTGTCTTTTTGTGTAGAGATCTCTGACAATTCCAGAAGAAAAATCCATGCAGGCAGTTTCTAACCATTTTTCATTTTACATATGTCCTTGTGGCCACTAAAAGCATAGGTAGTTTGTGATAAAGTTAACAAGATCACCCTTCAAATACTGCCACGATAAATTGATGTTTTGATTAATAAAGTATTAAATTAGTTCATCATATAAAGATTGAACTTTGGGCTACCACACATTCCCTGCCTTAGTAGTAAATTTTCATTAAATAAAAATTAAAATGAGAAATTTCCTAAAACACAAACACAGAAAAATTTAAAAATCTTTCATCTTCATCTATATCAGCTGGTGTGGTATTTCAACATTATTTGAAGAAAATGGTATTCCAGAGAGTTTATTGAGGGACCTGTTCTTTCAAGGCTTGTAAGCAGTAGTATAGAGTCAAAATAGAAGAAATTGTGTTTAGAAAGCCATTATATTCCCATACAGGTGTTTCAAAGCCCTGATGTGTTTTAATTTCAGAAAACAAACAAACCAACAAACAAACAAACCAACCCCAACCTGAGTAGCAAATTAAGGTAAAGTAAGCAAATTCCTCTTTATTTTGAAAGTGAGCGCCATCTAGTGGCGATGATGTTCTACCGATTTGAAACATTGCTGGGAACTGACAGTGCAAAACACGTATCAAGAGCCAGGAGCTGCAAAGGACTGACTGCATTGGTCATAAACAATACCATAAAGAAAGACTTTTAAAAATACCTGCATGCAATATTTCTGTAATCTAAACCAAGTGAAAAYAGAAAATATAACAAAGTATGACAGGCATGTATTAAGGAAAATGAAACATTATCACAAAAATTGATGGTCTAACCCAGCAAAATGCTCGTGCCAAGCTCTACTCATTGTTGGGGTTTACATGTGCACTCTTTACTCACAGTGCAGGAGCAAAGTACATATCAAATCAACATCCACATTGTATACAGCAAAGGGAATTTGTGCACGCTAAAACTCACTAGGCTAAAACTCAAAACAGGAAATAGCCATAGAATTATAGAGGGGTTAAAAGTGAACAGCTCTGATGGATTAATTTCCACTACTGAAGCATATTTCAGCGTGTGTGTGAGATTTCCAGTACTACTATAACATATGCAATACCCATTTTTCATTGAAATCAGTATTACTGAGCATCTAGTACAGAGCGTGAAGTGGCCACAGAAGAACATTCTCAGCCCAGTTATTTCCTACAGGTATCAGCTGCAATATCCAATAAAAATCTTCCTTTTAAACTACATAACTATAAAAACTTTTAAACTACATAACCTTTTGTTTTCTTTTCCTTTCTGGATTCATACATCTTACTGGGACTGTTTGTTTGCAACAATAGAAGTTGTACCCACTGGTCTGCTTCTCATCTTTTGCCTTCTAAGGTTTTTGCCCAGGAGTACACAGGAAAAAGGCTCCATGAGACAAGATTGGTGGATGCAGACTTCCTCTTTTATCACCCCATCAGCACAAGCTGGGCTGAGCACTGGGTTAAAATTACTCCTTCTGGGTCTTTTTTTTTTTTTGGGGGGGGGGGGGGGGTCATTTCTAGTAAGAAGCAGAGAACAGGAAAGAAGAAGCAGACGTGTAACAGCTGAAGTCAGGACTTTAGGCTGTCTCTGATTTGCTTGCTACACCGTGTAGAGGAAGAAGGCTGTGTGTCCTTTGATTCTGGACTGCATCCCCCTATTAACATGCCCGAGTGGCAGGCCAGTAAATGTGAGCCGTTTTCTCTGTCTGCCACAAATCCTGCCAAGCCACTTTGGGGAAATGCTTCTATTAATGATTTACCCATCCTTTACAGCTGATCGGGCAGACSCCTGCAAATTCATGGCATGTGACAAGTTTTCCGAATGCATAATGAACGAGTGGACAAAMGAGGCCGACTGCCTTTGTAAGCCTGGCTACGTCAGCCAGGACGGATTGCCCTGCCGGAGCCTGTGTGAGCTGGAGCCCCATCTCTGTGTCAACGGTGGGAAATGTGAGCTGGTGCCAGGAAGAGGAGCTGTCTGCAGGTAAATTGATGGTGATTAACACGAATTCTGTTAACAGCCCCCTGAAAATGTGCTTTGCATGAACAAGCAGGGCTGAGTTTATACTTTTCAATAGCACAAACTATGCTAATGAGCCAAACCCTCAACATTCAGATGCTTTAAGTTACACTGCAATACCCTTCTAAAGTATAAATAGTCTCACCGTGGAAAAATCCATTTCTGCCTGTTAGTACATACAGAACATCGTGATCTAGTTATTTTTTAAAGATGATTTAGAAATCTATTAGAAATTCAGCATCACTGGCAGAGATGACACACACAAAGGCATGTATTCCTTTCAGATTTCCAAACACATATTGGAAAAATGAAATAACACATTCATGGGTTTTCTATTGATTACATGTTAGCATTTTAAGAAATTACATTTTTCTGAGATGTATTAAAAAGGAAATCTTTATTCATATAAACAACTGTGAGGACTATTCTGATTCTAGACCACCCAATAAAGCACATGAAGGCTGAGATTGCTTTCAGGGCTTTCTGGGAAAGACTTGAAGATTAGCAGCTCCTCCTCACTGCAAATACATTCCATAAGGATTTTTACATGGAATTATCTTAAGTCAATATTGAGAACTACACAGTACTTGAACATATTAACTCTCTTTTTAAAAGTATCAAGTTTCTTCTCATTATAAGACTAGACAATTCAGAGCATTATGTGAAACTGTATACTAGACTGGCACACAGTAGCTGACCAGCCGCATGTCAGAATCAAGTTACAATTCTTGCATTTGTTTATTCTCTCTTAGTACTTTCTCTATATTAATGATACATCTTTTACCTTACTTACAATTAACATCAAAAAATAAGACCACTGAGCAAATTATTCAGATGATAATTCACTGTAACAACCTAACTACATAATTCATTTTCTTCCATGGGCACCACAGAAATAGTAGAAAATTATATTGAATTCACCACGGTTACTGCCAAAGAGTCACAGTAATGCAGCTACTTGCAGAGTGACAGTAGTGCAGCTGCAGTATTTAGTACTAGAAATCAGCCTGTGAGCTAGAAAGGTCCTCTTCAAAACTTTACTGAGGAAGCAAAGAGTATGACCTACTCCTCCAACACTGATGCACTCAGGGAGATTAAACTTTTCCCATTCAGAAAAGTCTTAACTTGACATACAGGAATAACCAAACCATCAAGTGGAATTATAAAAGTATTAAAAATCATAAATGAAAATTTTTGTGAATTATAGCAAATTACAAATTACCACCAGACTGACAGCTTGTGCAAACTTGTGCAGAGAGAAAATTATGGCCTACTATTTGCACTTGTTTTGCACGTAAATTCACTTTGCCCTTGTCCTAGAAAGAGGAGTGTCCTGCTGTTTGTAGTAGAACTCTTATTTCAGACCTTGCTACTCAGAGTGAAATCACTAGTAAACAGAATACAGGCTTCAAAATGTGTTCAGACATTACCTTAAAACACACCTGAGTTTCTAAGGTTGTAAACCACAAACGTAATTTCAGTTTCACCTGTGGGGTCAGAAATTTGTCAGAGATCTTTAAAATGCATAATTTCCTTAAAATTTGTAGGTTGGCAAGGAGCATATTGGTGTCTTTTTATTTAACACTCACTCTCATGAATGTAAGAATATTATCTTTCCTTATTATCAATCACATTATTTTCAGTTTTTTTATGTGTTATTTACACATAACAATTATTTGTAGTGGAAATCATGTGCTCATATTAAATTGCAGATTTTCCTTTGTTTTCATTTAAGGTACTCAGTACTTTTTGCCTTGAAGTTCTGTACATTTTTTCTCTTCCTCTCCTTATTTTAGATGCCCTGTACGTAGACACCAGCTTTACCAAGGACAGCGCTGTGCAAAATTTGGTCCAGAACCCACACAACCCTTCATTTTTAAACCTCTCATTTTTGGCTTAGTAAGCCTCGTTGTTCTTTTCATCATTTTAATTATTAAGATAAGAAGAAAATGCAAAAGAAACTCTAATTTGCAGTAAGCTGCTCACAATCTTTTTCTTCACATTTCAAAATATTCCTTTTGTTTCTTTTGCAATTTAAAATCTTACCTAAACAAAAATGTTCTGCATTGTAGAAGTCCTACTCTCAGCAGCTGCAATTCAGAAAATGCTGTGAGGATTAACCCTGCTTTTGAACACGATGAACCCCTATCTAGCTTTTGTCACACGGCTTGCAGTGTAAGTGCTTGTCTCACTTCCTCAGAGATCCTTGATCATGAAGCATTACACGAACTTGAAAACACAATTCATCCTGGAGGTAAAATGCATGGAAATCCTTTTCTTATCCCCCAACAAACAGCCCAACCTGAAATAACAGGTCCACCTTCATGTATTAACTCCACAACTAAATCAAACTTATATCCACTCTCTTGCTTGGCAATTTCAGAACTGAAAATACTAATGCATTCATTGCTTTCCACATGTACTGCAGTGTAGGTTTCAGAACAGGACTGTAGAACTGCTTTTCTTACAGCTCTCTTGCATGGCTCTGGCAGTCCATCATATCTGAGTGCTTTTTGTCATTTAATGAAATAATTAGTGGTTTGAGGTTTGGTTTTTCTACTCTTGTAGGTCACCAGATGAGTTTACAAAGCCAAGACTGACAAGTTAGTCTCCAGAATTCTTCGTTTCCAGCATCAACCAGACAAAACCAAGGTTTGTGACTATTTTCAAGAACGTAAAACATTCTGTTATGTCCCATTTGTTAGTGTTACCAGGAAGCTTCTTTGTAGTAATTGCACACAGAGAAAAGCTCAAGATTTTTTGAATGCTTGATATGACAACAAAAATTAATTCTTAAGTGTTTTTATGCAACAAAGTCCTATTCTTTATAACCCTGTGCTAATGTGGCAGTCACTGGCACACGTGAAAGAAGAAGTAATATCTAAAATGACAAATTAACACAAAATGCAAACCAAAGAAGTTTAAATAGCAGTACTAAACTTAAAAATAACTTGAGTCTGGTTAAGCTACACAGAGTTTGAACAAGTAGGAATTCTAATTTGAACAGAATACTGCTTATATCTCAAATACTATTTTAAGTTTTGCAACTTGAAACCTCTTGTATCTTTGTGGAGGGAAAAAGAATACAGAAAGGAGGAAAGCTGAGTCAAAAATTCCTCTAGAATTGGCAGACATTTTTCACTTCTGATCTACTGAGTATGCCCTCTTGATAGGTACCAAAAAAGCTTTTGCTTTGCCATTTTCAGTTTTCTGAATCACTGCCTAATTAGGAACCAAAGGTTTTGCTATAGCTGTTAGTACCCATTATTATTGTGCAGAATATCAGGACTGCCTTGGTAACTAGCTGGACATCATGGGAGACAGGATACCAACTACATAAATCTCTGGCTCATTACATGTTTATTGTTGTGTAAATAAAGGAAAAAGCAATGATACCATACAGAAAGATTTATATTCACTGATCTTCATCATACCCAGGGTCTGGTCTCTTCAAGTGCTCTGGCCACAGTTACAGATTGAGCTGAAAATGAAGGGACTGGAATGCAAAGATAGAGGTGGACAAAGCAACAGGGAGCAGCAGCTTGGAGAAGCCCAAGAATGAACTGCCTTCACTGTTCATCAAAACATGAGCACAGATGTTTGCAATTAGTATTTTACACCCATCTTGAAAGAAATGTGCCCGTGGGCAATTGTAGACCAATAAACTTTCATAGTAGCTAAACTACTTTAAATGACTACATAGAAAAGCATTAAATATTTTATTAAAGTAATAAAAGGCATATCTGTGAAAGAAAACCAGGCCTGTGTCATCTAGACTATACTTAATTGTCAAAAGTACATAGACAAAGTTCTTCTCAAGATCTATTTAAATACATTAATTTAGTGAGAAGTCAGGCAACCACAAAATTGAAATGGATTTTTAAAAATTAGGTGCCTATTTTCCACCATTATTTAAGTTCACAATGATTGTTTACATCACCCTTACATTCAACACATTTTTAATGGTTTGAAAAAAGTCAATGGAGGACAAAAATAAAAGTAGAACAGCTTTCTTTAGCTGAATCTAAGAGCACCACTTTGATACCACAGTCTAGAACACTCCTTTGGGGCTCAAATTTTTAAAACAGAATATGCCACTTGAACTGAATTTTCACGAGGATGTGGATATCTACAGCTTGTAGGTCAAACTGAAAATTCAGTATTTAAATTCTGTTTTGCAATACGTAATGACAGCAGTGACAGCTTTTTAGGACATATTATCCACAGTAAGTACAGCTCTGTATTTATAAAGTCATATATGAAAACAGGCATAAAGTTCCAGTACAAGCTAAAATAACCTTCACATCCTTCCCAAACATGAAAAAATGTTTCCAGTTTAGTTACAGAAGCACTACATGGAAAATTATTGCAAAACTTAGTTATCAGAGGGAGTTTTGCCTGGGTGGGGTTTACTGAATTAGTCATTCAAAAACTAACAACCTTTAACACTTCCAGGGATGGGGCGTCCACAAGTTCTCTGGGCAATCTCTTCCAGTACCCCAGCACTCTCACAGTAAAAAATTTCTTCCCTACACACAATCTAAATCTCTTTCAGTTTAAAGCCATTCCCGCTTGTTCTATCACTCCATGCCCTTGCAAAGTCTCTCTTCCTCTTTCTTGGGCCCCCTTTAGCTGTTGAAAAGCCACTAGAAGGTCTCCCTGGAGCCTCCTCTTCTCCAGGCTAAATTCTCCTTACAATGAACTAGAAATACCTCAACAGACTTTAGTGTGACCCTGCCTATTAGCAGTAGATGAATCGTACATTTTCAAATTCAAAAATGCTTTTCAAATGTCTTATGAGACTTTCTCTGACAGGTATTCAAGAAAGAAGGTCTGCATTAGTCAAGGCTGGACTTAAGGATGAGTATGAAAAAAATCCAAGGATTCCTAAAGATACAATATTTTGGCTCTAAAAACCCAGTGCACATTAAAAATAAGTTGTTTTACTGAAGGAAAGCAACATGACCAAGTGGAGCAGCTACTTGACCACATCTAAAATTTGCCTGGTAAGAAGTCCCCACTATTAAGATGAATGCATTAAGCATCCAGTGCTTACACTTCTTAACTGTTTCATTTAAGAGCCGAGTGCTAGAAACAGATTTTGCTGAGATGTGACATTTTTCAATATTGTATTTCACAACCATTCTGGTAAAAATGTCAATGGAACTTCAGTGCATTTCTATACCCTTTTATCAACCTTCCTTACACACATTGATGCAAATTAATGGAAATAAGAGCTCTCATTGACCAAAGGCCACATTAAAAGCACTTGAGAACTTCTTAATTCTCTCCCTGCAATATTCACATTGCAAATCACACAGAAGTTGGATTTAATTTTTTAAGGGTTTCTATGAACATCAGATTCCTATTTTTCTATTAATAACACATCATTTATACATATGTACATACACGTTTAACTGTCTGATTTCTGGTGACAGTGAAACTATCAGGTTATCCTAAGACTTCAAACTTTTAGCTGAGGCACAATATGTGGAGTTTCATCTTTTCAGGACACAAGATTTACGTTCACAGGCACCCTCCTGGTAGTGAGCAGATTAGAATCGCACGTGAGCGCCTACACTTTAGACTCAGCATACACGCAAATAATTTTGAGAGGTTACTAGTGGTTTTTGTGGAAGATATCTAAGCAGACAACAGGTGGCCATTAAGTATTTTGTAGGCTTATTCATTTATGCACTATGAATCCACAATCCTGCTTCAAGTACGAGCATTATTTTTACCTTGAGCATCTTTTTCTTGAGTGTGTATCTATATTTATATTCTGCACCAGTGTTGTATTCAGGCACTGGTTTGCTGCTTGGTGCACACCAGAAGTTGTACTTACAGCTCAAACTGAGCTTCTACAAAGTTCATGACTATCCTGGATGACAGCTCCTCATTCAGAAGTGAAACTTTCGTGTACTCAGGACAGCAGCCGATTTTAGTGACAATTCTTACTTTGGACCGGGCAGTTACCACAGCAGAGACTGAACTTTAGTTTACCTTATTATGTCCGCTCAAAAGAACTGTTTACAAATTCCAAACCACTGCATGGATCTGCCTGCAAAACCACCAGAACGGGTGACTCTGTACGAATGAAGGCAAGGCACCAAGAATACATGGTTGCGTTTCTACAGCTGAAATAGTATTATTACTTAATTTCAGTAGAAAAGAAAAATAAAGAAGAAACSTAAGATGTGGTTTTACACAGTAACACTTCAGAATAAAATTACTTTAAAAATACTTCTTACAGGGCACTGGAAGTTATCCCTGCCTACAAATGCTAGCTTTTCACTATTGCTCATGTAAGCTAAGAATGCATTAAGAATGCTGACAGCATTCCATTTTTTTCCATTACAAATGTATTTTTGTATGTGTTTAGTATATTTCAACTCATATTAGTTATCATCAGCCAGATTAAAAAATAAGTGATTTTAAAATGTGTATTTTAATAATTATTATTCATGATTGTATTTATCACTCTCAACTATTAATTACCAAATATGGACGTAAACCTTTTGTATTTCAATAAAACATAATAAAACTATTTACTTGAAAATTTCACAGGGAATTGAACTGGTACTTACTCTTACACTAAAACACAATCCTGTTACCTCAAAACTGATGTAAAGTTACAGTTGGGAGATAAAAGCCATAAGAAAACTGAAACAAAATTACATTTCCTAGATGAAGTCTGAATTACTTGAATCTTTTTAAATTAAAAAACTACCACTCTGATTTGGCCCTTAAGATAAAAAAGTTCCCCAAGATTCTTTCAGGGGAAAACAAACAAACAAACAAAACCCCACAAAAGCAGTAGCACATCTCCATCCTAAACATACAACTTCCCCCCACAGCACACACACTCAAAGCAGAAGAGCTGGTGTCACTAGTCACTGACTGACATGATCTAAAATGTAAAAGATGCAGAATACACAGCATAGCAAATGCTAATATGTTGAAGTGATAGCAACGAATGCTAAAGAAACAAGTAATAAAAGAAAAAGGACACTTGTTTCAATAAATACTGAAAAATTACTTATGAGACTTTTAGACAACAAAATCATTATTTTTTAGTACCAGAATGTTATTTTGGAGGAACACTTACCTTAGAAAGTAAAGGCAAGATCTTTACTAGAATAAAGCTTTAAAAAGTAGGTTTAAGCATCAAAAATATCTGATAGAAAAGCAGCAGGCAGTACCAGCAAAGGAATCCTTTAATCTTTCTTATAACTTAATTTGCCCTTATGCTTCAAGTCCTCAAAGACAAAACGGTAAGAACATACATGTAAGATTTCGACATGGAATGTCTTTATTTTTTATTTTTAATTTTCAGTACAGTATTAGGAGGTCATTTAAATACTTTAAACAAAGACTTTTGAGAAAAACCCAAAGGATTCAACTAAGTAAAGAAAAACACAAACTTATCAGTGGGTGAAAGTATTTAATGACCATAGAATCTTCAAAGTAGCATTCTCAAGAATATGCATATTTCTGGGTCACCTAGTCAGGAATGTAGCCTAGTGTGGTGATTCTCTTCCCCTCCTTTGTTTTGTGGAGTGTTTCAGGCAGATCTCAACTACAATGGACAGCTTCACTGACAGGCAGGAAGAATTTTTATTTTTTTTTTTAAATCAAACACACACAGAACCAAGCCAATGTGCTTTAAAAACCGAATTATAATTTTCTCTATAACTGTAGATCAGAAGGACATGAGGTCATTCTACAATTCTAAAGATCAACCCCCTCCCCTCCTTTTTTATTTCCTCTCCAATTGACCATCTGTGTAATTATGTGACACAGCACAAGGGACCATGGAAATAACTGGTAAGCAGCTAAATATTGCTGGACATGTAAAAAATATTAAATAATCTGAAACTAACTGAAAATTAATTTTGTTGCACAAAAAGATAAGTAAAACTAAGAGCAGAAGCTGCTTTTGGTGCAGAGAAAAAAAAAAAGGGAAAAAAAAAGCAACCTGCTGCTGTGCAAACTAGAACACCCTGATTTCAGGAATGTATCTTCTGCTTCCCTCAGGCATGCTGCTGGAGCAATGCAGAGAGGTGGGAACATCTCATTTGAGAATGTCCAGCCACCAGACCCTCTTCCACTATTTCAAACTCCATTTTACTTTCATGATAGCTCGTATTTTTTAGTCATTTAGTAAACAAAAATTCCCATACACCCCATTCTGAAGAACAAATTTTCTTTCTGATGCCAGTCAAGGAAATCCTGGCATAACCTTTCAATTCATGCAACACTGTACAGGTTTGCACAAAACTTTCTAGCCAGCAGTCTGATGCACTTCTCCTTTCATCTTCCATCCAAAAATTACTGTTTCAGTGAACAATTTGGGCAAAATGAAAACATTTTCTTGTTTGCAATCACATGACCAGAAAGTAGAGTGGGTCCACAGTGGAAGCTGAGATTCCCTGATGCAGGGGGTTCATACAAAGTTAACTATCACTTGAGTATCTCCACATGTATTCCAGTAAGGAGTGCATTTATAACAACAAGCAGACTGTGGCATGCAACCACAGTCTAACCTCAGTAAGGATGTCTGCATCAGGAGCTTTCCCTGTGCTATGGAACTGCCCCTCCTGAAAATCAAGTATATTTATGCATTTAAAAACTGAAGTTTCCAAGAGTTTTCAAGCTGAGTAAAGAGTGAGGGAATTATTTTACACTGTAAGCAAACTTTGCCAATTAAAAGGGCAAGACTTCATTTTTAAATCAGGCTAAGGAAGTAACTGGACATCAAGCTATTTATATTTTGAATTACTATCAGAGAGGTAATACATGGTCAGGTTTAATTTGTTGAAATAATGGCCATCATGGTAAAACAATGTTCACGTAAGTGAAAGAGATGCATCTTAAAACTTTATGAAATTAATGATTCCCACCCACCCCAAACATACTGCTTAATAAGGGAACTGTTACAAGCTATGAAACTCGACAGAGGAGATTAATATGAAGCTCAGTGCCCAAATCACTATGATATTCCAGTATACTAAAAATTGTAGCTATTTCATCAGTGCATAGTATTAAGATGCATTATGTTATTGGACCAATTTTTTACACAGTCTAACAAAAGGTACAGACCTTGCATATCTCGTTACAATTAAAATAAACAGGATTTCTGAGGCTCAGGCCTCAATATTCAGTTAAGTTATACTGCCAGCAAAAAGCTGAACGTATTTCCCTTAATGCTATCCTTAATCTTATATGCCTCCAGATACATGGCTTGGACAATTCTGCATAATACATTGAAATTACACTACCTGGCTAAACAAACTGTTCAAGAATTCCTAATGGACGTGTGGTCAGAAAAATGAAGTCCATAGCATATTTTTACTGAAAGAGAAAATTAAACTAAGAGAGAAGTGGTATAAGCCCTAAATGAGCAATACATTCTTTGAGGACCTCCAAAATTACATTATACTGACATATATGAATGCTTTCCTTGGAATGTACAGAAAATCATTCCTCTAAAACCAAGACAGAGAATGCATTAAGTAAGAATTTACAGGTCTCAAGTTTAGGAGGATTTCCCATCAGGTTATTGAAAAAAAAATAAAAAAAATCACTAAATACAGACACTAACCAGTTTGCAAATCAGGACATAAAATGTCTCAGATTATATAAAAGTATACTCCAACTTCTCCGTAACAGAAGTCAAAGCTAAGGCCTCACAATTCCAGTTATTAGAAACAGCATATTCTCTTTACTAGGCCACCACTTGAAGCCAACTATTCAGTGTTTTAAAGAAGGAATCTTACAAAAAGGTGGTTGCAATGCAGTTCTTTGCAATATGTACCCAAGTACAGACAGATTGCTTAAAAGTGTTAAGAGTTTTAACAGAAACTGTTAAAGAAAATGCAACATATAAACAAAATGCAACAAACTACACTGACTGAAGTTTCTTCAAGGTCCTCATATCTAGTAAAGTTCACTACACAAATTAAACATCATAAAGTACAAATTAACAAACCACATGATTAATAAAATCTGTTTACTTTATATTAAACATCTCTACTATGATTATAGCATGTTTACGCCCTCTGTCGCACAGAGGAACTCTTCCCTTTGTATCGTGGGCAAGGTTCTCATCTCAAACACTCCTGTGCCAAATGCCAGTTATTTCAACAGGTTCTGCAGCATCGCCGTAGCATATGTAGGGCGAGCTTGTCTGCTTGCAATTGCATTTTGGAGATACTGGATACCTCCACAGCGCTCCCAAATCTCTTCAAACTGTCTCGGTAAAATTTCAGCACCTCGCTTTCGGGTTAAGCCAGTCTCTTCAAGATTAAGCTCACACATATCCATGTCATCCTTACCTGAAATGGTAAAGGGAAAAAGAAAACATTTTTTACATCATTCAAAGGTCCCATTAATAAAGATTAGACCTCTGTCAATTAGATTTCCTCTCTGAAGCTCTGGTTTGTTAATGGACTTCAGAGCTTATGAGGAAATAAATCCTTAGATATAGATATTTTTTGGGTTTGGGGTTTTTTTTGTTGTTGTTACACAGAGAATACTAAAGCAGTATGAGAATAAACTAGTATCAGATGCTACAATTTACAAAGTTGTGCTTAAAAAGCAAGCAAAAAGGAATAAAGGAAGGAAGCTGCGAAGATCAACATCTTGATATATTCTTCTGAAATCCATTACAGGATGACATCCCCCTTTTTTTACATATACTTTCAGTTTTAGGCTGTTTCACAGTAAACTACCACTACTATTTGTTTAAATCACAATCACAGAATTAACTAGGTTGGAAAAGACCTTGGAGATCATCGAGTCTAATCTATCACCTATCAACTAAACCATGGCACTTAGTGCCACGTCCAGTCTTTTCTTAAACACCTCCAGGGATGGTGTCCCCACTCCCTCCCTGGGGAGCCCATTCCAATGCCCAATTACTCATTCCATGAAGAATTTTTTCCTGATGTCCAACCTAAACCTCCCCTGGCGCAGCTTAAGACTGTGTCCTCTCATCCTGTTGCTGGTTGCCTGGGAGAAGAGGCCGACCCTCACCTGGCTACAACCTCCTTTCAGGGAGTTGTAGAGTGATACAGTCTCCCCTGAGATGTATGCAAATGTAGAGAAGCAACTAAGAACTCTAGACTTTTGATCAAGTAGATAATCTGTCAGCCTCCCACGCAAAACAAAGGGTGTTTATCAAATAGGGCCACACAGGCCATCCAATGAAATGATGGATGTAGCTCACACACTAAATTTTAATCTTATTTTTAATAGGTACTCATGACACCAGTGCTACTTTTAGCTATGAGCTTTGGCACTGAACAGCAACAGTTGGTATAAGGAATTCTACTTAAAATAATTTGCAGAAAACAAACTTTTTTTGCTAGTAAAGCATAACTCTGCAGGGAAACACATTGGTTATGGCCTTTTCCTTGGTCTCTAACTTAAATACAAAACCTCAAAACACAGAACCATAAACAGCATTTCTCTAGTGTCTTCTCCCCGTCTCATTATCCTCCAGAAAAGATGGATACATTTCACTACCAGATAAATCTCCACCCACCCATTGCAACGTTTAGTTTTATTTTAAATGTTTAAGACTAAAAAGCTATTCTGCCATACTAGGCAGCATAAACAGGGTAAAAGCATCAGCTTGCTTTTAGCACCATGCTATGGAAAGACAATATAACATATATACAAATTGTTTTGATACAAACTGCTTGTAATTTTTCAAAACGAAATAAAAGACAATACAGTGATGAGACCTTTCCCAGATAAATTGTGATGTTTTATCTTCACGCTGTCTCCAGTTCAATGAATAAGCTGAGGACACCTAATAATAAAACCATTTACATTTGGATTCCCACTCTCTCTAGGGCTTCCCAAATTGAAGTATATGTGCAAGTAAAATATGTGGCCAGTTACATCTCCAAACGATACTATGAAACATTTGGCCACCATCAACAGCAGTCCCAAATCCTCAAATTCTGCCCAGATAAAAACTGCTGACGGAAAAAAAAAGGATAAAACTTGGGAAACTCACAACCTCAGCCTCTTTTTCTAAAGTTAGTAACCAACTCTGAATCTGTCCCAAGTCCCCATTTTGCTTTCAATACCAACCCGCTACAAGCAGAATGGGTGCCTTGTCAGGATGAAGCTCCATTTGCCGAGCAATCCAGGGCCCATCAAAGTGTGCATACCACCACCCCTTCTTCTTGTTCTGGGGATCTTTGTACTGGTCTGCAGGGCGGATGAAGGGAATGCGGAAGTAGCGCTGTTGTCTGTTTATTTCAATTTCTTGTTGTCTGCCTGGTAGCTGGGCTGTGGGGTTCTGTTGTGCTATCATACAAAAATAACCCCAAAAATAAGCAAACAAAAAATTAGAAAACAAGAAAGCCATATTACTTGCTTGATAATCAACAAAGTAAAAAAAAAAAAACAAACAAAACAACAAAACAAACAAGAAAATAAATCAAACCCCCCGAAAACCAAGAGAGTCTCTCTGAATTCAAGGTCATCTGAAGTCTCAGCAAACCTAAAGAGTACTCCCATCTCATATAATGTGCATTCTGTTAATCACAACAGCTACAACACTGGTCAGAAAAGGCTCATGTTAACTATTGTATCTACATGTTGCTGAATGGCATGTTTAGACAAAATAAAGTAAATAAAATAACACATTTTGCTTTAAATCAATATTTAAGGTAAAACTTGCCATATAAAATTTCTTACCAACCAGAAACATTTACCAGTAACTGCTTTAGTTCAGTCCATTTCTTTGTAAAACAAGATCACAGTGCACAGAAACATTTTCAGTTACAAGCAGACAAAGCAACACTTGATAATGTTTGACAGTCAATGCAAAAAGATGTATAATACTGTTAGAAATTACTGATTTGTTAATAGCAATGTTGACAATAAATACTGCTTATTGCAAAGCTGCCATCAAACAATTTTCTACCTAGATTTCTGTATGTCAAAATCTGGCATTAGAACTACTTTCTGGCTGCTTTCTTTTTTCAAGGAATCCTTTATTTCAGACCCTTAAGATCAACTGACCAAACTTCTAAAGGAGACAGTTATATGAAATTTTTTCAAGCCTCACATATATTTTTGGTAAATATTTTCCATATGCATTTTTGGACTCTGAGTTCCACATATTTTAGACTCTGGAGAGAAACTGTTTCAAACAAAAGCACATACTCTCTACGTTAATTTATCAAATAATCAACCTTCTTAATGTTATGTAGACACTATGATAATTAGTTTTAAATCGTAAATGCTCTTACAAGTAAGATCCTTTCCTTTAATAACTGCAGCCTGCAGAAGTTTGTTACTGATCTTGTTTTAGTGGTTTACACCACCATTACRGAGACCCTGTTTAAGAATCTTTGTCATCTCTCACAAGAGAATCAGTATTAACAGTTGCATGTTTCAGCATAAAGTGAATAATTAGAAGTGAATTCCATTTTTCTTCGTTGTCTGTTGAGCAGCAAAGATAATTTCTGAGCTAATATTTAATAATATGAAAAATGACAATCAATTTAATAACATATTTTTACAGTCATGAACAGGACTAATACAGACTAGCAACTGCACCTTGAAATTTCTTCTGCTTAGATTAAAGCTAAAATAGTTTTTCCAAATCTGAATGGCAGAACCTTAAAAAAAAACACGTCTTATCATATCTCCTTGTTTTTATGTCTGCATAAACAAAGAGAAGAAAAAAATTCCAGATTTTAACAGGTGAATGCTACTTTTATACATTAACTCTGATAAAACATGTACCTTACAGGGTCTTTTATAAAAAATTAATTATATTTTCTATAAATTGTCTGAACATTTATCTCAGCAGATCAGTGCTTTAGTGTTGTCAAATACTTTTTGCACTGCAATGGTAATTGCAAAGGCTCATTTCTACCCTCTTCATACCTAAATCCAAGAGCAAAATCTAGAGGACAGGAATGCTAAGCAGCCAATGTAGTCTCTACTCAGTGCTTTAGAACTGTAGCTCTTTATTCAGAAGAAACCATCACCTGAATGTTAGTTTGTGTGCAGGGAAAATAGTTGTTATATTAAGCCGATCCCAGAGTTTTGCTACAACAAAAAGCCATGAGCAGACAGTAAAAAAAATGTTAGAACAAGAATGTTGTTTCATGGGGGGTGTGGAAAAAAATAGGAGATTATACCTTCAAATAATTTACATTAAAAAGTTATTTCATTCTCCCTTCCCATGACTCCTCAAATAGGCAGGATTTCATGAAGACAAGTACATTTGTGAATTACTAGAGTAATGCAGAATTACCATCAGATGAATAACACTGTCAAATTGTAAAATTTTTTTTTACAATTAATTTTTACGTCCGTGTGTAGCAAAACACTGGATCGATGTTAGTATAGAGTTCTCAAGTGTTCCTATTCTTCAAAGTTAGCTTTAACAACCATCTCCTCACTTACTTGAGTTGCTCAAAAATGGTGCAAAATCTGTGAACAAATATTACATGTTGAACAAAACACAGAAGTGCAGATCCTTTATAATTTATGGTTTCATTACCTCAACATTTTTCACCAATGCTGATGATAGACAAATGGGAATTCTAGTTACAAAATAAACACAAATTCTAAGTTTTTCTACTCATTTTCTACTTCTATTTTTATCGAGGTTTAATCTTGAAATTAATCACTTCAATAATTTGTGATGCCTGTTAAAAATCCTCAGTTGTATACATGCTAAACACAGATTGCTGTGACAAATATGCTAGTTAATTAATGTAGTACTTTTCATTTTTGACATTTCTGCTAGAAAAAAATTTCCAGACCTCTGTTAATATCAAACCTGCCTATTCCAGCAATAATATACAAACCAGTGTTTAGTTTCTATACTGAATGTATGAATGTAATTAAAGAATACTTGTAAAATTATACTATACCAATCCACTATACCACACATCCACTGCCACCAGAGATTTTTAGTTTAAACACCTAAGAAATTAGAATTCCTTTTTACTAACTTCACCTTCTCAGATCACTATAATATATGACTGTGAAATGCCCATGTAGTATAATTATTTGCAATAGGAAAAATTATACTGACATTATCATATCAAGAGTCTCTAAAGGTCACTATCAATTTCGTCTGAACTGAAATGTTCTGTTCTTCAGAAATACGATGCCATATTTCAAGAAAAGTAAAAAAATGAAAAACACCAGAAAGAATGCAGCAAATGTCTGACTAAATGTGATGAGAATATGAATATTCCCAGCTTTGTGTGCACAAATCCAAAGATCATCTGCTCTTTGATACCTCCCATCAGCATTACTGTGTATGAATATGTATTTTACCCATTTAGCTCCAGAGAGAACCCGTGAGCTCAAATTCAAAGCAATTTACCACTTTGCAGAAGTGCTTCAAATGTGTTTTCCAGCCTTTACAGTCAGCAGCTTTCTTAATCACCTAAAATCACGTTAGAGACACAAGGACCCATTCTTTGATAATATCTTCTCCAGGGGTCCAGGTTTCACCTACCACATATCCGTACTGAAGTTCCCTGAAAACCTCAAATTCTCAGGTAATGCTCAGGCAATSTGTAACTCAGTAAATGAGTCAAGGGAAGGAGATGCCTTTGTACATGGACTGAGAGTACATAGGGCACCTGCATTCCCTGGGATCTTTATTCTCCATATCCCAGGACAATGCTTTAATCTCAGGCTCATGAGACTTTGGGGAGAGCACTTCCTCCCCATCTACCCTTTCCTTTGTCTCTCCCATGAACTATGGGGAGAGCACTTCCTCCCCATCTACCCTTTCCTTTGTCTCTCCCATGAACTATGTGGCAGGGACAAAAATATCATGGAACCAGAAGAGAGCAGGAATTATCTGACTGAATTATTACAAGCAATTGCTGTGATTCTGTAAATTTCTTAGATTCCTTTTATAACAGACGATCACTGGACTTTTGGGATGGGATGGTGGGAAAAGAGTAACAATCCACTCTGTAAATATCAGTCCAGAAACAGGGTATGGAATTTTCAGGTCTGGCAGTCTTAAACTCCCACACTTTCTTGATGAATTTGAAAGACAGTCACTTACTCTGAGTAGTGTGTTGCTTTGACAATAAACACTCATCTGTGGAATCACTAGAATGAGGGTCTAAATAGAAAGCAGATTCTATGGAAAATTTGTCAACCCATAAGCCAAAAATTGCAGTATCAACACTATCAGAATTTTTAAAAGAGAATGTAATCTGATGTACGTAAACAGTGATGTAAACGAGGGAATTATTAGCACCTTTTCAAAGTATCTACATCTATGTCTACATAACTATATATTATGAAATAATAAAGTAACACAGCAATGAACATTTAGCAAAAATGCCAGCAACTGCAACAGTAGATCAAGAACTATTTTTAACAGATATGACCAGGATGCGAGAAAAGGTTTTAAGGGAGAGCTATTCAATAGCACAAGTAGCTGGGTCTACTGAAAGTATTTTAATTTCTGCGAAGAATTTGCCAGTTTCAATCTTTGCAAAATAGTTACCTTAAATCAACATAAAAACACTCCTAAAAACCCCAAGAAGTTTCTTCAATTTAGCAAACTCAAAATCCATTCTAGAAATGTCTTCTTTAGAATACTGTCACCAAAATTACTATAAACACAAGATTATCTCTCCTCACCATAGTCTGTGACTGATTTGGGAGCACGCTGTTCTGTTTCTGCATTGCGTTTCTTATTCTTGGATTTCCAAGCATGGTACACTTTTAGCCTTCGGTGGAACTCTTCTCTGCAAGCTGCCAAGAGTTCAATATCTATCTCAAAAAAGGAAGAGGGAAAGAATGAGGGAGAAAAATCAGAAAAATTATTTACTAAATGCTTTTGTATATTGATAGGTGTATGATTTGAGATCAAGTTGTAACTCTACTATGCTACAATGTAATATAATAAACCCTCATTCTCTGCAGCACAGGGTCTGTGTTTCATGGCCCAGAAAGTCCCTCAGAGTTTAATATGTCTCCTCTTCTCCTTTAGAGTAAAGGCAGCCCCCAAAGCAGCTTTTGTACAGGCAGATTTGGAGCAGTGAAATGCTACAAATTTTCATGTTGACAGTATCACAACACAGCAGTACAGAAAAAAATTAAAACAGATAAAATTTCACCACTGAACTTTATTTCTGCAGCTGAAAAAAAAGAAAACCAGCAATTAGACTTCTCAGATTTAGGTTCTTTCTCTACTTATATTTTTTCTGAATCTCATTATACTAAGAAACTGAATGATCAAAGCTTTTTCATTAGTCATCTAAGAGTATCCAAGCTGGCTTCACTAGGAACAAACTCCACATGTTACTGCACCACCCATCCAGCTGAAAACATTGCTCCAGTCTTGCATATGTAAAAACAGTAACAGAGGATAAGTTTATTTCCAATTTCTACATCCAGGGAGAAACCCTGAGTGATATTATTAAACAACTGCTTTCAATCAGAAACAGGAAGAAACAATGGCATGTAATAAAGGAATAATTCATATCTGTTTCTATCTTCATAGCATTGAGGGAAAACTGATTAATGCCCCACTGTAAGCTTCCTGAAAGACATTACACATTTTGGAAATTAAAGAATAATATGAATATCTAAGCCAGAAAAGATTTTTACACTGTGCCTTACATGACATTTTTGCTTTCTTTATGACCTGGTGACAGCAAGAAGTCCTAGCAAAAAAATTCTTAGAACATGCAAATTCTAGGTAAAGCATAATAACTATTATTCCGTTTGTGGAAATACATAAAAATGAGTAAACCTAATTAAGAAATTKTAACACATTTTATGGCCTAAGTAGTTTAATATCATAAATATATMATCACTAAAAGAGGTAACAAGAGAAATTCTGTATCCTTAATATGGAAATAGTTTCATGTATTGTTCTTTTGAGGGTAAGAGAACTTTTTTAAAATTAGTTTGTTATTCACTCCAACTTAAATRAACTTTTTATCTTTGTTATAGGAAGAAAGTAACACCTTTCACACAACTACAACTTGAACTCTTTCTCAAATCAGAAAAAACCCACTTACCACAGGATGTGTTGATTGTATCGCGAAGCTCTGCATATTTCCACTTACTAAGATCATGCTTCTTAGTACCAGCAGCAGCTTTTGTGGCTTGCACTGCAGGACCCCTACAATTATTTTAAAAATAGATATGTATTTTTTCAAGTATCATACAGGAATTGTTTTAAGRGGAGGAAGAGATACGATGATCAACAATGCATCATGCTTATTACCATGCAAATCAGTAGCAGAATTCTAAGGCAAAATACCACATAATTTTCAATATGTTCAAACTATTAAGAAAAAATGAAAATATATTTTATGTTCAAAATCATATAGTAATCTGATTCGCCTCCTAGAGATTAAAAGGAACTGCCATTAATATTCCTTATGTATGAAAAGACACACATTCTATTTATGTGTATCTCATCCCACACTGATGTATATTTACTTACTTAGTACTACCCAAGATGCAGAAAACAGACAACAAAGACTGACCATAGACATTTTTAGTTCCATTTGAAAAAGAGACAGGGAAAAATATTTCTGAAGCAGAAGAAGGAAGAAATGGCATTTCCTCTGCTGTTTAAAATTGGTCTGGGACAAAATCCTTGTTCCAGAACTTGAGAAAATATTCTGTCTTTGACAAAAGCCAAACTTGAAGGAAGAAACCAAATTAATTCTATATTAACTGTATAGTGCCTGTCTGAGAACAGCAACATTTATTCTGGGAGTGATGATATTGATCATCCAGAAATACCAAGGTAAAAAAGACCACTCAGAGGAAAGGCTGACCAGTAAAAAAAAGACTCATCCAAACCCAGTGTTTTCCAAAGGCAAAAGGTATTCATCATGTAGGTAATATGCAAGTAAGTCAACAGTAAATGCAAGTGAGAAATTATTACTAAAATCTCCATCAACTTTAACAAAACGTACAAGGTTTCCACGGACATAATGAACATTACATGTAAAGATAAGCCTTAATTCACTTTTTTCCCCCCGAAAATATGGTCTGGATAAAAAGTGGAAGAACCGTTCCTCAGGAATGGCAAACTTTCTGTGGATTATTTGTATATAAAGGTCAAAACACTGTGACGATCAGCACACTTTTTAAACACTAAGGAATTCAAGAACAGACACATGATTTTACCAACCTCCATTAATGCTCATGACTAAACATATAAACCAAATTGAATTCTTTCAGGATCTGAGAGTTTGTTCAGAAGAAGCTGGATCTTTAAGAGGCTAGCAAATTCTTGATGCAACCACAAGAAACCAGGCCTTTTCATCTGAAGGTCTGTTTGTGCAGTACCTTTGTGCAACTGGCACATTACAATAGGTATAATCTGGTGAATATTAGTTTCATGTTTATTTTTCCATAAAGGTCTCATGTGGTACTGTGAAGTTTAATGTCTATTTTCCTTTTTTAATTAACAGGTTATAAATATCTATTATAACCTGAAAATTTTCTTTATGAACACACAGCAGTTTTGAAAGCAGAGACAACAAATGCAATTTAAATTTCATTGAATAAACCAACCTGCTTAACCAAATGTTCTTCTTAATAACAACTGAACCATCTCTTCAGTATAATTAAAACAACAGAATCTTACTGTGGCAGTATCAGCTTAATACCTACTCATACTACTAATCCGAGTCAACACAGCTTCCAGTCAGAGTAGGTGAGAAGTCCAACATAAAAAATTAACTCTGACTTAGCACTACTCGTAAGTGTAAAACAAATAACTGGACAAACTCCTTCAAAATATATACTTTAATATTTTGTTATTATTGGCATACCTGTGGGACATTAAAGGATTGCTGCTAAATAATTTCCGCTGCCTGGTGTCTAACCTTCTTGAACCTAATTTGACAAATCCTAAGGATTTTCCTTATTTAGCAACACTACCCACCACTCTAAGAGTTTGCTACCTAATTTAGAGCAGCAAAACTAGGCTGTACAATCTCTGGTTAAACTAGTAATCTTAAAGAATGTTAATCCAATTGAATGGCTTAGTCTTTCTGTTAGGGTACTACTCTGCACTTTGAAGATCATTTATTTGTTTTCTATATGACTTTAGCATAACGGTCTGGCAGTAACAGGAGCATCACAATTGACATTCAATCTTCACTGCTCAATCTGAGAGTTATGTATCATAAACAGCATTTTCAGACTGTAAAAATACAAAAGTTCAGTCTCAAATAAAAAATTTCCAGTGTACGAAAAGTGAGAAAAATTTAGTTAAACAAGCATGCACTAAGAAGTGTTGCATTTTAAATTCAACCAAAACACAGAGCCTCTGATTTTACCCCAAAGTTTTCTCATTTTTTGTACATTAAAAATTGGCCATTATCATTGGAGCAATGTCAGTATATGCAATACAATATGGCCATTTAAATTCACATGCTACCTTAATTACRCACAATGTGGTTTATTCCTATTCTTAAAATATCACTGCAAGAAACAAATTTTATTAACAGCTGCATTGCCAATTATGAGTGCTACAGCTAGAAAACCCATCAATCATGTGAGACAGGACATATGCACTACATATACACAGCTTAGTAACTTGTTTAACAATTTACAGTTTAAAACTCTGAACAATTTTTCTTCTTATGTAAGCTTCAGAAAGTCAACGTCAAAGGTTATTTCCGTCCTCAAGTTGCAGAAAACACTTTCTAATTACTTGCTGATATGGAAGACATCATAACAATTTCTTTGAACAGATAATTAGTATTTTAATACCAACTAGTATATTCAGACCTAAACCTGCATTTGCCTTTCCTACTGCATTATGCATAAAATCTTGCGTTACCATTCAAGAAATATGAAAGTGGGATTTTGTTTGGGTATCTTAAGAGAGGTTTTAATATGCTCTTACCATGGTAATTTTCAAAACTGCTTTTATTTAAAGGGAACTGTAATTAGAATATTTTCTTATTAAACGCACCAACAGTTACAGTACTATTAGATAACTTCATTAACTCTATGTTGAATCTGTAGAAATACACCTTTAAAAGATATGGAGCCTAGTGTTCTATTATCACAAAGGTGAAAACAGAAGAAAGCTGGAGAAACATTAAGAAAATTACACAAAATACCAGGGTATGTGAACTATTCTTATTCTTTTTTAATATAATCAATTAAAATAGCACAAAAATAATTGTTGGGGAAAAAAAGGTGTTGTTAAAAAGGAAATTTATCTGAAAGAAATAATTTACTTATCTGCTTATCACTTTAAAAAAACCCCAGATTCCATTACTTTTAATTCCATAATAATTCAACCCATTTCACATGTGATTTGTTTTTATACAATGATTGATTCACTGGTGTTATATCTTCTCACCTACCTAGACAATATTTCTGACATTTCTGTGGCCATTTGTTCCCTATAAGAAAATTGGTAAATGAGCATAAACCAAACATATTGATATAAAAACGGCCTTTATAACTGAGAAAGTCTCTTGCCAATCAAACTGAAGTCAAATGAAGTGCACAGGAAATGGCTTATTTTAAATTATTTCCATTCAGACACACACACACATACAGATTTTTATATACATATACATATATATATACACACACACACAGAGTCTTGATTCTGTAAAGTGCAATAAATCACACAGGGCGGTGAAAAACAGATGGTATGTGAAAAATTTTCCAGCAATTATATAATAATTTTAAAATACATATTATTAGATATATTTTATTATTAAAGGGTTTATTAGATATAAGCAAAGTAGTAAATATAAATTATTACAAACTGATTTAGAGACTACAGATGCACACTAATAAAGACTACTATGGGGTATTAGTATATAAGAGGACAATATCAATTTGTTTTGAATTAATTAGTGGGGGTTTTTTCTATTAGAGCATTCAAACGGTAAAAAATGCCATACGCAGTCATTTGTGGATTTGTTCCATTGTCTCTGCAAACAGAAGATATTTATGTTAGATAAACTACTTCCTAGTTAATACTCTAATAAACCAAAGCGAAAAAAGGTGGTTCATAGCATTTCCTGCTCTCTCGCATCTTCTCTATCTTATGAATTTTTCTTAACTTTTTTTTTAACTGATTATATAGACCTTTTTCCCCCCAAGTTTCTCATTCGATCATGACTTAAATTATAATCTGGAAAAAAGTGTACAAGTGAAAACTTCCCCCAGCCTTTCTCCCCTGTCCAATCTTCCAAAATCAGAGTCTTTGAGACATGCTACTGATGTATTTCATGCTTGGATAAGCGTATCACGAGAAGTAATAGCAATCCTCATGTAGCTACTCCAGGAACAGGATTGGATGCTTCTTCATGCCAGCTGTGAACAGACCCTGAGTCCAACTGCTATACTGGAAACCCACAGGTGCACACACGAAGCACTAAACATCGCTACAAATTAGGACTTTTTTTGGATTGTTCCAATGCAACACCCAGAACAGATACATTCACAATACTTTCTCTAAAACTAACTTTTTTTGGTGTTATATGCTACACTGCATGTTTCAATAGCCACATAAATTAGAAACATTGCACAGTTGAAAGCAGATATTTATTATTTCAATTATTTTTTACTTAAGTGCTGAATACCTACTGTTAATTTACCCCTAGTGCAGTAAATCACTTATTACACATCCTTTCAAACTGTGCATAAGTAGTAAAATTGGATAAAGCTAGAAGATGTCCAGCATAGATAGAATAAGCACAAATAAAAATGCTGGATCTGCTCCCAGAACAAAGAGCTATTCTTCTTCGACAGAAACCAACAAATACATTTTTCAAGGGAACTGCCAATACTTAGGTACCTTGAAATATCTATGAAAGCTAATGGTGAATGCTGCAAGGTATCAAGAAAAGAAACAAAGGAGAGGCTACTCATTTTCAAATATGACAACACAGAAGTGTCACATGTTCCTTAAAAATGAGTATATAAAATCCCCTTTTTATTATTCTTTTCACTCCACAGTTAGCACCACACAACAGAAAATACTCTTTTATTCATACTAATGTATGAACACGAAACCATTTTTTACAAAATTGTGTGAAAACACTGTAGAACCAGAACACAGTATGAAGAACAGTATGAAGTCATACATGCCTTATCCTACTACAGCAAAATTTAACAGAAAAGGTAAATATATACAAGTCAGTGATTTGAGTGTTATCATATGGTAATACGTCAGCCTCAAATGTAGAAGATGGCAGACTGTGACTGCTTTACACTCTAGTAAAATTTTGATTGGTATCATATAAAGTAAGTCCTGAGAATCTAGGATTTAATTATTAAATTACATATTTTGTTCTAACCAACAGTTTTCATTTCACTGAATTTCCATAGTTGCTGCCTTTAAGGCAATTCCTGAAGTTATATGAAAATCTATCCTTTGACTTCAGTAGAAGATATTGGAGTCTAGAGAATGTTTTAGTTTGGTTTTAAACAAATCAAAATAAAATAAAATCAAAGATTAAATTAAAAGCATTCTATTCAGGTTTTGAATGTCCTTAAAACTATTTGAAGTAGACTTTAGAAACAAAAGGAAAAAAAATTGCCAATGAGATTGAAAAAAATTTCATATAGGCAGAAAAATTTATTACTTTTTTCTAGATTTATGTATTGTTCAAGAAAGGATTTACATCACTATGATAACTTGTTCAGCACTTTCCAATCATTCAGAAGAGTCTTCAGTCTCCTACCACTAGCTACACAGCAGAGAGAAACTGGCAGTCAAAGAGTTATGATGATTGTTAGCTCATCATCCATTCTGGGATTATGCAAGAAAGACAAATGTCAAAATCACCCACAAGAAGGAGGAAACACTGTGGAGATCAGAGCTTCACTGACAGAAAAGTTACTGAATTCTCTGAGTTCTTCTTGTCTATTGCCTCCCTTCTTCCCCATTTAAGAGAACTCTGCCAGGCTCCAACACTAGCGTGACTTTGTGTTTACCTTCAAAGAACTGCACCAAAATCGAAACGGAAAGGGGTGAAGCACTGAAACAGGCTGCCCAGGGAAGCTATGGATGCCCCATCCCTGGAGGTGTGCAAGACCAGGTTGGATGGGGCTTTGAGCAACCTGGTTTAGTAGAAGGTGTCCCTGCCCACAGCAAGGGGTTGGAACAAGATGATCTTCAAGGTCCCCTTCCAACCCAAACCATTTTGATTCTATGAACTGAGCATGTCAGTCTTATCTGAGACAATATGACAGCTATCGTATAACTGAGGGCAAAACCATAACTATTTTAGTGGAAGTGTCTAAAAGTCAGTATTGTACATGACGAAAATAAATTACCCACCTATCTGAAGCAGCTATCAAAAAAAAAAGTATACATCTAGATAAAATTCGGGTAGCAAAGGGAACACATCTGGGAGCTTGAAATTCCATGGAAATGTGAGGCATTTTCTTGCACTCCTTCTTTCAACAACAACAGAGTAGAGTAGTACTAATGAAGTCACCAAGTATGTGATCACATCCACAGGTTCCTTTATGCAATTTGACCAGTAAGTACCATTTTTACTGGAACTTCTAAGTTGCTTCTAAGGCATCACCTTTTACACATGAAGAGCTCTTGCTTTGCAGATAGTCAGTGTGGTTCTGTATACCAAAAGTTAAGCTCTTCTTATGACACATCAAAAACTCACACAAAACAAAACCAACACATTTAATTTTCAAATCCATCTATGTTAGATATATTCATTCCACTTGAAAAAAACTTACCAGTCAGGACTCAGAAATAACTATTACTTCTGCACTCAAAGAGAGCTTCTTGTTTAAAAAAAGAACCCACACACAAATTCACACTGCACAAATGGAACCATCAAGTCCTAGCAAAACTGTACCTTATTACTACTTACCACTAAAGAAATTCCATTCCCTACTTTAATTGAGTAATAAAAATCAGAACTTAAAGTTTGCCATCCTTGTCAGAACTCAAAAAGAGAAAGAGAACTGCAGTCATATTCACAAGCACCTACGAAATTACTGATGCAGCAAGATGCAAAATGAAGACAGTCTTATTTAAACAGAAGCAATCTCTTTCTAACAAATTTGAAAAACATTCTAATATACTGACTTAAGATGTCCACTTAATGAGCAGAAAGATAAACAAAAGCAACAAGAGCATAGTCTTCTCAAACGGGTCAGGAGAGGAAGAAGAAAAATACACAGACCGAGAAAAATGTAACTACTTAACTCCATACCTGCGCAAACCTAAATCAAGCTGAGCTTCATCACTGATGAGCTCTGCCTCACTCTGGGCAATCCTCATTGCAAGTTCATGGTCACGACGTTCCTGTTCAAGCACTGCCTGGTGCTGGGTTTCCTCCTCTCGTTCTCTAGCTAGCTGAGCCTCAATTTCAGCCTATTTTAGAAAAAGACACCTTTAATCTTCCCAATCAAAACCAAAATGCTACATAAGCAATATCAGAAAAATATGCTAAGTAGTGTATTAATAGCTTTTCAAAACATGAAAAGTTTACAGAACTGAAAAATTAACAGCATTAGTATCTAGTTTGACCCAAGAAAAACAAAACAGCTACAAATTGAATCTTGCTTTTCATATAGTTTATCAAATTATTATTGTCCACCACTTGTATTGCCTTTTCAAATAAAGTGCCAAATAATTATTACTTATTTTTAAAAAAAATGAAACTTTTTGTTCACTATTATGAAAACTAATCTTTAATAGTTTTTAGAATCATTAAAACTCAAATGATAGAGAGACTGTGGTTACCCCTCCATAGCGCTAACACAATACTTCCTTGATATTCTGCTCTTGGCATTACAGGACTTTGTATTAGGCACTGCTTTGCATATAGCTCTGGGGTTTATTTTGAAAAGGGATTCAGACAGACAGTGGAATCCTCTGCGGAACTGATCTGGCTCTGAATTTAAGCAAATGGTAAAACTTCCAACTTAGTGCAATGGAGGAGCAATTTAAATATACTGCCTCTGCAGAGCAAAACAACAATAGCAGTTTACCATCATTACTTAACAAAAAGCCTTACACACACAGTAAGTAAAACAGAACTATCCAATTCATACTTCCAAAAGACATATACAACAAGTTTTAGCAGTGCCTTTATTGGTGGCCAAAAGTCAGCAAAGGAAACAAAGTTGCTTCCCACTCATCATTGTGAAGTTGTACCACTAAAGGTATGCAGTTACACCAGTGATTTTACCCTATGAATCCCATTTTAGATTAGCTGATAGGATAACCACCAGGAGGAAAGATGATGAAAAATTAACTTTATGTGGGAGAACGAAACACCCTACTGGATTATGTATCTGCTGTGTATCCAAACACAGCATTTTTAAGTGTAAATTACATTCTGCATCGCAGATATCCACATCTCAGAAACAAAGAAACATTGATAAAGACAATCCCTACAGATGTTCTCTCAAGACTGCTATCTATCCCAGGTCACCCAAGCAATCTCAAAGACAAAAGGAATAGAAGGGTATAGGGACCAAACACACCTCAGAGTGAGAGCTCGGTATGAAATCAGTAAGAACTGCAAGAAATCAAGGGGGAAAGGTAGAAGTGGGGTTGAAGCTGCACGTATTTAGCCTACATAAATGTAGCCAAAGGGGCTACCAAGGACAGTCCTGTATCCTCTCATTATTACCAATATTCTGAAAGTGTTTGCCATTAAGCAAGTATATGACACAGTCCAAGTCCAGATGTGACTTCCAATAAAAGAGTGTCAAGCTTGCCTGGACCATCTGCAAAAACTTCAAAGGCTAAACTAGGATTCTCCAGTGTTGTGTATTTTTAACTTTAAAATAACCTTTAAAACCCTTTAAAAACCGATGCACCTCTACTCAGAAGATCTGAAGTTGCATGTGAACTAGAAATASGTGATCTGTCTTGGAATGCCCTAATCATGACTTTTGCCTTATATWTATTACTAAAGCAACACTGGTACGACTCTGAGACATGCATTTAGAGAATGAAGCCATTAGACTCAGTGGAGAACGTAAGCTGCAAAAAAGACTAAAAAATAAGTAAATAAATACAACAAACAGACAATCCCCAACCAACCACCACAATATCAAAAAATCTCTCAAAGCCACACACAACTAAAGCATTAACCTGCATACGCTTTTCTTCCTCTTCCCTCTTTTTTCTCTCTTCCTCTTCTTGTTTTCTCTTTGCCTCAATCTCAGATTTCCTATTACAAAAGAGGAGAAGGAAATAAAAACATGTTATTATGATGGAAGTGAACAAGAGATAGCAAAAGATAGAAAGTCTCTTTCTTAATGCTAATCCAGAAGTCGGGACAGTTCTGATGACAGGACATTATATGTAAGTCAAGGAATTTTTCAAGTTCATCTGTATTTCCAGCTGCATCATATAATTTCTTCCATATGCTATTCTGACACTTGCTTTATAAATCACTGGGAAAGGAAACATTTCAACACTGCACAGCACACCAGGAATACAATCCAAGTGACTCCAAGTGTAATGGTATTAAAAACAACCTCATTAAAAAGCCTTTCCTGTTTTCTTCTCATTCTATAACCAGCAACCTATTCAAATTCAAGACTCACAGGCGTCTTTCCTCTTCTTCCTTCCTTCGTTTTTGTTCTTCCTCTTCACGTCTCTTTCTTTCTTTTTCCATTTCCTCCTGAATGCGTCGTAGCCTCTCTGCTTCATCCTCTTGCTGCTTCTTCTTTTGCAGGGCACTCAGAAGCTGCTCTGAGCTTTTAACTAAAGCATCATATTCTTTCTGTATCTGTTCTCTAGTCATTATAGTGGTCTGCAAAAATAATGAGGGGATTATTATTTTGCATTTTTACTTCACTTTTAAAAATGTATATTGAAAAAAATTTAAGTGAAATGAGAGCACTGAGCAGTATAATTCAATCATATATACAGTTTGGGTTGAGGAAGCTTGAGTCTATTCTTCYCTTTCTAAAATCCTGAGGATCCATTACTCTCCCCTCATATAAAACCATAGCAAGTAATCTCCATTTAATCACTGAATTAAACATGACTTCTTTTTAAAACATGCCTTCACATTTTAAATCTTGATGTTTTAACCAACATAATTTAATTCTTAACATGCTAGGATGGAAATTAAGGCCTGCCCATGTGTCTTTTGCATTGTGTTCTTATCTTTTTTAGTGGTTATTTACAGCTCTTTTATGTCATAGCATACAATAGTTTTTCTTAATACTTCAGCTAAAACTCAGAAAAAATATTGCACCGTGCTGTGACTTTTTCTAAAAAGTTATTAGTAACAAGTGACAGGTTGAAAATGCTTCAAAAAAAAGCCTTTGATACATACGTTTTCAAACCTTATTGACAGGTGTAATTTCATTTCATTTTACAATTCAAATTATAGGAATAAAACGGCAATATGGGTTTTTTGCTGACCTTTTCTGATAGTGTATCATGATGATAATCAAATTATACCATTTTTATTACAAAAGAGAATTCTAAGTTTACAGGTTAACTCTACCATCTTTTCAACCGTGATTTTAAATAGAGAAATCTTAATATGGTACACTAAGAAAGATATAATATTGCATGACACAAGAATTCAACAAACCAAATTTTTTCTAACATTAATGCATGCCAGTATGCTTTCATTTTTGTCTTTGTGCTTCTCTGGTAAGAAACAGAGAACTATAGACCCTGAAGCATAATCAGCAAGCTGAATTCTCTTTACTACCAAGTCTGAAAAAAACTCATAACTGGAATAGAAATCTGTGATAAATGCTTGTCTGTTTCAGCCCTGATTAAGTTAAAATATTGCTAATATGCATTATTCCAATAATGAAAGCAACAAACAAATTATTGACACTCATCTCATAACATCAAAGTGCATTTTTGCTTTAAAACCTTCAGTGCCAATCTTGACACACAGATAATAATACCAAAGTCTAGACATATGCACCTAGTTTCAGAATTCACTTCAGTTATATTCACAAATAATTTTAAACAGGAATTACCCAATAACTGAGAATTAAGATCACTATATTAAAGTATCTCTTCTATTAAGAAAAATGCATTGGCCTTCACCTTTAGATAAAGCTTTTTAAAGATTCCAGTAACAAGACACTATTTCTCTCATTATTATCACATACCTTAATTTTGGTCATTGAAGCATCAATAGAATCCTCCAGCTCCTTGACCTGCTTGCTTGTCTCTGCTTTCCCCTCCTTCAGAGCACTTACTACTTCGTTAAATTTATCAAGTCTCTTCTTCAGTGTGCGCACTTTTATCAGGCCATCAATGCTGTGAAGGTAAAACAGCTTACTTGTATCTTGAGATGATTTTAGAAGGTGATATTTTTAAAACTCCACTAATCACTCATGTAAAAAAGGTAGACAGGGGAGACAAGTTATGCCTTCTGACAAAACTCACACTCTTTTTTGAAATTGAAACATTATCACATCAAGTAACTAAGTCATGGAGCCTTTTGCGAACAGTAACTAAAACTAATTAGCAGACTGAGACTCAAAACAGAAAAATGCATTTTTATTTTGAGAATTAGTTTGGGTTCTTCCCCCCCCGCCCCCCAATAATAAATCATTAGTATCCACTAGAAGATTTAGAAGATTTTAACTGGAGGGGATAAAGGTTGAGTAGTGCCATTCATTCAAAGACTAATAATGGAACTGAATCAGATAAAACTTAACTACACAGCAGGGAACAGAGTCATTACAGCCCACAGGACTGAAAAAACAAGGCTGGGGAAGAGCCCAGGAAAACGTGGGAGTTTTTTAAGAACTACTATTGAATGCCCCACACAGAAGTTACAACTCTGCAGTCAGTGTTCCTAAACAGAAATCATTGAACTGGGATTCACAAAAACAACACGCGAAAGTAGAAACTAAATCAAATCATTAAAGATGAGTATTAAATAGCTTAAAAATAAAGGAAAATTGTCAGAAATGCCAAAATTCAAAACGAAACATAATTATCAAAGGATGTAAAAGGAAACACTTTATAAGAGACCCACTATTAGAACAGAGTTGGATCTCTATCAAAGAACATAAAGGTGTTAGCAGAGCTTAATGACTGAAGTGGTTTTTCCATCAGTATTCCATGCAATCAGCTAATGGAATTAATTTCAAGAGGAGACAAGACAGACAGAACACAATTATTTCTAAGATAAAAAAGAAAGGGAGCCTATAGAAGAAGGGGTGAACAGCTAAAGGACAAAAATTAATGAGTTTAAATTTAATTTAGACAGCTTTAATAAAGGATTCCTATAACCAAGGTTGTCACTGAAGGATTTTATGAACAAAGAACTAAAGAAACATATCTTAGGAAAGGTTCAGATTTAGTCTATTCATCTTTGGGAAAGAGTGAAGGACAAAGAACCTCTTGGTCTCCCTTCAATTGCACTTAACATCATTCTGTGATTTCCGATATACTTAGTTAAATACAGTAAATCTCCTCTTCTTACATTTGCAAGAAAATATTATTTAAAACCTATTTTCTTCAACCAAGGAGTATCTTCTTACCGTGGTTTGTGCTTTCTCTTGCAAAGCCACATACGAATAGTCTTTTGTATTTTAACGCAGGCACTGGCTCGATATTTTATTTTATTTTTCACTGTAAACACACAGAAAATATCGAGTCTTAATGTTTTATACAATTTAACACAACTTCTATCTTCCTCACACATTTGATGTCTTAAAACCATATGTAGACTGCACATGCTTGAGAGTTTGTTCTAAATCGGAACCACAACACTTACAACATAGTGAACAGCAGATTTCACAATCTTGGGCCAGGCATAAAGGCTTCCACCCAAACCCAGAAGAATCAATGGAATGCGTGCACACTCACACATCCCTCCAGATTCACAGACATCAGTAACCTGTATTAAAAGTCACAGGATCTAGCAAGCAGGAAACACTCAGCTTGAAGTCTTAGTCCAGTGCTGAAGGGTAAACAAGTAGCCAATATCTGCTGGAGATAATAAAGTGGCCGCAAATTTGCTGAGCATTTCTCTACAATACTGGACTGAAAAAAAGAAAAAACACAACCTCTAGCTTTTGTTCTAATACAGCGTCATCTAAAGACTAACTAAATGATTGGGACCAGGAGGCAAGTTAAACAGAGAATCTAGGCACTGGCACATGCACATGTGCTGAGTATTTCAGAAGTACAACAATACATGCAGTTTTTACAGATCTATTAGAGGAAACATAGATGCCTAAGAAATCACACTGCCTGTAGCACATGGTTTGTGAACACAGTGATGTTTAACCACTGGACTTGGGTGGTCACAAAGATGCACTCTACTTCTTGTGTATCTGTTTCAGCTTTGTTCCAGGGAATAAAATTGGCTTCAAATTTCCCGTAAAATACTACAAAGAAGACAGACATATCAATATTATTTCCCCAGGTTTCTACTTTTTGGACACAGTGACAGACTTTGTCCTACCTTTCTTAAAAAACATACACTAAACAGCATAAATTTCTAGGTCAAACCCAAGATTTTAGTGTTACAATTTCTGATGTCTGAAACCTGTATCGTAAGAATTCAGAAATTCTATTTGATCCACTATAAACAACAACAAATAACATCCAATTAGTGACAGATGTAGAAGTCATGGCTGTGCTGGCCCAAATGCAGAGCTATGTGTGCACTGGAATGATGTCTTTATGTTTTTCTTCCCCATTTTAATGCATCCTTTTCACCCTCCATGTTATTATAGATCACTGACATTCTGCATCGGAACTTTTCCCATCTCCCAGACACCTTTATTGAAGCACACCACAGCACCACTCTCTATTCCATACCACCTCATTCCTATTCTGCACAGTAAACTTCAAGGCCAGGCTGGATGGGGCACTGAGCAAACTGGTCTAGTGGGAGGTGTCCCTGTCCGTGGCAGGGGGGATTGGAATGAGATGATCTTTAAGGCGCCTTCCAACCCAGGCCATTCTATGATTCTACAGACTGGGCAGCACAAGCACTTAGAAACTGAGTATCAACAGTGACGGAGACTTATTTGCTGATGAGCAGTAATTTCTGGGAGTTGTTTGCCCTGTAATTCATGTCAATACTTTCAAACATGCAGTTTCTGTCTGGAGATGACAATCTCTGTGCAGAACTAAATGACTCCATGTTGCCAGCTAAGAGTGGAACTACTCTTTCCTGCAGATGCTGAAGTCTCTTCCCGGAAAGGCCTGTGATAGCTGGTTAGTTACATGCACGTGATCATCGAGGCTTTGGTAAGGACCCAAGCAGACTGGACACGCGAGACCAGTGCTGGGCCTTGTAACACCTCTGCTGTAACCCTCCCCTAGGTACCTAACACGGAGCACAAAAAAAAGAAAAATCTCACCAACCTTGAAATCAATTACTTGGACTTCAGTATGTAAACATCTGCTATTCCTGTCCTTGGCCACATTTCAAGGTGATAATCATAGCTTTGCTGTATTTCTAACAAATATTTTGATTTAATAAAACATAAAATACATACATTTAATCACCGAGAGGGAACACCACTGAACTTTTTTCCAACGACTGCAGATAAGCCAGCGATTCACTCGTTTAACCAGCTCTGCTAAGTGATCCGGATCAGACTTCATTATCTGATCAAACTCTGCGAACTAAATAATAAGTCAAAACAAGTTTTACAGATTAGGAGAACAGACAGTGTTAGGCATTATTCTTTAAGATCATGCTGAGTTAAAATGTTAAAATATTTTTAACATAAACTGTATGTCATCATTATATCAGCTTTCAATTAAGTAAAGTGAGCAGACAAATTTGGCATCACTATATTGTTTAATGATAACAGAAATGACAAATGCAGATTTTTTGTTTGTTTGTTTTATTGATGTCCAACACCTGGCATTTTGAGTAATCTAACCAAAATCTAATCAAAAATATTTATTGCCAAAATTTTAAAAATCAATTGCTTTTCTACATCCTGAACCTTAACTCTGGCCTTCCACAACTTCAAGACACATCTAATTATATACATATCTGAGGAAAAAAATAAATGCTGAAAGCACTCCTCAATTTTTAACCTTTGTATAAGACTCCCATTGAAGGCAACCTTTTCTGATAATCCTGCACTTCYGCTTTTCAGTAATTATGATAATAAGAATATTCTTCTGGGACTACAATAATTTTCCTTTTTCATCACAATAGCTCTCTACTTCATCTTCTTTCTCCGAATAGCAGCAGCAATGCTTAGAATTACAGAAAGAGATTTCAGCTATAAATAGATTTTACTTGAAGATACTACTTCTTGGCTTGGACGTCCTCTTTTTAATAGTTAACATAAGTCTTGGAATATAAACATTGCATTAAAAATACTGCAGCATCAGCAACAAGACTATAAAACCCTTTGTATTAGTACTAATACTGGGTTTTTTTCAAAGAAAATGAACAGTATTTGCAAAAATCCTGGGCAATCTTATTTAGGTTGGCCACACTTATCAATGTGTTGAACAGTGTCACCTTCAAAGGTCCCTTCCAACCGACATTGTTGTAAGATTCACATTCATGAACTCCAAGAAAAGGATTACCTTGCCAGGTCTAAAAAACACCTTGGTTAGCCCAAATTTGTAATCATTTTCATTCAGTCCCAGGGCTTTAAACAGGGCCTGAAACACAGAAAACAGAAAGGATTATATTCTGACTCCTTCAAAAAACAACCCCACAATACATCTTCTCTCCTGGATGATATACAAGAATTAATTTCTTTCTTACTTTGCAAAAAAGCCTAGGGTCCAGTCGAGCCAATTTTTCAGGCAAGTACTTCTTGTACATATTATATAATTCATGAAATGAAGCTCGTGAAGGGAAACCACCTTGCATCAAATCCAGAACTGACACCATCCCTAAATTCACAGAAACACATGCACAAAAGCGGATGTCAGTAACATGTAAATTAAGCAGTGAATTTTATGATAACCAGTCGTTTATGACATAAGACCCAAAGACATTGTTCAGAGACTAAACCACGAAGTTCAGCTGGGACTTGATCAAACCTCTAGCATTTTTTGATACTGCGATCAGTCACAAGAAGTTTATACTGAACACAAGAGGAAAGCCCATAAAGTCTCCCTATTTGAGAGGTAAGTAACACTCAATCATGTTGAGGATTTTTTTTTTAATATTTCTAAAATTTTTTTTCTTTTTCAGCAGGTCTGACATTTTCATTTTTAAAGGGAAAAAAAACTCCAAAACCAAAACCCAAACCCCTGAATAATGCCCAACCAGGCTTTTATTTTTATCATGTCAATGGTATTTGTGAAATGTGGTGCAGATGCAACATCAAATACATATGCAGCGCTAGAACATGTAGTGTCCTTGAAATACAAGRTATCAGTTGCTAAGACGTAACTTTTAACGTCCTGAATAATGTTACTACATTTTAGCTGCAACTAGGACATCAGTAAATCCGAGACAAAATCAGTAAGATTCAAATTACTTCAGGCAGCACAGGCCATACCAGTTTTTACCCACTACTTTACATAACCCTATCAACACAGGCTGCATGTAAGTTTTTAAGTTAACCCTTAACTTGTGGTTCCTGTCATAAAACTCAATCTTTTGCATATCTGCTTTCAATAGAAATTTGATTTGTTTATACTAAGTCTTTGTTTTCCAAAAAGTTCAGTGGGGCACGAGCAAATAAAGCCGTAAATTTGGAAAGGATCTAGCATTTCAAGAATAATGAAGATGCAGCATTGAGTCCATGTTGAATGTTCAGCTCCAAATCAATAGTGATATAAAGAAACTTTGAAAAAGTAAACCAGCATGATTAAACTCAATCATAGTATCTATAAAATCAAAGAACACTGATGTGCTTCAATTATTAGATAGCTAACACTGACTGCCTCTAAATGCACACAGCAGTTTCTAACACTTCAACTGGCAGAGAAATTTAAAATTCTATTGTTGCAGACTGAACTGCTGCCCTAATAACACTGTGGGCAACACAAAAGGTAAATTCAGCCCTAGATCAAGATATCTAAATTTATGTACCCAAAAATGGCTTCTTACATATGCACCTGGTGTCTGAGCTCTCATTATAATAAAACAGTTGATGGAAATTACATCAACTTTTCTTGCGAGGAAGAGACCTTATGGCAGTTCAGATTAATTATTTCTAGGGTTCTATTGACTAAAATGAGTGCTATGTTACCAAGAATCTAAATAGCCATTCACAAGGCATAAATAACCTACCTTCTAGAAAACAGTTCAAGCAAGGAAATACTACTTTCATCCCAAATATTTCAAACTTAGCTTAATATATAATGCCCAAAGTAAAAAACACAGGGAAAAGTACCAGAGGCATACATTACCTGAACACTGAAGCTGAGAGAGGATCTGTCCTCCTTCAAAATGATGACTTGTCATCTTTAGATTAGGTTTGATACAGCGAATAAAGCTGGACCCCTAAGACCAAAGCAAGAAGTTAGTAGAATCTACACATTTTTTGAACTCCTAAAATAGCAGTTAATCACGTAAAACTTAYGGGTGGAAAAGAAAAAATACAAAATAATAGTATTCTAGAAGAGAAATACTATCATTATCATAGAATCACAGAATATTAAGAGGTTGGAATGGATCTTAAACATCATCTAGTCCCAGCCACATTCTTTTTCTCTCCTATATCAGTTTCGCACTCTAACCTTGGTCTTGATGTTACTGATCTCAATGCTCAAGCTATTAATTGGATCATCAATTTTGTGAAGTTTTCACTCAACTTTTCTTCTTAACATGAATACAATCTAACTGTGATTTATCAGTCTAGATTCTACTACCCTCATTATCTTCTACAGTCAAGCACTAAAATGCCTCAGTCCTCTAGAGTTCACATCAGTGAACATCCTACCAGACTCCTGACATTGGAATCGTGTCACATGAACTTGACCTTCTTTAACTTCTACTTTTTACAACTTCCTTTGGCTCACAGCTTCAGTCTCCCTTCCCCAATGTTGTTCCAGTCTGCTCCTCTCTTGTGTCCACCTGTGCTACCTCTACAGTTTTGACTATTGCTTTCTCTGATCATTTCACATTCATCAAGGATAACATTTTTGCAAAGCACCATCAAATTATTCAGATTTTCCTGTAAGAGGTGACTGCTAACAACAACTTTTCATATACTAAAACAAAATTGGGAATGAGAAAACATATCATTAATCCTGGTTTGCAGGGTGTTCTCTCTTTTTCCATTTCTCAGCTGAGACAGCACCTGCGAAGGGAGCTCTATGTTAACAATACCTCCTCAGTCATGGGTCAGCTAAACTGAAGAGTACCACAAGCTTGGCCACACACTGTTTTCCCTGGACTGTATGTCAGTTCCAGAATGTTCTGGGTGAAAAAGATCATCCTTCAGACCAGCCTCATGACTAAAGTAAAATCTTATATGTTGGCTACACTCCAGCACCTGACCCCTTTGTTTCCCTTGGTTTTCCACCCTTTTTCTTTTTTGGGCAAAGCATAATCTCATATCTAAAATTGGTTAGAACATGTGGTCAAGAGAGACTATGTTCCTACAACTGCAAGTTCTAAAAGAAAATGGGTATGTTGAACTACATGGAGAATTTCACAAACTATCTAATTACATCAGTTAAATTAACAAATATTCATTAGGGTACTCAGGTTCTTTGACCATGTGTGCATTTACAGCCTATAAAAAAAGTAAAATGAAAAAAATTATTTTAATGGCTTTATAGAATCTGAAAACAGCAATTAAGAATAAATTATTTCTTAAATAACATTTAAATTACTTCCAAATAATATTTCTAAGTTTTCTGCAAATTAGTCATCAATGATAATAATAAGCAAAAAGAAGCAGAAGTGACAAAAAAGGTGATTGTATCAGACGGATTTCATATTACTTATTCAAATTGTGTAACTTTCATACTACAACAACCTTTTTAAAGGCGGTGGTTTTTTTTTTTCAAGTAAATCAATAACCATCACATGCACAGGAAAACATTCCAAAAGTGCCATGTAGCTGCAAAATTTTGAAGCAATTACTAGTCACAGTTTTTGTAAGCTGTAATGTTGAGAGAATCTATTTTGCCTTACATCATAAAACTGTGAACCTACTTCTGTATATATACTTACAGTACTGTGAAGCTTCTCAAGAAGCAAATTTAACTGAGTCTGCAAAAGAAAACAGTATTTCAAGAGCCTTACAACAGAGCCTTACCACAGCAAGTGCAGAAATATACACACCAAACAGGGGTACAGCATTACTGCATGCATGTTTCATTGTTAGTGAGACAGAACTGATAAACCAAATATTCATAAATTTTAATAGACAAAAATCATGCAAGTGTGCATGAATGGCCCTGAGGAAATTGCTTGTGTTTAATTGTACAACAATACTGCACAGACTAGTCACTTATTACAACATAGTTATCAAAAAACATGCACGTCCATTTGGGAAAATAAAAGAAATAATGACTATGTAATAAAATTATAAAAAAAAAATCAAGACCAATCAGCAATCATTTAAAAAAAATGCACTGAAAATTTGCGAAATCCCAAATTTAATCTATAACAAGCATTAGTCGTACGTTAAATAATTAACACAGAAAACATATTCTTARGGTTTTCTTGTGGTTTTTTGAAGCTATGTCAACATTTACCTACAATATTCTATTTTTATTTCCAAACTCCCAACTTTTTAATTCTCTGCTGATGACAACAAACTACAATTTTAATATCACATTTAAATATACTGAGATGAAAAAAGACTGCAATACTACTATTATCTGGAGTCAAGACTTCAGGATAACCAGAGACTTAAGGCTATCAGAGAAAACAACTTAAGAGTTGCTACTGAACGTAATTGGTAGGGAGTTGAAATATTCCAAAACCACATCAGGAAAATAGCAATATTTTAACTTTAGAGATGCCACATAGATTACTGCTGGGCCAGCCTTTCTAGTTTATCAGCAAGCTTTAAGTAAATAGACTGTAGCAAGACAAATTTCAGTATGTCCTAACATATTCCTCATTTTCAGTACCGGAAGGAAAATTGAAAAGTTCTGACTTTTGACTTATTTTTTTTTTAACCAGATCTTTCAATTACCTTGAATTCAAGAAATCAGACTAGTATGAGAGGAGTACATCACCTACAGCTGCCAGTCGTCCTTCCAGTGGATAAAATTGGTTTGGGATTTTTTAACTTAACATGGATGTGGTTAGAGAGAAGGAGTGCCACAAGAAGCACGACAAACACTAATAACCTCCTGCTCAGTTCTCACTTACACATACTCTTTGTATCTCAACTTGATCATAATAATTATGTTTTCTTAAGYTGGAAACAATTTTGCAAGGGACAGACTAATTTTCATCAACAAAATACATTTCTGCTTGAGGAAAAATACCCCTTCCTTATACTCTGTGATTTGACAAGAAATAAGCCAAAGCCATTCTCAAGTGAATTTCTCTAACGAAATGTGTATGTGAGTAAAGCATATTGCTAAAACTACTGCTCTTCGAATTGTCACAATTTAATTCATCATTCGCATAGTAAGGTAAAATCATCTCAAATACTCTTAAAAAGATCTGATAATAAATGAATCATTATTTTCTCAACTGATCTATGAGAATTAATTTTAGTTAGTTATAAGGAAGGGATGTGTGAAGGATTTCATAAAGAGAAGTCCCTGCAACATCTTTGAGTAATTGATATAATTGGAAGAATTTCTAATTTCAGTAGTTCAGAAGACTGACTTACAAACTCATGCACTAAGAATTCTTGTTCTTAAAGAGATGAAATATCTAGTAAGATAATAAAACTTATTTTGATGTCATCTGAAGTGAAATTTTCAAGGCTATTAGTGTTCATCAGCATCACATGCTGTGTCTGGGAAGGTAACACTAAATGAATTACTGGAAGTAACACATACATTCAAAATGCCATGAAACTTGAAAACATTGAAAGAATTATAGATTGATGGGCCAGATCCAAAGAGGACGTTAGTTATGTTCTAGGTGGACAGGTGAACACCACAGTTCAAAGGGAAATCCCAAGAAGTTCCTCACTCAACTGCCGCTTAACTTTAAAAATGCCTCCCTTTTAATTCACCTCTCCTTGGAGAGTGGTATAATGCACAAGTCCACATCTCCTGGATGTGGGGGGTGCTAAATCCGAGAGAAATTGAAAATCCGGATGGAAGCAAGTGGAAACTATCTCAAAAGATCCCCCAGTTGCTATTTTAAAAATGAAGTTCTAAAAAATTGTGGATCCTACAGCAGACACATGGCTGCAGGGTTTGGTCAGGACATGGCTTATCTGTACGCAATTTTTCAGTCTGTCTTCTGATCATGTATTTTGTATTAAACCAATTGCTACAGTTTAATTCTACAACCACTACAGAATAAGAAAGAGGAAAAAAGAATCATCAGAGCAAAACTCAGGAGAGCAGTCTGCCCAATTCCCAATTAAGTGCCAAAACCCTACCTTACAAGTCAGGCTTTATCTCCTACTCTTCCTGGCCCCATGAGAATTTTATTTCTGGCTACATTACCAAACAAATCTGAGAATACCCTTTTTCAGACTGACCAATAACTTGGTGCTCACTAGAGGAAATAAAATAGCCATAAACACTGAATACAGTATAGACCTGAAGCAGAATACTATTGCTATAAAAGAAGCAAGTGTGCTGCTACCATATCCTTCCTTTTTTTCAGCTGCTGCATCTTTAGAAAACAGTTCCAAATGCTAGCCACAAGATATGATTATACAAGAAAGAATTTATCTTGCAGTCCCAATTCAGTACTTAACCTTGATATGAAGCAGAAATGCAGAAACACTCTTCTGCTACTGGCAGTGTCTCACTCTACATGAAGGCCTTTTGGATTATCTAAGACACTTATGTTCGCTAAGGACCGTGTACAGAGCCTAACTAGGAACATGATGCTACCCTGGGTTAAGGTAGCATACCAAAACTGTTGCAGCACTTAAAGGCATACGAATCCTTCATTGGATCTGGCCCAGATGTGTTGAAAAGAGCTCTTGCTGAAATTGCTGCAGCTCTACCAATGGTAAATCCATGAGATTGAAAACTTTACCTGCAGCCCACGATGTGCCTGCTTTTCATCTCTTAATTCCCCTATTGTTCTCTTTCTAGCCATCCTGAGCTGGAATAGTCCAGCTAAAATAAAACTGCTGAATGAGAAAGGGATGCAGAAAACATTTGGAGAAGACAAAGTATAAAGGTCAGCTTTACAACAAGCAGAAGAAAGGAGAAAATGAGGAAAAGCATCAGATTCAGGTACTGAGAAAGGAAACATTCCGCACAATTAACATCTTCCCAGGTAAGCCATGACTATGTCTATATTTCAGGAGAGGAAAAACAGTGGTTAGGTTAGGTATTTAAATTCGAGAGTTTGGCCAACTGTAGTGAATCAATACATCTCCTAGAAGGCACAATTACAATAGGCTGGAAGAATACATTTTGTCACATCTAGAACCCCTTAAATTCGACAGAATCCAAATTTAAATCTCAAGACTTTAGACCTTTTGAATAAAGACTTTCATGTGGCTTTGCAAGCTTCTGACTTAAAAATCACTATACAATCTCTGCAAAGACTATTATGAAAGATACTTTTGACAGAAATGCATAGCATGTAGCTTGAATATACCAGGTTTTTACAATTCAATAGAAGAAAACCAACTATTTAACCAAACTTTCTTCTGAATCAAATTACTGCTAGTTCTCCCAACTTTAGGTTCTACTTAATTCAGGTGACTTAAAACTGGCAGACATTACAAGAAGATAACACTCTGCTATTTGATGTTACCTTGAATTTGTTTCCCACACTGATGAAACTGAGTTTCCCAGCTTTTTGTTTGGGATCCTTGTTGTTGTTAGTGTTAGCTTCAAACAACTGTCGAACAAACTTGTCCTTGGATTCACATATAAGAGATTGAAGGGACATGTGCAAAGCATCATTGTTTTTTTCCACAAATTGCATCTGAAAAGGCAACCCAAGAGATAATAGCCCAAGTTACTTTAGTCTAATTAGAAAATTAAAGAAAACTAAGTTACATACTTAATACAAAAATCAGCAAGAATATGCAGGGTGAATATTCATATATTATTTCAACTGGATACACAAAACAGTGATGACAGAGAGAAAAGATTCTTAAATTTGAATAATGCTGTTGGAATAGTGAAACCCAAGGTAAAGTTTAGTCGTCTTAAAGAGATCAGTTGTTTTTTTGTCAATGACTATCCTCCTTCCCTTTCCAGAACTCAGCACATCTTTGGAAGTAGCTTCCTTCATACAGACTGGAGTTATACAGACCAGAACAACAAAGCATTATCAATCTTGATTTTATCCTAAGCTCTTATTTTTAAAAATTGATGGTTTAGATATTGGCTTCAGATGTTTCAGTGTTTTTGTACAATGAATAATAGTCAAAAAAGTACAAGAATCTGGAATGTATTTTGAGGGTAGCAATTTCATTTTGTATTTTTACATGAATGAGTCCATTGCCAGTAGAAACAGAAAACTGTACGACAGTGACTGTGTACAAGGATAATCATCCTTCCAAAAAGGTACTCTTCAGTCTAACAATACTTTTATATCACATAGTTTATTCCTCTCCCCAAGACACAGACATCTTTTGATGTAAGATTTGCAGTAGACTGTGAATCAATATATTTAATATTGACATCATTACCTAGAGATCTGAAGCAAACTTTTACACAAAACGTCACTAAAACTGTCCATAACCTGGGAAGTTAGAAGAAACTGTCAATTTTGTCAAATGCTCAAAAAATTAGTTTCAAAGTTAAGACATATAAACTTTTGAATTTCTCTTCTGATCAAAGAAAATTTTGTCATTTAACCTATATGCACTGAAAAATATCAGCGTTCTACAAAATGCAACAAAATAGTGTTGTGTAAGTGCAATTACCGTCTCGTAGCAGACTGCTCCTGCAAAGTGTCGGATAATAAAGCCTTCATCATCTCTGATATTTCTGTGAACAGCCAATTTAGACTTTCTAGGAATCTGGAATTAAAAATTTGAATTACAAAGAAGAATTACAATGGCGAGTAGTAAAAAGTTTATCCTTAGAATACCAACATGATCTGCCAGGAACACTAGGTGTTAAAAATCACATTTCCTGTAAGTACAATTGTGATGATCATTACCATTCCTGTTCAAACCATGATATTCCAAAAACCTAATTTCAAACTCTTTCACACTATTAGATACATTGTATTCAAAATACAAGTCACCAGGATTGCTAACACCAGCTAGTTGATTTTGCTTTTGTCTTTAATCAAAAATTTCTATATCATTTGTTTGACAGCTGACGAATAGCCTTGTTATACAAATAGGATTAGACAGAAGCTTAAAATATGGCTTTAGATGGTATATTTTAAAAGGCAAGCACCTAGGTGATCATAAGCATACAGACAAAAATGTTTCATTGCAGAGCAATTCAGGTAAGCAAAACTAAGTGGAAACTTAATGAAAGGTAAGTGGATGACAATTTTACTTGGCTTCCTTTGCTTGCATTTTTTCAGCTTTTTTTTTTAATTTCAACAAAATTCAGATATATAAATTGCAACAATATGCATTTACCTTCCACACAGTTCTGTATGTCAAAAAATAAACAACAAAAGGCTTTCCTTGCATGATCCCTATTTTCATCTCTGAAGTGCTAGCTAGACACTCCATGTGAGTCAAATCTTCTCCAAAGCAAGCAATTTTTGAAAAGAACAACAAAATAACTTATCTGACATGAAATAAACTAAATTAAAATGTGCTTTTATTTCCCTTTCTTGCCTTACATGTTAACAAACTTCAACTCTAAGTGAAGAATATGGCTTTAGTTTCAGCAGGATATTAGAAGTGCTTGAAGACTTAAGGCCGTCAGCAAACTTTTCATCAAATCCAATAACTAAACTTGTCCTTAACAAAGAGGTACGGATTGTGCGGACTGGGTGGTATGAGATTTCTTAGGAAAGGTTTTCATTAAATTGAAGTGTTAGTATCAACTGTTCCAAGAATTGTTTCATTAAAACAAGAGAGACAACAAAAATAAACCTACGGAGAGCCTGAAATGGTCCTTGTGTTTTTGGTGCACAACTGAAGTAAAATGCTGGTCACTTGGTTGGGGAAGACGATTTTCTTCATCCAAAATATCCAGTACACCTACTAATTTTGCTTCAATCAAATCTATTAATAAAAAAAATAGATTTACAAAAATTGAATGTATCAACTTGTATCAGAACTGAACATTACAAGTATAAATGTTGCTGATCTGATTTTGTATAAAAATATCTAGGGAAAGCCGTTAAACAAAATACAAGAAGTCATGGCAAATTAATTGTATGTATCTTAATTGGTATGTATAGGATATCAATTAAATCAACAAGTTCTAACTCTAGCTCATGGAACATGGGGGAAAAAGATCAGGCACTGATTGTTTGACTTTAACTCTTGGTCTCAAGTTGAAATTAGTCACCCAAAAGGTGCCTAAGTCTTCCTACAGTATGATCATAGGTATTTATGTGATGATCACTTAGATTGTTGGGGGAGGTTTTTAAGCTTTACATCCATGTTTCACCACATGTCAAAACTAAAAGGTTAACATTTCCATTGATAACATGACCCAGGCAGAAAAATTAGATTTGTTTTAGGAAAGGCTGACCAAACTTGAGCGTACAATGGTGGTTTCACAACTTTTAACAAGCATGTTGCCTTGACTTCTCCATATGTATACCAAAACCCTTGAAAGCCTACATAGAAATTCATGCTCTTGAAACTATCAGACACAAGAATTTTGTAGCTTTTGAAACCTTTTTCCATTATTTATGAAACTGTTCTTACAAGAGGAATTTTTACTACCTGCTTTTTTTCTGTGGAAAGGAAGAAACTACTAATGCTTGTACTGAAGCAATGCCTATGAACTTTTAAGACTGTGAAGTGTATGAGGCTGTCTATAAAACCATAAAATTACAGTGCTATGCATGTTTTGCCTCTTCTGCTTGAAGCTTTTTTCCCCATGACACTAATGAAAAGCTTGACAATTTAAGAAGTACATACCTATGCAGTCCTGATTATCTACGTAACGAACTTCATTAACCCCCAGGCCTTCTTTCTGGTAAAGTTCTTGTTCCTAAAGTTAAAAAAAAGGAATTGAAAAGAGAAAACACCACTCATCATATTTTTTTTTTTACCGACCAAAAAAAATTATTTTATTTTTAATAAACATGAAGTAATTTTAAAATATAACACGAATCAACACACTTTTGAGGATTTCCTTACACAGCTTAACATATTCCTACTTTACCACCTTAATGATAAGCCTGTGCAATTAAATATTCCAATTAGGTTTTAGAAATTAGCCAGTGTCTGAACACCTCATTTTAATGAATGGCAAAAAAAGAAGAAAAAAATATTGTTGGTTTTCAAAACTCCACATTCTTTTCTGACACAACCAGATGTCACACAGTATGAAAAGTTTGTCAAATGATTTTTTTTAATTCAAACAAAGCACAATCTTATGAAAAGCAGTACTACTTTAGGTACTTCTTCCCCCTCCCAAAAAAAATCCTCAAATGGAACAGTAAAAAAAAAATCCTCAAAGATTAAATATATCATACCTCTTTCAGAATTCTTTCATTAAAAAACTGTTGCAGTTTTTCATTACAGTAGTTTATACAGAATTGTTCAAAACTGTTGTGTTCAAAATATTCTGAAAGACAGAAGTTAAACAGTTATGATAAAAGTGTTCCAAGAATTTAGATTAAATAGTAAATTAGAGAAGCTTCACAGGGCTAATATGTAAAGATGTGTTCAGATCCATATCCACTTCTTTAAGCAAAATGAAACCTTTTACAGATTTTCAAGTTGTACACAAGGCAGATCTAAAAATACTGCAGCAGATGACATTTCTAAGACAAATGACAGACAGTTGGCAGCAAACCAAAGCAAGATGCTACCACAGCGTGAAATTGTACCAATACATCCTCTCGCATCTATGCTACAACAGGCTGGCACAGGATATCATAGCTTTAAAGACCTGGAAAACAAAGGTTCCTCTGGACAACTTTAGCAGGGCTAGAGCACACCATAAAACATGCCTCATTCTGAATCTCAGTGAGCCAAAGAGGGCAAAAGCTTTACAGGAACCATCAACAGCGGAAAGAAAACCCTTCCACTCTTCATTACAGAATTTATCATTGCATCTTTGGTGTGAATAAGTGACAACTAGAAATTATTTTAAGTATACTTACCAAAACCAGCTATATCTAGAACTCCAATGAAGAAAGAAGAAGTTTCAAATGGAAAACACTGGTTTACCCTTTTCACTACATGGTCAAACAGATGACTATACACTGTTTTAGCCAAGGCATCACGAGCATTGTTTGCTTGTTCCACTTTCAAAGGTACCCTAAAAAACACAAAATACAGATCTTATTTTCAGAATTCTTTACTTTAACATGCTGAGGTTAGACTCTAAACTTAAAAGCAGCCTTTCCAATACTGTAAATTAAGACCTAAAAAAACCCCTGATCTCTAGGCCAAGGCAGGAAACAACCTTGCCAAGTTAGACTATCTTACCTGTAAAAAGGAAGAACAATGTTTTGCTACTATCAGTAGAAATGAGATTCAGATGCTTTCATAATCGTTTATTAGATAAGTAGAAACTATATTGACAATTTCCACAGAAAGATACTTAAAATATATACATCCCCATTACAAAAAATATTTCAACTTTTTGTTAGAATAAAGTCTATCGTTTAATTTTTGCTCTGACATCTTTTCTGCTTCTTACCCCACCCCACCAGTGAGGAGGACAGGGTGAACAGTAAGTTGGGAGGGGACACAGCCAGGACAGCTGAACCCAGCTGACCAAAGGGACATTCCATATCATAAGACATCATGCTCAGCAATAAAAGCTGGAGGAAGAAGAAGGAAAGGGGATGATGTTAAAAGTTATGATATTTTGTCTTCCTAAGTAACCATTATGCTTGATGGAGCCCTGCTATCCTGGGGAGCTGAACGCTGGCCTTCCGATGGGAAGAGGAGAATGAATTCCTGGTTTTGCTTAGTTTGCATGTGCAGCTTTTGCTTTACCTGTTAAACTGTCTTAACCCACGAGATTTCTCCCTTTTACCCTTCCGATTCCCTTCCCCATCCCACTGGCAGGGAGTAAGTGAGTTGGCTGTGAGGAGCTGAGTTGTCAGCGGGGGTTAAACCATAACATTATCTTACCCATATTGCATCATTTTCTTCACTTTCCAGAATTCATAAGCACTAAACTAACTAATAATTATTATTTTGGGGTTTTTTCAAGGATAATACTTTTGATGCAGAATCATGACTGATGGAGATCACTTTCTACTGTGACTGGTAAGGCAGCGAACCAGAGACTCCATTTCCAAAGGACACTTGCAGCAACATTACATTAGATAGTAATTAGCTTTAACACACAATCGTGTCTTCCACTAAGTATCTATCTTATCTTAAGGTAATGAGTACTGACAGAAATCTTATCTTATAAATAGAAGGAAGGTACCCTTGCATTCTCTGTTCTGATACGTTTAAGAGATCAGAATACTAATTCCTATGTCAGCTGCAGGCCTATTACATAATACAATACACTAGAATCATTTATGTTTTTCACTTATTTTTTTAAACAACATGACAAATAGTTGTACTCCTAGAGCACGCATTCGCAAAATGGTCCTGGTTTTCAAAATAGCGAATTCTGACATTATTAAGTCGAATTCTAAAGACTGCACAAACCCTTCTTGTTAAATTACATAGTATGCAGCAAACACACCTGGGAAGAAAATGCAACTCTGCAATGCACTTTCCGTAACTTCAAGTACAGAACCATAAAATAATGCTGAAAATGCACTGAGACTGTAGATACACAAGAGCCCTATTACAGAACTGACATTCAGAACAAGTAACTTTCTTCTTATGAACTTGCTTTCCCCTAGCTCTGCCTTTCCTTTGGTCCGCACACAGACAAATGACTCTCTTTGCTCCTCTTGTTTCTTGTCTGAACAGGAAAAGACAAATTCTCCTTCCTCTATTTCACCTTCTTCCCCTCTCCTCCATCCCTCAACTACTTGAAAGAAACAGGGAAAAATTTTTTCCAAATTCTAAACTCTCTGTTAAGGCTGCAACAAAACCCCTTCTTTGGTCTCCATCCTAATTTCTTCAGCAAGGTTTCCACTGATCTAGAATCTGAGACCTAAGGGAAAGTACCGATGGGCTAGATTTAGCCTGTGGACAATTCCATGCAATTCCAAATATCTTCCAGAACAAATGAAATCCAATTAAAAGTAAGTATAATTTGCTCATGATTGACAACAACTGAGGGAGAGAGAGCAGGCAAAACAATACCTACCAATTACTGTCACCCAATATGGTTACTGGTTCACAAATAAAGTGGACTGGATGAAATAACCCTACCTAGTTAAATAAAGAATATAAGCAGCACACTTGTAATTTGAGAAAACTTAAAGGTCCAAAAACTGTAGAAAAATATTTTTTGAGAAAAGATTTTCCAACGGAGGCTTCAGTACCACCACTAAAAAAAAGCATTTTGGTAGAAAACGTACTATACAAGAAACTGGAGGATCTGGAACGATGTAAGTTAGTTTTTTCACCCTGTAAAATAATTTACTTTGCGATGATGGAGTCAACTCTGAAAGTTTTCTTGGAAAGGAAGAAACAGAGCAAGAGAGTAGCACAGTGCATTTACAGTCTAAGAGAAGCACTGGATTTTGAATCCCAACACATTATTTTTCTCTCTGTAAACACACTTCACATGGATGGCAAAAACATCATCCAACAAGGTAATCATTATGGGCTTTTGGGAGACAAGGACAGATAAACATAGTGCAGCTGTCAAGTCCCCCAGCAGTCCACTGCATGAGAGTATTTAATAAAATTCAGAGAGATAGCATCTAGCATCACCCTCCTACTGTTCCTTGTTGGCTCCACTGTGCCCAGAAGAACAAAGCCTTTGTTATACTCTGAGCACAGTGATTTCAGCCGAGCTATTTATTCACTGTGACCTATTAGGACTCACATGATCTACTTGCACACAAAAGGTCCCTAAGAAAGAGAGAGAGAAATGACTAGCTCTTTGGGTTGCTGGAACAAAATAAAACAATGTAATTGTCAAAACTCTAATACTGATAGCAATCAAGAAGTTTCTAAATCACACTACTATAGGAAAAAATAGTGTCTATTTAATAAGTATCTAAAATAGTCCAATTCACTTTCCTTGAATATGCAGTAAGCCACATGAGAAGATATTGGTGTATTTATTAGCGTATTTTTGCTTTTAGATGCACAAGTTTAGAAAATGCTAGAGAAAGAGGCTTAATGCATCAATCCTGGAGATTGTGTAAGCAGTCCTCTGAACTCGTTTTTAACACCCCCCAAAAAAAACACTGGGGAAAAAGAAGATCTGCTGGCACAAAAACATAGCTCCTTGTGTTTGCAGACTTTTGAAACTGCACACTGCTAACAACGCCCTAGGTTTATCAGGATAAATATGCTGAGCGGGAAATCTTTACAGTTTTACTCCAAAGTAAACTCAAAGTTGTAAAAAAAATTAAGAAACCTTCCTTGACAGTGTCACTTGAGAAGTGGTGACAGGGACGCAGTATTTTACGATGCCCCTCTGTGCCTCATAATGGTGGTGGCTTGATATATCCCACCAAACATTCTCAAAAGGAAACTATATAGACAAGCTTTATCTATGTGTCACATGTACAACAGCCAAAACTAATCTGTTCTCAGAGGCTGAATCAGCAGTTCACTGAGAGCATTTCCAGTGGGGTGCCATCGGAATCTGACATGGATGCAATTTGTTCAAAGCCCTTCTGCTTCTATTTAACACTTGCACTTAACAGGAATGTGAAAATAAGGGTATTTCCAAAAAATAGGCTAATAATACTGAGCTAAGAAAGCAGAAAATCTTGGTAACAAGACTAGCACACAAAATTATTTTCATAAATTCATAATGTAAAAATCCACAAGATATATTTCAGTAAAGGGAAGTGGGTGGTGGTAAGCTGAGGAGAATTAAAAAAAATAAATGCAAGATGGAGACTAACCAGGTAAGCAGTAAATCAGAGAAAGATCAGCAATTATTGTGGATCACAACCTGAATTAAATAAAAAATGTTATTCACTTTCAAAATCTGCAATGATCATAATTGCCATGCATTACTATAAGTACCATCTGTAGTGTATAATACGTGATTTTCTACTCTAATGTTATCCACAATACTGATAAAGGTTGTCCTGGATGAATATATCAAAGATTTTGGTGTCGGCTTAGACATGCTCTGGAAAAGACCAAATAGTAAAAATTTGGTCARTATTTTCCACTGGAGACACTCTGTCCTGCAAGACCAACATCTTCCTACATGGTAAAGCTTGTAATGAAGGGAAAAAATTACTTGTAACTCTCCATTTCATCTGATAAGGCAGGAAGATGATAGTGACTACAAGTTCCCAATTTCTAGTAACCGGTGGTGGAGAGAGAGAAGGAATTCACACTGTGCGGGGAGAGAGGATGAATTTACACTCTCCAGAAATGGACTACTGAATACATTACTAAGAGGTCTAGATTTTGAGCTTTTAACTGAAGGCAGAATAATGTATCATCACCCCCCCAAAAAACACTATTTACCATTTGTTACTGCATTAGAACTTTTTCCATGGTAGTCCCTATGAAGTTCTAACTCTTGAACATCAGTTCTTTCAAAATCAAGAAATAAGCAGACCACCAAGAAATCTACTTGCTTGCTCTATCTAGAAATTCACCTCAAACATCAGCTATTTGATAATAATGTATTTTATATGAACAGCACATATCCACGCTAAGCTTAAGACTCCCGAACACGAGTTAATTCAGAAGAGCTGCATTCACCTGAAAAACACCTCATGGTGTTCAAACAGTCATGGATGATCTATTTGCGCTCAAATTTTGGCCTGGAGATGAGGAAATGGACACTCAACAGTACTTCCATAACAGCTATTTCTTCTCTTGCACAGAATGAGCCCTTGAACACTGGAAGTCTTCACTGCTCAAATCCATTACATCCCTTGAAGACTTTTTTTAAAAAGTCAATGCTCTCAAGTGCTCAAAGATAACTTTTCACCTTGTAAGTCTGACATAACCTAATCACGCATTAACTAACAGCTACCACCTTTACTGGCCACAGTAATATACAAATGTTAAATCAATTTGCTCTTACTTTGTTTCAGTCCCCAAGTTATGAAATGTTAACAAACACTTCAATATAAACAATAATAATAAATTTCAAAGACAAAATATGCAAGGAAGCGAAATAAACCACATTAATATGGGTAATTATSACTTTCATATATTAAACTTGGAGTGTAATGTGCATAAAGTATTTGATTCACTAAAACAATCTGATTGTTTCCCTAAGTCAATAAGAAGCACACATGTATTCTTCCAATGAGTGAAGTAAACGTTAATTAGTTCCCTAATTAAAAGATTGATGCATTCAGTTAAACACTGAAAATCACATTTAATGTACTCAAAATTACTTAGTCCAAGTTCCGTTTTTGATGCAATGTTTTCTTGAACTCCAGAAAACACACAACATAGAAAACTAAATGGTAAAACACACAATTCAGTTGCAGGCAGATTCGTTAGCATCCCTGACAGCTTGAGTGCTAGAATCAATCTCAGCAAAAGAAAATGTGTRGTGGAAGGTAAGAGGTTTTTCATAAACAAAAGGTAACTGTACTGTCATTTTCATAAAACTCAGTTTCACAAGAGTCCTAACATTCATAGTATTGAAATGTTACCACCAGTACCATCTTTATACATGTTCTTTGCCATTATTCTTTCTCCATGTGCAAACAGAAAGAAATCACTATCTTGCTTTTGTGCCTAGGAAGTTACCTTGATAACAGCTTCAAGAAAAAAACAAAAAAAACCAACCAACCACCCAAACAAAAAACCCAAACAAACAAACAAAAACCCCCACACTTTCTATTAATGTTTTTGTGAAACATTATTAGCATTGCAGTCAAGATTAAATGTGTGTTTACCAGCAACAGCAAGAAGCAGCACATTTTTGGATTACAATTTGCAGTGGTATTTTCAAAGTTGAAACTTGATTTCAGAAGAATTATATGTGACAAACACAGGGACGCTGATCACTCAGACATTAAGAGGGTAGATATACTGCCCACTAATTAAAGCATCCCAGCCCTAATACTACAAGACAGCACTCACAGGAGCACTGTGCAGCCCTCATGACAAGAAAGATTCAAGTGTCTTCCGAAATACTTTAGGCACAGCATAAACATCCCCGATCCAGTGCATCTGTTAAATCTTTTTGCATATCAAATTTGCTGTGTAGGCTGTGGATTTAACTGGCTGACTGCTATACTTTCTTTGGCCACACAGTGTACTCACTGACACATGAGAGATTTTATGACACCAGAGTGACTCATTCAAAATGATTTATTCAAAGCTTTTGTTTTCCTAAAAAAAAAAAAAAAGCCCTTTTGGTCAGACACTATACAACTGCCACTTTTCCAAGTAAAATTTTAAAAAAAAACCCCTCCAATGACCTAAGAACAATAAAATTTGCAAGCCTGAGCATCTAAAAATGTGCATTTGGATTAACTGGTTTAAAAAAAAAATAACAAAAATATATAAATATAAATAAGCTGAGCAATGTGCCATGGTCTAATTGACAGGGTGGTGTTCAGCCATAGGTTGGACTCAATGATCTCACAGGTCTTTTCCAATCTAAATTATTCTGTGTGATATATACATAGACATAGAAATAAAAAATAAAAGCCGTGTTAAAAATTCTTCATCTCAAAATTATCACTTGCATGACGGAAAGGCACAGCAAGCTATTTCTGTTTTGAAGGGAGAGCACTGCAAGCCTGCTGCCCTTCTGCACTCTGACTTCTGTTGGTTCACGGGGTTGTACTTGTGCTTGGCAAACCATCAAGTAGGCGTGTTAGACAGCTGCACTTGGGCCAAGCGCAGCTCAGCTAAGCGGGAGCTGGGGCGGATTTTCCCGGTGGGTAGGAAAAGGGCCCGGGCGGTCCCTCACCGCCGTCCCCCCGCCCGCCCCGGCACTCACTTGATGACCGTGCCCTTGGCGCCCCCTGCCGTGGTGAGCATGACGCGCGAGGTGAGGCTGCCGCGCAGGTCGTCCCGGTCCAGGCCCAGCAGGGCCGCGCAGCGCTCCAGCGCCGCCTGGCTCCGCGCGCGCGGCGTGCAGCCCCCTGCGGACGGACACACACGGTCACTCGGTCACTCGCGCGCCAACTGCCAAACCCACCGCTCGGCGCTCCCACGGCAAACTCCTGCCCTGACCCTACTGCTCATCACGTTACCAGCAAAGGTAACATCAGCCTTGAAGGCATTAGAGGTTTGCCTCTTTAAGTTACTTCATACAGTTAAGTGGGAACAGTCAGTTCTCAAAACCCAAGGAGACCCCTCAAAACAAACACAAAAATAACGCCCCACCCAAAAACTATGCATGAAATTCTGTATTTCTAGAGCACTGTCCAGGATGTTCAAAAGCCATTCTGCTTGTAGGGAAGAACCATCCCAAAATGCAGAAGTGCTAACACCTACAAACTAAATGTAGTGCCTTAAAACTCTTGAGATCAGGTGTTCTGTAATCCTGCCGACTTCCTTGCTATGCAGCAGAAGTGCCTGGTAGGGCAGACTCCTGGCACTTGGATTGTTCAGATAAGGCTCTGTACGTGTCCCAGGTAAACAGCCAAGAGGTGTATTCCCTGCTGCTCTGCACCTCGGCCTCAGTGCCAAGGCTCAGCCAGCACAGATTTCCAAGTGGGACACCACCCACTTTAGTAAAATTTAACACTTATTTACATGTATTTCCTGTTGCTCGCAGTAAAGCAGCAACAGAACTTTAGAGGGTCTCTGTTAAGAGACTGCCTGAAGCASTTCAAATGCACACCCTGTGTGAAGACACAAGGTGAGAGAAGAACAAAGCCTGTATTTGCAATTTAGAAGTTCAATACATTCCTTTACATTTTAGAAGTTCATTTACATTTAAGAAGTTCAATAATTTATTCCAAAAAGAATGGGTCTGAATTTCAATACTTAGATGATATACATTTTCTGGTGACCTTCCCTTTTCTACACTCTGACTTTCCTCACCATCTGTGGTTCCCACTATTCTTCATTTGCCTCCTGAAACTGCCTCTCCACTCACATTTCCATCTTTTTCACTCTGTTCCACCGTGTCAACCCTTCAACTCACAAAAGGCACAAACAGGGAAGTTCTCTGGGAAGCTCCATGAAGCCACTACCCTTCTCTACTCCTGCATCTCCCCACATTCATTCACATTAATCATGTTAATTTCAGTCACCTCCATGTAGATGGCAACATCATGAACTGGGGAGGTTCTGATTTGACCTACACAGTGCAGAGATGAGGAAAAAAAAAAAAAGAAAAAAACCTCGTCTCCTCTGTGCCAACCCTAAGCTACCCAGTCTGAATTCAGCACTAGTCCTGCTTTGACCAGGACATGTGGCACAAGAGCCCCCCCATGATCTCTTCTGAACAGAATGTTTTGTACAGTTCTGTGTTGATTCTGTTCTCGGGAGCTAGTGAACCTGTAACGTTAGTACTCATTTAATTCATCATTCAGAACACCTTTTAAAATGTTCTTTGGTCTGCCCTTCCAAACAACTTCACCAACAGCTATACATATATGTGAAGTAGGACCAAGAGGAACCAATTTCACTTTATCTTGCACCTCAAGATAAACCTACATACTTACGTTTTCTACTATAATTATATTTGTAGTACATCCAGAGCAGGAGTTTCTTTAGTCCTTCAGGAATATATGGACAGCAGTTCTCAACTTAGAGAGGCTGATTTCAGTAGTAAAGTAAGAAGGACAATTTCCAAAATATTAATCTTCCTTCCTCAACCTTCATGCACATTCTGCTATTAAGTCTCAACTACACTTGCACGAATTCATCTTGTGAACAACATCTTAAAATTACGAAGTTATATTTACCTAAGTTTTTGCTGCAGTAACATGATGGTATTTTTGGAAGCCAAAGCACATAATGCCTTTCCCTAAAGATGGAGTTGCTAATTTCTAATTTCAAGATATTTTCATGACATTACTGAGAGGTTAGACTTCAAAACTATCATTAAAATACAAGTACTGTTTTGAGACACAAAATGTCCCTCTTCTTTATATCAAACTTTTCACTGAACAAGTTCTTGAACAATTTCAGCTAAAGCCTATTTGCTTTCAGAGAAGTATACCTTTAAAACAAACAGTACATTTGACTCCAAACTGGGGTGAATTAAGACTGAATTACCCTTGAACACAAAGCAGCTTTCTAAAGCCATAATTGACGTGGAAAGGAAACATTTCTCATCAAGAGATATTCACAGCATTTTTACAAAAGCCAATTTATGTTTCATCTAACCTGAAGTACTCCCAGCTTCCTCGAAATCAATATTTCCAAGGTGAAGGACACCAGCCACTACTCTAAAAAGATCCAGTTTTTCTTCATCATCCAGTCCAATCTTTTTCATTGCTGTGCACATTCTGTTGAAATCTCCATGATCATCTAACAGTGGATCCTTCAAGGAACCTTCTTTAAGATACTATAAAACAAGATAAGTTTTCAGTAAGTACTTTAAAGTAAATGTAAGCAAATATTTCCAGTCAAGAATAAGCCATAACAAAAAGCATACAAAAGCATGCCAAAGTAAGTAGGAGGAGATTCAGGCTCTTCATACAATACAGGCTTTGCAAGAACCCTAATTTATTTTAAATTGTTGATACTTCAAAGCATGATCCCTCAAACTTATATTTCAAAGCAAACTCCAAACTATCTTCAGAAAGCAGAAGCTAGAGAATGTTACAGCTAAGGACAGGGAAATATGAGAGTGAGCAGGGGAAAGGAAGACTTTGGCTAAGGGAGCTATTGGAGCATTTATACAAAGGAGTCCTTCTAGCCCCAAGCAGCTGAAAGAAGATTGAGGTCCTTGCAATAGGATGACAGAATGACAGGCCATGGGAAAGGAGTATAGGACAAATCAGAACCAGGACAGTTATCCCTATTCTAAGCAGACTTGTTTAGAGAAATATACTCGTTAACATTTGCTGGTTAATTAAGAAACAGAAAAGTTGCTTGCAGTGGTCTATGGGTTAGAAGAATACCAGCTATGTTCTGAAATACAAATTTAACATTTTGCTGATTTTTCTTATTTAAAGATATCAAAAGTTATTTTAGCTATAAACCAGTTTAAATACTAGATAGTAACACATCTGCATGCAATCAAGAAACTACCTGAACATGCACAGACTGAGCTATGTTTTTACATTTATTTTTAAATGTTTTCAACAGAAAAGAACAACTAAATAAAAGCCTTGTTAATGTCAAATAAGCTAACATTATTTTTATCAAAACAACACCACATGCATCTGAAAAATTCACTTCACACAACATGTAGGCACATCAATAACTTTAAACTACATGTTAATTATGTAAAATGATCACCTCATCTTCCTGATAAGGAAAACACAAAAATAATTGAAGTATTAATTGACTATTCCAGCTACTTGTATTCAAATAAACAATCTTAATATTTTTTATAAAATGACAGAGCAAATACTAAATTTCCAATTTAAAAACCTGAACAAGGCAATGTATTTCCTATTTAAATGGCTATACAAGGTCTAAATATCCTTTAAATTTGATCTTTTATTGGGCCTTCAACTACAAGTATTATGGTATCATATGTTCAGCTACTTCATGTCATAKATTTCCAGAATTATTCTCTTAGTATGTTTTAGTTTAGACAAACACTTATTTCAAATTAAGTCTTCTCTTATTTCAAGTCCTTTAGAGGACAAGTTTTATGACAGAACCCCCGCCTGTAAATCACATGAATAACAGAAGATTGCACAGGTTCATCTTCCCATAGCAAAAATAAGTGACTGTTGATACTCTATGCCTACTCACTACAAATCTTCATTTAAGGCAAATTGGGTAAACTGAGGCAAAATCTCCTAACTGCTAGCCTTTATGCTTGACAAGAATGAAATATCTACCAATTTTCTGCCTCACAGTAACGTCAAATAAGCATGTTTGTATCTCATTCTCCACCCTCCTTGATTATAGAGAATAGCCTACATTTAAGCAAAAGAAATCAGAATTACATGCTCAGTGTTACAACATACAGCCACTAGAAATCCAGGAGTAGACTTGACAATGTTTACTTGAGCAAAGGAAGTATCTATATAGTCTCTCATAGTTGAGGCATGACGTTCATGACCAAGTTATCAAAGGTGAAAGAGGTGGCTCTTGAGTAGTTAGTTTTGTATTTTTGCCAGATATATGCAGCTTGCCCTGCTACTGAATCATTAATACAGATCTGATTAATATTTGAAATATCTTCCAGCTATACAAATGAGAATTCCATACTTTAAGTATGAGTAGATGAAAATTTTATTAAGAGAACAAAGTAGAAGTTTAATTGCTTTACCAACTTCCAATTCATATATACTATTAATTGAGAACAAATTCTTAAGTGTCCTCGTGAACAAGCTCAAAAGTTTAAGTGCTACAAATTCTGGTAATTCCAATTCTAAAAACTGTAAACAGAGATGGAGCAAGAAGATATAAATGTTTTGAAGTTTCATCCAGGAAATGCCATGCTCTGGCATAACTAGCAATTACTAGCAAGGGGATAACCAAAACCATTAAAGTGTACCGAGAAGGAGAATATACTCATGGCAAGACGTCAGGTTGCACTACTGATGTATAAAACAGGTTGGAGCATCATTTCAAAACTCCAGATAGTAAAAATGGCTCTGGAAAAAAATATTTATCCTGACCTATTCCTACCAGTAGTAAGATTTTTAAAAAGAAAATTACACAAAGTCTTAGATAGATTTTTGTTTTCCACAGAAGACAAGCTACGTCATTAAGTGTTACATTATTATAAGAATGAAAAGGAAACCATTATATATGCGCTGTTCTATTTTGGTTTTTATGATGCATATTAAAATGTATTTCTAGGACTGAACTCCAAAGCAGAGTTCTGAATATAGCAGCTTTGAGAGTACCCATTTAGACCTATAAAGATGTGTAAAATGAACATTTCATTCCACACTGTAAAATTCTAATCACTTTCAACTCTATCCGCATTAGTTAACAATAGAAACTAACTGAAGATAGAAACATACCTCAGGACTCTTGCGATTTTGCAAAATCTGCTTGTCTGTTTCTTTGTTAGCGAAGAATCTAGTACAGCCTCGATTTAAATACTGTAACAATAAAAAAGTGAAAATGCGTACTTAAAGAAAGAAGTAAGGAAAACACATGCTTTTATTTAAGGCTTGCCCTACACAGCTTGATTTAACCATATGTTACAAACAACATGCTATTCATAATTCATTCCTTGAAAATGTATCTATTTACATCTACAGAATTAAAGAACTGCAACAGTACAAAACTTCTACTGCAAGCTTCTTGATTTTGACATCTAAAATACTTTTTGACACAGTGGGATATTCATTTTGTTAAGTCACACAGTATTTTCCTAATGTGTGATTCTATTAGACCTTTTCACGGAGTCCAAGATTACAGAAAAAACAACCAAAATTAAAAAGTTAAYTTTCTGACCTATATGTAATATGAAACTACTAATTTTTCCTCACCAATGAAATATTTCTATAGTAGTAGGAGACATAGTGTATTAAAAAGCCTGAAGAATATTTAAAGCTTATAACATGGTCTAAGCAGAAGCCTTATTTAGAACCTGGCTTCTGATATCCATCTCATGTTGTATAGTAATCTCAGATTTACTGTTCAGTAAATCAGACTGAATTTAGATTCAGATAACAACGGTTTCTTTCAGCAAAATGGGATCGCCAGCTTTTTCTTTCTGATTTGTTCAGCTGAATGTAAGAACTCTGTCCAAAAGCTTGGACAGAGCCCTTTGTCTGAAGGAAGTGAACTGATTCTCTGCCCTTTGATTGAACAAAGATGTTTTCTAATAGGTGAACACAGACAATTCTACTCTTTGATTAAAATTTACATGCAAAATTCTAAAATCCCAAAATATACTTCAAATCATTTCTAACAGCAGAAGAAAACTTGGTGACAAATTTAATATTAAAACAAAGTGACAACTGTTCAAAGTTAGCTTGGTGTTTAATAAAGTACTGAAAAGTTTTATCAGCCCATAAGAATGCAAAGCACAGAGTATTTTAAACACAATATAACCCTGTATTACAGCATTAGTAACATGATCCCAGAAAGTGGGGATGGGAAGTGAAAAAGGTCATACTTTTCAAGAAGAGAGTGTGGAAACTTATCTGACAGGCTGAGAATGTGAACCAGCATGGTATTCAATGATAACCTATGTAGAAGACATTTAATTACAAGATAATGGCTTTCATTTGAAAGCTAAAACCTCAAGTAAATTTATATACTAAATCAGGGAGAAATTATATTTTTAAAAGAACACAAATACACAGCTTCAGGTTATCCTATCGAACATCCAAATACCAYTGTACTTGGGTTTTGGTTTGCATTTTTTTTTAAGTGAAGTACAACACCCCATTGTAACTTCAGTGACCCAAATATAACGCAATCTGACTTTTCTTCCTAAAATTGAGATCTGAAAGAAGTTCATCTTCTCATGCCCATCAACTATACTCCAGGTACAGATTTACTGTGTAGCTTTACTTTCACAGCCATGTGGTGAGTCCAAGGCACAAAGACCTACAAGGTTCAGCACAGGCTTACCTCATGACTTTGAATTTCTGAAAACTTCTGCAGGGGAACCTAAAACAGAAGCACCCAGGACTCCACACTTTCATGTGGGTGTGCTGGAGAAGGTGTGTGTAAGAAACCTAACCTGCAGAACTGCAGGACTACTTGCATACTTCTTTGCCAAGTAAATTCACACTTCTCCAGGGGAACTGCAGGGCAAGGATGAACTAACATAGAGGTAATGTCCATCAGTGCTGCTGAAATCCAGAGCACAGGTCAGGCAGGTGCAGCCAATGCAGTTGTCTTGGTTTACATGCCCAGAGAAACTGCATCCCTATGCCATGATGGCCAAATGAATAGGGAAGAGAATCCAAGGGATCACTTAAGTCAAAGGGAAGTGAGCCCATGGGGTAAAGAGAATTAAGTTATCCTTTATCTTTTAATGATATTTCAAAATTAGCTTAAATTTGAGATGGTCCTATTTTCAACAGAGTATACTTCAGAGAAACCAGACTTGAGTCTTAGAATTCAAGCTGGCCCTAATTTGGATTTTGACTTGATAAGCTAAAAGGCACAAGTGGGACAATAGAACCAATGCAAAACTGTGACTTAAGGGATGAGTTCTTCTAAATAACCAATTTTAGGGTATGATTTTTTTCTTGTAAAAAGAATAGCATTAATATGAAAACACTGATCAATCATCAAACCTTGCCTAGTGTAATATCATCATCAGAGGCTTGAAAGATGGCATTTCTATGAATTCTGAACCAGACAGACATGCAGTCAATAAACATGTAGTAAAAAAAAAAGTGACACAAGCATGTTTATTCAGAACCACTTGATGATGCAAACTGAAGCAGCAAATGAGAATAAAGAACACACAAAAAATAATCTTGATAAAAGAAATGCAAATTTAGGAAGAAAATCGATCCTTTACAGTTTTGTTTTCGTAAAAATCTCCTATAAAGTGATATTTGATGAAAATTTAGTGCAATATGAGTAATAAACTTTAAGAATATTTCTATTCATTTACAAGCTTACAAAGATGAAAATTATCCTAAGGTTTAGTGGGTTTGTTTGTTTTTTAATTATTCTACTTTAAGGGAGAGAAAAAAAACTGTGTTACAATTTTTTAATTTAACAAGCAGAGTGGACCTTTCACATGCAATGAATGCTTCAAATACTAACTTATGGTAAAGCAATAAACTTCTTAATGGGAATTAAAGTGCCTGCTGCAATCTTAGTAGAAGTCAAAAAAAATCATGGTGTGATAAGGCTGGTGACTGTAAATTCTTTATAAGTGAAACATGTAAGTGTCCTCTGTACTGTACTGCAACAGCCTGATTTTAAGAAGATTATAATTCTGACCCTGAGAGCACCTTAGGTGCTCTCATGAGCAGAATTCTTGATTTAAAAAAATCCCCAAGACTGGGTAGGCAGCATATTCAGTTCCAGAAATAAAAATCTATTAACTTCAAGAAATCAGTTTTAATGGAAATGTGGCTGCAGAATAAAAAGATCTATTTGAAAATCTGTTCAAGATTTTAGCTTTAATACAAGAGAATACCACACAGAGTAACTGCACAGTAAAGAAGAAACTTTTGTAAACTAGCTCCATATTATACAAAAACAAATGGTGTTGGGTGTTTGAAGTATTGTGTTTGTTGGGTGTTTCAAAAGAAGAACTTTCCTTCTAGAGAATGGAAGCAGTTCTTTCCTAATAAGCACCAGATCAAGTTTCCATCACACATCACACACAAATAGACAAAAGAAGATACAAACTAAATATTTAAAGAAATATTGTAAGGTCTATGAAGGCCCCATAGGAATGCCTTGAGAAAGTAATTAAACTTGTCCTAAAATGCTGCCATGGCTTTTACAATGCAAGATCACCTTGATACCACAGTACAAATGTACGGTGTACAAAGTATGGAACTTCAGCTCTTGCACATTTCTTGGCTCATCAGTAAGGAGAGACTGTCTTGGCCAAGCCAAGAGGCAGCAGCAGCCTGTTTGGTGACCAGTGTACACCCACCTTCCTCACAGCGAGTGCACTAACTTAGGTCTCACCTCTGCAACCCCCATTTTGCACAAAACTGGTAGGACATCTATATATTTAAAGCTTCTACCCTCTGCTGAATTCTGATGAGACTGAGTACAAAAGCAACAGATAAGCACAGTCCAAGTTTTATTTAGAAATCCAAGTAGGAAGATAGACCAACAAAGAAAACAATCAACATAATAATGTAATTCTTTGTTAGCAGTGCTTCTCATCTCATTTAAGACCAAGGAAGTCTAAAGAGATTGACAGTCATTTAGCTCGTGTTCTTGTAATTCCACACTGTTGTATTACAAAACCTTTCCAAACCCAAGAGATTTGGTCTGTGTATTTCAGAAATACACAAAATTCTGCTTCCATGATGTTCCAAGCCAAACATAAGGCAAGGAATGGTAAGAGACAGAGACAAATGACGAAACACAAGCAAAGAACTGATAGTATTTACCAGTAGGATTTGATTTGCACTGAAGAAATTCACACTTTACATCTCTAGAAGAGTCCATAACAACATTACTAACAGCTGGGTATGCAACAGTACATTTTCTGGAAAAGCACAGACTCCTCAATTTTAAGACACAGAGAAAAAGTACAGGAATTCTTCCAGTAAAGAAAAATGTCAGGCAGCTTTATTTCAAGATCAAATAGATCTAACAAAAAAAATTCTGTTTATTTTTAATAGGAATGAGTCTGTCAAAGACAATAAATAGAGATTTTAATATGATCTATATGAAAAATCCATATATGACAGTATGACAAGCTTTACAAACTTGTCTGACTCTGATACTCACCCTAAAGTTGTCCGGAGAGCTTAGATATAGCTTTTCCCTAATGTCTTCTGGAGCACCAGCACAAAGCCTATAAAAGATGTGATAATTCCTCTCTTCTTTGCCTTGCACACAGATCCTAGATTTCTCCAGAAGGTAGTGTGATACAAATCCACCAACCACCGAGTTCTAGGAAGAAAAAACATTCTTCTGATTATCTGAATATTTGTTGGATTGTTTGAGATTCAGGTTTGCAATTTCCATTTGTCTGATCACAACTCACTCAATGGATGCTGCACCAAAGAAGATTAAAATGTATCTATACCTAATACATATTAAGCTTAGAAAAGAAACCATTGCCTTTACCATAACTTTTCCCCCCCAGCTTGTGTATTGTGTATACATGCACTCTTCTTAAAAGAAGGGTCTTCTTCACCCCAAAAAGCAGAAATCCATAGCAGAATTTCAGGAGTTACTGCAAAGAGCATTGTTACAGCCATCCTTACACGTTTTGGATGGCAGCGCTATTACAACCTTCACTAGCTGCATTTCACTGAGACTCTTGCAAAAGAAAAGGAAGGGTTAAAATTATAGAATACATATTTGAACCACATCTTAGGCAAACTAATTATGACACAACATTTTATTTCCAACACTTGCACTTCTTTTCTGAGAAGGAATTCTAAGACAGATTTTGAGATCAATTTATCTGGCCTGTGATAAAATACCCTGTGCCTAGAGAAATCTTAATAGCAAGGAAATTCCTGAACTTAATGGCCATTACAGGAACTAAGAAGGATTTACTGACTGACAGATTTGACTACAGTTATGCAATTGCTCACTTATTCAGGAGGTCTCAGTCTGTACTCATATCACTTTTAGAAACCAGATGTCATGAAGTGACCACAAAGTGAGGTGTGATGTCTTGTAAAAATGGGGCTCAAGTAAACAGGCTGATCTTGCAGTGGAAAGCTGAAACAAGCTTTGAAGCAGTTTCTGAAGATATTCTGAGTGCTATTTGCTTCAGCTGAAGCAGTTAACCTGAAACACCATGTAAGTGTTGACAGGTAAGTTGACATATCATGAATCCACTATTTCAAGCAGAAATTTAGATCCTTTCCATAACTTTATTAACATGAATCAGACCAATAGATAAAATCTCTCTACCCAGAAAGGAATGTAGTTATTTATTATCTAAACTATTAACCAAAGATCTGGGGTTATATGACAAACCAAGTGATGAAAACTTAGGGAAAAACTGCAAGCTTAAGACCAGATGATGAGCTTAAATTCTGCAGAAGAAACAAATTCTTGCAGTTGTTCTGTTCTCAGTCAGAAAGCTGAGGACACATGTAATCTCTATAGAGATCATCAAGTGAAGTTCTGAACTTGGAGATACATACACCACCCAAACAAAACTACATCCAAAGAAAATTTTTCTTAAGATACACAGTTGAGTAGTATTCTATCAAAAAACTAATTCTTTGACTTCTGTCACATACATAATAGTACGTGACATCCCAAAATTTCATATAAATACATAAAAAAAATCAGTAATTCATTTAAAATTGAAATACATTTATATCTAATAATAGCAATTATGCTTTATATTGAATGCAACTCACACTTATTTGTGCATTAATGGAATTAATGAAAACATAACAGCAAGTGAGTTAGTCTTCATATAGGCATGTTGCAATGAAGGGACCCATTTTTAACCTTTTGTGGGTGGAAGCCATTTTCCTACTGACTTGCCACTGCATTCTGATAATGACACAGTACAGTGTGGCTCTGGTTTTCCTTTCAAGGTGATAGAGTACAAATGAAATCTGTAAAGTAGGACAGTAGCTGTTTGCTGCAAGATTAATAAGTCTATTCAGCCTTCTGCCAGTTGAGCATTTCCCTTTTATGGCAAAAAAATCATCACTGGTTATCTGTAACAAAATTCTAGTACCTTTTCATTGAAGTGAATTTCAACAAATTTGCCAAAACGACTGCTGTTGTTGTTGCGAACAGTCTTTGCATTTCCAAAAGCTTCTAACAGGGGATTTGCTGTTTAAAAAAATTAATTTTTGTAATGTTAAACGTCAATCAACAAAGTACCAAAAAGAAAGAGAGAACAAATACATTATGATTATTCAGTGAACTTATTTGGAATAAGGATTGGAAATTAAAGGGAAAATATTACCTACTAAGAATAATCAGTTTTGCAAATTGTACTGGCTATATTGTGGTGGAATGCAAATTAAGTACTTAAATATCACATAACACTGCGAAGTACTTGAATCAATACTGTAAGAAATTCAGAGACAAATGCCAAGAATTATTCAGTGATGTTCTTCTAAACCAAGTAGGTAAATAACTGATACATAAACTATACGAGACAACACAGAATTTGACACTTCCCAATTAGTTATTCATGAAATCTAAACTACCCACTTACACCACAGACAAAAATGCCACTTAAATGTCATGCATGCAATGTAATAGATTGATTAGGGAATTAAAAAAATAATATTAGAAGAGTGTGTTGATTTCAGAAACTACTTAACACTGCCCTTTCAAATTAGGTCAATGAAGAGATTGASTGATTTTACTTTTTACTTCCTGCTGATTTCAAGCACATTAAAGCCCATACAGAAGGAGTGGCAGCAAGCAATCTAATGCTCATATATATATATACACACACATATTTATATACACAAACATCAGGCACAGTTTAAGCAGTTTGAAACTGCTTAGCAGTTATGAAATACAAGGCCTCTGAAAGACTGCATTTTACTAGCTTTGAAGATCAAAGAATAACAGTTTACTGAATCAAGTTAACAATAAACCACTAAAAATATCTGTAAGATTTTATGGCTTCTAGCTAAAAATAAGCATTGGAAACTAAGTAAGCAGAAGCTCAGATTTAAAACTCCACTGACAACCATCTATGTATCTGCTCCTACAAAATTTAAAGAATGAAGAAATAACATCAGTGCTTGGGTAAGTATGGATGATAATGCATCATTTTAACAGACATGAGAACTAACTTTTTTGGTTTGGCTATATTTTCATTTTTTTTAATACTTAAAGCTTATGAAAATGTAAATTTGACTTCTTACAAGATCTTGGTAACTATTCAGGCATTTTATGTAATATAAAGTTTTAAAGAAAAGATTAGGAATAAAAACAAATTGCACAAGGTCTTTCAGCTAGGCTGAAGGTTCCTCTATTAATACATATGCCATAAGCGTACTCATTAAAATCGTGCCCAAAAAACTTCAGAATTCATGCATCAGATGCCGTTCTAGATTAAAAACCTCAAAATCTTCGAGGAATACCTACAAGTACCAATTAATTTGCACCAGGCATTATCCACCTCTTGTCCAGTTTCTGRGTTCCTTTAGCACACAGTGGATTTCACTAAGGAATTGGTTTAAGCAAACCTACAGCAACAAGAGATTAAAGCCTGTAGTACTCCTCTTGAATAAGTGGTTCGAATTTGAAACCAGAAAAATTTAAAGCAAATTAAAAAGTAAATAATTTTTTGAGACAGACTCAAGAAATTTCAGAATAAATTTACTATATGCTTTAGAGAACTAAAACTGACCTATGAGGCATTATTAAATTGACTGAGGGTTGTTTGTTTTTCAGATATTTGTACGTTTTCAAAAAGCTATTTTCTGTTCAATTAGGAAGTGCATGCAACATTAAAGAGGCTGGAGGATGATCAACAGAGTCTCTTTTGAACTTGTCTGGCAGTCTGTTGTAATGATAGACACAATCAAAGTGCTAATCTGAATTACGTGATTTCTGACAAAAACAATGTAACAGAAAAATAACCCAGAACCATAATTTAAAAGAACTTTCCTGCTTTATTTGAGTTTGAGAACTTGATGGTGAGGAGGASGAATTACGCTTTCCTGATACTAACAGATTTTTTTTCATTACTATCTTGTCCTTGCAGATTTTATGCAGTTTAAAATCCCACCTTGGGTATCATCTTGGGTACATTATGTGTGTAAAGTTCAATTCAAACACACACGTAAACATTTTCTGGATCACTGACTGTACGACAGTATAATAAATAAAAATAAAGTGAATCACAAATACAAAAAAATTTTTTTAAGAACTTACAATCAAGATAAACTACCTATAAATTATGCCCTAGCAAATCTAATAGTATTTCTATCCTAGCTTTTATTCAGTTACTGTTGACCCATATTTCTGGGGAAAAAAAAATGTTGGCACCTTTAGTTAAATGAAAGAAAATTCAGTACCTTCTACAATTCTATCATCAATATCTTGGCCGCTACCATAGGATTCTGTCAAATACCTGTAAGATAAAAATATTGGAATCATTCATCTCATGTCAGGTTACTTCAGTTAAAGAGGGTTTAACAGGGCTGTGCACAAATACTTACTAAACACTTAATACAGGAAGAGCATACTGATTTTAAGTTCCAAATAACTACAGGTTTTAAAATAAACTTTAACTTTCTTTTTTGTTAAAACAGAAATATTCTTGCACACTTCAATTTTTTTCAATACTCGAAGTCCTGCTAGAAATTTCTCTTAGACATGCACATGAAAAGCACAGTCTAATAGAAATATAATCAAACTATTACTATATTATATTTATTTAATAATCTTAGTAAATGCATAAGGTTTCACGTGTATTTCCTGAATTTAAGACTGTTTCCATGCATACAGTTTCTGTATTCATAACTATGTTAATAAAAATCTCACATGGAGATGGTGAGGATAAAAAACTGCAGGTATATAATTAAGGCAAGATGCAATTTAGCAATTGAAGAAAGAATCTGAAAATAAATCCACAATGTACTTGCTCCAAGGTTCCAGTCTTTTTTTTGTTTTTTTCCCTGCACACAGGGGATGCTTTCCAGAAATTCACAGGTAAATCTGGGATAAGTTAAAAACATGAAACGAGTTAAAAACTTGAAAATGGGGCCTTCCAAAAAAACTTCAGAAGCACTAGCAGAGCTGTATTAGTACTTTTTACTTTCTGATCACAGAAGGGTAAAATCTTACAGCTTTTAAAACTCAGTTATGTTTTGTACATGGACTCTGTGGTGGAGGGTGGTGGGGAGAAGCCAACAGCAATGATATKCGCCTGTTGCGTAATGAGACCTTCCTTTGCTGAGAAGCGGAACAGTAACTTCCTTTARGAACATTTCTCATGAGATATTCTTCCAGTGCCTGCTGTCTTTTTTTTTTTAAACTCTTAGCAGGAAGAGAGTGAGGATGTTCCCTGTAAAAAATCATTACCGGCACCTTGCAGTAATTCTTACAGCTATCTACGAAAGGTTGCACAGAGGCAGGGAAGAGCAGTATGAAGGAAAGACAGACAGTTGTGACAATTCTTCGTGGGATGTGGAAGGTAATACCTCTAGTGGACATAAGTACTAGAAAATACATGATGTTAGGGAAAAGGGAATTAAAGATTTATAGAGGGAAACAAGTACAAGGTGGGGGAAGGGAGCGTATTCACACTGCCCGCACTGTCCTTCCCTGCACAATCGGGCCACCTATGACATAGGTGTATTTAATGGAGCAGTGCTCTCCAGTTACACTGTTCCAGAGTGATAAAAAGCAGTTGAAGTATAATGCAAATATGGAAACAAAGCTGATATATATCAGCAATATGGCTTCCATGTAGTTTAATATGCTTGATTTAGTATTGGTCATACTTGAACATTAACAAATAAATAAATCCCATTATTCAGTCTCATTCAGTAAACTAGGGTAAAGTATATTAACGTTAAAAACCCTGGATACTCAAGCAAAAAAAAACACCGAAGGGAGAACAGAGAAATGCACATTTATAGCAAAACAAACAGTGTCTTGCAAGATACAGTTAAAATATCTAGTTATGTTTTTTATCTGCCACAATACCAGATGTGCAATACCAAAATGACTGCATCATAAACCATAATAACTACATGATGTCACTACAACTAAGTTAAGGTTTCTGTATGTAGCTGTTTCTGCATATTATCATGTCAGCATTTAAGTTTAACTCAATTTCTTGTAATAAAGTGCACAAAGAACCTAATACATATCTTACTGAATTGTATCTTAAACCTACTGATTACCTTACAGTTTGCTCTATGTCAACCAAATGCATCAACACATAAGATTCACAGGATAACATTGGTCCAAATGCACAAACCTCAAAACAAATTTAGTGTTTTCTGTCTTGCCAGCTCCTGATTCTCCAGAGACTATGATGGATTGACTCATCTTAAGCACTTTCATGTCACGGAATGCTTTATCAGCTTAAAAAGAAGAATATGGTTAACATGACAAAAATTAACACTCAGCAGCATTGCAAGAATAAAGCTACAATGCAAAAACGAAAGTGTAACATTTTCAGGAATAAAAACTAAATCTTTGCAATTGAATGCACTAAGTCTGTTTCCTTTTAATTTATACTACAGTTGTTCATCTTCCAGCACTGACTTGTAAGATCTCACTCTCAAAAACAAAAACCTACTCAACTATATCCAGGATAAAACAAAACCAAACCAACCACCTAGAACCAACCATCAGTGTCACTTTTAGAYGTTTTTAAAATGGAAACTTTCAGTTGTACTTTGCAACAAGTAACATCTGAAGAAACTTGGAAAAACTGTCTCTTGTTATGCAACAGGTACTAAAACCCCAGGTATTTATACTTTTGATTACAAAACAAAATGCAAAACAGTGAGAAGGCTTTTAACAAGTCAAATCTTGATTACAGTTTCCAATAATTTTTTTATTTTAAAAAGTTACTAAAGTCGGATTTATCCCATAAATAACATTTCAGTGTACTCTCTGTCTCTAAGACAAGCATATAAAAAACAGTGTATGTGCTCTGGAAACATAATAAAAAGCAAAGAAAATGACTACACTGAAAGACAGTGCCAATCATTATTATACCTTTTTCACTTCTAAAATCTGGATTTCTTTATTTCTTTTTTATGTTTTTTTTTAATGGTTGCAAATTGTATTTAAGCTGCTTAGACTTAAAACACTGGAGGTGCAGAATAACCCTAACAGGGTTGCACAGTTGCTAATTTCCAAGTTCTTCAAAATTTGCAATTTTAGTCATTAGTGGTTTTATTTTATAATAGTTCAAAATAAATTAATTACTGCTACAGGTGACAATTTATAGACAGCTGTGAAGTATTCAATGTTTGTTTTGCAAGAGACAAATACAGGCTCAATACATACCAATTGCAAAAACATGTGGTGGCAATGTTCCAAGCGATCTACCCTGGTACTTTTTAATAGTATCTGAAGAATAAAACTTAGGTATATCAAAGTATGGGTTCACTGCAATAAGAATGTTGGCTACATAGGTCTGTGAAGAAAACAATGAACAGCAAACTATTAGCCAGTATCCAAGCAAGTGGTTAACAGCAATTGTCTATTACTATTGGAGACTATAGCCTACATATAACAATTGCATTTATGACTCTCTTCAGCTAATACAAATACAAGACAGGATATGTTTTTAGAGTTTCTTTAATTATCTTCTTAGGACTTCTTTGAAATTATCTTGGGAAAATTTCCTAACCACTCAGCTGTGGCCTACATCCTGAATCTGACTTTTCTCCCAATCTCCTTTTAAATTATTTCCTATTGTCTGCATTACTGGATCAAGGATAGGACGCCAAAACCTGCTCCTCAAAAGTGAATAAACTAAGATCGTGGATAGCGTAACGCACTGTCCTCCAGTGAGTAGGATAACTTTTCAATATCTAATGGAAGCAACTCAGCAGGAAGGACTGACAGGATCCTGCCTGGGAACGCATTCAAGCCAGGCAATAAAAGCATTCAGCCAAGAGAAAATTAGCTATATTTGCTTCCACAGAGAGAAACACAGAATGCAAATGTTCTCTCACAGAGAAGGAACTTGAGAAGAATCTCAAACAAAGGCTGCCTTTTACCTTTCCATAGGATAAGGAAAACTGAAGAGAGAGTTTGTTTTTTTTAAAAAAAACTCTCATAGCTTTGGCTCTCATATTGGCCAGATTACATACAGGGAAAAAGTGAGAATCAAATTAAAAATCAGATTTGCAGGAAAAGATCTGAAGAAAATGAGATAAACCTTCAGCTTGAATAAGTTATTTGCTTTGTTGTTACTGAGAATGTTCCTAGAAAACTGAAATTTGGAAACTATTGTGATATGTTAATAGAAGGCTGGATCACACACAATATGTGACGTTTCTTACATGGTTCTATTTTCAGCATTTATCTCACCGAAGGAAAACTTTTCTTCAAGAGTTGCAAGCACCAATATTAATTTTCCTTTTAATAACAAGATAAATACTGTTAACCAGGATTAAACAAAAGGTAGAAAACTGTTTACAAGGGAAAGGTAGTTAAAATATAAACTGGAAAAAAAAGTCAACTTTTTTTTTTCCTTTTTTCCTTCAGAAAATACACCTGCTCTGGACAACATATTAGTAGTATTTGTTTACATTGAAGAAAGGCTTTATGAACCAAAATACTCTCCTACCCYATGATCAGTTCAGATTCAGAATTTTACTTCTTTATGTGGTTTTATTGTTTGGTTGGGTTTTTTTAAGGATTATTTTTCCAGGACAGCATTCAAATGGCCATTTTTATTTATTTATTTTAAAGTTGGTGCTTGATCTTGAGCCATAAAAAATTAAAAGCTATGTAAATGAACTGCAACAGAAGAAAACAATTACACTTTCTTTTTATATTTATATAAAAGGGTTTAGCTAAATGAATTTTACAACAGTATGCTAAAAAAAAGTTTATTATTTTAACAGACACTTAAAAAATATATACAACTGTTTTGTATTATGCCTAGCCAGCTTTGTATTAGGAAAAAAAATAAGAAAGAAAGAAAGAAAACTCTTATCTTCTGTTTCACAGCTGTCAGTGTCTGGGCAGATGGCAAGGACAAAATGTAATTTAGTCAGAATTCATTAAGTACAATTAGGCAATTTGATAGCAATATAAAAGATTAAGATGGACATCTGAGCTAGGAGGTGTCAAAGACGGCACCTGTTTGCCTCGTTCAAAAATAATGAGGAAAGAAAACCATCTTTGTTAACAGTGAAGTAAGTTACCTGTAGGAACATTTGTGATACAATGCTGTGCTATGGTTGCACACAAACAGTCATGTAGAGAAAATTTTATTGCTCTGCCTGGTAAAAATTAGCTAGCATTAGTGTGATAAATGTAATTCTGATCTCAAACAAAGTATAACATAAGAAAAAATAAGGCAAAAAAAAGACCTAAAATCTCAACCTTTCCACATTATCGGTTCTGTTATAGGAAAAAACCCAGAATTGGAAACACTTGCTGAATTTTTGAAAGGACGTCTCTGTTAGACTGGTTGTCATGACACACAATACTTACGTAAATTCTGTCCTTACTGTACCGAACTTTGATATTGTGAAGAAGAGTGGCCTCATTTAAATACATCAGGGAACCTGCAGTAAAAGACAATCACATACCATTAAGAGCTCAGGACTACCTTTATGTACAGACAAAACACTAAACCTTGGAATAAGGAGCATTTTACTTCCTGTCTCTTCGGTTACAGTTTAATCCTGTCATTTCTTTACACTGTCTTGAGACAGACGTACTAACTCAATATACACTTTAAAAACCACAGACCTGCTCTTAACTGTACAACTGGAGTTACAGAAAGCTGCTGAACAGAGACTGAGACTGCAGGAGCCTCAATACAGGCTCTGCTCAGTGAAAGCTCCTTTTACCAGCCAGTCAGTTGAACAGAGTACATCTTCCTCTACTCCAGCCCTAAAGCACAGAAACTGGTGCCTACCAAAATCCCTAGCAATGACTGTTTCCTTCCTTTCAGCTCCCCTTTCCAATCTCAGCCACAGTGTCCCCAGGGTAATGCCACCCAACTGACATTTGGAGTAATAGCTCGCTCCTGGTGATTTTTGAATTGATGAATATAAACATCTAATTGGGATTTGGAGGCAGCAGCAGGCATCATCGCAACACCAGGCACTAACCCAAGCTTCCCTGCTTCAATTCTGAATTTTGTTAGTACTAGGCCTCCTCGGAGAAACTGTCAGAGTAAAACAAAACTAACACACCACTCCTTTGTTCTTTAACATAGAACACCTGACCCTGAGATTAGCTCAGTGAGAGCATGGTGCTAATAACACCAATGTCGTGAGTTTGATCCCTTTATGGGCTATTATTCACTTAAGAGTTGAGCTCAATGATCGTTGTGGGTCCCTTCCAACTCAAAATATTCTGTGATTCTGTAACTGCTGAAATGTTACAGGGTGGTGGCAGCCACAGAAAGCTTCAGACCATACGGGTTCACATTCCAGCAAAGGTAGTCCTTGTTTTCAGCTATAAAGCACTGGAAAGTGTCAGCAGCCTTAATTACAAAGGTCATTTCAAGTTCCCACTGTAACACTTTTAAAAATATTATTCCTAAACCAAATGAGGGCACTACTCATTACACAGCCTCCATTTTCAAATWTGCTCAATCCTTTTTATCTCATTGCTTAAAATTCAAAATGCACAACACTGTTTTGCCTAGTTACAACTGACTGACTCCCATACTGATAAACCTTACAGTAATACAATATAAAAACTTGTATACATCCAGCTACTGCGGATGGCGTAAGCACTGTGCCTGTAATGTCTTTTCTTTTTAAGGAAAGACTGGACGTGGCACTTAATGCCATGGTCTAGTTGACATGGTGGTGTTAGGCCACAGGTTGGACTCAGAGGTCTTTTCCAAGCTAATCGTTCTGTGATTCTGTAATAGTAACTGCTACCTTGCACTTCACACAAGGGTCACATACACACCTCTCATCTATAATGACCAACAAAGTTGTTTCAAGTTGAAYTGATGCCCTTTCTCAAGGACTGCAGCAGCAAAAAAGTATGCTAACTTATTTACACAAATGTGCAAGAAGGGCTGCCAGTTTGTATGACCTAAAGTCAATCTGCCCAGCCACCTCACCCCAAAAGGATGCCTGAAGCTCAGGAAGCAGCTCTTAACATCTCCTTCAACACTCCTCCTGCTGAACCAAAAGATACTGGCAAAAGAAAATGAGAGCTTCTCAAAAGCATTTCTGTTTTTGTTTTCCATCTTTTACCCTTCCTCCTGCAGTGGATGGAGGAGTGGCTGTGGTTCTGTCCCCCACCACCTGCACCAGACTGGCCTGAAGCAAAGTCAGGTTCAAAAGCCAATTGCAGCCTACCTTTGGCTTGCATAGCTCTACCGAATAACAGCCCTTCCTTCCATTACATGACTAAATACAGCTTTGTTTTAAATGCCTGGAATCATTCACGCTTGTCAAAGGACCTTRTAGCTTCCGGTTTGTTCAGAAGAAACCACCTTCCTCCACAAAATCCCTTGCACTGTTGGCAGAGGCACACAAGGCACATTTTAGCTTTACCCTAAGCAAACTCTTCCTGTGGATCACAATAGCCTTGAAATCATGGCTGTGCACAATTCCCTCATGAAGCAGCAGTCTGGAACCCATCACCACAGCTTTTCCTCTGCCACCATAGCAGACACACATTCCCTCACAACCCCACAGTCAGTGGTAGCTGCAACAACAGATACACAGTGCTGCACAGCAGGAYTTGTCCTCCCCTCTCCCGGCACATTCAGTTCACAGGGCTGAGAAAATGGCACTGGGACCACGAACTGCAGGTCTGCCTTCACCTCTTTTATTAGGGTCATCCTAACAGATAGGGACATTACAAGGAAATGGGCCAGAAACAGAAACTCCTGCTTGCTCTAATGAAAGTTTAAGTCTCCTTCTACCCTTGTGCATGTCTGGGAGGGAAGACGGTGTTAAAAAATTAGCAGACTTCAAAAGTTAAGTCATTTGGATTCTCAGTATTGAGATGAGAAACTACCATACAGTAATTGTCTATCAACTCCCTTGACTGTATCTTTTTAAAAACCTCTTTTTGCAGAATGTTTTAAAGGAAACAGTTAATCATCAACTTTTTATTAGGTTGCTTATCTAAACAGCAAAGGAGCCCAGATTCCATTGCATCCTGAGTGCTCTCATTGCAATTCCTTGTTAAAGCAGCTACACCTGCACACTCAGTGCGCAATGGGAGCTTGCTCCCTGAGGGAATGTCACCACCTCCACTCAAGACATGCAAACTAAGGCTTATGTCAGCAAATCCAAAATGCATATTCTTTAGAATAAATCCTTTAGAAGAGGCATCCATATCCAGAGGCAATGGAAGTCACCAGAGAGAGAGAATTCTGAATATTCACTTGGCTCATGCCTAAATATAACCAGTGTGTGTATGTGAATTTTGTTGTCCATATATTTACTTATACAAACACAAAGTTCACGTAAGTGAAGTGAGGCCCTAAAAGCTAGGAAATATCAATGTCAAATTTACTCACACTGGCTCTCCTACACATTTAATGAAGCAGGGGTTCTATGGAAAATGATTTTATGAAGTAATTGCAAGGCTCTGCATCTGTAGAATCTGTAGAATTGCAAGGATCTGCATCTTTTAATAGTCTTATCCAATGCCCTGTCCTCATACTCATCTTTCAGGATTTTTTGGACCAGTATTATAAGCACTCAGTATAGGTTTTTATCTTAAAAATCAATTATACCCAACAGAAATGCTCTCTGACAGAGAAGGAAAATGAATTTGGGATTCACACATCCCGCAGATAAACCTCAACTCGTGAGCAGCAAGTGAGAATATGTTAGGAAAGTCAAAATAATGTTTGGTACAGAAAGGATTATTGGACAAAGTATTTTTATCTTCTGCTCAGGAAGCCAAAAAAGATGTTTTCTCTGACTAAGTCTAGTTGAATAGTATTCTGCTGGAATCTCAATTATTTCCATAATCTTATTCCAGATTTCAATTGCCTGACTACGACACAGAGGTGCCAGGACATCTCAGTAAAATCACTGGGACAGATGCACAGATTAAGTGCATTTCCCTAACAATCACCATGTACAGAGAATATGGATACCAGCTTTGCAAAGTTGCAACCCACATCCCGTTTGCAGGGATATAAGCAGCTGGAAGCAAGACTACCAGCTTGGTTCTAACCGTAACGACACTGCACCATCTAAGTCAGATCATAAGACTCAGATCTCATCTTTTTGTTTCTTATGGAGAAGCTGTAACAGCTGTATTTCCTGTCACGGGATGTAAATACTAAACCTTATCCCAGGACAGGAATTGGGGTTACATCATCTAGACAACTTCCAGACCCCTAGCCTCTATTTTAAACGAGGAACAATAGAAGATACTTTTGCCCACTATTTACAAAGTCGTCAGTATTTTCACCAACCAGTAAACACCATAGGAAATGTTTAGAAGACTTGCGTTCATCAGTATTCAAGACAGGAGAGGCTCTGTGATTTGTTTACACAGAGCAGCAGCAGCAGCAAAATATTTGTTTAATAGTTCTCTAAAAGCTGATGATAGCGCTCACTCAGCTTTCTCGGTATTCTCTCCCCTCTCCCCAGATTTGATGACTGTTTTCATCCACCTAACTAAAAAATATTTAACAAAATAAAAGCCCTGCAAATCAACAGTAAGGTTTATTACACAAGCTCATCTAAAAACTCCTTCTCCAACAGCACTCCTACATGCAATTCAAGTCTTTTCTTTTCCATTGGTTCTGATAGGTCCAGATTCCCATCTCCAGTTTTGGGAAAGTTGTCTTAAAACTTATTTTCCATTATCTCTACTTCCACAGGAATGCCATCTGAGAAATGCCTTACATGCAGGGAAAAGCTATACAATACAGGTACTGATAAAGCAACTGAGTCCTTTGCCACACTATAAAAAATACAGATATACCCATAATGCTGAATGCAGTATTTCTGAAGTCAAGTAACTGCTGTATGTGGGAGTAATGTAACTATCCATTGCTCTGAATTGTTCAACTGAAAACTAAAAACCACAATAAATTATATTTAAAATGGGCTGACTTTAAGAAGTTTAAAGGACTAGCAAAGGTCATACATAAATTCAAAGACTACAAGGAAGAAACAGGAAGCTTGTAAGGAAATAATTCACTTCATTGCAGACTTTTTTTTCAAATGTATTAAATAATTTATTTTTAAATTCATAACTTACAATTATCTTCCACATCCTTTTTGCTATCCTCCTCTGCAGGAAACACTTGATTGATAGCAGCCTGAAAAGTCTGTTAGATGAGAAACATTAACATTGTCAGAATTCCATAAAATAGAAATACAGTTGAAAGATGTGTCATGCAATCATACAAGTGAGTGCACTGTAACTGTGCATGATTTAAAATGAAGTCACCAGTTTTATACTTCATAATTGGAAATGTTACTGAGTTACTAGATGCAGACAAAAAGCTGCTGTATTTGTATTACTACACTACATTATAAAAATGAATTCACTGTAATACATATTTTAGTGCATTAATATTTGATCCTTAGGTCAAAAATTGCAGGTCATCCTGTACCATACAAAAAAATAAGACTAAAATAAGCACTGCAAAGGGAACAGCGTTATAAAAAACATTCAATTTCCTCAGTTTTGCAAAGAAGAAAGAATAAAACCCAAATCATTAGTTCAAAGGACTGTGCTGTCATTATCATATGCTGTTTTAAAACATTCCTACTTAAAATATAAATGTCCAATATGTAACATCCTCTGTATCACCAAGTACTGTAGCTTTGGTTGCTGTTTGTTGGGGTTTTTTGTTCAATAAATCAATACAAAAGTAAAACAAGAACTTCCTTCAACCCTTGTATTCCAGTTATACAAAACGACCATTTATCAAATGGTTCACATCCAACTGGAAAAATTTGTAACAAAAGCAACTTTGTTTCTTTTTTCATCTCCAGAAATCATCATTTATATTGCTGTAAAAAGGAAGGAGAAACATCCAAGCACACATGCATTACAGCATCTGCACAAAAATACCTATTGTAGAAGGCAGATTTTTAATTATACTTTTTTGTTTACTGTAGTAATGGCTCGTTTGCTCTAGCGATGAATGAACAAAACCCCTGTTGTACCAATTAAACACGACAGCCGCCATGCCGCTGAAGGCACAGGCTCCCGTTCCCCGTGGAAATGGAGACAAGAAGTCTAGTCTAATATTTGAAAAGGCAACCAACAGGATCTAAAGAATGAACTTAATAAACAAACATGTTTGCTTGTTTAACATGGTACTTAGAAAGGCAGTCCCATGAGAAACATCTCACAGGGAAGTTCAGGAGAAAGACAGCAACTTGTTTCATATTTGTTTGAGTGCGACCCAATATGAGAGCTCCTGGGGCTTATACCATCATGAACAGCCACAAATTCCAACTCTCTTTGAAGTGGGAAGAGTTAAAAATGTCTCAGAGCAGAACTAACTGCTGCCAGTCAGAAAACATTAAGTCTACAATATCCCTTCCCTACAAAGTTATCATAAAGTATGCAATTTGTAGCCATAATAAAATATATTTTGTCATCCCCTTATCAGGATCGAATGCAGAAAAATATGTACAAGATGTTTTCCTAACGGAAACAAAGCTGCTTGATGACATTGGAACCTCCAAACATCCATCACACCAGCTTCCTCCAAAATATCCTTTATCAGAGTTTGGCGGCATCATGGAAGCCCTCAACGTCTTTACCTACTTCAGAAAGTTCCCTGCTGCTATTAAGAGTTTTAGCAGGGCAGAGATTCACCACACCCTTTCCTCCCTCTCACAGTAACTACATATTATCATCATAATTTTTTCTACAGGTTTGTCAACAGTAAAGGTAAATGTTGTTCAGTAAAGATGTATTTGAACACAACAGTTCCCACACAATCAGTTCCCTGTGTGTGAAAAAGTGGGAAAGTTTAAAGATAATATGACCAGCTTCACAAAAATGTAACTTCACTTCTTGTTCTTATCTGCCGATGTGTAACATCAGCACTAACCCGTAACAAAGGCACTTTTTTTTTTTACAGGAGAGAATGAACACGATACCCAGCTATTCTGTGAGCAGCTTCATAAACCTCTGATACTTTAACATTTCTGGAACTAAAGTCAGCCATGCTAGAACTGTCTCAGAGGAGGAAGGGCTTTTTTAATGTCCTCACCATTCAGCCTTCTGATTCAACATAAATTTAAATGAAGGAAAAAAAAAAAAAGGAGAATTCACGCTGTATTATCTCCATTTTTTCACTCAATGTAAATCATTAATTACTTTCTAGAATATTTAAGAAGTGATTAAAAATGGCAAAATGAAGACTTATGTTCTTATCTAAAAAAGTCCAACAGAAAAACATTCGCTTTCAGGTAAGTCTAGTTTCAACTATGTCAACAAAAAAATTCACTGCTGTATGTCACACTGCTTTATGTAAGGTAAGGTACTTGTTACACAGGTAAGTATGATAGCTGGATGTGCAGAGCTCTAAGTATTAAAATCTAATATTTTAAATAGAAGATGAGCAAGATATCCCAGATCTATCAATAAAAAAAATCCRAAGAAATTCTTTACTATATTGTCCCATTTTAATTTTTTTAAACATTTATTCTAAGAAAAAAAAATGCCTCAGGTACTTGGTGGAAGACTTTTGCATTAATCATAGCTTAAGACAAGTTTATCCTAAAAAATGGAGAGCATATTCATCTTATGAGACAATAAAGAGGTCTTAGGAAGCAAAACAAGGTTTAGAGGGTTTTGTAGGGGTTTTTTGTTGTCAKCTTTGTAATGAAGCAACCCTTGAAATCCAATGGCAATCTTAACTATTCCCCTGGAAACTAGATGACCGAAAAAAGATCTCTTTCCATTCAAGCATGATCTTCTTTATACTGTGTAATCCAATAGCTGTAACCATGCCTTCCTTTATACCTTCCAGATACGGACAGAAGACATCCCTCCTCTCAGCTGTATTTCACAAACCAACCTACAGCAGTACAAACCACGTGTAAGACAGACAAGAGCATCTCTCATCTGCGCAAGCAAGTTGCGCTCATTGTTAAAAAAAAAAAACTACCTCAGCTTGAAGCACTGAACTTTGAACATTCTGATCCTTACTTTCAAAGTACATTTATTCCCTTATACTTAGCCAGGAAAAATACCTTTCTGGTTATTCACAGCATACCAGAGCAGGTGGCCCATAAAGCCCTCTATGACTTCTCAGAAGTGGCACAGAGCCATAAGGTGTGTCTCAGTCAATGGCAGAAGGGGTGTCAGCAAGTACCTGCAGCACCTCACGCCCTCCCGATGACTGCCAGAAACTCATTACTCTAAGAAATGATGCTCTAAGAAATGCCTGCTCCCTACTCCTCAGTGCCTCATGGTGCCCAGGATGGCATCTCAAGGTGCAAGCCCTCCCAATGCATCTCTTCGCAATCACTTTACTTTGATTTGCTAACTCAAGGAAAGGAGTACATTCCCTATTTGGCAATTTCACTGTCATTTGCCTTCTCCCTGTTAGAGCATCAAGGAACAAACCAAAGATATATGCAACAGGATCAGAGGTTACAAATCCCAATACCTGCAGAAAAGACCACTCCAAGCAGAAATGTAAATGTAATCCTAGTTGTTTTTAACAATTGGCTCCCTTTCTACCCACCTCCTTCCAGGTACAACCAGCATGTGACTGCTGGTGTGCCATCGGCCAGAACTGCCAGCTCCGCTACCACTGATCCAGTTTGGAGCCCATTCTCAGGGCAAGACTCCTGCCCTAGGTGGGACCAGAGTCATTAGCAAAGCACTAATTTTTTTTTCCAGTCCTGGCATTTATATGGCACGCACATATACTGGCTCGCAAGCCAATGATCTAGTTTTCGGGAAGAGGTTCCCATCATGTAACATGCATCCTCTGTTCCAGTAAAATGCTCTTGCAGCTCACGTTACTGTTCTTCATGCAGGGCAGGCTGGGTGACTCAGGTCCCCACCTCTCTTAGACACGTGGCCTCCACACGGGACTGTAAACACTTGGGTATGGGCTGCAGTTCCCAAAACTGCTACTGCTGGGGTTTAAGTGAATCAGTGCATTGGCCAACTACCCTCACAGAGTCTGGACTGGGTAACTTGGTTTCATAAAACGAAGAAATCTGCCACCACACTGGCCCCAACTCCTCCGCCCCCCTTCCACTGCTTGCTGTCATCCTGAAAACTTTCAACTTCTTCCTTTGTAAGTGGGATCTGTTCTCTGACCTCATTTGGGGTGTCACGCACAGCTCAACAGGCAGAGTTGAGTGGGTGCCACTCTGCAGTGCCAGAGCTGGCTGCGAGTAGGGAAGGGAGGGAGGGGTTTACAACACGGTGAAACTGCTGCCTTGCAGCATTTACTGCAGTTATTAACAACACTGAGTATCATAAAAGGCAATAATCAAACACATGCATACCCATTTCCTTTTCAGACTCTGACCTCTAGTAAGATACCAGTGCCTACAGAGAATACATATGACATGGTAATGACCCAGATTAAAAAATAATAATAAGTTACACTGCCCGGATATGTTTACAAGATCAGGTTACTCCTCTCCTCCCTGTAATTATCATGAGCAACTCTGGAGCTGCTGGATCAYGCATTCTTGCTGAAGAGCACTTCTGAACTATCATTTTGAGAAAACAAAGCGATAATGAGTATTAATGCTGACTACTTCAAAAGAATGGTCTAAGTGCGCAAGAACAGAGTCTTCTTAAAAAGACAAAAAGCAATAAGAAATGTTTCTATACAAGAAATCAATGACACCTTGAAAAGACTGATAAGGTAACCAAGAAAACTTTTTACCCCACCTTTATTAATGTAAGGTTAATTAATTAAGTTTGATAATTAAAAATATAGGACGGTAATCTCTACAGCATTTAGACTGTGAAGTGTTTGTTCCCTTAGACAAATGAACATCAGGCTCTTAATTGATCTGCTTAATTCAAAACAGCCAACAGCAAAATAACAAACTCTCTAGAGAAAAGACATTTTTTTTGTTGCAAAAACCATGAAACAAAACATTTGTATTTTAGGATCATTTTTTGTTTAGGGTTTTTTTACTATATACAGTCTCTGAAAGAAGCATATGTTAGAAATCAATAGTGACTCAGAAATATCCTTATCCTTATTATTGTTTCTGTTTCAATATATAGGCTTTCGTTCTTTATTGCATCAAGACTATTTGGGAATATAAACAGAAACAGAGGTGGGGGTGAAATTTATTCAAGTAATAATTTATTTAAGTCATAAATATTAGCCCTAGATTTGGAATATTTAATAATATCCATGTCTGAACGACCTTGCTCTTCCCCAAACTGAAGAATGCACACTACTAGTCTAAATGCATACTAGTAATATAAACCTATAGACTTTAACACTTAAAAATCAGACTTTATACTTGCTTTGTATTTCTAAGGAAAGCAAAATCAACTTCCTCTCCAAGATGCACAAAAAAGAAACTCTATAAACATTCCCCCAAAAGGAAAGACTGCTGCATAAACTTTTGACCTGTGACAAGGCATTCTCTACTATTGTTGACATAAAAAAAGAAGTTACAAAACACATTGTTGTCTTTTTTAAGACTTTGAATATAGAGAAAGGACAGAACTATTAGAAAGGGCACATAAAACATATTCACAAAGACTGAAATCAACTTCTAAAACACTGCTGATCTTACTCTAGCTAGTACAACCCAGAATGCTGACCATTTGAATTAGGATAATTGATAGCTACAAGGTGCTTCCTGTAAAAACTGACATTTAGTTACAGCATACTGAGTCTGAAAGATGTCATGATAAATTAAGCCATTGGATCACACTAATTAGAATGAATTAAGCCTTCGTTTTAAGAGTTACATTTATTTTGACTCTAATTTGATGTAGCAATTCCATAGGAGCTTTGTTTGACATCACATTACTTCTCAAGGTACTTGAGTTAAGAGGATTCATCTCTCAGTTTTCATCAGTCTAATGGTGTCTAATCTTAGCCAGAGCCTAGCACATCCCTGTAGGACCCTTCATATGCATGTAAGGGAAAACAGAGAAGCTAATCTCAACAGCAGGCTTTTAATCAGTGTCTAATTGAGAAAAATAAAGCATTCAGTATTGAATCAAATGGCTAGAGATTCAAACCTCCTCTCTTTCATGAGCACGTACTCAGGGCACATGCAGATAACTAACAGAAAGTACGCACTTCTTACCAGTGTGAGGGTTCACTTGCAATACAAGCTAAAACTGAGCAAAGATCCCTAGCCAAACTTAGAACAGAAAACTGATCTTCCACTACTTCGGGCTGTGTGCAATTGAAGATACTGGCAAAGATCTGGCCTATAGGTTAAAGTGGTTTCTTGTATGTTTTTTTCTGTATTCCTTTGTTTGTGAGACCCTTACCTTGCCTTTCTGATTCAAAGGCTCAATAGTTAAGTTGTCAGGGCCAATGTCCACAATCATCCCCATCTGAAACCCATCAGTTGGGTGTGGAGCCCAAACGGGCTTCCCATCTTCCATTGTGGGATCTATCCAGTATTTCCTGTAAGAAAAAATAAAACTTAATCAAATAACTTTGTACACAAATTCAATACACCATCAAGATTCACCATACAGACTTTAGTTTATGATGTTTATTCCTATTATTCAGTGTGAAAGGAGCCATCCCCTGCAGACTAGAGCCAGCCTTCTTCCAACCCGCGACGCTTTGCCTTACAGAGGACACCYTTTGGACTTCAGCATGGACAAGATTCAAGGCCAGAACCATTTTTCATGGGGGTCCACACACTGCTCCCTGCAGCTCTTTTCCCAGCTTCCCTAACTTGTGAACCAAGAAGGGAGTCTATCTTACGGTCAAATTAGAAGTGTGAGACAGATTCAAAGCCAAGACTACACTAGCTAGGGTGTGTATATACACATATATGGATACACATGTAAAGACACACACACAAACATATTTATATGTATGTATATGTAATGGGTCATATGACTAATGGATACTTGTCTGTACTTGATTTGGTGTACAAATATTTGTATTTTTGCAACAGCCACATGTTGACGCATGTAAGCAGAAATCCAGTCTCTTGGCATTTGAGACAAATGAATGTGTTCACTCTTTTTGTGTGGCTGAGCATATGGCTTTTATATAACCCACAAATATATGTGGTCTCAATTGAATCTATCGTACTATAAGCCTTTGAGAGACTGACCCTCCTGATACTGTAACATTGGAGCTCTGCCTCTTAAGGAACTTTAGTTTTATAAAAATATGAAATGAAAATTGTTTCAAAATAATTTTGATGTACAAGTGAAAAAGATTCAAAGGCCAAGACAGTCAAACCTTATGCTCCTCAAGTTATACAGCTAAATAAGCTCCCAATTAAAAAGGAGTATTTGGTTGCATGCAATTGAGCTGACCAGGAAAGCTGCCAAGGTTGGCACACTCTGAATGGCTAGCAGTGCCATTTTAGATATGCTGAATTGGGCCCTTTTTCTTGTGTGTGGTTTTTTTTTTTTTTTTAAACCTACTTTATAGTCCTTTCCCTATTAAGAATAGAGTCCACTCAGCTTAAAAGGCTCACTTCTCCTGGCTATTTCTTACTCCCCTCCAAAGCTCATTCACATCCTAAACAGAAATGTTTTAGTGATTCCAAAATTTGTAAAAAGTATCTCATACCACCAAGGTGTAGCTTGCCTCTCTCAGCATGAACAAAACAAGCCTGCCAAGCAGCAAAGAAAACACTGGCAGCAAACTCCAGGAGTCTAGGGAAAGCTAGGGAAAGTGTCCCCCATTTTTCTTTTCCCACATCTGAAGGAAAAAGAAGATCCAAAATTTCTCACAGCCAACAAAGGCTGCAGATGCTTTCGCCATAAGAAGCAGCAAGGAAAAAGAGTGACTGGCCCACCAGAAACCTGTATAACCACAAGCAGAAAACGACACTCTTGTCCCTCAGATGATCTGTAAGCACACGCTGCACGTCATATGCTTTCTACTGCCTCCAAAACAGGTTAGAAAAGTTTGAAGAGAAGGAAAAGGCTTGCTGTGATCTCTTTGAGAATGCTACTGGTTAACGCTGAGAATGCATCTTAGTTAACAGCAAACTGTCTTATTCCTTGGCAACATCAATATGAAATTACAGGAAAACTTGCAGTTTACTCTTCTCCCACGAACAGAGCATATTAACTTCTTTTAACTACTCACAGAAAGTTATGTTCTAAAACCTTCAGTATCACATTCTCTTCTATTTACTTCAAGCCTTTTGCCACAACACATGAACTCAACAAAATAGCATCATCCTGTGTTGCCATCACCATATGATAAATCCTGTAAACAGCATCTGTATTCATTCACACCTGGCTGTAGGCCATTTTTCCTTTTTTTTATGATACTGAAAAAGGAAATTTTTTTCCAGCCGGACCTGACCTCTAAATCCAACTGCCATCATGGGCATAGTGGCTAAACAGCTGAGTTTATTTCTGGATATGACCAAGCCTTCATTTCTTCACAAACCTATCATTTGCTTTTAAAATGCTAGTTCAAAATAGTAGTTAAGTGATGTTACACAACCACTAAAAACAAGGCTGTCTTTTACATCCGAAGTAGCATGGTCAGGGCTCTGGACGTAACCATGTTGCACAAGAAACAAACCCTCAAATTACTGCCAAAATTTCAGCAAAAGTTAGAATCCAACCTCCTCAGGTCACATCCAGATGCTTCTGCTCTGCTCCGGGCCTTTTGCCTTCTTACATATTCTTAACACTACTTCAWACTTTATTAATAAATTATGATAGAGGAGTGTCACACGCTGAAGAARTCCTCTAGAAGGACAAAGCAGTGATTGAATTCAGCCACCACCAGGAAATGCATGTTTAAGAAAAGTACCTGAGGCTTTACAAGCATCTAAGAAGCCACTGGGTGCAATCTAAACACAAGTGAAGAGCTTATTCATGGGACAATTACTTTTAATAAATACGGTCTTCTGGCTGAGTAGCGACATAAAACCAGTTGTAACATTTTGGTTTTGGCACCACTCCATCTCTGTCAGCTGGGACTCTGACAGGGAGTACACTGAAACTGGATACCAGAACCTACCACCAGGTAATACCTGCTCCGTTATTTATCCCCCCATCTGATGTATGTGCCATTGCGTTAAGACAGATGCATGAAACCTATACCTGAATAAGCTCTTGAGTAGAGAAGTTTCCAGCCCAGCATTTTAAGGTGAACAGAAACTATCAGTGGGAACAAACTTTTTCCCCTATAGGCATCCATCTAAATCCAATCYACATGCAGTCCATCACACTGTTGAAAGAGCACACCGTTTCTGAAAACAATGAAACCAAAGAGACTCATGCCCAGGCTAAAAGCACTAAGGCAACAAATTTGATAGCAACACCACCAAACACAAGGGGTCACCTGAATGATGCTTCCAAACAAAGGAGACCAAAAGAAGCTATCTTCCACATTTGTATTTGTATATAGGTACTCAACATATATTAAAGTAGTTGATTTTAAGTTGCTAGATCATTTTGGTCTCCACAATTAAGATATCTTCCAACACAAAGAAGAGTATCCACAAAGGGTATGCTTAAAAGTGGGAAGCCAGCTGCCCTTTTCTCTTTCTACAGTACACAGAAAGACACCAGGAACCTGGTACTGGAGTTTTTCTCTCCGTTGAGCAGGAGAGCAATAGTAATAAAATAAGCCTTTGCCTGAAGTTGTAAACTTAATAGCTATTCCTTCAAATGTCAGATTTTATTTCTTCATAACTGGCACGCAGTAATAGACCTTGCCTTAATTATCAGTAACAGTACTTAACACATTGAGCACTGGCTAAACACTAGAACTAGTGTTCTAACAATTTGTAAGACAAATCACTTCCCAGATTCCAAGAAAAACACCCGCCAACATTTCTTTAACATTTTCTGCACTATTATTCCTCCTTTTGGAGAATGTTTGATGATATCTTTTCTCAAAAAAAAAATCTACATAACACATTGAGCATATGAAACAACTAAGAATTCCTCAGTTGAAAGTTGACACGCTATCATCCTACTTATGTTAACGTAAGTAGTATTGATTTTAAAAGAATGTAATACAACTACATTTGGATATTGCAGATTATTCAAAAGGAAATCAAACATTACCATCTGGTGAAACAATCCTACAAAGGCAAAACACAGTAATGCAATTTTAAACTTGTTACCAGAGCCCAGAGGTAGGCATTTGCATGATCTCATCCCATTTACTATCCTATGAACAGTCTGCTATACCAAGGCACTGTACTGATTGCTCAATTAACTAATTAAAACAAATGAAAAATTGGACTTCATTAAACAACCAACAGTAACTGATTAGAATGGCTAAGTCCAAGGAAAATAAACTAGTTAGAATAGATATAGTAGCAAGTTATCACAGTAAAACACATAGGTTATTTTATATTAAAAACGCCTTGTACTTGTATGTTTAAGAGCTGCTCAAAATTCTGCTGATTACAGCAGGCACATGAGAATGCTTTGGGAGAGGTCCTATGAGCATACAGGAGAGACCAGACATAGAAAAGCATTGATACATAGTGGTTGCTTACAGTCAGACAAATTACTTTTTCAACCCTAATTCACTGCTTAACTGAAACTTCTTCAAATCAAAGCTCAGGCAGCATTCAGCACTCTACTGCAGGTGACACAGTATTTCAAATGAACTGAAGGTATAGTAGAGATTTATTTTCATTTGAGCTAAATACAACACAGTTGTAACAGCATTGTTTAACTGAGTATTAAACCCATTCCATTTTTATTATTTACTTTTCCAATTCACTATAAACTCTGCTCTAACACATTAGTTTATCCATGTCACACTGCAGCTTTTTCATACCTAAAATAACATCAGCAAGGTAACTCTGTCAAGCACAGACTTCAGGCAAACTGTAAAAGAAAAAATGGACTGGAATATAGCACAGCACAAAAGTGTTTTCAAACACAATTTCCTTCGAAAAATCTTCATGCCAACTTGTTAATTGTCACTACATTTTGTAGATGTATGCAAGTAAAACATAGAGTCATCATTCCCACATCTGAGAATTACCAGATAAAAACTTCTTTTAAAGCTACCTGTTCTGACTGCTGGGCACAACTTGAGTACAACAGCTGATGAAATTATTCTCATGGCATGCTCATTTTCTTGTATATTTGCATGTATCTCCATGTTTTCAATACTGAGCAGCCAGAAACTGATTTCTGTAGTATTTCCAGATGAACCACTCTTTTGTGTTTGTATTCATTTTGTATTTAGCATTCACAAAGGAAATATCTTCTCTGCTGTTGTGTTTGCTACTCAATAGGTTTTTGAAAAGACAAGACAGTCCCTCATGCTTTAAGTAAAGGAGAAATCTCTATTTTCTCTACATTAAACATGGCAATTCCCAATTAGAATAAACTGTTCCAGACCTCGGTAAAGCACAACTGGAATACTCCGTATCACTTCTGAAAACGCCTTTGCTTCTGGAAGAACAAATTTCAAGGAGGAGAAGAAGGGGTGTGGTAGGGACAGGATTAGCCAAAGACCTGTACAGCTTCCTCTGAACCATCTCAAATTGCTGCTCAAGCCATTTCGTCCCAGCTATGCTCCTGCCCCTTCCACTCCCGACCACCTTGAGAGGTAATGATGCAGGGTAGGAGATGGTCTGAGTAAGAACAAGTACTTCAAAAAAAAAAAACCATACCACTACTTTATCTGCAAATATTTAAATGGCTGTTGCATCAAAATACACTCTTAAAAAGAAGGAATTCAATTTATGGTAGGAAGTTTCCCCCACAGCAACTGTTTCATATATATCACCATCCTGAAAATCAGGTGATACAGGCATTGTGCAAGAACTCTGTTTTGAAATACCTTTCTTTCATGCTTTTTCAGATGCATCATGTTCAATCAATCAGCACTTTTGTACATATCTGCACCTTTCATAAAACAAAAATGTAGCCCATTAAAAAAGGATGATATAATTAAAAAGCACCTATTGTAGGAAGCTTATCTAACATAATTTGTACACCAATTGAACAGATTTCTGTAAGGCCAAGTGTCTTTCAGCTGTTGTTTACTAAATGCAAGAGTCTCAGTATTGCTGAAGAAACAAAAATAAACACATGGACAAGGAAATCTGCCATTGGAGGTTACAGTGAAGCTTCAAGAAATACAAAGGAAGGGGAGTTTAGGCAATTTTAACAAACACACCAACTCTGCAGGTATGGCAGAAGAAATAAGTCCCCACGAGGGTCTGTACACAGTAATGGATCGCTTGTGGCACACCAGCAGAGGAGAAGCAGCGACACTCTCACAAACTGTACCATGTGAGAAGACGAGGAGAAGCAGAGAAGATGCAAGGTCGAATGAGACTTAGCAAAGGAAGACAGCAACATGCATGTCATGTTAACCAGCAGATTGGTATTGGCTCTTATCAAACCCTGAGATAATCATGACAGTGTTTGCACTTGACATGATGGAATGACAAAGGACCAAGGCATATAGAAAGGGGAAGAAAGAAAAGCTAATTTCTATAAACCTTAAAGAATAAATTGAAGCGAACAAGCAGCTTCCATCTGTCATCAATGACAACAGATTTAGCTCTGTGCAAGCTGTAGTATGGAAGCATTTGCTTAGACCATTAAAAGAACAAGCCATCATCTTATATGAAGCTTTGTCTGGGGACCCTATAAAAATGTTAGCAGTAGTTCCAGCTTCAAGAATATAAAATCTACCAAAAAGCAACATCTTGCTTTTACTAAGCCTAAGTAAAACTACTGTCTGCAAAAGCATCAGTTGACAGTTTTCCAATCTGCCAACAATGAGGGCTGCAGGAGCAAACGTTTGTGGGGGAAACTTTCCACTGCACTCCGCTTAACTGAATTTAGTATTTTTTTTAATGCATCCCTCACCAGACCCCATGAACAACAAAGATGCTTGTGGCACCTCACCTAACTGTCCCACACACACACTGTGTCCACCTGCCCTCCCCACGGCAAGTACTGACTGGATTGGTCAAGATATGGCTTATGCAGTAATATCCTACTGCAGCAACAGCTCAAAATGAGAACAAAACAAACAAAAGAAATGCCTCAACTTCATGAAAGCTAAGCTGAAACAGCTCTTAGTTGTAGCAAGGATAGTCTAATTAAGTTCTTAAAATTTTAGCTAGTTTTAAAATTTCGGTGAACTTTTGTAGCAAGTATTTGTCCAATTCAACTGCTGCTATACAAGACTGAGATGAGTTTTGAACAGCTTGCAAGTTTGTAAAACTCAAACCACAGAGGTTGTGGTCTTTTAACTATGACATCGAGAAATTAAAACTTGATTCTGGTTTTGATGGTCTGATGATTTCCTTTGTGATTCCTGCTCTTCTGCCAGCTTTTTAAGCTACTGTTCTCTCAAGAACATTGTTCTTATTTTAGTTCCTACTAACAAAATAGAGAGGTCTTTGTCCCAGTTCTTGTTCATTAAAATAACCTGAGTAGAGCTTCCTGACAAACCAAAAATTAAGTATGCCAAGGGGATCTGCATAACCATTTTCAACCAACAGCAATACCTACTCCAGTAATGGCAATAAGCAGAAAGAGGAAAAGTAGCAAAAGCCAAAACACAATGTCAAATTTAAGTAGTCAAGTTAAAATTAAAGAAAAAGCTCCTCAGTTATGGTCTGGACACCACTTCAGAAGCATTGCAAAATAGAAACGAGGACCAGAAAAAACCAGAAGAAAACCAATAAGGTTATGAGGCAGATTTTGAAAGAGGTTTTTCAAACCAACTTAACTCTTTCAGGCTTTGCAAGTCAGCCTTAGTGAAACCAGCAGGCAGCCAGAGGGGAAGAAAGGACATACCAAGGCAGAAGTCACCAAACAGATAAAGACATCAAAGTAAAATCAAAAGTATCTTAAGCCATCTCATGATATACAAAGCACACATAGGATGCACTCTTGCAGATCTAGCTGGAGTAGTTCAAGCAGATGAGGTGAACTCTGGAGTTAAATACCCCTATGGTAGGAGTCATGCTGGGTGTCCACTGGCAGCAGTGCTCAAGCATGCTGGCTTAAATCATACTCCATGAACACYCTCAACAAGGTCAAGTAACTTCAAATCCTTCAGCCAGTGCCTTAACGGTGTATTTTTTTATATCTTCATGTGCCACCTTTTCCCAGTGTAAACATCAGAAAGAACAAATATGTCTTGAAGGCTGAGGATGACTAAGCTAATGAAGTTTAAATTCTCCTCCAGTTATGTCATCTTCTACATCTCATACTCTACTACTGTCAGAGTGCCCTGTTTCCCCACCCAATGTGTGCTGCTGCCAAGCTCTTGCTCATCTTCAGGTGACCTAATAAAAGAACTGATATGTTTATTCTCTTCTAAGGCTATGCATCCATTGGTCTCTCTCTGAGCTCTGTATACAAGGTAAAACAAAAGCTACCAATTTGCCTAAGTCTACCAAACACAAGCGACCTCACCTTCAGCACAAAAAGTAGAAAATCACATTACGCAAATGAAAAAAACAGTAAGAAAAAGTCCTTCATTTGAGTCCCAAATACTTAAAAGGAAATGTTTTCACTTTATGATAAATACTGGTTTGATATGTGAACACCTGGTCACTAATCTGAACTGCAGAAGCTGCCCATTATGATAAGCAATCAGGACCCCAGAATTGTAATCCTCTGTAGACCACCATCAATGTTGGCTAAAAGGACATCTTGGCATAGCTGGCAAGGCCTTATACCAGTTAAAGCAAGCATATATTGCATTTTATACCAGCTTTTGTCTAGCCGATTCAAAAAGAGGCTGAGGTAGACTGAATCCCTGTAATTTATTCTAGCTCATATGAACACAGATAAACCCAAAGAAGCTCATAGTCCCCACAGAAAAAAATCAGAGGAGTATTCCTAACCACCAATTTAAGGGGGGGAAACCCAAACAAACAGAAAAAAAAAAATAAACAAACCACAAAACAAACCCCACTTCTGAGTGCTTCTGAATTTTTAGTAACTCAGCAGCAATTCAAGAACTCTGCACAACTTAGCTAATTTTTCAGAAAAATACTTGAGGTAGAAATCCTACACTACCTAGTGACAATACCATCTATTTTGTACTTTTAGAAGAGTGATGCTAAGCTCCTGAAGTTCAAGCAGCCCTACAATTCCATCAGGGAAAGTCAAGAGCTGAGTCATAACCTGGAACCTATCAGTGTCTTTGTTCTCCGTGGCTGCCGTCATGAATGACCAGCACACCCTCTGGCCACTTCTCTGAACCCATGTCGTTTTGAACTTCAGCTGTATAACCCTCTCGTTGCAGTATAATAAAATGAAACTAAGTAAATACAGAAATAAGTAAGCAACCAACCTGCACTGAGTTTTATCAGTTTGATAAATGCCTACACATAAATAACTGAACAGAGATATATTTGCATGATAATTTGTTTTTAATGTCCAATTAAAAAAATAGCCAAACAACACATCCTGGTACATATCAGTGAAAATAGAACTGATATTTTAGAAAATTAAGCATACATACTCAGCCAGAATCCAAGTAAAGTAAAATAAACTAAGCACTGCAGATGGCAGCATCAAAGGCTGCTGGAGGGTGTGCACGGAACCTCAGACCAATACAAAGAGCCTGGGATGGAAAAAAATACATTTGTACTTTCTGACTTACTACCAGTATAACAAATAGCAAGTAAATCAGATGCTTTCAAATAGTACTAACTTTGATTTGGCTTTAATTTGACTTTAATAAAGGAAAAAATACCAGAAACTAATGACAATCAGCATCTGCAGATTAACAAATACAATCCAAGAACTGTTTATTGCCATCTCTCTCTGTACAGAATCCATAATTCTTTCAGAGRCAGAATTAGTTCCTAAAACCACTTACATTACCAGTTTCAATCTCCTTTTTCATCTCTCCATATCAGCTTGTACTTCTTACAAAAAGTACATGCGTTATTTATAGGCAATGAGCTGAAACACAGACAATCCGCTACACACCAGTGAACTCGGGGGAAACTCTCCCTTCAGAAACACATAACTGAAAAATGAAGATTCTTGTCCAAATCTAGTCAAATCTTGTCTACAAAAAAAAAGAAAAATCTATTGCCAAGTTCACAGATCTCATTGATAAAAGCAATTCTGAGGGAGATGAGTAAAAGCTTTCTCTTTACATAAAAGATCATGAGAGTAATTTAAGACAGTCTTAACAGCAAAGACACAAAAGCTACTCAAAAAAGTGAYGGAGAACATGTTTTATCAGCAAATCTATCAGTTTTCTTGGGAAGATGAGTATAGTGGGCCCATTACTATGAGACAAAAAAATAGTAATTACAGCAAACGATAAAGATCATTTACAGTATCTCAATCTCAAAAAAAAAAATCTGGAATATATGTTTTAGGAATAAAATCCACCTAAAACCCATAAAAATTATCAAAGGGCTGAAACACCTCTCCTCTGAAGAAAGCCTGAGAGAGTTGGGGTTGTTCAGAGTTAAGAAGAGAAGGCTCCAGAAAGACCTTATTGTGGCCTTTCCATACATGAAGAAGCCTGTAAGATGAAGAGAGACTTTCTATCAAGGCCTGTAGTAATGGGACACGGGACAACAGTTTTAAACTGAAAAAGGGTAGATTTAGATTGGATCTAAGAAAGAAACTCTTTATGATGAGGTTTGCCTGAAGAAGCTGCRGATGCCCCATCCCTGGAAACATTCAAGGTCAGGCTGGATGGAGCTTTGAACCACCTAGTGAGGGCAGAGAAGTTGGACTTGATCTCTTTAAAGGTCCTTTCCAACTCAAACCATTCTGTGACTCTAAAGCAACCTTTACTTCTTGTACTCTTCCAGAATAGTTTATATGTTCACAGAAGGCCAAGTACTATAAAGGCTTGGCATCTGACCAGCAACAAATCAGACAAAATCTGCTATTAGCATTGACAGGATCTTGGCAGCAGGGGAAACTGCAGACCATAACAACTTCCACATTAGCCACATCCTGACCACAGCTCAACTCTCTCATTTTTTGGTAAGACACTACTCCCTTCAAGGTTTGAGAAAGTTCTGAGCTTCCCTAAACCTTGGTATGGGGTCATCCAGATTATAGACTCTGGACTAATCTTTGTACAGATTTTGCCACAGCCAAAGACAAACGTACTCCTGCCAAACAGGCTGTTTTTCGTACTACTGATTCAGTGTCTCAGGAAACTGCAGAAAGCGACTGATGCAGCTCCCATCAGTCCAATATTTTTACGGACCATGAGTTATAAGAAATCCAGCTGAAGAACATCATGCTCACTTCTTGTCCAGAAAATAGTTAGATCAAAGATCAAAGTCCAACTGTATTTTACCAACTGGTTTTAAAACCTCAAATACATTATGTGAATGCTACTTCACATCTCCATCTTGTATAAAATGTTATTTATTACTTTAACAGGAATGCTGCAAGAAAGTGCATTCCTGCTCATGATTCTGTTATAGTCAACAATGAGTAAAAATTACCAACCAGCATCACCGCAAAAATGATTACAAATTTTTTGTCCATGTGTTACAAGGTCTACACAAGAGACCAGGCTTAGCCAATCCCATGTTTTAGAAGAAATCTGGTATAGCTTTAAGATTTTCCGTTGCAAGTGTCGTGGTGCAGGCAATAGAGCGAACACATCCTCTCTTCACATGCAAGAGAGCCATCCCTGAGGCTGGGAACTGCACAGCAACCACAGGCACATGCAGTCTCAATACATCTGATATGAAAGCAAACTGAAAATAACTTATGCAGAATCACGGCTCCCAGGACCAACCCTTAAGAATAATTACAAATTCTGTACAGAAACTCACGCAGAGGACAAACCACCATAGTCACATGCTAACATCAGCCTATTTATTTTGGCAAAGAGGCAAGAAGTGGAGTCAAGGAAAGCTTTAAGTCAGGTTGTAAATTCAGCTACAAAATGAGGCTCAGGTGTTTTTAAATTCAAAACTTCCTGAGCAATTACAGCTGGAAAAAATTTCTGGGAGAATGAGCACTGTCATGCTGCCACTGCTATTTCCCAATTGGTGTCGACACTCAAAGATAAGAGCATTTATTCATGGAACTTGAGCCTTCATTTCAGACCATGCAAAATATTTTATACAAAAAAATGCATATCCAGGGGTTAGGAAACTCATCTAAGAAATAACACCTGGTCACCAAATACTGCCCATGCAGTCTTCATTTAAATCAGCTGGAATGGTTTCAATCTAGATGTCCAAGAACTGTCCATCCGATGGTTAAACATTTTTAAGGGGGTAGCAGTTCTAAGATCAGATGACAGAATGAAGCTCTGCTAAATAAAAAGACACTGCAATTATCATGGCCACTTTTTCCTTTTTCTCTTTCAATTACATGAATATTTAGTTTCAATTTAATTTTCCTCTCTTTAACAAATATCCAAAAATTTAACATTTGGTGGGACTAGGATCATACTACATTACTTTTCACCTCTGAAACAAAATGATAAATGAAAACATCTATATTATTTTCAACTCTAAGTAACACACTTCTTTCATTTTGTTGCACTTTAGTACTTCCTACAATATTTTGAATTAAAGTGAACAAATTGTAGGGCAAAACAAAGTAGTATGCTTTCAAAATCAACGATATCTTATAGAAGTCATGAATGGTCAAGTCGAGATATTTTTGGTTAGGATTTTTTTTCATTTTTTTATCCTAATTGTAAAGATTTTAACAATACCCATTATCTCAATAAAAGGAGAATTTCAGAAACAGAGAGCATATTTACCTACACTTTTTTTCAAGTCATTATTTTTCCTGACATAAATCTGAAAGATAAGTTTTAAACTCAAGGGATACACCTCAGTTACCAAGTAAGATGGTACAGTAGGACACTGTGTAACAGTGAAACCGCAGTGCTGAGGGGCCAGTGCCCATACTACACATATCCTGAGTGTTTTACTATTCTAGTTTGTACTAAATATCTGTAGTCTGGTCCCCCTGACTGAACATGAATTCACAGCTGCCAACTATCAGGTGTTTTCCTAAGGAGCATCTTCCAGTCTGGCTTCATCCAAACAGGACTCAGTTTGGTGCCTGGGCCTGCAGTGCCATAAATGCAGACAACCAGGACATTCACTACAATAGTAAATTCCTAAGATTAACTAAAACACTAATGGAGACACAGCTCTACTCATGCTTTATCCAGCTGCTGATGGTTACTTGCATCAGAAAACACTGTTGCTCTAACATAGCGACAAAACAGGTTAGGGTATTTTTTCCCCTTTTTTATCTGCACTTAGACTTTACTGCCATTTTTATCTAGGTTTTACTACTTAATACTGAGCATGAGTGATCATATAATATATAGCTACCAATCATACAACATCACTTAACGAGGAAAAACAGCCTTAAAACAACGCAAAGATACTTGTTTTAAATAACAAACTAAGTTTTTCTTCCTTCTTTCCTCCTAAAGGACAAACTATTGCTACTACAACATAAAATTTTTGCCTTAGACCTCCAAAGTTCAATATTTTAAACGTATGCTTCTTTCAAAAAAGAGTTCAAACACCAGCTAAATAAAAGTTCTGCCCTTCGAAGCTTATGTAATGGTAGTGATCTCACTATCTAAACACAAAGTATGATTAAAATTATCTTTAGTTCCACCTAAATTGTCCCAAGATACTTTAGCAGTCCCCGTCCTGTGAGCCCCCACCAGGCAGCTCTCCTGGCACACAGCACTCCAAGTGCCTGACAAGCAGCCCTCACCCTGGCTGTGGAAAGACACACAGAGGTAGTGTTGTCTAATCAAACAACAGGTCTCAAAGTAAACCATCACTTATATGCTCAGCTGGTAACCTACCACTGGCTCCCCATCAGATGATGCTGTGGACTGGAAATGTGGAAGCAGCAGCAACAGGAATGTAAATCCTGTTCCTGCATGTTTCGACATAACCCGATTCAACAGTCCCAAACAAAGGCTTGTGCTTATTCAACCTACAAATAACTTTAATCATGTTTTGTCTAAAACTGAGGTATGGATTCCTCTCTCCAGAGATTAGTCTTCTGCTGCTTGTCAGACAGGAGATATTTGAGTTAGAGCTTTAAGTGAAAAGCACAGCTAGCATTTGCAATCGTCAGACCTAACCACGTATCAAAACTTCTGTTCCTGTTCCAACATCACATTATAAAAAGTATACTTTTATTTCATTTATAAAACACAACTCCAAATTGTTTCAAAAACACACTGAAAGATATTATTAAAAATAGCCTCAAGGGGAGTGTACAAGGCTCACCACAGAAGCTTAACGTTCCTCAAATACAAGATTGGTGCAATATTACTCTTCCACACAAACCACAGATACTACCACCAAAAAAACCCAAGTAAAGCCCTCTTGCCCCTCTGCCAAGACAAGAGGTAGCCAGGACGAAAATCACACTTCCCATTTCTTGGTACCGTTCTCCCCCAACTCAGGCAGTACCAGCCCCAGCAACAACAGAAAATTATCTTTGCCAACGTGCATGATCCGTACTTCTAAGAAATTCTTTCCTGAGGGTGTGGAGGTGCTAAAACAGGTTGCCCAGAGAATTTGTGGATGCCCCATCCTGGAAGAGATGTCCAAGACCAGACTGGATGGGACTTTGAACAACGTGGTCGAGGGAAAGGTGCTGTTGGAACTAGATGAGCTTTAAGGTTCCTCCCAACCCAAACCATTCTATGGTTCTGTGTTAAAAATAAACAAAGTAAGTCTGCATGAACTTTGAATTACAAGTAGACTCAAGGAACATACAATCCTTTCAAAGACAAAGAAGTTTCCCTTTACTAAGAGGGAAATATTTGATACAGAAGTACAAATTTGGATAAAGAATATCCAAAACATAAAGCATATTTTCTTAATGATTTGGGTTTAAAACTCAGACCTTCTCAAACCCAATGCTTTTTCCATAGCTTGGAAAATATTGGTCATTATTCCTGAAACATCAGCAGGTTTTTTCATCTTCCCCAACTGATATTACTTGCAACATTTTGGAGCAAAAAAAAAAAAAAAAACACAAAAACAACAGCAACAAGGAGAAACACACACACAAAAAACCAAAAAATAAAAAAAAAAAACCAAACCAAAAAAAAACACAGCAAAAACCAAGCACCTCAAAGTACATACATACAAGCATGGCCTGAATTACTTGCACACAACCCGAGTTCAGATGTTCAAGGCCCACCTAGAAAATTGTGACTGACTGTCAGAAAATAAATACAAATTTTTAAACATTTCAAAAGGAAGGATGTGCATATAGTATTTACCAAACAACTGTATTGTTTGTTCTTGCATTTGTGGAACATAAAGAGAAGAAAGGAAAGTGTAACAGAACCTCCATCAGCAGACCTTCTGGAATTTATTACCAGAGTTTCTTTGAGCTATCTCATGTCAAGGATGGTTGACATTGTGTTTCTCAACTATAAAAGTAGGGCACTTTACATAGATCACAGAGATTTGGCCCATTTAACTTTAGGATTTAAATAACACTCTTCTGGAACAGTTAAAAATAACCGCTGGTTTGGCAGCCCCGAAAGAAGATTAAGAAAAAGTAATGTTTCAAAGACCCCACAGATATGAAATTTCTGACAGAAATTCAGCAGAATGGTGTTCAGCAGAGATTTCAGGGGTCCAGAAATCAAAAAGACTAAATGATTTTTTAATGAGCAAAACAGACATCACAGGTTCAAACCATCTATCAGCAACATATCTACATATACAAAGATCAGTCAATACGTTCAATATCAAAACCATTGAGAAAGGCAATCAAATGGATTTGCCTAAATGAGTGAGAAGGACCAGAAAGCACGAAACAACCATTTCCCTTTAGTATTTTCATCTAATTGACATTCTCGAGGAAATTTCTGATTTTTTCAACACTATTTCCAAGCAACAGGCACAACCCAATTTAATGCAATCTGCTATACATCATGAGGATTCACCCAGGTGACACAAGAGGAAAAACCAAACTTAATTAGATCATTTCAGATCAGTTGCTATAAAATCCACGGGTTTTGTTATTTGGCACATTTAAACCTATTATCCAGTTAATCAATTAGAGAAGAGGATAACACGAAATAGTTCTTAAGCATGCTTCAAAGACATTTAAATCTTCTTATATTTTTTCTTTTAATTCCAACACCTTTTGTGATCAAACCCAGCATATTTAACAGCCTTTCTCCAATTCTAGAACAATCTAACTCAATCGTTTCAAAATCCTTCCCACTGAAAAATATACTATTACTGATTTCCAAACTTGAAGACACATCCCTTTGTTCCTCCCAGGTTAAGGCAAAACATTTTCTTCTTGCGTGATTTTAGAACTTTCCTCTAAATGCTCAGTACCAGCCACGCAGAAATTCCATAAAGTTTTAAACAAACTCTTTGCCAAATAAAAAACAGTGACGATCATGTAATGACAGGTTAAATATATGTAATATTTACATGGAAAACAAATTACAGAATACTTCAATCTAGCAGAAAAAGCTGTAATACACAGCTGGTGGAAAGAGAGACCACATAGACTAGAAAGAGGAACTATTTTGAACATAATTTTGAAAATGTTTTGAAGAATTACTCTTAACCACTAACACAGATTTTAAATTAAGACTAGATTTTTTTTTTCTTCCTAGTTCAGTATTTCTCTWTCTGATTTGCAAGATGTCACACCCAGTCTACAAAGCAACTGCTTTGGGTTTTTTTCAGTATACATACAGACACAGCCAAAGATAAACACTAGGGCCTTCTGACAGAAACACTTTACAGTCAATTCCTGGCTGGTTTCAGCATTTGCAGATGTTCCATGGTCTCAGAAACATCAATGATGTCAATCAAAAAGCCTAGGAGACAGTTCGAAAAGTCACACACAAAGTCCTCGTATTAAAAACATTTAATTGACACATTCCTGATTACAAGCAAGACCCTCGCTCTGCTGATTACCAAACAGCAAACCACAAAACAGATCCTGAAATATTTTCATGGAAAACTAATACATTAGTAGTTTTTAAAAGATGAGGAATACAATGCAGAAGAGACTGTACTGCTATTGAAGAACCGACTGGGGGGTCATGTGGAACTTACCATCAATGGACATGCAAGAAGACAACCCAGTGACTGCCTTTCTCAGGGCTCTACAAAGCATACTCTTCAACTTCCTTGACTTGTGGTCTACGATGCTGCAAGCCAAGTTCACTCAAGCACTCTATTTAGAACTCCAGTCTGGAAGTCTTCAGCATTTCCTATATTCCAGCTAATATATTCTTTATTTCAGACATATGGAGTCCACATATCTTCTTTCACCCAAAATTTAAGCTCCACAGGAGTTTAAGCTACAGTGATCAGGAATTCAACATGAAAGTCAGATACGACCAATTCAAATTTCTCCTTGTGAATAGAAATATTTCAAATCTGCTTTCATGATGGATATTTCTTCACACTGTTGATTGACCTGAGCATCATTTTGAAGAAACATGGGGAAGCTAACAGTAAACTCCTCACAGATTTCCTCTATTTCCCTTCTGGAGTAAAAAAATCTTTCTCAAAGAGGAGGTTTTGGGTTTGAATTATTCATTGGAACTAGAAAACTAAAAGCTTTTAAGTACAGTTGTCTCATATCATCATATGATTAGAGATCTTCTAAGGTCATCTTAGAAAACATTCAAAGCACAGAGTAAAAGAAACAATTGTGTAGAATGTGACTACGATGAAGAACACGGAGAATTAATACAAGTCAGGCACTTCCTCAGGAACCCAGAAAACTCCACTTCCTTCAGTGCTGACACAGCAACAATCACATAGGGTTCAGCCACCTTCCAGTGATCCATATGAAGTCTTGAGGCAAGAACTCAAGAACTGAGTTCAAAAAGAGTAAGATGTAGTGCAGAGCAGACCAACTGATAAAACTTTCAACCCACTGAACTAAAAAAAAAAGCCAAAACAAAACACAACCAACCAACAGACCTATTTTGTAAAATGCATCAACACATGAATCAGTACCCTTGTCACATCATGTTAATGGAGACTCCACCTCTCTTTACAAAGACTCCTGTTCCACCCTCCACAATAGCATACCTGTCTTCAATTACAGGGAAGTACGTGTTTCCTTTTATTGACTGAAGGACACAAGGTCTCAAAAATTATCTTATTATTTCTATTAATAAATAAAAAATGTGACATTGCTTTTTGGTATCAATGTTCTGTTCAAAGGAAATTCACAACATCCAGAGGTTCTGCTTTATTTAGGTGATAAGTAAAAAGAACTTGCTAGCTATAATAGTTTACTCTAACTTAAAAAAAATAAAAAGGCATGCCTCTTGAATAACTCCAATAACTTGAGAACAATAAAGGAAACAAGATTAATCAAATGCCTTCTCAAATGCCTGCACATCCAGCAACAGCAGTTTCTATGCTGCCTTCACAGACAAGAGTGAACCATGCTGGCCAACTTCCCAGTGTTATTATCTGTGAAGAATACAAATCTAAATTTGCTAAAATAAAAATACCACTGCATCTGGTCTGTTAAGAAATAATAACTTCAATGTCAGAAACTTTTGCTAACTTGTCACTTCTAAAAAAAAAGTTTAAAGCATACAAGAGAGAAACAATTATATTTCAAAGGTTATCAAAAAAGTATTTGCTATTTTGGATTCCATTCTATAAAACTCATTTAAGTTTGACTGGATGCTGTAATTTATCTAATTTCTTCACAMATCCAGCAGCCCATGCTGTGTGATGATCCTCCTTTGATACAGAAGCTTTTGACATCATTCTGGAAACGTGTCCCATAATAATAGCATAGGAAACCGTAATACACCAGGTGCGGCTTTGGAGATGAAGGCTGAGCCACCCAGGAAGTGCTCTAATAACTACAGTAGACTTCCTGTAAGTCTTTACTGCCAAAGGTCTCTTGAACCAGATTTATACTGAAAAGCATCAGGAAGGCATAGGACAGAGCACTGATCTTTTKCCTGACCTGCTCTTCTATTGTAGCAGTGCAATAAAAGATAGGCCTCGACTGTAGTCAGTGATTTACATCATCTTTGATACTTAGCTTCTCCCCTTTCTCTAGGTATCCCTTAGTTTATCTTTCCTCCCAGCCTCAAAATGCCTTTTTTTAAAAAAAAGTTTCTCTCTAGAGAGAAACCCTCATTTATTGTTAAAACTGCCATCTAAAAAACTCCTTGCAATACTCTGGACTGCTGTTTGTTTTGGGGAACACCAGGAAGCCCAGCGCTTCCCATTCTGCCAGTGGAGCTGTGCTGGTCCTGSACCGTGCTGAGCCTCTGAGCCCAGCCAGTCAGCAGGACTGTGCCTGGAAGGTGAATCACATCTGCTCAGCCTCCCCCATCCAGCACACCCACAGCTCAGCAGCCACTGCTCCAGATCATGCCTTCTCTACCACACGTGGCTGCTTCTGCCTACACCACCCTGGTCAACAATTATTTCGAACCTACAGTAGTTACTCCCCTTGTCAAGCCCTTCTACTCTGAACTCCCCCTTACACATTAAGCTGCATCTAAAATTAGCCCGAAAAGCAGATCTTCATCTCCAAGCAAGAATATTCCCCCCACTTCCATTTTTTGCAAAACAGGAAAACTGATTGCTACTTTGATCCAGGAATCTAGTGAATCCACACGCAGTTTAGGTGGTAAAAGGCATAGGGCTTTCTTTGCGAGGGTGCTCTTGGCACAGTGACAAGGTGTCTTTGCTGACCCAGAATAAGCTCCATGCATTATCATCTGGTGCAAGGGCCACTGTGAAAAGCCAAAGGAGTCCCCAGCAGAGCAGCAACTCACAATAGTCTGCTACAACACAAAGTACTCCTTCCTGCTGACTCGCATGGGGAGCAAGCACATTCTGCTGCAGGGCTCCCCAGGCAGTGCTGGGCACACATGAGCAAAGCTGGCCAGGAGAGGAGCGTTCCCTGCAGCAAATGTGTCCTCCACATCACTCTCCAAACYTCAGCCTGATGAGCAGGGTTAACTATAGGTTGACAGCTTTCAAGTAATTACAGCTGTCCCCAACCCAGCACTTACTGGTACAACACTGGTCATTCTCAACAAAAGGCGGCAAAAAACAAAGAAAATATGGATTTTGATTAAAACTCTCTTTCCAATGTTCAAGTTCTGCTTCTACCAGATGTTCTGCCCTGAATCTCTCCATTACCCTTTTGACTAGACACCAAGCCTGGTTGGTAAGTAAAACAAAAGCCAGTATCTCTTTCATCCTCAGAAAACCACACTGATGCAGCCAGTTTTACTTGCTCTATTGTACAAACTCCATTTGCAATCTGTCTTGGTATATGCAGTCCACAAAGAGCATGTGAAGCTGCATGCTCATCCGCAGAACTGACGCCATGCAAATCCTTCCCATTGCCAGGAAGCTGTCAAACACAAAAGGCAGGATATCCTGGAAGTAGCAATGTAAATGAAAAAAAGAAAAAGGTATGTGTCCTGGGAATAACTTACACAGGGTTTCTTTAAGGGTAGAAGTTGGTCCTGAAAAAAGAAGTCTGATCCAGAGGGAGACACATTGTGAAGCCGTTGACAAATATCAGCACATGAACCACCAAGGATCCAGATTGCACCAGAGGGATCCAGGCAGATGAATGACAGGCAAGACACATTGCAACCGAGGAAGCCAATCCAGGTGACATGCTAACAACATCCACTGGAGCATTCATTATGTTCTGCACTCCGCTGAACTCCAAATGAATGCTATCACATGCATCTGGGTCACAATTTGACTGCCATTACATGCAACAGTGCAAAGAGGTGATATCAGCTATCACTGAACCAAGGGTTGCATTCCATTACTCGCTATAGCCTGGAGTGCCCAAGCCCCATACCATGCCATTCCTGTCCCAGCTGGGTGGAAACCCTTGGAAGACAGCCTGGTTCCTGAAAAAAGGGAAATGCTCCCTCAGCTATGGGAAGACTTCTAAAAGCTCTTCATTCTCCTCCCACATTTTCTTCGTGTTAGTACTGAAATGGATGTGAAGACCTTGACAGTGGTACAATAATAGAGAAGGCACAATCGTTTTTCTTTACTTCCCTAGGTACTAGTAAAAGCTTTTAGTTTATATTAGAAATACTGCATAGTCCAAACACTTGCAGGGGACGCTTGATGGAAATGGTGATTTGTCAGAAAAAAGGAAAAAAAAACACCCTTTTTTTTAACAGTAGTAACTTGAAGTCTGTTAAGACACAAGCTTCAAAAATAAAAAGCACCCCCCACCAATCATAAAACATTGTTTAAATGCTTGCTAATATTACTAGGCTAATTTCTCACAACTTTTTTTTTTCTGAAAAAAAACCTTTTTCTGTCTACTGTTTCACATTCAACTCAGTTCTCCTCTGCCTTTATATATGTGACAGTTACACAGCATTTCCTTACACGAAGGCCTGAAACAAAATAAAATTAAATACTTGGGAAAAAAATCCTGTCTATCACACAGATGTGCCTCCTTCATTCTCAGACTGGAGATTACCGGTTAGAATTCTCTGGGTTTGCCTGCCTATAAGATGTTCATCACAAAATTACGCCATGAATTTAAGATTAAGCAGCTGATCAAACCGAACGAAACAAAGCTACAGCAGTCTCATGCACACCTGCATCTTGCCCATTCAAATTTCTCCTTTAAGTATGTACAGTGGAGGAAGTAACAGCTCCTTTTGAGAAGGCTCCTGTCTTACCTGGATCCTTTAAAAACTTCTTGGACATTTCCAACAAGATGACCAATGGAAATGAGAGGCTACTACAGAGAACATGCTGAGTCCTGGAAAAACATGAGCCAATTAGCTTTCATTAATTACCACTAACCACACCTTAGCATACCTTCAGATGTCACTCCAAAATCTTTACCTGTCACGGGGTGAAATACTTAGCCCATACTACAATGCCTCATGGTCTTACGCCCACAGCAGGCACACCCAGGGTCAGTGCCTGGACACGTATGGGGATCAGGCAGCATCTTCCAGCTGATGAGGAAAACATGGCTTTAAAGTTCTGCCCAGGCATGGTCGGAAGGGCAGTCCCTGACACTAACCTGTTTTGCATAAAAGCAGTCAAAATAGCATTTTTCTTCTACAACAATCTTCAAATGTGTCCTCTTGCTAGGGTCCCTTTGGCCCTCCCAGCTCCTCAGACTTTCCTACCTYGGCATCACCCTTCAGCTTTCACGTGTTTCTCAAGAAGGAGCTCACCTCAAAATACTCTTCCTCTTCCCAGTAGTTTTCCTCTCCCCTGCTTCTACCTCCTCCCTAGGGCTAAAGCAGCAGAGTCACTCAGCAAACACACTAGTGACATGAAGAGCCTTTTGTCTGCCCTCTTCTCTCCCAAAGGGACTGTAAAGAGACCAGGATTAATACAGAGAAAACAACTCATCTCAAACAGCTGTTTCGTTGGGTTTTTTAAACCATCTAAATTTCCACTTCATTCCTGTGTACTCAAGCAGTCAGTACTTATTACTCACATGAAATCCCAAGCTTTTACTAAAAACACACAAACAAATTTAAAAATCAGGAAATAACAGAACTGCATTTTTAAAGCATAAAAAAAATTCTCCTTCTAAAGAGATCAGTAACTGATCCCAGACTGTAACAGAAGCTCCAAACGGCAATATAAAAAAAAAGTCTATGAACCAACTTTATATATTATAACGTCTGCTAGGCTGACTACTACAGGAACAGACACAGAACACTGTAGCAACAAATAAAGAAGCTAAACTCCAACACTTGCTCAAACAAACTACTTTCAGTTCCAAGTTCAAAGAAATCTGATGTAATATTTGACAAAAATACATATATGTATGCAAAACTGGAAAAAGCTGTAAAGATTTAAAATGAAAGATAATAATCCATAAGAGTACATGATCAACATATTATTTATGTTTATCATTGCTGCTTTGGTGTTGAATATATATAATTTAGCATGTAACCCAGAAATACCTATAGCATCAGATGTCATATCATCAAAATTCTGCATGTTCATTGACAATAGGAAAGATTCTTACAACCCAAAGAAAAGCAGCTACTTAGACCACTGAACTGTAAAAAAACATGTTCTGTGGGTGTTGACCTTTCGAGCAAGACATGACTTGTACAGCACGATAAAAGGCTATGAAACTTCATGTCTAAGATTCCTCCCCCTGGGTTAGCAAGAAATAATCTTTTTCCTTTGAAAGGATGTAGAACTTTAAAGCAAAACATAAAACAAGACCTAAAATTTGTTTCCGATTACCATCAAAATATGATACAAAAGGTATTTGAAAACACATCCTTCCCCTAAACAAAGCTTAAAATTTGTTCTTGCATAAATGATCTAAAAAAATACTAGGGTGTTAGACTACTTTTTCAAAAGCCCATAGCGCATGTCCAAACACCCAAAGAAAAAATATTTTAATAGAGGACATTCATGCAGTGAACCAAATCCTATCTCAAGGTCTGCGTAATCTGAGATTGAGTGTCTGACCATAACTAATTTCAGGTGTGTGAGAAGATGCACAAGTACTGTAATGGGATGACAACCAAAGAGAGAGATCATCCCACTGTCTGCAAAACTGCAAGTGTACAGAAGAAACAGAAGTGCTTTGTTCACAACACCTCCAATTCAAGACACCTATGATAGCTGATTTCTCTTCTGTTTCCCAGGAACTTTGAAATTTGAAGCAATGCTATTAACCACAGCCAGAAGAAGATCAGTTACTAAAATTGTAAAAACCATTAGAGGCTCTATTTTGGAAAAAAATTGGAAGAGGAGGATTAACAGGCCCAGCAGCATGCTCGCCGAAAGGCAAGCCAACAAGGTGCGAGAAGGAGAAACAGCATCATTCCTGGAACATCCACATAAGTTACACTCCTTGCTGTACAGCAGAGAGATACAATCCACTGTAAAATGCCATGTGTGTACCCAAGCACCTACCATAAAGGCTGACTGCATGAACATTGCCAAGGCTTTAAAGCAATTGGCAAACACTGAAAAAATAACTCAGCAGGAGCCTATAAAATGATACAAAGATTTATCTCAATAGTTTTCCTATCTTTGTAAAGGATTCCAAGGTAGCAAAAGCAAAAAATAAATTCATTCTCACCCCCAAAACCACCATATGTACTAAAACCAAGTGGTTTTATCTTTACACAGTAATAAAAGTCCACGATCTTCTACAGTCCTTTCCCATCCTACTTCTACGACTCTGTGTGCGACTCCACCTGGGTGTCCCTGCCCAGAGCAGGGGGTTGGAACTAGATGATCTTTAAGGTCTTTTCCAAACCAGGCCGTTCTATGAGTCTATTTAATTTCCCACATATACTCTATGTCCACATTTCTCTCTGCAAAGGGCTGCTGGAGGCATTTCTCTAACTTTTGGTAGAAGCAATGAAGGCCACACAGTTCTAAGGGATTGCAGAAAATGTTGTGGCTTCATGAGAGGGTGAGCTGAATGGCAATGGCGTAACACCCCTCGTCTGCCTCCCCTCATTTCTGCTCCTCGCTCCTCACTACATAGTACTGCTGCCCTACCTCTGCAGTGTGGATACAGAGAAAAGAAGGGTGATGGGATTTGTTGCTTTCTGCAGAGCCAGCAGTTTGCACTGGGGTGTGAAAGAGCCCTTTGACCATTTGCACTGCTGGGAAGGGCTCAGAAGATGCAGTCATTAAGATCTCCTCCTTTCAGGGTCCAGCAGGCAATTACCTCAGCCCTAGTGCTCACAAAACTGCAACCCGACAGAATCCTTAAAATTGAAGTCATTAAAAATGTTTGTCAGATTCTTCATTCCTGAATGCTCTGTTCCCTGTCCTGGAAACTTTGCAGTACGTAAGCATGGCCAACAGCACAAGCACACCATTAAACCTTGAACCGGATGAGCAGCTACAGAGCATCCCTCCCCCAAAACTCCCCAATGCCTCCCCTAAAACAAGCAGATGGGCAGGTTTGTTGTGCCTGCACTCACCCAGAAAAGACAAAAGGAGACACAGCAAAATTGTTTGTCTTTGGCACGGACTTTGTGAAAGAGTTTTATTGCTATCACCTCCAGCACTACTGAGCAGCTGTGATGGGCTGCACTCAAATCAGGGAAGAGCACAGATGTGAACTTGGAAGGGGGTGTCCTCAGCCTACCACAGGCACCTCCTTCACAGGTGCCTGAGGACTGGAGAAGGAGATGCTGTCCTCCCACAGACAGCTTCTCCCTAAACATGGCTACTACTGTATCCCCTTATAGTTGGGCTCCTTTGGATCCAGAACGCTGAGAATGCACCCGAGATGATCAAACCCTTGCTGAGTGTCATGGTAACAAAGACAAAAGAGCAGATGAGAGGGACAGAGCTCTGGACTATACAAATCACAAGCCGAATTTGATCAAAATGCAAAAAACAACAATATTTACATGGCTTCGGATCAGGCCTGAAGGATCCATAGAAACATCTAGATGTAATTCAGAAAGTTGCTGCTATTTTTGTAAAATACAGCCAGAGATCTTGCTGATATTGAAGAGATTTTTCTGAACAACTGGCTTTGTTAAGTTCTCTACTACTTTTTTTTTCTGCAAGAATTTCAAATCAGTCTGCTAAGTCTTGTTAAGTACAAGGAAAACCAACTTGCTCATGAAACAATTAACCGCTATGTAAATAATACTCTTAATTTAATTGTCTGTTTAACTACTTTGTAAAATAAATTCAGCAATCTCTCTTAAGGCATGTTGCTTAAAAAAAAAAAACAAAACAAAGAAAAGTTTTCTTTTATGATAAATAAGGCCTTTTGTTGAGCATTTACAAATTCAAAGTTCACTAAAACTTTCAGCTCAAGACTGAGAATTACTCTTAATTTTTCTGAGAGTAGATCAAGCCCCAAAAGATGCACATACAGATGTGGCCACCCCAGTTCTGGTAGTGCTCATGACACCTCCATTTGGCACTGCCAGAGCCGGATCCTAGTTTGGAGTGCGGCCCTATTCTGCCTTTGGCACTCATAGATCAAGCAAGCACAGCAGCAGCACTGCAAGCTGTGCATACAAAAAGTGAAGTTTAATTCCAGATGCCTCGTCCATCTCTCATTCCCTGGAGCAAGCAGAAACTACCCTTCATCCATGCACTTGCAGAGRGAGAAGCAGCACTCACCTGATGAAATACCCACAGCTTAACCGAAGTGCTTCAGGAGTGATGCAAAGCCTGGGTACCGCTTGCAGCGCTGCCACAGCAGCCAGACACCAACCCACACTTCATCAAGCTTTCACGCACTCATGCATGCCCTGCTACTGACAGTAGCTGCAATTTAGCTCACAGAGCTCCCACATGCCTACAGGACCTGCAGCCAGCACCGTATCTGCAGCTGAAATGTCATCTCATCTGGCTGCAACTCCCTTTTCAATGAGAAAAAGCCAGCGTGCTGCAGGGACTCCCAAACCACCATCACAAGGTCAGGCTCAGCTGTCCACAGATGGCACCTGGCTTTGCTTTGGAGCTGCAGCACCACAGCACAGCGGCAGGACCGAACCAAGCCAGCCCTCCTCAGCCTCATTGCCCTCTGCTCCGTTTCTGCACAGTGCTCAACAACTACAGCAAACAAAAAAAAAGAAGCAAGAACTCGCTTTGGCTAAGTCAATTGTTTTGAATWGGTATTCTAAGATGGTCACTTATCAAAAGACAGCTTTAGTACGCTCTCTCCAATAAAGTACATACTATTAACTCTGTATGGTCATTACTTACAGAAATCATTCTACCAGAGATTAAAGTGCCTGTGGATTTATCTGTCCTTTTCTTGTCATTAGAGCCTTAGTAAAAACCATGAAGATTGCTGATACTTCACATTCAGCTTTGCACAACTGCTTGTTTTGTTGGGTTTTTTGGGGGAGAGGGGAAGATTCACCCACAGACATCAGTTCAAAAACTACATTTTTCCTATGTTTTCTTTGTATTATTACAATATCTATCAATACTTCAGAAACACAAGTCACTGTCACCAGTATTTACTACAAACATAACATACTCATTCCAACAAACAGAAAAGCAGAAACTTAAATAGATGGTGTACTATATTAAAATGTTGCCATTTTAAAATGCCTGTGCAAACTTTAAAAAGTGGGTACATGAGAAACATACCACATTTAGCATGTCTAGTTTGTTGTTTTTTCTTAACTAGGACTTTAAAAAGTTATTTTTAAAAGTGTTTCAGACCCAGAGATGCTGTAACACTACGACACAAGTTGTGAAGGCACACATGGTGTAGTCTACAGTACATGATGAATACCTCAGGTTTGATCCCTCTGATTTTCCTGGTTTAAATCACAGTATGGTCCTACACCTACCTTTCCTACAGTATTACAGGCTATACTCCTAAACCACAACATTTTGCTGTCAACTGCCTCAACACTAATTATTTTAAAACCAAATGCCTTAAGCTGTAACATGAGATGACCAGCAATTGAAAGATTCTAGGACTTTATCACAGAAACTGTGTATCTTTTCAGTACTGAAATAATTTTTTTCTATATAAACTGAAGCCAGAATACAGACAGCACCTGAAGAAATCATTAAACCCAAGCCCCTGCGTGAGAACAAGTAAGACAGTGTTGAGGAATGTTTTTAATATATCCTTAACACATGTCCTATTTGACTTTCAAAAACCTTACCAGAAAGGAGATTGCACAACCTCAGCTTATTTCAGTTTTCCCTAAGGCAGAACAGATTTTAAGAACTACATCAAGTCTTTGGTGCAAACTAGTTTCATCTTTTTCAATACAGTCACTGACAGAAGAATACAGACCACTTCTCACTAACTTTAAGACTGTAGCATCTTCCTGTCCCTTCATCTCATCTCCTCTCTTTCTGCTGGAAATGAGTTTGTCTAGCCTTTGCAGAACACACTTTCCAAACACACACAGTCTCTGTACATGACACTTTCCAAAACCTTCCTAAGCCTCGGTGACTGTTTCTGGTGGATTGAGACATTTGCACTTATCTTTCTTAACAGGCTGTGGCCAAAACTGGACACATTATTCTGTTAACTTAAGCTTCCCTAGTATGAAAAGCTAAACTCTGGAGTTCAACAGTACTGTGCTTATTACAATCCCACATAACCCTCAGATCTGCTTCCATGGTGCTGCTGCCAAAYTGACTTGCCCCATCTGGATTTTGGGATCTCCTTCCTGAAAATAGTATCTTGTACTCAAATACTGCCTTCGAACTTATCAAAAACTTCTTGTCCTCCAAAGCAGAGCATCAAAAACAGTCTGAAAGCCCTACTCTGTCTCCTTCAGATTTTGTGCTATTTCTGTTGATCAAAGACATCAATGACAACACGTACAAAGGTGCCAGAACTGCCCCCGGCACCATTTAAACTGACTTCCAGTTTGATGGTGACTCATAATCATTTCCTGAGAATTATCACCTAGAGTTGCTATCTCTAGACCTGGTCCCTTTGGTTCAGCTGTTCTCAAACACTTACTTCAGATGAACACTCTTCGTAAGAGCAGCCCTACTGGGTTAGACAGCAGGTCTGTTTTCTGCACTATGTCAATGCCTGAAATTAATATAAAAATTTGATAAACAATTGACAGTACTTTTCCAGTTTATTGTCCCTGGCTCCGTGCTCAGCTTGGTGACTCCCTGAGCTACTTGAGGTACTATGCACAAGTCAGCCTTAATGGATTTTTCGTCCATTGATTTGTCCAGCTGCTTTTCAAGTCCCTGTAAACTTTCAATATCCACATGCTTCAGAAAGGATTTCCAAAGCTTAACTAACCACACATTGGGTCAAAACCAAAAACACACCCCTTTTATTCACTTTGAATCTGCCAGCTTAATCTCATGCTTTCAGATTTTGTACTGATAAAAAGTTAGTCCCTACTCAACTCTGCCACATCACTCATAAGATTGTCAAAATTTCTAAAACCTGAACTCTTTCCTCAGACCAGCATTATCAAATACGACCAAAATGCAAAGGCTAGATTGAGTCACAAAGCCTTCTCCACCCTAGCAGACCAGGCAGCAGGAAGGACTATTTCACCTTGCTTATGAGAACATTATTGTTAATGGGTCAAAATACTGACCCATTATCAAAACAAAGGCACATGGCAATGCCCGAGGCTGAAGGACACAGTACTTAGTGCAGATTATACAGGAATGCCCACTCTGACTAGAAATATGGGGGTGGGGAAATTAGTTCAATTTACTTAGAATTTCTGCAAGCTAATACTGACATGGTTTTAATTCACAAAGCTATTCAGCCTCGCAGTAAAGTTTATTGCCTTTATGTCTGCACTGCTGACTTTATAGTTTCACAAAGGCATAACTGTACCGTCACTAAATAGTTTACTCATTTAGACACATTAGAAACACATCCACTAAAAATGCAGTCAAGCTAAATCTTAACTTCTACATTACTAAAAACATTGCAAAGGTTTGTAACTTGTGCTCTGACAACTTTGAAATTTACTCTCCCATCTCAACAATACTGAGCTCTTTCTTTTGCAGTTATTTTATAAACCATATATTTAAGAGTTAACTTGTATGTTAGCACAGTTTTATTATATTTAAACAAATACTGCAAAACATTTGCTTATACTTTTAAATTTTCATAATGATGATTTTAATAATTAAAAGATTTCTATTTCTGTTAGGCTTTTGTTCACTAAAAAATAACGTTAAAAAGCGCAGATGACATTTAACTCACGAGTTCACCTCCACCCTGTTCATTTGTCACACTTGCAACAAAAGGAAGACTCTGTCCCGTGGCCAACCTTTGTACTCGGATGGCTGCGAACCCAGTCCATAGGCCGCTCCGCAGCCCGGCGATGCCAACTGAACTGCAAGAAATTAGGTCGCCTCAAAGGTCTGTTCCCTCCGGGAGCACGACAGAGCACAAGTCACGACATACTATTTCTCCTACATCTTGTTAAAAAAAGGGCTGACAGTCAGCAATATTTAGCTGAAACAACAGGTAACAACCAGCCATCTATTAGTTTAACTATCTCCATCCTACAGGCCTTTGGTGGCATCAGACAAGCATCAACAATATATCTACTGCACGGCAAGTCGTATTCAAGACCATTAAGGGGACGAACCTTATTAAGTTTTGCTATTCAGTAATGAATGCAAGTTACAGGAATGGAGTATCAGTTTTAAGTTGTACATCACAGTGACACATGCTGCCCTCCAAAACCGCAGCCTGCAAAAGTACTTCACGCAGAAGTATTCCAGAAGATGTTTTTCCACTGAACTACCAGTCCTACTGTGTTCGGCCAGTAAAGGCTGTAAAAATTTTATTTTCTGTGACAGGGACAATCCTACCAGCACAGCAACGTTTCTGAAGCAAGGAGGGGAGCTCAGCTGTAACTCCGCAAGGATGGGATTTCACAGAGGCTGATACTAAAAAAACAACAAGCCCCCAAAGGGAAGAATTTACCGCGTCGGTTCATTTAAGCAAGTAAAGCACAGTCCAGAGGGAATCTGACCGCACCTCACCAGGAACCTTCGGGTACGGCAGGTCCGTCCCGCGGTGCGCTGGCGGGAGCGCTCACCCGCCGAGGGCCCTGCCCTTGCCCTGCCSGCCCCGATCGCACCTGCCCGGGCGGGAAGGGCGGCGGGGGCAGCCGAGGGGCAGCGCCACGGCCAGGCCGGAGGGCCGGCGCCTCCCGCCGGACGGGAGGAGGGCGCAGGGCGCGGCGGGGGCCAAGGGGCCGCTGCGCCGCGTCCTTACCTGCTGATGGTGGTGGTGCTGCGCTCGGCGCCCCGCTCGCTGCCAGCCCTGCTCCTCCTGCTGCTGCCGCTGCCGCTGCTGCCGCTGCTGCCGCTGCTGCCGCCGCCGCCGCTGCTGCTGCGCTGCTCTGTGCCGCCCCCGCCGCCCAGCACAGCACGGCCCGGCCCGGCCCGGCCCGGGACGTCACCGCCAGGGGCCGGTCGGGGGCGGGTGCAGCGCCGGCGGGGGCGGGGGCAGCTGGGGAGGCAGGCCCGGCCTTTTCTCCGCGCCAGGCTTGCCTGACGGGGTGCACTGGCTCGGCGGCCGCACCGGGCCCCTCGGGCGGATCGATCCCGCAGCACGCAGTCCGCGCCCTCCGCGGCACAGGTGGTGTTGAGGGCCTGGCTCGTGGTTCTTCTGAGGGTGTTGGGTTTCTTTATTTTTTACCAACGCAGCTACATAAAGGGTCATTTTTGGGGCTGTCTTTGCCTTTATTGACCATCCACCCGTCAGAGCAGGTGGCGGCTCTCCTGCTGCGCAAACCTTGGAAGTCAGAGGCTGTTTCAGCCCGGTTCCTCCCCCAGGCTCCCCCTGGCTCTGGCCCTGTGCTGTCCCTGCCCTGTCCCCAGGGTCCTGCCTTGACAGATGTTACACGGGTGGGAGCAGCGGTGGTCATACCGCCGCTGAGTGTCAGAGCAGCACTGCCTGCCCCGGCCCTGTTACCCCTATACCTCCTGCAAGGCAACCCAGGGACCAGCCTCGGCTCTGCGGGATTTCCCTGGCATGTGCCTCCACCCAGCTACTCATCCCTGTGGCTGGTGCGCTGCTGTGACTTGGGGAGAGTGGCCCAACTAGACGGCATTGCATCATGCTCAGCCAGGGTGTCACACAACCACCCCTCCCGTGCTGCAGCTTTGCGTCGCCTCCCTGTCCCTTGGCTTTACCACGATTCATTCCTAGCGTCGCCAGCTGGTTTGTCAGCGTTCCCATAAACACTGTGCTTCTCTCCACACAATACTTCATGGGTAGCACAATGACCTCGACTGTATGTGCAAAGCCTCCTTGTTCTCCACCTGATGGGTCTTATGTATTTTGCTGACAAAGGCGAACAAATCAGTTCATACTTCAAAATATTGTGTTTTCCTTAATTTTGCAGCCCTAACTACCTTTCTTTAAGGAGGGTGTGCTTCATTGCATCCTTTTTGAGTATTTGGACAATACCAGGGACATTKTGGATACAGCCACTAGCTAATAAATAATTTACACAAATTTCTTCCAGCTGTAGCTACATATGTAGATAAGATAGACATAACAATACCTTGGCCTCTTTTAGGAGACAAAGAGAAATCTCATGGGTTTCTCTAGGGAGAACCTAGAGAAACTCAGGGGGTTCTGTCAAGGATCAGAGTGGATGCACACATGGAAGGAAAATGGCAGTAAATAAAGTGCATGAGTAATCCTGTATCCTGGGCAGAGCAGGGGTGGAGTTAAATCCTGTGTCCAGATTAACATTCCTGCGACTCCTGAAATGTGCTGTGAGCTTGTTCTGGTTTTTAAAACATTCCACATGCCTGCAAAGTGGCAAGGTGAATTTGACGGTTGCATCTTCGCTTGACATAATTTAGAATGTTTAACAATTTGGACAAATCAAAATATTGTATAACTTCTAGAGAATGGGAGTTTGTTTTGGCATTACCTTTCAGGGCAGTACTTTGTATGGTCAGCCTTACTTTTATTTATAAAAGAGAGATAAGGACAATTGTTATCTGGGGAAAAAAAAGTGAATGGACAAGTAAATAAAAATGTAAATTTGGTGACTGGCTAAAACCACCTCTGTTGGCGAAACAGGATATAAATGTCAGGAATGATCAACAAAATACTTTCAGTGTAAACAAGCCAAGCATTGCTGAGCACTGTCTCACCATCTGATGTGCCCCTCCCTCACCAAGAGGAGCGGGTCTCTACTCTCTCTCCTCTTTTCTCCCTGGGAAATTTAAAAATAACCCAAGACACAGCAACATCTGTTCTGTGAATCTTCAGGGAAAATACAGGAAAACTCACAAGTGAAATCTGACTGCAAGAACTTCAGCCTAAGCAAAGAGAGGGAGAAAGTGGAAAGAGAAAACAAGGCAAAACATGTTTTACTGTACCCCTTGTCTTGTGTATAAGGAGGCAGGCAAGAAGCATTTCCCATCCTAGGAAAATTGGATGAACTTCTGTGATTTCAGTCTAACCGAGACTTTTCAGAACACCAGGAACAGTGCAGATGATTTGGAGCTGCCAACCAGTTTGTGCTTAATATATATATGTATAAGGAACAGAGGCAGTTCGAGGCTGGTAGGGAGAGCAGAGTGCCTTGAGCATCACCCCGGTCCTCCCACACCTCAGTGCGCCAGGCGGGGCAAACGGCAGTGGAGAAGCCCCCGTTCACAAGTGGCAACACACAGAGGTGGCGTGTGAGCACTGCTGGCACTCGGGCAGGCTCACACTGTACTCACCAGGRCAGGAGGGTCTATTGTGAGGAACAAGAGCTATATTAGCACTGTCTTAAATGTGCAAACACCATATTCTGCATGGCCTACCGGGAATCCCATGAGGACTCCAAAGGCAGAAAGATCACCAATACAAGGCAGCATGACATTTTGACAGGACTATTGGCATGCACACAGGGCTCTGCTGTAGCCCTGCTGCAAAGAACTGACAATACTCCAGATGTCCAAGGTGTCTTCATTCACCCAGATATTAAGATTGAACATTTTAATATGAATCCAAGTTGTTATGGATAGTAAACAGCTTTTGTCATTAAAGCTGCCACGTATTTTTAAAAAACATGTGTTAGTTGTAGGAGCCACCRTATTTTGTCAGAATTAAAGAATGGTAGTTTGGAAGAATGAGCAGGAAAAAGGACCCCAGATGATTTCTCAGAAAATCCTGAGAGGATATTATGTTTGTGTTCATAGAATCATAGAATGATTTGGGTTGGAATGGACCTTAAAGATCATCTAATTCAGCCCCACTGCCATGGGCAGGGACACCTTCTGCTTGACAGATTGCTCAGAGCCCCACCCAACCTGGCCTTGATAAACGGTAGTTTGAAAGGATGAGCAGGTAAAGGACTCCAGGTGCCTTCTCAGAAAACCCTGAGAAGATATTAAATATGTTTTCATTTCAAATAATATCATACAATGTCCTACTTAAATTTCAATGAAAGTGAATTCTTACATATAACTCAGTGGATCAAACTTCAGACCATTCAATACAAATAGGAAAAGGTAAAGGCCCTCACACATGCCTGAGCAGAAATTTCACCCCTGAGCTGGTTGTTCTTAAGTGTTTAATATCATGAGTGTTGAGTTTCTCTCCCTACACTTTAGGATGAAAAATTAAATGGAAAAATCAGGTTTGACATTGATTACAAGCCTTTACTGTATGCATCTCTCCAGGAGGAAAGCTTGTGCTTGAATCATATTGGCAGTAGTCGGYTTTCCCTGGGGATTACACATAGCTACAACTGTTTGTATGTTGCATTACATGCAATTAAAATTGCATGTAATAAGTTCTGCCTGTAAAAATGTCCATGGGCACTGACTTAAGTCACAGCCAATGACTTAATATGGGGCCAGAAGTTCATTTACTTTACACTGCTTTGTTGGCATACTCTAAGTGTATATGAATGGGATGTAATTACACTGTAATGTGGTCACAGTAAAATACCTCACAGCTCACCAGCATCAGCTCTTGGCATTTCTTAACAGTTGAGTATTCTGGTTTAGCACTTAGATATTCCCTAAAATAATTTTATAGTTTTGCAATCAGTTTCTGAAAAAAACCTAAACCTAAACTCATGGGTTACAGAACTGTTTTGGAATTACCTATGCAGAGTTTGCAAATGTGGCTATTGTAGCTGCCAGCACAATTTATCTGTTATTTGTCTGGATAAATAATAGATTGCTTATATGTTTGCAAAAGAACATTTCCCACTGGCTCAAGGTTTAGCAGCTTATGTTTAGAGACAGGGAAAGAACAAGAAAATTTGCTGGGATTTTAGCAGTAGTGGATGACGTTCCTTCCAGTATCAATCTTTGGTTTCTTTCCAAGCAGGCTTACTCTAGATAAGCACCCTTCGTTTCCTTATCATGTAAATTATTCACTGGAAGTAAATGTGTCAAGTCTTTTTTTTTTTCTGTTCCCTTTCACTTAGTGTTATGTACACATACATAATTCTCCAGTTTTGACAGTAGTGAAATGATCCTTTTTTTTTCTCTCTTTCATGCAGAGTTTATGTGAACATCTATTTTGACTACACCTAATTTTTTTTAATAATCCAACTTTTCCACARGCAATCTGTATTTCAACAGCTTCATACAAGTTATAAAATATTTTAGACATTATATTTTAAGGTGAGAGTTCCTATTTAAAGTCTTTCTGTTTCATTTCAATTGGTGAGTAGTTTCTCCTTTGACAACATGTTAGTTAAGGAAGGTTGATGGTTTTGCATTTTCACTCCTAGCAATGTGTGACTGGTTTCTGAAGCTGTTTTTTGACTGGGAGGAAGTCTCTTGGACTGGCCCCATTTTTCAATTTCCTCTCCTTAAAGGATAATTCTATTAAGCAAACAGATTATTTTGAATTGTGGATMGCTCCAGAGAATGAGGCTTGCATAAATAATAGCATGAAAAGAGGTAAGGGGAATCCCTGACTTGTGAACTTGCAAACCTTCTGAAGTCCACTGCTTTTCATTTTACTTTTGTGAGCAGATTCATTCTATAAACACAAATGGTGAGGACAGGAAAATAAGATTACAGTATCCCAGGGTAGCTGAAACATATTCCTGGAGTCATCCCAGTATTTGAAGACAGATGGATTCCATTCCTGGTACAACACGCCCCATGTCTCTGGGGAAAGAATTTTCTTTTGTTTCTGCTGAAGCTTTTCTCTGGCAAAGATATCATGGGCCCACTCTCATGCATATTTAAAAGGAGAATGGGCCCCACCGGTTTAGATACTACATCTGGAGGACAGGAAGGAGCTCTAGTGTAGGAAAGAGAAACAAGTAAAAGCCGCATAGATAACACAAAATAGCAATTACCATAGGGTTGGCCTTTTTCTAATTTTAGCTTCTTGCTCCCGCTCCCCCTCGATGCACTCTGTGATCACCTATATGGATTTCCTTTTTGGTGATGAACAGCAGTTGTTGATAAAATAACCACAGGCTCATCTGAAAAACAAAAGTAGCCTGCAGTAAATAGGTAGCCTGCAGATGTCAGGAATAGGGCTGTCCTTCCTTCATGGAGCAGAGACTACTCACCTGCAGTTAAAGGATCTTCAGTATGATTCGGTACTGAGATCAAGGTACTGAATGCTTCTCACACTTCTTAGCAAAGGGAATTCTGGGAGGTTATTAACTAGTTTGTAAATCTTTCTCTAAAGACCACTGTTCATCTAGTGTGTTCCTGAACGATTGTTTCCTGTTAAACATACCATGAGGACTTTTCTTCCATCCCATTTCCGGCATTTCATTTTAGGCATTTTTAGCTTTAGGTTTTGAGCCAGTCTTGGGAAAGAACAGCTTAGGAGGAATAAGTGATCCCCTTGAAATTCTAACACACCTTTGGGCAGGGACCAAAGGGGGTCTGGCAATAATCTAATTCACAAAATATGGGGGTCCAGCTGTAGCTCTCCTACGCTTCACATTGATGTAAGAAGCAAGAAAAAAAAGTATACACGAGAAAAATGCTGCTAAGCTGAGAAGGAAGATTGCTAATGCTGCTAAGGTGGGAATGGAAGGCTCTTGCAGGCACCTCCCTCCTGTCTAGCCTTCACTTATCACTGTGGGTTATCATACAGAACAGAGAGAGTTTAATTTACATTGCTTGTTGAATAAATTCACTCTCAAAGATGTGAACTCTGTTGTTGCTATGCATCTGGGCAAACCACTCAACAAGCTTGCTTGGGGACCACTGATTACTGTATGAAGGAATAATATTACTTGGCAGAAAAATTGGCTGCCAAACAGCACAGTGTTTCAGCTCTCTCTCTTCCTTTGCAGTGCAGTTACACATCCCCTTGAACACTACCAAAAGCACAGACAGACTCAAGTTGCTTCCCCATACCCTTTCCGTATGTGGGATAGCTAGATTATCTTGAACCTCGCCCTGAGAGCTTTCCTCCTGGTGAGCAGCAGCCCTTGAGCTGGGTTTTACGCCCACACTTAAATTGCACCACCAGCTCTTCAACTCTTTGTGGCAGGACTTTTAGTGCAAGATAAGGCAATCTTCACTGAGAAGTTAAACACTCACTGTAGCATGACGTTCTCTCCTGGTGTGTTTATTTGGCCCAGAGTGTCAAATTGTCCAGTTCTGATTCAGTTACTAAATGTGCTAATAACCTGAATCACCTATCTGTTCACAAACAGGAAAATTCTAGGAATTGCAATATTACTCAAATTATTCTAGAAAAATATATGGTATCTAACACTGCTGCATTTTTCTTTCAGTTGCTTATACTACCTTCACTAACCTTCAGCTACCCAGTTTAAAGTTTTTAAAATTAGGTCTTTGCTGCAAATTAATTGCTAGCTAAAATGGTTCTGCTCACTCTGTTAAAGAACAGCAACAGGGATTATACTTTCTAAGAAAGTTGCCTACAGACTTGTGGAATATATTTATATTTGGCAAGAAAGTTGTGGTTTATGCCAGAAATGTGCTTTTTGCCAATAGTCTTCCAGTGCAACCAAGTTTAGTAAAGCTGTGAACTTCTGATGTGTGTCAGCTGGCCTTGACCCCTGTAGCTTCATTCTCAGAACAGCGCACCTGGAACTGCCACAYTCCTGCTGCAGCACTGCCCAGGATTTCCAGCCAAGTTTGTCATACCAAGTACAGGAACTGAGTGCAAGCTCACAGAATCACAGAGTGATTGAGGTCAGAAGGGACCTGTGGAGGTCATCTGGTCCAACCCCCCGCTCAGGCAGGGACCCTTACAGCCAGCTGCCCAGAAGCATGTCAAGACAGCTTTTGAGTATCTCCCAGGATGGAGATTCCACAGCCTCTTGGGGCAATCCATGCCAGTGCCTGGTCACCCTCATGGTGAAAAAGTGTTTCCTGATGCCCAGAGAAAACCTCTTGTGTTTCAGTTTGTGCCCATTACCTCTGGTCCTGTGACTGGGCACTACTGAAAAGAGCCTGGCTCTGTCTTTTTTGCATCCTCTCTTCAGGTATTGATACACATTGATGAGATCCCCACTGACTCTTCTGTTCTCCAGGTGAGAAGTGTCAGCTGTCTCAGCCTCTCCTCATAGGAGAAATGCTCCAGTCTCTTGGTCACCTTAGTGGTCCTTCACTGGACTCTCTCTAGTATGAGCATGTGTGTCTTGTACTGGAGAGCCCAGACCTGGACATAGTATTCCAGGTGTGGCCTGACCAGTGGCAAGCAGAGGGGAACCTCCCTTGATGTGCTGATGACTCTTCCCAGTGCAGTCCAGGATACGCAGTGCTTTCTTTGCAATAAGGGCACACTGCTGATTCATATTCAACTCAGTGTCCACCAGGACCTTCAAGTCCTTTTCTGCAAAGCTGATTTCCAAGCACTTGACTCCCAGTATGTCCTTATGCGTGAGGCTGTTCCTCACCATGAGCTGGACTTCACGCTTCCCTTTGAAGGTCCTGTCAGCCCATTTCTCCAGTCTGTTGAGGTTCCCTCTGATGGCAGCACGCCCTTCAGTGTGTCAGCCACTCCTCTCAGTTTTGTATCACCGGCAGACTTGCCGAGGGGACTGTCTGCCCCATCATCCAGATTGTTAATTAAGATGCTGAACAGTAGCGCTGGGTTGCACTGCTGGTTACCAGCCTCCAACTAGACATTGTACCATGGATCACCACCCTCCCGGTTCAGATGTTCAGCCCTTACTCAATACATCTCACTGACTGCTCATCCAGCCCGTAATTCCTCAGCTTCTCTGCTGAYAAAGGTGGCAACATAGGATCATGGAGGGAAAAAGGTAACAGTGGCCATTTTTCTGGAGTGTAGATTGAAGAACTGATCTTAGAGACATGATAAAAGATAACCAGATGTAGAGCCAAGAGAGACTGGGAGAAGAACCAGTACACAAGGGGTCTCATCAGGGGTTTGGAAGGAGGGAAAATGGCAAGGGACAAGTGGTTCTTGAGTAAAATCTATAACAACCACCAGAAAAAGTTCTCCTCTCTCATGTTTTCATCTAAGTAAGCAAGAAAATGACAACATATTATGACTGCTTATGGACAAACAAAAATGAGAATTTTGAAATTAGTTATGAGTGACCATCATATTCTGACAATGGAAGTCAGAAAAACCAAAATGTGCAAACACACATTAAGCGAGACAAACATAAGCACTAAGAAGGTAGAAAGCATCCAAAAATTCTTAAAKTGTACAAGAAGTCTTAATTTAGTCCACTTGCATGTACAAACTTCTATGTGATCACATGTAATGCTTTCTCCAGATACCACTTCTATCAACGGATGCTAAGTCAGTGTTTAGGGAACTTAAAATTTCATAGTAAAGACAACTATAAGCAATAAGATTCCTACTGTTCCATGAGAATGAAAAAAGTTTTCACTGTTAAATCATCTAAATACTGTTTTTCACACATGAACACRTGACCTATTGCTACAGGAAAATTATCCAGTATTTGACAAGTTACTTACAAATATTTTCCAGCTGTCATTAGCTACATTCTTATTTTCAGGTGCCCAATTTGAGATGTTTAGGGTCAGATTTGCCAGAGTTTGCAAACACAGAGCAATCAAACAACAGCTCTATACAAGTACAGTTGAAAGCACTCCACTGTGTAAAGAACAGAGCAAAAATTGGAAGACAGAATTAAACACTCCCTTCAGTGTTGGCTTTGGATAAATCTAAGGTCAATAGAATTTCAGTCCAGGCAAACAGTTCTCCTAACCACAAAATTGGTTTCTCTCAAGTAGCTAAGTAAACAGCTAGCATCTTTTTAAGCTTACTTTTCAATGCTCACAAGTGAGAATAGCTGGAGTGTGAATTTCAATAGTTTGGAGTAGCTCCGCTTAGTTAAGCTAAATGCTTTTAACATCTTTCCCTGAACTCCAGCACTCAACTTGCAAAATGGAGATAATGACATGGAGCAACTCTGACTGGACAAAATAAGAGCAAAGCCAAGCTCACCTTGTCTAGCATCTAACTGACCTGAAAAAAAATTCAAAAAAACCTACTTGAATTCAACAACGTCCCTATGAAAAAGGGAACCTCTGCTGACTCTGAAAACTTACTTGCTTTACACAGACAACCAAGACATAAGGATGCAAGTTGAAAAGCAAGTTAGAAATCAGACTAACTATACTGTATTCAAATTCATTAATCACATGTGAAAGATGGAGAATAACTGAGAGCAGAATGAAAAACTCACAAAAATGACTGTACAGTAAGGTGTAGAACAAAAAATGAGCTAATAAATTCATCCAGGGAACACTGTCCTTGCAAAACAAAGACCTGGCTTCCACAGAAGGGAAAAAAAAAAAGACACTATATGACATTTAAATTAAATATTTTATCATAAGGTGTCCATATAAACACATTCAACACATTATTACAGACATTTGTTTAAAAATGTCTTCTTGATTCTGGAACCTAAACACTCATTTGCAGTGCAAATTTTATTTGAAGTCTAGAAATTTCAGTGGTTTTGTAGGATGGGAGGAAGCTGTGCAACTTCTCACGGCCTTTTATTGCCCTTTTGTAACATGGAGATATTATTACAATATTGTTTACAAGGCAGTTTAAGTTTCGGAACTGAAAATCATATAAGTAAGAAACATACTCCATTTGTTTGCATTCCAGTATAATTTATGTCCTATTTAGTGTCATTTTCTGWGAGACACATGCAGTCTTGTAATAGTGCTCTTCTGGGGTTAGCCTGATTTTTTTGTATTACAGAATTAACACACTATCTGGCATACTACTGATGTATAGTATGAAATAAATTTCCTGGCCTGAAGATACGAATATTAAATTCTCTAGAACTAAAATAATTACTGTTTTCAGTCTGCTACATAAGCAGTGCATTCATCAAGGCCAGGCTGGATGGGTCTCTGAGCTGGCCTAGTGGGAGGTGTCCCTGCCAAAGCAGGGGGGGGATGGAACTAGATGATCTTTGAGGTCCCTTCCAACCCACACCATTCCATGACCCTAAATCTTTAGATCCTAGAGCTTTAAATTCCAAACAAAGTATTTCCTAAGAGTTCCTATAATTAATGTCATAGGTTTGGTCCAATATATAATAATATCCAGGCTACCACTGCATTTCTTACATACATGTAAAGATACGGGAAACACACTAGTTTTTCAAAATTTAAGTTAGGAAGGAGAAGCCTGATGTAAACAGGCACTGTCACAGAGCTCGTTTTAAAAAGTTACATCTGGAGGACAATGGGGGTAGAGGTTTGTGTAACTGTTTGCAAACTACTGCTGTGAGATGGCATCAGTATCTTTAGCTATATTTAGTATATTTAGTTGACATCAGTATATGTGCAAAAGTAAACTAAGTTCCTAAACTTAGAAATATGTTTAAACAAATACAGTTTTGTGTAAATAGTTGATAAATTTCCCTAGGTTACACCACTGAGGAAATCTAACATGTTTWAATCTCTGGGTGTTTAGGCCAGAGTCTGTACAGAGTCTGCAAGCAGAAGTTCAGGCTGGCCAGAGCACGGTGCTTTTCCTCTAAGTGGATCCTCACAGCTTMTGGGGAACAAATACTCAGCTGAACCAAACTAAACTAGTTCCCATTACCCTTATCCTACAGTAAAAGAGAACCTGGTCCTGAAGATGGAACCTTTTAAGTATCATCTAAAACTATGACACCGTGCAAATGGACAAAAGTACTATGTTGTTTTGACTATTCCATTAAAATAAATCATCTACTTATAAAGTACATTCAGCCCTCTTGCTGTAGTTGTTTTTCTCATATATGAGAATCTTTTATTTAAATAATCATAATAGTTTTCTTTCTTCCCACTGCTGAACTACTGAACTGATGATGGTTTTGGGTAAAGTCATACCCTGAAGAACTCTAGTTAGATAATAACTAATAAGCATTAACAACTAATAAAAAGAAGGGAAGGAAAAAAATTTAAAAGGCAGGTAAAGTCTCTGTCTCGCTGACTAGAAATTGGATACTTTTAAATCCAGATAACCTTCTGTTCACATGTATTCAGGTATGAATGTAGTTTATATATCTTTTTAAGCATCATGCATGGCAAATAGTACTGCTTACTCTCCCCCAGGAACATCAACTATGAGCCTCACAGGAAAAAAAACCCTAAGGAGAAAACAAAACCACCAACCAACCAAAGTTAAAAAAACCTAGCAAAGAAACAGCCTGGCTGTTTGAATCTAGGTTGTGGCTAGCAATTACTCTCACAACTGAATAAGGAATCCTTACGGAATAGTGTACATTACCCAGTTTCCTTTTGTAACCACAGCGTTCCGTAAGTCCAAATGCAAATTTAAAAACAAGCAAAATCAAGCCTGTCAGAAAACTACAACAGACCACAACTGAGAGAGCAATCACCTTCCAGATTACATCCTCCCTTAACCAGGCTGGAGCCTACAAAACAGACATCTTTCATTGCATCTTTGAGCAGGCATTATTGAGTAAAGCAGAAACGATTTACTTGAAAAACATGGTGGTGAAAGATAAATAAAGTGGCTGTTGCCTCACTCTTACTGTTTCAAAGCTGTGGTTTGTACCATCAGCCCCCCTTTGCTTTCCAGAAGTACATGGGAAAAGTCAAAAAACTTTGGGAGAAGTACCTTTGTGAACTCAAGTCACTGCACAGAGGTTCTTTAGGGATACTGAGTACACAGCACTAAAGAAAGACTTATGAAAAGTGTTGTACCAAAATAAAATCTTTTATCCAGACTCTAGTACTTCTCATCACTGTGGCCCCAAGAATCAGGACTGCAAAAAATATGCACCTTTAATACCTACTTCTGTCACATGCTTAAACACAAGCATCATTTTATCAATGTAAAGCTTTAACTAGTGACCAAAAATACCTTCTGTTTAAAAATCTGAGGGAAAAAAATTGATTACTAAACTAAGGAAACTGCTGCTGTTTGTTTATAAGAGGAGTCTAGTACTTCACTCCAGTTTCTAGAGGTACTGTATTAATAGGAATTAAAAATCATACATGTTGTGCTTTACTCATTTGCTATGCAAGACATCACTAAAAAAAATTAAAATCAAGAGCACAGTTTCCTCATCTTGCTGTAAATCTTCCTTATTTTTCACTCTTTCTTTACTGTCCTGGAAAGACAAGAACGTAGTGCAACTTCAAAAATCAACAACTCAGTTCTTCCATTTGAAGTTTCTGGTCTTTAAAGAGTGTGCTCAGTTTCTCAGCAGGAAAAATAGAAATGTCACAAGGGACTACTTAGATRTCTCTTCTGCTTTTGCAGCTATCCTGCAAATGTGCACCAGAAGTACATGCATTTTTTATGCTAAGTAATCTAAAACCTTAATAAGAATTCTTAACTGTTATTCTACCTGAGGTGAAAAACAATACAAACAGATACATTTAATTAGGTGGCCATCTGATCCCTTACACTGCAGAATGCAGTCAGGCTACTTGTAAAGCATTTGTAATCCTAAATCGTCTAAAGGAATATACAACATATACTTTCCATAGAGTGCATACGTTGTCATGTAATTATTAAATAAACTAATCTAGCCCATTAACTTCTACTGAATAAGTCTGATTCAGAAAAGGCACTGGTAAAACTTGTTAGAATGCAAAACACTGCAACACTGCCCACCATCATGTTAAGAATAAACACCAAGTACATGCACTAGTAAGCTTGTTCAACCAAGTCAGGAAGGTTTTAAATAACTCATTCTTAATTCTGTAGAGTTTTTTTCTATTAATGTCACATTTTATTAAAAAAATAAGTCTCCTGCATTTAACATGTATATTAGCTTGCTGTATGTGACTGAATATCTTGAGACCTTTAACATTGAACGATAGTAAATCCAGCACTTTCTTCACAGCTTTGAAAAAGGGGAAAAGGAAGGGAGGATGAAGGGGAGGACAGGAAAGAGAAAGGAAAGGGAGGAAGCACCAAGCTATTCCCAGTAAGAGAACCAAATAGTCCTACAGCATCAAAATATGAACCTGCATCACAAACGTTAGAAAAACTATTGTATCAACCAAATGTGGATATATTCCATATAATTAGAACATACCGTTGGGAAAGACTAGACTAGGAAGGAATACATTCTACTTGCAATTGTCTCTGCTCTATTTCAGAGAAATTATTTTCCTTCCCTCTCTTGAATAAACTATTGTTTCAATATGTCAGTTGCACTAAAGCCAGATACACAAGACTCTGCGTTTCCACAATCTGGAACTATTTAATCCCCATTTTTCCCCAACAGTGGCAAGAATACTGGATAAATTTGAAGGAGGAAACAACTCAGAGGTGTGCACATTAAGTATTTAATTTGTAGTCCAGAAAATTGCCCCCACATTCTTTCAACAAGAAAACTGCAGGAGTTATCTCTAACAGAACACATCTATGTGGTGCTTACATATTCCCCATGGGGCCCAGGGTTTATGCAAGAGAAACCAGGGAATGAACAACTCCCCTAAATCCCATGGGTTATCTGTACAAAAGAGGAGCAGCCCATGGTTGTATTGCTCTGTGTGCAACCACTCTGCCTTGGTAGAGAACTCCCCTGTAAACAGAGGGTGTCACAGAGAGTCCTCTGTGCAGGAATGCCCTGGGAGTAATGTCATTAGCAGCCGTGTTTTCAGGGTTTAGTGAGAATGAGAACTCATGGAGACCATGAAGTACTGGGTTAGACTTGATGTCATGTACAAAAATAAATCTCAAGGGGCCCAGAGTTCAGCTAATGAACTCTCTGCTGCTTCTCTTTGGGAGAAGGGAATGGTAAATGACATTCCCAGTACAAAAATCAGGAGAGAAAATATTATCTGCAAGGAAGGACAGAAGATCCCTCTCTAACCCCACAAATTCCTTCCTGGAAAGTGACACTTTCTGGTTCCCTTCAGATATCTCTATTAGTAGAAAAATGGAGATATATATCCTTGCATGAACCTTCTCTGACATTCCTCACTTGAATGCCAAAGCCTTTCTAGAACAGGGATAAAAGGCTATGTTTGCAGTTTAAGCAATGGTGGCATTTCAGATTGCTGTAAAATCAAAATACACTGGAAATAGCCAAACCAGTCCCTACATTAGTCTGATGCTACCTAAAGCCAAGAACAAACAAGCAAGCAATGAACACTGGTATTTTGGTTTTTTGCGTGGATATTACAAAAAATAGTAATCATACACTTTTTTCTTTTTAAATGTTCATTACTTAGATAAAGCACATATGAATGTAACATTCAGAATTTTAACATAGAAAATGTAATGTGGGCAATCTGCTATTCCAAGTACACTTACCAAAATACAATTTTATAATGAAGAAAGTCTCAAAATACACCTGTACAACAATTGGGATCCACAAAATATGATTTAATAGAGTCACTCAAGATCACTTCATTGAAACTACTTTTATAATACTGTTTGAAGAGTTACCTCTGCTCAAAGAGTATTCTCTCCCTTTCCCTAGCCTGTCCCACTAAAGCAAGGGTGGAATTGTAATTGCAATGCGTATCTTCTGAACTCCCAAATCTGAAGTGGTCCTATGAACTATGACACTGCCTACACTTGGATACTGGGAGATGGGGATCACCCTCTCGGAGGCCATGGTACATTGAGACACTTACCCATATTATTGTTTGTAGCACAAGCAGAATAATCTTGTAAAGGGCAACTAAACGGGGTCAAAATATGAATTAATTATCTCACTACCAAATCATTCCCTATGTGTTACTTAAGACTGTAACATTACAACTTTACTGAAAAAGAAAAAGGTAACCATTTTATCCTATATTTTCTTTATTTGCTTTATGTTTAGAAGTTGCTATTTAAGTTCTATTAACAGAAATACATAACAAAAGCTCCCTATCAAGTGGAAAAAAAAGTAATTACAAATGCTGAAAAAGTTGGCCTCATTAACATATGTACAGACTCACTTACTTAATACACATCTTTGCGGGAATTAAACCATTTTATGACACACATTTATACAGGCATTAAACATTCCCAAGTAACTTTGAGCGGAGAACACGCCAAATTTTCAGTCTGGGCAGACAAAAATGTAGATTTCAGTTCTGATTGTGGAGCTAACATGCAACAGATACAACATTCAGTCTGAGCTGTTGTTGATAAGTTGTTCTGTCTTTTCCTGCAAAATTGAACTTGGGTCTTTTTGTCCCTTCTTGTCCTTGTTCTGCTGTTCCTGGAGCGTCAGGATTATTTTTCGTATTTCTTCTCTTTTGGTTTTCATTCTTGGGCGTGGAAACCAGTCCGTTAAGTTCATTGGTAGCTCAAAACTCAAAATGGGATTCTGAAAAGAAAGGTAATTTGGATATTATAGTAAGGAGTTATAACCTAGAAGATTGAAGAAAACTGGAGTGAGTAAAAGTACTTTCTTCCTCACTTCATTCCATCAGCATGGAACAAAATGTCTACAATTTCTGTGTTTTGTACATCTATAATTATGGTAAAATCAATCAAGTTTCAGTATGTTAGAGAGCAAAAGTCATCCTGATCACAGTTCTGATTATAAGAATGCCCAAACAATCTACTCTGTTTGCTACATCTTTTAGATTAAGCGTTTGACTGCATAGATTTGTAAAATTGTTCTAATAAACAACAAAAAAAGAGAGAAAATTACTATAAAGATATAGGACATTTTTTAAGAATGGCTAACATAAAAGTCTAGAGCTGATAAAGAATCCATTAATAAAACTCCTGTTCTTACAAATAACCTTTAGGGTCAAAACCAGCTAGGAAAGTTAGTTTTAGATTTCACCCTAAAAGACAAAGCCCCTGGCTACCACCAATGCTTTTTATACTTACATTCTGTTTTCTTGCCAGATATCATTCATCCAAAGAATTAAACATTATTATTATTATTATTATTATTATTATTATTATTATTATTATTATTATTATTATTATTACCTATGCCCCTTCAGTGATACTGCACAATTCCACCCTAACCAAATGACAATCTGGGGAACAGTGTCATCTCTGAAAAAAATTCCTCCCTTTGTGTATTCCAGTTTACATCATTAGAGTTATTTTAAGAGGGAATCACATTCATCATTGAGGTAAAATCAACAAGACTGATTGTGAAAAAAAACTAGTGACATTCTGCATAGGAGCATGTCAATGCTTAATGCTGTACAGCAACATTTTATTGTCGTTGTTTAGTTCGGGGAAGCAAAGCAGGACCACGGGCCAGAGGCCAGTTGTGCTGCGTTCTGCTGCCTCGGAACCTTCCCCTCGCTCCGCGGGTTCTCTGGGGGAACTGGCGCTGCCCACGGGCCCCCCGAGCCCTCCGGCCGGCGGATGCCGCGGCTGCCGGGCCCGGCCCGCCCCTGGCGGCCCCTGGCGGCCCCGGCAGCGCAGAGCGGTCCCGAAGGGCAGAACCGCGCAAGGAGGGCTGACAAACTCCCTGCCGGGACAGCCCGCCGGGGCACCCCTCGCTGCTCCACCCACCCTGACAAGCGAGGCCCCACATGCTCCCCATCAAGTCTGCAGAGTTCGTGCAAAATGAGACTGTGGGCAATTTTCCAAATACAGAGCAGCTGAAATTGTTCGCTGAGTAACTTCAAGACAGTCAGGCAGCATAGGTTTTCCGTCCCCACTGGAGTTACTTCTGAGAATACCCTGGGATTTGTTTTCTAGCACACGTATGTGGCCTGCCTATTCTCTGCTGCACACTGCCAGCCCAGGCAGGACAAGGGATTCAGCCTGACATAATTCAGCAATCAATTCACAAAAAGGAAACGGGCTAAGATTATTAAACCTTGGTTGCTTCCTCGTACCCCCAGTAATTTAGCTGTAATGATTCCACTTACACGTTTTCTTACGAGTTAAAAAACTCCCTCAGAACTAACAAAAACCCCCTGCCTGTGTCACATTTACTGAATTTGTTCAGTCACAGTTGTCAGGGGGAAAAGAACAAGCTTTTTGTACTGCATTTTTAGTTTAGCTTTTGAACTCAAGTTCTTACTGGTTAATTTTAAAGGATACACAACAGAAACACACAAAGGAAGACTCTAAATGTATTTTCTTAACATTCTCTCAGAAAATTTCATGGCTTATAATTTCTTTTATGTATGTACAACTAAAAAAGATAATCAGTTTATTTTCCAAAAAGTTACTATGTATGTTAATGTATAAATTAGTTTATAATGCATAATCTCCTAAGCAGATGTAAGAGCTACACTAGGAGCCTTTTGTAATTGTAATCCTTTTCACAGCTTATATTTGATTGTTGCAGGAATCAAAAATAGCTTCCCAAACATACATACCTCAAAAAAGCTCTCCACATACTGCAGTATGTACACTCCACAATCACTGAAGTTGTTCTGTTGTGGCACTTTTGGGTTGGAACCTTTCATGACATCTTTGGAAAAGCTTCTTTTGCTGCCTTTCCTGACTTCCCATTCCACCTCCAAATATCTACAATAAAAGACCATGCAAATTAAAATTTTTTTTAATTCCTTGAAGAATTTTGAAAAAAATAAAAACCCCAAACCAAACTAAAAAAGCCCCAAGCACCAGATATGAAACTTACTCCCTTAGTGTTTTGACAACATTGGACCTGGAAGGGCCTCTCAGTGAGTCCATAAGCAAAATGCAGGGCCTAACAGAGAACACAAACTTTAAGTACACAGTATTTTACAGCAGCTTGAAAAACACAATGTTACACAGAAATAATTTGTGGGGTGACCTTAACAAAACCAGATCAATACCCTAAAGTTCTGCCACCATTGCTGTAACATCCTAATTGGGATAGATAAATGGCAAGTTATCTTTAGATTTATCCATATACTAAGTACACTTAGGAATGCACTTAGAAAATACAGTACTGTCAGACTGAAAGAATTTGATGCAGACAAAAACTAGTTGCTTAAAACACTCTCAGGTGTCTACTGCTCTTTTAGGTGCACAAGGTATCTGGGACACTGGCAAGAGACGASAAAGCAAGGCAGAGAGCCCACAAACATCCTTCTGCAGTAGCAGCTGCAGGACAGATGGGACACTCCACAAGACTCTAGACAATATTAGGAAAGTTCAAGAAGTGATCCCAGCCTGAATCTGAAATCTAGCCGGTAGTTACACACAAAACACCTACCTACTCTATTTGAAAGACTTTAAAAAGTAATGTATTAATAACAAAGTATTTTCTAGAGAACCAACTCTGCTTAAGTCCTTTCCTGCACACTACAGATGCTGATATCCTATCACTTGATCTAAAGCACACTACCTTTTCAGTAGCTACAAGCAGAGCAATCTTATCAGCCACCTTATAGACAATCCTTGGATTTATACATCAAAGCTAACTCATACCAGAGTTCAGAATTTCATCATTATATGTAATGTGTATTGTGAGGGATAAATAAATGCAATCTACTTTTCACAAATGTCTGCTTTTTCTTTTCTAACATATACATTCAGGCAAGGTATCATTCAGAGAAACTTCAAACTAGGCAATTCAGACAAGACGTCTGCATACATTTATGTATAGGTGTGTTTGCAGTTATAAACTAATTTACATGTATGCAATCTTTTAGGCMTAAGCATATAATCACTTGAATATGTTTGCTTGTACTTGTTTTAATTTCTGATAAAACAAAGTTATTTTTTTTATATAGGTAATGCTCTTTAAAAAAGCATTAAATACTCTTTAAAAAAAACATAGTACTTTGGAGGGGGGAGAAGTGACAGCCTTTTCAAGGTAATTTTCTATTTCACATAGAAGTCATTTTAAAATATGCTAATAGCAAAGCATCTAAGGGCCCTTAATGACTAGATACTTAAGTGTCAAAGATGTTAWGAAATTTCACATTTGGATTAAAATACTGTCTGCTGGAAAGTATTATGTACAGATAATCTGTCATTAAAATGGGACAAATTTAGCCAAGCTATAATCAGAAGCTCATAAATATTCTTGAAACACACAACACAGATGGACTCTTGTCCTGAAACATATTAAGTAATATATTCCATCTCATCTATAAATCTGTAATTCTATTCTGCATCAGAAGAATGTACTGTGAAAGTCTTCACCTTTCTAGTAAACCTTATATTCCCAAAGAAGGAAATATAAAAATGGATGAATTATGAAAAAATACAAAGGAAACTGTCAAGACAGGTATACTAGTAACAATATTTCTGGATTTGGAATCAAGCGTTTCTGTCACACCATAATGCAAACAACGGCAGTCAGCGTTTACTCAGAAATTATTTCTTGGCTTCAAATATTAAAAACCAGAAAGTCTTCAAATCCAAAACAGATCCAAAATTTTTAAAAAATGTGGAACACTGTTATTAGACAAAAATATCGTAGTAAGAACAGAGAGAGAATAAAGAGGAACAGCTAGAACATATTTAGACAAGGGGCTGTTAATCATTCCCATTTTCCTTTACTGATCTGAGTAGTGGCAAAGGTTTTCTTCAGTATTAATTTAATTATTTTATTTAAAGACATTAATCTGCTTTTTAATATAGGATGCATTTGAACATGCTTCTACATCTTGTTTTGGTAGGAATCCGAGTGCAAAATATCAAAGAACAGCTTTACTGGAAGAAACAATCTTCACTTGCCTGATGCAGCACACAGGCTTAACAGAAACCCAAAAACTATTAATTCATTAGTAGTTTCATTCAATAGATTTTCTGCTCACTGAAGATAGTAACTCAAGCATAAAATTATCTTTCAAACATTAACAGCATGATGATCAAAGTATTTGAAGACTCATGTATGACCATTTCCCCTAATTACTGTCTTTTCTATACAATAAATTCTTATGAAATTTCCATTTTAACGGTTTTAATACTTACTGTTTGCAGATAGTTGGCTTCAGGTGCCATTGTCCCATTTCTGAATTACAGTTATCATCTACAAGGCCACCATCATCACTACTGTCTTCCTACAGAAGCAACGTGGTTATAGGTGTTTAAAAGCTAACATTGTTTTTCCAAACAGATGCAAAAGAAATTATTGCAATATGTACCATTTTCATTCAAGAGCAATAACCTAAGTTTAATAAAGAAATGGTAGCTTTAATCTGAAGTGATTCACTGTTTGTTAAGTTTACCAAATTTTCGCCGCATGGTTTCTCAAATCCATGCTGGCATGACATGGAGTGAATGCTGCTATTTATTTAAGGACTGCTGAAACCAGAAAAATGCAAGTAAGGTTTTCAAAACACTGCTGGCTTAAAACAGGTGCAGCTCCATTATTTGGTTATAATCCAAATTATCAATACTTTTCCTTGCCAATGAATACTAGAAACTTAACTGGTGGTTTCATGTATATTATCTTCTAGGTGAAATGAGACAAAATCTGCAACAGATTTTGTTGCAGATTTTTTTGCAGAAAGCTCAGAAATAAAACTATTTTTGCTGCAAAACGCAACGACTTGATTCTTAGGGCAGGGAAGAGTAAACCACCACAACGGATTGCAAACTCAGTCATACCACAAACCTGGAAATAGCCTCTGGCCTTTTCATTTCAATACTGACTGCTATGAAGGATATGGAAGTTTTATGAAGAAAAGCACTAAATTGTTGTATCTGAAAGAATCCTAATGATCCACAGCTTCTTACCCTTCTATTGAGTTCAATATCACTACCACAGACCATTGCGTTATGGGGAAAGAGATGCTTTCGGAAGATGGGAACCAGCAGGATTTGTGAAAATTTTTTTGAGTACTGTGTACACTTCATTAACACACAGGATCCTGGGACTGAAGTCCTCAAGCTATGCCATGAACGTTATCATATTAGAAACTACTGCCTAGCTCCTAATACACCTGTTTCTGTTGCAACCTCAACTCCTTTTTTGGCAGATGCAAAGGTTGGTCCACTCCGCTTGTGAGAGTCATTTCTACACCTGCTTTGTGCATTCTAGAGGATATCAGTGACAGCTTCAGCCTAAATTAAGTCCTAAGCTGTACTGCAAACTAAGGAACTTGTAATTTGTTCCTTCTCTCAAGGAATGCAGCTGGCCATGKGCTTGTTTCCCTGCCTTCATGCCATGTATTTCAGATTGGAAACACTCTATTACTTATTCTCCATCTTCTGGAACCTCCAACTGCAACAAAATAGACAGACAGGCACTTCCATCAGGCAAAACTCAGCATGTTTGCACAGGTGGCATGACAGGAGAGGTGGGGTGGGCTGAGTCCATCTGCAAAGCCCAGTTAGGTTTCAACATCAACTGGAACTTTTATATGTGCGTACAGATATACATTACTATTTGGAAGTCATTACAGAGAGCTGCAGACTCTGAAAAATAATTGTTTGTTCTGGACTCAGAAGTCCAGAAAAGGTCATACACCTGGAACATGAACAGGAAGGCCAAATGTGTAACTTCCAGCCTGCTCACATTGAATTTACACTGCAGAAGCAACAGGGCTATGGAATAATGCCCTCATACCCAGTACTGAATCAGTAAGGGACATTTTAATGATCAGTCTTTCCACAGCTTTAAAATCTAAACGTTTTCCAATTGGAACAAGAATAGTACTTGATTATAAATCCATGCCATGCAAATTTGATTAGGAGAAGCACCAATGAAACAAAACAACAGAGTAGCACATACTTATAAATTTGTCTGGTTATGTCCAGGAAACACAGCTGTAAGAAGAGCAACTTATTCTTGGGTTTAGTAGATGAACGTGGAGTGGGCAAARCAAAAGACAGGAATGCATTGACTTTCAGTGTTCCCACTAAAATCACGGTGTAATATTGTCATTATGCAAAAGACTCACAAAATTAAATGCAGGAGCAGTAGAGCAGTTTTCTTTTAAATAGTTAAATGAACAAACGTATAATCCTCTCTGTCAGCTAACCTGYAGATTTCTGTAGGTAACTAGTGTTTTGGATTTGACACTTGTACAGTTAACTAGCTTTAGACAATGCACATTCACAATGTGTACACCGCTGTTAAGCTGTCCATTCAAAATACAACACAACAGTTCACATTTTCTAAATAAAATTGCTAAATTTTTACCTGGTTATCTTGGTCTTCAGAAAAATCTATAAGCTCATCTTCATTTAGTTTACTGCCATCAGCTGAGTCTTCACTAGAGGTTAGTCTGATTTTGTGCAATCCATCTGTATCAATCACAGACAGTAGGATATTTAAACATTAAATACTATGTCATCACTGAAGACCAAACTCATTTTAAATACCTCAGATTTCCTCAGGAAATTTGCTCACAGTAACTGTGATACAGTTAACATATAATAATTTACACATGCATATGAACAAAAGTGAAAAGGTTCTTCTAAGTGGCACAACAGAAACTATTTCTTATTCTGTAAAATGCCTAAAAAAACCTTGAGAGACCTATACTAAAACCCACTATGAAATTGCCCCATAGTGCCATGAAGCCTTTACAACAGTCAAAATTGGTACTGATACAAAAGGGGCACTCTGATACGCTCTCTAAAATAACTATCTATTCCTATCCCTAGCTGATTCCTTTCATAACCCCAAATACATCCATACACAGTGGACCAGACTGAAAAAGGCAGTCACAAGCTTATTATTTTTTAACTGGAATAATGTCCTCCATCAGTTCACTTGTGCAGTTATATGAAGGCTTGTGCTGGTAAAAGGGAAAAGGCAGCTTGGGAACAAACACACTGCTAGTGAGGGCAGAACGAAGGATCAGTTCTCCCAGGAGCAGCAGCTTAGAAATATTTCACAGTTTGCTACATAAAAAGAGTATATGTAAATTCACTCCCAGACACCTCTATATATTTAGTCACATATTTAGTGGGAAACAGCATCAGAAGAAAAAAAAGAATTATGAATGTTATAGCTATACCTGTACAAGAAGCAGATATAGACAGCTACAGGCTCACTAGTCTGACTACTACCACACAAAACTTCAGAACAGACTTTGAGGTGAAAAAATAGTAAACTGTGGAAATAAGTGAAAAATGAGTAACTCATGCCAGCAAAACTCAAAATATGTAATATATCTAAACAATGACAAAAATAAAAGCATTGGTTATGGTGTCATGGGAGGACATATTACCCATTAAAGGAAACTAGGACTTCTATAAGAACAGTAAATAGGACAGTGAACTAGCTAATGGAAAAAAAAAGGAGAACATCTGCATTTGAGAATATTTCAAAAGAGAAGCTGAAGTAACACTTCGGAAAGAGGTCACCAGTGGAGTTCCACAGGAACAAACTTGGGAATTAGTCTTACTCGGTACCTTTGAAAAAAGACCTTAGCATAAGAAGTAGGTCATATATTAATGTGACTTATTGCTGACAGATTTTTAAAAAATAAAAATGGGTATTGAGACGAATCACATCTCATTCAAAAACTGAGCAATAAAAAGAGGATTAGATAAATAATAAAAATAGATATATTTTGGATGATTTCTTCAAAGTTATTTAGGTATGAACTTCCAATGATTCTCAAGTTCAACACCAGGATTTAGTTTGGGATCACGACATCACAGTTTAGGCTCCCATGTACAGTTGCCAACCTATGGTCCCAACGTTAGGAAACCACAATAATCAGATCACAGAGCTACTCAACTAAACGGCTACTCTATATGTACTTTAGGATGAGAAGAGGAAGTCTCTTGGCTTCACTGACTACACTATCAAAGAGGCACCTGCTATCTTTTGAGATATCCTTGGATATGCAGGACTTACGTATGGATTTGGCACAGTCAAGATCCACACCCTTCTGGAGCAAGAGCTGAAGGCTGGTCAGATAACCCAAGGCAGAATGCCCATCTTCCATCTGGTTGAAGTGGAAGTTTAAATACACAGTGCATCTAAATTTAGCTACCTAAACATATCCTTAGGGTGAATCTCGCCCTTAAACCAGGACTGTGACCCATAAGAACATCTGCTTTAATGAAAGGGTGCATCATCTGCAATAGTTGAGCAAGAGAGTCTGAGCATTTAAGTTAGAAAGAGAATGACCATCAGCCACCATTACAACGCAGCCATAAAAAACCTGCAAGAAATGTAATCCTAGCAAAAATCTGTCATAAAGCACATTCCAACTAATTACAGGCAAGCAACAGTAGCAGCATCCAAGACATGAGACCACATCACACAGCTGCAATATCATAAATGGTAACAATCACACATAAAACGAAAAGTCAACTCAAACAAGAACCCATCTGTCCACACCCACAGCACCCCTCCAAGACCTTCTAGGAAAAGTGACAATGTTATCACAAGTGAGCAAATTTAGAATAGAAAGTAGTGTTTATACACACAAAGATATTGAAGTTGTAATGGTCTGCAGTACACAGATTAAACCATACAATTGATAGTATTTTCAGAACTCATACTGTAAGGTATACAATTCTTTACTGTGCAAACTAAGTCAGTAGCAATACTACTGTGACTAAAGTAAAAGCTTTTGCAGGACCAGATGTTTTCTAGTCTAGGCCTCAAGGGGATCGAAACCTTGCACTGAACAGAAAAAAACAATCTTTATCTAATTCCTTCATCTGCCTTTAAAAGTGTGCCAGCTCCTTTGTTCACTTGGGTACAAACACTGTTGCAGATCAGTGAACTCAGTCTCCACAGCAGTGATACATTGAGAAAGTCTCTCTAAATGTAACATGGTGGTCAGGGAGGAAAAATTTTTTTCTTCAGAATTATTTTCCTCTTACTCTTTTTACATACCTTTTTATCAGGACATTAAAGAAATGAACAGTGTTGAAGCAAAASTTCTAATGATAAAAGGCACCAATATTAAGGTTGCTCACATGATCTTAAGTCAGTTTTCCCCTGCACATCCATTTTAAGAATCCATGGTCAACTACTATTCTTTCCTTAACAATTACAGTCTTAAGTGATGGAAAGTGATATCTACAAAATTATTTTCTTTGAAAAAAAGGTCGTAGAACTGCAAAATTAATCTGATTTAGGAAAACAGTGTTTATCTCCAGCCCTTTGCCATGAGAGTTAGGTCAATAGCCAAACAACTTTTTAAATGCAATGGCTATGAATTACTTATACCGTGAGCACTCGAAGTTCAGCCATACACTACAGTTTCAAAGAATGAAGTTTACACCATTGCARAAGTAGTAATGGATGTGAAATCTCCAAATGCTTCATTAAAATGTGCATAGTTTTACAATTACATACCCACAGATTGGCTAGCAGCTGTGAATTCACCCTGTATACCATTTTCATCCAGAGTTCTATGGTCTAGTTTATGGCATGCTGATTCCACAGTGTTAGGTTCTTCCACATCACCGTCCATTTGATTCAGTTTTTTGAAAGCACTTTTACCCCTACAAGGACTTCTTCTACAACATGAAGACTCGCTGTCCTCTGTTTCAGTGTTTGGGTCAATTAAAGCTGTATTGTACTTTTTGGTAAATGTCTTCTTTGCTGTGGACTTGGAAGGCGAGTTTTGTGCATCCAATTCACTTGGCAAAGGAGATGATGTGTTGCTTTCTCCATCTGAAGAGGAAGATTTCATCGGCATTGTAGCATTTTCATGATAGTGGGGATTTGGTTCATATTTGGGTTTTTCTAAACCAGGAAAACAGATAACAGCCAAAAACCAGTGGGCGCTGCAAATGAAAAAAATACATTAAGAATTTGCAATTACATTAATGCTCAGTTAAACCTGAAATTGGTAAAAACCAAACAAAACCACTGCATGCACATGCATATATACACAAAAAAATTCTGCCCCCATAATTATTCAAAGATGAACTATACTAGCTATTCACTTGTCTGACCAGGTTTTACTCAAGCCTTCATAGTCTTCTGTACAAGTAGGATTTCTCCATGCAAGTAATCACCAACAAATTAATTATTACGATGCAGTTAGTTGAAAACAGGTGCTGTCTAAATATTTATTTCAATTTGCTCACACTTTATACATTTTTTTAATTGTCTGAATTGAAGCTTATTTCTTTTTTAACATTTTCTTCATTAATGCATGAATTAGAGATTGTAGAGTTAATGTTTTATGGCTGTTTGAAGTTTTCTAGTAGTTCAGCACTAGCAACACAAGTAATCAGATCTAATAGTATGGCTGAATTGTCCATATTCTTCCACCTATGAAATCTTCCAATTGTATTTAGCACTTCTCATTTTGGAAGAAATCTTGTCAACAGTGAGTTAGAGAAGGGGAGAAAAGAGTGTTTGCAATGCCATCACCACCGCTCTGTTGTCTTCCTCACCCTTCACAGAATTGACACTCTAACTCTTTCAGGATCAAGAACAGTTATATCCCCCAACACAAAAGAAGTTTTGCAACAGTTTCCTCTTATTTCCTGGCTTCTTTAGGCTTCACTGACTTGCCACTCAATCAGAACTAGAGCAGCAGCAGATTCAGGGACTGAGGCATTGCAAGTGGGTTTTGACTGACCCCACTGAGAAATTTTCTGAAGGATCTCTGATTCCCTACAGCAAATAACAAAACAGAAGCTAGCTATGTATTGTACAGGTAAAGTCACATTTCAATGTCTTAGGAAAAAAAAGGAAAAAGCAGTAACTAAAAATGCATGTCTAACTGACACACTAAAAAATTAATTAGATGGTTATGAAGCCTAAACTCCATCAAAACTTAATGGCAGTTAAAGTAAGTCACCTTTGAAAGCAGCATGTGAAGCACAGTTTGTCTTGAACGATGCACCACAGCTAATAAATGAACGTGTTAAGTACTGCCAAACCCTGGAATTTGTGTGTACTCTATTAATAGAGACTTTATGTCAATAGAATTATGTCAATAGAACAGCAAATTAACCTGGATGTAAAAAGCAAACAGCTTTTAACTTTGAAAAGAAGTTTTCTACTTGCTGAGATAGACATCGCTTTAGTTCCTTATCAGTAAATGAACAAGACAGTGAAAACCACTGTGTGTTAAGTTACCTGCAACATAAGTAATTCTTATAAAATCACAGAACTATTCCTTTGCATTTTTAGGTGACTTCTAGGTCACACTGTCTGGTATTTGCAGCAGACAACCCTCATTTCTCCTATGTATAACCCATGTGGTTATGTGAATGACATAAGAGGATGGTGGGAAGTAACTATACAACAAGTGTGAAGGCAAGTTAAAATTCAAATGACAGACACTTCAAAGTTCTGGTACTTGAAGTTTCACGGGAGAGTGACAGCAAGCATGAAGTCTATAGTGGGCTGCAGGGGGAATAACTTACCTGAGTAATTAATTGAGTAATTACCTGAGTAATTAAAATTGCCTAGACCTGGATGTCTTGTCAGAGGTCAAAGTATGTCAAAAAGTAAAGGTACTGCTTGTGAGCAGCTTTCTCACGAACATGCTTACAACCCTATAAAACGCACAGATCTATGTATGGCCAGTTATCTTACAACTGCCTCTCTACAGCTAGCCTCAGAATTCAGGAGGCAGGAAAAAGAGAAGATTCAGAAATCTTCCTCCCACTGCACAATGCCACAGTATCTAGAGACATTTTTTTATTAAACTTCCTAAATTTTTATTTTTAAAAAAATATCTTTTTTAATTTTTGAAATATGAGCTAGGTATGCCTATGAGAAATCACTTAGAAAACTCCTGTCTCTCTGTCCTTGGTTTATGTTTTTACTGCATACATTTAAAATGCAGTAGTTTAACTTTCCTAAATATTCTGGCTTAAGGCCTGTTTAGATTATTTCTGTGAAATATAGAAATGTGTTTATGACAACTTGCTCTGATCTTAAGGAAAGCGAGCATCATCAATGTCCTAAGCAACCATTAGAATGCTAATGGTCTGCTTCCTGACCCATAAAAAATATCAGGACAAAAGGATATAAAGTAAAAGAATAAAGTTCCCAAGGCAGTAGTGATTTTCAACTATGTTTTCTTTCAATATCAGTTTATTGTAACAAAAGGATTATCCCATCTATACCAGAGAGATCTCATTAGAAAGGACTAAAAAGGCAAATCCAAAAGTTATCAATGTCAAAATCTTAGAAGAAAAAACTCCAGAGATTGAGGCAAGATCTAGAAAAAGTACTCAGAAAAGTTAATTTTTGATCAGTCTTTATACCGTCTGATACTTCTCCTACTACAACTTTTAAAGGTCTTACACAACTGTTTTGTTTTTATCGTCTGGAAAAATATGTTTATTCTCTTAATTTTTAACTTCAATTCACACTTCAACGTAACTTTCCATTTTGGAATTATGAAGCTTAAGCCTTTACAAATGTGATAAAAAGATTATGTTCACTTACGCTTCATTAAGGGGAACAAAAATGAAATCCTTCTCAAAAATGTCAACATGCCGTGTCCACGTTTTTACTCGCCCGTGTCGCTTTTGTTGTATTCTGCAAGAAGAAACCAACATGTAATTTGTAGGGTGGCTTATTATTTGAGGAACTACTTTCCAGATATTTTCACCTTGGCAGTTTGTTAAGATTTTCAAGGCATATTCTGTTTGCTACRGGTCTGGATGTCTCCCAGAGTTCTGTTGATATTTATCTCTGTAAACCATCTCTCCTTGTAGCCTTCGCTGCACTTAGCTGTATGTTAAACTGACTTATCAACAGACTTACGAAAGGTTTGAAGTTTCATGAATATTTCTTCTTTCTCTTTGATTAAGGCGTTTATAGAAGAATGAACTGAACACATGTATTCTATCAGCATCTTCTTTTTTCAGCTTTTCAAGTACCAAATACCTAATTAATAAAAAAAAAAAAAAAAAAATTAGCGGAGATGTTAACTTAAAAGTATTCAGTACCAGAGTAAAAAGGACTGCCAATAGTTGCTCCCCGCCAAATTGTTGCAGCTTCTCACTGAATAGCTATTTGGAGCTGACTACCCACAGGAACTAATTAATGTAAAATTTGTCTAAGTATTTCAAGGTATTAAGTGCTCTGCTCAATCAACAAGTTGTTCCGCAGCTGTTGTATTTTTTATATCATGATAGGAAAACAAATTTTCAAAGAGTTTGTTACATAAAGACCTATCTAGGAGACCTGTATTTTGTACTTGAGCCACCAGATCTCCAAACAGTCCCAAGACTGATGCACTCATTTTCTTTTTACTTCTAAATTATTTTAATAGACTGAAAAATAGACATACGCACCTTATGTGTAGCACAAACCCAGTAGCATGTAACAATTTAATATGCTTCTAACATCTGCAGCATCAGTGACACCACAAAATCAACTTACATATTACATTAATCAAAACAAATTCCATGGAACACAAATACTTTGGAAAGAACAACTGAACTTATAAAAAGCGCGCTTTTTTCAGTTAAATTTGCTCTTCAGATGTTAAAAAATTGTAAAGACTCTTTACCCAAGTCAGAACAATACCACTGTCAAGCAGGACAGGAGAAGATCCAAAATTTCTTGCAAAATTACAGCTATACATAGTTGGAGATCAAGTGTTATCACCTAACCTATGAATTTTTAATGTCAGAACTTTTCAAGTTTCAAAGTAAAAGACGACTAAAAACTGATGTGAAATAAAACTTACTTTAAATAAAAATCAATAATAACATCATTTAAAAATTCTCCTTCATTTAGACAATGGAGGTCTTCGTTGGTCACAGAAATACCACCTTTAGCTGGAGAAGGTGGATAAACTATCAACCTGAGAAGAAAAATACATTCAATAAGAAGTATGAAATGCCAAAAAACCCTCAGAGAATTATTACAGGGCAAAGATAAATATCTTACTTTTCTATAGGACCAATAAATACTGTATGTGGTTCGCCAATTTCTTCATCATCATCAAAAAACGGTAACTGTTTATTTCGCTGCTGCACTTTGGACTCAGAAGCAACCTTAAAAGAATAGAGTCAGTATTAATTTGCATACTGTGCTCAGTTTTACTAAAACAGTAACAAAGCTCTGCGAAGTCCAGCAGTTCTAGATCCGTTTTTTTTTTTTGAGAAGGACTTCAAGTTTGGTTTTYTTTAATTCCTTTCCTACCTCATCTATTACAATTAGGTCTTTGCTCATTTCTTGCAGAGTCACAAAACTTTCTAATTCTTTAAAAAGCAGTTTGTTTGAAGAAAGCATTAATTAAATGTAAGCACAACAGCGCAACTTAATTTCCTGTTTGAAATATCATAATTTTACCAGTACATGAATTTGGAAAAAAAATTATGCTGTCTCATTATAGTACAGATTTCTCATCCCTTAATAGTTTTTAAATACCAACATTACTTGTAGACCATTATATAACCTTACAATCAAACTAAACACCGTAATAAGTACTGTGAATGCACACACTATTTCTCATAGTTTCATAATCCACCATGGACCAGTCTAGGAATTCTCATTAAGAAGCCAGAAGTTGATGGAATTTTTTTCTGGCTGATGACTAACACACTATCCTTAGTGTATCTGTAATCCAAATAATATAATGACTTTGTTCTAAAACAAAAACATAATTACATTTTTTATTTTGCTCTCTCTGTGAGACGGGCTTCCTTTGGAATTGTCTTCCAAGCACTTAGTAAATGCAACAAGCCTGGCATTGGCTTCTTCAAAGGAAATTTTCACGAAGAAGTCAGAAATATTATTTCTAATACCAATGTCCGTAATTATTTTTTCAAATATTGAATTTGCATGAGGATCAAGACCAGTTTCAAAAATCAAAATTATGTACTGTTCTTCCTGACCTGCAAAAAAAAGCAGAGAGAAAATTATTCACTTAGAAATAAAATAAAGCATGTTACAATTATAAACATATTTCATATAATTGTGGGCCAACGTAGTGCACACTGCTCATAATGTATGTAAGCAGTAATACAGATGTGTGCAGACAGACAGAAGGACTAACTGCCAAACCTTTCTTACCTGTATTTGTAAAAAGAGTGCATTCAACTTCTACCTTAACCTAGAAATATTAAATATTACACCTGATAAATTTTTAAATGATACTGAATGCAAAGCCAAAACAGATCTTGAAATAACATCTTCTCTGCTCACTGACAGTAAGACTCTGTGACCAATACTTTCTCTTTTTCTTACTGCAGTTCCTATCCTATTGTTTCACTACAATTTCAGAAATTACATATTCAGCATAATTTCCTCTCTGATCCTAGAACACTACACTATAAAACATCACTGTTTTTGAGGAAGCTGGAGAGAACGAGTCGGATCAATCAGCTATTATAAATATCATTCACTTATACAATCTGAAAAATCAAAAAACAGTAAATTCACTGACAGGAATTATTTTACAAAGTCAGACACAGGAATAGGATTCAGGCTGCAAATCCCAGTCTCATGTAGCTGCCAGGACCTGTTTTCCTGTAAGAGGAGTTTCAGACACAAGCATAACCATTTCCCTTTGGTCATTCTTAAGCCAGCATGCTAACTGTTGTGAAAAATAATTCTTCCGCAGTATAATTCCCAATTCACTGCACAGAGAATTTAGATGTCTAACTGGGTTTTGGGTGTTCCTGTTTTGGGAACCAGACATCTACACACAATTGCTTACACAGCTATGGATASAGGCTTAAATTAATTTCATTATTTACAAAGCAAAGAGACACTGTGTTATCACAAAGTGCTCTTAAGTATCAAATACAATAAAGCAGTTGGGTGTAGAACTCATTCAGTGCCAAAAGCCTCAGGGAGAAGAGCTGGGGGGGACACACTGCTGAGAGCCATGTCAAGGGAAGGACTTCTCACACAGACAGCTCAAGAAGCTTTTCCCTTTTTGTGAACATCTGTGTCCACCTGGGGTCTAATTCTTGCTCCCAGAACTGTGTCCAGGTCCCCTTCATGTTCTCCAATTATTTTTGTAATTATGAAACTCCTTACAGTTCATACTTCTTAGAGAAGGTGGATGAGATTATCATACAGTATTATGGAAGCACTCAATTCTGAAGTTGTTGAAAGCATTCTTCCTCCATCTGAATGCATTCATGTATATACAAAACTCTGTGTAAATATAAATAACCACAAAATTAAACCTAAAGAAAAGCTTATTTAAGAGGAAGAGGACTCTATGCTACATTTAACAGGTGTGAATATTAAGATGCTAGAACCTTGAAAATGACGTGGAAGTTAAATTTAATTTTAAGATCCATGAAGACAATCCACATACTCTTCAAGGACATATTTGTCTATCTCACAGTATCACTACAAGTATGCCAGGGGAAAAAAAACACAAGGCAACCTGTACAACAGTTTCTACTAAAACTGAAGCCTGTCAGCAGAACASCACAGAAAGCAGAAGTATTACAAAAGCTGCCATAGAAATGTAAAGGCCCATATACAATAGCTAAACAAATCAACTTGATTTGATTCAGGAAAAATATTAGTGATAAAAGTTATACTAAATTGACTAAATGTTGTAACTAGCGTGTGTCTGGACAAAGAGAACAGCAAGCTGTTCTGAATTGTACTTTTCATCTCCTTGGGAAGGTGACAGTGTCTGAAAAACCACTTCACCTACCCCAGCCAATGATGACCACTTTAGTCTTAGTGCACTCATTCATGACCCAAAACATTAAAATACAATTTAAAGTGAAGAGTAGACTAAAATTGTTTTACTTACTGTCTCCTTTACATTCGTACCAGACATTATCTTTACTCATTTTCAGTTGGTCTCTCAGGCTACTACAGGTTGAAGGTACTGTTTGTAGGAAAACTACTGGCAATTTTCGGACACTGCACCATTCACATTTGGTAAGCTCTGAAGTTTTCAGGTTAATCTCTCTGATATCGCCTTCTGATTCTATGAGAAAATAACGACATTATACTAAACTATAATAAAAATCTGTAGAGTTCCTCTACCGTTTCCCCTTCGATTTTAACAAGAAATCAGTATGTGCTCACTAACTTTCTTTAAAGTTTTTAAAAGTTTGAAGTTAACACATATCCAAGAAGTGATGTCTTTTTATATCTTACAAGACAAGCTAAATTCCAATGTCATCTGTCGAGAAAAGAATCAGAAACAAACTGTTTTCTGCCCAYCACTTTTATTCCACAGAAAAAATCTCCCCACAATTTCCAGTGATATAGATTTGCAACTATTGCTATGATACATTTTAAAGTAAGTTTGTAAAACTTTGTACATTTATCTTAGACCAAATTCCTGTATGAAAAATAACTTCCAAAAGACGAGAATAAACACATGCAGAGAAATTATTTGATTGCCTAAGGAAACAAGGTACTGCTCTCAATTTACTCCCAGAAAGAAATGTCAGTAACATGGTAATTTTTAACACTACATCTGATGCTGCCAATGCCAACGTTGAGTATTTTACAGGTTTTACTGAATTATAAAACTGGATCTAGAAGTGAATATACATGAGAAACTCAAAAAGAAAAAAAAAACAAGAAATGGTAAAGCGTTAAATGCTTCAACAGACACAGCATTTGAGTCACCATTTTTAGGCTATTGAGGGATCAGGTGCCCTGGAAATAATTTCCCACTCAGCTGTTTTAACAAAAAATTGATAGCCATTTTCTACAAATTGTACTAAGCTTTTCATTATTTTATTTTTAAAAATACATTTAATGCATGAAAACGTGAAGTTTCTGTATTTTAGAAGCATCATAAATACTTGACTGAGATAAGGCCTACATTTATTTTTCAAGGTTGTGAGACACCTTTCTGCATGTAATAATGACAAAATACAATAGTTTTCTTTTACAAATAACAACAGCAAAATTCAATACGACTGTATCTTAAGACTGCACCTTAAGATTAACAAAAGGTAGCAAAGCTTTTCAGGCCCAGAACAAAACCCTACAAAAGAAAAGAAAGCAAACAGAGCAATAGTTATAACTCACCATTTCCAAACTATGTCACTGTATTTCTTTCAGTGACATGAAATATACAACTTTCAGGCCAGAGAAAAAATTATCAAGGGAGATCTAGACAGGAAAGGTCTAAGACACCAGTATGGTTTTTATTGTCTATTTAACACAACTGAAATAAAAGAATTAATAAAGTGTTAAAGAGCTAAAATTTTACAGGAGGGTTACTCTTGCTTTTTATTTTTGTTCATCACTTTCAAGAAAACCTTTGCCAATCATCACCACATTATCTACACATCTTCAAATGAATGATCAGATCAACTGGAATCCGATCAGATGAAGCAGAAGAACTAATAACCCACATGTGTATGCACATCACAAATTGTGAATTTTCTGTCAGTACAACGCAGAGATAATGCAAAATCATTTTGGTTTTTATTCACCAGGCAGTTCAGGTCAAATTTGTACTCTCCATTTTTTTCCTCCTATCTGACTACAGGCACCCAGTATAATTTATTACATAAATGACAAAATGAGAATGAACATTAAATTATGATTCATTTGTTCATACCTTTGACAGAGTTACTTCATTTAAAATAAATACACTGAGTACTAACACAAAATGAAAAATGTACTCACCTTCTTGACTCTCTAGGCGTATTTTGATATAATCCAGGCAAAACTGAAAGACAAAACAATAGGAAGATTTCACATCTTCTGCAAACCAAAACTGACTGAAAGCCTTTTAACTGTTAGCAAACATATTTAAATTGACTAAGTACTTAAGTAATAAACATTTTAAAATTAAAATTTAAAATGCAGATTTTAAAAAAAAMCAAAATGTACATTTTAGCACAACTCAAGGAGGCAAGCACATTCTTTACTACTCAGTCTCTTTCAGTCATGCTGACTGTTTAAACTTTAGATCTCTCTGAAGTACTCATTTTTCAAAAACATTTACAACACTCTGAAAAATACACATTCTATTTCTTCAAAAGAAAACGTCATCTATCAGCACTTAGGCAAATCAAACAATAGGGTTTTGTAGAGAGGTGGAAAGAACAATTAACACCACTCTGCTGTTTCTGTGGTTACCCCAGCAAGAAGCATCCATTTTATGTGGCTTACTGCATACAACTAAAATTCAATGTCTCCTTGAAAACCTCCATGTAACTTACAAGGGTAACAAAAAAGAATATTTTTCTACAGAAGCAGAATTCTTCACCTGTAGGACAATGATTCTTCCTCCCACCTATCAATATCAACTTTTTTGTAGCTGTTTTCGATTTTCTTAACAAATGCATGCTAACCTGTAACCTACCCACCAAACATGTAAAGAAGTTTTTCAAGAGTGTTGCAGGCACGATACTTCTATTAAGAACCAGTGCTAGACTGCATGTGTTAGAACATAGCAGTAATTTCAGGTTCTTTGGAAATCACAGCCTCTGAAATGAGAGACAAACTCACTGCTCCCCAGACAAAGGCAAAACATTACATTGTTAAACTATGAAAGTAACAACGTCCATGAAAACCTGAAAGGAGAGCTGTCAAGTAACAAGTTTACTCACAATCACAGGTTCCACTACCATTCTTCGCAGCGTTCCTATTCGTATACTTCGACAGTTCAGAATGACACTTTCACAGGAATTTTGGTAATTTAGAGGTACAGCCTCGGTTAACATCTCTTGAGAAGTAACTTTACGACGTTTTATTGGAGTGTTAGACACAATGTTCCCAAACTGCAAAGTAATTTTCAAGGCTTCAGAATGTCTCACTAAGGTTTACTGCTACAGCAAGCTTGTTAAAACTACTAACTACATTTTCAGCCACATTTCTGTTGGTCAACAGGTTTACTTCCTAGAACATCCACCTCAACCACATACAAAAAGTAGAAAATTCCTAAAACGGGTTTTGGAACACCTGAAGATGTTAATATTGCTAAATTCAATAAGAAAATAAAAGGTAAGGTAACACCTGCAGGCATTTTGTTCACATTTCCAAATCACAAATAGTGCTTCTGAACTGCCAAAACCAATTTATTTTTTATCTTTTTGAAATACTATGCAGTCTGGCAAAACAAAGTTACTTTTAATACATTTTATTTAGATAAAGAAGCACTAATGCTGTAAAAACACCACAATGCAGGTGGTTTAATTTTTTATCTCAGTTTTTGTTAATCCAAGCTTTTGGTGACTTATTTTTTAAGTACATTGCATCACCACATTAGCAGAATACAATCTTCAAGAAACATAAATAAATAAGCCAACCCAAACTTCCTTGAAGCATCTCTACAGAACTATGAAGACGTTTTCAGGATAGATTCCAGGGTCAGAAGACTAAACACCAAAAGAAGGCCATGTTATGTTTGGCTCAAGTTCAGGAAAAGTCTCTAGATGCTGACTGAAGCTGTAATCCCAATGAAGTATCCTGTTAACCAACAGAACAATCTTACAAAAAAAACTATTAAAATGAAATAAAGTCTTCTGATAGCCATCAGATTACTACACTTATTTGTTGTATTGCTTATATTGCTCTATTTTGTTCAAGGATTTTCTGTACACTAGTCTTTTCTTTGGTATTTATATCGTTTCGCAAAGCTGTCCATGAATAAACGTTCTTTTGGGTTACAAAATGCAATTAAACTCCCACAGAAAAACATTCTAAGGGATTCAATATTTCTATTAAGACTAAATCTCAAAAATTATTTCAAAGTCCTTAATCACAAGCCTATCTTGGCAAAAACTCAAAATCTACTTTTTGATGCTTCATTTAATACACTGGAGAAGGCAGGGATTCTAAATCCCTGTACTGAAAACATTTTCCTAGGCCACTTGCTGAAAAGACCTTTCCATTTTTGTCTGCTGGACTGGCTAAATATTATTAAAAGCTCAAAACAAATCACAGACAAATAAAACAGCAAACACTGCAGTGGTGCTATATTCAAGTAGTCCCTTCAGTAAAGAATTAATATTTTGAGAGAAAAGCAGCTGAATAAAGCTTTTTCTATCATATCTAACGAAACTGCTGTGGTATCTCCAATTCTTGGGAGGTTGATTGAATCAATGCAAAATTTGTGTTGTATTTCTCAAAAAAAATTCTATTTCCCCTGCTTTCTAAAATCAGCTCAGAATCTACAATAATCTAATATATAGTATTACAACTGGTTTGTAAAGACTAGTGTACAGCAACATATGGATATACAMAGAAAAACATCTGGGAGAGTTTCAGAAGTCTTGGACACCAGTGCCTTCACAATGCAATGCTTTCCATTAATTCAGCACATACCACCGGAATAAATTCAAAACTATAATCCAAGCTTTTAGCCCCACAGCTTTACTGTAGGCTGGAGCTTCACAGCTTTATATTGATAGTGGTGACTAATTATACACCATAATATAAAAATCCATAATCTCATCAATTACAGCACTAGAATGTTGGCTTCTGAATCTCACTATAGCATGAAGTTTTCTGACATCAGTACTTAAGTGTTCTAACTCAGAAAACATAAAGGACTGGGATTCTGATCAGATTCTCTTGTTGAATCAAACTCATAACAGTGAAACTGGACAAGTGACTCCAGAATGGTTTTAATCAGCACTATTAATCCAATACCAATTGCCACAGGGAATTTATTCCTCCTAATGGCTCACTACTGAGATGGCTTTTAGCACAGTGTGAAAGCTGTCCTTTGGCCACATTTAAGGTGTCTGCTCATGGAGCACTTTTTTCTCTTTATTTATCCTATTCTTACAGTACTTCTCAACTAAAAAACATAAGCCTCATCACAAAACCCCTAAAATAAGTGCTATTAATTGGGACAGCTGTCAAAGCCTTTTAATTTTAAAGGACCATTATTGATGCCAGAGTCTTTTTTCATATTTAACTTCCTATGTCCAAAGTCTCAACAGGTAACAGCTGGTACTGACATTCTTCTGCAAACCAAGTAAGACCTTGGGCTTCATAGAGAATCCGTGCCCAGTTTCAAAGAGTAAACATCCAACACAAAAGCATTTATGTTAACAGCATAATTCAAATCATTATGAATGCTTGTAAAAATATAATGAGCACATTTTCTTATGTTTCCAGTATTATGTATGCAGAGATACTACTTAATGAGCTGCTGAATAAGAAAAAACAATCAAATACAATCAACTTCTGACAATACAAAACAAGCCTTTACATATTCCATTTATTATTTGATTCCGTTTTCTTGAAACAAAGCATTAAATAGTACCTGATCTTTCATTCTTGCTTTTCTTGGTAGTGTGACTGCAATTTCTGTATCTGTTGTTATACTACCTATTCTCTGTTCTACTCCACAACTGTTTTCCTTTAATGCTGCTTCCACCTTTCCTGTAGAAGGAGCTGGGGAGGAGCGGGCTGAATCTGCAGGACGAGGTGAAATGCTTTCCATTCTCCTAGTGCTGCCACTATTCTCGTCCTCATCATCATCACTAGACAAAACAACTAAACAGAAAATATTACATTCTCAACCACTACATTTTCTGTAACAGAAATTTCTTTTTTCATTCTTGGCTTTTCTTGGTAGTGTGACGGCAATTTCTGTATCTGTTGTTATACTACCTATTCTCTGCTCTACTCCACAACTGTTTTCCTTTAATGCTGCTTCCACCTTTTCTGTAGAAGGAGCTAGGAAGGAGCGGGCTGAAACTGCAGGACGAGGTAAAATGCTTTCCATGCTCCTAGTGCTGCCACTATTCTCCTCCTCATCATCACTAGACAAAACAACTAAACAGAAAATATCACATTCTCAACCACTACAGAAACTTCTTTTCAAGTAAGAGTTTAAAAGTAATTTATGTAAGTTTCCTGCAGTGCCAAAAAAAGTCCACGTGTATCATTATATTAAGATTTTAATGTTTATTTGGAATCTAGTTGCAGGCACTCTCTGCCGTGTTTTTGATTTCTTACAACTAAGTATACAAAAAATGGGTATCATCAATGCACCTCTAGACAGAAGTGAACTTTTCTTGGTTCAATCAAGAACTGACAGTAAGTAATACAACCTAAAAACCAACAAGAGAAATTATGACTGAACTCATTCAAACCAGTAGGACAACGTGGTCTGATAAACTAAGCACTGAACCAGAAACATAATTTCCCCTACTCCATCCTTCCTGCTTGAACAGTTAAGTTTACATGGAGAAAGAACAAAAATTAACATTCTACAAATTATGAAATTTAAATAGATGTGTAGCTCAAAAGAAAAGAGGGGGGAAATATAAGATAAGATATTCTTCTTTGGGAGAATAAATAATGGAATTCTGCTAAGAATTTTTTTTCAAAACCATGTAGTGTAAATATTTTTTCAAAAAACAAACAAACAAACAATAAAAATAGTCACAAAATAATTTTTGTTTTCCCAATGTTCATCATTTTTGGAGAGTACCTCTGCATATGAAAAGGCAATTATTAAAAGTTCTGTCCCTCTTTCCCAAGAACACGTACACAAAAAAATTCCATGCAACATCAGTAATGTAAACCTGCACAAACAGTTCCTTCACTATACAATATTCTGGGTTTCCCRCTTATGGTTGTATTCGTAAAAAGGTACTTACTTGGATCATTTAGTTCAGATGGTCTTGTACTCCTTTGTCTTAAGCTTCCTGTAATTTTAGGATTTTTTGTCCCAGTTATAAGACCAACTTTTCCATTCTGTCGTAACATAGAATGTCCTACAACCTCATTACTCAGTAGAATATCCGCTGGACCTTTTCCAACAGCAGAACTGTAAAACTTCTTTGTGCTGAACCCTGTACCTGAAGATTTTTGCCCAGTTGAATTCTGATGTATTGAAGAACGTGATAAAGGTCCCACAGATTCACTTAATGTCACAGTTGGTCTGGAGACTCTCTGCAAATCCTTTAGAGAAGCACTTTCACAATGTCGGCATTTGGTCTGATTTTCATTTGCCCTCCCACAATTTGGGCAATCAGTAGAATAATCAATCTGTTCCAAAAGCTAAAGAAGAAGCAAACACACAATCAGTAATTTTAAGTGGAAAGATAAAATTTCCAGATCTTGCACTTCATTTCTGTTCAGAATGAACCATACAATTATTTAGGTTGAAAAAGATCTTTAATATCATCAAGTCCAACCATTAACTCAGCACTGTCAAGTCATCACTAAATCATGTCCTCAAGTACCACATCTACATGTCTTAAATATCTCCAGGAATGGTGACTCAACTACATCCCCGGGCATCCTCTTCCAATACTTGAAAACCCTTTTGGTGAAGAAATTTTTTGTAACATCTAGTGGAGATTGACATTACTACATTAGCAACTACAGTAAGCAGAGAAAGCAAACATTAAAACACAGTTTGATTTTTTATTTCATTTAAGATAATAAAAAATATTCTAAAAGGAACAAACATCATTTGCGGCAATTTTTTAAAGTGATTCATGTTGGACAATTCAGATTTTCCTTCTTGCCTTTTCTTCCGTAAGTAAAAGGTTGCACACCGTTCCGATACGTATATCCACCAGCAAGATGGTCCAGTTACATCAGTTCTGTAAAAACAGTTTCACTGGACGAAAATAAAGTAACCTAAGGATCCACAGAGCATTGCTAAAGAGGATTCGAAGAAACCTCATAGGTCCAATTCATTTGTCCTTCCAAGATATCTTCCAACAGCCTGGCAAGTCATGCAGGAAAATTCACTCCTCAAGGGAGGTGAAGAAAAAGAAAAGTACATACATTGCTTTAGAGTCCAGTGACTCAGAAAACAGGGCTTGGGGAATAGGAGTTCCCCAAACTTTCGAGAAGAAAGCAGGGGCTACAAGGGAAGATGCATCCTATCACCGCAAAGACAGATGTCTTTTGTTTTTCTCACATCTACTAGGTCACACTTAATTTTGTATTACAAGTATAGAACTTGGACTTCTMGATCTACGGGATTCAATACTAACACAAAAACTACAGAATGAGAACTGAACTGAATACGGGACACTCCTAGACCATGTTATTGTCTCCTGGAGCACTGAACTCAAATGGCACAACCACTGTACTGCGAACTACTGAAGACAACAAATACCTACATCCCACCAAAAACTTTTGGAACCTACTTTCACAACATAGCTTTCCACTCCACATAGCTCCCCCACGCCCAGCCATGAACACACTTCTAATAGAGGACTTCCTCAGGTGTGGGAAGTWATTTCAAACCCCAAATTTAAAGATGAAAGTCATACAATGAGAATGTATTATTTTTACAAAATTTCTCCAATTTAACAAAGCTACATACACCGTAGAGAAACAGAAGCAAAAAACCCGCAAGTGTATAAAATATATCAGACCCTTAAAATCTGAGTGGTGGGATGAGATAGCAAGTGACATGAAATCCAGTGCTGTGCCTCAGTGCTGTTACAGGATGTAGGTTTCACAAAGATACTGCTTATCACACTGAAGAATTTCAATCATACATTAAAATATTCATGAGAATATTTTAAGGTACCAAGACAAGGTACCAATCGTACCTGGAGGATCTTAAGTATAGAGTAACTGCATCCCTCTACTTCAACCACACAGCAAAAATTTTAAACCAGTTTCCCTATTAACATCATATGAATTAACTAAATAAGTAATGCAAATGTGTAAGAACAGTACCAAATGTTTCAAACACAAGCCAGGCATTTATAATAATAATTGATCTATGATTTTGCGTTTTTTTAACCAAGATCTCCTTACAGGAAGTTTTGCTTTAATAGTCAAACAGTGTGACCCGTATGTGGGTATTATGAAACTTCTATACTAACCTGGGAAGTTGACAAAAAATACAGAGAACCTTACAGCAATTTCCAAAGTGTCTTACATCTGATATTCACACAAATTCCTGACAAAACCATCCTGGTTGGCTGCACCCAGATCAGAGAATGCCATTTGGATACGTAAAGAGCTAGTCTCATTGAAAAGGTGAGCAACTCAATAACAGGTACTTGCGTATTCGCAGTACTTTTATCTTTACTGTTTTTAGTACACAAAATCATGACTCTAAACAAAACCAACTAAATCTGTCAAAGAGCAAAATATTGTTCCTCTATTTCAGCAAATTAAAATTATCAGTATCTGGTTTATCAATTAGCCATTCAACTAAATCACAGGTTCTTTTTCTTTTCAGTGCAGCATCTGTCTGTTCAAATCAGAAAAGAAACATTTCAGAGCTAGTATCAATATTAACACTTAAATAAATATCTCTATCACTGTAACTCTTTTAAAATTACATAAATCTTCCTCCCAACTCCAAGGATTTTTAAAACATCAACCTGTTTTATTCCTGAATGTCTGTTTCTAAAATATGCAGCAACTTCTGAAGTTAAACAAGAGCTTACACATTTTTAAAATATAACCCACCTTCGACTGAGTTATGCATTTTTTTGTAGAAGATAGACTCAAGTCAGATTGATATGAATTGCAGTGACCTTTCTGTCGCACCTTTCTCTTAATTTCAGATTCTGATTCTGACTCGTCTGTATTCTCCATTACACTGTCTAGGAGGGAAAATATGCAAAAATGTTAACAAGAAACATCCACTCATATACTGTTATAATTATGATCAACTTACTTCTTTACATACACTAACTTGAACTAAACATAAGTACATTTTTAAACCTCAAAAAAACTACACTGCTTCAAATGTCTCATGATTTGTTGTATGAATTTAAAAAAAAATTGCCCAAATTAACATCAAAAATGCTGTTTCACTTATACTATTGCAGCGTCTCTCGGTGATGATTTGTATCTTAATACCTCTGGAGGAGGCCTTGGATTTGCAAATCTACACTAACTTCACTGCAAATCAAATCGAGCGTCTGCTGCCAAAAACAGGAGGGGATGCTAGACTATGCTGATGAAAATCTTTACTACAGAACTACTGGTGAATGCTTTTAAAATAACTGGAAACATTCTGTGTAATTAGGATTTCACGGAATCATCAAGGTTGGAAGAGACTTTCAAGATCATCTAGTCCAACTATCAACCTGGCACCACCATAATCACCCCTCAGTCCCAAGTGCCACATCCACATGGTCTCTTGAACACTTCCAGAGATGGTGACTCTGTCACCACCATAGGCAACTTCTTCCAATGCCTAACCACTCTTTCAGTGAAAAATTTTTTTCTAGTATCTAATCTGAACCTTCCCCGGCACAACATAAGGCCTTTACCTCTTGTCCTTTCACCTAAGACACGGCAGAAGAGACCAGCTCCCACCTGGTTACGACCTCCTTTCAGGCAGTTGCACAGAGCAGCAAGGTCTCCTCTGAGCCTGCTTTTCTCCAGGCTAAACAACCCCAGCTCTCTCAGCTGACCCTCATTAAGACTTGTGCTCCAGGCCCTTCCCCAGCTCCGTTGCCCTTCTCTGGACACGCTTCAGCACCTCAATGTCCTGTCTGAACGGAGAGGCCCAACACTGGACGCAGCACTTGAGGTGAGGCCTAATCAGTGCCAAGTACAGAGGGACAATCACTGCCCTGGTCCTGTTGGCCACACTATTCTTGATACAGACCAGGATGCCATTGGCCTTCTTGACCACCTGGGCACACTGTCAGGCGTCAACCAGCCGATTTACTCTCTCAGATTCACTCCTTCAACACAAGACACAGCAGTACAGAGAATTATACTGTCATATCCTGTTTTATACTGGAGCATTCATTTAAATACTCTAAGAGTATAGGAACACAGAAACCCGTGAATTGAAAAGAAAATCTCACTCTTGTACAACACATTCCACTTCTTAAAACGTATGGAGTGCCTTAATTAGGTTTCATGTAAAAGTGCTATTTATATTCCTTTAATTGCAGCCTCCATATTGAACTTTTTTTATGACTGTTTTTTTCAATAGATAGAAACACTTTTTCAATATACATATTGATGGTCTCACAAACATCCCACTATGAGAAGCCATCTCAAAACTAAAGACTGACCCGTTTCCAAAAAGGGAATAATAATACATGGGGTTTTTTTCTAAGTTAACTTACTTTTTAGTAGTACTGCTGAAGTTCTACTTAACCTTAAAATGGCACGGCAGAACAACTTGCCAGTGCAGGTGACTACGCAGCTGAATAGCAGGTCTACAGACTGTACCTCTGCTAACGAAGCTTAAAAGAACACAGGGAATTTTCTTTTCCAGTTTAACAATTTCCACACCTCAAAGCAAACTGTATTTTCTCTGCTGAACCTCCATCAACGTTCCCTAACAACAATGCAAGAACGTGTTTCAGCTGATGTAGAGAATTGATGCTAGTTCTTCTATTAAATACTCCCTCAGAGTATGAACATATACCAAGTGCTGGTTACCACATCACATTTTTCTCGTACTAATACTGCTGCAGAAGTTCCTTGTCAGTAATTCACAAACAAGCTGAGGGCTTGGGCTCAGACTAGTTGACTCCAGAGAGCTGTTCCATCTTCAATTTTATGATTCTAAATTTTCCCTATTTCTGTTGGTTTTAAAACAACTGAAGCCTAATTTAAAATTAATACATGACTGAACTAGTTGCAGAAATCTGTCAAGAAGAGCAAAATCCTCCCTTCATGCACAAATTTGTACAAAACTAGAAGAACATTATGTAAGGCTATAAATGTATACACTGAAGGTTATGTAAGATTTGGCAACATACCCACCCAAATCAGGTATTAAAAATATTATTCCGCATAAAAGAAATGAGAACTCTAAAGATAACTTACCCACTCCTTGAGATCGTGGTAACCTAATGTGGTCTGCCTCTACTTTCTGAAGCTGAGGTGGGTATTCTTTTCTGGAAAATGAATTAGATGTATGGTTGTTCTTTTGACAGACACCATTATAATTTAGTCACAATTATACATGAACAAAACAAACCTGAAAGGTATCTGAAAGCTACAAATCAGTAACTTCTCCTTTTACATGGTATTTGTACACTTAAAAAACTATTACCAGAACAATAGAAACAGCCACAGTAAATGTCTTGGAAATGTTTCTAATCTAAATCACCTCCAATAATAATCAATAATTCAGGAGTCCGTCACTTTCAGACTCAAGTCTCTAAATACTGAAGCCTGCATTTTCTCCTCATTCATGACATACACGACAGATACTTTTAAAAGCCAAGAATAGAAACTACTATTATTTTAATATTAAGTAGATTCCACAAGTTCCACAACTTAGAACACAGGAAGAGAAGATGCAAAACAGAGGGAAGAGATCCAACGTCAAAAACTGTTGTGGCCAAAAACCAGAAAGAAAGACACAAAAGACATAGTTCCTACATATTTGTTTTTAAAATATTGTAATATAGACAAATTACTGGATAATAAATCTTCTGTTGGTATAACTTATGTAATATGGATATCACATTTTTTTGCAAATTAATGCAATATAAGGCATTATAGCAAGATTTCTTTGAGTCTCCAGAAAGATGTTTTCAGTTTACACACATGTGTCTCAAATCATGCTACTACCAAATTAAGATTCCTGAAGCCCAGTGCATGTGGCTAACTGTTTGTAACACTTCTCTTTCTCAGTGCTTACTCGGCCCTGCAACTATAGATTACTCTTCCTGTCATAACAGAGGATGGCACACATCTGAAACACAGGAGGCCTTGCCAACAAATTCAGCAGAAACTGGTTTTATTTGCAAGTTAAGCACTGGGCTGCAAATGGGTCACACATGTCCCATACTGCTAGCTCTCATTATGAGGACATTAATCAACAGCAAAGGGTCAAAGCAAACCACTGTAGGAAGTAACATCTTCACTAACAGCTAAATTATGAGGACCCATCTGACAAAAATTTGGCTATGGCTGAAGTAGACTTCAGCACTAGGTATAATATTCTATCTCTTTCAGCACAGCATCTCCTAATTCATCAAATCATAAAACCTTTGAATTGCCTGCATTTCTAGGTAATATTTCTCAGGGCTTTCCCCATATTTTATTAACTGGCATCTTTGGAACAAGATTAATCTACAATGCCCTTCGAGATACTTCTTACTTAATAACATACACATTTTATCGTGTTGATGGGCTGCAGCATGAAAGAAAACTCAGGCAGAAAGCAGGATTGAGAAACAAGCACGGCTACACAGAATGTAGAGATGTCAGAGTACTTCATCACAACTGCCAGCAAACATATCACACAGGACACATTAGGTAGTTTATTTGTTACTGATTGTGTCAAACATCTTTCTGAAACAATCCTGCTCCCCCCCTCCAAGTTTTTTTAGTGCCTRCACATACAAAAACTGAACCAAAATTAGAAACTCAACATGACTATTTATTYAGAAATTAAATGTATTATTTTTTGGATCATTTTCCTTAAATACTAAAATCACGTGGGATTACTTTAAGGTAGAATTGGTGGAAATAAAAGGTAGAGCTYACACTCACCATTAAGTAATGAGAAGCTGTACTATCAAAACCAATGCTAATGACGTTCTAAACGGTAGAAAAAACCCTATAATGTCATTTTAGATTTGAAAAATATAAACACTGCAGTAAGGATGCCCGAGCTATTGTCTGACATGTCATAATTACCTTTCTGTAGCATTTCATAACAATAAATCTTGTTTTGAAAACAATCACTTTTAGAAAAATTATTTTCTGTAAGGTGTCTAAAATATATAACATTTAAAAAAGAGAAACAATATTGAAACTATTTGTCATTTAATCGAAAGCAAACAACAAAGCAAGTGATGTGGCAGATTTAGAGTGCTAAAATTTCTTTTAAAATGTAGTTGACAACTCAAGGTCTCTGGACATTTCTAAGTTACAATTTTTCTTCTAAGAATCATACATTTGTATTACATTTTCAACATGCAACATATATTTATCTTTTTAAGATGATAAATTCGTTATTTATCATACAAGGCTAAATAATTCTTTTACAATAAATCAGAATACAGTAGCATTATCTACCCCTCTGAATTTTATGTTAGCAGCATAGACTTACATTGATACCTATTAAATGGCCAAACACTTGCAAGAAAACAGAAGAGCTGGCAAAAGAATGTACATCTTTCTTCTCCCACAATATGGATTGTTACTCATATGCTCACAATGAACCAGTAGCACCCAAACCTAAGTCACAAAAATCAGCTCCAAGATAACTGAGGCTTCCCAACACACCTTAGCATGCTTAGCAATTCAAGGTCAGGCTTGAAGTTGCTTTGATTAGGAACAAAAGTGAAGACTTTAAACACTACTTAATTTTAGATTTCATCATTATCAAAAAAAAAAGCAGCTTTCTTGGAGACAGTGACAGCCCTTCCACAAGGGGGCAGCAACTTTAAGTGCCTTCTACTAGTTTCCCTTCCTGAAAAACCCACAAAGAGAGAGGCAGAGACCACCATCAGGAAGTTTCTACAGACTAGAAAACAAAGCTGCCCCTCTGAGCATGTTTGCTGCCATCTGAACAGTTGCAGATCCATTAATACCTTCTTCAGTAAAACACTTAGTACACTGAGCCATTTAATTGTGTGTCAGTGCAGAAACAATGGAAACTAGGGTTGTTTTTTAAATCAAACATGACACCTACCTTTAAAAGGACTATTTGGAAAAGAAAAAAAATCTTAGAAAATATTAAAAAACATACAGCACTTTAAAACAAATGCCTTCTTGCTATTAAACCCTAACCAAAACTAAGTCTTCCACTTCAAAGGGAGTAACTGAAGGATCAAACAGCTGAGCTGATCAAGATGCAAGATTACCTATATACACTGTGTCTAAGAGTTAAAAAACCCAATGCTCAGAGGTGAAACAATTTTAGGCATCTCATTTATCTCATTGATTATAAGCACTTTTAATACCTTTAAGTACAAGGTAAGTAGACCAGTATTTGATAAAAGCAATCTCAAGAAGCAGTAAAGCATCAAATAGCAAAACATTAATTACAGTGCAAGAAAGATCATGCTTTTTCTGCAACAGACAGGGCTGAAATACTGAGGCAGTCTGGACTGTGCAGAGTCATGAACTTTTGACATATCTTAACAGCTAAATGCTACAGTATTCTTGACTAAGCATGTTTTGCTCAGACAGAATGGTGTCACTGATTTTGTATTTTCAGCAAACATTCATTGTTACTGCTATATTCCCTTGCTGACAGAATTGAACCTTAGTATCTTCACGTTGGCCTGGTAGACAGACCTTCATGAAACTCTCCAGCCAAAGCAACATTTTCGCTTAAAATTTCTTCTCTAGGAAAACAAAATACAGAAAAGGCGGGCAGAGGAAGGGACAGGACCACAACTTCTGGCTATGCCAGAAAACGAGTAAAGAAACATCTGATCTGAGAATTTGGGAGGCAGTGCTACCCATGATTTGGTACAAGCCTCATCAAGAAGGCTGCACCAACTCCTAACTTTGTTGAGGTGCAGGCTTACGCAAGAGCTGTGTTTAATGCACAGCCTGGCTCTTTGAGAGGCCACCTTATTCAGCCTTTCCTCTGCTTCTGTATGCTACTATCTGGAGATGTACCACTGCAGGCAGGCTGTTGGTTTCTACAACATTACACAGAAAGAGAGTAAAGCACGGTAAGACTGAAGCACAAAGCTGCTGAGGTGAGATGTACCTTCAGYGTGTGTTAGAGGAAGAGCAGAGTACAAAAGCCAACAGCTGAAAAGAGAAGCAGCAGCACAGGGAATAGGGTTTTCAGAACACAGGTCAGCAACCCCAATCGGCCCAGAAAGTCAGCAGCTGCTGCTGCACTTATCATGACAGTAATGATTAAAGCTAAATTTAGCAGCTCCTGCCTACATCATCTTCCCCTGCTAGGACAACAACAAAAAGCAGGGAAAGAAAAAGAAACATATCCAGTAGCACTGGATGAAGAAGCAGCAGGTGTGCCCAAGAGAAAATTAAGATCACACCAGCATGGAACTCAACCCTTTTCTTCTATGCCATACAGTGAAACTAACTGGCTGGTGAGTATCTAGTTGATAGTTCTTTTAAGAAGTAGCAAAAGGCAGTAAACCAGAAAGGCTTGATATTACTTCTGAATTTGAAATAAATCTAGAAAATCCTGAATTCACCAAGAACTGTGCTATTTATATCATTATTTGTTAAACATTATATACACTTTTTAAACAATTCAAGATGGTATCAAGCTCATACTGCCAAAAGCCACTTACACAGACATGACATTTACAAAACCTCAATGAATTAATTACTATCAAAAAACCATTTCCATTAACATACAAATTTAAGCTACATATGAAGAAAAATAAAAGTATGGTATTTCATATTGCTAATAAAATATTAACAGCAGTAAACCAGATGTAAAACAAGTGAGAAATGAGCCTGAAATGAGCAATGAAAAACCAGTGTGTCAGGTTTTGTTACACATTTTTTGTTAATTGCTTTAACATATGCACTTCATGAACAAACTATACACAGTAATGCAATAAAAACCTTTAATGCTATTCAAACCAAGCTGACAGATTGAAAGCTCTTAAACAGCCAACTAAGATCTTCAGAATCATGTTACTAAGATGCTTCAGAACCATTCCACTACACGAAGTTCGCTGCTCTACAAAAAGAGTTAGTACTGAATTCTTAAAATCCAGAGAATCTTTATGTAATTTTGCATTGGAGATTATATAAATAGAGAGATAAATTTCCAGTGGAAATGGACCCAAAGTTCACAGTAACACATCATTATTGAGAGATGGATGTAAAGGTTCTTTTTCAATAAAAGGGAGTAAGTGAACCATAAAAACAGACCTAAAATCAATCAACCCCAACCACACATGAGCAGATATTATTGACTGGATTGAATATACTTTAACTAGAATTAATACAGCACTCAGTCAGTTAATCTTATTAATGCCCATTGCCATGCTCATTTGATCAACAGTAAGCTTACCTTTCCTTTCGGTCCAGATTGCTTAAAATATGAAAAAAGAAAAAAACACATAAGAAAGAAAGCCCCACATGTGTTGCACATCACTAAATGCAAAAGTTATCAAATATAAACTGTAACTGTTTCATCATCTCCTGCACTCACCGGTCTAATTTTCAAACAAGCATTATAATTTTTTCACCAYATTTTTGTCACAGTAATTAGAAATGCACAAATGTTACTTCACAGACAGCAACACTCAGTGGTCTGTACTACACTGACTTGACTCTTCTTCAATGTGTAAAATCTGATTAATTCTGAACTTAACCCAGTCATCTCAATTCACTTGCCAGGTAGAAGCTGGTAAGATAGAATCCTAATACATTAATTAAGATCAAGCCTCATTTCCACTCACAAAACCATTAAGGCTGGAAAAGAGCTCTAAGACAGAGGTCAACCATCAAAACAATCCCTGATCACCATGCAAAAGATTTTTTAAAAAATTATGTAAGAACCCGTTTCCAACTATTAAAAAAATATATTAAGTGTTTAAACCAAGAAAAAAATTTCAGAAAGCAGTCCTTAAATATTTAAGAAACCACGTGCAAAGGCTAGAGAAGGATAAATGGAAACTTCCTTCTGAGGATTAGGCCAAAAAAAATCTCCCAAAATATTTAGGAACTAGGGCCCCTAGTTTCACAAGCATCTCCTTTAACGTGAGTTAACACAGAACTAGGGCCCCTAGTTTCACAAGCATCTCCTTTAACGCGAGTTAAGTACAGAACTGGATGTAGCTGATGCTCACAATGCTGGTCCTTTGTATACCAAGACTGATGTAAAAATAAATCTACCTAAGCTTAGCACACAGACAATTTGAAAATAGCATTTACATGTCTTCTTCTTTTCAAAATTTGCAATATGGAATGCTGTAAGCTTTTAATCTATGTGACTGTTCCTCCCAAACATCAAGAGGCTAACAAACTTCTGTCATATATGCATTACGTTAACTGTATTCTAAACCAGAACAAATTTGAATTGTTTTCCGTTTTACTTCAGTCAAATTCAAGAGAGTAATGATATCATAGAGTAATAAAAACTCATCCTCCTTTCCTTTTCACAAACAGAACGCTCACAAGAATAGAGCAAACTCTAATTCTCTTGCTACTCAGAAAATGGCAGGAGTGGAAACAAAGCAGGTAAGAATGTAGTCCTGATAATCCTACAGCATGCAGTATGAAACCACATTCCATCTCCATAGTGCTCTGGGACAAGAGTAAAAGGACTTAAAAATTGAATGTGACCACAGCAGCTTAGACTGGGGTGGGAGGTAATCAGCCAACGCTGCGTGAAGGTGGGGAAAAATTGCTTCTAACTGGAGCTAGCCTTTACAAACAGTAAACACTGCTTTTGTGCAGGTCACGTCCCAGTTTATCAATCCAGTCAGATCCAAACCATGTCTGTATGGAGCCAYATCCAGTATCTTTGCATCCTTGGCACAGTTAACACAACTTGGATTAACTGTTTACAGGTGCTGCAAAGAGTCACACTGTTACAGAACACACACTTAATGCTGAGGAAAAAAAAAATTTCCAAAATGCCTGATACTGTACACTGTCATTACATTAGATACCTTACTTGCCTGTTTTAAAATCTCTCACTAATATAATACATATAACGAAATTTTCACTTTTATATCTCAGAAAGATTAAGAAATGAGAATCCTACATAGGTTCAGGAATTATAACGATCAGTGTCCCTATCAACACCTTCATGCAGCTCATGCAAAAGATTTGTTAAACATGCTATACATGCATGCTATTTCAATGCCAAGTCTTAAAGAATGGTCAGGCAATAGCACAAGACAGAACTCTGCATCCATTAAATGAAGCAAAGTAGTTTGATCAACTACAACACTAAGCCAAGCTATATCTGAAAATCTGTTGGATCAGACGTGAACAAATTTTAATTTAATCCCCAGATTCCACTGGAAAAAATTAGGAATAATATTTATCGTAATATTATTTTGAAATACCCAATTTTGTGTACTAGAAACTTGTCTTCTACATATGAGTGCAACAGATACTCAGCTAGACTTTAAATTAACATGCATGTGCAAAGAAGTTGCAGAAGGAGGTAAGAAATACAAATCACACACTCCAAATTCAATTTGATAGAGATTATAACTGAGTTCATAACCAGTTTGCCCCATCCCCACCCAAAAAACCCAGTATAAGTAACAGAATCTATAATGTCAGTGCCAGAGACTCAAACTACACAGAACCCCTTTAATAATGTTTTTATTTTTGGTTATCCTATCAAGAATCTACCATAGATTTTAAGTGCAATATATTAAGTTAGATAAAACTGTTTTCCCCTTGTTCTTACTGATCACCACAGCATAAAAGAATCCTACAAATGCAAAAAATTAAAGGAACACAAGTTTGTGTCACCTGTAAATCAGCACAGGAAAACAAAACCCAATACCTTACAAGCTCAATTTCCATGCTACCAGCTTTTCTGTCTTGATATATACTTAAGACTTTTCTTGGATTGCCTCTCACAKTTTCTGCAAATAGTCCTTTTTGAGGAATCACCATCAGCATTTACTTTTTAAACTCAGTATTGCCTACTGTCAGTAAAGACTAGTAAAAAAGGATATAAAAAAATTCCTACACCAGTAAAAATATATAACCAAAGAATATTACCCACTTTATATGGTCTGGAATTTCATATTATGGTCAGCTTTGAACAGTCCTATTTCAGTTGGCTTTTTTCTGACTACTGTCTTCACTCAGAAACCTACATTTTCAACATCAAGTAGCCCTGAAGTCCCTCTTCTTTTATTTATTAAAAAAAAAAGCCTGTCAGGAGGCCATGTTTTATTAATTTTCAATCCTCTAACTCAGATTTAAAAGCTTTTAAGAAGTAGTCAGTTGAGGAAGAAGCTACTGGAATTAAATACCATTTGCAAAGTTCCTCTGTAAAAGCTCACCCCCAGTCAATTAGATCATGCTGGTTCCGACATCCTCCAGTAACAAAACACTGGGATTGTTATGACTATTTCCTGCCTCTAAAACTCCAAAATTATTCCTTGTATAAGAGTTAGTTGTCTGTTGCTAATGTAAATGAACTACAATAACAATCCTAAAAGAAAACATATTTAGAACACTCAAGATGACTCCTATTCAAATTACTTCACACAATATTCAGCTTACCTATGTTATGCATTAGTTTCCTTTCTGCATGTCACGCATGCCAAGTCACTACCCCTTTTTTTCTTCATATTACATTGTAGGCTTATAAGGAAGCAAATCCCACAGGCAAGAAAGGCAAGCAGGCAAATCTAATATCCCCTGAAGATTAAGAATCTCTGGAGCAGACTGAAACAACCCATGGCACTYAGCTTGGTAAGATGAATCCATCTTGACTGGCTGCTTCAAAGAACCATCTCACAACAAAGCTCAATCAAGTACACAAGTATCATCAAGGTCAACATTCAGAGCAGTCTTGCAGGATTTTGCTTACTTCAAATAATTTTCACTAGCACCGCAGATAAAAATTTTATCCCTTAGAATTACAAAAAAAACCCACAAACAACTCCTTGCCCCAAAAAAGCCACAAATAAACAAAAGCAAGCACAAACACAAACAAACGAACAAAACCACCAGAAAGGGTAGGGCATGAATGCTTAGAGATGCCCCACACTTTCCTCAATGGAACACTGAACAGAAATATTCTAAAAAGGACTTCATGCAAGAAAAAGCACACCTGATCCAGCCTAAGCCACACTGATCATATAAACTTATCAGCTTAACTCATGGCAAAAACTCTGCCAACCCTTTTTATTCATTCCAGCCTTTGCATTGATGGGAAGAAATGTGAAAAAACATAAAGAACTGAAAAGAGAGAGAACCTACTACTGCCTCTGCTATGACTAAGGGAAGGAAATGTCTACCCTATATACCATTTACAGATTCTAGTACTATTTGAAACGGACGGAGGCAACAACGGTGTCAGTCCTTAAGGACAGGATAAGACAGCAACTCTCCTACGAGGAAAGACTGAGGGGGTTGTTCAGCCTGGAGAAGTGAAGGCTCTGGGGAGACCTTATTGTGGCCTTTCAGTACTTGAAGGGGGCCTACGAGAAAGATGGGGACAAACAGTTTAGCAGGGCCTGCTGCAATAGGACATGGGGTAATGGTTTAACACTGAAAGAGTGTAGATTCAGACTAGATAGAAGAAAGAAGCGTTTTACAATGAGGTGGTGAAACACTGGAAYAGGTTGCCCTGAGAGGTGGTAGCTGCCCCATCCCTGCAAGCATTCAAGGCCAGGTTGGATGGGGCTCTGAGCAACGTGATCTAGTTGAAGACATCCCCGCTTATGGCAYGGAAGTTGGACTAGATGGCCTTTAAAGGTCCCTTCCAACCCAAACTATTATGAGTCTATTATTTTATGACTGCAAAATCCCTGTTACAGTCTGTTTATTCAGTGCCAGACCCTAATACATGTTTGGATCACATCATTTGTACACATTAGTATATGGGCTTTGTTTTTCTGAAGTTAGCAAATCCAAGTGACAGAAGTAGGATGAAAAAAAAAGGGATGATACCTACATATGATCCCACCACCCTAACAAATCTATACCAAAAAACAGAGAAGAAAAAAGGTGGCAGAAGAAGGAAGCTACAAAATGCTGACAGGATGAAGCACTCATGTGGGATGGTGGTGAAAATCCATGAAATCCATAGACAAAAAGAGCTCTGAATGGACAAACTTTCAAAGAAAATTTCTTAAAACAGTGGTTATCTCTTATGTTTGTGAAGCACGTTGGGTGTGGAAAAAACTGTTAAAAACACCTAAAAACAACCGTGCAACTTACAGAAGTCTGAGGGGGTTTTAAGTTTTCAAACCAATTAAGTTCAATTCAGCATAGTTCCGTAAGATCCCCCAGTTTCCAGCCATTCTTTCTAACAATTATTTACATAAATGCAAAACCTTGCTTCTGTTACATGTTCCAGTTTATATGTTTTATGCTCTATTTACAGACTATCTACAGTCAACAGATCTAGAATTTRATCTTTACATGGATCTTACACAAGCTGGAGTTGCTGCGACTTAATATTTGCTGATCATGTTGCAGTTATGTGAATTTCTACTGCATACTATGTCTATTTCAAAGCATTTTCTAAAAATATTTATATTAGCAGGTGCTCTCCTACTACATGTCATAGTGTGCTTTAAAATTACTAAATTCTAGTATTATATGGTAATAACTCCTAAACGGTAAGTTTTATGTAACTTTAGAAATTAAGGTCAGAGCTCATAATCACGAACACACCCATGTGATTACTTGCATTTTCTTAAAACACTTCATAGCATAAGGGAAACCATTACACACAAAACCAGACAGGACTTTTTACAATTGAACCATTTGGAGAAACAAATGTAATTATTCTTACCTTTGGGCTGCTGTTTTTACTACTGTTGTCTGTGCATGTGCATGGTGAAAACGTCTGCCATGTACCACAGTTACAGGACCAGATATATTCTGAGCATTTTCACTGCAAACATACAGAAAAATGTATAAGAAAAGACTCTGGTGTATTTGTACAGTCCTAGGTAAAAAAATGTGGTGTCCTACAAAATGTGGTCCTACAAAACCAAAAATCAAAGTATTTCTGAATCGATAATACAAATTGTTAGGATCCTTCTACAGGCATCAAAACATTCAGCCTTATATATAAGGCTTTGTCCATAAAATGGACAAATAAGAATATACAAATTTTTTTTTCCCTGGAAGGAAACAAAGATTTTTTTTTTACTCAACCCTGTACGGCAAAAAGACACTGCCTTTTAAAAGGAATTTTAACCACTTATAATTAGTTTTATACTTCCATCTCTCATTTTATTATGGCATAATATTAACTTCTTTACTATGACTTAAGGGGCATATCATGAACAGACTGAATTCAGGAATTGCCCTCATAAAAAAAATAAACGCAGCAAATTTATGGCTGCAAGATGGCTCTTAACTGAAAAAAACCAACACACCTCAAAAAGAAGAAAAGAAGGATTCTCAAGTACTCAAATATCTCAACAGAACTCTATTCACCAATATATTTTAGCATTTCTTTAGTTTCTTCATTTATTGCTTTCTGACTTTTATCTCAGTATTATGTAAAACCAGTAACTATGGAGAGAAATTTCTTACCATTACCCTCTCTAGTAAAAGCTGACATTAAGATACAGTAGATCAATAATATAGTACTCCTTCAAAGATCGTTAGACCCTAACAGTTATCCTGCATGTTGCTGTGACAGGACATACAATACTGTGCTTGAAATGTTCAAAAACCACACAACTTTTAACAGACAGCATGTTGATGATGCAAACTGTTTCAAATTATGGAAATACAGTGCTTAAATTGTGCTTTTAAAATTGCTTGGAAATTTTAATTGCGCTAAATAAAATGATGTCCAAAAGCAGAAATATTATCCTGCTGTTTTCTCCTGTTATGAACAATGAAACAAAACCTGAAGTACCACAATTCAAAAAAAAGCTGGCAATCAATTCCTAACCCCTCCTTTACGTTCCCCCGAAAGAAGAAAATGAGCAAACTGCTGGTTTGCTTTTTGAATTTCAGTTTAGCACTACAAACCCTTTTAGAAGCCTTACATGGATCACCGTAAATCAAGATTAGAAGCTTTCAGAGCTTCTGGCTGACCCTAAAATTACTGTTATGATCTGACTGGTCATAACATAACCATAAACATAACAAGATTTATCAAAACCAAATGGTTGAATTCTCTTCTCTAGAATATGAAGTTTCAAAATATCAGAAACAATCTGAGTTAATAGTTCAACTTCCTGAAAATTAATAGCATCCATTCAAACACCAATCTCCTGAAAGTAAACACACTCATCTCACATGTTTCTAAGTCAAGACTATGCAACTCCAGCAGGTCAGTCATCATCCAGATTAATCAACAGCCAACCTTCCGTCTAATGTTGTCACCTCAGAAATAAAAAGCTGACATCTGTTTGCCCTGAACACTTTAGAATGTCTCAAATAATCTTTGGCTTCCAGTTTAATGTCTTTGAAAAACATACTAGAAAAGAAAACAGAAACAGAATGCAGGAACGCCCTCTCAAATGCTTAAGACCTAAGGAGTTTAAATAAGCAAGCATGTATCTCATGTTTTACCATTGTATTTTTTGGATCTGAACTTTGCCAAACTGTCTTGTGCCCCCACAGCAGAAAAAAACCTGTTAAGCAGCACTTCTGCTTTCTGCCTCAGACTCAAGTAGTGAGAACTCCAGTAGGTGCTGGAATAGAGTATCACAGACTGCTCAGGGATCAGATCTGAGTCAAAGCAGACTGTTCTAGATGGCACACTTAAATGGTTCATATGGTGTCAGACATGTTTCCAACTAGGACAGCTGTAAAACACAATCTGCTCTATAATCTTGTTCTCTGAATAGAACATACACAGCACAGACAGAAACACCAGAAAATTCAATCATAACGTCCTAGCAAGTTGCAAAATAGGCACATCAGAACTGAAATCTGAGTTTGCAAGTTTCAGCACAGTTTCATGAAAACTAAAACCAGGGTGTCAATGGTCAGAAAGCTCCTTGAAAGAACAGATGTTGTAAAAAGAATTTACAGTATATTAACAATAAATGTTTCATTATCTCAGAAACCACTAAATTATTTGAAACCTAGGCTCTCATGAAAACAAGGTTTTACTATCATGTTCAATCAGTTGATCCTAGAACTTCTGGACAGCACAGATTCAAGAGGCAAAGCATAAAAACATTTTGCACTGGGCAAATAGATGGACCCAGAAGTAACAGAAGCACAAATTTCAAAAACAGGTACACAGCTACAGACTACATTAATTCTGCTGTTCATCAAATAACTTTCTTAACAAAACATTATTAAAAAAAATCAAGAAGTGACTTAATACAAGTTACTGGAAGCTAGAAAAGATAAAAGCTATTTAAAGTAAGATCTCATGATTACAAAAAATACAAACAAAATAATGGGATTAAGTTAGAGCTTGATACTGGATTTGCTTAACCAGGTAACAGATCATGACTTTTTGGTTGGTTTAAATTTCTGTGATATGTACAGCAAAAATTTCTTCCCATTGTCCTTGCATATCCCTTCTTCCTATCACTCATCCTCTGAATTTTAGAGATTATTGTACAATAAAAACACGCAAATGAGTCAAGCCCCATTGATCTGAAATTCTTAATTACTATTCTGCAGGTAAGATGGAAAAAGACTTCAACATTGTGATAAAAATCACCATGTACAGATCAAGAATATTAAGTATCTGATCTTCTTGTATTTAATCTAGCTGCTTAACTGCATGTTCAACTTTCAAAATCTTCTCTAGTTGGATAGTCCAATATATTGAAAGAGTAACTATTAAGCACCTTCCATTCTGCATGTCAAAGTTAACATATCACCAGCCATCACCAAAGTCACTAGATCACAAACCTTCACTGATACACGTGGTTACGAAAGACACAACACCAACACAACGAAGTTATTAAATCAAGATAATCACTTGTAGCATAATCACATTTCCAAGCAGACTTAGTGACCAAAATCTGAGAAGCAGTCACAGTGGCCTACACACATCCATTCATCAATTTATTAAGAGGGAAGTGGATACTTTTCATTTAAATTCAGTATGCAGCTCACTACAAGACAGAAAGTGGATGCCTATGTACCTGCAACAGATTTTACTTTTTTAGTTTAATTTTATAAATCATGGTAGGTCTTAGGTTTATAATGTATTAATTGTCAATAGAAGGCAGTTCCAACTCAGGTAACAGAATGCCTGAACTAAATGCTTAGACCACCTAAAAAAACCTCAGTAACTATTCACCTTAAAACAAAACCTGCATACCCTTCTGGAACTTAGTAAAAGCATACATGTACAGTATGTATAAACATACTCTGAAGAAGTGGCAGAGCTGTGCAAAACTGAGCCCAGCGGAGTGGTCTGCAGCGGCAGTGGAACTGAGCTAGGAAGAGCTGAACCCGAGCCCAGTGCGGCACAGCATGGACAATCTGCCTTTCAAGGGTTTGTCTGCCATTGTTTTCCATTGTCTCAGGCTTGGGGATGGGGAGAGTCGGCTGCAGGGAGCGCCCACCATCTTCTTGTCTTTCTCCCAACAGCCACACAGAATTAGGTCAAAGTGGTAAACACCTTTTGTGTGTAAATCACTTTCCTTTTTTTTGTATGCTTTTGTTATTAATATTCCTGCTGCCACTGCATTTCTTACTCCACTGCTGTTTACTTTCAGTAAATTATCTCAGCCCATACTCTCTGCCTTYGTTCCTCTCTTACCGAACAGCGTGGGGAGAAGGAAAGTGGCTTATTTGGAGTTGAGTTTCCAGCTGGTGATAAACCACCACAAATGAAGACGAGGACATCGCTCACGCAGCTACATATAGGCTGGATATTTGGTAACTGGCCCAACTATACCTAGCTATCTTATGAACTTCTCCTTCCTACAAAGGTTACCAAACTCAGTACACCTCAGCAATACGAAACACTCCCTGAGAAAGCTGGGTGAATATATCACTTTTTATTATATACTAAATAAAGAAATCAGTTTCTTACAAGCTAGGGACAGTAGTAACAAGCAAGTACAACACTGAATGCTTAAACACTGTTCCTGCCAGGTCTAAACGCAAGTGGCAATCTCAAGCTATCCTATGGAGTGTGGCTATTCGCTGAATCCTTTAAAGCAAGAGTCTGTGACTCCAAAATCAAATTATATCTTGCAGTACGGAAAACAGAAAATGCATTCTGAGTTAACCTTGGCAATTCACAGGCAYGGAAAGAGATTCTTGATGGGGATGTTAAAAATATTCTTCTATCTGCTAGCATTGTATAGAGGAAACCATATCACATGCAGGCAACAGAACAGTGTAGCTTCTCAAAATGCACAGCAGATAATGCAAACAGACTAGAAGTTCTGTTCATTTAGTACTGATTTGTATCATGATCAAGTAGGCAAGGAAACAAAAACAAAACCTATTACCTCAGTTTCTTGCTATTTCCCATCATGTTGAGGCCGATTGCATTCCCTTTAAAAAGTTTGAAGCTTCCAGCTTTGCCTCGCCTTGCATATGCTTTTATGGCATCGCTGCTGGTGCCAATAGTTCCAGGTCGACAACGAAATGACTGTAACAAGAGAATTCACATAAATTAAAATAATTGTATAACTGTGTAAAAGTTAAAAGAAGAATATTAATTCAAAATATTAATACAATTATTACTTTGGCTTAATTTTCAAACCGCTTTTATACCAAATTTCATGGAACATATACACTGTCTACATCCTTACTCACTAGGATTCCTTACTAAAGAAAATATATTTTATATATAATACAGTATTTATGACAATTGTCTAAACTTAAAATTAGTTATTCATACTCATATTTTCAGAATACTATACAAATCAAGAGGGGAACAAAAACTTTAAGGGTAGGCAGATAGACAGCTTGAGCATATGTTCCTAAATCATCACAGAAACTTTCATTTCTTTACACTCCACACACGGCTATACAATACTGTTTAAGAACCTAAAAAGCTTTAAAGATACATTTTCACCATGASATAAACAGATTATTTACCTTTTTTTCTTCATTGGGACTGAAAGGCCCATCGCTGTCATCTACACTGAGCAGATTTGCCTCRCTAGACAGGTGTGGGAGAGAAAAGCACATACATTGTAATCCAACAGAACACCCACAAAACGTTTTAAGCACAAAAGGGGTTTTCTTCCCCTTCCCTCTTTAAATCTAAATGCATCACATACACATTGTATATACATGCATAAAACAACAGGAACACAAAATGCAGATGCATTATGTGAACCTGAACTTAAGAGTATACATCAAATTATTTTGCAAAAAGCAAAACTAAAAGGATTAATTCAAAATAGACAATGCTACTGAACCTTCACCATGGTTACAGCAATATTACTGACACTACAAAAGACTCTACACTCTCTGCATAAATTGAGTCCAAAACTTCATTAACCTATAAAACATGATCTTCGTTTACGCCTATCGATGTTCAAGTATGTATTCACAGTGCTTTAGGACAAGAACTTCATGTAACTACGTTTTACCCCACAGCATTTACTACTAAAGTATGTCTTCCTAAAAGTAATATATTCAGTTTGGTTCTACTGCTTATTGAGATGTGTTTCTTCAGTTCTTTCAATATTTGTAATCCCCATTAGAACAGGGAAGAAGATAAGAAAAAAAAGAAAGCCACTCCATGATACTCTGAAAACATATTCTTTTCAGTAATAGGCAATTATCCTCAAGTAATCTTAAGTATTTAAATTAAAACCCCAACCACACACTTTATACCGACAGCAGCTATATTAGGCTAACCTACTCTTGCTTCCAGGAGAAGAAATTTACAGATAATCCCTTCTCATCGATCCTGATAAGGTTACTTCTGTCTTGGCCACAACAAAACAATACAACTTTCAGCCAACTTGTAATTGCATGGTTTGAGAAGTTTTAGTCAAGATCATTCAAGCATAAATTACTTAAAATACAAGCAGTTAGGCCAGGAGTTCCAAGAGAACAGCTACACAAGAGCAACATTTCTCAGCTGCAGGTACGGCATGCTGGCTGCAATATATGCAGTGACTTTAGCTCTTCATATATAAGGTAATCACTCAGTGCCCCCTCCCCCAAGTTCATAACAACTTTTTTCATACATAAGATTTCCCTTCATGTTACAATTTATTCTTCCATCCTATGCAATACAGATATCCCTACAGCAAACAAAATAAAGTCAAAAAGTTGGGTGAGATTTGCAGACTCTAAAACTTCAGGAGATAAGATTGTGCACACAGTTGATTTTGAAATGGGAAGAATTATATAAATGTGAACACATAGCCAATGGCACTCTTGTATTTCCCTTTCATTTACAGACCACCACAATTCTAGGTGCTCAATGGTAAAACACAGCGTAGTAGAGTCATCACTAATTTCAAACAAAGGCAAAAGAGTATAGTTGTACTTCTGTACAGACAACACATGGATACTAAAATTTTAAAATACAGCAACATTTTTTAAAATTCTCTTTCAGGACAGATTATCCTTTCAAGGGAGGCTTATGGACCTTCTCAAGCCTTTATCAATAGACACAGATAAATTTAACAATTTTAGAAATTTCCCACATCCTAAAGAATAAACAAATCCTACAGCACAGACATGAACAGCAACCTACAGTACTTGTGCAGCTCTGGCATTCGCCTACTGTGCTGACCTAGTCAGATCATTTCACCTCTTGAAGCATTTTCGTTCTTCAGCTTCAGTTCATACAAAAATGACGGCTATTTTCAAAACACCTTTCTGCTGTGGCTATACTTYTAGGATTTCAACATGCCACAATACTGCAACCATTTTAAGGAAGGGCATTTGAGGGGGAGGTGAGACAAGGCAACACACTGCAAATGAACAAAACACTGAGCCAAGGCTTAAATCAAAGTGAAYGAGAGTAACTCTTACCATGCAACATGAGAGATACTAGAGGATTGGAAGTTTTAAATGAACCAATATATTTAGATCTTAAGGAACGCAAAGTATATGCATCAGAAGCAGAAAGGTGGTTTTTTCAGAGAGCAGAACACATAGCAACCGAGCAATGTCTATTTGCTCATGTATCACATGCTTCCAGTTGCCTGCTGCAAAGATGCAATTTATACAGGCAGGAAAAAAAACCCCAAACCAAACACTATACCACTCCCTCAACATACCAGTCAGGAACATTTTTAACATCCCTGAAATGAAATCTCAGTTGTCTTGCTGGGACGATGCCTCCACACTTTGTCACTTTTAACCAGGGAACCAAGGGTTTCCTGGTTGTTTTCACATTGGAACAATAATTTCTAACTTTTCAATACGTTCATTAAAATTTTATAACAAATGAATGTTAAGCCTTTACTAAAATTAAGCGGAAAAAGTAGAAGTAATTTACCTAACCAGAGTTCTTTCCAAAGGGGAGTTCATAATTCCACGTTCAAATTTAGGCATTTAACAAGAAAACAAAAATTTCTGTTTACTTACCTCTAATCACTTGCCATTTGCTTAAGGTTTTAAAACATTAAGAACTATGCAATAGTTCATTAGATAGCTCAGTTTAATAGGCTATGTTTTCACTACTATCTACAAGCAACCCAAACTTTAAACTTCTGTTGACCATTGCAGTTACACTCTAATAAGCTGCAAGCACATTTCTATCAACTACCAGCTTATCCAGTCACATTTCACACATAATTGGCATTTCTTTCTGAAAACTATTACAACTAAAACCAGCAGGTTGACGTATTTGCCCTCACAGTACACTGTGTTCATTCTTTGTTTTAAATTACATGTTGGTAGGCAGCACATTAAAGAGGCACAAGAGAAGCAGTAGTATTATTTAACTCATTCACAGTCCCATTCAATTAAAAATAACCTTAATTTTAAAAGTTTTCATCAATTTAAAGGCTACAGTGTCTTACTAAGAGGTTCACAAAAGAAGTATAAAACATCTCTATAATTATGGGGGGGTTTTTGGAGAAAGTAATACAAATTTTATAAGCACTTGTAAAAAGCTTAACAGAAATATATAACATAGTACATTGCTTTTCCATTTGGCAAGACAAAGAAACAAGAAGTTTATTCCCCTAAACAGAAGGAGAAAAAAATTAAAGCTTTTTGAAAGAAAATGATAGTTAAGAGTACCATAGAGCAAATAAATTAGATCCATTTATTTGTATTCCTTGTTTTTGATAAGGCTGCTATTTAACAAATCTCAGTGGAAGGCAGAAGTCTAGACTATTAAGAAAACAGTATGTCAGCCAAGAGTAAACTGGGCCCATCCATTTACAAAATCACTGTAGAGCATACTGAGGTGTATTTCAAAAACATTTACACAGATATTACAAAGAAAGTAAATATAAATTATTCAAGACACTTCAAGAGAATCATCTGTAACACTAGAAAGCATCTTATAGCATGTTAATGTCATTAATCACTTTAATATATTACTTTGGACGTGTTTGATTAAGTCTGCCATCCTTTCATATCTTCCGCTAAACAAGATACACTAATTTCCATCGTTTATTCTGTGATGGACTTCACAGGTTTCAATGYGTTCAACCGACCAACTGGTCTTTTTTCTATTGTTCTACATAAAGGTTCCTCTCCTATGGGATGTCCAATTACAAAGCAAGAAAAGTCTCACGCCCCTTGCTACCATCGTGAGTAGATCAAATCCCTTAGAACATCAAAAACGTTACTTTTACTCTTTCAAGTGGTGGACTGAGTATTATCTGTAGGCATTTACTTTGGGATACTTGTTAATTACCATTCCGAATTGCTGTAACTCTAGTTCCATGCTGAGTATCAACTCAACCATAATTTTAAATTTATATAGTGTTGAGTGATCATTAATTTTTCCAAACCTTCTTCATTGTACAAATATTCTTTACTCTTTTTGTGTTCATTACTTCATACCTTATGCCATTATGACTCAGCCCATCTAATTCCCAAGTAAGTTAAATGACGCCTTTCTTTTCAAATAATCTACCTATTCTAAAAATCACTGGGGTAGGAGGTCATCAGCCACATACTTTGTGTTCATCTCACTGAAGAAAAGATAATGCAAGACCAACATCATTAGCACAGGTCTCATGGGTTAATACAAGAATACAGCCAATCCTTTAAGTGCTGGAATGTTATTCTTAAGCTAGTTCAAAACAAACTGATTGTGTGTCTATCATTAAGATGGCAAAAAGCTGCGCTGTAACACCAGTGCCTCAACAACAAGCATGAGATGTGTCCAGCTGTTTACTTCGGACTCACAGCTCTCTCCACAAAGGAATCATGTAAGAGTCAAACACTGCAGTAACTATCAGCAGATAACAGCAAGTAAGAATGACATTTTTAAGAAATTGTCAGAATACCTACTTACTGCACAATATACTCAAAATACTGGGGGGGACACAAAGCCTTCTGCTGGAACAATTATATGAATTAAAGCTGCTAATCTTTGAAATGTTACTATGGGTAAAGGAAATCTAGAAAAAAAAGACAATTTACTGTTATTTGTTTTCTAAAGATTCCCTTCTGTCAATGTTTTGTTATATGAAGTAAAAACACATCAGAAAAGCAAAATACACAAATTTTTTAAACATGCTCAAAGCTCCCCCAGTGTTATCAAAAGTAAATATGTGGGCAGCTTAAAACATGTAGCTGTTTGGAGGGAGTAAGAAATTGCCTCAAATGGTATCAGAGAAGGAGTAAGTAAAAAAGGCAAGATCTCCGGTTTAAATCAATTTTCAACTACTCTTTTAACTATACTTCCAGATAAGATTCTGCATAATTCACAGATATAAAAGCAAATTACATATCTAAACAGGCAATAAAAATTCAATTCTGGCTATGGAAAAACTGCTTATCGTAGAGAATACTTGAAAGGAATGAAAAATCACCCAGACACACAACCTTAAAATCAGATACAATTATATAAAGCGTATGTTTCATAATAATTTTTCTAACTTTTTTTTTTAGCATCATTACTCTATACATTTTTCATTCCATGTTCTTAAGTCAACATCAGCTGGAGACAGATGGAAAACAGCAGTAAATTACTAAAGGAAAAAAGCTGCTATGCTTTCAAATGTGACTTATTTCTGAAGGCAAGTAAAATGGAAATACTAACTGTATGGTATGTATATATTATACATAACATATACTTAAAACATATTTCTTATACTTAAAACATATTTCTGTGCACCACAAACAGATGTAAAGCTGCTCAGAAAAAAAGCTACCTTAATTGTATAAAACTAAAATACCCTTAGTTTGTGAACCCTTTAAAAAGTGGTTTTAACTTCTGATACAGTTCTGTTTTGACAAGAGCTCTTAATGCTCACCTCACACTTCAATGAACTCCTGAACTCATTTTTTAATTTTTAAAACTTCACATTTCCTGCAGGCTATGTGGTTATGTGTCTACTTTCCCACCTTCTTTCCAACACAGTATTTGGCAGAATATTCGATGATACAAATTCATGTATTAATTATTTTTGTACTTAATCACAGGATTCAGTGTCTTCTTACTAGAGAACCACAGCATACCTTTTAAACTTGCAGGTCCTACTCTCGAAATATCTAAGAACAACAAATAAACCGATATGAATTCTTCACGCATGACGCTTGTTCTTTTAAAAATTCATTAGTAATTTTGGAAATAAATACCTTAATATCAAGAAAACATATTAGTAACCATAAAATGTCACAAGGACAAAGTATGCATTCAAACTACACATATGGGATTTAAGTTTTAGCCAAAATCCAAACATACCAAGTAAAGGAATAAATTACAAGGGGAAAAACAACAGCCTTAACTCTCTTCAGTGAAATAAACATGAAGAAAAATCTACAATCTTTCAAGCTCAGTTTCACATGATGCAGGCCTAAAGCTATTGAAGTACTTTAACCATAATTGTGAAGTACTAAGTAGCATCATCACTAAAGGAAAAGCTGAATCTGCTTGGATACTCTACCTATTAATTTCCTTATTTTGCATGTTGACATACTTCTTGTCTGTGTTCCTTAGACTTACAGAAGCTCCAAAGACAACTGCAACTCTTGTGAAATGTACTGTGTCCTGTATTGTAAGCCCCATGTTCACAATTAAATTTGCATTATAATGAACTTCTATATGGCAACACTATTTAAAATAATCACTTATTTGAAACCATTTTTCTTAATCACTGAAAGTTTAAGATATTATATATTGTTTCTTATTCATAAATTACAAAAAAGAAGTATTTAATTACAAATAGACATTTATACTTTCAATAGCCTAGATAAAAGCATCCTTACTCTTTCTCTGCATCTCCTTCACTTTCTTCTGCATGATCAAAGCTCCAATTACTTTTAAAACCTCCATCTCTCTTGGACTGTGATCTATCCAAAGCTGAAATGAGAACAAGTTAAGATAAGTCTTGATTTCAAGCTGAGTTATTAATCAACACAAACTAGAGGAGTAAATCAGATGCATGTATTTGCCCCCGGTATTTATTTTATTGATGTCAATGTTTAACTATCATTTGATGAGTAAGTTCATCAGTGCAGTGGCAACTTATTCACCTAAATAAATACAAGTATCTGTCAACATCTTATTAATGCAATAAGCTAGCAAGCTATTAAAAACTATGACCTGAAGTAGGGTAGTAACTGTTTTCAACTGTTTTACAGACAACCATAAATTTAAGGGTAGTTTCTCCGATATGAACTATATGCCACATGCAGAAAGGGTCCTAAAATGTGTTATTTAAATGGCTAATAACCAAACATGTATTGAATTTTTCCATATAAAAGCAACAGTTCTGAACTTGTCCCCAGAACAATTTCAACATAATACACTAGATTTTAAATTCAACATCTGACACTGACCTGAATTAACATACAATGAAAACTGAAATTTCAGTGTTAGCATCAACTAAGTAAAAACATGAACCTTCTGTCATACTACATAAAATTTCATATTTCTCTACTACAATATCCACCACTATGGTGATTTGCATGTAATACGATGGCATGGGGTATTCTTAAGTGAAGGTGTTCCAGAGCATGGAGAGAGAACTCATTAAAGCAAGGCATTGCTCCCCCTAGGCCCTAACTACTGCAACTAAGAGCTGTCTCACACAAATTCTGTATGACAAACTATGCAGCTGCTGTGATTTTGGTATAATTTAAATGTGTTTTTTCTTACTACATTTTTCTTTACATTGTTGTAAATGCATTTAGAAATAATGAACACAACTCATATACTTTGACAGAAAAGAGTAAGAAAATCACAGCAACAGATATCTAGGATGAAGTATAAACAACGCACATAAATATTTATTGCATATTCAACCTCCGCTTCCAACTACTTGCATCTACTGCAGGCTTCCTGAGCCATGGGTGAATATGTTAAACACCTATTTTTGTCTTTAACAGCTTTTCCTACCTTTTTCTTCTCCCTGCTTGCTTTTTTAATCAAGCCTGCTTTACAGAATCAACAGCATCCTGCAGCAGAGAGTACCTCAGCTTAATCATATGAGTATCTCCTTTTGTTGATTCTGATCAACTGATTTTGCTCTTAGAGCTCTACTCCTCCAGTCCATGTACGCTGGAAGACAGTAATAAATAACCCTTCCCTATTCCCTCTTGATTGCATAGATCCCTGTTGCGTTCTTTCATGGTCTTCCTTTCCCAGGCAGAAAAAGAAAAAAACTGAGTCAGCTTAATTTTTCCTCACATGAAAACTGTTTCATGCCATTAAATCCCTCTTGATGCTTCTCTTTGAACCTTTTCTAGTCTACTCTACCCCTTTTGAGATAAGAATACACACACTGTGAGGAATAATCAAGATCCCATGAATTTCTACAGAAGCAGAATGATGTTTCTGCTTTGTTCTTTCTTCCTTTCCGACTAAGTCTTTAACACTGGATTTACTGTTTTCACTGCTAAGGAGACCTGCATTGATCTTTAGGTACTAGATAATTCCATCTTTCACTCACAATTGGTTAAGAACCACTTCACAGCCACTCATTACCTACAAAAATGCTCTTTTCTACTTCTCGTTCGCTTAGATTACTTGACTTTTACCTACAGAGAATTTCATGTATGCTTTCAACCCACATAACTCAAAACCTGAGCATTACAATTTTCTTGAAATAGCTAGCCATTATACTATTCTAAGTAAAGTTTAAATGTCTACAAACTTCATCACCTTGCTATCATACCCTTTTCCTCATATCTGTGCACCAATGTTACCCTAGGTCCTTGTGCAATTCAACTGGTTACTCCTACTAAAAAAACAAACCCTTTACGCCCTCTCTTTCTATCTCTTGCCAATTGTTTCTTATAAAATTTTCCATTTTATTCAGAGGCAACTCAGCCTCTCCTAAAGCCTTTGGTAAATGACTTTACAGACAGAACAATGAAATAAATTCTGGTCTCCATTACAATTTCCATGAATTTGGGCTGCATGGTCACAAAGCTCACTATGTAAAGTTCTAATGTAAAGTTCCTCAAATACCCCCACTGCCTTTTTAGAACACCAATATTGTGCTACTACCTTCCTCACCTGTAGCAGAAAGATGATGCTAACCACAACTAACACTCTACAGTCATGAGCTTCTTTATCCCCCAGTTCCTCTTACAACACTTGGATGAATGCCATTTCATCATGCTGCCTTGTTCACAGTTTGCTTAATGTACTGCAATTTCTTCCACCAATGCTTCATTTTGAGTCGTACACTCTGTCACATTCCTTATTGAGAAACATTCTGGCATGAAGAGAGCTCTAAGTGTTCCCAAAGTGACTGCAAGCAATTCCGTTATTCAGCTATGAGCTTATATACTCCAAAGCCACCTTTTACAACTGGGTTGTCTACTGACCCTCCAGATACTCTTCAAACTCTCTTGCTGAGTTTGAAGAAATACTTAACAACAGTTTTTATGTCTGTTAGGAGTTACTAACCAATTTTTTCCCTGCCTCATTATAATTACAAGTTAAATCCACCAGCTTTTTTTTATTCTCTGTTTTCATTATTCAGACTCAAGATCCAAGAATTATGATGTTTTATTTCAGATATTATATCTCACCCTCCTGTTTAGCTAGGCCAACATTTGGGGGACCTTTTGAAATCTACTTAAATAAGTAGCATGTATGCTGTAAGCCTCCTATGTGGTATCTTTAAATAACTCCCAAGCTGGCTGCAAATATTTTACATTATGGCTGCATCTTTTCTTTCCTTCTCAAAAAGTTTCTTAATATTTTCTGTAGTACTTTCTTTAATCAGGCATTTCCGTATTGGACAGTTTGTCCACTGCCACTGATCAGTGCAGCTGTCCATGGAAAAAGTCTTAGTACCCCAGTTCTGCTCACTTAACTCTGGATCAATTTTCACTCTCTTTAGCGCTCTTGGTCCTAACAAAAATGTAAATCTAGACATATACCATCATGTTAGCCAGAGTGTTCACCTGAGTTACTTGATCTGAACAGCCACTTCGTATCTGATTCTATACCGGATTTTTTTCTTTTTTTAAAGGGATAACTAAATAAAAGATTACTTGTAATCTTTTATTTATTTAATCTGTTACACAGRGTAAGCTGCTGACTGTTTTGTACTAAGATTTAAATTGGGAACCTGTGTTGCAATTTTCACTATGTGCRCTACTCAAGGCCGTTTTAATCAGCACGGCACATTCATACCCAGACAGCGAAAATATTCAAAAAAGCAGAGCTGACCCTAAGGTATTGCATCAATACAAGGCAAACACTCTGCCCAAGAAAGGCATCATGCAGGAGCAGATTTCACTCTGATTTTTTCCTCCCACTACAAACTCCCTTTGGTGTTGTTACACCAAGGGAGATATCAATTCTGAGCCTAAGAAAGTACCTGGAATTTAAAGAGACGCGTTACACAGGTGTAGCTGATATATTTCACTGCTTTTTTAAACAACAGTTCCACATAATTTCTAACAAGACAATATAAAAATTCCTGAAAAAATAGTGTGTTTTATTGGCCCATTTTTGTCATTATTCATCACACCCTGAAGCCAGACTTTTAAAAAGTCCCATACAGTGTTTTTGTGTAAAACCCAATTATCACATTTTGGATTAGAAAGCAAAATACACTTGTAGGAAGAATRTCAGAAAGCAGATCAACACCTTTAAGTTACTATGTGTGGACACTGTTTTGTAAACTCCTTCAGCAGGAGTTACTGTCACTCAACAGTGTCGCTAAGCAATTCCTAAAAGGGAGGAAAAGTTCATACTGAATCTCCAAGAAGAGCAAAATTTTGCAGTTGCAAAAAAAATACCCTTTACAATTCTGCCTGTCTGTAACACTAAATGAGGAGTGACATACACAGTACTTAGTAAAGTGCTCATGTCCAGCAAAACACATCATCTTAGAAGATTTTTTTTTTTTTTGCATGTCTTGTACCTCATGCTCCAAGGGGAGTCATTCCATATGAATCTATACTACAGCTCACTAGAAAAACATTCCCCTTGCTTTACTGTTTTGTAGGTGATGCTGCATTGGGTTTGTGTGGCAAGATTTTGGTAGCAGTGGGGAGCTGCAGGGGATCAGTGGGCCTCACCTCTATGCCTGGGAAGATCATGGAGCAGATCCTCCTAGGAAATAGGCTAATGCACATACAAGACTAGAAGGTGATCCAAGGCAGTCAGCATGGCTTTACCAAGGGCAAATCAYGCCTGACCGATCTGGTGGCCTACTATCATGGAGTGACAGCAGTGGTCAACAAGAGAAGACTGACAGGTGCCATCTAGCTACACTTCTGTAAGGCCTTCAGTATGGTCCCACATGAGGTTGAAATTGGAGAGATGTATTTGATGGAGGGACTATTTAGTGGGTAAGGAGTTGGCTGGATGGATGSAGCCAGTGAGCTACAGTCAATGTCTCTGTGTCCAGGTGGTAGCTGGCGATGAGTGGTGGCCCTCAGGTCTCTCCTGACTCTTGGGACTGGTGCTCTTCCATGTTTTCATCAATGGCACAGTGAGATCAAGTGCACCCTCAGCAAGTTTGTAGATGACACCTTGCTGAGTGGTGCAGTTGACACAGTGGAAGGACGGGATGCCATCCAGGGGAATCTGGACAAACTAGAGAAGTGGGCCTATGAGAATCCCATGAAATTCAACAAGTTCAAGAACAAGATGCTGCACCTGACTTGGGGCAATCCCAGATGTGAGTATAGACTGGGAGAAGAAGTCACAGAGAGTAGTCCTCTGCAGAATACTTGGGTGTTCCCATGGATGAAAAGTTGGATATGAACCAATAGTGTGCACTGGCAGCCCAGAAGACYAACCGTATCCTGGGCTGCATAAAAAGCTGAGTGACCAGCAAGCCAAGGTAGGTGATTCTGCTCCTCTACTCTGCCCTTGTGAGACCCCGCCTGGAGTGCTGCATCCTGCTCTGAGGTCCTCAACACAAGAAAGACATGGGAGTGGGTCTGGAGGAGGACCACAAAGACGATCAGAGGGTGGGGGTACCTCTCCCATGAAGTCAAGCTGAGAGAGCTGTGATTGTTCAGCATGGAGAAGAGAAGGCTTCAGAAAGACCATATCGCAGTCTTCAAGTGCCTCAAATGTCTTATAAAAAGGAGAGGGACTTTTTATATGGGCAGACGGTGATGGGACCAGGGGCAATGGTTTTAAAGTGAAAGAGAGCAGGTTTGGATTAGATATATTACATAGAAATACTTTGCTGTGAGGGTGGTGAGGCACTGGAACAGGTTGCCCAGGGAGACAGGTTGCCCAGGATGTCCCAACCCTGAAAGTGTTCAAGGCCAGGCTGGATGGGGTCCTGAGCAAACTGACCTAGTGAATGGTATCCCTGTCCACTGAAAGATGGTTGGAACCAGATGCTCTTTAACATCCCTTTGACACCTAAGCATTCTGATTCTATAAGGTCAACTCACCAAAGAAGCCAGATGCATTTACTGTCCACACAAAGACCAACTTTTCTAGGAAAGTAACTTTTTCATATGTATCACCCGTTTGCCAGAATAACTCTCTACAACCCCCGGAATACAACACTTCGGGAGTAGAAACTTTAAGGTTTCTATCACACACATAGAAACTTTTGTAAGTCTTTCATCTGCTGAGATCTCATGTGTGTCCAAGAACCACTCTAATCATGAAACCTAAATCAAACAAAGGTTTGGTTCAGGAGCCAGGTGCTTTTCCAGAAAGACCTGAGGTTTACATTATTTTTCCCTGGTTGCTGGTAAAGAAACACTACAAGCCTCAACTTACAAATGCTTACACCATCACAACTGCAACCAACTTATCAGATACTGCAGTGTTCACACAGAAAACGTAAATTAATTTAAATGTACTCAGAGTCATTGCCTTCATCCAGACTCATATTTAAATAAAAGAAAAAGAATGCTTCTAAGCTTTCTAATCTGTGGCTCATTTAGAGTCATCAGATATATTGTTAAGGAGATACAAGTACTCATAAAACTCTGACACAGAAATGTTTTTTGGTTTACTTTCCCCCATTGCTTCATTATTCTTCCAGACAGGCTTCTATGCAAAACAGCTTTTTATCTTCCAGCTTTGATGCCATCAACTCTGATATTAATGGTGTAACCACAATGAGGTTGCATCTTCACATTCTGAAGGAGCACCACGTGAACAGTTTTACAAATCCCTCACACTTCCTAAGAGCTGGGGCTTCTTTCTACTGTCCTGCACTCTGCACCCTGTCAGCACTGACAGAAAATCGGTGGAAGAAAACAAATTCAGGCAAAAACCTCTTGAGCACCAGAAGAGGGGAAAAGTTATTTTTCAACCACATCAGCTCCCTCCTCCTGTTCAACCACACTAGCACAGTGCAGCTGTGACAGCACTGCAGAGGTAAGGTCCATCCAGTAACTGAAATTATTTTGAATATAGGGATACTAAAGAAACTTCCACAGAATTGTAGCCTAATCTGTATTTATAGGTGTAGATTTAAGTACCTAGTGCTTGAAAGATGCTTTAACTTTCCACTCCCTAAATTAGCTGCAGAGGCAAAAAAACCTGTCAAAACCACCTCCAATAATAGGCAGCAATCATAAGCTGATAGTGAGATATTACGTGAAGCAGAAAGTTCAGTAGTAAAGTTCTATGATACAAGAGTAATGGATATCAAGCATGGACATTCTTTTGCACATGAAGGGAATTCAGTTTCTCAGATGGCTAACCAAAACCCCCACAGCCTTTCAAGAACGTGATGTCAACAGAAAACCAATGATAAATACAGACCATTCACTCCCGGACAAAAGCATTTATGCCCCTGAAAATCAAAAGCATTTATGAAAGTTCTGTACTTCAAAGACAGAAATCACCTACATATTCTAGGTTTTTTTCAAAACTTGCATGCACATTGGGCTGCTTACGGTGCAGAATATCCCACTGAATGACAGGACTGAAGAACACAGAACCGCCTAAGTTTGATCATTTGCTGAACTGTGTTTAACATTTTCTAAGTATTAACAAGGAGTAACAGAGGAGGATAAAAGGATAGAGCTTTGAAGTATATTAAACATTTGCTCTGTGATGCCTTTGAAAGTTTTTCCAGTAAGACAGTGGTGATAACCACACAATGGACAACTACTGCTTCTTGACCTTTTCTACTGATTCTCCAGAGGTGTAGCGGTATCCACTCAAGGATGCTGCCCTCATGACAGCACCAGAAAACAATGCAGCCGTACTTCTTTATTTACATCAGCAGCAAAAGGAATGCTACAGAAAATGTGGGTATTCTCCGCTCAATGAGACAGAAGGACATGAAAAAAAGCCAGAAGAACTTGATCCATTTTTTATGTTACCCCAGATTTCACTGCTAAGTTCTGCCTTCTGACCTCACAGTTCTTCAACTCTACCAGCAGAATCTGTGGGAACGCAGTATCACCCATGGTCAAAGAAGATATGATTAAGGAACGCTTAAGCCAGTTGTACAAGTCCATGGAATCAGATAGGATGTATCTGATGGTGTTGCGGTAGCTTGACAATGTCCCTGTTAGGCCCCTCTGCATTGTCTTTGAAAGGTCATGGCACCAAAGAGGTTCCAAAAGACTGGAAAAACATCATTGCCCTCCAAGAAGGGCAGCAAGGATGATCTGGCGAACTGCAGGCTAGTCTGCTAAAGACAGAACTTATTATTTACAATGTGTGTGCTCAAGAGTGGACCAGGCCGACCTGAGAGGCAATGGAGACCAGACAACTCCCTGAGCAACCTGCTCTAAGTGGGCTTGGCTTGTACAGGGTGTTCCAACCCATCTGATTCCAGCCAGCAGTCAAGTAAAACCGGGGACTCTTCATAGGTACAAAGCATTCCCTAAGGCAACTGCACCCCCATCACAAAAACTTCCAAAAAGAAGTACACCTCAGTCACCTTCCTTCTTTCCCTAAGTCTGACACCCACTCAAACTTTCCACACAAGCAAAATCATTTAAATAACTTCAAAAGCAGGAACCAACAAGAAATGGAGAAAAAAAGGATAAACAAATAGACAAAAAATTATTTTTTTCATCTCTAGCATTATGAATTCTTTACTTACCTAAGACCTCAATTGCCAGACTGGAGATGTATCAAAAATTCAGAAATTAGGAAGAAACCTTCATTGTTTTTATAGGAAAGGTAAGTGTAAGAGCAGTATCTTCCTATTTTATAGATAGAATTAGAGGCTAAAAGGTGCGGATAGGTCTGAACTGCCAATTTACTCTCAAAATGTGAAAAAATATATAAAGCTAACAAGCCATCTCAAGGAAGATGGCAGTTGAACAAGAATTTCAGAATACAATTTCTGTGGCAAATCAGTATGTGACATTAATCACATATGATCTCAAATTCTGAACACTGGAATAGTTTTAGAAGCAAAACACAGCAGGAAGCATTACAGTACATTATGCATCTGATTTGCACACTTCGTTATGCACCATGGGATCCATCTTTATAAAAAACCTAAGCTAGTGCAACTGAGAATACAGCAGCACTAAACAAACAGCAATCTATTTTTAGAAAGTGTTAAATTCTAAACTGCCTTTAGAAAGGCAGTTAAATACAGAATAAGATTAATAATCTAGCCAAACTACCTGGAAATTAGGCAACTGACACTTCGAGAGGGTTTTCACATTTGCTGCAGTAATTAGAACATCAGGTTGAAATAAAGCACTGTATCCACACAGCAATAGGAGGAACAAAAAAAGAATTTGTACTGTTTAACACATCTGGATTTATCCTCTAAACTTTCAAAGATTATGTCAGATACATATTATGCCTTCTATAAAAATATATAGAAATTAAAATCCAGAAAGGTTCCACAATCTCTGCAAAAACTTGCATATGCAGGACAGACGAATAATAGACTTCATAGACCCGAACAGAATGGTTTAGGTTGGAAAGGACCTTAAAGACCATCTAGTTCCAGCCCTGCTGCCAGGAGCAGGGAGACCTTCAACTAGACCAGGTTGCTCAGAGCCCCATCTAGCCTGGCCTTGAACACTTCCACAAGAAATGCTTCTTCCATAAGAAAAAACTCTGAATGTAATTAAAGCAGAAAAAACCCCAAGACACCTCTTTGATGTTGTCAATTGTTCAAAATTCACATGAAACAGACAGCAAAGAAAGTACACAAAGACAACGCTCAACAATCTCAATTAAAAAACCTCAAAAATTTGGTCACATGAAAAAAGCACATTTCAGAAAAAACTGAGTAGGGAAAGGATGATGAAAGAGTTAGTTAAACTAAGCAGTGAGAAAAATATTTGCATTTGCCTTTCTGTAAAGGCTAAATACCTGGGATTTTCTCCTATTCTTAGTGACACTGGCAAGCTTTCATACCCCTACGAGCCAGCAGTCAGCTGAACCGGATTTCTGATATGGCTGAAAAGTAACAGAGTAGCTCCACCACTTTCCCCACCACAGGATTAGTTTTCTGTCAATTCAGTTCCTTCAGCCACCTTGCCATGAAACCAGTGAAGTGGCAGTGTTGACTCCAGCACAGCTGGGAGCGCACTGTCCCTGAGAGGGGCAGCAGCTCTGTCACTCTGAGCAGCACTGAGCACTGGGCTGGCWGTGTGTCAATCAACTGCTGGCACAATTCCTTGCATGCTCATACAGTATGGCCCCACACACAGGGTCTTGCTATGATCCTGCAAATGCACATACAGTTAAAAACCATGTACATAATGTCTGTTTAAGGAAAAAAAAAATTCAGAGAACTACAACACAAATATAGGCAACGGCCTCCTGCTCAGACTGGGTGCACTGTATTCTTCAACTCCCTTTACAATTAGTAATCATCAATGCAGCCAGGCATGAAATAATGCAACTACGATATTGCACTAAGACCATTAAAATCTTTGTAATGGAAGTACCAAGCTTCTCCAGACCTAACAACAATGAGTTTAAGGAACACTGACAACTGCTAACTATGTCACAGTATGCTAAAATCCACTAAGCAGGCTTTATTTTTTAAGAAGTTAGAAAATAATTTAACATCCCATGAAAAACAAATGTTTTCCCAGTAATTACTCAAAAAAAGCAGCAAAGATGAAGAAGTGCTATTGATCAACTAATTTTTAATAAAATAACACAGGCCAGCTTGCTAATTGAACCTAGTTATAAAACTACTTTTCAAGAAACAGTGCTCAAAAGACAGCTAAAGCAAAACATCCAATTTGTTACACGGCCATCCTGCAACCACTTGCATCCAAACATGAAATGACTGCTTACCTTGATGTGTAAGTTCTTCCTATCACAGGGCACAGAGTCTTTCTTCCACCTAATGAGCAGAGCTTTTTCCACCTAACATAGGCTTTGCTAAATGACAAAGAACTTTACTGTATCAATGACAGATAGTTTTTTGTGGTATGTATCAGGTAAAGGTTCAGCTACAACTATTTGCCTTATGACAGAACTATTAAATCCCAATTAAAGGTTTACTGTTCCAGTGTGCCAGGTATATGCAATCACAACAACCTGGGCCAGGGTAGTCCTGAAGTTCATTTTTGAAAGTGCATTCCCAATTTGAAAGGATCGTTGTCTCTTAAGCAGTAAGCCTTACAACAGACTCTAGTACATGTTTCGAGAAGAAGTGAGTCTCAGAAATTACAAAGGCAATTGTAAATATGAAACCTAACACCTACTGCATAGTTCAAATTCTCATGTAATGGGCTCTTGATTAATCTTTCTGTTAGACTGTCATATTAAATTCTGTCATCAGCAGAATATTCATATTTTGCKAAATGAGCCATAAAAATTGGACATGCCAGACAAATACAACATTATATCCTATGACATTAATAAAAATACATCAGTAGAATGAATTTTAGTACAGATGAAACAATTGTATGGCAGTGGATAAAAACATACTCACAAAAATAATGAATACTTTGCAGCTGTTTCTTACAGACATAAATTTCTAAGATTACATATTATTAGTCATGTCCTATAGTACTATGTTTTAGCACACCAGCAGAATATTATTGGTATTTATCATTCCTAAAACATTGTTGTGGCAAATCTTGTAATAAAAATAAAGAAACAAACAAAATCTCAGAAACAAAAACACAGGGAGACTTTGCCCCAGCTCCAGCTTATATGGTCTGAAGACAAACAAACAAAAAGCCAGGAAGGCTTCACACAGTATTTCTGAATCATCACTGTTCTTTATCTATAATCACTCAAGATCAACTCAAGAGAAAGATATCTCAAAGTCTTTCACTCCAGATACTTCTTTCATAGGAGTTACGGAGACRCCCGTGCAGATACGTTTCCTTGCCTCATGCAGCGTTTACAGCCCTTGTCCACTAACAGAAACTTTTTAAAGGCCTGCTGACCAACCTCGGAAGAATAACCACAGCCTGTTAATTTATTCCCTCCAGTTTCCAGCCTCCACCATAACCTTGTTCTTTGCAGAAGATAACCCGCTATTTAAAATAATTGTGTTTCCTTGGGCAGAATAAAGCTGCTCTTACACTAAAATATCGATTACCAAGTTTAAATTATATATTACAGCTTAGCCTGACTTAACAGGTCACCAGGCAGAGATGAAAAAGGTAATGTTCTATTCTTCTCACATGCAGAGTCTGTATGCTCTCCCCAGTCCAAGCCATTGTCCTGCCTCTACCAGTYACCCTTCAATGAGCAAATTCAACACACGTTTGGCCAAGTGCCAATGTGGCAAGACAGAACAGAGCAAGTTCAATCTCTCTGGCAAGAAAGCGGTAAGGAGGGTGGTGGAGAGTCCATGCAGCTTTGCTCCCAAAATGGAGTCACACCCACTAATGTGACATTCAGACACCAATTTTGACTTCAATACAACTTAAGGTCAGCTTCACCTGAAAATATTAGGCATGCAAGGCTGCTGAACACAGAAACAGGAAGTTAAGAACACATGCTTCTAAAAATTAAATATGCAAGATAAAACTGCCAACAGGTTTAATTCTGTATAATAAGAACAGTAATATTTTTCTAATGCTTTCCTTTTGTTCATAGTAAGTTCAGAGCATTAGACAGACTTCAACCTATGTAAAAAATATCCCTACCTTAAAAAAAACCCCAACTGAAACCAAGTAAGTGCTAAAACATGGGCCAAAAGAAAGGAGCTTTACAAATGTGCTCCCCTCACCCCCAATGCAAGTGCCTTTCAGAACAACCAAGTTAAGAGAAGAATTACATTTGCCCTTTCCCCCCCAAACCAGAATTTTTCCTGGTATCTCTACAGTCTCCTCCACCACAACAGCTCCATTTCTATTTGTTTTCTCAGCCTCCTGTGCATCTTAAGCTATCCTGCAAACTCTTCCACTCCTTTCTTTGCAACACACACAGATGAAGGCACACACTGTCCTGTGTCCTGAGTCCTCACGCTGCCCTGCCCCTCAACTGCTCAGCCCTGTAGGTACGAACACCAGCGAGCAACCAACTGAACCAGGCTGAGGCAGCACTGAAACTATCGCTCCAGGGACACTAATTTTGACTTCTTTGCACAGCAGAGAGTGCAAGTTTCATGAAACTTCTACATTTTTACCTGCAAGACCTTTACACCTCTGTAAACAAAAGGGTTTAAGTTTTGGAAAAATAAAAGTTACGCTACAGTGTTTGTTACTCGTACCAAAGCACCAGCCAAGGACACAGAGGGTGGTGAGGCACTGGAAYAGGTTGCCCAAGGAGGCTGTGAATGTCCCAACTCTGTAAGTGTTCAAGGCCAGGTTAGATGGGGCCTTGAGCAACCTGGTCTAGCGAAAGGCATCCCTGCCAGCAGCAGTGGGGTTGGAAACAGGTGATCCTATTACTGGAAAGGGAGGAGGCAAAATTATGAGAGGTGACTCACAAAACCTTCCTATTCTTACAAAGCAGTATTTAGAAGTGGCAAGTTTGGTGGTTAGTCTCACATTATAGGATCTGCCACAACACAAAACATCTTGATGCTCCTCAGTTATGTCAATATGAGACAAAGCTTAAACTATAGAATAGGTGAAGTCTGATACTGCACCAAAATCCATGTACAGTCTTCCAGAAACAAGAGTAATAAAAGCCAAAGTTGCTGTTAAAACCATTAAAATAAATAATCCATTTTATCTTTGTACACAAAACAAGAAGCAAAAGATCAAAATATCTAAACAGGCTACTATCCGTGCAAGCATGACATTAACAAACAGTTGGTTTATGTTTGCTACCAAACCACATACTAATGTTACTACTCCTGTTATTACTATTACTTTTTTATTTATTCTTGCATAAAGAGGAGTGTAAGGATCTCTTTTAGGAACATTGTCATTTAATTTTTTTTTTTTGCCACTAAAACCCACTAGAAATTCTGTACTTTTTCTAAGGAAAGAGTAGTGCTTTACTAACAAATCCAACTACCAGAAAATAGTGGATGAGGCATCCCAAACAAGACAGCTACTCTTACAGCTAAAGCTTCTATGTCCCACTTTGTGAAAAATTATTACAGCAGCAGTTACTTCGGAAAAACTACCAAATAATAAATGCTAAACCACCACACCTCCACAATGAAAACCAGAAAATTGCACAGAGACACTTTACACTTCAGAAAGTTCAAGACAAGCCTGGGCTCCTAGAATCYTAAGTCTCAAAATTAAGAAGGTGATGATGTGGAAGAGGACCGCAGCACAGGCTTTTACCTTAGAATGCACTCCCAAGCATATTACAACATATGTTATAGAGCAGTAAGAGATCAAGCAGGTTTATTTTTAGTATCTTTCTACATGCTTTAAGAAGTACCCTGTCTTTCTTAATATTTCATGCCACCTATCACCCAAGTTAGTCTGACATATATAAAAATAAGACAGTAAGAAATGTTTTTTAATTTGACTTTGTTGAGAAATAGTTCTCAACAAGTGAGTTTCATTCATAGAAAATGATCTGTTATTGAAGTCAGTAAGAAGGTTTCCTATTCTCAAAACCACTGGAAAGGACAGCTGAACAGTCTTCAAGTCTAAGAACACAGGTGCAGTGCTGGAAAAAAATTCTGAATGTGTCAAAGGACTGGGAGATATAAACAAGCCACGGAAGAGTAACAAACCTCRCACTTTCTCACATTAAAGTACTGTCAAGAAAAACAGAAGAAAAGAACCAAACCCGACTAGACATTGATGGGACTGATGCAAATCAGAGAAGAATTCAACTGGATAAAGCARGAGTTTAGATAAAGACACAGAAGAAAGTCAATGATACCTGAAACTTCTCTTCCCCACATTTTCAAGCTAATCATGATATCCACTASATCACAAACAAAGCACCAGAGACTGATTAGAGACAATTACAACAATTACTAATTAAATTTCACTGTTAAGAGAAAAATGAAGAGTCATGGCAGGTAGAAAATTTTCAAATGTTCTCCCTGAACATAAACTCCACTTTACTAATTTGTATTACTCCAGTCAGAGATTTCTCAAGATGATTAAAAACAGAAACAAAGAAAGAAAAAGGAAAGGCTGATGACCACTTCAAATGGCAACTCTATGTCACTACACTAATACCCAAAAGCTGCACGTTTCTGTACCACCTCAGAATCTCAGTTGCCTTCAAGAAGACACACAAGTCTACAACCCTTGCTTTGGTGAAGACAATTCTTTACATGTGAGCTGAAAGAAGAACAAAACAGTCTTCTGGAGTCCTCTCGCAGACAACTGGGAAGTTTATACTGCCACTGCTAACAGGTAGTCCACATAGTTTTCTCTATTGTTATTAGGAAACCTGTAACCAAGAAATAGGAATGAAAATTGAGCCAATTCCTGTCACGACTGCACTGAAATACCTCAACAGGTCTGAAACTAGGGACTGGCAACATTCCTTAGAAAGGAGATCCTCGAAAAGAAAATTCATTACTGGCTCTCGGTATCACTACTGTAAGCAAGAGCAGACTGAAGTAAGAAAACAGGAAAGAATAATACATTTCTCCCTTCTTCTGGAAAATATTTTGAAGTTTACCTATTATCTACTGCATAAGCATAGGGAGACTTTAAATGTCATGTTAGAAAAGAGAAATTACAATTTCCTTGCAATTCAGTAATAGTGAAGGAGGCAGAAAACAAGAGTTCCCACAATTTTTCTCCAGGGGTAATGATCAACAGTACTCTCCATTCCCACATGTTTAATATGCCTCCTACTTTAAATGCAAAGGAATTTGCCTATCATTCTCTATATTTTAAGTGTGATTATCAATTAAAAAACACAGGAACTGCCAGAGACGGAAGTCTCTGATCACTAAACTTCTACTCCTCCACATCAGGAAAGAACTCCCATGTAACAGAACTACTTTGTCAGTGTGAATTTCTGTATACTCGGCCCATAACTTTGAAACATCACTGTAGAAAAGCAAATTTAGAACAGTTTTACTAATTCCACTTGCAAACTAGATTAAATAACAAAAATAGCATACTTTCCACACTTCTAACAGTCCTGACATTTCAAGTGAAGGAATCATGCAGGCCCTGTATATCTATGTATATGTGACCAACTATCAGCACTACTCCAGAATGATAACAAATGCAGCTTTAAAGAGAATCCAATGTTACAGTGCTAGGGATCTTTTTCACATTTTCATTAAACAGTCTATACAATACAGCRTAAAAAATTATGCACATTAGATACACAGAACTGGACAAAAAACATGCACTAGTATGAATCACTATGTTCAAGACCAATATTACCAGAAAGGCAACAAGTAAATCATTCAAGGAACACCCTTCCAGAAAGACCACGTTGCTTTTACTGGAAAATAAAATAATAAAAACATTAAAATGAAGCACTTTTACAGTAGAATGACAGCCCCATTTCTTCTCAGTAACATCTRTTACACTACTATCTGGCCCATACTTCATCTCATGCACATTTAAGGCAGGGATGGACAGAGGAGTCCTGCCCCTCCCCTTTGCCAGTCTGTAAGAAAACACTTCCAAAAACTTCAAGTGAACCATTTTTGGTTGTTGCTTACACAGACTTCAAAGGAGTCCATGAAATATACACACTCATACAAGTTATAGATACAACTCTAGCCTCATGTATTAATAACCATCATCCTGCAACAGAAGTTGCCATATTTCCTACTCTATACACTTTCATCTCAGTTTTCATCCCCATTATACTTGTTTCACAAACTGGCACTCTCGTGCCTGTCTAGCCTTTGGATAATGGTGGCTCTAACATCATCAGGTTGACTCAATATGCTACATTTTGACATCACAGATTGCCAAAAAAATTATGTTTATATACACATAATTATAGATACTATACACCTGTACTTCTTTCTACAAACATCTCTAATAAGCAACTATCAAATAACATCTGAAAGCCTTCTTTTCCCTTTGCTTCAAATCAGTACAGAGTTTACCCGCTCTTACTAAATCCACCCCAGTATGATTGTCCCATTTGGACTTGGGCCACCCTCAGAAACTTTTTGTCACCACCATCCGTATCAGATTTTCTTCCCATGTGGCTGCACACTCTTAGGATTTCCATCACATCATCAGTCCTAAAATGAACGCATCCTCAAACAATCAGGAAACACAAAACCACCTGATAACTCAGTTCACCCATCTTGGAACACTGAAGCTTCAAATAGAGATGCTATCCAGTGCTATCCAGTGTTGTGTTGCTCCTGCTGTTGGAAAGAGAACTCCTAAGCTAAAAAAGTGTGAATGTTGCATATGAAATCTGTCTTTTCTTAGCCATCTGTCCAGCCAGCAGGTACTCAAGGTGCACAYAGAAGACAGTGACTAGTCATCACCCTGACACTTTTAGTTGCCTGCACAAACCTCACTATATTCTGTTGAGAGTTCAGGAAAAAAATGGAGTTGTCTGCATTTCACCACCAAATCCTTTAAAGCTATAAGGGAGGTAMCATGACAGCTGTTATTAACCAGAGTTTCTGAATATCAGCATTCCAGATTAATTATTCAAAACAACAAGCAGTATTTTGTTCGCACAGTACATCCCTTCCAGAACATCTAGCAATAAAAAGCCAATATCCAACATCTTGCAACAAGAGAAAATCTGCCAAGAGGTTATGTTCTGTGTAATACAGSTACTGCAAATCTCCAATGCTCAACTTATCCCTGACTTGAAAAACTCTACCTATGAGGAGTAGGTAATTTCATTAATTTTTCTTTGTTATCATCACAGTAATTTGGCAGAATTTAGCAGACTATTGGCCTATGCCATCAGGATAGGTGCTACAGCAATTTTGCAAGACTACAGTAGTAGATTTTTTATGTGTCAGTGAAACTGTAAGAGCTCAACAGTTAAAAATATTYCAGTTTCAGAGGCCTTTTTGCATTACAATTAAGAGCTTTACAGTGACAAAAAAAAAMCCCTCGAAACACCAAACTCGTATAACAGAAAAAAAAGTCCGGGCTTTATAAACGCAAAAGGTTTCTTCCAAACGCAGGTAATAAGGCTCATCATCACCTTCGTATCACAATTATAAGCATTATCCCCCTCCCAAAATTAAACTCAGTCCCAAATCTTTAAAGGAGCCCTTTAGGAGCAGACGAAGACTCATTTTATGGTGGGGCCAAAGAATCCGGACTAGGCCGGGCCTGGGAGTGGACTGAAGGCAGGGCGATCCAGCCCCGGCCTCCCCTCTCACCCAGCGCTAACCCTGCCCGGCGCCCCAGCCCACCGCCCGCCGAGCCACGACCGAGTCCTCCCGCTGCACCAAGSCCGGGCTGCTCTCGGCGCTGCCCCGACAAAGGAAAGAAACACCGCACTCTCAACGCCTCAGAACAGCAAAAGAAAGAAAAAAGAAAAATGAACCAAATCGCCCTCACTAAGCCCTCCCTCAAAAGCAGGTCTCTTTTCACCAGACCTAACCACGGCACCCACCCTTCCCCCACCACGAAGCCACCTCTCATTGTCATCGCCCCCAAAGGGGATCTATTACCCCCACCCCCCACCCCATATGCACTCACACGCCCGCCTCCCCCATTCCCCAGTTCGTGCCGTGCCCCTTTACTGGTCGCCAGAAGGGAAACGCAGCTCGCGGGCCACATTCGCCCCTCGTAGCCATGCACGCACCTTCCAGAAACAAGCTGTCTCTGCAGCCGCCGCCGCCGCCGCCACCGGCCATCTTCCCGCTGCCGCGCAGCGCTCCCTCACTCCATCGCCCAGCGCGGCGGCGGGGCCCGGCCCTTCCCCCGGCCTGCCCGCCCCCACTGCGGAAGGCTGTGTGGCTGACCCGCAGCGGCGGCACTACCGCCGAGGCCCGGCCCTCTCCCGCTGCCGGGCCGCGCTGCCTTCCGGCCCCCGCGCAGGAGGAAGCGGCGGCGGCGGCAGCACGCCCGCTCCTCCCTCAGCGCGCCCGCCGCCGGCGCCCCCCGAGCGGCCGCAGCCGGGCCCGGCGCAGCGGCCGCCGTTGGCGCTCTTTGGGGCAAGACGGGCCTGGCCGGGACTCCGCCACAGGCGCCTCCGAGAACGCGGGGAGGACGAGGACGAAGGCGAGAGGCCGGTGCGCGCCGTGCTGCCTCCGCTCTCCTCCGTGCACGGCGCTTTTCTGCCCGGACCTGCGGCTCTCCCGCCGCGGGGGCCGCCAGCTTTCCCGGCCCCGGGACGATAAAATGGCCGCAGCAGCGCTGCGCCCCGCAGTACCTCGGGTTCTGCCGCTTCCTCCTCGATCAGCCTGGAAGCAGCAGCTTTTAGGCGGCGAGGAGGTGACTCGGACGAAATGAATGGAGTTAGAGGGGTGCGGGAGTCCATTGCGGAGCGCTGGGGCCCGCCGGCCTCTCACCTCCCTCAATTTCGGGCAAAAGGTCCTCTTAAGAGTCAGAGATTCCTATCAACCCTAAAATCTTCTATGGCCTGATCAAGGCGTATTTAAATCCAGGTTTGGATTTGGCAAAATGTACAGCGTTACCAAGCCAACTAAAGTGAAATTGCAAGTCATGGCCTCAGGTACAGTTGACTTTTAGGATGTAAGGTTTTACGTTTTCAAAAGCTTTCCCGTGAAGCCGAAGTACAAAAAACATGCATCCTTTAAACATTAAAAGATAGTTTATGGCAGTCTACAGCTAGGGAAAACCAGATACTCCTTTCTTCGACAGGTTCTTTGATCTRGGGATCTGTTGGCTTGCCCCTCCCCCCACTTTACTGCAGATTTGGGGAATTTTAATGTCGAAGGTACCTAGTTCCTAACATGATTAATCCCTGAAAAGTGAGCTGCTGAAAGTGCTTGAACTGAAGAGTTTGTAGACCCATGTCCTAAATTAGGTAAGTTAGAGTGCTTGGTGCATATGAAGATTAAAAGCTAGAGAGGAAACTTGCTGTTTTCCTTTAAGTCTTCTAAATGTGTTGGTTTTGTTCCCAAATGTACTGTGTCGATACCAACCGTATTCATAATCCAGTGTGTTTAAAATACTTTTTAGAGTGCTCAGTTTTTACACAGTCAAGAGGCAAAAAGCAGTCTGGAAGACAACACGAGATGTCAGACTGCTCTCCATGTGCTATGTCACACCACCAGAGCTAGCAAGCAATTAGAAAGAATCCGAAGAGCTGGAACAGTGGTGACAAACCTACAAATAACAATATTCAAAATCTCCTTAGAAAAAAGATAGTTTTTCTGAGAGATCACAAAATATTCTTGTTTCATTAGTAATGGGATTAACAGGAAACAATTAGGAGAATTTGGTTCAGCTAATTCTAGAGAAACAAGAAAATCAGATGTTCAATAGAAATCTAACAGTAAAAAAAAAAGAGGAAATTTAGAATCTAATTTTCAAAAATACTATATCTCAGAAGGGCATTGTCCAATTAGAGGGTTTACTGCCGACGTTACGGCACTAATCCACAAAAACAAATTCTTATTGACAATTGAGACTTGACTGATGCAGGTCTACCCAATTCTATACACATCTTTAAAAACTAAGGGTTGTGAGTTATGATTATGATTTATTTGAATAAATGTTTGATGCACAGTAGTGGACTTACTGATCAAGGCATCAAATACAGCTTCGGAGTCTTATTTTTAGTGAACTGAAGTGCAATATTTTTAAAGTAGAAARGATAAGGGAATAAGCTGTCAATATTAATCTGGATGCATGGTTGATTTTAGACTTTTTGATTGATAATGTAACATATACTTATTTATGGAAAAGAGCTGCCCAAAATTACATCTCATTGCACTGTTTTTTCTTCCTTTATCTTGAAGCTCTTTAAGGATGCAAGAGGATAGTATGTAGTCAAAACTCTTACTAATTAAACTTTTATTAGTAGTCTATTCTCAGCCTTAGACTGGTTTGTTTTTTCATTTGAGAAATATTTGTGAGGGAATGCAATACTGAGAGCATGCAAGTCTAACAAAATCTTTTCAGATCYTCTTAACTTTGCTTGGAACCAGTGGATTTTCTTCATGTGTAAGAAGTAACAGTATGATCAATGAGAAAGAAAAAATTAGTATTCTCCTTCCTGCTGAGGGAAATGATACAGAATGTACGGAGTTTTGTTTCTCTTCTGAAGGAAAAATTTAATTGTGTTTACAGGGTAAGAGCCCCAGGATGAAATGCATCAGATCATTGCTTTCTGGCCTTGAGCAGCCACTAGAAGTTGACCGGTCCCACTGTGGATGGTTGACAGTCACAGGCCACAGTCTAAGATCTGGAATGTACAAACATGTGCATGTGCACAGGTCTGTTGGCACAGCTSTGTGTAAAAGTGGAAAGCTGATTACTTCATTAGGCAATGATGAAGAATTTTTTGTTCCACCTTAGACATCTATTTCTTCCTTTTCCTCCCCTTTTCTTTCCCAATGAAAGAGTTATTATTAATGAATGTGGCTGAGATCATTCAGTACTGAAAATACTTTACAGAAACTAAAAAGTATATATTTTTTTCTTTGTATTTCTGATTCTTTCCAGTACTTCTTGTTTCCTCTATGTTTTTGTAAAGTTAGCCAACAAAATATGGGTAGCTACTCCCTAGAAACGCTAGTTCCTTACTTAAGGAATAAAATGAAATTGGGATTGCAGTTTTGCAGCTTCTGTTGTGGTAGTGTGCATTACTTAATTTTCTTTACTGGCACATAAATTGCATATAGACATTTAAGGGAATTTATAGGCAAGGCACCTTGAATGGTTTTTTGTTGTTTACAACACATGAACCCATTCCATAGACTATAAATAATTTTTTTTAGCAGTCCCATCTTTCAGGAAGTAAGGGTTATGGGCTGAAATTAATTTTCACTGTTTTCCACTGTTGTTCTTAGAACTGTTCCTTGAATATATTAGTGAGGTACAGTGTGTGTTCTTGGTTTAAAAAAGTAACTGTTTTGTTGCTGTCCTCCTGACCTGCTGCCTAGTTTTTTTTCTTCTGCATTTTCAAAGCAAAATCAAATTYATTTCTTGCACTGCAATACCTTCTTATTAAAGTTAGTGTTTTCGTTTTAGGGGTTTCTACCTCATATTATTCCAGGATAGCTGACATACTGTAGTGAGCTCTTCAGGAATGTTCCCAAAGGGAAGAGTACCATTCGTCTGTGTTCTAGGACTTACAATGATACACCAGGATGTGGAAAAGGTTTTTGTTAAATTATGGTATCAAAGATAGGTTGTCGAGTAGGTAGTAAATAACTAAGAACTGCTTAAGATCATTTGGACTTTGTCTAAAATATTTTCTTAATTCCTTCCTTGAAGGAGACCTGTTTTTTGACTCTGATCAGCTTACCCTGAAACACAACATTGTGCTATTGAAAAGTAACCATAATAAACAAATACCTATTAGGTTTTCTGCTACTGTTATAAACATTCTGAAATTTAAAATCCTGTTATTCATTACTGCAGCTGTTGTTTAAGTATCTTTTGCATTTGGTCATTACTGCATTAGAAACTATTCAAAGTTTTGCTTTAAATCTGCAAGTGCTCTTATTGGGTAGTGAGAGAAACAACTGTTGGGCTTATAAACATAATGACTAACTAAACATCAAAGTGAGATGTATAGGTGTAAAAGAGTGATTGAGGGATATGTCAACATGGTTAGCCACAACACAGCATTAGATACTACTTTTGGAAATGTAGATTTTTTTTTTTTTTGCAGGGTTGGGCTACATTTGGGAGGTCATTTTTTCTAGAAGAAAAAAACCTAGAGAATTTGTTGCACAGTCCAGAATCATTACATCATTTACCTCTGCTAAATAGAAGAATAATTATGAACATGAGAAAAAATAAAACTATATAAAATAGAATTATTTCAGATATATGCATGGAATAATGCTATAGAAGAAATGGCTGATTACAAATCAAATATAAAATATTCTATTGGAAAAATAGGGGATAATATTGTAAATATTCCCTAGTAATGTACATAGGGTAAATGTACATTAAATCTTTGAGGCAAAGATTAATCTTTAACCAACAAAAACCAAAACTGTTGATAGTGTTCTAAGTGTTAAGGGCAGCACGTAAAAGGCTTAAGAAAAATGCATCAGATTTAAGATGCATAGAATATACTTTCCAGTGTATATTCAAAACATCTAACTCACTTGATCATATTTTCTATAAGTTTCCTGTAGCAACGCTGTTCTTACTCTGAAATAAACTTTTATTTCTCTCTAGTATTTTTATGGTGATACTCTAAGGGAAATATGTTTTCACATACAGACCGATGAATACATTTATTGATTGCATTCCAAGCTTTAAGATTAGGCAACAGCATACATTTTTTCTTTGTCTTTTAGTGTAACTCTTTCATTATTTTACTGATAAGAGCAAAAGTTCTAACTGATTTAAAGAAAGAAAAACAGAAAATATTTCATTTGTCAGCATAAATAGTATGGCATAACCACAATAGTCTTTCATCTACATTATACGCTTTCATACAAAAAGTGTATAATGAATGTATCTACAGCATGAAATGCTAAAATCAAAGACTATGTAACCAGGAGAATAAAATAATAGAAATTTTTACTACAATAGAAGTTAAAGCACAGCAAGACTCTGASTGTTACTTAGGGCATGTCGGGCATCCAAAAACATCCAGCATACAAAACATACTATGCATTTATGCACAGGGTCAGATACTGTCTGTATTCTCTTGCTTTTCAAATCAATGGGAAATATGTCAACTTCCAAAGTATGTGGAAACATATTTAATAAATACTGAAATTTCTTTTGTCTGAAGTTATACAGAAGTCACTCTCATGATCACACATGGAGAGAAATAAAGGTTCTTAATTGCCAGCTAGCAGAACTTGCAGATGGTTTTTCTTTGTAATGGTCTCACCTATGAGAAAAGGAAACAGTTTTGTAGCTGAAATCCTTGGAGATCCTTTGTCAGCAATCATTAGCCTTAAGAACTTTATTGATGCTGGCTGAGGGTGTCCTCGGAGGAGGATGCGCAGCATCCTTCCTGCAAATCCTTGCCACTCTCAAGCCGCGTCCTCCTGACGCTGGCTATGCTGCAGGGCTGCAGCAGATGGTAGCCTGTGCTGGCTCCTCATACGAGGGAGCACACCCTAACCTGCCTGATGTTCGGTGAGCGTGCCCAGAGATAAAGAATCGAGAGGGGTCTCTCATGTGGGTTCCAAAGGTGTAATGGCTCAGGAGTGTCCAGGGACGAAAGACCAAGAAATGAGAGGGTCCAGGGTTTTTATAGAGGAGGGAGAAGGGGTGGAGATAAGGAGAACAACCAATGGGGTAAAACCAAAGGGGTGGAGACATCAACATGACAACCARTAGGCATTACAAGGAGGCGGGAGTTAGAACAGGGAGCCAACGGGGCTTCAAAGTGAACAGAACTTTCTAGATGGGGGGATGTGGCTCTAGACCTCGGTCCYGCCCTCGGATCCACCCGCAGATCCGCCTTTGTCAGCCCATTGGAGGGCAAGGACCTGATGGGCACCGGTCTGCCACAGCCCATGGATGGGCTGGGCCACCAAAACGTCTCCCCTGTTTTTGTTTAATAAACTTAAAAGGTACCGCTTAAAACAAGAAAAGGACATGAAAATCAGGGTGAAAATTAGAACAGTCCAAAGTAGGGTCTTGAAAATTGACCCTACCCACCCAGTTATTCCCCAGCCGGATAGCAGTCCCCTCCAACCAGTCTTYTCCTTCTTGCCGAAGCTGATGGACTTGATCCTTGATCTTCTGGATCGTGGCATGGATGCTTTCGCTGTATGAGGAGAGGTTAAACCAGCAAAATCCTTCAAACTCCTCGCATCCACGCCTGTGGGCAAGAAGGARGTAGTCTATGGCGGCGTGGTTCTGAAGGGTTGCGTGCCTGGTCCTATCCTCATCTGCGAGGAGCTCGCTAAGGGCCTTGGAGGTCAAATTGGCGTGCTTCCCCCCAGCCAACATTCAATATGTTTAGTTTCCCTCAAGGCCTTAGCTGCCACCACCCAGGGGAGTAACACCGAGACTGTAATGATTTTAGAACGGGGCCAGGACGTAATTTCCTAATTGCAATTTTCCTCGATATTGCCAATTGACCTCTTCACTTTTGGGGCTGAATTGGTATTTTTCCATTCAAGGAAATGTTTTTTGTCTGGTGTTAGTAGGGCCAATTGTCCCAGGGTGCAGGGCCCTCCATGCAGACGRGACGGGATTCCCACCCCGGCCCGGTTGCCGCAAATGAAAAACACTCCTTTGGGGAGTGTCCTGGGACTCTTAGTGGATTTAGCTGGTGTAGGTGCGGTGTAATTGCACCAGAAGGRCTATTGATAAGCCCTGTCTTGTGGGGAGACGTCCATAACATAGGGAGATCTCATTTGGGACATCTCCAACCACTCAGCTGTATTCAATTTATAATCGAATTTAATGTAGTAAACTGCTTTTGAGGACCCCAACACGTCAAATTCTTGGGGTTCCTCTGTCATGTGCGGATACAACTTTGTTCACTTGTCCCAGGAGCAGACCGGGTTGGGCTGTTTACCGGTAAACGGGTACTCATTGGGTTGGAGGGGAATCCTGACCAGGCACGTGGACATTGGGTCTTCAGCGCTGCTTGTAGACAAACAGAGTCCGTCCTGGTTGAGSGATTTGGCTAACCTTGTCCAAATGTTGGTCTTCGGCTGGGGAATGATCCATTCTGCTGATGTTAAGGTGAATAGCAGGATTAGGCAGGCCGTCAGCTGGATGTGGGCCATGTTTGTGGGTGGGTAGGTCATTCTGAAACGAAAGAACATAAAGGGTAAATCATAGAAATCCAAATTGTTGGCTCCTCTGTACTCCCCCTCCTAAAAACAAATGATACGGGTAAACACAGGAGCAATTAGGGGTTAGGCATGGGGTCAAGGGAAGGGAATTCGTGGAAAGGGAAGTCGTCCGGAATGGGATGATCTTGCTGTGCCACGCTGTTTTCCATGTCATTGTGCTTCTGGCAGCGCCTCCAAGCCGCCACAGTGACATATGTAGGTTCCTTCTGTTGGTTCTCTGGTGGAGTGGATTGGAGAAATGGTTTAACCCATTTCCCAGGGACCCACTTTAAAACCTCCTGGGGTGGATACACAAGCGTATCCCCGGCCCCAGGTAACCAGAGGGTATGGGCCCTGGATTTGCAACGATTCCGGATCTTTTATGAGGACTGGAGGACGTTCTTTGAGTTTGGCTCTAGTCCAGCTGGTAAAATGTCTTATGACTGGTGGGTCAGGCTCCTCAAAGGAGCAATTTAGAAAGTTAACAGTGAATAAGGTTTTCGAGAGTCTTATCACAGGGATGTTCATTGCATCATCCCCTCGCTGCTGTTCCAGCCGTCTCTTTATAGTCTGGTGAGTTCTTTCTACTACAGACTGGCCTGCTGGGGAGTGTGGGATACGGGTGGAATGCGTTACTCCCCACAGTTGAAAGAAGGCTTGGAGGCTCTTGGAAGTGTACGCGGGGCCATTGTCGGTCTTGATCTCCTTAGGAATCCCCAGGGTGGCAAAAGCCTGCACCAGATGGTTGACCACATGCTTGGCTTTCTCCTCGGYGTGAGCTGACGTGAAGACGGTGCCCAAGGAGGTGTCAACTGACACATGGATGTACTTGAATCTGCCAAACTGGGGGAAGTGAGTGATGTCCATTTGCCATACCTCGCAACTGCCTAGGCCTCAGGGGTTCACCCCCGAGCCTAACGAAGGTAGTTGGAATTTTTGGCAGTTGGGGCATGTAGCCACAATCGCTCTTGCTTGTTCCCTGGTGATATGGAACATGCGGACGAGAGCTGGAATGTTCTGGTGGAACATGGCTTGGCTTAGCTTGGCTTGTTGGAATATATCCGGCACAATGGCGAACTGTGCCGGCATAGCCAGGGTGTCTGCTCTTCTGTTTCCTTCCGTAATGAACCCTGGGAGGCCAGTGTGTGATCTCACATGCATTACCTAGTATGGTTGCTCTCGGTGGGAGACAAGATAGATTAATCTCGAGAGCAAGCTATAAATTTTTGGATTTGAGACTTCCTTTAATGAAGCATGTTCTGCCCTTGTAGTTACCCCAGCAACATATGCCGAATCAGTAATCAAATTAAACAGTTCCTTAAACTGCTCGAACGCCCTAACGACAGCTGCCAATTCTGCAATCTGAGGTGATCCCTGGACCACCTCGATGTCAGACTCCCACCTCTGCGTCTGAGGATCCTTCCAAGTCTTCACTGACTTGCAGGATGCTCCGGAGCCGTCTGTAAAAATAGAGCATTGAGTGGCTTTTTACTTTGGACCTGTTTTGGAATTATTTTTAGGGCCAAATGGAGAAGGTCATGTTTTGGGTAGTGAATTGAGATCTGCCCTGGGTAACTATCAAGGGCAAAGTGGAGGCTGTCGTTAGTTTGGAGTAAGTTCTCCAATCTTTCTGATGTCATGGGCATGTAAATGCACGTGAAGTCACAGCCGGCAAGGGTGCGGAGACATGCCCTGGCTTTCATAATAAGCCACGCCATAAGTTCCTATGGTTTGGTGATACTTTTGGACGGTTGGTGTGAGAGGAAAACGCACTCAATGAGAAGCAAAGGATCTCTCTGCACCTCGTCCCATTGGAATATAAGCCCGTGGAGGTATGGCTTTCCCCCCAGGATGGCAAACCTAAAAGGCAGGCTTGGTTGACATCTATGCACTTGTCGCAATGMCAGGGCTTGCTGTACCTTTCAGATGGAATTTCGGGCTTCCGCCATCAAAGTCTGTGGAGAGTTCAGCTCATCACTTCCCCTTAAGAGATTGAAMAGGGGAGCCAGGTCTTCAGTAGTCAGGCCGAGGAGTGGTCTTACCCAGTTGGTGGTTCCACACAGCTGGTGCAGCTCCTGTAGCGTCTTTGGGTTGTCGTTGATCACCACCTGCTGGGGAACAATGGTCCTCTCGGAGATGGTGAGTCCGAGGTATTTCCAAGGGCTTCTCCTCTGGATTTTATCTGTCTGTAATTCAAAGCCCTCAGCCTCCAAAGCCTCGATGGTCTTATCAAGGGTCCAGTCTAGGTAATCTTGGCTGGGGGCGCACACCAGGATGTCATCCATATAATGATATATAATGGTCCTAACTGCAAGCTTCCGGACCGGGGACAGAATGCGGGCAACGTACCATTGGCATATAGTGGGGCTGTTCTTCATGCCCTGGGGCAACACCCTCCAATGGTAGCACCGCATGGGAGCTTCTTGGTTGATGGAGGGAACTGAGAAGGCAAACCGGGGCGCRTCCTTAGGATGGAGTGGGATCTGAAAGAAGCAGTCCCTGATGTCAATGACCGCTGTCTTCCACTGCTGAGGGAGCATGGATGGAGAGGACATTTGGGGTTGCAGGGGTCCCATGTCCTCAATGACATCATTGATCTTCCGCAAATCATGGAGGAGACGCCACCTATCCTTCCCCGGCTTCCTAATGATGAAAACTGGGGAGTTCCAGGGGCTGTTGAACGGTTTGATATGTCCTTTCTGTAACTGCTCCTCCACGAGAGTGTTGAGCGCTTCCAATTTGTCTTTGCTRAGGGGCCACTGATCCACCCACACTGGTGAATCAGATTTCCAATGGAGTGCCTGGGTGGCATGCTCCACAGTGGCCCCGATTAAAAATCCTGGGGCCGAGATGGAATTTCAACCTGGGCTCCCCATTAGGACATCAGATCCCTGCCCCACAATGTGAACCCGGAATTCACTATGAAGGGGTGTATGGATGCGACTTGCTCCTCTGGTCCCTCTATTTGAATGATATCCCTGCTCCGCTCAGCAGTTGGAGATCCCCCAATCCCCATCATAATGCCGTCCTCCGGCTGCCGCTCCCATTGTGACAGCCATTCGGTGGAATTTAGGACCGTCACATCTGCCCCCGTATCCATCATTCCTGCCCCGCTGATGTTGGTGCCCTGGCAGYGTAGCTTGCAGCTAACCATAGATTTGTYGCGCCCGACCACCTCTGCCCAGAAGACCGCTGGTTTAGAGTAGTCCTTAGGTGACCTTCTGGGCATAAGGATGGCCTGGGCGACGACTTGGCCAGATGGTATAAAATATGGGGGGTTCTGACACTTAATATGGATAACAAAGTCCCCCTCAGGGCCAGTGCRGATGACGACTGGTGTTACTTCTAGTTCCGGAGGTGTTTGTAGCGTGTCCCCAACCACGACTATTAAGTATCAGGTAGTGTAGTAGAAAGACTCACGACCACCAGTCTGCGCTCGATGGAGCCAAAGCTTTCTGGTCCTGTTTTCTTGACGTCCAGTCTTTTTGATGCTGTAGAAGAATCRGCGGCTTTTCCATTTATGTCTTGGCGTGGGGCCGCCTTGCCGTGCTCGGTGTTTAGTTTCCCACCGGAGCCACTGGTGGCGTGTGTGGTACCCTTTGTGTGCGACCTAAAGAAACACGGCTTGGAAATCGATTAATATGGGTTCTGCATTCCTTCGCCCGGTGCCCTCTCCTGCCACACTTGTGACACGCCTCATCAGGCCTGCTGTTTTGGCCCTGCCATGGCTTGGATGTAGTTTCCTCCAATGCCCCTACCCTATGACTCCGCCTCTTTTTTGTTGAGGCTCAGGCTCCAGAATAGCCAAGCTAGTGCAGGCCTCCACCATCTGGGTAAGGGTTGGGGCAGGGTCGAAGGGGAGCGATAATATAATTCTTTTACATCATTACAGTTGGCCTTCGCCAATTCCCTTAGTAGCTCCTCCTTCATGTCGTTACTCCCGACTTATTTATTCACCACCTGCCACAATCTATCAATAAAATCAATAAATGTCTCGGTGGGGGCCTGCCTGATGTTTGTGTAACTTATTATAGGAGCCGATTTAGGGGGCATGAGGAGTAGGACTTTTTCAGCCACACCGGTTATGGCTTCCAGGACTGGTCTTGGTGTTTGTAGGGCCTGGTCCTGTGGCTTAGCCATAACCCCTTCACCGGATAGGTGCTCCATTGTTATTTGCACATTCTCTGGTTGGTTTAAAAGAATCGGGAAGAGGTCCCTAAGCTGCTGCTTCCACGCTGTCTCCCACAGAAGGTATTCTGAAGGAGTCAGCAGGCATGACAACACATTCTTAATGTCATGTGGGACCAACACATTGGTAGTAAATGTGGCATGCAGCAGACTTTTAAAATATTTGTTTTCCCTCCCAAATTCTTTTTGCGCTTTACAGAGCTCCTTCAGGTTCTGATAACTGAAGGGCTTCCAGCGGGGATTGAGGCCTGACCGATTGCATAGGACCCAAGCGGCAAAGGGGGCTGGGTCTGCCTGCGGTGTGTGGCTTGCCATGGCATCACATCTGGTTCCGGAGGCGTGGGAACCAGATGTGGGGGTGTGGGAATCAGAAATGGAGGAGAGGTGGGAGGAGCCAGAAGGCGTAGGTGGTGGGGCGGGGTCCCAGGAGGGGAGGGGGTTCCCAACGCAAGAAGAGGGACCCAACGCTGACACACCCACCGACACAATAGGGGCAGGACCCAATGTGTGGGAGAGGCCTGCCACGGGCACTTCCGGAGGAGGAGACAGGAAAGGGCATTGAGGAGGAGGGCGCAAGAGATTGTGGGGAGAAGGAGGCAAGATGATGGGCCACGCCACGCAGTCCCCGCCATCTTGTCCCTTCTTTTCGGAACCGCCATTTTATAACAAACTTTGGGGATTATAAACTGGGGAAGAGGGAATTGGAAAATGGGTTTGGTGCAGGTCCAAAGCAGCTTGGCCAGGGCTACTTCAGCAGGGTAGCTGGGGAGACCGAGGAGGGCCAGGGAGGCAGTAGCAGCCCTGCATCTGTAGACAGTCTGCACCTCCCGATCTTCACTGCGAAGGGTCAGTGGGGTGAGGAATCCGGGGAGAGGTACATGGGGAACGGGCAGAAACTTCAGAAATGGGGGTACCCTTGGATTTTTCCTCCGCTTTCCCCTTCTCAACTACTGCATCTCTAATCTTTACAAGTAGTGGGAAAAACTTGTCCATGGAGGTGTCCCCCACCACATTTGCAGCATCATTTTCTCATCTACAGACATCCAAAAGGACACCCTTTTCACCTCCTCTCGGGACACTTGGGGAAAGTAGAGGAAAATACATCTTATGAACCTCTTTAAGAGCCCTTTTGAAAACTTTGTACCCTCCTCCCTCAGGGATTCCCCAACTTGGAAATAAATCTCTCTTTGGGCCCAGGAAAGTTTAACACTTATCTCTAAAATAAACCGGTGCCCAAATTCAGCTCCAACCGTGGAAAATAAGCAACCAAACCGAAAATCGGAGCCCGAGGCCTTACCCTCCCTACCTCAGCTGGCAAGGCTGAGTACACTCCAACGAGAGAATTCGAGATGGCTGGCTTACCTAATTCCAAACCGCTCCCACGTAGTCACCTCGCACCGGGGCCCTCCAAAGCCAGCTTCTCCAAACTGAAAACCTGTGGCTGGAGTCCTCTGGGCGGTAGGCTGCTCTCCCCTTCTGTACCAGGACCGGGAGCTAATCTCCCCTTCTGTATCAGGACCGGGAGATGACAGCCTCCCCTCGGAGCATTGCTCTCTRAAACGAGGCGTGCTACTACGAGGGGCGATGACGCCGAAACATGAACTTTTGCCTCCTCGGTGGAAATGGGCAAGGACGTATGCAGGGAACCTCTTCACAGAAGTCCCTGTTCGGGCGCCACCTGACACTGGCTGAGGGTGTCCTCGGAGGAGGATGCACAGCATCCTTCCTGCAAATCCTTGCCACTCAAGCCGCGTCCTCCTGACGCTGGCTATGCTGCAGGGCTGCAGCAGATGGTAGCCTGTGCTGGCTCCTCGTACGAGGGAGCGCACCCTAACCTGCCTGATGTTCGGCGAGCGTGCTCAGAGATGAAGAATCGAGAGGGGTCTCTCATGTGGGTTCCAAAGGTTTAATTGYTTGGGAGGGTCCAGGGACAAAAGACCAAGAAATGAGAGGGTYCAGGGTTTTTATAGAGGAGGGAGAAGGGGTGGAGATAATGGGGTAAAACCAAAGGGGTGGAGACATCAACATGACAACCAATAGGGATTACAAGGAGGCGGGAGTTAGAACAGGGAGCCAACGGGGCTTCAAAGTGAACAGAACTTTCTAGATGGGGGGATGTGGCTCTAGACCTCGGTCCCGCCCTTGGATCCGCCCACAGATCCGCCTTTGTCAGCTCATTGGAGGGCAAGGACCTGATGGGCACCGGTCTGCCACAGCCCATGGATGGGCTGGGCCACCGCAACATCTTTGTTGTGGCATGCGCTTGGCTAGGTGGTAACTGCCACAACCTTTCTGAAAGCGTCCTGTCCAGCGGTGCCTCAGTGCAGTGTGCAGTGGTCAGTGGAGTAGGATGCTGCGTCCTGCCTCAAGCCTTCCCTCTGAAGTCACTGGGCAATCTCAGCTAACACTCTGTCCCCACCAGCGCAGGTGGGAAYGCAGACACACTCACACACGCACCTTAAGCTGGGAGCAAAGAGCTGGAGGGACTCTCCTTCTGGTGTTCCACAAGATGGTTTATTGCCGTGAAGGGTGCAGGGAAGGAGAGCCAAGAACAAAGGAGTACACAGGATTTTATACTAAACCAAACAGGGGCAGAGAGAACACTAGGGACCAATCACATGAAGGCCAGAGGGAGGAGAATGAAGTGCATGTATACTAATGCACATAGCATGGATAACAAACAGGAAGAGCTGGAAGCCATGGTGCGGCAACAAAGCTATGATGTAGTCGCCATCACACAAACGTGGTGGGACGACTCACACAGCTGGGGTGCTGCACTGGATGGCTACAAGCTCTTCAGAAGAGACAGAAGAGGGAGAAAAGGTGGAGGGGTGGCCCTTTATATTAGGAAGGCTTTTGACGTCATGAGTATTGAAACTAATGACAATGAAGTCGAATGCTTATGGGTAAGAATTAAGGGGAAGGCCAACAAGGCTGACATCCTACTGGGAGTCTGTTATCGTCCACCAAACCAGGATGAAGAGGTGGATAACTTATTCTATAAGCAGCTGGGGAATGTTTCAGGGTCACCAGCCCTTGTTCTGGTAGGTGACTTTAACCTACCAGACATCTGCTGGGAACTTAATACAGCAGAAAAAAGGTGGTCCAGGAAGTTCTTGGAGTGTATGGAGGATAACTTTCTATCGCAGCTAGTGAGTGAGCCCACCAGGGGAGGGACTATGTTGGACCTGTTGTTTGCAAACAGAAATGGGTTGGTGGGGGATGTGGTAGTTGGAGGCCACTTAGGGCATTGTGATCATAAAATTATAGAGTTCTCGATATTTGGTGAAATGAGGAAGAACATCAATAAGACTCTTACATTGGACTTCCGAAGGGCAGACTTTGGTCTTTTTAGGAGACTTATTCAGAGAGTTCCCTGGGAGGCAGCCCTTAAGAACAAAGGGGTCCAAGAAAGATGGGTGTGTTTCAAAAAAGAGATCTTGAAGGCACAGGAACAGACTGTCCCTGTGTACCAAAACATGAGTCGACGAGGCAAACGTCCAGCCTGGATGAGCAATGAGGTTTTGAAGGAACTTAGGAATAAAAAGAGGATGTATCATCTTTGGAAGAAGGGTCAGGTCTCTCAGGAAGTATTTAAGGGTGTTGCTAGGGCATGTAGGAAAAAAATTAGAGAGGCCAAAGCTCAGTTTGAACTTAGTTTAGCAACCCTTGTAAAGGATAATAAAAAATGTTTTTACAAATATATTAACAACAAAAGGAAGGGTAAAACCGACCTTTGTTCTCCACTGGATGCAGGAGGGAATTTAGTAACTGCAGATGAGGAGAAGGCGGAAGTGCTTAACACCTTCTTTGCCTCGGTCTTTATTGGAAAGATGGTTAGTCCTCAGGACAACTGTCCTCCTGTATCGGTAGATGTWGTCAGGGAACAGAATGATCCCCCTGTTATCCAGGAGGAGGCAGTCTGGGAACTGCTGAGCCGCTTGGATGTTCATAAATCTATGGGACCAGATGGAATCCATCCCAGGGTGATGAGGGAACTGGCAGATGAGCTTGCGAAGCCACTCTCCATCATTTACCAACAGTCCTGGCTCACTGGTGAGGTTCCAGATGACTGGAAGCTGGCCAATGTGACGCCCATTCACAAAAAGGGTAAGAAGGAGGATCCCGGTAATTACAGGCCAGTTAGCTTGACCTCAGTACCCGGTAAGGTTATGGAACAGTTTATACTGAGTGTCATCACGCAGCACTTACAGGATGGCCAGAGGATCAGACCCAGCCAGCACGGGTTTAGGAGGGGTAGGTCGTGCTTGACCAACCTGATCTCCTTTTATGACCAGGAGACCCGCCTGGTGGATGCAGGAAAGGCTGTGGATGTTGTCTATTTGGACTTCAGCAAGGCCTTTGACATCGTTTCTCACAGCATATTCCTGGAAAAGCTGGCAGCCCGTGGCTTGGACAGGAGCACTCTTTGCTGGGTTAAGAACTGGCTGGATGGCCGAGCCCAGAGAGTGGTGGTGAACGGTGCTGCATCCAGCTGGCAGCCAGTCACTAGTGGTGTTCCTCAGGGGTCTGTGCTGGGGCCAGTTTTGTTCAATATTTTTATTGATGACATGGACGAGGGTGTCGAGTCTTTCATTAGTAAATTTGCAGATGACACTMAGMTGGGAGCGTGTGTCGATCTGTTGGAAGRTAGAAGGGCACTGCAGAGAGACCTAGAACGATTGGATGGATGGGCAGAATCCAATAAGATGAAGTTCAGTAAGTCCAAGTGCCGAGTCCTGCATTTCAGCCACAATAACCCCCTGCAACGCTACAAGCTGGGGATGGAGTGGTTGGACAGTGCCCAGGCAGAAAGGGACCTGGGGGTACTGGCTGACAGCCGACTGAACGTGAGCCAGCAGTGTGCCTTGGTGGCCAAGAAGGCCAACGGCATCCTGGCCTGTATTAGGAACAGCGTGTCCAGCAGGACCAGGGAAGTAATTCTTCCCCTATACTCAGCACTGGTGAGGCCGCACCTGGAGTACTGTGCCCAGTTCTGGGCCCCTCAGTTCAGGAAGGAYGTTGAGAYGCTTGAACGYGTCCAGAGGAGGCCAACGAGGCTGGTGAGGGGCTTGGAACGCAAGCCCTATGAGGAACGACTGAGGGAGCTCGGGTTGTTTAGCCTGGAGAAGAGAAGACTCAGAGGTGACCTTATCACTCTCTACAGCTTCCTGAAAAGTGGCTGTAGTCAGGTGGGGGTTGGTGTCTTTCTCSAAGCAGCAACTGACAGAACRAGAGGACACAGTCTTAAGCTGCGCCAGGGGAAATATAGGCTAGATATTAGGAAAAAGTTTTTCACGGAAAGAGTGGTAAAGTACTGGAATTGTTTGCCCAGGGAGGTGGTGGAGTCACCATCCCTGGATGTGTTTAAAAAAAGATTGGATGTGGCTCTCAGTGCCATGGTTTAGTCGAGGAATTAGGGCATGGGTTGGACTTGATGATCTTGAAGGTCTCTTCCAACCAAGTGATTCTGTGATTCTGTGAGAGAAGGTGGGGTAACATAACAATGAACCAATGAGGGTAGGTGAGGGGAGGAGCAGGGGAACAAAGCCAATGGGGCATCGAGTGAGGGAGAACAATCCAGAACATAACCATAGAAGGGTACATAGATTTACAGGGACAAACCAACCAAATAGGGACACACGACACTGCAGAGCCTGGATGGGAGAGACCTTCCTTATTAGCAAACCTTAGGGGGAGATCTTGGAACTAGGAGTCTTTATCCAACACACAACACCTGGGCTCTCTGACCCATAACACCTGAGCTCTTTGGCCCCGCTGGCCCCTTGGTCACTTCTGYGGCTGGCCCTACCTCTGCGGCCTCTCTTGCTGCGGGCTCAGCCACCCCCACACTTTACGTTATTAGATATGGCTTATTTAAACAAATGCATGCAATAAACAGAAAATATCTAATTGATATTGTTTCAGCAAGGTCACACCTCTTAGAGGAGGATCAGCTTTCCCCTGCCTGTCTGTCTCATTAGATGCCTATTTGTCTAGAGCTTTAAGAATACTTGTGCTTCAAAGCAATTGAAGCAATCTTTTAGCAAAGTTATTATGTGTTTCAGATGGAAAATTTTGTATGTATTGGAATCATGTTTCTGAAAATAAGCTACACCAAGGGCTCATAAAATGGCAAATATTAACCTGTGCACATACAAGCAAAAATACATTCCAGAGCAATTTCTGTACCTGTGAACATGACCCATGGGGTTGTATCAATCGTAATGAAACCAGAGGTAAAAAAATAACGACATCCTCCCTGTTTTCAATTTGCATGACTTACTCCCCTACTGCTCACGCTGCTGGCTAAGACACCAAGTTTGTTCTTTGCAAATTCCCCTTCTAATCAGAACAACTTCTGAAACCTCTTTCTTGATGTACAAAGGAGATCAGAGATCTGGGCTATGCAGATGGATGTACCCCTGTCAATGTACTGTACTGGTGAAGTACAGTAGCATGCTCTGTCTCATCTGGGAAGTGAAACCACTTAAAGCACATGTAGCAATAACCATGCTGCAAATATTAGAATCCACATAATACAGGATTTGAAAGAGCAAAGGGATAATTTCATTTGTCCTTCTGCGTAGAGTTAGGCCTTAAAATCTCACTAGCATATGCCCTTAGAAGTCTCAGTTTAGGACTGATCTTCAGTCTCCACAGATAGTACACTAGAAGGGGAGGGTGGGGGGGTGTTCATATGAACCTAAACAATCTTCTAGAAACAGGTTTCTTCTTCCTCAGTTAGAATTCACTGTGCACCTTTTAGTAACCTCTCTATACTGGGAGATGGCTGTTGTGTATCTCAGCCTTTTGTCTTCTACAGTTCCTTCAGTCTTCCTTCATTTATTATTTTTAATCTCTCTGAAGTCTCTTTAACTTGACTGTATTTGAAGGTGGGGCATTCAAAACAGGATGCAGTACTAATGTAGGTCTCTCCCAAGCTGAATAAAGGTGGAATGACTGTCTTCTGCTTCTGACATACTGCAATTCCCTTCAATATATCCTAGACTATTTTTCAACAAAACCACAGATCATGGTCAATCGGTAATCTACTATAAATCCTAGGTCCTTTTCTGTCTCAATTTGTATTAGTTAATTTGATTTCTCCATCTAAGTGTGTGATTTTATACTTGTCTTCACTGCATATCATCTTGCTGGTTTAGGAAATTTCTTTTAATGCTGTTCCTGTCCTTGACTTAGCTACTTGTTAGGCGTTTGCAGCACTTGTGGTCTGGCAGTGAAAATAATAGTAGAATTATAGCTTGGATAAACCTGTGTAGGATAAACCTGTGTAGGATCAAGTGCCTCTCTCGGACTGTCAGGGAAACACACTGCGAGTACATTTTTCCATCCTATTTCCAGGTTCGGTTTTAAGATAAGAAGTCATACACAACAGTGGCTAATGTCTTACTGAAGTCAGTATCACCTGCTTTCTCTCCTTATTGATCCTGCGTGCCAGATATTCCAATGAAGATGGACAGAGCTGTAGTGTGACATCAGAGCTTTTCAGTGATTCTCAGGAGACTGGAATACAAGTCCCAGAGGTGTGTAAGAAGACATTCTTATCTGTGTAGAAGTCCAGAGTGCTTTGATCTTCTCAGTCTTTTTCCTCAGGATGAGAATGGCCTTCTGAGACATTATTTCCCTCTGTTAGAAGGATGTGGATGTCCACAGCTGTTTTTGAAGACATTATTTACATTCTTTAATGGAGTTATATCCTAACAGCACCAGTCGACATGAAAGACTGTTATACATGCATTAATTGTCAAATGCCAGAAGATGTGCTTGGAAGACCTAGGCAAGATGAAGTTTTCTCCAGAAAACTCTCTACAGATAATCCAACTAGCCCTTGTATAAACCATGTGAAATAAGAGGTAAGAAATATTTGTGATGTAGAGTGTGGCCCTGACAGAGTGTGTAGAGRACCTTGATTGATGTAAGCAATATGAGCCCTGAGATGGAGGGGGTTAAAGAAATTAAGAGTTACCTTAGTAACCCAAAGTTATACTGTATAAGGCCATCTTAGTGGGAGGGGATGTTCTAACTCACAGTGACTTGTGAGATCTGTGTTATTTGTTAACAAGCTGTACCAATTTGTAAAGTGGCCTATCACAAGCATTTGTTTTAACTCTAAAGATTCTCCAAGTCTTTATGCTCTTTGATAAATGATGGTGTCAGTCATTTTTGTGTCTGTCTTTGATTCATTCCAGGCGTATATAATCCTTACCATTAGATGCATGTATAAAAAAAACCAAGATGAATCTGGTTGCCGTTGATTGGCATATTATTCCTAATGTGTACCATTAGGTCATGTTCTTCTTGAAGAAGATGTAGCTTCTAGTTGGAGGCCAAGAAGCTAAGAGGTAGTTGGGGTCAGGGAATGGCAGCTGCCGCTGTGAGTCGTGTCAGAAATCGTTGGAATCCCCTATAGTAACACATTCACATTAAAATATCAATACTATTGCTGTTGATTTCGTCAAAAGCTAAGGTGATCTTAACTACTATGAGCACAACTGTTATGTGACTGGCCTGCAGACTTTTATAGGAGTGGATTATACTGTGTTTGGTGTTACAGTCCTTTCTGTGCTAAATATTCTTGAGAGTTGCTTCAGTAGTTACTTGTCTTTTCTAGGAGCATGAGGTCCACATGATTTTTTCAAGCATATTGTGAACATATGTAAGCATATTACTCAGACTGTTTAGTGCTCAGTAGAAAGATAATGTTCCTTTTAATACTATGGAGACATTAATCTCTAATGCTTTTTGAGAAAACCCTGTAACTTGTGATTAAATTTGCTTTCCTTAATATATCAAACTCTGTAAATTTGTATAAAAGGTACCTAGATCACAAGCACTGTTTTCTTTATTTTTAGGCAAAATAAAGATAGGAAAACTAAAGAGTTTCCATCAGTTTGAAAATATATGTACTTTGACTGAGGGTCTGTGGTTGCTAAAACAATGTGAAATTTTAACAGACTGTTTAAATTATGGTTACCATATGAGGACATTTAAAGTGGAGCTGACCTATTATTAATGTCTGTCCTATTTGCTCCCTGGTAGTTCAGAAGTTAAATGTATTGGTTTTCAGCATAGAGAAGTTTTAAAGTGCTGTATCAGTTTTCATCATAAAAATTCCAGACTCTGTACCACCCATAAAGATGAATAAAGATTTTAATCATTCTATGGAAAATTCAGCAAGTTAAATGTAATCTTCTTAAGAATAGGTAATACAATTTTAAGAAAAGAAAAGTAAATCTTATTCAATAACCACAACTAGTTTTGCAAAAGAAAAATCATCTTTGAAATCATTATCATGACACTTGAAATGTCCTCTGAAGAAATTCAGTGTTGTAGAATGTTTCTTATTGCATGGAACTTTGTTGCTTTCACACAGCAGAAGATTTTAAGATGCCTTAGAACTATATATATGCTATCTATTCTCATTTGCAGGATTGATTAACCATATTTTCATTATTTGGGGGTATTTTGAGTTCTCTTAATTGGTTTATTTTACAGCAACCCATCAGCTACCATCTTCTCCTCCTCAACAGACAGACTCCAATGTGTTTTCAGAATCTGTTCATCCACTTTTCACTTCTCCCTGTGGCTCCTGCACTAAATGCAATCCTTCAACTTCTGTCATTGATCAAGTTCTTCCCTTCTCTCAGTCTCCCCTAAAATTCTTTCCTCTAGCTCTTTCCTTTCATTCAGTTTCAGTTTTCAGCTTCTTTCCACCTAATCTCTCCATACCAAAAGCCCTCCCATGCTTCCAACAGAGACTTCTCCAACCCTTTTCTGCCACAATTGCCACATCATTCCTGCCTTTTGTTAAGGCTCCCTCCCACTGCTGCTTCTGCTATATTAGTTTGTTAGGATCCATGATCTGTATTCAATAATGGAGGATAGTGTTAGCTGAAATTTAGCTAGATGAGTAAAAAGAAAATCTTGACCTTATTTCTTGAGAATATTTTCCTCAATGCGATAACTCAGTTTGGTAATAAAACACATTCTTCTCTTCTTGTATTAGCTAACACATGTAATTCGGTTTTTAAAAATGTTGCATACATACGTGTAAGACTGAAACAGCATGCAGAACAAATTTCATACTCAGTGCAAAGAAGCTCAACAAAAACATAATTAATGCAACACAATGTTTGAGATTTTAAGCCAACAAAAGCCAGACCATTTAGAGCTAAGGTTCCCATAGCAACCTTATTCTGTCTCCTCCTGTGTCTGTGTGATAGGGTCTTTTTTTTACATGACCACATATTGCTAGAGAATGGGCTGTATTATTCCATAAATAGAACATCAGTTTACTAAGTGAGTTAACTACATAAGATTTTGTCAAATTCTATATGTCTTCAAAGGAAGCTATATCATTGTGGCTTGTAGAGCTACTATACGTATATAAATACTGGAAGAAATTTTTGCATAAGCTGCAACATGTTGTTAAAACATCATTAACATAAATCCTGCCCGCAAGTGAATTTTTGGCATATTTTTAGTTTCCCAGTTATCTATTTCCCTGTGTATAAAGGCTAAATAATTATGGGAGGAAAATTGTTGGTATTTAAAAAAAAATAATAAAAGGAGACTCTTCAATATTAAGTAATTATATTCCAGAGTAGGCAGCTGCATAAAAGCATGTGGAAATTCAAAAGGGGCAGACTTCAGGGCCTGAAATCATAGCGTTTAACTGTAAGCACTTAAAAAAAGGGACCAAATTTATGTATACACCTTGCGATTTCTCTACAATTTAGGGAGCATCTGCAAACAATGATTCAGTCCTCCTGAGATGTGATGTGCCCTCTGCCTGTCTTACTCTACTGACGATACAGTATGCCTGGGGAAACCAGTCAAGATTCCTTCCTTGCCCAATTTGTTGCTTCAAGTAGGATAAATCCAAGCTGTGTTGTCCAAGAAAAAGGAATGAGATTTTCAGATAATTCTAAGTACCTAATGTTTCTTATGGGTTAGATCCAGGAGTCTCCCCGAACTACACCGATACCAATGTCTGAACTGGTCATTTCACATTCACTTGACAATACAGATGTGTTCTGGATTAGACAACACAGACCACCTCTTTCGAGTAGATATGAAATAGTACTGTGATTATTCAGGGTTTACATTCATTGCAGAAAGACAAATTATACATTTTTTTAAACAAGTATTAAAGTGATGCAGACAGTAATACCTGATTTATATATAAAGACAGTTGGAAGAACTTAATTTCATTTATGTGTGTATTTGAACCAGCAGAGAGAGTTAACATTGTTTTGCGTATTTACATTCTTCAGTTGTGGGATTTTTGATACAGAACTGTCTCAGAGAACCTAGAAATATATTTTTATATTTCTATATGTATTAGACATTGGATAATGTTCCTCAGTACTCAGCTCATGAGTTTTGATTTCTACTTCTGGATGCTGGGTCAGGCACTGCAGCTCAAAGGTAATCAAACCCTAAGTTTTTTGTTGAACCTGGATCAAGGTGAAAAAGTTGAGATCCCTGGTAATTTTTCTGTACCCTTGAAATGTATGTTTGGAATTGGAAGTGTTCTATGTGGCACTGATAAAAATCTGTGACAAACCAGATGGCAGTCTGTTAATTTGGAGATGATTTTAAAACAAGAATAATACAACGAAGAAAAACAAGGAATAGCAGTGAAATACTCCGGACACAAAAGAGAAAAGTGTCATCCATTTCCTCAGCTGGGCTGCAAAATACATTTTTCCGTATTCAGTTTCTTAGTAAAAAAGACCTACAAAGAAGACCTGGTTAATGTTCTGGCAGTTGTTAGAAGCCAAGCAGGTGAGTACTGTTGGCGTTTAACCACTGTTAGCTCTGAAGAAAACTGACACTCAGCAATTAGATGACTGGCAAATCTCTGAAGTATCTGCTTTCCTGTAATAATATAGAGACAACAACGAGACAATGTGTCCAAATAAAGGTGAGTAGCAGTCTGAAATATTGAACAGTTCCCCAGGGGTGTAATAATAAGGAACTATTCAAGTAATATCCTCTTTCTCACAGGAATGTTACAAAGCAGTAATCACACTGTGCTCTGCTTGATTAAATTTTTTTTGACATTTAATTATAAAACCTTCGTTGAAGATAGTAGTGAGAGAAAGTTAMGTTTTTTTACACTCAAACGAAAAAACAAATGCATGAGATCCTAGGAATCTGAATGCCCAGAATGAGAAGGTTTCTTCTAGATACAGTTTGGTAAGGCAAAGTGAGGAAATGGCTCAGATGAAAACACGAACAACAAGTAGAAACATGATGGGGAAAAATGCTGGAGAGTTTGAAGTGTACAAGTTTGTGACTGCTGTTAGAAGTCAAGACTTACATGTCAGAGAGAAGGATGAAATGGTTTCTCATGCTATGAACAGGGTAAGTTATCTAAATCCTCGTATGCCCAGGGAAGTACAGTCTTGCAAATTCTCTTGGATAAATGTAGAAGGAACAGGCATATTTGACTTCCTAACCACTTTGTCCTCCTGGTTGAAACAGTTCAAAACATTCCCTATAGAGTTAACTTGCATGACAAAGTCCACAGCCARCAACATATTATTTCCTTTTCTCAGACAGGAATAACTGCAGCTCCTCACTCGGAAGGAGAGCACCCAGGCATCAGCCTCGGCTGGTGTGTGAGRAACAGCATGCTTGTGAACTGGCTGTATCCTGGGACAAGAACTTCAGTAGCCCTGAGGGTCCACAGGCAAAAGTGTTGTTTTCTTACGGGCTGTTTTTTTTAGGTTGATTATATTTTTAAATTTCTTCACACATGGTTACTTACAGGCTCACAGCAATTGCCTGGAGAAAGTGAATTTTGAAACAGGGCAGGGAAGCATCTTACAAAAGTCACCTGTCAGAGGAGTCTTCTGGTGGGRTTTTCCTGAGGCAGGTGAAGGTCGTATCCACTCCCAGCAGCTGCCCCACGTCTTCAGAACTGCTGCTTCGGTGTCTGCCAGCCTGAGGCGTACGAGAGCCCTGAGTGGGCACTGCCTTCCTCCCCGCATGTGTAAATGCTGGAAAGTCGGGCAGTCCCTCAAAGAAGGGCTGCACCTTGTTGGTGAAAAAGGGGGAGGAAAGATCTTTGTCCGAATGTAAAAATGTGCTCGTGACCGTCTAGTGAAACCTGGGCTTACAGCTGTGGTTAAATATAGACACCGTGTTACTGGTTGCTGTGTTACTTGAAGAGAGCAGTTTGCAAATCTAGAGAACATATGCATTATTTTCAGTTGAAAACTCACAGCCCTCTTCTTTTTTGCTTAAGCAGCAGGTCAAACCACTGTTGTTTTGCTCAAGCTGTTTGTTATGAACTTCATAAGCATCATTTCCCTACTGTTATTCATCATGTAGGATATTTGTAATATCTTTCAATATCTATTGGTCATAGCACTTAGATTACTATAAATAATAGTTGAGATATATATATATATGATACTAGTATTGCAAACAACAAATGCAGTATTTCAATTTCTATAAAACAGTAGTAACCCATAAACAAAAATTGTACCAAAGGATATGTTAAATTACCCACAATTTATATGTAAGAAGAGCCTACCTGTAAGAAGAGCCTACCACCAAGGGTAAGTGCAAGGAGACAAAATTAGCTTTATCATCACCATTTGCCTGTCTTTGGCCACGAAGGTCTTCTTTGATGCTTTTACACTCCAGGTGTATCATCTGCAGGACATTAACAAGCCATAATGCCATGGGAAGTGTCAATGTGTAAGATACCACAGAAGGCTTTGGAACAATGTAATGGCTTTCTGATACAGATCTCTTTGGTTTAAGAAGTAAACACCACTTTTCCTTAGATGAAGTCAGAAACTGGCAATTTACATTTCAGAGGTAAAAGTTTGTGGATGCCTTTGTCCAGCAGAGATTAGGATCAGCTTGCCAGAGACCTACCATCARTGGTTGTCTGAGGCATGCCTACTTCTTAACTGGACCTTCTGATGCAATAATTACTATTCTGTTTGCAATAATAATGTAACTTTTAAATAAGATGTTTCCTCGTAGATCCAAACAATAAAGATCAGCAATGAGGTATCAGTGCTGTGAGGTACACTAGCCTGGCAGCATGAGATAAATGAACACTTAAGAGTACTACTACAAAGAAAGCTGAGAAGCAGCAGTCAGCAGGGGAGAGGAAAACCCAGTTTTACTTTTGCTCAATTTTAAATTTATCACTAGTACAAAATCTTGAAAGAAGTTGGTAAAGGTAATTCATTCAAGTTTCATACAGAAGCAGTTGAATGCAACAACTCTTTCAACTGTGGGAGCAAGGAGTCAGTATACCCCGACCTGGGAGGGGGAAGATAATGAGAATGAGAATACATGAGAAAGGACCAAGATATCCAAATAAAGCTTTTAAGTCCTTCAGCAGGACCAGCTGGTGAATGTTTTGGAGAATTGGACAATTTATTTGGGYGACTAAAGATGAAGTCAGAAAATTAGTACTTGGTCTTAGTTTGTGTTTTAGGAGACAGCTGCATAATACAGATAATACTGACTGATGTTTGTAAATGTGTGGATGAAGCCAGATATTATTAAGAACAAAATATCTCACATATATGTAATCTCAAAATATTTACCCTTAGAAGTAAGAATTATATAATCTCAAAATATTTGCCCTTAGAAGTAAGAATTCTCCTATAAATTCTATTATAGAAATAAATGTCTGTTATAGCTACCTGGCCCCTGAGAAGTCAGTCTTTGAACTATTCACATCTTCTAATGCCTTGAAATTCTCCTAAAAATTAAGAAATACAGTTACCCTCACTTAAAGAAACGTAAGCACAGACAGGTTTTGTCTTTCACGTTTTCAGATGAATGCAGAACTGTAGTCTACATCTGAGCAAGAACTCTGTCGTTCTTTTATGTTTAATGGAGAGAAATAAGCACTTCTAACGTATGACTCATTTGAGATATATTTAGCTATCTACTTTAGAATGAGATGAACTGCTTCCTTAAATCTCCTATTTCTTTTCATTTACTATAAAGGGTATCTAGATGTCTAGCTCAGATGTAGATTTCTGTAGTGTAGGAGTCCCTGTCTGAATAGATGAATGGTGTCCTGACAGACTTCCCGGAAAATACAGGCTGGCTATCTGCGTTTCTGAATCACAGATACATCCCTAGTCTAAAAGAAGAAAATACTGGATAATGTTAGATTTCTGTGCCCTCTGCAATTGTCTTGATTAATTTAAATTTTTATTCCTTTCCTCACTGATTTTTCTGGGCAGCTGTAGGAATGAGGCCTACTGCCATGAAAGATGCCATGAGATATATGACAGGATTACCATGGGTATGATGGCCTGCTGATGGGTTTATAGGTTATCAGGCACAGGCCAAATGACCCTTATAACTCCAATGGAAATGAGAGTGATGCTAACCTGTCAGGGTTACACCCTTGGGCAAGACCCACAGCCTTTGTAATCTCTTTTTGTAGCTCTTTTAGATATAAATACTCTTCCCCTCCCTTCGCATTTATGGTGGTGGTAACAAAATATTTGACTACAGTCTCACTTCCACTTCTCCCGAAAGTATAAACTGGCATTTGAAATCCTCCATGCCAGAGGGTGAGAATATGACCACCTTGCAGACAAGTTGATGGGCTTGCTCCTCTCTCCTCCACGAAGCAGGGACACCTTTTTGTTAAAATTTGCACCTCCAACTGTGTTGGAGTATACTTGTGAGCACTTGTACATGGCACTATACACTTCTATTTTGTAGGTCTACTGAATCTGTCACCAGCAGTCTTGGTTGTAATAATAAATAAARCTTAGCTGCACCCAAACACCTCCAGTCTTCTACAACTAGCTGGAAAGCAAGGGGTTGTCTTCTGCCAAATTTCTGTGCTCTTAATGCAACAGCAGGTTGTCCTCTAAGGCTTTTGGACCCTAATTAATGTTCAGAATATGCCTCCATGTCAGGCTGTGATTAGACAAAGTCTTTCTGTGCTGGTGCTGAAAGCTGATTCAACCTGACACTGCAAGTGTTCTGAGCCTGCCGAGAGTGCGCACCCAGGGCCTGGCCTGGCCAACTGACCATGCCAGTGAGTAGCCTTGTTAGCCCTGGCATGGCACGACCCTTACTGCGCTCACACATCTCTTGATCAGCACAGAACAGAGAGGGCCTGTCTAAAATAGCCACGTAGGCAGAGCTGCAGAACACTTCCATCTGCCTTTTTGCAGCTGCACAGTCTGCTGCTCATCAGATTAGGATTATGACTGTGTGATAGGGTAGATCATTGCATACATATTTCTTCTCTGTGATCTTACTGAATACACAACTCTAAAGAAAAGAGCGTCCAGTTTTCTAGATAAGAGCCAAAATATGGTGTAACACTGGTGTGAGTAACTAGTAACTAACAAGAGCTATTTTTAAACTTGCAATCAGAGTAATTAAGATTAGAGGAGGTCCTATAATGGGCAAAGGACATTATGTACAGTCATTGGGGTGTAGTAAGACTAAAATTCTCCAATGAGGTGGCTTTTACAAAAATGATGTGTTAATCTCCTCAGGAATTTCAAGTGACAACTACATCTCATGCAGTCTGCATCTATAATCATTGCATCCACAGTATTATTCTCCTTTTTTATTAGCTTCATCACTGTGGAAACAGCTATATGACATTTTCCCTTAACTGTTATCTCCTGAGAACAGGGAACTTAGACCAAATTCTTTCTTATCCTGCCTAACAGAGATCTCATTTTACCTGTGGAAGCAGCACCTTCAATCAATTTTAGTTAGGACTTCTCCCTTCTGTCATCTCTGGAATGAAAATTTTTCAACTCATGAAAACGTGTTGTTATGGTATTTGAAGAATTTAAATACAAAATTTTAAGCAAATGTAAAAACTTATAGTCTACTTCTCTGTGCTTCAGGGTAAAGTGGAAGAGTGTCCTTCCACAAGATGTTTACAAAGTACATTAAAGGATTATGTTTGTTTGATCTTTCATTACCCTTGTAATGTTGAAATTGAAGAATGATCCTACAAATTTTTGAGGGAGTATTCTAATAGTGACCTGATGAACAGCTCCTAAATATGTTAGTAGTTACAGTCTTGGCTTTTTAAACTACGTATGTAGAGTAATCAAAGAGCAAAGCTCCTTAAAAATTACTTTGTCACCTTTTCAAATCATCCTTTTAGAACTATAGTTTTAGGTGGATGAATTGCAGCTGGAAATGCTTCCTTTTTAGGAATTTAGTCTTGTCCAGATTGTGCCATTAACATACAACAAAAATATCCCATCTTGATAGTCTTGATCTTAAAAATAGGCTAAACTAACTAACTAATGAAACTATGTAGGAACGGTTCACTCTTCAAAAGAATTAACAAATCTTGTAAAATACCCTGTCATATCACTGAACTCTGATACAAGGAACCACAGTATTAGGATAAAACTAGCCAAATTAGTATATGACATCAGGAGGTAGAGTGCTGTTTGGTGACAAACCTCTTCTATGCCTGGCATTTAGAGGCTGTGTTATGATGGACTTTTAGCAGGCTGTATTTAGTCATGCTGTATTTTCGCAATAGCATCAAGAAGCTTTGAGATAGCTAGATAACTGATTAAAGTTTCACCTAATGAACTCTTAATTAAATTTTTTAGTGGAAAGTCTCCAGATTTTATTAATCTAGCAATTTCTGTTAGTCTGCCACAAGGGGGCAGATTAGTGCTATGGAGCACTATAACTTTTTCCCCCCTGCTATGAGCAGTACCATTCAGCAACCTACAAGAGAATGTTCAAACTCATCACTCGGGAATTCTCAAAATACATTGTTGTCTACAGTTTGATTTTTTTAATCAATATTGAATGATAAGGGGTTTATTTAAATATGCTCATTCTGGGGGATTGTATTTGTAAGTTTTTAATGCAAGAAATGAAATTAAACTACATTGTCGTGGATTTTCCATTCTACTCACTACTCACATAGTGTTCAGTCAACCACTGAAAATTATTAGCTATTGCCACTTTTATAAATTTGATAACTTAAAAATGCAAATGAGAATGATTTGATTAATTAAGTTTGTTTTCAAAACTTCTAACTCACAGTTTCTGGTAATCATGTGTTAATACTTTGTAGTACCCTCTAAAAATAAAATTTATTTATGAAGATAAATTAAACCAGTAGAAATTTAGTTCCATAAATAAACCCCTTTCTTAAAAAACCAAATCTTTATTGTCTCTTTTACCCTTGTTATGGAATTCAAAGTAGCAGCATCCAAAATTGTTTATGTTACAATTAGATCTCACTATGTTTACATATTACTGAAGAAGGAATAGTGCTCCAGTTTACAGATGTTTCAAGGTAAGTCTGTGCTCAAGACCTTAAACACTTAGCACAAGCTAGTGTCTAAGTCAAACAAGCTGCTAAAGGATCCCCGAACTTTGACCTAGAAAATAAACAACCAAAATTAGCTTTGTGTACCAGAGAAAACCAGTAAGAATTCCACTGAATTCACTGCGTGCTGTAAAAATAAAAATATGTATTTCTGTTAAAATTCTGTTGTAGCATTTAGACTATTTTCTGTGCTGAGCAGTTTTAGACTGAACATGCACTGTAGTACTTTGTTTGACACTTTTAGAACATATTTATGTTTTAGAATGAGCCTCATTTTTAATACTTATGATTCTAAAAAATAAGTATGTAAATAATAAATAAATAAATTAAGGAGCTGCTAAAAGAATAAAGATAAAAGTATCTTCCACTTCTAACCACATGTAACAGAATTGTTACCAGTGTCACCTGCTGAAAAGAAAATAAACAAGCGGTGATGAATCAAAGTACATCTAACTGCACTTCAGGGAGTAATTTCACAAAAATACACTGTCTTCTAGACCTTAGCGTGCAGCTTAGTCTGTACAGACAGAATCTTCTATGTGCAAAACTCTTAACAAGCAGGTACAGTTTTAAGCACTTGCCCTCTAAGTATGTGCAAAAATGAGATCCTTCAGAAGGTTATAGTTTGATAACAAATAGTGTCTTTACAAGGTAAAAGCAACCCATTTTCAGTATCAGGTCTCCTATGTAAGACAAGATGAAAAAAAGAGAACCTTATTTTTAGCAGAGTTGCAATTAATCTTTACAAGAGGGTGGCAAGATTTTTTTTCTGAAATAAGATGTCTCAAACAAAATAAAAATAATCTGAGCCTGAAACTGAGATCACATGTAGAAAATGTCAGCTCAGATGTTTAAGGTATGAGAAGGTAGAGAAAATAGAATCTAGCTGGTAATTTCACATACTGTGTATGTGTATATATATATATATATATGTGGTGTATAAATATATATATGGTGATAAAACCTCTGTCAAAGGAAATGGCATTTGATTAAAATATCTGACATATTAAATTCTGATGACAAATTCAAACACAAATTATTTAAATGGGATTATATATCTTTATATGTATAGATACACATCTTCAAATGTTTGGATTTAGTACAAATGAGCAAATGCCATAGATATCTTTTCTCAGTCTRCGGGTCATATGTACGTGGGATGGAGTACAGAGTGGTGATTGTTCTAAGATCAAATGAAAGACATTACAAAGCCTTGTTGTTAAAATTTATGCTTTATTTTTAAAAGAGCAGGATGTCAACTTGYCTTTGCCTTTTTCTACGTAAGAACAGCCTTATTTACATTTCTATAATTGTTTTGTATACTTTTTGTATTTATAAGAGCCCCATGGTAATAGTTAATGAGAGAAACAGAAATTTATTTACTCTGCCAAATATTTATTCCGTGCTGCCATTACTCCTACTGGTAAATCTGGTGTGTACTGACCTTATTCATTGTGTCCAGGACATTATGTAAGGGAAAAATATGCATAATATTATTGTGGAAAGTACATCCCACACTTAACAGAATCAAAGTACTCTTTAAGACATTTTCTAGAATCTAACCGGAGCTACAGACCAGATGGCAAGCATTCAGCATACTGTGTTTGCAAATTTCAGCTGCGTCCTTTAAAATCTTTCTGGATGTGAATGGACTTTTTACTTTCTATGTGTGTCTGATCTTTTCACTTGGATTTTGAATTTGGTAACAAACKAGAATGACAAGAAACTTTTGGAAAACAATGACAAAGGCAATGGTAAGAAAGTGGGTTTCTTTAATTCAGTTTTATATTATAGTATTCCTAGAATTCAAATGTTGGTAAATTGATTTTGAATCTTAATTCAGTGGAAAAATGGATCTGTTGCTTAATACCTTTTCAAACGTTGACCTTATATCAAACACAGTATGAAAGAAGACCTGATGTCATTTATACAGTTGTTAAAGGTTATGTTGTTTTACTTGGATTTTTTGACAATATATACTTATATATACATATGCATATATGTAAGATGCGTGATAGTAAGATATTTAGTAAATTTATACAGTTAGAAAAAATAATTTCATAATAACTTCTAATTTTTAGGAAGGTATTTTTATCAGTTTTACTGATTTCGTGGCAAAAGATTATACATTTCTACAGGAAGGCAGAGGTCACACAAGTGAAAGATTTGACTTGATTTGATTTTGTTCTGTTTTGTTTTGTTTTGTTTTCTCAAGAACTATTTTCATATTTTGAATTATGTTTCCTGAATGTTCCCCATCCTGAAAATTGTAATGTGTGTTTAGCAGTTTAAACTAAACAAAGACTGAAGCTCTGTACCACTAGATGTCATCCTGTAGTCATTGAGGATGTATGGAAAGGAGCAGACTACTAATAACCCACATTGATGATGTGAAAATTGGTAGAAAATTGAAAATGGATGCACCACTACAAATACTTTTGGTTTCAGGTAGCAATAAAAACATGTCATACAACTTTTAAAGGTATCAGTGTAAGGCCAGGACATACAATATATTTGAATATTGTTTTATTAACAGCATGCCAGTAATTGCTAGCTTCTTAACTCAGACTAGCAGTACATACACACTTAAAATGATTTCTGAGAATTTTAATAATATTAAAAGTGGGGACAGATGACATTGTGAGTGCAATGYATTCATACAATCTAAGGTTTCTTCTGCAATGCCACCATTTTTATCCAATCCTGATTTACTGCTACAGATGGGTTTCACTTAAAACCCTGCAGATGAATAACTCGAAATTCTAATGATGTTCAACACTCATTTCCAGTTAGGAATTTTGCAAATGTTCCCCATATTTAGAATGAGACTAACTCCTGGAACCAATTATTCATGAACTTCACTGTGCTTGAAATCCAGTCTCAGGTCCAAAATTTGCTGCCTCAGTGTATCTCTACCAACAGTACTGTGGCCCCTGGGACTTTTTTTAACAAAGCCTATTCAGTTTTTCAGCCTATTTGCTACGATGGCTTTGTAATGAGGGAAAATATCCATGAGAAGCTAATTTTCCAGTGCTTCAGTTCTGCAGACAATGCCTGAAGCCCAAAGGCTCGTCTTGTTAGTGATGGCCCCAATTCTGACCACTTCTCTCAGGCATAGAGCTCTTGCTGATTCACCTTTGTAAATTAAAGCAAATTTAGTTTTTAAATTTCTCTCATGGATTTTGATAAAAATTCAAATTTCACTTATCTGTATCTGTAAGCCTTGTTTAGACATGTTTTTAGTTAAGTTCATAAAAAATTTCTTATTTCTTACTTTCATTAAATTTCCTGTTGGTGATGGTGTCAGCATGGAGTGGACAGTCTTCAGGGCTGTTCATGGTGGAAAACCTCAATTTATGGCACTAGTCTCTTCCAGGTCCAGGGGGCTGTCAAAGTTTGTGGACAGTTTTTTTAGTGAATGCCTGAGTAGTCAAACTTGTAAGTGGATCACTACAGGAAGAAGCTTTCTATCCTGTATGCTTTTAATATTTGTCATCAGAATATGTGAGCAAAAGATAAAAAAAATATGTAATTTTGAGTTTAATTCTTTTTAGAATTAACCTAATAAATTTTTATTCAAATAAGGTATAATAAACATAGTCTGTTCTTTCACCAGTCACACTCACTCCCTCTACATTGGATGGTATAGTAGAATAAAGTTAATATATTATATAGTGTACTGTGACATATATATATATATATATATATATATATAAAAAAAAGTGTATTTTATATACCATGGTAAGTCTGTCATGGTAAGCTACCAACTTTGGTCTGTCTGAGGTAGTTTATTTTCTTTTCTTCCTTCCTTCCTTCTTTCCTTCCTTCCTTCCTTCCTTCCTTCCTTCCTTCCTTCCTTCCTTCCTTCCTTCCTTCCTCTTTGTTTCTTTCTTCCTTTCTTCCTCTTTCTTTCTTTTGACAAGAGTATCTAATCTGAAGTGTTTTCAGGAATCAGATTTCTCACAGGTGCACTCCTTGTTTGAAGGGTGATTGTTTGGTTTCTTTTTCTGAACAATAATAAAATTAAGTATTTCTGTGTAACCACTATTAGCGTCCTGAATTACTCTCAGAGCTGTGGGATAGAGTTTAAGCAATATTTTCATGTTATAATACACTAAAAAGTTGCAATGTGAAGTTTGTTAAACTGACACAGCTAGACAAGTATCAAAAGTTAATCAAGGAACTGCCATGCTGGTTTTTTAACAAATGGTGCGTTGCTGTTTTAGCATGAAGCGTACCACAGAAAGAATCAGAAACTTTAGAAGCTGTGGGCAGTCCAGGGGAATGTGTATCTCTGTGATTCCATTTTTTTGCAAAAGTCAGGTGAAAGCTGACCTAATTTTGTTGGTAGCTGAACAGAAGACAAACCTGTTTACATTCCACAGGAATTAATTTCATGATTGTGGTGAAGTCAAAGAAGAGGAATTTGGGAGGGTTTGCTCATTAGTGATCTTTCTGAGCAACATTTCAGTGCTTCTTCTTTTCCTTCTATGTGCTTCATCTCATCTATTTTTATTTAATTCAAACAGTATAGAAAACAAAAATTTGTCTTTGTTTCTGAAGTTGTTCTTCCTAAATAGGGTTTGCTATACTTGAGCTTAGTTTGTTGTTACAAGGAAATGTTGTAATATTTATAAAATTCTAATTTGTGAAGATAAGGATGTTGAAGAATTATTAAAAATATGGCAAATTTATTCTGCTGCCTTCTCTCTAACTTATTCATTGAATAAACCTGAGGTGAGATCTGGGATCTTAGAAATACTTACATAAAGGAATAGAGAGATATTGCTATTCAGTTCTATAAATGGGTTTGGAGTCCCAATTTATATTTTGGGACTAGATTTTGTCATTTGTGGAATCTCTCAAAAGTACAGATCTCAGTATTTGTGGAGTAATGTGTTTTTCCATACATTCTTGTCATGTATGCAGGAAAAAAATCCATGATGGAATAAAAGGACATGCACTAGCTAGGATTAAATAAAAAAAAACCCCTGGTAATCAGTGTTAACAAAAAAAGAGTGACTAAACCGTCAGATATTATTCTCTAAAGTTCCTCCAGCTTCTGTCCATGACCTGAAGACAGTAGTGGAAGAACCTCTTCCCACAGTGCCCCTGTAAATAAATGTTTTCCTGGTTTTGATAGAGAGAGATCTCAAATTAAGGGGATGCTGCTGTTCACTGGGAAGTGAATCCCTTTTTCTTTAGGATGCAGTGTTTTCCTAGGGGTGACTAGTCTTGCCTATGTCCTTGCCAGCACAGTGGAGACTCTCTTTGTGCACTCAAGTGCTACTAACTTTAGACTCTGGCCATCTTTTGCCTTGTCTTTCTAGTGTACTACAATCAACTACTGGTAACTCTCTTAGATCCAGGAGGAAAAATGTGTAGCAGGGAGCTGGTGAGCATTCTTTCCTGCCATTCTAGTAAAACTTCTCATATGTATCTCTCATTCTACACTTATCTCAGTTCCACCTCTGGCATCCTGATGATTTGGAGATCAGAAGTTTGATTGTCCAGGAGTACTGCATAGATTACCAACTACACTTAAGGGCAGTGGTTTTTCCAGGTTTGCTTTGTCCCATTGGTTTTAGGTCTTCCCATGGTGGGAAAGGCTTGTGAGATTCTGCGTACTGTGCAGGACCCACTTACTGCTACTCTGACTCCGTACTGCTGCCTRGTGCACTCCATTACCTCTAAGACCTACCCCAAAAAAGCTGGTGAGCAAACGCAAAAGGGTTTTTTTGTGTATTTTTCTCTATTTTTTTGTGTACTTCCTGAAGGATTGTAGAGAATATTTCCTTCATAGTTTGAGCACAGTGATTAGTCTGATCCTATGAGTGCAAGATATACAATGGTTACATGTGTGGAATCAGATGGAAGGCAGACATTCTGGCTGCCCATCACCTTTACTGTACATGGAGATGGGCTGCCCATTCCTTTCTGTTGCTTCCTTTCAAAAAGAAAATGTTTTTAAGACACAATATTTGTACAACATTTTGGCCTGTTAGAGATGAGTGGTGCCTTCAGATGGGTATCAGCTTCTTGAGTTAAAGTCTTTCCCTCAGGCCTGTGTAAACCTAGAGTCTTTACAGTAATCAGTGTTCACAGGAAGCTACTTCCTGAAGTGTAATAGTTAACTGGCTTCAATTAYCAGTGGAGGAAGCTAGTTAAAATCCCTTACTAATTTGCTTTATTATTTCTCATCGTATTTCTCTTCTGACGTTACAATAATCCATGAGCATGTCTTTTGCTTTAATGGTTGTTGAAGTTTATTTAGAAGTTTGAAGGCAAATTGCTTTGTTACATGTCTTTATATATATATATGTATGAAAAAATATAAAATCTCCCTGTCTGCACCTCAAATTGCATCTAGGTGGCCATCTCTTGCTCTATGTGACATCCCGTGTTTTTGTTATGCATGGTAGAAATAAACTTCAATGCAGTTAAAGGCTTGAAACTCACATTCCTATGAAAAGTGTTTGTTAATCTTGGATTTGGAGAGACTTACATTTAACAATGTATGTCAGCTGGTAGTGTAAGCCAAACTGATTGCACAAAACGGTTGTTTATGTCTAGTTAGATTCTTAGACTGTCCTCATCACTGAAACTTCTGCACTTCTACTAAAATATATTGGGTGCACTAAACTGCCCATACCACGTCTTCACTGGTTTCTTTTCTTGTCCACATCAGGACTCTTTTCTGTTTTCTTCCCTCTCCTGGTTAGACTATTTATTTGTCTGTATCTGTGGAGCTTTTTTTCCGCTTATTTGTCAGCCTATTGCTTAACAGAGAAGTTGCAATTCTACTAATATTAATGGTAAAGGATGCAGAGCTCTTCTGCATCAAGTTTTGCTCCTTTGACTAGCAAGCAATTCTTCTGGGGTTTTTTGGTCTTATAGAGCACTACAGCCATATGAGACAACCCAGCCATATCTTTCAGCTACAACAGCATTAATATTTTCTTCAGGTGCTCAGGTTCTGCTTCAGTACTTTGTTACCCTCTGTTGAGAATGATTTATTCTACTTGTTTTGCAATGTTTTTCTGATTTGTCTTGGTTTAAAATGGCCATGTGGTTCTATTCTCTTTGAGTTAATTCCCAACTATGTCACTAAGGTCTGGAGACTAATAGCTTTTTTATTTATTTGTGTTTTTCTGAAGGGTAAACTGTCCCTAAAAGAGTCTTGATGAAGGTGATGATGCCTTGGAGATTCGTTATTTGCTGGGAATTTTTTTATACCACATCCTGTCATAGATGCAGCACTTAAAAATAGCAAGCAATGCAGAAGCACTTAATTGATAATCTGGAGGGCATCCTTTTGACAGAAATATAGAAGAATAGTTTGAGATGCATAAGTATATTCTTGAGTTTCTAGAAGGATTTACTTAGACCTCAGGGAGAAAGAAGATCTTCTTAATATGAAAGAGTTGTGGGAAAAACATGACAAAATAAAGTAAGCCTCTAATTTTTAGAGGTAAATATGTGGGATGGAAGCACAAAATACTCAAAAATCTTGGTCTCCCATGTCTGTAAAGGAGGAATGTGGGGGTAGTATCTGCCAAAAAGAGATCTGGTTTTGGTTAAAGGAATATTAGACTTAATGTGGATTGTAGGGATAATACAACAGAAGTAGCATAAAGTGCATTGGCTTTGAATATTAATTGAATTGTATATTTTCTCAGTATCACAGAAATGTGTAGTTTAAGAGATTCTTTGGAGTTCTCTTAGGTAGTTAAACTCTGGCTTCAGAATTTAAACTTCAGAAATTTTGGGGRAAAACCCCAAAGAATTATCTAGTTATTTCACTTTCTTGTCAAGCCTATATTGTATTTACTTCTTAAAAATGTGTGACATAAAATAGCACGAGAAATACTACTAAGCACATTCATGAAAAAAACCCAAATCATTACTCTGGAAAAAATATAAGATATGAAATTGTGCTGCAAACTAGATTCTTTTCAGATTACTTGTACTGTCCTAAAATAAGTGTTTAATCATCTCCTCTCAATGATTCACTTTGATTGRCTGTAGAGGAATCAAAACCAACCAGCTCAGACTGTATACCTAACTTCATGGCTGATTTAGGTGAGATAAATCTGCTTTGATGTACTATTCATTTAATGTGCTGACTCCATCTTTGGAGATACTCAGAAGCTGTCTGGACATGGTGCTGGGCAAACTGCTCTAGGTCACCTTGTGTGAGCAGAAGGATTGGTTGAGATGACCTCCAGACCTTCCTCCAGCTCTCAACTGTTATCTGATTCTGTGACATCTGTTAAAAAAAAAAAAAAAGACATTGTAAATAAACAGTAGTAACATGTTAATTTGTAAAACGATAGGTGGCCTAATAAAATAAATACTATGATACAGCTTTCGTATAAATTTCTGAAGCCAGTACTAGCTCTGGCTTCTCTGCTAAGCAGTCTTTGTGCTGTTATGCTTTTGATTACTGAAAGTGAGGATACTCAGGAATTGACTGAATATAGGTCTGCTTAAATTAGTCAGTGTTATTATAAATAAAAAAAATATAATAATCCTCCTGGATGGGTTTTGGGGTCCCTTGCAGTCTTCCTGAAAGCGTGGCGTTTGTCCGGCGGTGCCGTGACGCATTCAGTGGTACACACACACACACACACACACACACACACACACGTACTTAGTTGAGGCAAAGAGTCGGAGGGGTTCTCCTTATGTGTTCCACGAAATAGGTTTATTCCATGAATCGTCAGGGAAGGAGAGAACCCAGAACAATGGAGGGGTCAGGGTTTTATCCCAGGGGCAGTGGGGGCGGAGAGACAACAGGGGCCAACGGGTTGAGGGTTAGGGTGCAGAGAGAAGGCAGGGTAATACAACTTCAACCAATAGGGGTAAACGAGGGGAGGAGTGGGGTACAGGAATAAATGGGATGCCGAGTAAGGGAGAACACTCTAGAACTGAACCTTATAAGGGAACAAGGAATAATAGGCTGCTCGGTCACTCCTGCAGCTGACTCAAACACTGCAGCACTCTCTGCTGCAGGTTCAGCTACCTCTACAAGTCAGGTAATGAAAAAGAAGGAAACCTACATGGGTAGCAGTGGTGATTGGTGCTTACCTTTGACGCAGTATGTACCTTGTTCTGTTGAGGTTGCTTATACCCTGAAAGCCAGTGGATGTGGAGTGTTTAAGGTACTTTCCTGGTTTGTTTCCCTTTTCTTTTCTAGGAAGAGGTGCCTTATGAGGAAGCCTTCTGCAGTTCTCTTGCTATTGCAGGTTCAGTTTCCTCTGTATCCCCTCTCTTGATTTCTGCACTGTGCAGTAACACATTTCCCTGTTGCCTAAGGATTCTCCATCTCACCTCCCATCACTATTTTTGTTTCTCAAAAAAACCTGCATTCTGATTACCAGGAGAGAAACTAACCTACCAAGAGAAACTAAGAGGAATCTCCGGTAATTTCTTTTTTCTGTTAACTTAGAAGGGTTTTCRTCTAGGTAATTTGTGTTAGTAGAAAGGTATTGGACACTAGCCTGTAGCGAGATTATCATGCATCATTGCAGGTTTTGGTTCAGATAGATTTCCTAAGCAGTTGCATAGTCTCTACATATGAAAGAAAAGGCTTTAGATTTGTCAGTTTGCTCTTTGGCACTATGAACATATGGTTTAAGTAAATCAGGTGCTGATGGGTGATGTTCCAGCATGTTGCTTTGTCGTCAGGCTGAAGGTGGCAGATTTTATATTCAGTCCAAGCATGTTATAGTTCAAACTTTTTCTGTAATTCTAACTGCTGACTTACTGGTAATAACAGGAGTAGCATTTGAGGATTTTTTCACAGAGAACGTTTTCCAACAGATAGGATTTAAAAATACAAATCCTTCTGCTGTTTCCAAAACCAAACCAAAACAAAAGTATTTTTATAGTTTTAGTGCCAAAATATACAGAAAGTTTGTATGCTAGTATGAGCAAAACTGACTCTAAAGCAATAAAACCGTTTTTCCGCAAATTTCCTATTTCCACCTGCACTTGTTACTATTAATATTTTGTTATCTATATTATCCTGCCCTTTCAACAGTCAAAAAAGCAAAACAAGTCTCTCCTAACGCTCCCCAGTAAACTCTGTGCTTAGAGAACTGTTCTAAACATCATTGCTTAAAAACAAGGCATTTTTAAGTACTTTCGTCTATCACTGGTGAGCAATGCCATTTCATATGCAAGTTACTGGAACACCAATTTAACAGAGCCCTCTTCATTACTGTTCACCGCATCTTAAGTAATAGAAAGTAGAAAGAAGTGCTTCAGCAGATTCCTTTTCCCCACATCTGTGAAAGTAAAACCACAAAATGTAAATTATGGCAAATATTCAGAGATATCTGCAGAATGAGGCCTATTCTTTGCTGAACACTTTGACAGCAGTAAGCTATTTTGCATATATCCTGTTTTTCTTTACATTTAGAATTGCATGTGTTTGATACTTCATGGAGATTAAAATCTTGAATTTCAAAACTCTGCCTCTGACCCCTTGCAGAGATGTTCCTCAAGCATAGATTTGTGCCTGAATCTAAATACCTTATCCCTTCCTCTTGTTCTTCTGCTCAGTTGCACACAAATTATTCACACCAATGCTATGACTGTCTCTGAGAGGTGTATGTGTACAGTTTGGTCGTGGGACTGGAAACAGCTCTTCATTGAAAAGTTAGTTGAACTGTTATTTACATCTGGAATACATCTGTGGTTTATCTCTGGGGCTTCCAGGGAGACAAAACTGGGAAAGGCTGCTTCTTCTTAGCCTACTTGTTCCTAGATAGAGGACTCCAGGCAGGTACCTATTTTGAAACTATTGGGATGCTTATGTATGTTTTAGCCACTTCTTTCTCCTCAGCAGTTCAAGTTCTACAGATGCACAGATAAGGTWATAACTAGTTTAGGCTGCTGTCAATAAAATCTGCAGGAGCACTAATGGATATAAATGCTAGCTTAGGATGTCTTAGTTGAGGTAAGGTGTAACCAGTCTGAGCTTGAACTGACCCATGCGAGTGGCACTGAGTGGATGACAGAAGCCAATAGGCCATAGGAAATACAGCTGCAATCTGGGAATGTGCAATGGAAGAAGCCTCCGCCTAGCCCACAGGAAACCAACCAAGGAAGCGAGGGATGGTGCAGAAATGGGTGAAAAGAATAGAACTCGCTCTCCCCATCGTCTCCACCGCCCACCATGAGCTAACCCTGACGCAGAGATAGGTGGCACTGTGTTCTTGGGAATGGCAGTCCAGAGCTTCACATTCAATAGTGCTTGGCGTTTGCAAGGACAGAGCTATCCTTCTCGGGGATCTAGTCCTTAGGTGTTGCAGCTTTAATAATAAATTCAGATGATCTGTTTTGTTTGGGGAAAATGTTCTTTATTTCTGGTTTACATGTTTACTGTATAATATGTTTATGAAGACTGCCATGTTTCACCTCAGAGTGCTGCATTTCATTTGAAAATTCTTAATTTGTATGGGGGCTGACTTGGTAAAGATATTTTCACTGCAGGATTGCAAATAGCCACAGGAACTTATTTAGAAGTGAATAAACTGAGAGAGGTTAAAAGCCACTGACTAGCCATCTCAAGAGCTAGGAGCTGAAGTCAGCCAACATCAAACTGGAAATAAATTGCGAAGGTTGGGTTTGCTTGAAACAGTAAGTGTAATTTACTCTTGGAGTGCATTATACATTGCTGTGGGAAATTATCCATGTTTGCTTTATATAATCTTTCTCAAAGATGTGCTTTAATTCACTGCAACTTGCTGTTTTGCATGAGGAAAATTCCACAGTCTTTCCTGTGTAGGAGGCTGTATTAGACTATGAAAATAGTTTATTCTGGCCTTAAAAGCAATTAATCCATTTTCAGCTCATTTTTATCTTAGTTTTCGAGCAAGTTGCATACCAGTCCCAGGGTGCGGCAGTGAAGCTAATATGGGGATTTACTCCCTTTCCAGAGGTCTGATTTGGCATGTTCGTACAGACTCATGCTTCCTGTTGTCTCCATTTGTCCCAACTGTACTGAGAGCCAGGTTCTGGAGCTTTGGATTCAAAAACGTCCAAATGTGATTCTAAAGTTATCACTATTTTTTCTGTCATTTTTTGTAGACAGGGTTGTGCCTGTCTAAGTCCGATGGACCATCTGATGTTTTTGATGTGGCTGTGTATCTAACTGCCCTATATATGATTTGCAGCTCACTTCATTTGAAGAAAACTTACGGGATGCCAGTGTTTTTCTTTGCACAATGGAGAAATCAGATGTATAAAATAACTGAAATGGACATGCCTTTTAATATGTTTCTTTCATTAAAATTACAACTTAAAAAAAAAGCAACAAACATTTTTTGAAGACAATATATAGATCAAGACAGGATATGAATACTCAAAATGAAAGACACCCTGGTTTTATTTTGTGGATAAAGTGTGCAAAACTATTACAGGAAAGACTATAACTATAAGTATTCCAGGAGGTTTGTGACTGTGGTAGGTATGTTTTGGTAGGATTATAAAATAGACAGCTAAACTAAATCTATGAACTAAATGCAGAAATTTGTTTCTTTTTTTTGGTTATAAAAAAGCAGGTGCTTGAGATGAAAATATAGCAGACCTAACATCTAAAAAGCAGTATCAGCTTTTATAAGGTGACAACATTATATGGAAAATGAAAAAAATCAACACCGATGCCTCCTGAAATACAGATTTGAGGGGGTGCCCCCAAGATCATATTAATCAAAACGTGATTCCCAAAACACCCTCCCTTCCAACATACTGTAAGGAAGCACAAGTTATACTGTAAAGCCAAAACAATGCTAAAAGCAGTAGCATGATCTAAAGTAATAGAGATTTATGGAAGCGAGCAATAAGTATGAAAGCAGGTTGTCACAAAACTGTGGTGCATTACCCTTCTAGAGAATGAAAAAATAATTTTTTAGAAACTAAAATATTGATTACTTACTTCAATGTGTTTTAAAGAGCAACTTAATGAAGAACTCGTAGTGGTTGCTCACACAGAATTATACACATATTAGAGCTCCTCAGGATGTACAATTAAGAAACCCTGAGTCTAAGCACATAGATTTGTTTCCAATATGTTGGTCCAGTTAAGGCTGATGTAAAATATTTGAAAAGAACAAAGGTAGTAGACTGTATCTCTGGATGCTTGCTATGACTTAAGAGAATGAGATGTRCACCAAAGGGATGGATAGTTGAGATAAAAATTATATAGTAATACTATTGTATGTGTTCCAGAAAAATCATATTTACAGACATACATTTTAAGGTCAAGAGAAACTAGTAAGGTCAGAAGAAGACATCTGTTTTGATCCTCTCTATAAAACCCATGGATTTTCTGCCAGTAATTTCTGCCTCAAACCTGGAATTTCTCTCGAACAGCTCATGCCATAAAAATTTTTCTTCCATTTTCTAGCAACATAAGTACAAAGAAATATAATAGTGTGAACAGTGACAGTCCCTCATCTGTATTTGTGACTAACATTATCTCTGAAAATGGCAACAGGTCCTGCTGCTGCTCTTCTTCACTCTCTAGAGCTACATTTTGTTCCCTTTGCTTTGCATTCCTCTGGCCTTTGGTGTTTTGATTGAAATAATGCTGAGCACTTTGGCTTCCATTACAATTTTCTTAGAATTATTTACTTTGGACTCTTCTATCTTGGTTGCTTCACTAAAACATAACATAATTATCAGAAATTATAAGGAAGTTGCTTTTTAGACTTAGTTGTAGGATATCACTAGGACTTTGGATGTTGCTGTATATGGACGTTAAGACCCAATGTAGGATGCCAAACTAAAAAGTCTCTTTCATGGTTCTGTTTTTCCTTTTATTCCCCACCCTCTGCAACATCTCTATTTATAACTATTTTTTCCATCGTTCAGTAGGGGAAAAACTTAGATGTGAACCATTTTCATACTGCACAAAGTTAAAAGCTTTACACTTCCACTATTGCTGATTAATTACACTCTTTCCTATGTTAGAAGTCTTTATATTTTCTCTGAGTCACTTGCAAAACCCAATCTATTCTATTTTTTCCTAAATTTTTTGCTGAAATTCCCCTTGTGTTAGAGGATTCTGTCTGTGGTGCACAGCTGGGGAGTGAGTTTGCAAGTGTACAAGAATGCACAGACTCGCACCAGCAGGTCACTATTGAAACCCACCCACAAGGGCTGGTACCAGAGAATGCCTCCTAAGAACTTGTATTGTTTTCCACTCAGTGAATGTGCCACTAACTAAAGGGAGAGCAATGCTGAGAATCATTCGGTTTTTTCTGAGATCTATGAGCCAAGTTAATTGTTTTGTTTGCCTGATTTATTATACTTAAATGAATAAGGTACTATTAATAATGCACTTTGAGCAAGAAGTTAAAGCCAGAATAGTCAAAAAGTTACTCATCTGATTGGAGCACCTAAATTTTATATGAGGGAACAAAATTAGATATTCTTTTTAGAATGTGGATATCTGTATCTCACTTCAGTTCGAAGTGGAAGCATCTAACAGCGAACTTTATGCCAATATATCATCTGTACAATAATTTTTCAAATAGCTGTTTCTGAAAAACAGAAATTTTCCTATTTTTTATRCATTCTATGTATTCTGTCCAAGTCAAATATTGAAATGCAAATACAAATGGAAATTAGCGATTATTACTTGGTCTCCAAAACAAAATACGTTTGACATGATGGAAGTGTTTGGGGCCTTCATAAATGTGTCGTCAATGTCTAAATATCAGTTACTTGACATAATACCTAATATTTACTTCATTTTCTCCTTATGAGCAACTTGGGAATGAAAGTATGTTTTCATTGTTCCTTGCTTGTTTAGATAATAACACAGATCAAGCAGAACTCGTTGCAGAGACAGGGTTAGAGCATCAGGCTACAGCTAATCCTACAGCTGCTTCCCAAAAGGGCTTGTACTCACCCCTTGGTATCTCATAGAGTTGTGGCCAATTATRTGCATGTTGAAATTGCCACAGAGTGTGATACCTTTTTGCCACCCATCCTACTCCTTGCACAGTGACCCAGCATCACTGCAGGGTGCTGTTAGGACTTGCTTGCATCTTTTTCTTTTGCTCTGAAAGGCTAGTATATCCTCATGTATAAATATCAACAAGCAAATTTTTTAGCATCTTTTTACTTTTTTCTTCCCTTTCTTCATTCTTTCCTTCTTCTTCATCTAGGATTAGATACCACAAATCATCACTAGAGAAAAGCTTTCGCTCATTCTGCATTTAGCTCTGAAGTACAGCTCAGATGAGAACAGAATTGTTGGGGTAGGGATTTTTCGTTGCCAGAGACATTTACAGGGGCTATTCTGCCCTGCAGTGGTAGAACCCTGTTCCAGAGTCTGAGATCTGCAACATCTTTGGAGTCTTGATATCATGATGGTTTGTGGGCTGAAAGCTGTCCAATGTTACTGCTGGTCTGTTGATTAAGAGACTTATGGCTTAGAATTAGGAACAGTAATTAGATCCAGAAGCAAGTGTGGATACATCAGAATGTRTACAGCCCTGGAGTAATGTGTTCCTAATACTCATATCAAAGAAATTGTGATTTGTGTGGCTTTGCTTTTCTCCTTCAGTGAGAGTTAATGTAGGAATAACTGTAGGAAGCTCTTGGTCTGGGAGAAAAGGGTTGTCTTTGGAATAAATATCACAGTGAAAACTTTCCAGCCTAAGCCTTTCATTAATTTCTCCATGTCATCTTAGTATATTTAAACTCTGTAAGAAATTATGCTGCAAAAAGTTCTTCCCACGTGTAATTTTTCCTCAAGTGAAGTGCATACCTTTCAAATTATAAACTTCCTACTTGTCCTAGGAAAATTCTCACTGTATAAATAATTGAACTCATCTGCAGTGAACACAAGTATTCTTTCTCTAGCAGTCTAAAATATATGCCTAAATACACATCTTGTACTTAGTGCTTTAAATAGTAATTACTCCTGTGAAGTCACTGGAAGCCCTTAAAAGGATTTGACAGTTTCCCCACAATCTTTCAGTGAATGTAGTAGCTGGGCTGTTCAGTGCTCCGTCCACTGATAATTCAGCAGCTGAGGAACTCAGCAAAGCCTGCTCCAAACTTCTCAGCTGTTGACAGGCTTGACTTGCTGAGAACACTGGTTAAATATAGCACAAGCGAGCTGAGCTCAACAAAGTCATTGCTGTAACACTGTGTGAAGAGACCAGAAGAGGGGAAATACAATCTGAGGACTAAACTGCCAAAGCCTAACACCACCTAGCAACAGTTGAAAAAACTTTTAAACAAAAGTCTGGGTGAAACACAGACGCAGTACACCTCCTACTTCTCCTGCCTGGGATTTCTGCGAGAAGCAGCTCCGGTCTTCTGTTCTCTACCTCGTTTCCTTCATTACTTCAGCTGCTGGTAGACCTAGAAAAGTGGGAAAAGTTTCTGTCTTTGTGCTCTCCTGGGCTGGATCATTCTACTACTGTGGTAGTGCTGTGGGACGGGCTACTGCGATCTTGCAGTATAAAGGATATATTCCTAGGTTCGTGTTGCTGACAGGTAAGACTGAGTTAACCACTCCAATGCATTTTTTTACAAGAACTTATATTTTCTAGTGTCTTTTTTTACAAGAATTTTCTTTTCTAATGTCTATTGTCTCTTTCCTTCCTTGAACAATCTTCTGAATTTGGAAATGTCAGTAGATGAAGGCTGGGATGAAAGTTTTAGAGGGGTTTTTTGTGTTTCAATGATAGAAAAGCATTGCTTAAATAACTTTTGCAGTTCTGAGAACAAGCATAATCAAGTAGCTAGTAGTAATATAAAAAAATGTGCATAGATTTTGACATATATCTTGTTTATATCTGCTTACATGCTGACAGAAGACATATCAACATTTAATAATAGAATACGTATCATCCCTGTCCAGTGATAGTCTAGCAGCTATTAAAAACAGTGACAACCTGTGTGATAAATAAGAGGAAACAGCCATTCAGTAACAGAATTAACCAAATACGTTGATCCAGCGCATTTGTACTTTTGGTTTCCTTACTAACTTTTAGGACACACCTGGTGCCTTTCATACTACCTTTGTGATGACTGCTCTTGGTTCTTTCTCTTGTACTTATTTACATAGGATGAATATTAGTCTCTGCTCCTCTGATTAGCAGCATAATGCAACCATCCTAGGGACTGATTTATGCGTATTGTACTTAAGTGTGCTTGAACTGGGTCATTGTTGTTAAAGTGTGTGTTTCTTTTAGCAAAATAAATGAGAAACCAGTTCTCAGATGTTTTCCCCTGATAGCAGGATGGAAGGCTGTTTGTCTGTTGGAAATGCACGGCCCCATAATGGTCATGTAATTTAAGGGAGGAATTGTTTAGTATGATTTACTTTGTCATAACCGACGAAAGCTGTTTGATCAATTGGAAAATGAATTCCAGTCCTCCCTGCCACCTCTTTTAAAGCTGTTTTCTGCAAACAAAAGAAATCTAGTACGCCTGAATTTTTAAAAGACATACTGTTTATGAGTTCGTATGCAATAGGAATTCAGTTATGAAGGGAGAGATTTAAAGGATGCATTTACCCTGTGCAAAAACCCTGTTCACAGATTTATGTAGAATTAGTCTCAGATGAAAAATATTTGTCCTAAAGAAGGAATGAACTAACTGAGTCTGTGCTGACTGTCTGTGGTGTTTGACACTTAGTCTGTGGACTCTGGGACTGCCTCAGGGAGATGAGAATGTCTTGCTTTAGCTAAATAATTCTAGTTGCTTCCCTACATACTACATAAATGACATCAATACCACATCTTAGCAGTGGATGGATTGGATGGAATTAAAATACTCTGAAGCAGCTTTGACTTGGTGACTGAGAATGTAACTGTCTGTGAAATGATAAAATAAATGAAGTATTAGGATGAAAGAAAATTCTTGAAAGCAAAAAGTAATATAGTGTACATTTTATTTCATAGCAAGGGGCATGCTAAAGCACTAAATAGAAACACTTTTTGGCAACTATTATTTAATGTGATAATCATTATTGTGGAATTACTAAAGCACTATGGTATCCCAAATCTAAATCTCAGAAGGAAACTTTGGAATTACTTTTTAATAAGGACATATCCTGAGAAAGTTATTTTTTCATAACAAGGCTATACAGTGAGAATTAAATTTGAGATAATATGATTTGTACAGTTTTTGTCATCTTGACATTAGAGTAAAAATTACTGTTTCTTGTTTTTAATGAAATATTTGGCAAATTAAACTGGAGAAATAGCAAATTTGACCTTCTGAATATATAGGGATGGCAAAATCTGGGAAAATGTTGGGGTAATATTGACTGCTTTTTTCGTTTAGTTGTTGCTCATCGTAATGTGTGGTGTTACAACTTTGTTTTTCTTGTACAATTTACTTTTAGCAAAGGTTTTAAAATCAAAAGGCAAATTTATGAACCTGATAACTATCAAATGAAGTGACATTTGACCAGTCTAATAGCAACTTCCAACTCTAACACATGGAGTTGTGGTTTTACATACATCTGTCTTCCTTTCTACTTCAAARTGGAGGAGGAGGCTAAAATTACTCTTCTCAACAGGTGTCCACAAAGAGGCTCTGGGATTTTCCAATCAAATCTGTGGAATATATAATGTGGCTATTCAACAGATGGTTTCATATTTGAAAAATAGCCAATTCTCCTAATGACTACAGCGAAACCAAGGTCAATTTTATATCAAATGAAAAAGTAATTTGTGTTTTGGCGATACATTCCATTGTAGTGATTTTTGTGGAAGACAAGTAGACATAGCATACCCATTTATTTTCCCCATTATGTATCATTTTGATTTTGTTTATATTCACATGGCTGTGGAATGAATGGTGCCTTTCATGGTGCTAAAGAGTCTGTACTCCTCCCAATCTGAATCCACTTCCAGACTCTGACTGGGGCTTTTTTGACTTTATTATAATATTTTCATTATTATATTTATTTTGTTATGATTCTAGCCAATCTAGGCCACAGCTAAAGTCACCGTCTTAACTGAGGGGTTTTTCATCACCTCAGTCTTTCAAGCTCTTGATAGAGGATGTGATTGTTTCTAATACCAAATTCAAAGACCTGAAATTCCTCTTCAAAGTTCAGCACTGTTCTGTCCCTGCTTACATATCCCCTAATTTTCCTGAACTTCTCCCGCTCATATCTGGTAGATATTGACCTTTTGCTCTGGTGGTTACTGGTGCATCCTTTATGCTCCTGGCTTTAGTGAGCTTGACATTGACCTCATGACATCTGAGTTTTCTGTAGTGCCACTCACTGTAACACCTGACACAAATGTCAAGGAAATACTAAACATTAATATTAATGGAGCTATATTGACCAGGTTATTATTCCTGAAGACATGGATGTGCTTCCAGGAAACAGCTTGTGGAGTAAGCCTTCTACTTTGCTGGTATGCCCTTTTTTGCTCCTCTGGGTTACAATTTCACCACTGTGGCCGTTTCCATACTAAAAGCTTTTTACTGATAGAGGTGTATCACTGAAACTCCTCCTGATACAGGATCTTTCTGTTGGCACAGATTCCACACATGCTTAATTTAAGGCTTTTGCTAATCTTATCTAACTCAGTTCAGGTACCCCCTGGCAGAAATTAAGAATGTGCCTCAGAGCTGTGCCAGTCAGAGGTCAGGTTTATGCCACTGAATTCAGAGTGATATTTCCTTTGAATTTAATAAGATATGGTTTTAGTATTCAGTAATTAGCAGATAAATTTCCAGTCCCCTCCAGAGCATTTAACAAAATGGATCATCTATATTCCTGTTCAAATATTTTTTTTTCCTAAGAAACATTTTACTTTTCCTCTAATTTCCTGTTTCTTCCCTTTCTTTCTCAAGGTCTGTCATTGCACGTTGCCATGCTATTTTAATATATACACTGAATTTGGGGAAGGGATTCTGTCCTTCTACATATCTAAAATGCCATTTGGAGAAATAAAGTGAATATTTGTGAAGAAGCCAGATGAAACAACATTACAAATGAGATGGAACTCCATCTATTCAGACTTACTATTTCACAAAAAATATTTAGTATATAAAACCTAGGATAAGAACTGAAAGTTAGAAAGATAAGGATGTTCTGTTGTATAGAAAAGTTTAAATATTTCTTTACAAGAAGCCCAAATGCCTGAACTTTTCAGCTTCATCTTCTTGTTGTGGTACTTTTCAATTTTAGCCTTTTCTTTTCTCATCTCTCTCATTGTTTGCTACTGAAGGTTGTTTCCTAATTTTGTACAGAATATTAGTAATTATTTGGGGAATTTTCTTGATTTTGGAGGATATCGGATAACTGAGGAAACAATTCATAAAATATAAAGACTTCTTAACCTCTATTTTTCTGTTTAGTATCTAGTATTTATACCAAGTTARTTACACTAGAACTTGTAACACAGCCCTGTAGTTATGCTTTGAGGTGCGGTGTCCAAAGGGCAGAAACAATTGTGCCTGTGTCCTGTTCAGGACAGATAGTGAGAGTCTTTGATCATGTTGAAAACTGTGTGTGATGCCTCACACATTTGTGAAAATCACGCATTTCAGGATACTTGATTAGATTTTCCCTTTTATTTTGGGTCTTTACACCTACTCCCCCTGCTTCTACAGATAATGTGTACTTTCTATATTACTTTTTATTCTCGGCATCATAGTAAAATAACTGCTGATATCAGTGCCAACAGAAAGTCTTCCTAAGTTGGGACAGCTGTGCTTTTTTATTTTTTAATTCAAGATGGCTTTGCCCTATCATTCTCATTCTGCTTTGGCTGGACTATAYCTCTAAATCTTTTCCACAAGTAAAGCATGCAAATTGTAGCTTTAAAGGTGATACGTAAGATTACATAGACTGTGGCCTCCTCCACAATGTTTTACCCACTCACAAATACAGAGAAAGAGACAATTCCTACAATTAAAAGCTTAATTAAAACTTAATCATAAATGTGCATATATGTGTGCATGTGTGCATGCCTTTTGTAAGGAAGGAAATGCTTTTTGGCATTGCAGAATGCTTTGCTTAAGGAGTGGGACAAACACATCCAAAGTACAGGGAAATAGGCTGGAGCTTGTAATTTTTCCCTTAAATGGACAACACGTCTGGTTGCTGTGTGCTGACAGAGGCAAAGAGGGATGTGAATCCAAAAGATCGCTGCACTTGGTCCAAGCGAGTTTCAATTCAAAGCTGAGAAAATGACAATTAAAATCTTAATTATCTAAGATGTGCCCAAAGTCATTCAGATATAAACTGGTGGGGGTTCAGAACAAGAGCAAAAACCTCCATGAATTTGCAATAAACTTGTTCAGTTTGATTTACACACTTTTAGAGCTCTGTAATACAGTAATGGTTGCTTTCTTCACTTTTCTTTTTGGGGAAATCGTGACAAAGTGTAATGTTTTGTGATTTATGCTGTTCAAAAGTCTGTTCAAGCGTATATATAAAAGTGATATTTTGGAATCTAAATCCATTTTCTATCTCAAGTCCACAGTATTTAGAGGCTTGTATGTTTGTGGGAGGGAGGTATCTAACTAGTGTGTCATAGCTGTGGATAGCAAGAGATACAACTTCACTAAAAAACCTTAAAAAAACCCCGACTGATAAAAAATAGATTCTATTGTAGTGACAGAATAGGATTTTTTTAGAAACTGGTTTTAAGGCTGCTGCTATTACAAAAAAAAGTAATTGAAAATGAAAGCTCATATGTCCTTGGTACAAGAATTCTCACTAGAGTTTATCAGCCTGCTTGCATTTTTCAGAAAATATAAAGCAAATGAATGCAACAGAAAGCAGAGACTGCTTGCATCAGTGTAATCGAATTGCTGCCAACTTGCCTTGTTTATCTAAGAGATCTCTGTGAAAATAAGGTCTTTCCCACACAGGCATGAGTCATAGGATGTAATGGGGCTAAGCAGACTTGCTTCAGCTTTCGAATGCACATGTATCTAAACTAACCTGTTTTAGTGCTTGTTCCTGTAACTAAATGAGATCTAGCTTGACAACAGGAAGGGAGAAGTAATGGTGAGTTCATGGTGCTATTTCAGTGCAATAACCTGAATGCTAAGGAAACGATGCAATTTCCATTTATTGGGAAAACTGCAGTTACTGTGACAACAAATATACACTAAAAAAAACATACGCAATTTATCCTCCAGTTCAAATTTGTTAACATAGTAGAAAGAGTATTCATAAAGCCTCACACTACCCAGTTATGTGTCTCAAAGAACATTCTTACTTTTAAAATATATAATCCAGAYTGTTGAAAAAATAACCCTTTAAAAACCATAAGCAAGGGCATAAACAAAAGGGTGGGAAAGCACCTGTGGTTACTCATGACTGGTTCAGTGTTGGGCTGACTAAAATTTAATCAAGCATATATTTCTCATGCTGAGGGTATTCAATTCCTGTGTCTGTCATTCGTACTTATCCCCAAAATCTCACTTGTCTCGCCTTCTGTAATTGCAAAACCTCTTGGATGTAACTTTTAAGGCAAAGGTTACAGTAGTTCTTCTATAGTGTGTTATTTCTCGTTTTATTCTTCAATAAGGACTTCTGTAATGAAAAGAAACATAAATTATATTCCAGTAGAGAAGGATTTCAGCTCCTCAGTCTGATAAAATTCATTAGAGAAAACTGTACATTCCATTGTTTGACTCTGGGCAGGAGACAGCAGGAAGGGGACGATGCCATGCTAGATGTCCTCAAGCATGTCAAACATAGTGCAGAACAAGATGTCCCTTCTGCACAGAGGGACACACATGGCAACAGGGCTCCTGAGTGCCAGGGGGACCACGTGTTCTGAGGCAGCTGGCTATGGGAACCACTGCTGCTTCGAGTGGCATGAGAGAGAGGCTGGAATCTGAGGCACAAAAGGCATCAGAGTGCAAACAGTGAAAGGCAGGATCACAGCAGCATATCCTCTGAATGAGGGGTGCCACTTATTTACGGAACCATCATTCAGGTGAAAGGAACTGACAGAAGTCATCCAGTCTCCCTCAAAGTGGGACTAACTCCAGAGTCTGATCAGGTTGCTTGGGGCTTTGATTATTTTCATTTATCTTGAGTATTTTTAAATTTATAAATATTCCAAGGTCTCTCATCTTCGTGATCTTTGGATCACAAAGTTTTGGACATGGCTGGCCATGGAATATTTTGCAAGAGATGATAATCAGTTTATCAAAATAAATACAGTGAATAAAAGATGGCTTGAGAGTTGGTTGATAGTAACATAAACCACAGGTCTTTGCCGCTTTCAAAATGGTAAAAGAACCCACCTGTAGTGATTTTTTTTTTTGTTTGATTTTGTTATGTTTGATGTGTTATGCCTTAAAATAGGAATAATAAGGATGAAAAATCTTGTATGTAATTTTTTATCCTAGTTCACTCTAGCTTTCAGAGTGCACACCCTCTTCCTTCTCCACCCTGCCACACTCTGTTTGAAAGCCAAACATTTAGAATTAGGCACCGCTGAGGTGCCATCTTTCTGCAAAAAGAATTCTGAAAAATGTTAAGTATATTCTGTATCCAGGTAGTACAATAAGCCGAAAGGCTAGCCTTGAGAATGTAAGTAATAAGCATATACTCTTATCCTAAAGAGATGCTGCTTTTGAGGAAGGAAACTCTAGAGACTGTTTTCACTGCTGAGTTCACTTTTCTCACTGAACATCTCTTTCCAATTGTATCCTAATCAGGAGCAGAGCACATATGGCAAACAGAATTCCTAGATGGAGTTCTGGTTAACTTGAGACTAGCTTAGGCTAGTTTAGAAAAGCCCTTCTTATGGAAGCATCTAAATTTACCTGTTACTGACTATTGTAGCATGAAGCAAGGACAAAGTAGAGGCCTTGTGGCACTCAAAGGACAGTCAGTCTTTCCGTATAGGATTTCTTATACCTATTAAGAATAACCACTGAAGACAGGTAATCTTCTCTTTACATAAATAGTGTTCCTAAAACTGGAACTGTAACTAAAATATTGTAATCGTCAGTACAGATGGAGGGAAAAAGGCCAGAGAATTCTCATAGCTGTTTGTGTACAAGGTGTCAGATCCCATGTACTTCTCTAGAGCAAACTCAGCACTTGCCGCAGAAAGGAACGGGAGGAGCTGGTATGTCGTGCACACACACACACACACACACACACACACACACGTCATACAAATTGTTTTTTAATAAAAAAGATGCCATATGCTTCAGTGGGGGTTAAGTTAATGAGAAAGACAGCAAGATTTAGGAAGAAGAGATCATGCTTTGAAAGACACCAGAACAGGCTAGGACAGACAAGAAGTGCTTTGGCAGGAGGCCAGGAAACTGAGTGTTTTAAAGCTAAACTTCTAAACCATGGGTTACCCAGATAACAGCATCTTTAACTACCCTGCTTTGTATCCATATGGGCAGRGTTTTCAAAAGTAGCTAATGGGTTGGAGAAAAAAATACCTAAACTGTTTTTCCTGCTTTCAGAGAACACGTTTTTCTACCCCAAATTATTTTGGACCAGCTTTTTATTAGAAAGATAGAAGGGTACAGAATTCAACCTATTTGCAAATGAAAATTTACAGGATTTACGCAATAGGATTGCTGTGGTACTTGGGGGCCCAGGAGGAACTGTTCGGAGCCCTCTCTGTGATAGTGACACAGCTGCCTCATTCCAAGAAAACAAATTCCCTGCAGTGATACAAGTCTCTAGCCCCTGTTCAGTATCACTACCAGCCACACAACCTTTATCACTACAGGTCTCTGAGAACTAATGAAGTGCTAGAAAAATATGTGATAGCTATAGACAGTGTAATGAGTTTCTCCTTAGCTTAGCACAAAAGAAGCCTAGGAAAATAATTAGAAATAAACTGAATAATCTACGAAAGTGTTCAGTGAATACCCTCAGCATAACACAACAATTTGTAACAGTTTGTTAAGGAATAAGTAGAATGGGAACAATTCTACAGGCTATTGATGTCAGCTCATAAAAATCCTTCTAGGACAGCAGTGAGTATCTAGAAATGAGGCAAGCATAACTGCATAAAAGGAGGGTTAATTAAGATACCTCCAGCATTAGTTGTGTGAACAAAGTCTAAATCACACTGCAAGAGTGTGATTACAGTGCAAGGCTGTAAGAGTGGCAGGACATCTGATAGATTCCTTATTAATCAGAAACACCACTAAATTCAGGTTCCTTCTCCAAAATATTCATGTCATGTTTGAGTTTTGTTGTTTATCCCTTTGAAATAATGTTACCTTAAAATGTGAGGTGGTAGTTGTCATGCCAGGGAAGAGGAATGCTGGTTAAATTGCTGGCTTTCACATCAGTGACTCCCTGTGTGACTCTCAGCAAGTTACTTACTTCTCCACTTTTAATAACAACATGGAATGTTACAAGAATAAACATAGTAGTGACTTTGACACTCTGAGATGTTGCAGTGTTGAACATCATGTCAACAGCTTTGACTAAGAAGACTTAAATAGCCCTCCTTGGAAACCAGATTCTGCTGGGAGAAGTAGGAATAGAAGTTGAATTAGTCCGAGTGACAAGAATATGTATTTTTAGAGGAGCTCCCCAGAGGGAAGCTTAGCTGTGCCCTGAGTTGTAGGTCACAATAAATCAGCCATACTGGTAAAGCGCAGCAGAAAAAGGAAGGAGAAGGACCAGGCGTGTGACCAGAAAAGTTCAAGAACAAAACCATGCCAGAATAGAAACCAAACCAATGTCAATACTAAGATGTTTCAGGGAAATCAAAACCATTCCCTCAGGTTTAGTTGTACCAGAAGTAATTCACAGGGCAAAGAGGGTGCTGTCAGCTTGCAAGCTTGTTATTTTGGGAGTGCTCAGGACAAGCTCCCTAGTACAAGAAGGAGACTGCTGGGAAAAAAAAAATCTTGGAGGAAAAAGGACCTTTGAGAGAAGGGGTGGGCAGGGCACGACTGCCGAAATTAACTGGTGGTTGGGCAGCTCTGGGGGCACTACGGGGCTGTGGGGAGGCTACACAAACCCCATGTACTGACTGGAGGAAGAGGGAGCGCCTGGAAAACAGAAATGTCATGTGGTGCTGCCTGTCTCTTGCAAACTCAGCAGGTAGCCAGTGTCTCTAGTAGTGCCTGCTTTGTTAAAGTAATGGTGGCAGCTCAAGTGACTCTCTCAGCAACTGAGATTTGTGATAAGGACTTACTGAGGAATTAGGTTACTATTACATGACTCTCAGCTTTAATTAAAATCAGAGAAAATTGGAAAAAAATACAGTCCTGATGTCTTCAAGGAAGTTGAAGTCTCTGACCTCTAGATAATCTGATGCCATGATGCTTTAAAATCTCCTGAGCAACAACTTTGGAAGATTTTCTCAGGATTTTGAATCTCTGCGGTTGGCAATACCATAGACAGAAGGGACGGTGAGTTTGGGAGCAGGGCAGAGTCCCACCCTCATGTGTGCCACCASACAGAAGAGGCCACAGCTGCTGCCACACCATCGAGGGCAGCGCAGGTCTGCCACACCGTGCCCTGCCCAAGTGGAACAGCAGTGACAGCTGGGAAGGTGGCCTCGAAACTAAACCAGATCAAAGTAGGAGGTCTGGAAATTATTTCCTAGTTTACTTGTGAGCCTTTCCAGGTGGAGAAAGAATGGGGTAATAAATGACCCTTCCTTGGATTTCATGAAAGGGAGCTCAGGTCTTTATTGCAAGGGTTCCCCTGAAAAAAGATGTGAAATGTGGAAGTCCAAGCAGCCACCCACATACCTGGGTGTACCAGCACAGGAAAGTGGTCTGCATATCCTACTCTGCTGGGAGATGAGTGAAATCTGTAGTCCCCTCTTGGGGCATGACACAGGGAAGGGTTGTGGGAACATAAGGAAAACACACCTACCAAAAGAGGGTGTGGGAGAGCAAAAAATCAAAGTCTCCCGGGGAAGTTATGTTCAGCTGCAAGAAAGAGGTGTGGATATGAAAAAAAACCAGTGGTACCCTTTTGAATGATCTCAACTGGCTTTAGGAAACCTGTTGATTTCACTCAAAAAATAGGAACCCACAGTAGTGACATTTAGAAGGATGCAGGGGAGTTGCATATATACCAAGGTGCTGTATTGAAATGCAGCAGCCTTTCAGCAAATGTTTTGTCGTCGTGGAGAGTGGAGCTTCTCCCTATGTGTACAATGGTAGCACCCATTCTCTTACAAAAAACCTCATACCATACTTTAGCAGACTATGAATTCAGATAGGGTTTGTTTAAAGTCTCACAGCAAATTGTAGCATATCAGGGGTTTTTTTTGGTTGGTTGGTTGGTTGGTTGGTTGATGTTTTCTTGTTGTTGCTATTGTTGGGTTGGTTTTTTGTTTTTGTTTTTACTTTAGGGGTATGGGGTTTGTGGGTTTTTTGGTGGGATTTTTTTTTCTTCTTTTTGTAGTGAAAGAACAAAGCTAAGCCCTCGGGGTTTTGAACCTACTGTCTCATGGCTGAACCTAATATCTAATCTCTAAGCTCCCCTGGACAGCCTACTTCATTCTTGTTTTCGTGATGTAAAACCATGGGACTCTGAGAAATGGAGAGCTAGTAACCTCATTTCAGGGTGGTCATTTGGTTGATTCTTGGATCAGGCAGCTTGAGATGCTTCAAAACAACTTAGCCTATCTCCTCCAAAGGATGCATATACATCTCATCTCTGTGTGTGTAAGCTCCCTTGGCCTCTGTCCTGGAACATCCACATTTCCTGACTCATGGCAACTGTACCCTGTCTGGTTGTACTTCATTAGCAGCAGCTCAAAAATCAGAGTGGAATTCTGCTGTTGCATAAGTTTTTCCAAGCAGTAAACAATAACACACTGCCACAAGCTTTATTACATTTATCTTGGAATTCAAGATCCTGAAGAGACTGCTGCTTATTATTATTTTCTTTAATGACAATCCAAAAAGAATGTAAGATGCTGTTCTTTAATAAATACTTTCAGGATAACTTAGTATCTCATTAATTAAATGTTCTGAAAAGAAAGAATAAATGCTACAGAAGCTAAAATAAGCCAATAATTTTTCTTCCAGCTGAGAAACATGGTTATGATTTTTTAATGTCATATCAATTTTATTGCTGTATCAGAATTTACAGAATAAAATGGTAAGGGCAAATTTAAAGCTACAGAAGCAGAAAACAATTAGTAGGAAAAATTACATTTTAAAGATGTAGTAACATACCTTTCAGTATGTTCTATTCTAAATAGCTCTTCTTTACTTGCATCTCAAACATTTGTTTAAAACATTTTAAAAGCAGTAGCATAATCAACTGGCTCAAATCAGCTTAGAAAATAAATGGTCTATGACTATTACTGGAGTTTGTTAAAAGAAAACACTGTCTGACTCTAAAATCTATTTTGGAGCTACGACTCCTCCACTCCCCTGCTTGTGGCATGATGCAGCTGCCTTTCCTTTAATATTTTTGCTGACAGCTACAGCTGACAGATAACATTTCAGTTCACCCCAACATCAACTCTGTCTCAAGGCTTCCTTACGTAGACTGCAAATGCTGCCTTCCTTGTGGCTTTACCTGCATCACAGTGCAACTCTGCAGTTATGCAATTATTCACACTGGTCACTTGTAATGGAGTAGCAGGCACAGGGCTGCAGTCAGGTCATGTGCTGGGGGAGCACAGCAGCTGTCTCTCGGTTGTGAATGGTGCAGCGAAAGCTCCTTTCCCTTCATCCCTTCTCCCACACCCTCAGAAAACAGGCACCTGAGTCTGGGAATAAAAATAATTTTGCATATATGGTTCTGCAGTATGTCTACTGGTATTTTACATTTTACATTAGTTGTGATCTGATATTTTTGTTATATTTGTTACCATGGACAATATAAAAGTTACTTCATCCATCTTAATGTATAATCCCCTAGCAAACAGGCTTTGATTTCTTGGTTCATTGAAGTTTTCAGGTAATAGTCAATCACTCAGTAATACTGTGGTGATTCACCCACGAAAGGAACTTTTCACAAATGCAGGACTGTTTTCCTCCCAGAGAGAAAACAAGAACATTTATAGTGCTCACAGTCCTGTCCTTGAACATCTGTGTCTGTAGGAAAGGAGAAGCTGGAGGATAGGTTTCAAAAGTAGTTAACATGTAAGCGAGACACACAAAGAAAAGTCAAGGAGGCGTTGGTCAGTTAGTCCTTCAGAGGATTTATCAGGAAAATTAATTATGATATAGCCATACTTTTTTGATTGATGATCGAATCTGAAAAATAAAAACAAATAAATGCTTTGCCATATTTAGGGGTTTTTTTTCCCCAGGATTTGCAGTGAGGTCCATTAGGTTTTGTTTGGATTAAAGAACTTACTAGACTGCAAAATGCTGCTAGCAAAATTTAAAGAACAGGAAGACAAGTGGGAGTTTGGAACCATGAAAAAAACCCCCACCGAAACAACCTAGAAAAGAAACGGTTAGAATACTTTATTGCTACAGTATATGCATTAAAACACTTCCCAGGAAATAACTTTGGCTATTTCACTCTTTGCAAGAAAAAAAGTCAACTTTGTATGAAATATTTAAATATTCTCTGGAGCAAGAGCTGACGCTTGGGAAGACCCAGAGCTACATGCAAAGTGATAGAGTTGGTTTATTCCCTGTGACCCAAAATTCACACATTTTTATTCAAACACTCATTTTTGAATCATGCAGACAAGTTGAAAAACAGTTTCAGTACAGTAAGAACTTAAAACACTACTGGGCTTTGACAGGAAATTGGGACGTGGGAAAAGAAGGCAGAAAAATAATTTTCTTATAATTTTTCTACTTCACTCCCATAGTACCTCTGACTTCTTATGATCTTGGTGTGGGGGGAAAAAAAAGATCAGAAACAGCAAAAGGAACTGTTTCTGCAGTTCACATATTGCATTTTCATTTCTTGTTTCTTTGAAACTTTTTACTGAGTTTCACCCAAATCTGCTGCAGAGTAGTAAAACCCATTCTTTTAGGCAGAAAGAATTGTTTACTAGAAGAAATTGCCCAGTATAATTTCAGCTGCAGGCTCTAATAAGACTGTCCTGCTTCCAGTTCCCCTGTGGTGGGAATCCACAAGAGGCAAGCGGCAGGATGGTTGCATAGCTATAACACCAGGGGCTGAGAGAGGCACACCCTTGAGCCTGTAGAGATAGCGTGCAGGTGTCCTAGCCCTTCTCTAGGGCCCATGGGAACTGATATACAGCTGGAGAATATTAACCTCATATTCCCATTTCTCTGCATAGAGAGAACCTAAGCAAGCACAAAGGAATCACTGAAAAAAATATGTACCAATACAAATAAAAAATATGTTGTCACTGTGCTATGAAGAAAGCAGTGAACCTTGGTTTCCTGTGAGTCAAGTGATGATACTAGGTTATATAGTCTTTAACAGTTCAAAAAATACATAGTGTAGGTACTGTTGTATTATAATTGATTTATTTTGTCTTCTTTGGTACAACTCCCCTTCCACAGGTTTCTCAAGGATGGCAAAACTTTTCAATTCTGTCCTGCAGTTCAGTGGAAGCATCTGGATTCTAACTCTGACGAGTGGCATTTCATCTGTGTAACCCCTCAAATCAAAACAGTTTCTTTATGGAAACAAGGCCTGCCGGAAACAGCTTGCATTAAAACTCCACTGTAGTTAATAGGTCAAACTTCCCAAGGACATTGCAGAAGAGTCTGGCAGTGTCAGACTGGTTCATCTTAAAAATTCTGTCATAGAGCATTGCAGGCAGGAAAACACAAATTGCAGACGTTATGTTATTTGTACGTATTTTTTTAGTGTTGCCAAAATAGGCATCATTTACAAATCAAATAAAGAAAAAAAGTGAGAAAGTTTGGCTGAAATAATAATAGGGAATATTTAGATGTTTCTTAGGGCATGTCTGAGAATGTGCCATTTATGTCGGCTCACTGATCATAATCATGTCCTTTTTTCATCTACTCTCTAAGAAACCACAAAATCCACCAAGAATAAGATAGTGCAAGTCAGAACAGACACCACTTCTGATGTTTTGGTTACAAACAAAAATTTATTTATTTATTTATTTATTTAATAACAGCTCTGGTTTTATTTCTAGCATCTTTAAAAGTGCTTCTTTTAGAACACAGAAGGGAGGGAATGGATTTGTTGATAAACAGTCTTATCAACATTAGGTACATTTTGAGTCCCTTTCTTTTAAATTTTCTTTTCAAGTCCTTCGTTAAAGTCAAGAAAAAACTGGGAATAATCAAGGTGTTCCATCTAGATACTTTTGTGCAGCTGACAGAGATTTCTCTTATCTAGACAATAACCTAAAACTCTGTTAATGGTGGCATTTGATGGATTTCTCTTAGTCTCAAGTTTTGCTGTATAATTGGTAAAATATAGCTAATCACAGGGGAATTAGCAATAGATGAGAATGTGAAGTATAAATGTGAGCGGATACTAAATGCTATATGAAAACACTATAATATAACTCAGGTCTGACAATTGATTTACAAATGAAATGTTAGGCTGGGATATAGAAGAGAACACATACTGCAGAGCAAACTGATAACAAAGCCCTATCTAAGTTTGCCTGACATTTTTCATTAAAAATCTAGTCGTGTATGAAGCCCAGTTGTTTACAGCTTTGCCAGACTTCAGTTGTTCAGGCAGAATGTCTGGCTGAGTCTGAATTGGTTTTGGAAGTTTCAACTAGAATGCTTTGAGCATTTCCAAGAATTAGTTGAGAAAATTCCTGTTTGCCCATGTGAAAGCAATCCCATAACCATTTTGCTGAAGAGCTTTAATGTCTCCATGTTCCAGAGTGATCCACTGAAATTCAGCCAGGAAACTGCTCTGTGGCAGCAAATTGACTTTTGCCATTCCTGTGAAAAGGCTAAGAGCCTGTGCCAGGCTAAGAGCCACTGGACAAAGTATTTCACCAAGGATACCTGGTGATACCAAGAATACCTTGAGAGATTTGTAGCTAACTTCCCAGAATAGCTCACACATGCTAAAAGCTGTCCCAGTTCCTCACATCTCACCTGTTGCAGCTGACTTAGGCACATGCCATTTCCAGGGAGCACCTCCACCTTAGAGTTACAGGGTGAAGTAATACTCTTCCCACAGTTACTTCTTCATCTGGTGCTACTGCCAACGGAAAAAAAAAAAAATGAGATGGAAGCTCTTGTTTTTTCTCTTTCAACAGTACTTGCTTAGCAAAGGCTGTGCCATGGTGGGAAAAGATGTGTGGATAGCATGATTGCTCTTGCTGCTAGGGAGGGTCACTGGTGAGGAATGGCGTTGTGACAAGCCCTTTTATGATACCTTTGTACCTGTCTGTCAAGATTTCTTTGCCAGTCATAGATATTGTACATCACTTTTGCTGTGGGATGGAAACGTTGCCTTCAGGAAGGCAGAGAATAGTCAACAATCACACTGATACTTTGCCAGTGTAAATAAGCTTTTATTAGAAATTTATCTGGATCTTCAGCCGATTCACATTTGGAATCAGAATTATCTCAGTTTGTGTCTTTCTGTGGTCTGAGATTTGTGCCATTGCACTGTTTGGCATTCACCATTGCCTGACAGGCAAGYTGAACTTCTCTCTGGGTGCCAGCATCCACCTCAGCCCATCTTCCAGCTGTGAGCTTTGGAAGTGTTCATCTCCAATCCCTCTCTAATAGCTGCAACTCTCCAACTTCACCCATCTGCATGACATCGCACTTCCCTGCAAAGCTGTCCTCTTAGTTCTTCCCTTTGGATTTGGGCACAGGGCAGGATCCTAGGGCAATTTGCTCAACCCGCTCTACTCTTGTAGAAACAGCTACAGCAGCTGCTGTTCCCATATTTTTACCATGCTCACTGTTCCTCTTCTCTCTGCTGCACTCCCCCCCAGGAATTCATTCCATCTGACTGTGCCATCTGTCTGAGTGCTTCTCGCTTGCCCTCCTTTCAAAAAGCATTCAGAAAGCTATGGTTTTGTAAAGCAATAATCCATGTTTCCACTTCTCACAGTTCTATTCTTGTTTGAAAGCCATACAGAAACAGTTAAAAATATGTGTATGACACTAGACAATGCCAGTGCTGGTTCTCTGACCCTCGGTCTTGCTGTCACTGGCTAGTCATACCTACCTTATTAAATGTAGACTTCAAAACAGGCTGACTATATTCAGGCTGCCAACCTCTGCCTAGGCTGATCCCCAGCCAGGGCTAACCCCTGAACCATTCTAGGAAGACCACTGGTTAGTCCATGCCAGAATTTTGACCAAACTCTGGCACTGCTTAATCTCCTAGTTTAGACATAATCCTCATGTCATACTCATCTGAACATATCAAGTGCCTGGGATCATCTGAACAATCACATAAAACATTTCTGCATTATAAAGATATACTTTATTATTATTGAGTCAGACTTCTCTAAGATTACAGCTAGAGCGTTTTCCAAGCGTATTTTGAACTTCTAACATTGGAAAATCTAGCATTGGGAAAAGTTTTGTGACACATGTTTAAACTGATTTTTTGCATTAGTTCTTTAGACATTATTTTAGTATATCTCCTCTGTATGCATCTTTTTTTGCTATCTACTGTTCCTTTTTCTTCTTTCATTAGATGAGTGAAAAAAAAGAAAAGCAACACAGGCAATTTTAATAAAGCTCAGGGACCAGTGTTTCCACCTGAACTATTGTAATTAATGAGCACAGCACATGATACTTTGGTCAGATGAGTCAACGCTAATAACACTTCATTGGGTCTTCTTAGTTCCTCATGGGCGAACAGTGCTTAGAGCTACAGGCACAATTGTGCACAGGATTTTACAGGACTATCTCAATTTTCAAAAGGCAACATGTAAGCAAGAAAAAAAAGGACAGCAAAAAAAAGTTAATTTTAACTATATGTGGTTTTGGAGGACTGTTTTTTTTACAGAACAACAGTTCAATGAGTAACACAAAAAACTCATACAGGCAATTCTAAGTTCTGTCAGAAAAAATTCCAAATTTCTTGATACATCAACAACTAAACTGTACACAGCCAACAAACCAACTAGAAACTCAAATGACCACTTTGAGCACTTGGCTTCAGCAGAATGGAGCACACAGCTCTTGTGTTGTGGGGATATCAGGTCTTGCAGGGCCTTTTACACTGTTCCATGCAGAAGCAGACCATTGGAATTTGCAGCAGCTCGTGACGACTGGATGAATTCTTCGGCCTTCCTCTCCTGTGAAAGGACAGTGGTGGTGCCTTAGAGCCCCAGGAGCTGTTCCTCCTGTTAGTGAAGCAGAACCTCAGAGGCAACTCCATCCTGAAATGATAGCATGAAGTAAAAAAGACCACCCGTTTTCTTGCATAAGTTTCCAATGCCCTGTGTTCAATGCATGTTTTGTTAAGTTTTGAAAATCACAGTTTTAAAGCAAACCAAGAGGACTTTCCTCTGCCAACATGCCTGTTCAAATCCTTCTCCAAGAGCTGATGAAATCATCTGACATAAAGCAGAGCAGAGGCTGCATTCTTTACAGAGCTTTAAGTGATGCATATTTAACCAACTCATCCATGAGAAAAGGATTCTTGAACAAAATGGCTAAGTGAAAGAAGAGAGAACTTTAAAAATATGCTTACATGGAATTTTAGTTTTGACATTCATGATGAACATTGCTAATGATTTCAGATATAAGATTGTTCTGCAATTAAGAAGCAACTCAATACACTGTTAAATTGTAGATCTGAAAACATAATTTATGTTTCCAGTACTTTTATCTGAAATAGTCTTTTTGGCTTTACTAAAATTTGGATACATATTGTTTAAAAACTTGCAGCTCTGGCACTAATTCAGCTGAACAGTTTCTGAGGAGCAACACTTACATCAATAAATAGAAATATCTAGAGATATGTATGATTCAGGTCCTTCCCATCCAAGATATTTCACCTTTAATTTTACGTGCTTGAGGCATTACTGAAAGCGTAAAAATGTTATTGAAAAGAGTGCTGTGACATCTGAGCTGTGGCATGCAATTTGTTCACATGCTCAGCAACAAGCAGCATGCTCTGCCCTTCTTTCTGTCCATGGGAAGAGTTGATTTTGGATTTCATTTAGGGGTGAGGCAAGTACTTTTGAGATAACGTTTTGCAGTTCCCTGCTGCTCTGTTCTTATTTGCAGACCCATTAGTTACTGTTTTGCAAGAATAGCTTTCGCACTTGAACCGCTTAGTAATGGCAACAAATTTTTGTGGTTTATGACTAACATAAGTCAGTTCTAGAGCACCTGGTGGGAGGTATCATAATTTTTTGTGTACTTCAGCTCAGGATACAGTTAACTTTTGTTGTTGTAGGGTATGAATTACAGTTTGCTTCTAAAAATAGAAGTCTTTTGTATTCGAACAAAACAGTTCAATAAACCATCCTTGCTGAGATAACGGTATGTTTTTCATGTCAGAACTGCAGTAGGACAAAGAAGCCTGCTTTCAAGGGTACCAGCCAAGCCACAGTAATTTAAAATAGCTGAGCATCAAGTCCTTCAGTTTTAGTTCCTGCCATAAGCAATCAGATGAAGAGAGGGAAGTTTACTAAATTAGCAGTAAGCCACTGACTGGTTTTCCCAAGGTGAGGTTTAAGCCTTGTTCTGTGCAAACCCCTGAAATTCAGTCAACTGCGAGGAGCTCCACAGCATAATTAGTGGCAGCTGGGGACTGCATTTGTGCTCCACTCTGGGCAAGCAAAAAAACCAACCAACACAAAAACCAGCAGCTGAAAGCTGCTAGCAGGGGAAAGCAAGTGCATGGCAACGATTTGGAACTTCCCCGTGGCACTCTTCCTGTCTCCAGCTATTTTCAGTTTAAGAGATTGCCCTAACCCGATGTGGTTTATCTGGGTAGCAACCATAAATGAGTATTTATTCCAAGGATTTTTGAAATCTCCTTCCAAGCTGTGTTACCTTAAGCATCCATGGAGAATGTGTTCCGCAGGTCTGCTATTCAGTGTGTGAAGAACCATCCCGTTCTGTTTGTTGGTGGAGACTGCTTCAAAGCCCACGTAAAGCAGCAACAACCAGCAGAAGAGAGCAGCTACCAGAACATGACCAGAGCATAGACTAGTTTTCTACTAGAACTCTGTGGGTTTAAAAGATGTCAGCATCACTCACCTTTCTGGCTCCCTTCCCAGACACAACCAGGAGGGAAGGCAGTCAGTGCCAGAGCCCCGCAGAGCTCAGCTCCCTGAGCAGTGGATGAACAAGGAAAGGCAAAGGCAAAGGCAAAGACAAAGGCTCTCTGGCTGCTGCGATGCACTCTCAGAGATCCTTGAGAAGAGATTTGTCTTTCACAGGAAATGATTAAAAAAACTGCAGAAAACAACAACAAATTGTTGCCCAGGGCTCTAAACCTAGAATTAGCACCATACCTTTTCCGACCATCCTTACACTGTTTGTCAGTAATATTTCAGAGGAGCACAGAAACTAGCAGTCCTGAGGGAGGCTCTACTATACTTTAACCAGCCACAACAGGGACTTAAAACCTACAGTGCTGCAGAATCCTTGTGAAAGTCTCTCTTATTTCTGATAAACAACACGAACAAAATAATGTGTCCCATGAAGATTTTGTCAGAATTTCTCAGAATTAATGATGTATCCAGAATCTAGTGTCAGACAGTATGTAACTATTTCTTTTGGATATGGATTGAGTTTTCTCTTAGAATTAGCAAGGACATTTCCCCCACATAAGAGAAAATATTTCAGAACGTCAGTCTTCTGAAAACTCATCAGTCTTCATTTACTCATAATCAGTTTGTTTCTGAAAGAGTTCAAAGCACGTGGATGGTTTCTGTTCAAATCAAGAACTAATTTGCTTGAGACAAAAGTAGCAGTTTAAGGAGGAAACAAGACCGTTTTGATGTATATGTGTCATGTGGACTGCTGAGGCAAATCAGGAACTCGAAAAATGCATATCTCTTCTGATTAAATCCTTAATCAAATATAATGGTGACGTGGTTTAATCCTAGCTGGCAACTCAGCCCCACACAGCCACTCAATCCCTACCCCCAGTGGGATCAGGGAGAGAATCAGAAGAGTAAAAGTGGGGAAGCTCATTGGTTGAGATAGAGACAGTTTACTAGGTAAAGCAAAAGCTGCAGATGCAAGAAAAGCAAAAACAGGAATTCATCCACTTCCCAAGGGCAAGCAGGTGTTCAGCCATCCCCAGGAAAGCAGGCCTCCGTCATGGGTAACAGTTACTTGAGAAGACAAACGCCATCATTCCAAATGTCCCCTCTTTCCTTCTTCCTCCTCCAGCTTTATATTCTGAACATGATCCCATACAGTATGGAATGTCCCTTTGGTCAGTTGGGGTCAGCTGTCCTGGCTGTTTCCCCTCCCAAGTCCTTGTGCACCCCCAGCCTCCTCACTGGTGGTGGGTGGTGAGGAGCAGAAGTGGCCCTGACTCTGTACAAGTTCTGCTCAGCAGTAATGAAAAGGTCCCTCTGTTATCAACACTGTATCCAGCACAAATCCAAAACACAGCCCCATACCAGCTACTATGAAGAAGCTATCTGTTTTGGCTATCCCAGCCAAAACCAGCACAAGTGGGAATAGAAACAGAGACTATGATGAAAATCACAAGCATTGTCAGAGTCAAAAGTGAAACTGTGATTCCTTAGTTGAGAGAAAAAAGCGTAAAGAGGCGTGAAGGAAGGATATTGAATAAGAAGAGGCTAGAGAAGATGAGTGGGTGAATGTTCCTTCACAATACAAGTGAATGTGCTTATGGTAAAAAAAAATAAAAGAACGAAGAAATGCATGCAAAGTTATGTAGATGAACACATATGTAAATGGGCTCTTGATTTTCACAATCTTTGATTAAAGTCAGAAACTTARAATGCTTTCAAAAGAATTTTTCTATGAGATAGGAAAAGATGTTAGAAATCAGTCATTCAGGTCCTAAGCAACCCATTAACTGATGACAATGAAGAGATGTTTTCCATTCTATTGGATCCTTTCTTCCTGAGTATCTAATGCTGAATCTTGAGAGCTGAATTCAGCATTGTTCACGAGAAACTGGTGAGAGATTTTTAACTCTACTGTCTAAGACAGTGAATTGCTAATAAAACCAGGAAACCCAATGCTAGGTTTATGAATCCACTTCAGGTGAGAGTAGAGTGAATCAGATTATATTATTAATTACCCTAAGATATAATATTATGGTAATTTTTGGGCATCTTCATAGTAGAATTTGCCTTCACTGTGCTAGTACATTTCATATGAAGATAGCATGCTGGTATTTTTATCACAATTTCAAATTGGAGCTACAGGAATGTGAAAATATGTGTAGCACCATCATGGCTATAATTTGGTCCCAGTCACAGGGGCTCTCTGTGTATATGTATATGGGTGTGCATTTAGAAAGAGAAACTTTTTGTAAATGATTAATTTTTATGTAAACATTTTACTGCTTTTGGTGAAAGTAGATTTTTTATCAAACTATATTTTTTTTTTACCTAAGAAATTTTCTGCTTTGTAAAAGTTCATGGGTTTTTACTTCAAGCTCAGCATAAGCAACCTTTTAAGCATGAAAAATAATGAAGTATCTCCAAAACCAGGAGGCTCTATTTTTAAAAAAAGCCTTTCCTCTCACATGTGCAACCCATGCTATGACCAAAGTAAATTAGAAACAATCATAATTCTGTTCCTTTGGCTATATCTTTTGGACACCCTCCAACATAAAATGCATTAGCACAAAAATGTTCTTGTCCTTAATTAATTTATAGCTTAGAGCAGAATACCATAAATAACAGTTGAACTTCAGCTGCAAARGTTTTAAAGCCATGGATAAAACATTTTATAAAAATTGTAAGAAAAGCTTAAACAGTCTAGATGACAAGTAGAACTAATTATCAATAATCTTAGGAATTTCAGTGGTGGACAATTGAATGTAAAAATGTTTATTCTGAGATATATTTGGGTTCTACTGAATTGATTGTCATTGTGAGAGAGAAAATTATTTAAATTTTATCCCTACCCTGAACAAATACTAAACTGAACTATTTGGTTGGAGTTTTTGTTTTGTTTTGTTTCATTTTTAAATAGCTTGAAGCATATAAAGTATGCTGGCATATCTTGTTTGGAGCATGCATGGTTGACGTTTACAGAATCTGCATGATATAGCTTTATATGCAAACACAGGAATGGAAAGGATCTAATGGCCATCAAATTTATTATCATAATATTGCAGGTAGTCGTAGTTTATAATCCCCTTCATAAATTTATGAAGTTCCACTTTGAGTGCAGTTAGGATTTTTGCTGCTGTTTCTCCAACTGGAAAATTTTTCCCAAATCTTATTGCTCCAAGTGAGAACCTGTTTTTGGTTTGCAGCATAGGTTAAATTCTGGCCAATCTATGCAGTTGGGTTCCCTTGCCAACATTGTCATTTAATTGAAATGGCTCTCCTATCTCCCTGATGTTTGCCTCTGTGATATATTTATACACAGCAACTGGATCCCTTAACAGCTTTTATTTTGCCAAGCTAAACAAGCCAAGCTCTTCATTCTGTCTTCTCATATGATAGGCTCTCCATTACCCTGATCATCCCAGAAGTCCATCTTTGTACCTGAACAAGTCTGAGGTAATGTGCTACAAATGACAAAGTACAACAGTCTTGTATAATAGCACAATAAAAGAAACCATAGCAAACAGACTAATAATTTCAGGCTTGCAAGGATGTGCTGTGCCAAATATTTAAGAGGTTGAGTAAAGATTTTGAAGTCTTCTAAGGGAATCTTTATTAGAAATAATGTGAGTTTTCTTCCCCCAAGTTGTTGATTGAAATTGTAGTATGAAAGATTTTAGGGTTTCAATCAAAAGCTGGGAAATCAATGAAAATTCTTATTTGGTTGAGACCTTCAGCCAACATAGTGTGCAGTTGATTAGACTTGTGGCAGTAATCATTGAAGAAATGAGTCTTGCATTTTGAAAGTTTGTTTGACAATTACTGACTCGGAGAATTCCTATGAACACTGTATAATATGTGATGAACCTTTCCTGGAGAGGCCGCAACTACATTCACATGTTTCCCTTAAGAAATTTCAGTTACAGAGTTCAGGGTTTGGTTCCCTGGAATTAGCTCTGCAGAGTGCTCCTGTCGGTGTGAGCCAATGCAAAGCAGAAGACAATGTGTGTACAACTTATCCCACCACCTCCCAGGACCACAGAGAAAAGGATGTTTGGTCAAATCCAGTATCTCCATGTCTCTTGTGCCATTGCTTATTGGAAAACTCCAGGAAACTCCTGCCTGCCAGCTGTTACGACTGTGACAGCAATCTTGTTTTGGCTGTTTTACTTCTAATCCTTACTGAGTTGATAGTTTAATCCAGTTTCAAGGGGAGCTTCAGACAGAAACTTTTTCCCAGTCAAGCTGAGCCTGACATCCTAGTGCTTGGGATCAGGATCACTGGAGAGTAGGAAGTCTCTATAAGTGTAAAAGAGAGGCATTGGGGGAGCATTTGTTTTTCTACAGTCCTTGTTTTCTCAGGAATAAACATAATGATTTCTTTTTTAGTGTTTTTCTTCCCTGTGGCAGTAGGCAAAAAGAGCTTTTGTAATACACTGTAGGAAAACGGAAGCACAAATTTAAGCTACTACATGCACATACGAAGATCAATGAAAATGAAAAGCTTTTAAAATACAAGCAATTTCTTGAACAAGAGCAAAGGGGAATCCCAACCATGATTACAAGCAGTTAGGTAGATAATTAAGGAAATACATGTCACGTGGCTGCTCTCTGAGGACTGGGAGCGGTGAGGGGGCAATCCCCATGGGGACCAGAGAGCTGAGGGAGAGAGCTGAGGACAGCCCCAGCCCTTGACATCAGGCACATTCCTGGGGGTGGGATGAGCCTGGGATGGGCTGKGGGCCCAGCTTGGTGGGGCCCATAGGCAGGCAGGGCTGGGCTGTGTGGATCTGGAGACCAGCCCTGCTGTGGCAATCCTGGGGCTGGGCCTATGGCTCCAGCGGGGCTGATGTGTGGTTCTGGCTCCTTGGGGCACTGATAATAAATTAAATGGAACTGTAATTCTAACAAACATTTCTCATGATAACAGTCATAGTCAAAGAGTTGATTTGATAGTGGAAGCTGTTGCATGCTGCCTGACCCCCTGGTGGCCTGTGGGTGGTGGGAAGTAGGTGCCCCTTCATGCATCCCGAAGCCTTTTCCAGTGGTGCTGGTGGGGTGTAAGGTGCTTGACAAAATCAGCTTCATTTTGTGTCCCAGTCTGACTAGCTGTGCATGGCCAGACCTCCATAGTGCCCCACCAGACTCTCTGTCCAGAAGGACTTGCCCTTTGTTGTACCATCCCCATTGTGGCCGCTGGGGCTTGAGCTGCAAGGGAGTGAAAAGCAGCTTCGAGAGATCTTTGCTTTCCCTGGCTGTTCCTTTGAGAGTCCTGGGAATGGTGGCTTGTAGATCAATGGGAATACAGGGACTTTCACTGACCCCTTTTGCTATGGTATCTTGGCAAACCTCCCAAAGAAAACTTCAGCTTTCTGCTACATTTGGTTTCCTGATCCGTGGTGCACTGGGGGAGAGGGAGCATAGGTATGTGAACGAGGAAGGATGAGAGGCTTTCTCCAAAACGAATCCACAGAGAATCAATAGCTTCTTTTTACTGTGCTCAGAGTAACAAGCAAAAATTTTTCTATTTAGTGCACGTGATAAAACTGAACAACTGGGATGGAAAAGGCAGCCCAAGAAGCATCCTGCTTTGCAAAAGGCTGTGATGTTTTCGAAGCCCTGTTAGATTAAAGTTGCTAGTGAGGCGAAGTCCGCAACCAAAGTTTCATCTTTCATTAGCCTAACGGGGAGTTAGGAGCATTTTGATGCACCTGTATGATCTCTGTGAGCGAAATACCAGCTTTATTCAACTCAGCAGCAAAATGCCACGGGCTTCTCAATACAACACAACGTTGTATAATGGAGAGTATTTTAATTAATACAGTGATATTCATCTTGACTGTTTCTTTTGCTCACCATATTTACTGTGGCATTTAATTAAAACAAAGAAGACATGTATAGGCATAAATATTATCTCAAGATATTTTAATATTTAATGAAGAAAAAGCTTTTCCAAAGGGTATAGAGTGTCTACTTTATCCTGCTGCTTGGTGAAGTATCAGAGGATGGAAATTACTCAAGTCCTATGTCATCAAGTTCCAGGATGTCTCTTCTTGGGAAGATATAGGTGTAGTCACTACACTTGTAAAATGGCTTTAAAACAATAAATAGAGGAAAGGAAGTACCCTTAAGGGCCTATTTTTAAACCATGTCTCCTGTAAACAAGGTTTCTGCAAATCTTGAATAATGCCACTTTTTTTTGCATTCGGAACGTCAGATTTCAATCTCATTTAGATTGATGCAAATCCAGAGTAACATCTATGAACTCAGAAGGGTGAAGGCAAATGAGGTCAGAATTTGGCCCACTAAGCCTTGGTCCACCCTTTTTGTATCTTAATAATTAGTATGCACTGCTTGACACCAGACTCTTCTTTCTTTCTTACACTGAGTGAATTGCACTGAAAATTCAGCTCTTTGTTGCGAAAACATGACTCATTTTCTTTTTTTAGATCTAGATAGTTGCATGTTAACTTTTAAAGACAGTAGTCTTGATCCTTCCTCCATTCACATTAATAAGAAAACTCTCACTGAATTTTTTTTTTAAGGACAAACCTTTCATAGGGCAAAGAATTAATTTCTGTAAATCCCATGTGCTTCATATGAGTTATCTCTATTTTGCTTCTTGTAAATTGTCATGACACACGTGATTCAGGGCTTGTGGCAATAACCTGAATTCTTGCACATGTAGGAAGTGTTTTTTGCTATTCATAAATAAATAAATAGATGAGTAATTGCTCAATCTTCTCCAAGAACTAGATGCTCAAGACTGAAATTCCCTAAGCAAATTTTCTAGAAAATTAAAATATTTATCAATAAAATAACCTTTCTGTAAAGCTAAGATTTCCTTAATATGTATGCATCAATTTAACTGTGATTACAGCTGGTTAAGATTTTATTACTGTATCTCTCCTTATGTTGTTCATAATCCAATAGATCTTGTTCTTTCCACTCAGAGCAAGTAAATAAAATATAAAAATACCCAGTCGATACTTACTGTTTTGCAAGAATTCTCACCCAGTTTGTTAAAGAAATAATGGGTAAACGGGTCGTACACTGTTCTGAGTGCTATGAACTTAGATACTGCAGTAGTCCTGCTTTGTTTCTTAAATGGTTATGCTCCTTGTATGACTACATTGTTATTAGAACTATATAAATTATTTAAATAACAGTCAGTCTGTAAAGTTGAACAAAATTGTTACTGTTTTCTTTAAAAAGATCACAGCTTCCCAGAACCATGTTCTCCTTGCCCAGGAAAGACCTCCATGGCCTCAGCCCTCAGAATTTCTGTGGCATCACCAGAGGTGCCACCGAGCCTGCCTGGACACATCACTGCCCGGACCCACTGGCTCTGATGTTTCCATGCCAGCTGTCTCCAGAGTGCATTTGACCTACAAAACTTTCTTTATACCATAACCACGACTGTGCCCCTCAGTCAAAAAGGTCAGGGCAGAATTCAGGGAATCCACCATTCTGTTTGTTTATGCAAACTAATCAAATGCATGAATGAGCTTTTATCAACATGAGACCCTACTTCCCTCCAGTGTGATGGCTCTGATCCCCATATGCCCTGCAACATCCCCAGCTCTCCAGGAGCAAATCTCCTAGTTCCCTACATGTCTGCTATACCTCCACAGGACTTGGAGTTTTCACCGTGTCCTGGCCTCCCTTTGCTTGTGCTGTGGGCTGTGAGAGAAACTGGTCTGCATCTCTTGCTGCGCTGCAGGTTGCCCAGCTTGGCCAGCCAAGGGAGTCCCAGGTTGCCACTGAGCAGGTGGAACTCTGCAGACTGCCTGCAGTGTCACTAATACATGGGCCAAGCTGGACACATTTCTTCTCTGCTGTCATTTCATCATGTCATGTTGTCGCATTGCACATATTCTGCAGAACTGCTCTACTCAGCGAGGAACCCTACGCATCACCCACCAGCTTTTTCCTTCCCTCATGGTGGCTGCTTTTTTGGGGATAGAGGGGGTTTCTTGGTGTTGACTGCCAAATTAGAGGAGAGACCTGCAGCTTTTGGTACCAGCTCTTTGGAGGCAAAGGGAGTGTGACGTTTCACCACCTGGGTTGATATACTGTATCATACCTGCAAACACATCATCTCACATATTCTGGTGAATACAGCCGTTCTTCAGCTCACTGTGCACTGTCATGGCTTTGGAAACACGTGGATAAAGTCAATGGGAGTCTATAAATAAAAAATATTAGTATTCTCAAGCCACTTTAAGTCTGGAAGGCTGTATTTTCTAGCTGGCCTGCTGGCTGGCTGGCAGACAAGCAGAACATGCTGCTTCTCTCTTTGTCCTGGCATGCAGCCCCTGAGCCTTATCTCTTCTCTAGGGAGCAGCAGGGACCCCAGTCAGCCTCAGGTGGGAGCAGCAGAGCGATGGCACAGGGACACCTCTACCCTCGGCTCCCTCCTCCCCCCTCCGGACCTAGATTCTAGCGAAGCCCCTGCCCTGGAAGCCTCCCTCGACACAGGTATTACTGCACACCACGGGCTGTTCTGCTGACACAGGAGCTCCCAGGTGGAGCCACACTCCTAAATAAATAACATTCAAGAGATGCTCTTGCAATAGCATGGCTGGAAAGCAATACTTGAGCTTTCTGTGGATGTCAGCTCCAGGAGGTGACCAAAATGACTTCTATCTAAACAAGAAAATGTGAATATGAAAACCAAGAGTTTTTCAAAGGCTTGTCTAAATTGCAGAGCTGTTAAAGCCCTCAGGGTCTGCTGAGGATTCCAAGGACATCCTGAATGTGCATTATTTTCTCTCAAATTTTTTAGCATAATGACTTAAAAATAAGCATCCTGAATTAAGGACTTAGTGTAATGAGGAACTCTGCAGCAGGCACCATGGAATATTCACATTTTATGACCATACTACATGTCTCACAATAAACATCTTGGATTTTTCCTGTCTTTTAAAAGCCCCATTGCTAGTATCACATTTTTTATACAGTATTCTTTATTTCCAGTTTTAAAGTTCCTCAAGGTGCTAGAACATACTTTGAAACTGTGAACCGAGCTCAAAAACTGGAAGGCAAACACTAAATGATTTTATAAAAATTTCTCAACTTTGAGCCCAATATCATATTATATTTTTAAATGTCTGAGTCATTTGGAAAGCTTTGGACTGWCTGTATTAATTATGGCCCCAGAAGATCTATCTCAACAGTCAGAAAGCAACTCCATTTGTAGGCAAGGATTGCAAACACAATCTTCCTGGAACTGAAAGTTCTACATTGTGCAATTTTTATGGCTTGTATAGCTTTTCTATTTTTAGTTGTTTCAAACCTGCAATACATCATATATCCTCCTTAAACTGTCATTCATAATGCTAATTGACATTAACTTGGCATAAGTTATTTGCTTTCTTAAATTTATATAGTTACTGCGTTATCTAGCAATGTTACACAAACAAAACTTTATTTTTCTCTGATATAAAGTTGATATGAGTACAAACTGCTAATGATGTGTTTCTAGTTATGGACTTAAAAAAAATTAACCAAAAAAATTAACCCCCCTAGTATTTTCTTTCTTTCTTTTAAAAATATGCATGTATTATGAAGTCCAATAACTATTTCATTATTTCAGCAAACCATTATTTAATACTCACCTTTATAGACATTTGGAAAAGTTTCTCTGAGATTTAAGAAGGACTAATAAATTTGCACTTTTCAGCTTTTTTGAATATACAATGAGAAGAACAATTTTTTTTTTCCCCTTTCTTGAAATGCATCTTCAAGGTATAGGAGATCAGTCAGTGACAAGTATTTACAAAGAACTCCCCAACCTTGTTCTTGTTTACCTAAATAGAGATAATGTCATGTATTTGGCTACCTGCAGAAATCCTTTGTGTCACACCCCAGCTGAGCACAGGACAGGGGACCTGCCATGCCAGTTCATGATTTTTTTAGTGTAATTCTAAGTGTCGGGTTCTGCCAATATTTTTATATTCCAGGCTTTCCTATACCTTTAATTGTAATCCTTTGTCTTTACCACAAATGCTTATCTCAACAAGGCCGAGGTTTGTCGAATCTTTGGTGTTTGCTGCTTCCACAGGTTATGGCAAGGTGAATTCTAGTGCCTGGAAACGCAGTGGTACAGCCAAGTCATCCTACAACACTGGCATGTGCTGCCGAGCATTTTTCCATGCAGGCTTTTGGTTTTTCTTGATGGCAAAAAGTAATAACAGTATTAGTAAGTACAATCAGAATAAAAGTATTTTTTGCAAGCATGACAGCTACCTAAGGTTGAGCAGATGGCAATCTCCCAGCTGTACAGAGTTTCTCTAAATATGGCCATTTCATAGCAGGGCGGTTTTGCAGTCCTAGAATCAACTGACAAACTGCTGACTGATTTTTTAATTTTTTGTTTTTAAATTTATGTTAGGGTTTTTGGCATGCAGTCAGTGGTCTTGCAGAGGATAAATTGAAAAGATTTGGTAGGATACCAGATTTTGGAATTTAACTTTGATTAAATGAGTTACACAACTTAATATGAAGGCATAGGGTCTATGTATTCCTCAAATTACATTTCATTTAGCAGAGTCTGTCAGGTTTAAAGATATAAAATATTCTTAATGAGTAAGTAAGGAAATATTTATTCAACATGAGGACTTTGTTCTAACTTTTCTGAAAGCCTTGGGAGGTGTTTTCAGTATATATACAGCGGAGGCTCAGCTGTTTAGTTTGGGTTTGCTTTTTCAGGACAGCTGTGCTTACCAGTTGGCTACTGGATGCTCTGGAGAGCTGCCCTTTAACTTTCATCTGGGCAGGTCTGAAAAAAACTCTCTTACCTCTGCAATTCATGCAGTATGCATGTGGACAAATGCAGATARGGAGAAGCTCATCTGTGGTCTGTGCAGTGAATACTGAGAAGCAAGCATTGGTACTGAAAGCTCACTTAGACATTTTCACTAGGGATAGAAACCTGAGTGAGGTTCATTCTCACTGGGAGTAAAACAGCAAATGAAATGTGAAATGAACACATGAGAATACTCTCTGTTACATCTTGTTTCTTAATATAACTAAGTATACCACCTTTAATATGAGAAGAAGGGAATTTGCTTCCTCAAAGGAGGAAAACTGGCTAATCCTTCTTTTCCCAAATCACAGCTTGGTCCAACTTGATTCCACCAGAGCCAAGATGTGACAGAGCTGCCAACAGCAACCACACCATGTCCTTGCCAAGGCACTGGGGCCACCACACATGCGCAGGAGAAGCAGCTCAAAGTAATTTCTCAGTCACCTAAACTTCCTTGAAGGCAGAAGAAAAATATTTAATGAAACAAATGAGGAGTGCTGAGACATTACATAACTGCTGGGTCAGACGGCTTTTCACTAAATAAAGAAAAACAGGAATGTCTTTATTTATATGCTGCTTTCTTACCTGATTTACCAATCAGATGCCATCTGTATATGCCACCTCTCTTTTTTTTTTTTTGGATGGTGACCAACTTTTTGTCGTTATCATGAAAAGTCAAATCAGCCTTTTAAATTTGTATTCCAAGACCCAGGGATGCCTTAATATTTAGAGACACCCACAATTCCCTTCAGCAACACTGAGATCCACATTGCTTTTGTCATACACCTCCTCATATGAAATAGGAACTTGAAAATTTTATGATTAATTTTTTTCAGATTTACCTTCATTAATAAAAATTAGTGTCTAGTTTCACTTGCTCTAGCTAGAAGAAAGCTAACATAGATCAATTTTTATTGCTGTTTCTTAAATTGCTGGTTTTGTAAAATTATGGCCAAATTTTCCCCAACTCTTTCTCCCAAGAAAGATTTCAGCATGAGGAGCGGCTGGAGAGTCAAATGAGCTCATTTCCCAGTTAGGGAGCTCAGTAAGGCTGAGCTTTTGACACTTTTCCATACTTTTTAGAAATACTGGGTTCTCTGCCCCTCTCAGCCGTGAAGTGTGTGTGCGGCAGAGGTCTGTGTACTGATGCCTTGTAGAATATCCATCCCAACAGCACAAGCCACTTAAGTTTGTGACTTCATTAACACGAAGTAGGCAGGGTTGGTTATAACAGGGACTGTGAGGGGCGGACACAGTCCCACAGCCTCTGTCATGTCCTAACATTTGCCACCAACTGTGGCACTGTGTCAGATGCTGATAACGAGGTGCCAAATACCTGCTATTGCCTCCCCACCCATCAGCAAAATCGGCCTTTGTGACGATGCATTTCTGGATCCATTGCCAGTTTATCAGTTAGTTCACTGATGTGCCCAAATTAAGGGCACAACCTCCTTAGAGAGATTAGTGGTGGCTCAGAGGGGCAAAACTGAGACCTCCCATCACATCCCGGGGTCAGAATGCAGCGGAATCCTCCAGCCATGTCCTCTCACAGGGAGACTGGAGCAACGCCACTCTCTACCCAGCAGCTTTTTTCATGGCAGAAAAAAAAGGGGGTGCTTTCCCCGATAAACAGGAGCCATTGTGGGCTTTAGCAGTGGCCACTGAAGCTGCCTGACTGAGGAAGAGGACAGGCCTGAAGTCCTAACATAGCCTCAGAGAGCTCAGGCTCTATTTCAAAGACACTGCAGATTATGGATGAAACCTAAACTCAGTCACACAAGTGAAATAGTTAAAGCTGAACGGTGTGAATTTATGCCAGTGCAGACAATTTTAACTTCATGTAGGCTTGTAAAACACCCACTCCCTTTGTAGGAGCTCTTTTTAATATCTTTCCATGGCTCTGAACTGAAATTACTTTCTAAGAAAAGCAGCTAAGAAAGTTTTACTCTATCCTTGTGGAAAACAAAGAAAATTCAACCCATTTTTTAAAGTKAAGAAAGGTAGGGTGTTTGGCTAGTTGAAATAAGACAAACATAATTCACTTAGACTTTATCCCTGATGAAACTGGATTTTAAGAAGTCATAAACGTTAAAGAAACTTTTTAAAGAATCTGGCAGCAGGCAATTTTAGTAATGCTAATGCAAGACCAAGCCCATGTAGAGATATTTATTTGCTTCTTCCTTCTCCTTTCCTTCCTTACTTGGAGTAACTATGTTGTATTTTCATCTTAGCCTGAATTTTTGCTCTGAATTAAAAAGCCAGGTGAAGATTTAAGCAGATTAACATTGAAAGGCTGTTAAAAAAACCCATCAAAACTGGCTCAACCTGTACATGCACGATAACTCTTTAACGTCATTCTTTTCAAGTGAAGAAATTGTTGTCTAGGGATTTTGAAAGACATTAGAAGAGGCACGCAAATATGCTTTGTATAAATGAAAGCTGTTAAAGTGGCTGAGGTCATTCTCAATGCCCAGGTGAGGTATCTGCGGGGTTTTGTGCTGCTCCCTGTCAGCGTGAGGCATTGGTATTATTTAAATCAGTTAGGCTGACATTTACTTCTTTACTTTCTTTGCCACAAGTTCTGAAGTCAGTGGAAAGCCTGCAGGATTACTGGGAAATAATTACAGTCACTGGGCTGGCACTGCCAGGAATGAAGTAAGACTCTCCTTTCCTTTTACCTCTTTGCAAACAGTAATGACAAGTGAAGGCCAGAGCTTTGAATAATGCAAAGGCCACTCTGGAGCCTCATAGTGCTAGTCCTCTTATCAGTGACATGAAGCAGAAGAGCTCAAAGTTTGTTCCACCAAGCCCAGCAAAAGGCAGGATAAGCCTGGTGTGAAGTGGGGATGTTGTGCAACCTCTTTCTCTGCTTCAGCTTCCCTGTCTCTTCCCAAGTCCTGCTGAACTGCTCTATCTCCAAAACATCCTTCAGTAGCAACTTAAAATATGCCTCTAGAATAAGTAATAGAGTTCTGCATGCCTTGACCTAACTTGAAAAATTGGGATTTTTTTCTATTTTCCCACCACCCTCCGCTTATTTTCTTCTCCAGACTGTGTATTTATGGTGAGTTGCACTTTCCCTTCGCACGGCTGAGTAGTTTTCCATTTCCTTTGTTTGTAAAGGAGCAGGCTGTGGAAAGGAAAGGTTGTAAATTAAACAGTGACAGGGCATGAGCACAGATACAGAAGGTGAACGTCTGTACTCATGCTAAACTCTTGGAGTGGTCCTTGGCACACTTCTGGCCAGGCCACTTAACACCCTCCCGAACCATTTGAGAGCATGTTTCAGGAGTCAGCATGGGCTAGGAGCAATTCCCAGTGGGCAGTGTGGATGCAGCCAACATGTTATGGATGCTAAGAGGGCTTAAGGGCCTGAAGTATTTTCCAAGACAGCTGGCGTCACAGTCAGAGGAGTCCTGGACATGCTTAATCTCCAGTATACATGCAGCCAGAGCTTTCTGGCTTTTTTTCCAATGCGAAAATTATTATTGTAAAACCATCAAAATTGATAGCAAAACACAAGGACAGGTTCAGTATCAGAGACTATTTTTAACTCCTTGTTTTGAAACCAGTTAAACTTCCCAGGAGAGGAACCTTTTGGGAGGTGGAAGGCTGCCCAGTCTAATGGAGTGGGTTAAATTCTCATCTCACCAGATGACCAGGCATTCATGTGCAAGCTGGTACTCTGTGTCTATCAACAACTGAAAATTCCTGCAAAGGAGTCACTGACAGAGATTTGGAACTTGCTCCCTGCTTTGGATGACGGATGAGATTTGAGATGCTGCAGATGGTTTTTTTTACACTGTTGTCTCTTGGAGACTATATTTGTAGAAGATACAGGTCCTCTGTCTAATTTTTTTTCCCTTTGCTGTAAAATCTGTAAGGGTACCTACATTGTGATTATTTTTTGTATTTTTATAAAACAAAAGAACAATAAATTAGTCACATGTAAAATGTAGCTATAGTTATTTACTGGTTTCAGGAAAATCAGAGCTGTGCAAATTATGACTACTGAAAAAAATACAGAATTCAAGATCCACATCAGCTCAGCAAGAGACAGCAGAATGTTTACCTCGACCCAAAGCTTGAAGTTTGCTTTTGGTACATTAATATTTTTGTCTTATCTCACACTTGTTATAAATATTAGTTAATTTTGAAATAAAAAGTAATTTTAAAGTGAAAAGTTGAAACTTACTTTATAGAAAGTTAGGAGCTTTCCCATTTCCTAACTGTATTTGCTATTTACCCCATGATTCATTTCTAGGTTAAAGTAGGCTTGCAAGGACCACAGAACAACTTTAGTTTCCATTCTGTGTTTCTTCTTTTAGGTATTTTCTTTGGTCGTTGTAAGGATAGGAACAAGGGACTGGGAGGCAAGACTTGTGATGATTATCAACCTGCTCCTGTGTACTGCTGCTTTCAGCAGTTTTCTACCATCTTGGCAGGAGAGAGGGCATTGTAACAGGGGCAGTGGTCTTTAGAAACTACTTACTAGAGAGACAGCGTGGTTCCTATGCCCACAGTATATTTCATCTTGTGAGTTATCAGCTTGGTTCTATGCTGCCAACAAAAGGAAATGACCAGTGCTTACCTAACACCAGAGATTTCCTGTGTGCAGGAGTGAAAAATCTTTGGTAGGCCAGCTAATCTGCATCACCTCTCTTACCATTTTGCAGGCACGTTCTGGCTGTCAGGTGATAAAACAAATGTTGAGTAGGTTTGGACTGGAACTAATGGTGACATTGCTAGCATTATCTTCATGTGAAGTTCGCAGTTTGATTTGAAATGGGTTAGCTCAACAGAGCAGAAAGCTAAAACAATATGTGAGGAATCATCATAAGGCACAGTGCTCAATCCAGCCCTCAGAGAGCGGCTGTGTCTCAAGACAGGCTTCATCAGCTGGGTGCAAGGCCCTAGAAAGCAGGGGCATTTCTTTCCTCCAAAGATTCATTTTCCTTCAAATCAGAGGTATTCCTGGGCATGGGACACACCAGTGGGCTGGGAAGAGGGATGAGTCCTCCATGCCTCCCAGCTCAGCCGAAATGGGCTAGAAAGGCTGCACTGGGGGCACGTGGCATTGTTGCCACCTTCCTTGCTCCTGGCTAGTCCCTTTCAGCCACATGGCCACTCCAGAGAACAAATGTCTCAGCCCTTTTGGACCTAGTGGCATGTTTGTCTAGTGGTGTCAGCTACTTGAACTGTCTCCTCTACAACTCCTGTTTGTACTTTCTGGCAGCTGGGAAGCACAGTAATCAAAACATGGATAGAGTGATATATAAAAGTTTATTTTTTTGACTCAGTGATGATCTAATAGCTTATCATTCCTCATGCCTCATGCATCCAACCAAGATGTTTTTCCAGATGAAGCCTGGGAAACATGAATCTTTGTGAAACAAGTCTATGTTACTCCTTAGTTGGTCAGCATGCATTACTCAGTAGAAGTATTCCAGATGAAACCACAAGTTTTCCTGAAAATGACAAAATTAGTGGAATTATACCAGCATAAACTCTGTTCTCTGTAAATCTGTGCCATAATTTAGGCAGAGAAGAGTTTACCTTGGAATTAAGAAAACGGTATTCAAGTGGTATAAATCTGCCTTAGTGATGACTGGGTTTCCTCTTTTAATTTTGTGAAATCCTTTTCTGCTTTCACGCAGATTATACTTATTCTAAATGAGAGCTGGATATGGAATTTTCAGAAATCTATTTATTTTCTTCCTGAGACTACATTTATGCTTATTCCTCTCACTTCTTTTTTCAAGCAAAGGAACTATTGTTGATATATAGTCCATGTGTTACTACGGTCCACTGTTACAAGAATCAATTTTAGAAGCTAAAAAATAAATCTTTGCTAAAAGAAGAAGTCTTTGCTGATTCTCATGCGTACTGTACTTCAACAAGTATGTCTGCTATAACTTTGCTACTTTTCTACACTACTTGCAAACAGCAAATCCCACTATGACATCAGTGTCAACAGTATGAAACAAATATTTCTTTTTCAGTGCATGAGGGTCAGCACTGGGGTGCTGGGGTGCTGCTCCTCCTAACACCTGTATGACAAGTGCTTTTCCAGGGCAGCAAGCAGATCAAGTGAAAGGATGAAGGCAGCAGTGGTGTTACGTAGCTAGACTAGCCACAAGTCCTCTCCTAGTCTGTACAGGAATTAGAGCCCCGTGGTTCGGTTATTCAAGCTGTTTACTGAGTAGAGAATTGTCCTGATTCAAAAAGCATCTGTAGCTCCGTGCCAATAGTCCAACAACAAGGGCAAGCAGCAAACATGTGCTCCCACAAAAGCACACTGGCAAAGTATAACAGTGTCAAAAGGAACAAAGACCTTTTCTTGTTTGCGCAAATTAAGTCATGATGCATATGAGGACAAGAGACTGGGGGAGAGTTAGACAGCACAACGGATTAGTACTCTAGGCATGAAAATTTAGAAATTTAGGAAACTCCAGGATTGCAAAGAGCAGATATTTGTTCTGTTCTTCATTGTATTAGTCATTTGGTTTACCACTCTCCTCTGATCATCATGACTGAAACAAACGTGGGAGTCATCTGCAAAAGAAAAACCAAGAATGAGGTCTGCATTCCCTTGGCCTGGTGTTGTTCCTAATCCAGAGTCTGACACGTGTCTGCTTCATGCAGCATCAAAGTCCAACTGTACAGCACTGCCCCGACAGTGCAGCCTACTACAGCTCCTACCTGGTCCTATCACGACCTCTTGGGAATGTTATTCCTTTTAATTTCTTCAAGTCAGACAAAACAATAATAATGAATATCTGCAGAGTCCAGATACTCTGGACTCTGCAGATATTCATCATTATGAATATCTGGACAACCTGGAATAACAAATATGAAAACTAATAATTTTAATCAGCCTCTGAGGTAGTGTGAACAGTTGTATCTCTACATGATTGTCCTGTGAAAGTCACACCACTGAGGCCATGTAACCTTAGTTGTGGCTATCCAGATCCGTTGGGGCTAAAGCCATCCATTCCCATCTGGGGTGGTCCTTGCTGAGGAATTCTAAGCCAACAAGGTCAATTTGATGCCCCCATCTTCCTCTCCTCCTGACACTTGAAAAGGTGTCTTATTTTCTTTTGTGGTTTTTTTGGTATTTTTTTTCTTGGTACCTACTACTTGCAGATACAGACTGATACTATTTAAAAATTTCTCCAGCTCGCCTCCTCATTTATTGGGTGTTTCAGATCTGATGGAGGTTTTATATTATTTGGTCTCCACTTTGAGTATACTTATATTATTTTTCACTCCTAGTGCTATCTATTGATCGGTAATCACTGGGCAGAGATTTGGTTTGCTCAGTGCTTGAATTCTCCGCAATCAACCCTGTGTACCAGGCACTTCTGCACATCACTTTGCTCCACTCCAAATTCCTGCACAGCAGAGCCTCTGCAAGGTACAGTTCCCAAAGCCACAGCAGAGAAACAAATTCCAGTTTTAGTTCACTAACCCAATTGCACTGTCTCTACAATACTTTGTTAGCCTGTCAGAAACCCAGCACTTTCATGTGATATCCTAATCAGTTAGATCTGCAGCTGAGATCCAGACTGCAAATTTATTGCCAATGGCAACAACCATATCATGGCTTTAAATCAACTTGTGTGTGTGTGTATTATAACATTTTTATTATTATTATTTCAAGGGAAAGCACTATGGAGCCAAAATCAGCATGTCCAATTAGCAAGAGGGACTACACACTAAGTTCAAAGAACCCCTTTGCGTTATCTGGTTCTAATAGCACCAGTAACAGAGACTAATCTAACCTGTCATTTCAAGAGCTATAGGGAGAACAAATTGCCATCAACAGGGGAAAGATCTGGAACAGTATGCAGCCTGTCCTCTCCTGACATCCTACTCAGCAAATTCCTCACAGATTTCCTCCTGATGTCAGTGAAACTAACATAAAGGTCATTTCATAAAATCTTGTGTGTATTCTAACTTGTGAAAACTGGAGGATCCATGCCCAGAACAACAATACAGACTCAAGTAAATAATCATAGCACTTGTCCTTTGTGCATAAAGCTTAACAAATGACTGAATCAGAGGAGGGGCTGAAGAGTTCCCATGCCAAGTACCAATGCTGTGAGCACATATTGAAATGAGTAGCCAATAAATGTCGAAATCAAGGTGACTGATCACATAAAGTCTTCTTGTTTGACTGGAAACTGTTGGGAAAGGTTTCCAGTTTAATATGCARTATGATAAGGGGCGGGGGAAAAAAAAGTAGAGTTAAATGCTAAAGTCTTATAAATGTATGGTTATAAATCACACCAGCTATTTCTTCAGGGAACACAATCCCTTCAGCAGATCAGGAGTGCTGTAAGATATGGAGATGTGATCAGGACTAACAGCAGGAGGTCATTTGTTACTAGTGTTAGACTGGCAGTGTCCCCAGAATCAATTTTGGAACCCTGGTGAAACAACAGATAAGCAAACTTTTGGGACTTCGATATTTGCATACCAGAGTAATGTCATGCAACTGCTCAGAAACTTTTCTTCTTTATCGTGATGCCATCAGAAATGCAGACGGATATCCAAAGTGATAATACTAAGCACTCCTTTCCAGCACACAGTATTTCAGCCAAGATCACTGGTATGTTCTGGCTACTTCACGCTGCTCTAATTAAAACTCAATCATCCTTACAGCTGCTTTATATTCCTAGAGCACTGCACAACAGCTGGATCATGCCGTTGATTTTGGCCCTTAAACGTCTTGGAAATTACTGTGTGAATATCAAAACCTTGGCCCTTTCTGTCACCATTTAAGCCTCTGTCACCTGCATCTCTGGCTTCAGCACATGACACCTTTGCATTTGGATAACGTGGCCAAAAAGCACCAACATCATAAGGAAAGACAGAATAAGTGCTAGCATTAGTCTGATTTTGGCAGACTTTTACACAAAGAAAGGCTGTTAGGGGCAATGTCCCTGAGAGTGGCAGACTGTCTGCCAGGTAAGCCACTTACTGTCAGGCAAGGCTTGCTGCAAAATAAAACTACAAGTTTAAAAGAAGTTTTGAAAGAGGCCAAGTTCGATCTCCTTTAATGGCAATCATATTCTAATTAGCCAGATGACACAAAACACCAGGTCAATTGGTTAAGATGCTCTGTTGCTGTTTTTATGAATTTTGAAGAAACAAAACTTTGCATCTGTCCTTTGTGGGCCTATATTGATTTACACTGAGTAAAAGCACACTTGAAATATGCATTCCTAATTTCTCTGATAGGCTGATAAGCCTATAGTCAACTGCTCAGTCTTTACATGGCATCATGAATTGTTATCTCAGCTCCCACAAGGACAGATGGATCAAAGTGGCTGTCTTGAATTATGATGTGACTGGATGACACAGCACCTTTCATGAAGTCTAACATATTCAGCTAAGTGCATCTGGTTGATTATGCAATGTTTCAGGTTCATGATATGTCTCAACTAATCATGAGTTAAATTTAAAATTAATTGTGCACCTTGAGGTCTAAAAGTTGAGTCATCTTACTACAGAGAAATCACTGATGTGGCATGTTATTAAGCAGAATATACTGTAATATAATAACCTGCTTTCCACTGAAAAACATATACAAGACAGTCTTAAAATATTTATTCTTGAAACATGTAGGATGTCCTAGAGCCACGAAACCATTCACTGTAAGCCACAAAAAACAGGTTTGGTTTAGAGATGAAAGTGGCTGGAGGCTGTGACCCACAGGGACTCAGAAGGAAATACTTAGAAAATAGAGACAGACTGAATCCCAAGTGCTCTCTCCTGAGAGGAAACATGGTTGGAAAGTTTCAAACCCATTAAAATTAAACAAATTGAAAAGTCCTATCTGAAAGGAAACATAGTACAATGTTTATTTTTCCATTATAAATCTGAAACCTAAAAGATTTCCTGGGGTTCTCAGGTATTGTTCATGCTTATAATGGAGATCTGTTTTTAGAAAGTGTAATTCATGTATTTAATCCAAACTGTTTGATGAAAAACACACTGCATAAGCATTCAGGAAGCTAAAGGCCATTGTATACCTGTATCACATATTGTTTGGATAAGAGCAGACCTACAATGCAAGGAATCTCTTTGTGAAACTCTCTCACTCCAAAATATGGGGTCTAATTCTCTCTCCATTTATGCTGCTGGATGAATTCCACTGAATTAATGAAACCGTGAATAACATGAGTGATAATAAAAAGACAATCTTCCTGCTGTGTGTGAAACTTCAAAAGTGCAAGGCTAATTGTGAGCAAGAGATTTATAACGCTGGCCTGAGTCAAGTAAGTAGGCAAGCCATAGCAGACCCAGTGTAATTTAGCAAAGCTGGTTAGTCAATGTATTTTAGGTTTTGCTCCATCACTAGTGAACTGCTGCTCTGAACTCCTTATCAGAAGAGTGTGTGATGTTACTGATGCTGAGAAGAATCTGTTTGACTAATGAACAAACTGCAGACTAAATCCAGAAATTAGTTTAAGTGAGAGGAAATACTTGGAAGTAGTGGAATATTTTTCATTAGATTTATTGCTATAAAAAATTAGCAGTACAGTAGGTGAAGTGACAGAACTAAGGAACGTTTGCTGTCATAGTCTAAGACTCAGTGTAGGTGCTTAAGAGAACAGAGAGGTGAGCATTCAATAACCACGACCTGACATTTTGGAGAAACCCTGAATCTTCTGAAAAGACTGTGTTGATCTTGCGCATTTATCTCTTACTGATTTCATACCCTTTGTGCTCTTTTTTCAAACTTCTTTTCAACTTTCCTTTATGGCACTTACTGTCTAAATTTCATGCAGTACTTGCCACCTGACTTACACAGCATTCCTGATTTTTCTTGGTTATCTGCAATAAAATCATTGCTTAATTCAGAAAACTGCAGACTGACATTTGTCATGCATTGTCACTCCACTCTAATAGAGAATTTATACTCCAGGAAAATGCTTTTTGAAAATTTAATTTTAAGTCTGTTTCTCAAGTCAGCCACATGTTAAAATAAGAACTATTCAACAACCTGCTTTGTTTCGTAGTGTTGAATTGGGAATGATCAAAATGTCAGCTGAAGAAAAGGAAACACTGGAATATGTTATTTATCATTTTCCTGCATCACTTTTAAGTTCCATACATTTGAATTCATATCAGCATCTTGGCTTGTGGAAAAAGATGTCTACTCTTACCTTAGGACTTTTTTTCTGCCACACACAGAATTGTTGAAATTGTTGAGCTTTCTGACACAGACTCTTGAGCATGACAGTATATTTCAGTTTTTAGAATATTGTTGTTCTTAGCAAAGGCAGTATTTCCGCTGTGGGGGGTTGTTTTTGTTTTTGTTTTTGTTTTTTTGTACGTAATTTTGTTTACAAATGCATCTTTATGTTTGTTTCTTTCTAGGCAGGGATGAGATCCCGAAACCAAGGTGGAGAAAGCTCGTCTAACGGGCGCTTCTCCAGTTCCAAGCCTGTCATCAGCCACGCAGAGAATGAAAAACTCCAGGAGGATGCCAAGAAAAAGAACAAACCTCATCGGAAGGAAGATGAGGTCATGGTTTCAGCAACTGTCAAACGACACTCAAAATCACCTGGTCCTAGTGAGCGAAAGAACAAGAAGTCCATAGAGCTTTCTAAAGAAGACTTGATAAAACTACTCAGTATAATGGAAGGAGAATTGCAGGTAAATTAAACATCTTCTAAACCATATTTTCTATGTACCTGTTTATTTTTAGTTAGTCCAAAGAGCAGATGGCTCAATTAACAAGGACATGCAAATTTAAGCCAAAGGACCACAGGGAGAGAGCAGTGGTAGCTGGTGTTTAACAGCCATAGTTTTAAGTACTCCTTTATTTACCATGGCAGCTACCAAAGCAAAATAAATTATAAACACCCATCAAAGAAATACCTGACAAAGAAATGGGGATCTGCAGGCGAGGCTAAAAACAAGCACAAGGGAATCGGTGGTGGATAGGAAGAAGGGAGGAGGGAAGACAAGCAAATACAGTGAATGTGATTACAATCATTATTGAAAATATTCAAGAGGCAAATCTGCAAGTCAGTAATACTGAAAATGGTCTTAAGATGTTCCCTGGACCTTCTGCATATTTAGATGTTGCTGATGACTCAGCCAAAGCTCTGCCTGTCCTGTCTGATGTCTGGAGTCCAGTGCTCTGCACATTTCTTGCCTTTCAAAGATCCATTAGTTTTATTTCTTGGAGTAGTGCTTGCTTGAAAGCTTTCTCAGTGTCCTGGTTTGCATGTTAATTCAGCCCAGTTGTAAGTCCTTGATGGCAGTCAGCCTGATTTTGCACTTGACTTGTCCTCTGAATGTCTGTCCAGTTTTGGGATTCTCTTTAATGCTAATAAATCATTAAACTCTCAGTACTGTCAGCCTTCAGAGGATTTCAAAGTAAAGGGCTGAAACATGGTATATCAAAAAGTCAATATGAAGACTTCTGGCTTTTCAAAAAATTATCCCCTTTTGTGGTAGGACTGCTTGCCAAATTCATACATTGTTCTGGTTGCACTTTAGTGATCTTTTTCACTGAACCTATGGACAAGCAGAAAAAAGCTGCCCAACCTGTGTGAAAATATTTTGCCTTAATCCCTTTATTCTAATTAACCATTATTATTTAGCACTTGATGTCAGGTTTTACTTTTTCCCTGAAACCCACATTCATAACATTATTACTTTAATGTTGAAATTGTTACCATCTTATCTGATTACAAGAAGCAATTGTTTTGTTCATTTCTTTGGTACATGAGTCACCTGAGTTGCACCATTACCACAACTCTGAGATTCCATCTCATTAAGTATCATTAAGTATCACTTTTCCTGTACATAATTCACCTCTAGTTTGTCAGAAACTACTTCCAAGTTACAAGAAGTATGCATTCAAAATAAATAATTTTGTCAAAGACAGAGAATGGTCATTTTACAATGAAAAACTGCAGGAAAAATAAAAGGAAGAAAATTCATTGAATGCAATTTTGCAAAGAAAAAAAGAAATTATCATTACAGAACAGTAACAATTTTTATGGTGCTTCACTTTACTTTATTCAAAAACTCATATATATAATTTCCTTAGAGATGGAGCTAGCGTGCAGCTTCTGAGGTGAACAGAGCCAAACCTCAATAGAAATGTATCATGCTCATGTTGTTCAGAAAGATTTACCCTGAAGTCACCTTTGTGGTCTGGAAAGGGGAGGTGAAGAAAGTCAGTAATGTTTCCTGTGTGGCAATAAATGTGGTCTTTATTGTGTGAGTAATTCTCCTGTTCTTCATCATAGTCTTTTACTTTGTGGGGTAGTTACACAGCCTTTGAAGAACTGCCTATGTTCTCATTATCCCTATGGGGATGATGGGGATAGGTCCTGTGAAGGAAACGGAGAAGTAAAACAATACTTTTAGGGATATTCATACATACAGACCCCAAAGAGATGTTAGGCACTGCTAAAGCTTCCTGGCATGACAGGAGGGTTGTGAGGACAACCACACTGGTAGGTGTAGAGTGTGTCTTCCTCTGCTTCCTGTAGACAGGCAGGGAAGAGAGTCATTATTTTTAATCCATAGGGGCTTTTAATTTCATTGCACACCCCCTCATTTTAGTTATTTCCCTGATACCTGTGTTGACCCATTTCTGAAGTGGGCAAGCTACAGCACTTTGGCTTGAGATGAGAGCCTGGCTTTTAACACTACAAATGAAGATGAGCCAAGGAAGACTCCAGCCAAAGTAAATACTCTGGTATTACCTCCTGGCTGTCACAGTGACCTAATGCACTGAGTCATTTCATGGCTTTTTATTTTCAGATCTGTACAGACATCTCTGGTGGCTGGCTAGTGTTTTGTTGRACTGACAAATCACACTGCAGGTTTATTTTGAAGCCAATTCAATATTGGCAAAGCAAACATCATATAGGTATATATAAGATTTTGTTTTGAGAATAACATCAGGTTGAACCTGTAGGGAGATCCATTATTTTCTGAATAAAAGAATGGGATAAAATACCATGACTATTTACTCAGCCATGAACATGGGGCATCTTATGCCTGTACCACCAGGGTGACACTGCCTCAGAACCCTCAAACAGTGAGCTAAGCCATGGGAAGTAATCTGGTCATGACAACCATGGGGTCAGCAGGGTAAACTGGTAATGTATTCATATGCATCACGTGCTTAGTTTACTTTTCACATCATCTAACAACATAGACCCATGCCACATTGCTCTGGGTTTCAATACGGAGTGCTTACTTTACAACTTGATCCCCCAGCCCTTCATTTTGAAGGCAAACACACCAGAAAACCATGGAGACATGCCCTGGCAATGATGTTTATGTCATAATTTTTAACTTTATTAAAATTATTTTTTAACTTTTTAAAAATTATAATATCCCCGGGTAGCTTGCTTGAGCTTCAGCTTCTAGGACCAAGTTGGGCTCAGTTCTGCCTGTCTTCGTGTTTCCTGGCTGCACCCTGTGCATTTACTGAATATAGAGAAGGAAAGCTTTTCATAAACATCTGAGGTCACTGTAGCCTATGCCTTATTTTGTAAGAAAACAACAGGGAAGAAAAAGTATACAGAAGCTGTGGTGATGAGATTGTGTCCCAATATACACAGCAGGAGAGCTCTTAAGTACAGCGTCTCTGAAGGAGAGTGGGAAGCAAATGAACCGATGACAGAGATTTATTTTAAAGACCTTATAGCTCAGTGGAGTGTATTTTCTCTTGTGAGATCTAACAGCTCATATAAAAAAAGTTTTTACATGATTTCATACCCACATGAAAAGTGATTACATGGTCTCTAAACCCATATTGAATATATAGGAGCAAAAAATCCATGAAGGATTGCTTCCTGTCCCTGGAAAAAAATCTAATTTTTAAATACTGCAAAGCTGATTTGAAAAGAAAATTTCAAATGCCAGTAGAATAAATTAGACCATGAAGGCATGGCATTAATTTGCCTGGTTGTTACAGTGATTTCAGTCAAACTCACATGTGAATATTATTAATTACAGAGCAAGACAGGCAGTGGGGATCTTTACAATGATGCTATAATCCTATCTGTGGTTCACAGATTTTTGTCCAATGGCCTATGTATTTGTCCTGGCAGGAATATATTCCCTTTCTGTATAGTTTCTGAGCAGCAGCCATTAATCTCCAGCAATACCAACACTGATTTTCAACATTTCCTGATCAGGGGCCCAAAAGGAAATGAGGAGCAGTATTCCTATGTGTTTACCACTCAGTCTTTTATTGCATGTTTGGGAAAAAACCCACAAGAATAAAAGTATATTTATAAAGATAGCATCCCACTACAAATCATTAGGTTTTTCAAGAAAAAGAATGTGTTATCCAGGTCCTGTGCCTATTGCTGAAGGATGATTTAAGCTTGGGAGACAGTTTCCAGTATTTCACACCAATTTAAATATGAGCAACTTTTCTACTCGAGGTCTTTATTATAGCCCACGTTTTACTGTGTTTCTCCAGTGCAAACATGGCACTCATCCCCTGCAGCTCAGCCCCCCATTCCTGTTGAGGACCTTGCATGCTTTAGGGCTGAGAGAAATGTTTCCTGAGAGCCTGGCACTGTCGAGGAACAGAGCTCTTCAGAGCTAGGCAGCCTTGGGGTGTAAAGGAAATACAAGTTAAGGTGTCAGCTGTACATTTCCTCTGTTGCAGACCTGAGGGTGCGGATGGGCAATACGTGAAATGCAGTGTCTTGGGCAACGTGATGTGTAATATACAAATGATACATAGATTAATCCCAAGTCAGAATTTCTGAGAAGTCTTCAGACTTCCAAATGGTCTAATGTAACACTGGGTTTGATTTGATATTTGAAGGGAAACACTGTGTAGCAGGTATTCAGAGGCAAACCTATTAATATAGCATCCCTCCTTCAAAAGGAGAGACCAAATAACTCTGCTGTCAAAGAAGCCCCTTCCTTTAATCTGTATTTATTTAAGACTGCATTTAATGCTTAATTTGAATGCTCACACGAGGTGTCAGAGCAATAGATTGTTGTAGGGCAGGTATGGGAAGCTGGTTGTTGGTAGTTAGATAGTCGTGGGGGAAGGAGCTCTGTCAGCCAACAGAGCCAGGAGGCGCTCATCCTCAGGTGGGCTGCAAGACTTTCTTGTCAAGCTGGGTGGATCAGGGGAAGGTTAGCAGAGGAATGTGTGTTTTGTTCTTTCTGGTAAGGTCCTTATGAAACACTTAGATATCAATTGCTGCACATCCTGCCATGAGGGAAATCCTCTCTCTTAACAAAGTCAATTAACTCACATGGGTATAGGTGATATACTACTCATTGCATTTTAACACTTTTTAAAGGTACTTTAGTATTGTACCATCCGTCTTTCTATCAGAAAACTACGCTTTGTAAATGTAAAGGGAAGGAAAATTCTTTACTGTTTCCATCTTTCTGCTTTCTACTTTCTTTCCCTTTTTTATGGCTACATATTATATAATACATTTTATTATATAATCACTCTGTTCCATTCTCTTTCCTAAGATCTAACTTTCCCTGCTCACTTTTCTTCCCTTCTTTATTTCTCTAGTTGTGACCTTTTTCCTTATTCTACCTTTTTGTCACATCTCAACTAAAGCTTTCGTCATCCTTATACTGCAGCTGCATTGATTGACCTGAGAATTCTGGAGATAAAATTGTAGAAGATCTACTTCTTGTAGATCTACTTGTATATCAAGCCCCAGCAGCTAATTTTTTAGGCAAACACTCCATTTAACCTTTGTCATTAACTTATTAAACTGTGTTTTAAGATTAGGTGGGTTGTTTATTTTGACTACTCCTATTGGAAAATAGTCCCAGAACTGAAACGCTTTAATGTTTAGCTAATTTCCACCTTTTAATTTCTAACACAATTTTAATTATGTCTATTGAAACCTTTATGAAACTGTGCTATACACTAATCCTGCTTTGAAAAGCCCACCTCTCTCCCTACTGTTTAATGCCTGATGTGTTTGTAGACAACAAACTGACATCCTCTGAGCCTTTGTTTTTGCTGTGCTAGCTGTACCCCATCCTTTTGGCTTCCTCTAGCAAAATGGGCTTTCCATGTCTTCCATCACCCCTTGAGCAGCAGTTACACCCTGGGTTCACCTTTCTCAGTGTCTGTAGCTGGAACTGCACATGGTGCTGTAGGAGAGAGCTCACTGGTGCCTTGTACAGTGGGTTTAATATTTCCCTTTCTCTGATGGCATGGCAGTACTTGGCCTTCCCATCACTTGTCAGTCTGACTAATATAAGCAAGAGAGTTTGACTCCGTAGTTATCTGTTGTGATGTTTTTCTCCCTGTCTCTTTTTCCACTTGCTGCAATGTGCAAACTTTCATGTAATGCCTCAAACTGCTTTTGTATGAAAGTTGACTTTTCCAAGATGTTGTAACAACACTATGAGAGGCACCTAGTTGTAGCTCAGTTAAAAACACTGTACAAACTTCTATATTTTTCTTCAATGCCTTTTCTTATACTCTTGCATTAATATTAATGACTATGGAGCTGCCTGAAAGCTCAAGCAAGGAATATGGGATAAGTGGGTAGAAACCAGATGTGTTTCTTTTGCGCAGTATTGAAATCAGATGAGCAAGTTGGGGCAAGTTTTCTTGGCAGCAGAGAAAAGTGCATAACAGATTGAAGGAGGTTTTCAAATGGTCATTAGCAAAATAGCACAGATTAACAAGATGAAGAGGATCCAAGGTAGAAAGGATAGGCAAACCCAGAGAAAAGTGCCTGTAGGGTATCTGTGAAGTCTTGTTGATTGAATTGAAATAGTTTAGGATTTATGAGCACATCATACAGATGAAATACAAATTCCCCAAGAGAAAAACCTTGGCATTTACAGAGCTAAAGCGAAAAGAGAAGATAGGGTTAATGAGAGGAGGGAGAGGTGACTTAAGGAGAATGGAATGAGGGAAAAGAGGCTGGGCAATAGAAGAAAAAGAGTGTAGGGGAAAGGGGAATACAACAGAGATAAACGAAGCCAAGCTAGAGACATGGACAGTGGACATAAAAAAGGCAAGACAATGAAGAGAAAGATGGCATTCACAATGTAGCAAAATAAGAACCTAAAAACAAGCCCTAAAAATGTCTGGCACATCAGGACAATGAGTTAAAAAAGTCTCTCCCCTCTTACTGACCCCTGGTTTGTTTGTTTGTGTTTTCCTGGTGAAGAATGCTTTTACAGCACACACAAAAAAAATCACTTTTCAGACCACAGATGCTGTCTTCTATTTTTATTGAATAATTTATAACCAGAGATTAATTTTGTCCTGAATAGTATGGTTTATTTTCTGTAGCTTACATTCACTGCTGTGCAAAGTGCAGGATATACCATGTAAGGTAAGAAGAACTTGTCTAGCAAGTCCCAAAATCATAAATTTTAAAATAGAACCCAGCTGTTTCATGAGAGGAAAAAAAAAAAGATAAGACAGTATACTGAAATATAGTTAAATTGTGCTATTTAGGCAATTTCCTGCTCCCTCTGAAATTAAGGGCAGAGGTACTATCAACCATAGTGATGATAGCCATCCATCTCTTTGGTACTAAAATTGCTTTAGAATGATATGTTTTTCAAAGTAATGATCCTCAATAAAATGTCACTGTCACTGGACAGCTGTAGGCTGAAAACCTCTTTCACAAAGACATTTTAGCATCCTTCGCTATTAATGCCTGAGCTGTACTTAAAAGAGCTATATCTATTGTGTTAGCTAGGCTTGAAGGATCAGAAGAGAGAGGAATAATTGGCAAGTGTCTCTGACCAACTGAACATCTTGTGGAAGGAAGAGTATGAACAGCTTGGGGTTTTTTTTTCCAAAAATTCTTGGTCTTCTGTTCAAAACAGAACAGAACTGCCCTCAAACAACTTGTAAGTTTTGGTCTTGTTCCCAACTGATCCTCTTTTGCAAATTTTTAAAAATTAGTTTTTAAAACTGATATAATTTTTAAACTGATATAATTTGACTATTTATTTTTCTTTTTCTTTACACTTGCTTAATAGAAATTGTATACTCAGTATACAACAGTATACTGCAACAGTAATGAGGAAGTTTGTATCTTTTCTCATTTTTCTTGAGAGAAGTTTCATGCTGTGAGAGAGCACATGGCCAATCCTTTTGCAATCAATGTTAAATGCATGGGCTCTCTGGCTTTAAAATATCTGGGATTCTTGGGAGAGCTTGCAATGAGCATATGTCTTATGTGTCATAATGCTGCCCAGTACTCTGAGTCACCAGTTGTTAATTTAACATTGCAGCAGTAGATGAATCTGCTTTTATTAACTTTGCTGCCCCAGTTGTGTATTTATTAAGTTTTTGTCTCTTGTTTGCTAGCTGAGGATCAGACAAGCTCTTGAGAGCAAAACAGATTATTTTTCATCCAAAACAAGCTTTAATAAAAGCAAATATAAGTCTTTATAATAAAAGCAAATATAAGTCTTTACATAATAATTGTGAGAACATGGCTGAGAAAGTGTCTTGTTTCTAGGGTTAAAGGCTCCACCTATTGGTTGACTAAATCAAGAGAAATGTAACATTTTCACATAGAAAACTGCTTGTCCTACTGAACATCCTGTGTCATGCCACGTCTTACAAAATTGCTGGCTTGAGTGTAGAATTTTGCATGATGTTCAAAATAAAGTGAAATCAGTGACTTACTTCAGAGGGCTATGCAGTTGTGGCACCCAAAATGATGCACTGCTGAGACACTATGAAGGCAAGTCCTTTCCTGAGACAGGAAAGGTTTGGATTTTGCAAGTGAAGCCTTTGTTATCCTGGAAATTATTGACTTTCTTTGCAAAAAAAATTAGCATGAATTCTTCCATGCCAGCAAAATGAGTGGAACTGACTAACTCAAATACAGTTGCATGGTAACTTTCAGGCATTTGTCACCTTCAAGTCAGAAATATTGATGTGGTCAGCTTCATAATGAAAGCCTGTTTCTCCAGGATTGGCTAAGGCAGTCTCAGAAGTTCAGGTAAAATAGCATTTTGAAGGGCTTCAGAGTCATTCCTGGAAGTGCAGTGGGAGAATGGAGGGGAGAAAAGATGTCCAAGTGGGGCTTGGGGTGGGCAAAGGGAAGGACAGACATTCTGAGGGATCAGGGAGATTTTGGAGACAGCTGGAGGCTGTGAGGGCATCGTGGGCAGGGCTGGGAGCTCTTGCTCTGCACCTTTCATTGTCACCCTCTCTAGTTACTTCACTCTAAGAGTTTGTGCCACTTTGCTCGTTTACTCTGTCAATTCCCCTGTTCAAATAATTGGCTATGCTGGTGAGTGCCTGCTGTAATGCAGTCCTACTGTTCTTGCCCATTCATCAGTCACCAGTAACTTGAATGCACATCGTGTAGCAGAGAGTACTGGAAAACAGCTTGTTGAAGCCAACAAAATGCTTGGACGAGAGAAAGTTGTGTATACAGTTTATTACATATGTGCACACGCTTAGGTCTGTTAGTGTCCCACATGCTCCTGTCTCCACAGAGGAGGCAGAAGGATTGCTTCTTACTTCATCATCCAGGTGGCTACAGCCCTGCTGGCTCCAGCATGTCTTGCTCCATCCTGCTCCTTGTGTGCTCACTCCTGCCAGAAAGCAGCAAAATCACTGTGGAAAAAAAATGCTGGGCTGATTTGTTCCTCTTGGAGACAGGGTACTCACACCAGCAGCTTCAAGTGCATCCGTGAAATTCAAGTCAGAGCAGCTAATTTCAGATGCTTCTGTTCCTTATATAGTCAATGTAGCACCTTCAAAGAGCAATTTAGACAAGATGAGTCACATGTCTAATGAAGATACTTTTTAGTTTCCAAAGGATTTCGACAAATTGGATGATAGTATAGAAGTACATAAACCTGAAGGAAATAAAAGAATATAACAAGTGGGGAAAGTTAATAGGAGAGCAATTATATTGACGTCACAGTGCCATATTTTTTGTAGCATTCATAGGGTATCTGTATCTTCTATATACTTGGGAATTAAAGCTCACAGCATTCATGAGAAATATTATTTCCTTTATGGAATGGAAACTGGAGCATGGAGAGGTTAATTTTATGTGTGAAGCAGGAGAAAGAGGTCCATGATCCATGGATCCCCTCTGTCTTGGTCCAGACTTGCTAAAAGAGCCAGATGATAACAGAAGAAAGAGGAAAACAAATGCTTTTTCTGTTATTGCCCTTTCATTAGTCACTTTTTTTCCTCTTAAAGAGGTGCTAACTAATCACAAAATAAGTTGTGGTTACAAAAGGAACATGGCAAAACATGGAACATACAAAAGGAACTAGACTTGATGTCTAGTTGGATCAATCTGTGGTTTCTTCTTGCTGCTGGGCTTCAGGTCATGAGAAAAATATTGTACAGGTAATGTTGGCTGAGACAAAAACTGTGACTGGATGCAGCAAACCCAAAACAGTGGGTTTAGCCATTGCAAGGCATTGCTGGAGCATGTGGAACATATCCCAATATGCAGACTCATGCACATAACTTGACAGTGACCCCTTGCCTTGGTGTCTCTGTGCTGACTGCATCATGACACTGTAATTCTAAATGCTGCAGTAACTGCCCCATGGCTTGATAATATCAAGCAAAGCACTCTTTCAGTGTGAAAAGACAAGACAGGGTATCCCAGACCATAATAGTTCTAAAAACATCAAGCAGTGTGGAGTTAATACTTTTCAGGGCCTTGCCATGGGAATTTTGCTGGCTGTGACCCAGACTACAGATAATTAATTATGTCAGTGAAAGGCTCTGGTGGCCTGTTTTCTTCAGAAAAAAGTGACATCATCCATGGAGTGCTCTGGCAATAAAGCAGAACAAAGCTGTGTGGGCAGGAAATAACAGACAGATGTCTTCTAGTGCTCATTTGATCTGTTTCGAAGCTTGTTGGAAGAAGTAATGCATTGCTCAGTGCTGCTTCTCCTCAGCTCTGCAATCTTTAGCAGGGACTTTTTTAAACATAAGAGGCCAAATTAATCTCTGATGTAATTCTTCTGGAGCCACTTCAGAAGATTTGTGCAGTGGATGAGCTGGTCTATCATGTGCCTCTTCTCCAGTATTGATCTTAGAAGAACTTTCTGGGTTATCAYTGTAGGATAACACACAATAAAATTAAATACATTGTGTAGCTCCAAAGGCTTCATACAAGGCCAGAAAGTTCTGCACAGTGTGGAGAAGACAGGACAGTTCTGTTTCATATCCTCTGGGTCATGAGGAATCATTTGTATTTCTGGATATATTTCACTTACCTTTTGTACAAAATCTACAATCAACAATGGTCACTTTTCATCACTGAAGTAATATTTTTACCTCCAAAGTACATCATGTACCTAGACTTGAGTCCAGAAAAGTTAAAAGAAATTCATGCAAGTGAACTCCACAGTTTCAAGTTTTAGGAAGTTAAGCTAAGATGAAAGATGAGAAAAAAACTTTGCTGTACATAGAGTTTTCCTTGCAAGAAAAACTATGTATACATGTTTCTGGTGAGGCCTCACCTTGAGTCCAGTGTGCCATTTTGGTGCCACAATATAAGAGAGATATAAAGCTATTAGAGTGTCCAAAGGAGAGATATAAAGAGGGTGAAGGGTCTAGAGGGGAAACCATACAGCAGCAGAGGTCACTTGGTCTGTTCAGTCTGGAGGAGACTGAGAGGAGACCTCATTGCAGTTACAACTTCCTTGTGAGAGAAAGAGGAGAAGCAGACACTGATCTCTTCTGTGTGGTGACCAGTGACAGGCCCCGAGGGAATGGCCAAGTTGTGTCAGGGGAGGTTTAGGCTGGATATTAGAAAAAGGTTCTTCACTCAGAGGTGTTTGTGCACTGGAACAGGCTCCCCTGGGAAGTGGTCACAGCACCAGCCTGACAGAGTTCAAGAAGCGTTTGGACAATGCTCTCAGGCACATGATGGAATTCTTGGGGCTGTTCTCTGCAGGGCCAGGAGCTGAACTTGATGATCCCTGTGGGTCCATTCCAACTTAAGCATTCTATCATTTTATGTAATTAGCATTTTGCATGGTTAGCATCACTGACTGAGTGATACAAACAAGGGTACTTCAGGTATCTGGTATAGGAATAAAAAATATTTATTGAGTTTTTAGCAAAAAGGAGCTTTGTATGATGCAATATGCAGTGGAGCATCTAACTTCCCTGCTTTGAAACATGCTTGGTACACTAAGATAACTCTCCTGGAAGACAAATTGCTATCCAGTCATTGCAGCACTATGTAGGGCTAGTTTGAGGAATCAGGCCTTTAACAAAAGTGTAATTCCAGCAGTCAGGGCTAATTTTTATTACTTTCTGTATATATATTTATAGTATCATGACACAAAATTAAGAAAGTCCACTTTCCTTTTAATTATTTTAATTTTCTCCTAAGTTAAGAAGAGAAGTTACTGATCTTAAACAGGACTAGTGGATTAGTGTTACGAAAGTTTTGCAGATACAGACATTTGAGTACACCTTCCTGAAGATACTCTCTTTCATTAAAGTCAACTAAGCAAGCTAGTGACATTCACTTTCTGAGGTCTCTAATGGGACTTTTCAGAAATAAGGCTATTGCTGCCCTGGCGGCAACACAGCACGTCCTGGATAGCACAGAAAGCAACGTGAGAACATTCTCCTGATCTCCCTCAGGATGCCTGGAGTGTCATGTTTATTAGCTCTAGGTGAAACATTTGAAAATCCTGCTGGAATTTAGGAAATCAGTCACTGGTAAGACCCCAACATTACATGGAGAACCTGTGACCTTATCTAGTTTTGGATGCTGAACAGAGCAGCTGTTGCACTATAAATAACCTGAACTGTGTGCAATGCAAGGAGCAACAACAAAAGTAGAAGTAAAGGTTCCTGTCTGTGGTTTCATAGCTATTTTTTGTCATTAGACACTGGCAAGAAAAATATGACTTCATAAATATTAAACCTCTGCTACTTAGCACACTTACTTGTGTAGGTATCACAAAGTGTCTTCATAACCAGAAAAGAAATAGTCAAAAGCTGGAAATATCAGATTGCCCAAATATTACATAATTGCATTTCTTGTAAATGCTGCTCCTGCTCTTGAGTTTTCAAAACTTCTTTCATCTAATTGAGAGGATTTGTTGTCAGGTTATTGAAATATTCTCTAAAGTAGTTAGATGTATTTTAGATGCCTCCAAATATGGAGCTATGAAGCGAATAGTTACAGGTAACTGATTTTGAGGGAGACACACTGTGAATTTGCAGGAAGGATACTCACAAAAAAAAATATTCAGGAGAACAGGACATGTACTGGCAAATGATCTTGAGTTGGGTCTTACTCTTCGCTGACAGTGATTACGATGACTCCATTCAGCCCATCTTGAATACAACAGATTTTTTTTCCCAATYTACTAGATGCCTTATATGAAACGAGTTTGATCAGTTCAGTCCCATTTCCCAGGTGACAGATCGCCTGTGGCAAAAATTCCCCATTTAGTGGGTGCTGAGTTTTGTCAGCAGTCTCATGGGAGAGGCCAAAGACTGTGGGAATGGGGAGAGAGGGCTGTAGTAAATTGGCAGGGCAGGGCATGAGGAGGAAGCACGTCTGAACGCCGGGCTTGTGTAACAGTCTTTCCATTGACCAAGAATCTGGTTGCTAGGCTGCCGGACTCCTTTTACAAGCAGCAGAGTCATGCTATTGTTTCCTAAATGGTTTCAATTTTATGCAGGAACCTCTTTACATCCTTTCTATATCTTTTAAATATTTTACTAGGCACGTAGTAAAGTGAGGTTTGGAACATAGCCCCCTGCTCTGCTCAAGTCGGTGAGCAAAATAAAGTCCTTCTACTTTATTCTGCCAAAGAGTGAGTGTTTCAGGGTAGCCCTGCAAAGAGTGGGCTCATGTCAACCTTCCATCTGGGCAAGCAGCATGCACTCATGAGAGGAAGGGAGCATCGTCTTGGATTTCAGGTAGTAACACAGATGCCACATCTTAGGTAAGCACAAGCATCAGTGGGTAGTAGAGAGGAGGGAAAGGAGAGCAGGCAAAACTTTGGGGGACAACAGTGCTGCACAGCACTTCAGCCCGTCAGGAACTGACGTCATTAGCCTTTAGAGTTTGGCACCTCTGGTAAGCATAAAACAAGGCTTAGACATAGTTCAACTTTGCGATTCCTCCATCAACAGGAACAACTGAAGGAATTAACTTAGCACATCAAAATCTGTCTTCATTGCTCCTACTGCTTAGAAAATCAGGTACTTGGGGGCACTCTATTAATAGAAAAGTCTCTTTATTAATCAAGAACCCACAATCTGAACAGTATAGACAGAAAGTTAGCTTGGAGTTTTCTGTAGGACAATTGAAGTAATGAAAAACCAATAAAAGTGAATTTTTCAAATTCCGTATTTTGACTTTAAAGAGCTTTTCTGACTAATTGCAGTCTTCTGGACTTTTGCAAATAAGTTTCATTGTGTTACAAGCTGTTGCAATATGTGATCTTTTAAAGCCTGGATGCTCTTTCTCATCACAGCACCAACAAAACAAAACAAAAAAAGGACTTGAGAGATGGATTTCCTGTGCCAAACACCATGTTCCTTCTACCAAAACAGCTAAAAACTGTCCTCTGGGATTTATATACAAGTTTACTCGCAGTTTGAAATATCTTCCTTGTGTTTGTCTCCTAGCTTACAATTTTTGCAAAACAGCATTGTGCTTTGGGACAAGGGAGGCACCAACAGTAGACGTCCATCAGTAGAAACAGCTTGCCAGTAAGGTCCCCTCTTCTTAGCTAGGGCTCTCCACTTTGAGCCTCTCATGCCTCTTCCCAGGTATGACTGTTGAAGTAGCCCAAGTGTTCCTCTGCAGGATTATTCTGACTTGTTTTCTGAAAAAGGTTTGTTTCCTGTATATCACTATACCCTGAAAGAAAACATCTCTATCTGAACTCTCTTCTCGTTGTTTCAATGGAAAATTAGTCGTTTGGAGAAATACGAACTCACGAGATACACAGGCATGCTATTTCAGCTCCTTCCTCCATATTTTCCTGAGGAGATTCCAAGAGACTAACTGGGGTTCACAAACCCCAAGGCTGATGGAAGGTTAGGATTTAGCCTGAGTCTCTCTCTGACCTAGGTTAGCTGCACCTCAGAATCTCCTTATGATGGAGCTTGTTTCTGACCAAATAAAATCAAATTTGTCTCCAGTTTATTATTAGCATGAGGTTCCCTTTTTGGTCCAATGCTTCCTAGCAACCTGTGTGTCTGTTTGTCAGTTTGTGCTTCACAAACTGTTATCATAAGTCCACTGCAACAGAGTACTTGCTCAATTAGCCGATACCCTCGAGAAGATAACGATAGGGGAAATGGCTGAGCCCAGAAAAGGCAGAAGGCACCTTGCCACACTAATGCCATCCAAATCCAGAGTGCCAGTGAAGTGCAGGATACCCAACATGGGGTACATGAGACGGCAGCTGACTGCACCCCTGGGGATGGTGCCATCCAGCCTGTCTCTGGGCTAGGTACCCTCCCCTTAGGCTGCAGCAAGGGCTGTTCAGTGCTGACAGTCCTACTCTGTCCCTTGGAGCTGGGTGTGTCACTGCTTCCCTTAGGATGAAGCAATGAATACAGTTTTTCTTCAGAAGGCTTGTCTCCCTCGGGCTCGGCTCCCTCAGGCTCTTGGGGGACCCAAACCTGCAACTTCCAGAAACCTTTCTTAGCTAGCAGAGACTTTCTTAGCTGTTTCAGGGACTCTTATTCCTATTCCCTCCTGCTGAAGTTGCTCTGTTTTAATTGTGAGTGATGACAGACTAATGAGGCCTGAGAGAAAGTCAGCATAGCAGTGCACAACTAAACAGGGGCTGGGGCGCTCGCTGGGCAGAGCAGCTGCCTCTGTCAGCTATTTCTGTATCAAACAACTATTGCAGGGACTGGAGTCCAGCTCTTTGCTCTGCCTATTCACAATGTTAAATCACCAAGCCTGACCTGTCTCTTGTCTGCTCTGCCCAGCCCTGTCAATATTTAATTATGCCGTCCAGGGCCCAACAGCTTCAACACGAGAATGAACTCATCCTCCTCCCCTCCCAAATAGCTTAGGGTCTGAGGTGTGCCTGTCCCTGAGGAATGGGCTGTATGGGGCCTGAAGATTTGTGTGCTCAGAATCAAAACAAACAGACGTTTCAACATGATTGGCTGTGCCCCTTGGTGCATAGGGTAGAAAGGGGTTGCCCCCCCATCTCAYTGTTCTCATGCTCCCTTTGCACAATGCTCTCCCTAAGCATGCCTGTGGCACAGGGCCCCTGCTGCAAGGCACACAGTGGGATATCAAATTAGTTCATTAGGACAGCATGCAGGTATGGCCTCAAAACTGTCTCTTCCTAAAAGGGCTTAAGAAAATATTTCGTAAAACCTGGACATTTAGAAATCCCCCCATACTCCCATGCTATCCTATTAGACTTTTTAAGGGATTTTCTTCAATATAGAAGCATTGGCCTTATGGTGATGAAGACACTAAGATATCTGTTGTTTCTACAGGGATAGCAAAAAGTAATACATTCTCAAATATGTCTAGAATTTTCCTAAAATAACATTTTTCCTGTACTGGGAGTGGCACAGTCTCAGAATGTGACGTAGTGAGGTGTACATGCTCTTCTGTCTTTCTTTGGGACTAGCTTACATAATTTACTTAGTTGTGACATCCATGAGTGATGCACCTTTCCCACTCTCATTTTGGAATAGAATGAATACCTTTCCAATTTGTACTTTGTATCTTGCAGACACGTGCAAAGCTTTTACTTAAAGTTACAAAATGCTATACAGTGTAATTGGGCTAGTTCTTAATTAGACAGCATGATTTTTGCCTCAAGTTCATTTTTTGTTTTATTTTCATGTTAGACTAGTTTATTTTAAATGAAAAAAAAATAATTAAAGGGTCTTTGCCATTTCCCAAAATTATTTTCTTGATTATTTTAAAAGCAGGTGGTTTTGTAGAGCTGTAATGCCTCTGTGATACTGGGTAAAGATTTGATATCTGCTACAGGGATGACTTGAATGCCGTTATGAATGGCATGGAAAAGCGTGAAGAGTTGGTCAGTTCATAAATCCTAAAACAGTCTTTGCTTACATAGGGGCAGGATTTGTAAAGGATTTTTTCCTAAAATGCCTGAACCTTTTCTTAGCCCTTAATTTGCTTCCCAAGCTCACATGGGTTGTCAGAAAGGCAGGCAAGAGAAAAATTGGTGCCCATACTCTTCTGTTTCCCCATCCATTTGTGCTTGTAGGAAAGATGCTCTCCAGGGAAATCCAGGAGCTCTCTTGTGCCCACCAAAAACTTGTAGGTTTTACAGCACTCTTCCCCCCCCCCGGACCACGGCCTTATAAACATGCCTTGAAAGACAAGCAGGTGTCCTGCCCCCTTTTTACAGATGGCTTAACAGGTGTTGGCAAGTATCATTAGAAACAGAGTTCTGGCTTAAGTGTTTGTCCACAGCATAGCCCTAAAATGCCCCTTACTCATAGCCAGGTGGCCTTGCAGAGCAGTCTCATCATGGCCAGATGTCTGCTCATGCTGCCTGAAACTGGGGGCTCCCACCTGGGGCAGGGAGCAGGAGCTGGGCCCCACGCTGCCCTTGGCCACAGGTGCAGCCTTGCTCCCAGCCCCGGCTCCAGCAGCACAGCCCTCCTCCAGTGCCGGGAGGGTTTGCTCAGACTTTCCATGCCTGACGCCAGTTAYGCTGGTTAGCCGGGGCCTGCAACATGTTAGGGTTTTGTTTAAACAAATAAAACCTAGAAAAGTTTATTTTAAAAGTTACTTGAAAAGAGTACTTAGTCACAAATGCAGGTAGGGAGCGACTAGGAAGTAGCTGTCTGAGAAATATTAATTCAGCTTGCTTGTGCTGCTTGTTCTACTCATTTCCTTATCCCCTTCAGGGAACAGCATGGGCAACTAATAAGAGCCAGTATATGAAGAATAACGATATTCCCTGGCTATAGTTGCAACTCAGATAAAAATTCATAGCATTCAAATGTAATGCCATGCAGGAATAGAATAACTCATCCCTTTAACGACAACATTTGTATTGCACAGATCATGCTTACTTTGATATCTCCCAAAATTTTTATATTTGCATTGACAGCCCAGAATTTTTCTAATTTATTTTATTTTTGTGTATGCAGTCTGTACATATGAAATACCCCTGTTTTCACTGTTTTCCTTGTTGGCTAATGGGTTGGCTTATGGTAGTGATTTGCAATATTACAGGCAAGGGAGGATGTGATCCACATGCTGAAGACAGAGAAAACCAAACCTGAAGTTTTAGAAGCTCATTATGGGTCTGCAACTCCAGAGAATGTTCTCCGAGTGCTACACAGGGATGCCATCCTTGCCCAGGAAAAGTCTATAGGGGAAGACGTCTATGAGAAACCAATTTCAGAGGTAATAACTTTTTGATTTACAACATTATGTCTGTGCAGGGGGACTCCCAACCAGAAGTGAGACTTCACATATTTTGGATGTGCGCAAAGCATGCGAGAGGATAACACAGAATTTGAACACTGACAAGAAATCAAAGCAGGTCTTGTTCACTCATATGCAGAATAATTTGTAAGTGAAGTCACTGGATTTGGACACAAACCATAAAGAGGTTGTATGCTTCTTAGGACTGATGCTGTTAAGCAAGAACAAAATCTCTGGGTGTTAAATTTCTGGTTTTTAAATCCCTTTCAATTATAGGCTTCAACCTCTACTGCCATAGCACTGGTAACCACTCTGATTTTCTTGGCATATTAGACTACTATCATGAGGGTAGTTAAGAAAAGAAGACCTTTGGAGATTGACTTTGACCATGTTTATGGGATCATAAATCCATATTCATTTTACGTCACTTTAGGACTGCAAAGTCAGTTCAGCCCCTAAAGGAGACTTATAAGACCTCTTGCTTTAAAATTTAAGCAATAAATGAATGTAGAGTAGACCTGAGAAGTAGAGCAGATCTGAGAATGTCTGAGGCCAGCGTGAATGCCAAAATAAACAGCCATTGCTCCTGTGCGTAGTTTCATAACTGTTCAGGTCATGGGGAAAGAGCATGCAACAACATACAATATAATATGCTGTAGTGTCTGTCCAAATCTTCATAGTTTCTCCCATTAGAATATTTAATTTGTTCACCAGGAGTTGTGTCTACCATGGGCTATCTGTATATTGTGTATTCTCATTGAAGCGTCTCCTGGAATTTTTGGGATGACAGTAAATAAGGAAAGCAAACCTTAGTATGCGGGAGCATGCATAAAATACTGTCAAACAAGATTAAAAGAGCTTAGCAAGGCCTTTCTCTAAAGACGCTGGCAATTTGACTGGGACCTCAGCATAAAACTTTTGTCATGTGCAGATTTGCAAGGGTTATTTTGCAATAAAATAGAATGGTGACAAAATTAAGTGCAAAAGATCTACTTTCAAAAGCTGAACCCAACCTGGCTCTTTTATAAAATGCAATGACTGTTTCACTTTGACTGCTACCGTCAGCTTTTGGAGAGCAAATTGCCATGGTCTTCCTGCTCTCTTTTTTCCCTCAGTTTGCTGAGATACCCTGTGAAACAACAGCTGCCTGGTGCAGCTGGGGCCAAGGAAGATGAGATTCTCACAGGGTAACTGCTGGGAGTGGGCAGAGCAGGCTCTGCCAGCCACAGTGCCAGGCGCAGGCAACCAGACAAGTACCAAGGCTGAGGGCTGCTTTGGCAGGGAGGAGACTGGAGTTTGTCATCTGCACCCAAGAAACAGCAAAAAGAGCAACATGAATAGCCATGGTGGATGTGGAGTGCCCGGGCAACTTTTTAGACACACCTCCCTGGTTTTAATGTTTGTTTGAATAATAATTGGCATATTAAATAAATAAAAAAATGCAGAAGACAAAAAAGGTAAAGGCTGTGAATAAAGAAAGAGAATTTCTGTCAAAAAACAGGCTGAGTGGAAACCCCTAAGACTTATAATTAATTGTATTTGGTAATGTAAAACTAAATCTGTACTCAATCTAAATAGTTTAGACCATTTATCTCAGCAGTCTTACAAGTATGTTAAAGATGCATAACTCAAATTTCAGCCTTCAGATTCCACTTTACACTCCACATGCAGGTGTTTAGTCCCCATACCTCYGTGTGAAGTCAGGCTCCCAGGATCTGAGGTCTGAGCCACAGCTTTTTCCCCGTGAAATGAAAAAAGTGTGCACAGCACCTCACCACAGCAGAAATTCTGCACTGCAACAATATTATTTGTTACCCTAAAGTGAAGTTTTGTCCTTTGTGTATCTGAAAACTGTGCAAATGTTTATTGCTAATACGCCATCCAAATAAATCATTACTTTCACGGGGCAGTTACTTGTATTTCTAGTTACTGCTTTATGTAAAACTCAAGACATAAAATTACGGGACTTGCATTTACCAAACACAACATTGTTGGTTAATAAATCAGATGAAGTAAGCAAGGAGACATTTTAAACAGTCTGTTCTCCTTTCCTACAATCTAGCTGGACAGACTTGAAGAAAAGCAGAAAGAGACATATCGGCGCATGCTGGAACAGCTCCTGTTGGCAGAAAAGTGCCATCGTCGCACAGTTTACGAGCTAGAAAATGAGAAACATAAACATACAGATTACATGAACAAGAGTGATGACTTTACCAACCTCTTGGAACAGGAGCGGGAGAGGTGAGTTCCTGAGACAGTGCAAAGACTATTCCCACTGTCCCAGTGCTTGTCCCTTCAGCAGTGACATGGCCTGGTATTTTCTGTGTTTGAATGACACTCATGTGTAAACTCATGTGTAAAACATTGGTAAATGTTGGTCCACTCACGTCATTTTTAATGTTCCTAGAGCTGGAGGAATACCACTGAATGTTTATGTAGTGTGCACTTGAATTAAGAAACAAATTTGTTTTGAATTAGTCATGCCCGTTTTGGGTTCACTTCCAGGTAGCTTTTGATCAGATGTTATTTATGTTGGCTAAGTTTGGGACTGGCTTGCTTAGCTAAGCGCTAAGTTTTGTGAAGGACAGAGCACTATTGTCACAGCAGGAGGGCAAGGTAAGGAAAACCACAACACTCATTAGGATACTGGCACACAAATGGTAAGACTCTACCATGCCCTTCGCATTTAGGCTTGCAAAGTCACAAACCATTTGCATTCTTTTTCATATTTTTTGAGATGCATGCCTCAGGCAAGCTTTCTGTTCCGCTGGAAGAAAATATTATCATGCTTTACAAAACATGCTCAGCCTGTGGTGGACTATCTGCAGTATTTATCTTGCAGTCTCATCCACCCCAGATTTTTTTTTTCAAGTGTTTATCCTGCTTGCAGGAGAAATAACTTGTTCTCTGTGTCTCTAAGAAAAGAAAGATCACCTACCTTAGCTGAAGACTGAGCACTCAGTAACAGCCTCGGTTTTTCAATATGAAATTTTTGTGCTCATACCAAATTGCTTGAAATCAATCCACAATGTTGTGTTTCTTTATTTTTTTAAAAAAAAGACTCTGAGAAAAATACTTAAGGCAAGTTCAAAGAAGAAATGCTTTTGAGGAAACCACACGCTTGTGTCAGACATTTGCAAAAAGCCAGGAGTGAAATTGTTTAGTGTATTTCCTGAACTCAATTCAGTGCCAGCTTTGAGTAGGTGGCACATGAGCTACAGTGACCATATTTCCTGGTGTGTTAATAAGTGTTGGTTTTTTCTGTCTCTACTTTCCTAGGTTGATTGGCAAACTTTAAAGGACAAAAATGCTCTTGCATAGCAAATTGATTCTCATGGTAGAAAATAAAAAATGTACTAATAGATACATTTTAAGAAATAAAAAATGTTGTATTTTCAAGTAAGGAGCAACTTCACATCTGATTCTCATAGATTACATTTTGTGTCCATGCTGAATATCTATGTACGTGTGGACATGCAGCTACAAAAATGCTACAAAAGTGGTATTAAAATACCATTTACATTTGTCTTTACATTTTTATATTCACATTAATTTGACAATTGTTGCCTTCTTATTATTCCCTCTCAATTTGTGAAGGCCACTAAATAGTCTAATATTATGACCTGGCTTGAACAGACTTCCTTTATTGAAGTGATTAAAAAGCTTTTTGTCTTACATTACTACTGCTAAGATATTAAGTCCCATATCTGTGGGCATTTTCTCTTACCCTTCCTTCTCTCTCAAACTTTAAATTTTCTACATTCTACAATTTTTCGAAAAACAGCCATAAGAAAAGGAAAATTTGAATTTTAATTTCTCTTGAAAGCAGATCTTTAAGAGCAACTAAATCCACTGGCTTTAGTCACYAGTGCCTCTGAACTCGTGCCTGCAGTGGAATAATTGCAGTGCTGAAGCCCTTTTGATTTATGTTGAGTAACACCAGAAATCTGACGTTTGGTGTTTAATCCACTTTGTTTGTCTATGACACTAATTTGTTTCAAGTAAGTAGCAGCCAAGCAGAGAGAACATGGCATGTAGCTAAACAGAAAACCAAGATGCACATACCTTCCTCTTCAGGGTCCTCCTCCCGGATCACTTACAGACAGAACTGATTAGCAAAATCAGGATCGGCTGGAAACCACTCATTAGCAAATGGTCTTAAACAATCTCAACTTCTTACCTTTGTTTTCTGAGTGCACATGAAACTGAGGCTGCACTCACATTTTTGTTGGTATTAAAAACTAGAAGTAGTATTGTTTGAGGGCTATATTCACAAAGAAAGAGAGGGTGACGGGATGACTTCTTAGGAAAGCCCCAAAGTGGGGCAATAGATTTTGTCAAAAAGGAAGAGTTCGAAGTGGAAAGATTAAGTTGCAACATTAAAAATGCAAGAAACTCACACTCAATCTGCATATTGGGACAGAACTGACCTGTCCAAAGGCATTTTTTAAGGTCCTGCATAGGCATTCTTGTTTTATAAGTACCATTATACGTATAATTCATTTTACTGTGGTGCTTTGTGGGTTATTTTATTAAGAGCTGAACAGACTTGTAGTCTCCATGAAAACGAAAAGGGACACAGAGGTGAACTTTGCCCGTCAGCCCCTGTGCTGCACTCGCAGTTATAATGTTAATGAGACAGGGTGAGCCAGAGGAAGAACAGTGCTGTGGGATGGCCATCTCACAGCAGTCTGCTACAATGAGAGCAGTAATAATTTCTGTCCTGGATCTAAGTAATGTCAGTAATTTCTTTCCTCAGAGTATTTTATCAATCTTTCCTAACCATTGTTGTCCACATTCGCAGGCCACATCTGCTTTTGCCGTCTTGTGAAAGTTTGAACAAAGCAAAAAGGGAATTCTTTAAGAACAGAAATATGCCTCAGTTCTAATGTATGTCTAGCACTCTCTTAATGTATTTACTTTGGAATATTTTTTTACATACGCTTTCATACGTTATCTCTAATCCATCTACAACAACATGATATGAAAGCAAACAGTTCCTATGAGTGACTAATTATTAGGTCAGCCTCACACAGGAAGGAAGTAACAGGAAAACATGATTTGTCAAGAATAATGACGCATGAAAAGTATAAAAAAGAGAAAACTGTACACTGGGATATTCAAAATGTAGACAGCTGGCGGCGGGGCGGGGGTCAAAAGGAGAAAGCTGAAGGGCCTCACTGTTGGTGTTGGCTCTGCAAGACCAAGCGCGACTGACCTGAAGAAAGGTTGTGGAAAAGGTTGGCATGTTACAGGAAAAGAGTAGTGACAACAATTTGCCAGGTGGAGATAAAAGAAATCTGGTACTTTTAGTGGAAAGTGCTCCTACAGACATGGTGGCCTGAAGTGTTTTGCAAATTTCCCTATAGTATACTATAATAGTATCTAATGATGTTTGAAAGTTATATTTTCTATTTTCCTATGCAACCAAATTTCCCTTTTCAATGCTTGCCCACCTTAACTGCTGTTCCTGTAACAAGTTGTCCTTGGGCATCTCCTATCCCTGGGAATGCAAAAGCAGACATCTTCCTGGAGTGTCCTGAGGAGGATGAGGAATACTGAGAAGAGCTGAAGGGCCCCAGCCTCCCTCAGAGACTTGGGTGACAGATGGTGGTATAAGGAGTCTCTGGTCTGACAGGTGGAGAATGAGGGGTCTGGTCAGAACTGCATTGACACTGTGGCTTGCAGTGGGCACTTGGAGAGCAGGAGGCCAGGTATCAGCAGCCTCAGGGATAAAATTAGTCTTCCCAGCACAGGCACCCTCGTGATCTTCAGCCATCCTTTGGGGAGGGAGCTGGCGGCGTGACTTTGGGCTGAGCTGGGCACAGCTAAACCAGCTATTGGTATTTCCCTACCTCAAAAATTCTTGTGTAAGCAGGCTCAACATGAAATGATACTTGGCTGTTTTCTGTTCTGCCTAGTCCCAGCCCTGTTGCCTTCCCTTTTAAGGAACTGGGGGTGGGGGGAGAAGTCTTTAGTTTATCAATTATAAACTTTTTCATTTGATCAGCAGGGCTTTTTTTTTCTAGTGGAAAAGGGTAGAGATCTTTGTAATGTCAGCACTTCTTTGACATTTCGATCGACCTACGAGATGAAGTTTAAAATGCTGACATTTTTAGAGGTGCTAATCTCTGAAAAATTTTTATTGTGCTTTTCTTTTAATCCTGTTGGTTGACAGCACATTTTGCTGCTACTAAAAGCACTGGAAAGCTCCCATTGATTTCAACGGTTCAGAAAGAGGCTTGCAGTGAGGACCACTGAACCAGTCCTGCCATCCAGGACGGATGGAAGAAATAGCCTGAAAGCCTGCAAAAATGGGGGGAGGAGGGAATTTCTTTTGTATGCATGGGATGTGGGTTGCCGAATAGAGGGTGTGATGTGGCAGAAAGGCTTTGTTGGAGCTCTGTTATGGAGGATCCGTGTGACTGCTTTGTGAGTAATTTGATCATCTCCAGCATGATCCCTGAGACTGCCGAGACTCCGTCACCCTACCACACAATGTGTCAGTAAATATACACCCAGTATCTCAGTGTTGTCTGTGCTAAAGGATCGATATTATGTTTAGCTATGTTTTATTGTAAGACTTCCTTGAAGTGATGAGGATTTAAAATTGATTCTTGTTTTCCTCACTGCTTCAAATTATTCTTTACAACCACAGCGACAGTGTTCCCAGTGCACTGAAGCATTTCACGTTTTCCTCAAAGGCAAGGCTGAGGATTCAGTCTGTACTTCCTAAGCGTTGCCCTGCTAAATCTGGTTTTAGTTAAACCCTCTTTTTGAAGTAGATGGCCATAATTAGATCTGCTTAGAGGAGACAGCAAGACTGTGACCCCAGATCTTTCCTTCACAAAGTTTCCTTTCAGTCTTCACGTAAAATTGTCTCCTCTTTGCCTCCCCCATTGCAGCACCCCCAGCAAGGAATGCACTGGCAAGTCCCTCGGAGGTCTGTGATAATACATTCCTCTCAGCTTCAGTCATGCTGGCACTGAGATGCTCTTGGCTGCTCTGCTGGTGATGTAATTCTGGGCCCACATCACCTGCAAAGGAAACTGATCTGTGAGCAATAAAGCACACAGCCCTCTTGAAACAAAAATGATAGTGTTGATGTTAACAGGTTTTTAAAATCCCTTTTTTTCCCTTTTTGCATTTCTGCTTTTATTACCAAAGCTCCCCTTCTCCCTTTTCCCACGAGACGGCAGCACCAAGCCTTTCCTTGGGAAGTGCTTGCCTTTTTATTTCCCTGTATTTCATGGACCTGAGCAAGTGTAAAGGCTGGAGCGTGATATAGCTTGGAGATTTTGTGTTATTTGCCTTTCCAGTTTGCGTTTTCCCTCGATTTTTATGAAGATTGTAAAATAAAGAAGCTGGCGGGAAGACAGCAGGGCAGAGTATCCATCAGTCAATTACTTGTTTAGAACACAATCAAGCCAAAAATATGAAATGTTCAGGACTAATAAATCTCTGTGATTTACGACCACAAGGCCAAATTCTGTGGTAAGAATAGGCCCATACAGAAACATTGGGGTGAGGTATAAGATCCAAACATATAACATCGAATTTGGCTGGTAACTGTGTAATCTGTTGGTGATTCCTCTACAGTCTGGAAATTAAGTTACTTTATAGAAATATTTTTGCTATCTTTTTTTTTTTTCCCAAGAGTTCTTAGCCATATTTGTACTCTGGCTTTTTTTCTCATATGGTGATTGTTTCTGTGTCCTGGTTTCCAAATTGTGACCAAAAAAAAAGGAAAAGCCATTCCAATGGGACTGTGGGAATTCACCATTGCCTACAGCAGTTACTCATCTTACTGCACATTACTGGCCTTAGTAGACCACCAAGTCAGTCTGTCTACTTTTCAGTAAGTGCATCTCTAAACTTTGAATATTATAATGTAGAAGACGAGCAGCAGTGCAGTTTTTATTCTTTTCTTTTGGGCTGACATGCTATTGGTATGGTTTGGAAAAGCTGGTTATTGTCTGTCAATGTAACATATTCACAGGATCACAGATCAGAAATTCTGTGGTAGTCTATTAAAAGAAATGAATTAAAAAACCTGGCAACGACAAATACAATTTCTGCATAGTTAAGTAAATCTGAAGGTCATCCATTTTGCAGGTCCTGTTTTACAGTTCTAGCTGACTGCAAAGCAGTGACGGCTTGAAGTTTATGTTTTAACTAATGAATCTGGTCCCAGGTTCCAACAAAATGGTTCCAAAGGTAATTTGAAAACGAGAGAACAAACAGTCACATCTGACTGTGGAGAAACAATATGAAAGTATTGCAAGTCTTACACAATGTGAGCTGGGACTAATCCAAATCCATCTCTTTACACTTGGATAGTCCTCAAAACTGTCCGGTCTTTCAGTCACTTCTGGGATTATATAAAATGGCATCACATGTTGTTTCAGCTATTTTTCCAAACTTTTTTCTAGGTAGGCATCAGCTTCACAGCCCTTGAGAGAGAATTATTATACAAAACTATATGTAGTTCATTATTCCTAGCAAGTTTGCTTGCTAAAATCATCAATTCAAATGCTCCCAGGGTCAGACAGGGGTAAAAAATTACTTCATTCAAAATCTACTCACGAACTCAAACTCTGTCCAGGGTGGAATAGGTAACAATTTTAACATTTAAGGGGCCTTTGGCATGTTTCAGAGTTATTATACTACAGAAATAAATATCAGTTCACAGCTCAACTGAGGCCATCTTTTTAAGTTGTCATTTTTTTTAGGCAAGGAAAACAAGAATTGAATCAGGGTCATGTAGGGAAAATTGCTTCCTCATTCAGAAAGATTTGAAACAGGTTTCATTTGAAGTGCCAGGTTTCAGTGAATTTCTAAAAAATTCAGATAGATGCCACTTATTTACAAGTATAAACATATGATAATAGGCACTCAAGCTTGAATGTGTTGGATATTTGCTTTACGTTTAAATGAAAGTTTACCTGTGCAGAGATGCACAGACTAATTAGTGAAGTATACGACTTCAAATAATGCCCTACGAATATCCCAGATGTGTTCTATATGGTCCAATAACTTCCATAAGTTGTATGAAGAACCTCAAGACACCATCCGACTAGAGGGTTATTCTGACTCAGTAAGCCTATTTAGAAGCTTTCCTAACCCTTAACAGATGTAATGCTTTTTCCATCTTCTTTCCCCAAAAGGGTGCTAAGTTGTGCATCTCTTCTCATTCCTGCAGTATCTCCAGGAGCAAGGGAGAATAACAACAATGAGCTTTATATTTGCATCATTTCAGTTTTCATTTCTTTTTAAGGTTTATATGTAGAAAAATCTTAAGGCAGAAATAAAAAATCCAGGGGGTGCAAATACCTGAACAAAGCATTCTTGTGAAATTTGCCAAGGCCTGTGCAAATGTGAGGGGGGAGAAATGCAAAAGATATAATTCACCACATATTTATAAAGTACCTGAGTATAGGTGCCTGATTATAATATTGTGTTGCCATAGTTATTTTTAAAAACCCATTAAGGCATGCCATTTTGGGTGTAAGACTATTAATAATGTCCACAAAGAAAATCTGGTGACCTAATTCACAAGACCAGCTAGTCAAAAATACGTATTAAATAATCCTGTGATTATGCCACTCACCTGGACTAGGGGAGACTTTAAATCCCTCTCTCAACTCGTTGGGACCTGAATCCACCTCTCAGAGGTGGACCCTCCTGGTCACACCCCTGGTCCATCGGAGTGTCTGTTCCCATTCCTCCTGGGAAAAATTGTTCTACTTTTACAAGTCACTTACATAATTTTGGGTTCTTTTCACCAAAGAGGTGAAAATCTTCTTCTGGGTCAGGGTATTCAAATTCCCCAGAAAGAGGAGTTCACTGGTCCAGGCAGAGCACTTGATTTTCTGAAAAAGCGAGGAGTTTTTCACTTGTTGGTTTGGTGAATTGTGCAAGATACAGTCCTCTCAATCTCCTGGTTTTCTTAAAATTACAAAAATGGAAGTGAAATTACTGATTTGAGATAAAAAAATATTTCACTGAAATCTACATGAAACACTTTTTTCACTTGAATGAGAGAGAAAAATAAAGCTTTCTTTTATATTTTTCAAATTTTTGGTTCAGCTCTGAAACTGAAAAATCAATTACTCACACAGCTCTGTTATGCAGTTGCTTATGTTAGGGAATGATTAATAGTAATGTAGCTGAATACGTAATGCCCTAATGAGGAAAGATAAAGAAATGAGCAGAAAATGAGGCTAAATTATAGCAGAATGACAGCAATGCTTTTCTGATTATAGCAATTATGTCATAGCTGAAAAAGTATCTCTTGGTGACAAGTATATCTACCATAGAATGAAAGCTTCTGTACAGTTCCGTTTAAAAAGTTTATTTTCAGAGGAACTGGAAAGGGATATATGTATTCTCTTTCATCATTTAAATGTCAGGCTTTTCCTAGATGACTTAACTTGTTTTAAAATGATGCATGGCTTTCAACATTTTTTCGTTGGGAAAATTACTGCCTGGGATACAACCCTGGTTTCCAGAAACAGCAGGGGCAGAACAGTGCCCATACTGGTGAAAGGCAGGCAGGCCGTGCGGAGGACAGGGCCCCATGTGACGTGGGCATAGCTAATCCTACAATAGAGGAGAGTCTGTCCTGGTTTGACTGGTTCATGTCCTTACCTGACAGAACAAGTGCTGTTGGTCCAACTTGCTTTCAGTGGCAAGCACTATTGCTTTGTGCCCACCATTAGCACACCAAGCTTTCTACATCCATCTACTTCAGGTCTTAGGAAATAATTAATCCTGATGCTGGATTTTATGAGCACAAAGCTGGCATTGTGGCAATTCCTTTGAAGTCAGTAGAGCTCTTCTTGATTAATGGGATTAATGAGAATCAGAGTAGGAACTCTGAAATGTGTGTATGCATGTACCTGTAGAAGTCTATATATGCATATATAAATGTATTACATACAGCAGTTTCTTGAGTGGAATTATAGCTTCTGCACGAGAGTCTGCTCTCCAGGAAATGAACTTGTCAACAATATATATTTCCTGTAAGATTATAGTTTTATATAACTTCTATATGATTTTCGGTTCATCATAGTAATAATAATAACAACAATAATTTTAATTACTTTTTTTTAACATATTTTCRACGGCCAAATTATGCCTTTGTGTTTTGAATTATTTTTGGTCAGTATTGCCTACTGATTCTACCAAGGAGGCTGTAAGCTTTTGCCTCCTTGTGCATGAGGCATCATTTGCACTTACGTCACTATATTATTTTAAAAAAGAACTGTGATTTGTAAGTGAGGATGCTCAGCGGAAGCCAACAGCTAACGACTGAACACCTGATTAGAGAACAACAGGGCCAGGTTGCATAAGCCCTGCAGTTATTCAGACGGCAACACAGACATGGAAGAAAGAAATTTTAAGGCAAAGGCAAGCACAGCACCTCATAATTCACACTTACTGTATGAAATTGGCCCAATTTCTCCTTGCTTGCTCTCCATCTCAGAACCTGAGTTTTCCCTGACCTTTTTTTTGCCATTCAAATACTCAACAGGCTACAGTCAGGACACAATCTTGGAAAGGGGTAGTGCAAGCTAGAATTATTTCAGACGGAGGAGAGAAATAAAACCATACGTGCCACTCCTGYGGCAAGTGATACAGAGGGGTTGGTGCAAGTAAGTCTTTCTTTGAATGGAAGCATCTATAGCTCCTGTGCTTGTGCAATGGCTGTGGTCAGCTTGTGTCTCTCTGGTCCTCAGAACAAGGCCCTTGCTTTTAAAGACATGTATTTCATAAGGCCCAAATAACCTCAGGTGATGAATGATGTTCAGTTCAGGCAAGATGATGGGGCTACCAAGGATGTGCAACAGTAAATTTGGTCAGCCAAAATACAGATCTCCTCAAAAATCAGACGCCTGTGAACATTCAAATCTATATGTGTATTGTTTGAGGTTTTTTGGTTTGTGTTTGGCATCTTTTTTGTTTGTTTGCTTGCTTTACCTTTTCCTGTTAAAATTCTTCATTGATTGCATTCCAGGTATCTATGGGAGTCTTTTTTGGATTCTGCTCTAAGCAACTAGAAGTAGAAGGTTAAAATAGCAGGCTTAAACCTTGAGGGAGTCTGGGCCCTGTGTGAGAGTTGGGGAGGGGTGCAGTGGGGACAGACGCTTCTATAACTGCCTCTCAACAGACATAAATCTAATGCAATCAGCAGACCTAAGAATTACATGAGCTGTAGTAAATAGTAAAAAGCTTTGTGTAGGTGTAGGGGGGTTTATTTGGCATTTTTTTCACAGTTCTGATGGGTTTGGTTTTTTGTTCTTTTTTTTTTTTGGTGAGGGGAGAGGTGCCCATTTATGCTGCACCTCCAGAACACAGGCAAAAAGCTCTAGCAAAAGGTGGGTTATGGGATGGATGTGGTGGGCAAGCGTGTGCTCCTTTGTGTTCAGGGCAAGAGCTGAGGGTCCTGGCATGAAAATTAACAGAAATAGCTTCATAGCCGTTCAGACTGAGAGTTGGGACATGGCATATCAGGATGTGGTGTGACAGCCAGGATTACTCAATGCTGATGATGTTAAAATCTATCAGTCCCTCTTTAGTTCATAAAAGCAGCTGCTGACTGCTCTTTTACAGCATTTGAAAATTTTACTGAGGATTCATTATTTGCTATATCACTTAATATGGCACTTAAGGATGTCATGTTTAAAAATCGAGCAGGAATCTTCATGAGATTATTTATTTTTCTGTGCTTTTATAGGTGCATATGGTATCATTCTTATGTCGTTGTGACTAAGGTGGCCAAATATGAACAAGTGCACACAAAGGCTGTATTTCTAAAAAAGTCTGAGACCCTGCATTGACAGAGATGAGTTTTTATATTGACTCCACTTGAATAGTTACTTGCTCTCAAGCTGCACTGCTGTAGTACAGCTGTGTGAGCTTCTCCATGCTTGACTAGCCCAGTGCGTGCAATTATATTAATGATGTTATTTCCTGAATTCAGATTTTAAACTTTGTCACTCCTTTTTTTGGGTATACTTTCCCATGTTTGTGACCCTCTCATGGTGACTCCAGACACCATCACTTGTGGTGTTTGATGTTAAAATGAAGCAGGAATTCTTTGGAGTCTGTTTTCTCTCATTTTTCCTGCCCATTTGTTTTACTCACTTTATCAAATACATTATTTCATGGGTATATCAAATGGGAAGCAGTGAGGTAGACAGCCTTTAGTTTTAGGTGTAGGACTCAGGTGGCTTTTAATCCCAGTTAGTCACTGGATTACCTTGCTTGGAGGAAGGGTCAGTGAGAAAAAGGACAAAAGAAAAGGAAGTCCAGAAAAGGTCAGCAGGAGTGAGAGCAATGGGGCAAGAACAGAACTGATGGACCTAGAAGGTGAAGGATTAGGAATAGCCAAGAGAGAGGTTTAGGCCAACAGAACAAAAGCAACAGACAGGAGAAAATCAATCAGGCCTAATTTAATGTCCTAGACCCAACTTGAGCAAAAGAGGCCAAGACACTTCTAAAAGAATAATTCTCTCCAGGTAAACTGAGAACAGGCATGGTTCTCCCTGCTTTCAAAGCCTCGAGTTCACTCTTCCACCTAATTTTTCCACATGAACACCAAGCACATCAAAAGTGAGTAATTTAGAAAAACAAGGGTGGAGCTCAGAGCAGGTAGGCAGTATTAATGGGATGCTCTGATAGAGCACGGGTAGGTGACGCAGCCAACAATAACAATGGCAGGTCCACAGAGGGCAGCAAGGAACCATCCTGCCAAGTGCACTTGTCTGAGCTCCTGGACACCTCTTCCCCTGGCTCCTGAGATGTTCTGGTCAAAGGGCCACAGCAGGCTTCTATGAGACTGCTGGTGCTTATTCACCAAATATGATCAAATCATACTATGAAACAACAACTTTGATGTACTTTTTGGTCCTGCTTCATGTGTAATCACTTTTAACTAAAGGAATCCCAGCAGTATTAGAGATGCTGAGCTTTGCCAGCTTTTAAAAGGATACACACAAATGCTAAGAAAGCAGAAAACCAAAAGGAAGGGGGTGGAGTGCAACACGRAAAAAAAAAAAGCCAGAAATGCTTTTGTTAAACTTTTGAATCATGCTTCCATAAAAGGCAGCAGATCCTAACACAGGGCGTTTTTCACACTGCAAAGAGAAAAATAATTTAAAACCTAGGCAGCATGACTTATTTAGAAAGATCTGAGGAGTAATAAAAGAGCCTGTGTGCAAACGTGTGTGCGTGTGTGCGCACACAGTTTCTTTAACAGCTGCATGGAACAACCTGTTTCAAATAAGAATAAAGGTGAACAAAGCCAGTTGTCAGTGCAGCTCACCAAATGAAGTTTTTTAATGTGCATGACGTATGCCATATAAAATGTATTGCCTGAGATATAACAGCACAGAGTCCAACTTGAAGTCTTTTTCTCAGGCTTTTCCTACAAAGTCATGTTTCAAGAATTTACTGCATTTTTCTTCATTATTTATTTCTCTCCAAAAGGCCCAATGGATCACCTTGTTCACTATATCTTCAGCAGCAAATTAAAATCAGCCTCTTCCCTCCCTCAATATTCAAAATTTTCATGTTCTATCAAGATGCCACTGAATCAATTCGTATCTGTTGCACTCAGAGCAGGCAACTGGCTAAGCAGAAAGTGAAGGTCAGGTCTGACTTACCAAATGAGTTTGACTTAACCAAGAGAAGGGAAGAAAAGAAAAACAAAATAATGGAAGATTTTCACTGCTTTGAAGGTTTTATGAACAAAAAAAAAMGTCTGGCAAGCACACAGTGTACCTTTTCATGTGTGTAAGTAAACACAAATTTAGGAAAAGCTTTTCTTTGCACAAATAGAAATATTTGAGCTTTTTGTAACGTTAGAGAACTTGGAGAGAGTTGCAAGCTCTTTGCCTTCACTATAAATGTTACATGTGTTTCTGCACTGAAGGTAAAGAGAAAACCAAGAGCAGGGCAGTCTGCTGGAAAGGTTACAAAGCTCTGTTTACAGAGAATTTTATAATCAGGCAATAATTTGTTACAAGTCTCTAAGATCCACAAGAGGAACCTATTGCTGTGCATAGTTTAGGGAATTTTTAAAGAGAGCAACTTATCAAAGAAATGTGCAGTCTATTAGCACATCATTAAATTTTTAAACCAATTCCATCTTTTGCTTCCCAGTTACACTCCTCTATAGTACACAACTGTGCCAGATGCACAGAATGATTTCAGACTTTCAGAGGTGAGTTGGAATTTGGGATTCCTATCTATTCCCTCTCCCACTTTTATTTCTTSTTGTTTTTCTTATCTGGTCTCACAATGTTGCAAGTGCTGCTTTACTCAGGACTGCATTTCTTGGACTATTTCATCCCAACGAAAGCATGAACAACAAAATTCATGAGCAAGTTAGATTTTCCCAGCCTTTGATGTGACTCAAAGTTGAAGGTACTCTTGAGAAATAACAACATATGGAGCGCGTTTATATTTTTACATAGACACATAATATGATTTCTATGCAGTAAAAGAAAAGCTGTAAATATTAAAGGCCTATTTGACCTTAGCTGTGACATCCTACCTGGTATCCCCTATAGCTTTGGTACTGGCTTGTACCAAATTGTGATGTCTTGTGGTGCTACAGACATATCTCAACCAGTGCAGGTGTGTAGGCTCACCACTACCACTTTCTCAAACATCCTCCTGACATCCCTGAACTTTCTGCTCGGAGACGAGACCATGAAAACACAGATGAGGGAAGATGTGTCACTTGCAGTTCCAGCCTGGCCAAGCGTGGCAACATGGACAAAAAAACAGCCAGAGCAGATATGAGAGAAGGGTTACTGATTTGGGAGGGAAGGGTTAGGAATGGAGGGCAGAGGTGAGGAGAACCTGGGACTGAGCAGGGGGTGCAGCGGGACTGGGACAAGCTGTGCAATGAGCTCCAAGCCCAGGGCCAGCGAGCATGGGGTGTGTGAACAGATATCCTCCTGCCGAGCCAGCAGTGCTGGTGGACCAGAGCTTTGCTCTCAGCTGCTGATCACAGCCAAATCCATCTGTCAGCAGATAGTTTTGAAACTTGCTTGCAAAGTGCTCTATGCCTTTCTAGTATCAAACTGCCTCGAGGCTGACACCCTGCTCCTGCTATAAATTATTTTGTTAACTTAGAGTGCAGAGTTTTATGCAGGCAATATAAATGATCTAAACTCTTCTGAGAATCTCTTAAAATGCCCATATAATGCCACATCATTAAATTTCAATGGTCAATATCTTAGCGTTTACCATTATGCATGCAATTTCCTCTTTTTAAAGAATATTGAGCTCTACCAAACAATTGTTAGGATTGCAAAGGACACAGTAAGTAGAGTAAGCAGAACATTTGTCTGCTCAATGCATGTGATCATTCGCAATTGCATAATCAAACACATTTTGTACAGAAACCGTTCTTCTGACGCTGGAAAAACAGAATCATAGCAAGATGCATCAGCTTTGCACACAGGAAGCAACAATCTCTCTGTGGGACCCCAACTTCTTCTTTTGGAAAGTATTTAGTAAATGGGGTAGAGGAATATGAAACGGGAGAGAATGATTAAGGCTAGTATATATTTCCCTGGAAAATGTGACTCTACTGTTGCGTTTGTGTGACGGATTTCCTGCATGGTGCTAGTTAAGTCATGTGAAGCTAATTTACATGGATTGTGAATGTTTTTCACTCTAAGAATGGTTCTTATTTTGGAGAGCTTGTTGGATGTGGGCTCAGACATGCAGGAGTCTGGAGCATGCGCTCCTGAGCAGAGGCAAATGGGCTTGCGATGTGCACGCAGCACCCACCCTGCAGCGCTCTGACACCCACATCCTATGTACCCTGGAGCAGGTGTCCCAACTAAAATCTTGGTCCCTTTGTGCTTATACCTCCCACCCAGAAATTCATTATTCTGTTCTCAGAAGACTCTGAAGAGGGTGAGGTAACTAGAGCCTTGAATGAAGAGCATGTCACTAAGCACCTACTTTTCAAATGAGCTCTGTCCAGCCTGGGTGCTGAATGAGGTGAAGGTGCTAAGGAAAAATAATGAAAGAACAAGCAATTAGACAGTTTCTCAAAAATGTAAACTCACGTTGGTCCACTTTTAGTGGATATTAGTTTTTGACATGATGTGCTTTCAGTGGTTTTGGCTATTAAAAGCTTCTTAAGTGGAAGGTGAACAGGAAGGGGAAGAGGAAAGCAAAGGTGAAGGAGAAGGAGAAAGGGAAGGAGAAGGGAAGAATGGTTTCTAGTTCCCCTTGTAAAGACTGAAAAGGTGACAGTGAGCAATCTAGGGGATCATTAGGGAAATAGAAGGAATCCTCAAATTCTTTTATGTTGTTCTGGGAACAAAAGGGCTGGTTTAGGACTTCTTTAAAGCAGGGAGCTAGCAGAATGGTGCTTTTCAGACCTCACCAGACTCAGTTAGCCTTGCTACTATGCATGGATTTTCAAAAACAAACACGCCCGTCTATTAAATCCCCAGGGGATTTTCTCCATGGATTCATGCCTTTATCGGCCGATCTTAAGATCAGCCAGCGCGTACCAACAGTGGTACTGCCACTTCAAACACCAGGAAGACAAGAGAAAAGCAACAGGAACTTTTGTTGAGCCGGGGAATGAATCGGCAGCTGGGACTGGGAAGCATCGCTTCGTGCATCCCAGTCCAGTTAAGCAAAAGCAACTGTCAAGGGTTATCTACGATCAAATTGTTATTTCTTAATCGTTCACCTATGAACTGTACCTATAAAGAGCCCGGAGGGGCTGTCAATAATAAACCCCGGGAAATCGGTCCCAGAGGGGAGCGCTGGCAGCGGCGAGCGGCTGCCCTCGGCGGTCCGGCCCCGGCTCGGCGCCGGCTCCACCCCCGCCCGCCCGGGGCGAGCGCACAGCGCGGGGCGCAGCTTCACCTGGCGGCGGCGGCGGCGGCGGCGGGCCGCCCCGGGATTCCCCTCCGCGGTGGTTGTTTCGGTTGCTAAAAAAAAAAGAAAAAAAACAACCTTTCGTTATAAGGTAAGAGCTTTCAGAATTTTTAATGTATTTTTAATTTGAGCGCCGCTAATTGCTGTGTACGTGCGCAGTTCCCCGGTTCACTGAGCGCACCGGGCATTGGCGTAGGCGCGGGCGGGAGGGAACGAGGCTGGAGCGGCGTGCGCGGGGGGCGGAGGCGCCGGGATGCTCGGCGGCTCCGGGCGGGCTGGACAGGGCAGGAGAGCGCTGAGGGGCCCCGAGCTGATGTAGCGTTCGGCTGGAGCCCTGAAAGGTGCACCTGGTGGGGCTGAGCTGCGGGGCTACCCCTCCCGGGCAGCGCACCGAGGGGTCAGGGGAGGATAACCGCAGCCCGGAGACAGGTTTGGCATTTCTCATCTCTCAGCTGAGCGCTGCTTCGCCTTCGCTCTCAGATGCTGTGTGCATGCTTTCTGTGCATCCCCCTTCTTCTCCTCCTACGTTAAAACCTCCGGAATTAATGTAGGCACCTTAACTGCGGGGCTTGGAAAAAGTGCTTCTCCGGTTGTGGTACTGTTTTGTAGTCTGAATGGGTGTTGGTCGGGTTTTGTTCTTAAAGATCTTTAGTGTTTTTCTTAAGTGAACAGTGTGCTGGAAAGGTGGGGAGACACTGAATCTAGTAAGTGTTCTTATTCCAAAATACTACCTCTAGTCACTCTTCAGTTGGAGTAAGACACTTTCAACACAAATGAACTATTTCAGCAAACTGGATTTTAATTTCTACAAAATCAGTTAGAAACAGAAGATAAACTGTTGTAGATGACAAGCAGTGTGTCCTCCTAATGAAGAAAGCATTTCCTTTACTTTCAGTATATTTTGGGAACTATCAGGTAGTTCAGAAGTAGCAAGAATATTCATTTGCTTGTGATAGTTTGATACAATCACTTTTCAAAAGTTAATTCAGTAGTGAAGAATATGCACTTTTTTACACTTTGAGTTTGTATATTAGGTTGCCACAAAAAGTCGTCTTTAGACTTACTAGAACCAACAACTTTTTTTAAACAAGTTTGTATTTGTTTTCAGAGTTGACCCTGTGATAAACTGAACAACAAGTTGGAAAGTTCTGTAGTAAAAGTCAGTGAAGCATTTTTCTCATTCTTTACCTTTACAATGTAATGGATAGGAAGGAGAAAGTAACACAGATGTGCTTTATTCTTTTCCTTGCCATGGGATCTGATCTTATTTACATATTTCTTCTCCCAGTTGAGATGGATATATGGGAAGTAGTGAAGCTGATGATTTGAAAGTGTGACCTAATTGCCTAATCTAAGTCTTAGGCCAGATTGTTTTGTTTCCTAGAGAGCCTGACCAACTTTTGGCTCTCTTTGACTTTAGCTGAAGTTGTAAGTACTCAGAACTAGCGAAATTCAGCCTTTGGGTATCTCAGCCTGGCCCCAAACACAGAAACCCTGAGAAACAGTCCTGACGTGGAGGATTTCCCAATGGCTGTAGAAATAATCTTCAAAATCAGCTGTTGTACATTAAACAGGAAAAAAAAAGGGGAACTCCTTTATTAAATTAAACCACCTCTTGCTGGTTTTCATTGTCCCGGGATTCCAGACTCTCACATCACTTAATGGGCAGCAGCTTTCTAGCTACCACTAGAAAGTTGTCCAGTCTTTCTAACTCTGTATATACAGTAGCAAACTTTAGGTTTGAAGTGGAAAGATGAGCTTGCAAAGGCATTTGCTTTCCCAGTGGAAATTCCCTTAGGATTGCAGTGGGAGCAGCACAGAAATGCTGTTGGCCCCTCAGGAGGAAGCAGCCTTCATCAGCTCATCCTTAGCGTGACCAAGTCCTCGTTAATGTACTTCCCTTAACTGCCACTTACTGGCCATCCATGAAATGGGATAGAAGTCATTACATCCCATAGCAACAGACTTTTTGGAATCTAAATGGCAAAATAGAGTACTACAGGAGCAGTAGATCACATGACTTTGTGCTAGAGCAGCAGTGAGAAACTGTGGATCTCCAGGCTGTGTATGAACTCGATTAATAAGGTCCTCCAGAGACCTCACTTGCTTCCCTCCTTCCCATCCTCTTTCTTCTAACTGCTGTTCCTCCTGCTGCCAGCTTTGATCTCAGCGTAAATAGCTCTCCACATCAGCCCCTCCTGTGAGTGCTTCATTAAACACTAGGAGACACTTTGGGAAGCTTGGCTTTATCTTTTTGTGAAGCAGGAGGCTAAAACAGGCCAACACAGCTGAAATGCGGTGCTGAAATGTTGATGTGTATACAAGCCATGGGAGCAGCTTATGGCCTTTCAGGGCATCCTCTGGCTTGCCCTGCCTTCCCAGGGTTTGCTTGCATAGGTGAGTGCCCATTTCTATGCTAGAGATGGAAAAGGTTGTATGATTATCTGATGTTTTCTTATATTGATGGAAGTACAAATGGAAAGGGAGATACACTGGTATAATTTTCAATAAATGTTTGGGGGGCTATTGACTTTTGCATGCTCTGTTTTAAACACTCTGAAGTGAATGTTTTTTTGAGGGGAGCCATGATAAAAGAATTGAAGTCACATCTCTGGAGGGATAAGAGTTGTAGCTATCAGCACCCTACTGCACTTCTGTTGATCAATTCATACCTTGGAGGAGACAAGGGGAAGCAGAAGGACTTTGTGCAGTGAAACACTTCATCAGCAAACCTAAAAGAAGGAGGAGAGGCAGAGCCTGGTTACTGCCCATCAACTCCTACATTTCTCCTTGCTGGCTGCTTCCAGCACACCATTCATGAAAGATGTTAAAACTAATTCCATAGTTGCTCTTCCTCCAGTCTGATGTCTTCTTTCTCTGCAACTGAGATTGGTTGTTGAACGTCTTCAGGCTCCTGCCTCCCCACTATGGCTGCCCACAGAGTACTCCCTAGTGCTGCCTGGTGTGGCTGTGAACAGCTAAGGCTGGGTGATGATGCAGGAGATGCAGCTCCCAATGCAGCAGGGACCACGTCAGGTTGCATCAGTAGCTTCTGTAGTCCAGTGTCCTGCACCATGCCACTCAGGCATCTTTATAAAACAAAATCGGAACAGCATCATCCTGGGATGTTTTTAACTGAGGCAGTCAACAGTTTGCACACAGTCGTAACTAAGGGTTTGCTACTTATTTATCCAGTACTGCAAGGGGTACTGTGACTGTCTTGAGTACTGGACCTGGTCTTCAAATACTGTGGGGAGGACAGATAGTAAGGAGAGGGAGAGACCACCAGGACCCTCATGGCAGCAAAAGACCATATATCCAGGGAATGACCATGCTTTGACATGGTCCTTGTGGTAACCCGTGGGGAAAAGAGGTGCCACATAGACAGCAGTGCTGTCCACAGAGGAGCAGGCAGTATGGTCCCTCTCACCACAGGGGACTGGATCACATCTGCATGCTTCCCTGCTGGGGTCTAGATGCCAAACCCCTGAGACTCTTACTGATGAATGCAGGTTATCCAATTGTATCCAAACATTTCTCCCTATCTCTAAAAAACCCACAAACCAAGACAGCAAATACAGGGACAGGGCTGGGAGTATCAAACTGTTGGCTTGCCAGTGTTTTGGCTGTATCTAGCCCCATGTTTCAGTGTTAAAGGTTTGGTTTTGTTTTGATTTTGACCCTGAAGGCAGGTGCTTTTAACTTCTTGACAATCCAGAGTGCAGTTGCTCTGGATAACACATTGAAGACACAAGTGCTGGGAGCCTGAAGGGCTTTTAGTGTTGAGTTGGAGCCCATGTGGGTCTGTGTCACTTAGCAAGCATTAGCAGCAGCAGTCAGATGAGAAGCCTGATAGCAAATCTGCTGTGAGGGTCAAGAGGGGACAACCTGACCTTACGATCCTGCTGAAATGCCATTTTAACCACTAAAGTATGAAAGTTGTACAAGGATGGAAAAGCGGGAGCAAGCTTAAACTCAGCCTTATTTTAGTGTTAGAAGTAACACACAGATTTTTGAGCTGCTTTCCCATCCCTCCCCCACAGGATCAGATTTTAGAAGCAGTTCCCCTAGATATGAAAACCAGAAGTATTGTCAAGTATCTTCTCTGAAAGTTCACTTGTCAAATCTGAGACATGTAGTTTCACTGCGTTAAAGCTGAGGCAGGATGAAATGCCGCACGTTGCTTCCTACCTTGCTCAGCACAGACATGTTAGCAAATTCACCTCCATCTTCTATTGGCACAGTTACAGTGCTTTTTTCTCCCAGAGGGACCAAGCCAGTTATTCCCCACTGCTGGTGCTCCTGCAAGGCAGTAACAGGACTAACATGCTTTCTTTTGCCCAGTCTATGACTGGCATTGTTTTGTCTTAGTTTAACAAATATTTGCGTTTTTTCAGTGGCTTTCTCAGTGGTATTCCTCAGTAAACTCTCAGGTAATCACGTGGAGCCATGTATGGCCAGTGCATTATTTTGCACTCTGCTTAGCAGCCTGGCTGGCATGTACCACCTGGAGCAACTGCTGGGTGAAAATGCACACCTAGGAATTACAAATCATAGGCAGTTTTCTAAGCACCTCTAGGCTTTTGGGTGGCAAGATTAAAAAAAAAAAAAGCTGACTTCTGGTTTGTTTTTTTTTTAATAGGGGTCACCTTAAAATTTTCCTGTGGGATAAGGGAGGCAGGAAACATTCTCCTGTGTTTGTGACTTTGAGAGATGGGTTATTTAGAGCACCAACAGGTTAGGCTACACTGTTCTGTCGTGGCAAATAATACTTTGTGGAATGGTACATACTATTTCTTTAAAAATGTGGCCAGGRGGAGATGAGGAAGAGTTCTTGGCAGAAACATTTGCATGAAGCAGTGTGATAGAGCAGCCAGGGAATATATTGCATGCTAACAAAGTTCCTTCTTCAGTGTGAAAAGTGCATGCCTTGTGAGTGACAGTGGGTCTTTTTTTACCTTTTGACATTCTGACTTGACCCATAATGAGGCATCCACCAGCAAGCCTTTTCAGTCCTTTCCAAAGAGCTGCCACAACTAAAGAGATTTTTTTTTGAGAATAATCTGTGACCCAGCAAGGTTGGCTGCAAGGTTTGTTTGTTTTTCTCTCTCCCGCTGGTTCCTACTATTCTCTTACTCCCACATCCTATCCGACTCTTGTTTTCAAATGCATTCTTCAGCTTTCTCCTTCCCTACCTCCTGCATCCTGTGTTCTGCTTTCTGACTTCCTTCTCTTTTCTTATAGCTTTTCTTTCCAGTTCCTTTTGGTTCTGGTCCCCAAGGACCAAGGAGTGAAACATTAACAGTTGCTGAGTACCGAGTTAACATGGCTGTTGTTATGAGTTTAGAGTTCAGGTGAGGGCTYCAGGAGACATCCTTTGTGGATGGCATTGTGCCCTGGAGCCCCTGGCACGACTTTGTTGCTGGGGTAGCAGAGAAGAATGTGTATCTGTGCTCCACCTGCTATCATCTACAGTCCAGCATTTAAGATAAAAATACTGATAAAAGTCAATCTTTGCCAAGATATGGATGTTCCAGTTATTGCAGGTTAGTTACCAGGCATTAATTGCTCTGCTATTATCACCTGGATGTGCATCTCAGTTATGAAATGGAAGCTGAAAAGCTTCAGACATCGGGTAAGCAAAACAAGTGGATTTGAATTATCACACGTGTCTTGATAGAGGATATGGGAATTGGAGGTACTGTGACAGTGGTTTGAAAAAATACAATTTCACAGTAAATTCAGTGTGCATACCTGTGTCTTTCTAAGTTGGATTGCTGCTTTTACAGTAAGGCTCTTCAGATTAGTGGGGGATACATGCCATTGTTATCTGTATCTCTTTGTCAATTGAGGATCACCATCCTCATAAATCCGTACTTAGAACATGTGCAGGAACTTCCTATGCTGATGTCAATGTATCCTGAATATAAATCACAGGTATAAAATACTTACATTACTCCATGTTGCATGGATAAGGCTGGAAAATGCAGATCTTTATTATCTTTCTGAGGATACATCTAATTTGTATATTGTGAGCTTTTATATTGTCTGAAAATACAGCTTTACAGACCATACAGAGAAGAGCATTTTCCAGATGAGGTTGGCTGTAGCTAAAGGTTGGGCTAGTCTGATCCTTGTGGTTCACAACACCTACTAAATGGAAATGTGTCTGGGAGAAGAAAGCTTTTAACAAACATAATAGTCACTGTGCTGGCAAATTTATTTTCCTGCTAATTTCATATGCCTGTGATGCCCAGATGGTTATCAGTTGTGTGCTAATGTAATCTTCTGTCCTGCTGGTTTATTTATAACCAGGATTGGTCCATTTAYGTGTGGCTGTGTATGGCAATTGGTTTAAACTTTTTATCTTATTTTACATGGTTTTCTGTATGCGAGACATAAAAAGGAATCCACCTAGTGAAAAAAGTTTTATATAAATGGATTGGTGTGTAGATAATACCTATCCTGTTGGGATATTATATACTTTTACCAGCACCATCCTAAGAGAGAAATAAATGTAAAAAAACTAAAACCTGATGTATTTGTTATCTACACACATCTAAAATTTCACTGGTTTCACATTCTAGATGATTCTATGTATTTTTCATTAAACTTCGGTAATTCAAAATATTTGGTTTGGGAATGTAACTGTAGTAGGTAGTTATTTCTCGAAAGGCTACCGGTAATAAAAAAAAAGAAATTAAGACAAAGGTGATTTTAAAAATAGAGAAATGCACACACAGACTTTTTTTTTTTTTTTTAGTTTTAGTTTAATGCATCTCATCTGACTTGTTTCAGGTTGAAGAAACTTCTTGAGCAGGAGAAGATCTATCAAGCCCGGAAGGAGAAGGAACATACAAAGAGAATCAATAAACTAAGAGAAGAACTAGTCAAGCTCAAATCATTTGCACTCATGCTGGTGGATGAAAGACAAATGCATATTGAACAACTTGGTCAACAAAGCCAGAAAATACAGGACTTAACCCAAAAACTAAAGGAAGAAGAAGAAAAGCTTAAAATTGCTAGTGCAAAAACAAAAGAAGATGGACAAAAACTGATGAAGTTAGAGGCAGAACTTGAACACAAAACATCATCATTTTCTCAAGAACATGAGGAGATGACTGCTAAACTGGCTAATCAAGAGTCACATAATAGACAGCTAAGGCTTAAGCTGGTGGGGTTGACTCGCAGAATAGAGGAGCTAGAAGAAACTAACAAAAATCTTCAAAAAGCAGAGGAGGAACTTCAAGAACTAAGAGATAAAATAGCAAAAGGGGAATGCGGGAACTCTAGTTTAATGGCAGAAGTGGAAAACCTCCGCAAGCGTGTGCTTGAAATGGAGGGGAAAGATGAAGAGATCACAAAAACCGAATCCCAGTGCAAAGAGCTGAAAAATAAACTGCAAGAGGAAGAGCACCACAGCAAAGAGTTGAAACTTGAAGTAGAAAAGCTGCAGAAAAGAATGTCAGAACTAGAGAAGCTGGAAGAGGCTTTCAGTAAAAGTAAGTCTGAATGCACTCAGCTGCATTTAAACTTGGAGAAAGAAAAAAATTTGACCAAGGATTTGATGAATGAGTTGGAAGTGGTGAAGACTCGAGTGAAGGACCTTGAGACATCAGAAAGCAAGTTGGAAAAGGCTGAAATAAGCTTAAAAGATGACCTTACAAAGCTGAAGTCATTTACTGTAATGTTGGTTGATGAACGAAAAAATATGATGGAAAAAATAAAACAGGAGGAAAAAAAGGTTGAGGGCCTAAACAAGAATTTTAAAGTTGAACAAGGGAAAGTTATGGATGTAACAGAGAAATTGATAGAAGAAAGTAAGAAATTTTTGAAACTGAAATCTGAAATGGAGGAAAAAGTGTCTTGTTTGACAAAGGAAAGGGATGAGTTAATTGGCAAACTGAGAAGTGAAGAAGAAAAATCCTCTGAATTAAGCTGTAGAGTTGACTTGTTAAAGAAAAGAATTGATGGTATGGAGGAAGTAGAAAGAGAAATTACAAGAGGTAGAACCAGGAAAGCACCAGAGCATGGTTGTCATGAGGACAACAAGATTAAGGAACTTACCATTGAAATTGAAAGACTGAAAAAACGTCTCAAACAATTGGAAGTGGTTGAAGGAGATTTGATGAAGACTGAAGATGAGTATGATCAGCTAGAGCAGAAGTTTAGGACTGAGCAGGATAAAGCTAATTTTCTTTCTCAACAGTTGGAGGAGATGAAACTCCAGATTGCCAAAACCAAAGCAATAGAAAAAGGTGAAGTGGTGAGCCAGGAGGCAGAGCTGAGGCACAGGTTTCGTCTGGAAGAGGCCAAAAGCAGAGATTTGAAAGCAGAAGTTCAAGCACTTAAGGAAAAAATCCATGAGCTCATGAACAAAGAAGACCAGCTTTCTCAGCTCCAAGTTGATTATTCAGTACTGCAGCAAAGGTTTATGGAAGAAGAAAACAAAAACAAGAGCATGGGGCAGGAAGTTCTGAACCTAACAAGAGAACTGGAGCTTTCTAAGCGTTACAGCCGCGCTCTGAGGCCCAGCATGAACGGACGAAGAATGGTCGATGTTCCCGTGACATCCACCGGTGTGCAGACAGATGCTCTGAGCAATGAAGCAGCAGAAGAAGAAACTCCAGCAGTGTTTATAAGGAAATCCTTCCAGGAGGAGAATCATATCATGAGCAACCTGCGACAAGTAGGTCTGAAAAAACCCATGGAGCGTTCTTCAGTGCTCGAGAGATATCCTCCAGCAGCAAATGAGCTTGCTATGAGGAGATCTTGGATACCATGGATGAAAAAGAGGGAAGCTGGGGCTCAGGCAACTCTTGATAAAGGAGCCCGAACCCACAGTAGTCCAGCACATCCTGGGGAGGTTGTCCTTTCACCAAAGCAGGGTCAACCTCTTCATATTCGGGTGACACCAGACCATGAGAACAGTACAGCAACTTTGGAGATAACCAGTCCATCCGCAGAGGAATTTTTTTCAAGTACCACTGTCATTCCTACTTTGGGAAATCAGAAGCCACGAATAACCATCATTCCCTCTCCAAACGTTATGCCACAAAAAGGAAAAGGCAGTGAAAGTCCCATGGGCCCAGATCGTTCCATGTCTCCAGTCACTATAACAACATTCTCCAGAGAAAAGTCCCCAGAGGGAGGGAGAGCACCTTTTGCCGACAGACCCGCATCGCCAATTCAGATCATGACAGTATCAACATCTGCAGCACCAGCAGAAATCTCCGTCTCTCCGCAGTCACAAGATATGACCATGGGAAGGGCTGTCTTCAAAGTCACACCAGAAAAGCAAACCGTCCCGACTCCAATCCGCAAGTACAATGCCAATGCCAACATTATTACAACAGAAGACAACAAAATCCACATCCACTTGGGTTCCCAGTTTAAACGTTCTCCCAGTGCCGCGCCGGACGGTGTGAGCCCTCTGATAACGGTCCGACCGGTGAACATCGCGGCAGAGAAAGAGGTCGTCACTGGTACCGTCCTTCGATCGCCTCGGAACAACCTGTCCCCACGGCCTGCAGCCAGCAAGGTGACAAGTACTATCACCATCACGCCTGTTACCACATCTTCCACCCGAGGAACACAATCAATGGTAAGAAGCGTAGTCTCATGGTGTGGTCTTCATGGCAAGAAGAAGGGCAACCATAGCTCAGGTTTGAGACACCAGCCTGGAAGAAGGGTGTGGTGAGGAGAAACTCTTGACTTCTCTACATTTGTTTTAGACACAAGCTTAATTAAAAAATCAGAATTTTTCTGATTCATATATTTTTGTACCAGTGTTGGATGCTGGTATACTTTGGTACTATCTCCCAAAGCAGTTAACTTACAGAGGAAAACCTTTCAAAGCTATTTTCATAATGGCAGCCGAGTAAAATTGCAAGTGAGAAACAAAGGGACAAAAAATGGTGGAGATGACAGAGCAGGAAACTGTATTTTTAGTTTTGGTGAGTGCAGTTTCTGACTTTTGAAAATACTCTTCATGGTTTTTTGGCCCGTCTGGCAGATCTTTAGGCTCTGATCATGCAGGCTAGTGTTTCTTTGGTATAATCCCATGATAGTTACAATTCAGTTAATATCTGCTATATTACTGAACTCCAAAGGAATAAATAAGCAGATGTTATCATTGCTTACAGCTCCAAGCCTCTTTCAGCCAGTGAATAGTAAAGCTCTTTCTGTTCCTCTGAACTTCTGCAAGTTCTGTATTACAATAGTGCTTCCTGTAGCATATTTTTTTCTGCTTTCTCTTTGGGCTTCTGTGATGGTACCCCGGCTTCTTTTTCATACTTAAATCAGCCTCTAACCTCTGACTTTAACCGTAGTGGGCAGTATTTATTGATAGTTTATTATTGGACATGTTTTTATTGCTTTAGTTGGAAATACCCTGGGAAAGAAGAATTTAGCCAAAACAGAAAGCCAGCAGTACTGTATTAGTCCAAAAACTTACATAGCTAGACAGAGTCTGCAACAGCTGCTTAGGGGAAGATTATTTTAAGTGGGTAAACACACAGTAATGTTTCCCTCAGCATCTGTTCCCAGTTTTTGGCAATAGGTGGGTATTTCTCTCTGAACCAGGGCCTGTAGCCACATCTTTGTCTTTAATAGACCATGGCAGTTTTCTTCTATTTATTCTTTTAATTGCTTTTTGAACTCATTTACACTGTTGTTTCCACAACATCAGGGGGCAGTGAATTCAGCTGTGGGCTTTGGGAAAAATGCTCTTTTGTTTGATATCTTTTATGCAATACCTTCATTGCTTACAGCCTCTTTCTTGTATTTTGACAAATACTGAATAGTTATCCCCTGTTCATTTGTCCATGCTGCTCAGGAGTCTGCAGACCCCTACAACACCTCTTTAGCCACCTCTTTCCAAGCTGAAACGTCGAAGTGTATTTAAGATATACTTTCACACTTTTGGAGAGAGGCTGCCATTCCCATTTAAGGCCTCTGAATTAAGAAAACTTGCATTCATCATACAGATTGGTCTGAGATTGCACATGTGCTCTCTTTCTCCCCCCACATATATGATGTATTGTAGATACTTTGCTGTACAGTGTTTCCCTGCTTCTTACAGGCAACTGTTCATTTTTTTAAAGTCTTGAATTAATTAATATACAAACTCCTTTGTCTCTCAGAAGCTTGGAAAACTTTTTTTTGAAAACTTTTCTTTTTAACTAGATGTCTGTCTCTGCTGTGATGATGCACTGAACCGTGGCAGACAAAACTTTTTTGTTTTGGTTTTTTTTCTGGCTAAAATCTGGCTTCTTTCCTCACTTTATCCTCCCTAATTTGGAATGTAAGGAAAATAGTTCAACCGTAAAATTTACTTTATCTTATGCTTCCCTTTGTTTTTTAATGTCCCTAGTCAGATGAGCATGCAACTTCGAACAAGCTCAAATGTGCCTTTTCCCCCCAACCTCTTGGGAAAAAAAAAAGTGTATTCATCATCTGTTTCACAAATGTCAACTTTACAAACACACTTCAGTGCCCCTAGTCAGAAAAACCAAGCTGTGATCTTTTACTCAGTAACCCTAGAAGAAACCAACACTGATACACTTTTGAGGGTTTAAGTTAATAAAATCAAACAAGACGAACTGATACACAGCTGCTTTCTTAGCTCACTGGTTTTAATTTTTGTCTTAACTCTCCTCACACGATGCTTTGTACAATGTACTAATGCCTTTTCTATGGCATCCTATGGATTTGGATAGTTCCTATAGAAATAGAAAAAATGGTGTTTGGTCCTCCTTAGCCTGATTAGAGTGAAACTCACTCACAGGACAATACTTGGACTACCGTAGCAGATCTAGGATATGATTGTTTTTATTACAGAGACCAGAAGATACGGAGACCAAAATGAGCCTGAAACTGTAGGCTTAGCACACTGGCCCAAATTCCTGTTCCCAGGATAGTTCACATAGTTTATAGTAAAAATTCTGCATAATAAACCCAAGTATTCTTTGTGGGGAAAAAAAAAAACAACAACCCAACAAACTATGGTGCCTATATCCTGTTTTTGATTTAGGCTTACATTTGGTTATAGGATTGCTGGTGAATTTAGATCTTCTTTGGCTACCACGATGGGTGTCAGCCTATAATCACTTAATCCCTGCATTCCCCACCTCCTACAAGCCTGGCATCGAGTGTCAACTGTTTATGCTGCCAGGGTACACAGTGACTCCAGTGCCATGCAAATCTGCAGGAAGCAGAGGGAATCCCAGCTGCAGCAGAGCCAGCACAGTGGCACAGCACCAACCATGCAGAGCGTCCTGGGACTGAGGCAGGAGGGCTTGGCTGAGAAGCTGTCGGGTGCCAGAGCTAACGGGACAAGTGTTTATGCAGCTCTAAGGCCACTTTCATTTGGGTAGCATTTAGTTTGAGATCAGCATCTAAATGTAGCTCTTTGTAGATGTCCTGTGTATGTTCTAAGCTGCTGCTAGAGCTCCTGGAGATGCAAGGGGCAGCTCACTTGCCCGTGCAGAGGTGTGTGGTGCTGGCTGCGTGCCTGTGGCAGGTCAAGACGTGTGTGAGGCTGGGAGGGATAACAGACCTGTACCTTTCTGCAGTGGCAAGTGATGGGACACCTCAGTGTGAGCAGCTGAGTCAGTCTGTAGTCATCAGTCCCCTTGTCAGCACTGAGGCCTGTGTGCTGGCTCATGGTGACTGGAGGGTGACCCAGCTGAGACAGGGCTAGCTTCCCTGTAAGCAGAATTGCCCACTGGCTGCACTGACTAGATATGAAGTCTCACCCTTTGAGGATTCAGTTACCTAAACATATCTTTCTAGTGTCATTTTAAGCACTGTCAAAGTAGTCTACTTACCCTCCAGCTGCTTTATCAGAAGTTTTAGGTTTCCGTGGGTCCTCTGTCTTGTCTACCAGCCCTGTGCACATTGCTTGAGTAGCCCAGGGCATCTCAAATTGCACAAGGTGTATGTTGGTCACTGAACTGAACTGAATTGAACCATTTCTGCCCAGGGCAAGCTAGGGCCTGATCTGATTGGCAACAAATGCTGAAAAAGCACCTTTGTTATTAAAATATTCCAGAAGTCAATGCATGCATGAAAACATTCCCTTTGTGTGTCAATAAAATGCACTAAGCAGGATCTGTTATAAACTCCTCAAACATGCTAAACGTTCTGTATGTTCAGATTACTTTTCTTCCTTTAAGGGGACTGTCCAACTTACTGCAACTTGACAGGTTAATACACCTGCGTCTGCAGGGAGAGCTGATTATGACCGCACCATAGCAGCTGCATGTGTTCATCTCACTCTCAGCAATGTCTTCAGTAACCCCACCTGGATCTCTGTGCTGTTCCAACAGCACTTCTTACCCTGCCAGCTCAGAGCCAGCCTGCTTCACCCAGCGTCCCATCGGGCCACATCTTGGGAGCTCCGTGCCAGCTGCGTAAGGGTTGGTTTCTGGTTGGAGCCACTTTCCTGGATCAACCAGAAAACAGCAGCCCACAGACAAACAGGGCTGGAAGGAATGGCCTAGAGCTTGGTTCTTGGAAGAAATGACAGAGACAGGCAGTCGTGCGGGTTCCCTGCTACAGACGTGGACTGGACATGTCCTCTGCTTGCCTGCCCCTTCCCGCGCCCAAGGGGGCAGCCGGCTGGGGGGCACCTTTGTGCCATCTCACTTGGCAAACACAAAATGCTTTTACAGCTGTGTGTGAAGGAGGCATTAGCTTCCATGCGATCGACACCTTAGTATGCTGGAAGGAAGGCAACTAAGAAATTTAAAGCAAGTTAGAGTTCTTTTCAAAGTGCTTTTGAGTGATTTAGGCTTGAAATGAGTAACTTGAAAGCGCCCAAATCCTTAGTTAATAATTTGCATGTGAATAAAGCTGAAGAAATGCCTGAGATTCCAGCTACTCCATTTGATTGCCTCATGTTTACACACTATGGAACTCTTTCAGGGAGTACAAGATGTTTGTCATTTGGGTTCCCTGGGATGTTGACATATTTTCCAAGGCTGATGGAATGCATTTGCATGTTTTGCCCTACAGAATTGTATGGGCCTAACTTGTTTTGACATCTACATGTGAGTTCCATATTAGCCTTTAGACTGCTATTGTAAATGTTGCTTTTAGTTATTGAAAATGGCTTCCTTCCTGTCAGGCAGACAGCATTCAACTTTTCCAATTGTGATTTTTTTTTGAGTGTACACATGGGGTTTTGAACTGTTCTTAGAAGATTAAGGAATGGTTTTCCTTTGCATACTCAGGATGCAGACAGAAAGCTGTGATGCCACTGGCTGAAAAACCTTTGAGAGAGAAAAATGCTCCTTCGTTGAGCATTTTTAATTAAATGTGCAAATGCATGTTGCAGCTGATGTGATCCCCCAATCCAATCTATTTCAGCAGTTTAGTTTTATTTTCCTGATATGTCATAAGTTACAGAGTTTAGTCATTTAGCAGATGGGTCTACCTAGTATTCCAGGATCTTATGAGAATTGTTCTCTTTTGTGAGATCAAAGTCTTCATCCATAATCTGAACAGAAATGTCAGTCACATAGGAAATTCAGCCGAGACACTGAAGTTGTCACCATTAGCATTTGTGTCTGTATTGCACACTGCAGGAGATAAAGCCCATTTTCTTTTCAGAATTGTCATGTTTATAAGTATTTTCTCTAAGTCATGGTTCATATGGGGTAGCTTCAGTTTTGATCTTGAAGAGTACAAGCATCATTATTTGGCCAACAGAGACTGAAAATTGTGGGTGGCCCTTTTGATTCTTTTTATCCTATCCAACCACTCCTTGTGCCTTTACACRGTGGGATTCAGTTGCTTAAGCATATGTACTGATTGCAGTTTCAGAGCTATGGGATAACTGTGGCCTGGCCTCAGCTGGGGCTCCAGAACAGCACAGAACCTGTGTTGGGTCTGCCAGCCCCAGGTCAAACACTTAGGCCTATTTTTCTATTTTTTTTTCCGCCCCCTCAGCTCTGGGAAACTCATTTGATCCCAACTGTACCTTTGGCCCTCCTCTAGCACTCTAGCAGTATGTGCCATGGCCAGATTCCAAATATGAATATGACTTTTAGTAGGTATGATTTGGGATATTGTTTGAGAAGTAAATGAAGAACCAAAGAAAAGTATAAGATGAGCATAAATGAGAAGAAGTCCTCCATTCACGGCGTTTTTCTCTCTTTGTTTTGCAGACAGGACAGGATGGGTCATCCCTGAGACCTACACCCACCCGCATTCCTGTGTCAAAAGGTATGAAAGCAGGAAAGCCAGTAGTGGCAGCCCCAGGAGCAGGAAATGTGACAAAATTCGAGCCTCGTGCYGAGACTCAGTCTATGAAAATAGAACTGAAGAAATCTTCAGCCAGCAGCTCTGCCTCCCTGGGCGGGGGTCAGGGCTGATGGCAGTGGCTCAGGGGGTACGTTCTGCAGGTTTTACTGCTACCATGGAAGTCAGCTCCCCTGTCTGTGTAGTTGCTCACATGTGCCTGTACTAACGAAGTCCTGCAGCTGTCACTTAACAACAAACTAATGTGTGTGCACTGACTACTTCAGTAACAAAATCCTTTTGTTTTCTTACTCAAGTTGAAAAGAGGAAAAAAAAAACACCTGTCAAAAAGGCACTTTTATGCCAGGAAGATTTTCAGTCTTGGAAGTGAGAATGGGGCAACTGCACTAGGTTATTAATCTAGTTCAGGAATTCTTAATGATAGACTTTGTCACTTTTTAATAGATCAAAGGAGTTTGGTCACTTTTACTAGATTGTCTTCCACCTTAATGGATCACTTTCCACCTTTGCTACTGCATGGGCTAGTTTCCTTCCTGCCTTGATCACATTATTGAAATACCACATGGCCTAGGGAAGCAATGCCAGAAGACAGCACACTTGAGGTGCTGTTTTAATGAAAGCCAGTACCTCAGGTGTGGGAAGGAGGGGAAGAGAGAGAGGATGGGCACTGTGTGACCAGCTTTCTCTCTAGGAGCCTCCCACCCAAATCACCATTTCTCAGCGGCAAGCTGTTTTCTCAAGATAGTTACTAAATTCAGGGGCATAGGGATGTTGCACAATGTTTGGCAGCAGCAACTTAATTCTCCCAGAGAGGGTTAACACTTGTAGACAGTACTTACAACCAGGTCCCTGACATGCACGACTGGGATACTGCCAGCTCAGGGCTGAGATGAAGGCATGTGAGCCAAAAGGTGTTTAGTCTTCAGCAAAAGCTTGAGAAACACTATCTGGCTAAAATCAATACAGTCCATTTGTGCCTGCTCCAAAGACCACTAAAGGTTATGAAGCAACTAATGCAATTGACCTGACTGAGTTTTCACTTTTCCTGGTTTGGATCTTATACTTAAACCTTAGTTGCCAAGCATCCTTATGTCTTAGATGGGAGGTCAGCACAGACTGCTGGTGGCAGGAATTGCTATCTAAAGACACAGCTCAGGTACAGACAGTGAAAGAGAGAGGGTTTGGTAAGGAAGTTCCTCTCAGTTTTCAGTTGTTTAAAATACTTTGTCATAAATACAGAGTGCCTCACAATACCGTGGTGATTCATGATTTTTCCTTTCCTCTTTGTGATTTCCTCATTTGTATGTTTGCATTTTTAAGCGTGTTTTAAGGAATTGTTCCAGCATGGAAATAGTGTGGATGCTGATTATTGTTATGATTGTTTATTTAATAACAGTAAAGTTATTAAAGGACATTTCCATTAAGCGATCAATTTCCACAGAAGAAAGTCACAACCAAAAGAAATGAAGCTGAGCAGACTGATAAATGATGGGTTTAAAGTTGTATAATGCTTCAACCACCTCAGCTTTCGGAAAGCAAGGTGGGAAGACCACCAATAAATAATAAATACAATTCACAGAAAGGAAAATGCACCAGTGGGTGAAATACAAAATTCTGTCTGGGAGAAGATATTTGCTGGAAGAATCTGTCACAGAAGGTCAACAAAATTATATTCAATCCAAACAATGTTTAGTTTTCAGTCTGCTTTGCATTGCTCCCCAATTTAAGATCCAGATACGACAATTAGCCCACTGTAAAGCTGGCATTTTATTATTCAAATGAAGGGCATTTTTTCTTTGCCGCATAAAAAAAGTGGTAGGTTTCACTTTTCTACATGTGTAGCACCTACAATACTTGTTAATTTTAAGGTTCTGCTTCCTGTGACATCCAAAAATCAGATTAATATTAGCAGCATTTTTCATAACATCCTTTTGCCAGTGTTTCAGATAGAAATTGGAAACTGGAATTAGCAAGCAATGTCAGTTACTATGTCAGAAATACATCAGATCCTCTCAAGTAATTCTTATCACTTAAAAGCCTGAATATGTCAATAAATTGTTGCTGAGATCTTGCTGTTCTTATTGTAACACAGACTTTTTAACAGATGTTTAAAGTAAAAAAAAATAATTAAGAGTTTTTTTCAGGATATTCACTCTTAAATACTGGCACTGAAGCAAGCTGAAGTAAGGTCAAACCAGTCATTTAAATAATACTGCAAACATGATCCCCAAGCTAATGTGGCTTGATACAGTGCTGAACTACAGCTACCTTGAGCCTTTCTTGTGTCAAAGAAACCTGGTTCCTTAGTTAACTGTCACCATACTCAAGGCAACGTTCGATGTGTGCCTGTGGTTGAAAAATCTGTTTTTGTTTGAGGTCTAAGAAACTAATTCACCTGAAGAAACAAGCCGGCCTCACAGCATCTGAAATCCGGGGCACACAAACGGGCACAGCCAGAGCCAGAACTGCAGGCACAGGCTGAGGATTGCTCCTGTAGAGTCAGTCGGATTTGATGAGACAGACATGAGAAATTCCAAACAGGTCAGACTGAGGATCCTGTTRTTTTTCCCCAGGGGCAGCACAACAAAAAGGAACTTTTGCTCTGCAGCAGAAGCCTAAAGAGTTGGAATCAGGCAGCTGGTTTAACTCTTAGCTAAAAACAGGTGTTTAGTTATATTCATAACGTTTGACATCTGTTTTAATTGACCTAATATTCTTGTTTCCTAAAGGTAGAAGGTAAAATGAAGAAGTCAGAAGTCTTAAAAGTTGAAGCATAACTGTCTGTTTACATTGGAATTTCCTCTAAATCTGAAGACAGTTATGTTTAGTGACTACAGTAAGATTCTCCATTCAGTAGGTCAGCTCCAGAAGGCAATTCAAACAACCCAGTCTAAAGACAGTGCCTAAGCCCAAGAGGCATCCTGAACATCTTCTTGATGTTCTTCCACAGCCTTTGTCTAGTCAGTGTTTCTGTTATGACTTACCTCTAGCATGTAGCCTGTGAACCTCACTGAGATCCATAATGCAGGTATTCTTGTATTTCCTCTGAGGCTTTTAAGTCAAGCCACAATTTCATGTTCACTTAAAGTCAGGATGTTACCCTACACTGGAGTGAAAAGCTGTAGTCTTGTCTTTGTTACCTCTAGCCAAGAAAGTACTCGCTGACTATGTGGTTGTCCTTTGAGCTGGCACAAGTGTTTGAACTTAACTGGAGAACTGATCTGAATTAAAAGGAATCTGGCAAAAATCATAAAGGCTGACTTTAACAACTTTGTCCCAGGCTCACAGGCCAGAAAGAGAAAGAAGGAAGGCATAGGAAACCAGTTGGTGTTTAAAAAGTGACTGTAGAATCATGAATGCCTGCCAGTAGATCAAATACCACACAAACGTAGGAGTAGTGCTGCTTTTTTTCAAAAGCTTTTGATTGAAACCTTTTTTCAAAGGTAGGATACAGGTCCCCCTTCTCAACAGTATCTGAGGAGATTCAAACCCACGTCAGCTGCAGGCAGGTTCACCAATGGCACTGACAGACAGCTGAGGGAGAAGAAGGTGGCATTCTCATTCCCTCCGGTAAAGGCTGTGCCATTCTGCATGGAATGGTTCCGTATTCACTGAGCAGAAACAAGAGAGTGGTTGAGGGGTCAGGATACTGAACTAGGAGGGAGCCCTGCTCTGATTTGTGTCGCTGTTCCAAAGACTGCCTTTGAGCCTGGCCTTTTCTGAAAAGAAGGCTTATAGGGTGAAGTGTCTGTGTTCATCCATCCCTCCATCTCTTCTTCCCTAATGAATAACACCCAACACACTAAGCAATTTCAACTAAACCTGACAAAGCAATAGGGGTCTCCAGAATAAGAAGTTTTTCCAGTTTAATGAAAAGGATGTCAGAGAAGAAGAGCAAGACATTAGCAGTGCTTCAGTATGTGGAAGAGTAGAGCATGAGCTCACCTTCATACAGCATCAAAGAATGAAGACAAGAGTGTGATGTCAGAAATATCACAAGGACAAGCTTTGTTCAGACCTCAGATTTTACTAGGTGCCAAAGAATCAAACTCCAACACACCAAGCCATAGGAAAACATTAGGGCTTTATTTACAGGGCTTTTGTGTATCCTGCATTTCAGAATGATAATGCAGAAACCAAGCCTTCCTAAGTGATCTGGAATCACTCATCCTCATGCTTTCTCTCTCTTACCTTTTTCTCAGTTATTTTGTTTGGGGGTGGTTTGTTTGTTTGTTTGTTTTTAATGAAGTGGAACAGTTTCAGTAGCAAAATAGTGCACTCAGAACCATAATGATAGTTACAATTCTTCGTCAGGAACTAAAGTGACTGAGAAGCAATCTTTGTACTTTTAGTCATATTCAATGTCAGCTGGAGAGAAGCCCTGTTTTGGCTGATGGCATGGCCGTATAAGCAGTCCTGATAACTCAAACCCAGCTGGGAACATATGGCTTAGGACGAGCAGTAAGGTGGAGAGGGGGAAGAGCAGGGAAACGCCAACCCATTCATGAGCAGCACACATGGACTGAGAAGGTGCACCCTCACGTCTCCAGATGATCTCTCTGATTTTAAATCCAGTTGCTAATAAGTTTTCTACTGCGTTCCCTAAGTTAGATCCCATCACCGGAATTACTGCTACATAGGAGTATTGCTAATGTAGTCATTAGCAGATCAATACATTTGAGTAAGTGACTGAAAAAGAAGGAGCACAGAGCTTCAACTGTAATGCCTGGGGGGATTTCTGTTAGGTCAGTAAACATGCTAAGCAAATGGTAGAAGAAAAACATATTTTGATTTAATTTGCCCACCTTTTTTTCTTTTGTGACACCTATTAGCGTGATTTTTCAAAACTCACTTTGTAACTCTTCTGAATATGCCCATTGAGTATGCATGTTACTGTATATAAATCTCAGACCACTTACAGCACATAGTAATTACCACCATGTAAGTAAACTCTAAAGCAGCATTAATAAGTTAATTCGTGCCAACTGGATGCCAAGTCATATGTCACTGCCTAAAATATGCTACACATGTTCTAAAATACACTCAATATTTACACGAATATTCAGTAGTTCTGATCAGATATGGAAAAGCATGTCTTTAAATAGAGTAAGCTACTGTCCTGCTGGGTTTCAGGTACTTGGCATAAGCTGCAACGTCAGGACAATTTTTCAGACCAATTATATGTTCCCATCACACACCAGTGCCCAATTTCATTGAGTTGCTTTGAAACACGTAGTTTCTGGCAGGAGTTTCTGTGAGCTCATCTTTCGAACTTGTTTTCATTTAGGGGAATGGTTTTCTCCCCTATGTCAGTATGAGTTATCCTCATTCCCTTAATTTTGCCTGAGCTCTCTCAGGCAAAACTATATGCAATATTTCTCATTATAGATGTTAACTTCACTTTGAATCTTAGTCTCTACATGTTGCTCTTACCTTGGCTGTTTTTTTTAAATGCAACCAGGGTTAACTGCTGTCAGGTGCAGAGCTATCAGCTCTGAGAGTCAGGTATGAAACACTCAGGTGTGAATGGTTCTCCAAACTAAATAAACCTCTCTTTGGGATTTAAAAAATAGAAATACTAATGTATGATTCTCTTCTGTTGCTTGGGTGTGTGTTGTCTGTGGTACATTCATTTTTGTATTATCTGGTGTTAATTGTTTGTATATATTGTAAGGAGAAATTAAACTTTCTATGTTAAAATGTCCATTGATGTGCTTCATTATATGAACTGGTATCCTGATGTGTTTCCTGGAGAAGTTCTGCTTTACATCAGTCGGACTGAAAGCAGAATTAGCTATTTTACATTAACTTCATTTTATTTTCCTCTCATTAAAATAAATTGTTTTGTTTAAGTGAATACATAGCTCCTAGTAATATTCCCATCTAGAACCCATGAAAAATTTATTTAATCATATCCTTCAACTATAATCATATTCTTACAGAGGGTGGCACAAAAGAACTCTGACAAAATCTGCCCTACTCTAATTTTAGCTTAATAATTGTTCAGACACCTCTTTTAGTACCTACACCGTATATGTGTGTATAATATATATATTCATATATATATATAAACATTTCAAATACAAACAAGACAAACTAAGAGTGTGTGTTCTCTAGGTGTGTGAGAAATGAGTGAAAGATGAATACCAGTGGAAATTATTTGATTTTTTTATTAGTATTTCTTCTACTCTTTTCTGCACAATTGCTAATTGCTGCTGGTTTGTAGGAGAAAGACTGATTCAGAAACCAAATGTAGTTTTGCTGTTCCTTCAGTGACTGAGCCTTAACAAGGAATATATTTTTCTGCTACCCATTTTTTAGAATTTTGTGTCTAAACTTGTCATAAAATGTGCATAGTGAATATTAAGAAAATTATTTTTTCATATAGAGTTCATGTGACTCTCACTGAAGTTAAGGGGTGAGTTTATCTGATATTATGTAAATGCAAATTTTAACAACATATTCCACAAGAGCTTCAAGTTAGAACAGCACTGGTTGTAAGGTAAAATCATACAGTACTTTGTGGTTCTGTCACATTCACTGCTCAAATGTGGTAGAACTGGTGTACATATCTTGTTGAAAATAATTTGTTACTGATACATTTTACGGAAAATAAATACTTTCAATTGGGGAAATTCTACTATTTCATTTGCCTTAGTGTATTTTCTTGGATGTTTCCTCAGCCATGCTCTTGCTTCACCACGTATGAAAAGCAGCRCTGGGATCTGCCATCTACTGGCAAAGTTCTGGCACTAAGAGTACACAGAAAATGTTTTTATTTTTCTTTCTTCTGATAATGTAACTTCATGAAACACCTTGCAAATATTAGGAAGCAGACAAAGGTAGAAGTCAATAAAAATGTAAAAGGCAAAAAAGATATGATTAGTGTAATTTCTTGGGTTGTGTAAATTTTGAAAAATCTTCAGACTATTAAAAAAGGAGGGAATCTTAACAAAAGTAATTTCAATTGAGATGAGTATTTCTGAAAATGTATTACTGTATGCTTTAGTTAGCATTGGTATAGTTACATTATTTGAAATGGATAAAATACACCTTCTCATTGAAAAATGTCATTGATAGTTAAATTCTTATATTAAAAAAGTTGCCTGTAAGAGCCATGTATATAGGTAGAAGAACAGAAGACCAAGCCATTAGTACTTCAGCAGAGCTCATGGATTGATCACGGTCAGGGACGTCCAATATTACACACAGGGCAAAATTAAATCCAATCTTTTGAAGAAAATGCCAACACTTAGTTTTGCATGCTGTGGCTGAAGTTTATCCCCACTAAAGTCCGTAGCAAAATTCAAGAAGACTTGCTGAATAAACCCAGCATAGGCTTCTAAGCCAAATTTAAATAAAAAAATGAGAAATTACCCCATACCTCTTCCTCATCCCCATTTCAGAATTCCCACCAGATTTATGATGAATTTGCTTAAACAGGATACAAGACGCCCAACTCCAAGTCTTCCTCTACCTAATTTGGGTGTGGAACTGGAACTCTGGTGTCCCTGTGCTGTAATCCATTCAACTATATTACTCTTTTTCCCCTATGGATGACCAAATGATGGTCTTAACGCTGAAGTGGAAGCCAAGGGCCTCTGAGCCCTAGACAGGTACTAATTTAGTTTCCCTTTGTAGCATTAAGCAGGACAGTTTTATCAAGCAGTGATGTGATGTGAGACTAAGTCTGTGAGACATTTCTAGAAAAATGCCTTGCACTGCCATTGTAACTGTTCTTCGTTACCGTAAATTGCAATGCGTTTGCAGTTTCACAAACCCAAATATTTTGCTCTCTTTTCTTTTAGAGAGTGTCATCATTCACCAGTTACGCGTGAACTCTAGATGAGTTACTGCCCGCTAGAGCTCTCTGCGCACTACCCTCCATGCCCATTGGATGGATCACTGTAGAAGCTCTCTGCCATCAACACCAGGGTCACTTGTGCTACTGATTATTCATGGAAGTATTAGTGCTTCCATAGATCCTATATTTTTTTTTTATTGGTAGAGCTTTAAAAATGAATGACCTTGCTGGTATTTTAAAAGTATCTAGTCAGAGAGAGAGAAGCAGTCTTTCTGTCATCTGAATTTCACTTTTATTTGCAAAGCCTAAGGCATGTGCTTGATTTTGTTTGATATTTGCCATATAATTTATTTTTATAATACACTTTGTAAAGTAGCTGTCCTAGAGTTGCAATTCCTGTTGCTCATGGTGCATTTATTTGTAGAATACACTGTGGAATTTGCAATTTGATATTTTTGTAATAGAGACTATGTGAAGAAAGAAAACTGTAACTTCAGCAATGTTTTCTGTTTAAATGGAAAAATATTCAGTACATTTTTTTGCCACTATGAGATTCTGTGAGACTAAATACTCTGAAGACTGCTGTATGGAATTTGTACTGTTGCAGAATATTTCTTGCACTGTGTGATGGTTTGGCATAAAATTAAGTATTAAAGTCCAATGCCTTGAAATACAACCAGATTTACTCATTTTAAACAATGTAAGTCAGTTTTTAAAGCTGTGATTTTTTTCTATATAAAGTATGTTTTTACTTCTGCCTGTACCAAAAAAGTTGATTTTCATTTCACTGTAACTAATAAATTTTCACAACTATGCAACTGTAATCAGGTGTTTGCATTTTAACTCCAGTTTCTTAAGGTTGGCAGTGCTCGTCAATATATTTGTTTATGGGGATAGAATGTATGGGTTTGGAAGTTCTTTTTCTGACTGATGTCTCACACAGTGTCACAGTGATGCACAGAGTAAAACTGATTCATAGAATCATAGAATGGTTTGGGTTGGAAGGCCTTCAAAGATTGTGTAGTTCCAATCCCCCTGCCATGGGCAGGGACACCTTCCACTAGATCAGGTTTCTCAAACCTCCATCCAACCTGGCCTTGAACACTTCCGGGAAGGCTGTTCCACAGCTTCTCTGGGCAACTTGTTCCAGTGCCTCACCACCCTCACAGTAAAGAATTTCTTCCTAATACCTAATCTAAACTTACTGTCTTACAGTTTGAAACCATTCCTCGTTGTCCTGTCACTACATGCCCATGTAAATAGTGTCTCTCCATCTTTCTTGTAGGCTCAGAAGTAAATATATGGAGAGGGATCAATCACGAAGCCCTTAATGACTTAATTGTTTCTAATCTTGTGCTTTCATGGCACTGACAGAGATGTCTGACTGGTACTGTTGGAATCTTAAGTCCTGGAGTAGCACCTGGATGAGCCACGAGGCACTCCACCACACGCTGAAGGGCCCCTTTTACACTGGTGGCTGTAGCTTCTCAAACAGCATCCAGAGAGTTCTGTGGCAGCTATATTTAAGAAGATTTTTGAATGAATTATATATAAAGCTACATACAATCTGGGCAACGTCTTTTTTTTTGTATGCATTTCAAAATTAATGGTTTTTAATCTAAGTCATTGGCACATACTTAAAATACTGCAGATTTTTTAACTGCAGAAGCTACTGGGGAAAACTACTTTTTTTGGAAGGGAAAATGGTGTTGCTTGCAGGGGATGTGCTGTGAGATGCCAGAAAGGGCATTAACGCAGCATCCCACTGGGATGACTAGGTTGGTCCATCTTTGAAGCTGGAATATCACACTGCTGCGTAGTCCATTTGGTCTTCATGGGAGCCATGGGAGCTGTTTTTCCTTCTACATATGAGTTCTGCAGCAAATGCTGACACTGTAGACAAGCAGGATATTCTGGGACCTGTATGAACTTCCTTGGGAGTTCATCTCCATTGTAAAGAGTTTGCTAATACAGCTATATGAGGAATCAAAATAAGTGCTGCTTATCCTGGCAAAAGAATAATTTTGCTTGTATAGCTTATACTTAGCTGGTACATCATGTTTTTTAAGGAGTGGGGTTTTTTTGTACAGCAGACAATGTATGCCAATAACATAGCTGTGTCTGTAGATCATATTTTAGAGCAAGCTGAGAAGAATTCCAGCTTTTAGAGAGCAATACAGCGGAGGTGAATAAAGTTTAGTGTGTGCCACATTTCACTTTACTGTGCAGTAGAATGAAAATTGTAGTGACCCAGATCTTCTATTTTCATAACATTACCTGGGGATCAAAACCTATCCATGTTAAGATCTACACTGAGCTCATCTGGAATGAAATTGTTGGCTATTTGAAAGTGATGGTGACATGCCTGAAATAAGCTTTTAAATATGAGTAGGATATAAGTAAAATCTTATTCTGAAATTTAGTGTAGATTTAAAAGGTCCCAATCAAAGTAGAAAAGATTTTTCCTTGTATAGATTTTAATATAAAGCCAATTCAGTATGAGTGTAAGTTTATGTTTCATAAACATTTATGGTTTTGCAATTACATTAAGTTTTTAAGCTTCCCAAAATAAAGGTTTGTTTAAAGCATAAATACAATCATGGTGTATTGAAATCATTTAGATTTTAAAATATTTTTGATGAAGTTCAGCACTTCGGAGTAGGAGACTGGTGATTTCATCTTGCATTTATGTTCCTGGTCAATTTTTTACATTACTTAATTTGGATGTGAATCTAAGACAAATGCGTAAAGACAGTGCATTAGCCACATAATTAGTCTGCACTTTGGGGACACTCAAGACGAAATCTATTAATATAGACTAAAGATGTGATTAATTTCTACAAGTATTGTAATTTAAAAGGAGGTAATTAGGAAGTGCTTTCAGGTTAAGAGAATGTAGAGGCTAGTTTGGGCTACAGATATCATAGAAGCAGAAGATAATAAAGGAAAGGGTGGTACTAGTGACAACGGGCTTATCTAGGGGGAATGGCAGCAGAAGTTGGGGCCCACAAGATAGTGGAAAAGATAATTTAGGAATAAGATACAGTTTTAGCACAGATGCCACAAGGAATATGATTAACTTTTATACCCTATATTATTATTCAGGCACCGAATTAATACTTAAATTTTAGATGCTTATATATCCAAATTTCCTATGCTCTCTCTATGACAAAGAGGCCTTTTGAGCCTCCAGAGCAAAATACATTTGCGCAAGTCATGTGCTCCCCCCAGTGGTCTTGACTGATACTCTCGGTTCTCCAGAGAACTAAAAGGCATTTATTTTAGGGAAATTGTTCCACAGCCAATTCAAAAGTCTCAGCACTGGACTACATGCTTATAACATTATTAAATAGTTCTAATTATTTTTTCCCTAAAATCAAGTAAATACATAAATACTCGCTGAATGTGGATTTTGGCAACAGTCTAGAGTGACTGCACAGGAAGGACTACAGAGTCCTCACAAAACAGACTTTAATGGAGAAGTGCCAATAAAGTGAGAAACATGGACTTTCAATGTTGCATTAGCTTGAGCAATGCCTGCTAAAGCAGGTTATTCTGGAATACAAGTACATACTCCCACACTGCGTTCCACAAGGTCACTCTTTCTTCACAGAAATGGTTTTAAGCATTGGAACAGGCCACCCTTGGGGGTGGTGGAGTCACTGTCCTCAGAAGTGTTTAAGAAAAGACTGGGTGTGGCACTCAGTGCCGTGGTCTATTTGACATGGTGATGTTCAGTCAATGGCTGGACTCGATGACCTCTGAGGTCTTTTCCAACCTAATTGATTCTGTGATTCTMTTTAGGGCAGTTGGGTTAGCTCCTAACGGAAACGTAACAACAACATCCATATGTATAAGTATCTAAAGGGTGGGTGTCGAGGGGAGGGAGCCAGACTCTTCTCGGTTGTGCCAACCAACAGAACAAGAGGCACAGGCAGAAACTGATGCACAGGAAGTTCCACCTCAATATGAGGAAGAACTTCTTTACTGTGTGTGTAACTGGGCATTGGAACAGATTGCCCAGAGAGGTTGTAGAGTTTCCTTCACTGGAGATATTCAAGAACCGTCTGGACACAATCCTGTGCCCTGTGCTCTAGGATGACCCTGAGCAGGGAGGTTGGACCAGATGACCCACTGTGGTCCCTCCCAATCTTACCCATTCTGGGATTTTGTGTTTGGTGCACTGATTCACTCGCATGCCTCCTGACAGCAGAGCAGGAGTACAGAGCATAACAGCTCCCAAAAGGGGTGGTCAGCACACACGGCTCCATTAAGRAAAGCTCTCAAAATTCTGCATTATTACATCTGTACAGTGGCACTGATCCTATTTATGAGGGTAGGAAGGCGAAGCTGACTTCTCCATTTTTGACTCAATGGGCAGTGCTTTTTACCTGCACTGCTTCTCATGGCAATGGGGGGACGAGGGCCAGGATGGCAGAGCACTGAGCGGGGCTGACAAGGCTGTGGGGATGACAAGGCTGCAGGCCCAGGTCTAACCCTGACCCTGGGCACAAGGCGGCAGGGTCCCTGTCCTGCGTGCAGCAGAGCAGAGCCTGCCTGGCCAGCCCATAAAACATGTTTTACGAAGAGTGTCCGAGAGAGCTCGCGGTGTTTGGCTTTAAGTAAAGGAGGCTCCATGGGGAACATCATCGCTCTCYACAACTTCCTGAGAAAAGGTGGTGGTGAGGTGGGGGCTGGTCTGTTTTGTCGTCCCTGCAGTGAGAGGACAAGAGGAAATGGCCTTAAGCTGAGACAGGAGAGACTCAGATTAGATATTAAAAAAGTCCTTACTGTTAGGATGGCCAGGCATTGGAATAGGTTGCCCAGGGAAGTGGTGGAGTCACCATCCCTGGAGATGTTCAAGAGGCGTCTGGATCTGGCGCTGGGTGATGTGGTTTAGTGTTTTAGGGGTTACAGTGGCAGTGCCGGGTGGACGGTCGGACTGGATGATCTCAGGGGTCTCTTCCAGTCCTAATGATTCCACGATTCCCTGACTTGGGGTGGGGCGCGGCCGTGGCGCGTCACCACGCGCGCGCCGGCCGTGCCCCCTCCCCGCGGCTGCCGCGGCCGAGTGCGCAGGCGCGGTGCCCCCGGTCACGTGTCGCGCAGTGGCGGCGAGGGCGCCATGGCGGTGAACTACAGCGCCAAGGAGGAGGCGGACGGGCACCCCTCGGGCGGCGTCGGGGTCCCGGGCGGCGGCGCGGTGGGTGGCGGCGGCGGGGGCGCCGTGAAGACTCGCAAGCCCGACAACACCGCGTTCAAGCAGCAGCGGCTGCCGGCCTGGCAGCCCATCTTGACGGCGGGCACGGTGCTGCCGGCCTTCTTCATCATCGGCCTCATCTTCATCCCCATCGGCATCGGCATCTTCGTCACCTCCAACAACATCCGCGAGTACGAGGTGCGCGGGAAGGGAATGCCCGGGCCGGGGGTGCCCGGGCCGGGGTTTGGGAGCCTCTGCTGGCCGCTCGGGGAGGCCGGGCCGGGCCGGGGAATCGCCACTCGCAGGCCGCCTGCGCCTCCCGGGAAATCCGGTCCCTTCCTTCCTGCCGGGACGCGGCGAGGACCCACCTGGGTTCCGAGCGGCTCCGATCCGGCGTAATATCCGTGCTCGTCAGTAGAGTACCCATTAATTACCCTGAGCAGACACCGAGCCGACAGTCACCTCCGCAAAGGCTGTAGCCTTTCTGTCAGTCTTGCCAGTGCTCCCGAGAGAACCTCCAGGGAAGTTACTGCCAGCATTTAATCGACACAGCCCAATGCACATTTTTTTCCTCAGTAGTACAGAAAGTGTGTGCATCGTCCTTGGGGTAGCCTGTGGCAGTGGATTATAGATCTTCAAATGTTTTAAAGTAATTGTATTTTCACGACGAAGCTCTATGGTGAATGTATTGCTGTAATTCTTACCTGTACCGATTATTTAGTGTTTCAGATGCTCTATGGGAGACCAGAGTGTCCAGAGTAAACTTGGAAACAAGAATCGAAGAGCGTGTCTTTTTTTCTAATTAACACTTAAAAAACCTGAGTCATTTACATCTGATATTGCTGTGAAAAGTTGCTGAGTGTTAGCTGGAAACCTTTGTGTTGTAAGGAGACAACCTGCAGGGCGTAGGGATAGCCTTGAGAAGCAAATTGACAGCTACTGTTAGTTTTAGTGAGCTACTGTGACAGGGATTGATTGTAGGAAAAAAGTGTGTAGTTGTTTGTTGGATTGTTTTATTGGAGAATATGAATTTTTGTGGATCAACCACTCCAGTTATTGGACTAAGCTGCTACTTTCAGATAAGTAGTGTGTAAGATGGTAGCTTTGCTGATGGCAGTAATTTGGCAGTGAAGCCCAATTAGCTAAAGAAATCATGAGGTAGAGAATGAATGGTATTTTCATGTTTCTGCTAAAATACAAATAATGTTATCATAAAACAAATTTAACCTTCTTTTATGTTAAGAACTACAATTTCAGTCAAGGAGAAAAGCAGAAGGGAAAAAACCCCAGAGCTGGAGTGTATTTTACAGCATGCAAATTTGTATGTAAGCATGTTTTCTGGAAAGCAGTTGCTTCTTACATCAAGTGTTGGGGCTATGCTGAACATTAGAAAATTGGCACAAATGCTTCAGGGAACATGGCCAAGTTGTCATGGGCACATATATAATGTGACAGTTTAAAAATCTCACATTTAAGGTAAATACAGTCATATGTTTTCAACAGGATGCTCAGTGGAGAGAAGTAAAAAAATATCCTTGCTAAATCTGATTTTTTTGACAACTGCATTTAAAATAGCCATTTCTGCAGTAAAGCAATACAAAGTTTTAGATCATTATATATAATTGGACAAATATATCTTTTTGTTTTCCATTATGACTGAATCTGCATTGATCTATAGGAACAAGAAATGCATCAGGTTCATGAGTCCAAWAACGTAAGTGACTTCTTGTGCCTATATTGCTGCTGTATGCATATACAGATTTTTTATATACTGTTGTTGCTTAAGAAGCTCAGTCATGTACTCCTGTTAAGTTCCAGTAGAAGCCAAAAACTAGATGTTTCCACCTAATGTTCAGCACAAAAGTCATAGTAGAGCTGGGAGCACAACTGACATTCCCTTACACCATCAGGTTGCATATATACAGCAGTAGTAACCATTTGTACTGGAGACCAGTTGGCAGGTCCTCACCTTCAGTCCTCTGATTTCAGGATATTCAAGACTGGAAAGGGTTTCATTCATGTGTTCATTTTTGTGTGTGAGTTCATTCTTCTATCATTCACCGTGTGAAATTCTCAAAAATCTGATTGTTAGGCTTTTGTGAGGATGGGAGAGACAGAGTTCTTGACTTTGGAGTGTATGGTTAGTCAGAATGGGGAAGCTTCTGTTCTCTGATCCTCATATGTGTTTTATGAAGTGCTTAGCCAGTGACATTCTGTGAGTGAGGTTATCATCCTAAAGGCAGCTGAATTTTGTAAAAAAAAAAGGTTTAAATCAAAAAAGAGTTTATAGTTGCAGCAATGAAACACAGATGAAGCATTTTACCCATTTGGACCAAAATTTGGGCTCTAAACACTAGTGAGGGATGCAGTTTTAGACACTGGTATCACATATATGCTTAGCTGACATATGTCCCTGCTTAGAATGCTGACTTTTGTTATAACCTCCAAATGTTATTCATAAATAGCTGTGTGGGAGACAAGACATCTAGAAGCTAGGTGCAGTGACTAAGCTTTTTCAGAAATGTAATCAGGGGAGGAAGCAGAGATAGTTATTTACACCTGCCTGCTAGGCATAAGCATACCTGTTAAGTGTGTGTGTGTGTGTGCCTGTAAACTTAGTGTTTTGGAATTGTATAGGATTTATAATTTATGCCCGTGAAATACATATTTAAGTCACTCTTTCCTGAAACAAGATATTGCAGCCATTATTATCTCTGTGGACCGTGCCGTTCTTCTTACACAGGTGCAAGGACTGAGCAGCAAAATGTACCTCTTCCATTGGTTTCCTTTATAAGCTCTCTTGAATTCAAATGTGGAAGATTTCCAACAGCTTAAGTGTACTAGAATTATCGGGTTTTTGCTGTGTTTTCTCTAGCATTTTTTCATTGTTTTGAAAGGGTATAATCAGCCATTTATCTTGGGTCTGTTGTGAAAATAGTTCATTTGGGTGGAAAATTAATCAGCTGGTAAATGTGTCTTTTTACCTGTTACTAAAAGGTGAGAGAGTTCTGTATTTCCTGGGGAGAGTACTTTTTTTTTTAATATATACAGAATGAATAAGAAGCATTGACAGAGCATGATAAAATGTGCAGGGATATACATGTGAGGAATATACAAAGCATTAAATGTGTAGGAAAGAGATCATTGTGCTGTGACTGCTGTTGTGAAATGCATAATGGTAGATAAAAAGCCAGAGATTAACTTAAGGCAATGGAGAACTGAAAATAAGTACATTACATCTGTTTGCCTACATCTTCAGCCTTGTGTGCAGTTCCTGTAGCCCCATACCAAAAATGATACAAAACTTGGTAAAACCTACAAAGAGGAACAGCAAAGGGGACCAGATTTATGGCATGCCTTTTATACAAGAAATGGTCAAGCAGAGTAGGATAAATATGTGACAATATGAAGTCTGCAAAATCACAAATAGTTTGGAAAATATGTGTATGCGATAGTTATGTTATTTCTATATGTGTATTTCAGCTGACAGACATCAACAGCCTGAAAGGCCATTGGTGTGGGATAACTTGGATATACCCAATATCCTTAAATTTGGAGGTTTTGGGAAGGGCTCTGTGTGCTGTGTTGTCATACTCAGCTGCTGGCTGATTGCAGGGAGCAGAACATGGGGTCAGGCAGGTTCTTGCCCTGAACTCCAAGTTCTTGCCCTTGGCTCTCCAAGACAAAGTGGTTTTGTTACTTTGTCAACAGCTGAAGATGGATACCTTTATCCCTTTAAATAAGCTCTCTGTTGAATGTAATCCGCAAATGTGGATGCAGAAAAAAACACTTGTGTTGGCAGTTACTGTATAGGAAAGCTCTTTGGTAGCATGCAAGATGATAGCAGTCATCAAAAGCATGGTTCTGCTTCAATATACATCAATTTCACGCTCCACAGAATTTAGTCAATCATGTTTTTAAAAGTGAAGTCTTTAGGTCTTTTGCAATGTTGGAGTCTTTAGAGTTTGTTCTTGATCTAAAACTTCATACACTGCCAGGTTCTTTCTAAAGGAAATGCTTGCTTCAGCTTACTTTAGCAGGACACACCCACTGCCGAGTTAGCCTTAAAAAAATGAGATGCATTGTTCATTGGGAGCAGCTGTGGGGTTTGTCTGCTGTAGCTAAACAGAGCCGTTCAAGGCTGCTGCAGTAGTGCTATTTCTAGATCAACATAAACACAATATGTTGTTCAGCTGAGGAACAAAGATTATGTGATCCTCTTTCAATCTCTCTCTCTCTCTCTCTCTCTCTCTCTCTCTCTCTCTCTCTCTCTGCCAGCTAATAGCTTCTGAAGCTGTCTTGTTTCAGCTAGGCTCATTAGGGTGTAGGTTTTGTCTGTCAGAAATCTAGCAGCAGAGCAGATGCTAATCAATAAAAGTGCTGATGGAACTGTTGCAGTTTAATAGATACCTGAGAAATCACAGGAAAAGAGACCCTGAAGAAGATCCAGAGGAACATAGGCTTTAGTTGTTTCCCAAACCTTGAAACTGTGTGTTTGTTTTAGCTAACCTTAATATGGGTATTAGGACAGATCATAAATCAGTAATTGTTGGTTATGCCTTTCACTACAAACATAAATCAGGACAAACCACTTCCAGCAGTCTTTCATATAACTGTATAGGTGTTGTAGTTTAAATGCTACTGCTGCTAAACAGCTTTTTTTGCAGGAAGTATAAGGTATATATTTCACCAATGAATCTAAATTCTAAAATAAGAAATTAATATTAAGTGCAGAAATACATCATTTATAGGCAGATGGAAGCTTTCTCCTGCCACACTTGCTGTAGCTACACGTGAGAGAGCTAATGTGGTCAAGCCACAAGTTGGCTTGGACTGTAGGGCAAGCTCATGGCTGCTGAGGGTATTTTATGAATACTGAATGTACAGATTTAAAATACTGACTTTTTTGGGGGCTACGCTATTCAAGACAGATAATGTTGTATAAACCACATGAATACTGATCATCTTTCTTGTCCATATACTGGTTATTTTACCATTCCTGACAAAACAATATTGCTATATTAATCTTTCTTGGTTTAGGACAATTTTTGGATACTAAGTGATTTTTTGAAAATTTCTTTCTAATTTTCTAATTAGGTGGCTAAAAATGGTCAACAAAGCTAGTTTTCTAATGCAAATATCTTTTTATTGAATACTTAGACTTTTAAAAGCTTAATCTCTCTGGAAAGCATGTAAAAGCTGAGATCTGCTTGTCAGTGTGTGTTTGGAAACATCATATTGTCTAGAGTGTCTGCTTTTCATGTTTTGGTGTGGTTGGTTGGTTTGTGGGGGGTTTTTTGTTGGTTTGGTTTTGCCTCAGCCGTATTCTCACCTCAGTGTTAAATTACTTTGTGTCTGAAATCAAGCATATAGTCAGAATAAAAAAATCTTTTACAGAATCACAAAATGGTTAAGGTTGGAAGAGACTTCTTGAGATGGTCAGATAGGCCTGAATGGGCTTTAGGTGTTGGGGCGTAATATTATAGCAAAATAAACGCCACAACTCTCTGGCTTATTAATAATCTTTTTTCCACTCTCCTGTTGTAAATTAATGACTATTTTTCCTGTTACAGATTGACTATACGGGAACAGAGCCTTCTAGTCCCTGCAACAAATGCTTAAATGTGTCCTGGGACAGCACACCCCCTTGTACGTGCACCATCAATTTCACACTGGAACATTCATTTGAGGTATGCTGCCCTGTATACAGGATGAAATCAGAACAGTTTATATGATCTATTTCATACCGAAAATGAAAGTTTTATCACTTAAATATTTCTTTTTTTTCCTCTTTTCTTTTCTATTTTAAAGGATTATTTCTAGTTTTGCTATGAACTTGGATCTGATTTCTGTGTCCCCTTTTCCATTAGCAGGGATGAGATRTTTCTTAATGCCTCTGTTTATCTGGAAATGTACAACATTAAATGGAATGCTTGTGTTTTACACATTCAGAGTTACCCTATGTGTCACATAGCTGGAGAGTAGATCAGCTATTCCTGCATGATTTCCAAAAACTCAGTTCAACAAGAATTGGAAATACCAGATAAGTGCTTTCTGGCAAATTGGAGGCAAATGAAGGTTATGGGTTCTACATTGGACAAGACAAGTATTGGGATTCGTGCTGGTGAATATCATTCTGATAATTTGTGGCATGTTTATATTGTTTGACTTCAGCCTGCCAGCTTTTGTTAGGATAGTACTCTTATGTAGTCAGTGTGAAGAACGGATTGAGGTTCTTCATTCACGAATGTTGCTGTAAACATAGAGTTTAAGAGCTTAAAATGGAAGGGTTTTGTGAATGAAAACCTCTCTTTCCCGATCTTGCTTCTTGTAGAGCAATGTATTCATGTATTATGGACTTTCCAACTTCTATCAAAACCACCGTCGTTACGTGAAATCTCGAGATGACAGCCAGCTAAATGGAGACAACAGTTCACTACTTGTAGGTATTCATACTCGGATATGAATGAGCAACTAATTTCTGACTATTGCATAAATCGCCACATAGAGTTTAGTGTAATGATAATGAGCTAGAATTTTTGCATAACAGAAGGCAACCATAAGGAATTGATACTTTGTTCACTGAAAATAACTGTAAAGTATTATAAAATTTCATGTTGATCATGTAGTAAAAAGCAGGCTAGTTGTATAAACGAGCACAGACTCACTTGTCTTTTTTCTTTCTATCAGAATCCAAGTAAGGAATGTGAGCCTTACCGCACAAATGAGGACAAACCCATTGCTCCTTGCGGAGCTATTGCCAACAGTATGTTTAATGGTATGGTAACACTTTTAAGTTATCATTTAGATGGGTCTATGATCTAGGGTATGTTTTCTGTTGTGTTGCACATTATTCTGAGTAAAGATGTCATGGGCTTTTTTGTTTTGAATTATCACATTTTCATTGTTCAGAATAAAATATATATCTTGTACTGCTGCCGCTTGTTTCAAAATTGCTAGGAGTATTAATTTAATCTCACAGCACACAAAGGATGGAAATACATGTTGTGAGAAGCTGCTACTGCTGTGGAGCAAAAACATAGATATCATATATATGGATAATATGCTGCTATCTCATATACACTGATTCTTACAGAACAGCTTGTGGTTGTGGCAGGCAGATAGTAAATGCCTTGCCCAGTTATTTTTGTTTTGTTTTCTCCTGGAGGTGATAGTTTCACTGCTTATCAAGATCATCTGTCTAATGAAATTTCCTGCAGCTGGTTTTCTAATTTGATTTTGTCTTTAGATACACTGGAGTTATACCGAATTGATAATGACACAAGGACTCCAATTACTTTGATTAAAAAAGGCATTGCGTGGTGGACAGATAAAAATGTAAAGTTCAGGAATCCTACAGGAGATGGAAACAACTTAACTGCGCTTTTCCAAGGTAAAAAAAAGAAAAAAGTGAAATTTTAAGAATGGCAAAATGCTTCAAGAACATTTTGATTTCAGTTTTGAATCCAAACACATATTCTGATTTCAGAGTTTTGTCTCACTGACRTTTTATTGAATGTGCAATAAATGTGGTTCTCTGAAGAAATCCAAGCTAAGGACTTTCTGCTATTTAGAAAGGTTGTCTTTAAGTAATGAAAGCTGCAAGTTTCATGTGAAAGTGTTTGGGTTTTACCTTTACTGTAATCATTAATTTGTTTTTTTTTTTAAATTTCTGATTTATTTTTGTACCCAAAATACTAAAAAAAGTGTAATACATGCACTGCTGGGGTTTAAGCCTGGTTGGCAACTAAGTGTGACACAGAGGCTCACTAACCATGCCCCTGCTCAGTGGGAGGTAGGGAAGAAGAGTAAAAGTGAGAAGAGTCATAGGTTGAGATAAAGGCAGTTTAGCAACTAAAAACAAACAAACAAAAAAAACCCACAACAAAGAGAGAGGAAAATCCAAGAAAAACAAGAAATGCAAAAGAAAAGAATTGTGGAGATTTTTTTGTTGGTTTGGTTTGGTTTTGCCCCAGCCATATTCTCACCTTGTTCACCACCATCTGAATCCCTGAGCAAAGGCAGGCCCTGCCTACGTCTGCCTGCCCTTTTGTTTTGCTGAGTCTGATGCCATATAGTATGGGATATCCCTTTGGTCAGCTGGGATCAGGTATCCCATCTGCATCCCCTCCCAATCTCTTGTGGACCCCAAGTCTCCTCACTGGTGGGGTGAGGTGAGAAGCAGAAGAGGCCTTGATGCTCTTAGCAAATACTGCTTAGCAATAACAAAAACATTGCTGTTTATCAACGTTGGATCCAGCACAAATCCAAAACATTGTCCCATACCAGCTACTGTAAAGAAATTTAATTTTATCCCAGTCAAGACCAGTACAACTTCAGTAATACTTGGATTTAACTTGTAAAGAAATCCCGCAGTTGTTAAATGAAACTCTTCATATGGGGTTTTCATTTAAATGTTTCTACTGCTAGATTGTGCTGTTCTCTAAAAAACTGATTCTTTTTTTTTTTTTTGTTACTAGAAGTGACTGATGTCTGTCATTTGTTAGGTTATATACAGTTTGGCAAATAAAAGTTTCCTTCGGCTGCTATGTCTGAAAAGTCTTCTTAGGGCTCCAAGTGTATGTGTGTTTATGCAACGTATATAATAACTTCAGGTTTAACCGGATGTGGGTTTCTTGCTTAGTCATACCCAAATTACATGTTGTCAGTGTGATGGCTACCCTTGGAAAAGTAGATACCTTACCATAGTACAATGTGGAATTATATTTCCAATAACATTAGCAAAAGCATTTGTCCATAATCTGAAATGTTGTTCACAATATTATTTGCTCATGGTTCAGGAAATGGTTCTCAAACTCTACCAAGTGAGCAGAGGACCTGTCGTCATAATGGAGAACTATCTCACCAAGCAATGCTTTGAGAAAAGACTTCCTACCTGCATGAATTGTTTAAACAAATGGACAGTGCTGTCATGAATTAAGTTATTTATTTATAGAAAAATACTAAACTGCAAAACTATTTAAACTGCAAAATAAAAAGTTCTTAAACAGCCCAGTGTGTTGCAATAGTAGTGAGTCAGCCTGTCTGTTCATACTCTTTAGAAGTTGTGTTTTTTTGTAATATTAGAATGGATTTTGATGAGCCAGTGTTTTCTTAGTCCTGTATTTGAAATACTTCGTTATTATTTTTGTTTAATCTTAGGCACAACAAAACCTGTGAACTGGCCCAAGCCAGTGTATATGCTGGACTCAGAGCCTGACAACAATGGCTTTATCAATGAGGACTTCATCGTGTGGATGCGCACGGCTGCTCTGCCAACATTTCGCAAGCTGTATCGTCTCATTGAAAGGAAGAATAACTTACAGCCTACCTTACAGGCTGGAAAATACTCTCTGGATATTGCATACAGTATCCTTTGAAAGTGGCTAAGGGCCTTAGCTGGATTACACGAGCATATATGTGCAAGTTCAGGTTGAACTGGCCTTTCTTCTTACCATCTCTAAAAAACAGATAGTATTGACCTGTGGTTGAAAACCGGTACTGAGAGCTAGATAGAATGCTACCATCTTCTACTTCTGTGCTAGTTTTATAGCATTAGTATCTTCATAGTGAGAGGGAAATCAGATTTCTTGGGTGCTGTAAAGGATTGAGAGAAGCATTGGTAAAAGGGAAGAACAGAGGTAGTTGGTAGCCTAGAAATTTAAGAACTGTAACTTCAAGGTGAAATGACAATATGTTAATGAAGGGCTGACTGACTCTGGAGGTCAGAAAAATGACAGAGCTGTGGATCAGGTGAAGGTCTGTCATTCTCTTTTGGACAGACTAAATATTAGGTAGAAATGCAGAAGACTAGAGAAGGAGGGTTGTCATAGTTACTGAAATCTTGACATTCAAAAGCACTTAATGATACGTTTTATATAGCTACTGCAGTACTTTCCTTTGCTGTAAAACTGTGGGGAGTGGATATAAAACTGAACATAAAGAAAAATTTTATACTAAAATTTACATTTCTCTCATTTTTCTGAAGCTGCTTTCATAAACCCACAAAATCATGCATTTTACTTTCTTCAGGGTTAATGTGTCCTAACGTGGCCTTCATCTTGAAGTAGCTGCCAATGCCCAGATTAGTCTTAGCCTAAAAAGAACAGCTGAATATTTAATATTTGCAGTTCCAGTTCCAAAGGCAGCAGTTTGTATTTGGAACCTGAGCAAAATGACCCAAAATTTTCATGTGCCCACTTCAACCTAGGTTTGGAAACTTGCTTCTTGTTTTCCTAAATGTTTTTCAGATTATCCTGTACACAGTTTTGATGGACGAAAAAGGATGATCCTAAGCACCATCTCGTGGATGGGAGGCAAAAATCCCTTTCTGGGAATTGCTTACATCACTGTTGGGTCCATATGCTTCTTTTTAGGAGTGGTATTGTTAATCATTCATCACAAATATGGCAATCGAAACACTAGTGCAGACATTCCCAATTAATCTTGCATTCTGAAAACAAATGTACTGCATGTGCATCAAGGCCAGTCCAAAATGGACCCAGTTTTTGAAAGATAAATCTGCTTCTGTCACTTCTGAGACTGGGTGCATAATTTTTACCTAAAGCTCCTCTTTCCCATACTGTGGATTAACTCTTGAAAATGACGGGTATACAATTAGCTCTATTGATTGTATCTCTGCCAACGTCAGAAACAGTTTTTCTGATGTTTGTCTCTAACTGGGCAGGCCACATGATGCATATAGCTCCTGTTCCCTTGATGCCTCTGCTGCTTGTTCATGTGCTGTGTATTGTCGGTGTGATTCAGTACCTTAGATTGTGTGGAGAAAGACGGTTATAAGATATATATTGTAAATTGTTGACTTTCCAGAATTCAGGTGTCAGTGCTGTTGAAAGAAGTCAAGTCTTAAATGTTTTTTTTCGATTTACTGTGTTGTGTGCATGGGCTCCTACATTTCTTGCTGAGATTTTAATATATTTATACAAGTTGTTAAATATTTTTCCTGTGTCCTACCCACCTGTGTTATATTAAATCCTTTAAGTGCTACATAAACTTATGCACTCTGGATTCTTTGTATATTTACAATGTATGTGCCTGGCCAGTAAACAAGCATCCTATGACAATACCAGAAAACCTATTTGTTAATTATCTGCGTGAATCCCTTTAAAAGATTGTTCTAAATTGGGACATGTTTGTTGCAGGTATAATCTGCTTTTTTCTAATTTTCTTTGCTTTAAGTCACATCCAATACTAGTTCTCTTTTTGCTGGTTTTGCTTTTTACGAGCAGCTCCAAGCATTAATCAAGAAGAACCTGAAAGTTTTTTTTCCATTCACAAATTGGGGTGAATTACTTCTGCTGGAGGATTTTCCTAATTTTCTTAAAGCACATGTATTCTGAGCAGGCGTTGTTTTAAGGGAATTGTATACTTCTTCCTTATTTGGAGTGAACACCATATTAACTTTTTGCGGTGTTAAGGAATTAAACTATAGAAGTTCAAAAGTTGAGATGGCAGTGACCTTTTTTCCCTGAAATGCAGGTTTAGCTTGCTGTGAAACATAATTTAAGTATTGCAGTTAGACGCAATGTGCAGGTTAGTGTCTTAAATTACAGAAGGATTCACCTTTAGGTTAATTAAAAGTTAACTGTGACCTGTAAAATATTACTTTTTGGTGACTTTTTTTTAGATGATGCACAGAAACTGTAATGTATATGGTGGAGATCACTTTATATGCAACTAGCTTGATAAAGTATTGAGTATATTAAAAGAGACCTAATAAATTCTGCAAACCATTTAATAAGAGATTTGGTTTTGTTCTTGAATATACATTTATTTTTATCTGGATGAAAAGACATCATTAAGTGTAAATGCAGTTTTAAATGAGTTGTATTTCTGGGATTGCATATTTATTACAAAAATGCATGGTCCAATAGCTTAATCTACAGGCAGCTTTCAACAAAATATTTTCTCACATAATTACATAACTGGTTTTACTTAATTACTTGTGTAGCCTAACAGTTTAAATGTGTAAGTCTGGATACGCTCTGGAATAAGGCAGAGTTTCCAGTGTTCTAGCTCTCTGTAACTCCATATAATAATTTATTTGCATAGTACAGCCTGGCAGAACAGGGCTTTCAAATAGTAGTTTTTAAGATTTTATTTACAGTATTGTATTCATGTTGCTAGAGTTACAGAATAAGGGAAAAGCACCTTTGAAAACTTGCAGAACATGTTAAACTGGCTTTCAACTATAGAGTAACTGCTAGTCCAAAATAGAGTAAATCAGCAAGAGCATGTATCACAATTACTGGTTATTAAAATATTTTGATTTTTAAACTTCGTATTTGTCACTTGAAATGCAAATATATTTTGCTTTATTCATAATTCCTGTTTTTTTCCAAGTGGGAAAGGCTGCTTTTTGGGCTGTGCTTAAAATTAAAACCGAAGTATTTTTCTGTCTTCACCTTAAAATATTTTTAAATGCCTTACCTTTCTTTTGGTGACTATAGCTGCCTGTGCATCTTCGATCTTCTCAATGAAGTGCACCAGGGTGAGAATTGCTGTCTGGTTTTTGTTGGAATTAAGCAGGTTGTTGAGCGCCTGTAGCAGCAAATACATGGGACAGTGTGCCCATGGAGCTTAAAATGCTTATAAGAGTTTAAAATATTGGACAAATTTGTAAACTCTTCCTTAGCCATGCTCATTTGTCTGGATGTCATTTTGGTAACTGTGGATGTCCTTGGAGGATCCTTGGAATCCTTCAAGGACTAATTGTGAATATTAAGTCTTGTCTTTTTCTAATAGAAATCTCTGAGGGAGGAAAGGCCATGACAGTCTAGGTCAAGTAACATCTGCAAATACATGTTATCTGCTAGAATCCATCAAATACAGCAATGAACATGGCTGGTTGGATTGGATTCACAGGACGTGTTATTGACTGTACCCTTCTTTCAGATGCCTTACTTGCACTGTGAAAATAAGAGTTAGACTGAGTTGAAGGGAGTGCCTGGTGGAAAAATGTGACTGAAGTCTAACTTGGATGAACCTACAGTAACTTAAAAAAAGAAGTTACTTACTGGAATACAACTGCTGGAGACAAAGAACATTGCATAAACACAGAGTAATCTGATCTTCTAAGTTTCCATGATAAGACAATGGTTTCTGATCTTTCCTGAAAATGTGATCTACCTTTGGTACTACATATGTTTTGGGGGGGGTTTTAATAAAAGTTCCATAACCCCACATAAAACCCCTCCAATACCCCAAAATATTCTACATATAACATGCTTGTCTGTATTGAACAACCTGCCAAAAATGCTTTCTTTCAAAGTAGAAGAAAAAACTATGAAAATCTAAGTCAATTTTATTCTTGCTTTCTTCCTAGCATTGTGGCCAGTTTATGGAAGATACTGCTTTTGGCAGTGTGAAAATGGACTCTGAGGTAGAAAGAAAGCCTAATTGTGAAACGTTGTGGGGTTTTGTTTGTTTGTTTAGTAGTCGTATTAAATTTTCCTCAGAGCAGCAGGAGTATTTTCATATAAAAATTCCCTATGTTCTAGCTCACAGAATCTGTTCTGATCACCGTATTGCCTTCTGTGCCTACATGTGAAAAGTCTACTCTTATATGACGGTTTCAATTAAGACTGAAGACCATTACAAAATGGCCTGATAATAATTAGCAGGTCCTTCCATGACCTGAGTCTCAAATAAGAAACTTCCTCTCTGTAAGCCTTCCATTCTGAACATACTCAGCCTATGTTGGAAAGTAAAGTAATACTGTCTATTTGAGTTATTTCAACTGCTGCTACAAAGTCTGAAGTTGGAAGATTATCTTATTTCCTGTTGGGGATGAAATAAAGAGGAATAAAAGTGCAAGTCAATAATTAAGGAAGTTCAAGAAGTTTTAAAAAAGGTATTAATTGAAAGAAAGTAGGTGGAGATCTTTCTCACTGGACCTTGATTTCAGATCAAGATTACATAAAATAAAAAATTTGAGCAAATGGAATACCAGGGTTATGTGCAAGTTTAATTGAATTTTTACCTGCGGATTGTGCCCAAATTTTGCAAAATGGTGAGATGTTTAGAGTGGTGTTAAGTGTCCAAGAATGTAATTAATGACCTCATTAATTCTGTTACGAACATGGGAAACACTGGACTGTGATATTCTTGGAAGAAATGAAAATATGATTGTCTCTAGGCTCACCTAGAGTTATGTGGTTGAAGTAAGTATATGCTTCACAATAGATGCTTGTAAACGTCAGAACAAATCTGTTCTTTTTGTCATCAAGTTCTTTTATTGCAGTTTTAGTGTATTGTGCAACTCTAACTTGGAAAACTGCTGTTTAGAAAAATTGTCTCTCTTTGTACACTTAATATAACTTTCAACTGAGTTAGTCAGTTACTTGGCATGAAAAAAATTAATCTAGTGGACAGGCAAGAACCAGGAGGTTGAAAAGATTGCCACTTTGAGCTGCACCACGGGTTTCCGCTTCCACAGTAGGCCTGAATGTTACCTCAGTTTGCGTGATCTCTTTAGCAGGGTTTACATATCCTTATATTACTGGTAGAAGAGGTAAAACATTTTTTGGTGATGAATGGTTTTTACCAGCTAGATTAACAGCCCTGTTTTCTTTCTGGCTTAAACAAAACTGTTTAACATTGAGTTTTGATACACAGTTATTCAATGCAATACATACAAAAGTTGCTCTATTCAGTTAGGAAAAAGTCTTCCTAATTGAACGTCCTCATCCTGAAGCAGCAAGTTGCCGTTTCTCATTTCCTCATGTTTTTGTTTCTTCATAGATTAGTCAACACTGAAGACACCAGCTGCACTTGCTCTTAGCAGTCACCATGTACCTTTGATTGGTACATAACTCACATGCCAAGTTTTAAGTATGGCCTTTCACAGAACCAACTATGTTGGAAAAGACCTTTGAGATCATCAAGTCTAACCTATGACCGAACACCACCTTATCAACTAAACCATGGCACTGAGTGCCACGTCCAGTCTTTTCTTAAACACCTCCAGGGACAGTGACTCCACCATCTCCCTGGGCAGCCCATTCCAATGCCTGATCACTCCTGTGAAGAATTTTTTCCTAATGTCCAGCCTAAACTTCCCCTGGTGCAGCTTAAGACTGTGTCCTCTCATCCTGTTGCTGGTTGCCTGGGAGAAGAGACTGACCCCCACCTGGCTACAACCTCCTTTCAGGGAGTTGTAGAGAGTGATAAGGTCTCCCCTGAGCCTCCTTTTCTCCAGGCTAAAAAATCCCAGCTCCCTCAGCTTCTTCTCATAGGACTTGTGTTCTAGACCCCTCACCAGCCTTGTAGCCCTTCTGTTGTAAAGTGTATTTTTACAGAAAGCATCCCTGAAGCTCAGATTCAGACATATCAGAAAGTGGCCCCCACAGCAGAAATTAAGGAATAATTATTTATGGATTATGATCCTTTTACCAGTATCTAAATACAACCTAGTGTATGAAAATCAGAATAAAATATTGTATACACTCATAAGATGAAAGATGCAAGAGGAATGAATGGAAATCTGTCTTGCAGTGGTAGTAATGTATTTTAGTGTTATTCTGTGATAGCACTGCTTGAGTGTTTGAAAACTATTTGTTAAATAATGCATCCAATTTCCTCCTTTGTTACACCACCTATTTCTCCATGACTAATCTTTCTAAATGCTATTTTTAATATTCTGCTCAGCTAAGGCTATACCCATAAATACTTCTTCATCCTTGCATTTTTAGTTTCTTTCTGGGACAGCTAATCAGATTGAGAAGTGCTGTGCTTTGAGATACGATCCTTGTTATTTCCGTACTGGATTGAGCACTAATTTGCCGTGTTTGACACACATTATTCATCATGAGGTTTGGCACCAGTGCCAAAGTAGTGTAATGCCAAAAACAGAGTGCACTGCAACTGCAGGACGGCCAGGAAATAGTGTTCCCGACAGCATTTCATTTCAGCAAAAGGCTGAAGCATGAGAAGATGCATTATGAGACTAGATCTGCAATGCAGAAAAAAAAAGGCTTTTCAGAGTAGTTTCTTGAAGGGCAAAGAGATTCTTCCTTGAGAATCAAATAGGTTTGTATTTCATACAATTCCGGCATTACTTCATTCTATGTAATTATATATCGTGAAACATGAAACTGAAGTTAGGTTTTCTTTTTTTCCACACTTAAGAGTACTCGGTATCCCTGCTACTAACGGAGCTTGAGGCAGTGGGCAGGTACATGGTGGTAGTTTGGGGGTTTTTGAGTGTAGTGGCTCAGCAAGGGACGCCACATCTACCCGAGGGTGTAAGAGGCCCTCGCCTGGGTCGGCCCTAGGCCATGCCTCGCTCAGTGTCCTTGCCTCCTGTGGCGGCCCACGGGGATATCCAGCGAGTCTCTATGAACAGGTGCCGCTCAGGGTGCTGCTCTCCCAGGACGCGTATCCAGCCCTCTGCGGGTATTAAACTTTTCAGTGAAAGGAGATTTTAAATTCTGTATGTAGTAGCTCTGGGAGACCTTTCACGGATTTCCCAAAGCGCCCTCTGAAGGCGCAGGGAGGCGGCGGGAGCCACCGGTTCCCCCGCCGGGGCTGTGCGGCGTGAGGAAACAAACTGAGGCTCCCGGTGGGCCTCCGCCGTTGCCGGCGCTGCCTGCTCTGAGAGGTCACCGCTCTCTCCTCCCGGCGTTGTGGGGCTCGGCCCTGGCTACTGGGCCCCGAACCCGGACACACACCTGCCCCGCCCCGCCGTGCCGCCCCAGCCGGGCGGGCGGACTGGCGGGGGGCGCTGTGGGCTCTGCGGCGGCGCTCCGGGCCGCTCCCTCTCTGGTGCCAGCGTCGTGGGCGGGGGAGCCGCTTCCCCTTCCGCTGCCCTTGTTGCCGGCGGGAGGTGACAGGACCAACAGCCGCGATGTGGCGGAACGTGCTGGTGAGGCCCGCGGAGAGCGGCCCGCTGCCCCCGGGGGTGTGTGGGGCTCCTCAGGGTGCCCGCCCGGCTGCGGGACTCGGCCGCGGTGACCGCCCTCCCTGCCGGGCGCTGCGGAGGGACCTGCAGGGGTCGGGGGAAGGTGTTGCGCTCCAGGTCGCGGCCCACTCGCTGAGCTTTAGCGACCTGAGAGGATGGGGTTGAGTCAGGGAGTCTCGGGTACGCTTAGCCAGTCTCTAAGGAGATAGATTTGATTTTATTTAATTTGGGATGGGTAAGGGGAGGAGATACGTTGTCCCGTTACTTCCAGCCAGCATGACCTGGATGTTTGCCTGCCCCGTGGCTGCATTTTCAGCGGTGGTAATTTTGTGGGGAACGATGTGTTGTCAGTGATGCTTGAAGGAGGCCGCTGGCAGCTTAGAGCTACCGCGCTTTGAGCCTTAACATGTTAGCGAAGGCAGTCTAAAGAACTGTATATAGGTCATTGTTTTTGGCAGCCTAACCTATATGATCAGTGTGTGGAAACAGATTCCAGTTCAGGATACAGCAGGGTGATTTTAAGCTGTGTGTGTGGCGGGTTGGAGGTGCCTCCGTAGCGCTGTGAAGGTTATTGCCTGTGCTGGTGGCTCGCAGGTGAACTGCAGCTGTGACTGGAGTTCCTTGTCCTCACAAACATATTTGTTGTAAATATTATTGTCCCTTTCGCTAGTCAGACACAGAAAATGGTGCGTAAAACTGAGGTCTATGGGGCAAAGGCCAGACTTCTCTCAAAAGGATACTAACTGAAGGTTATGCTGCAGATCTATAAATCTATTTTATCTTACTGAAAGTTATTTTCCTGAGTTATTCCCTTCTAGGTAGCCAGTCGAGCAGTCCTTTACGTAGTCTGTTGAAATATTTACTCAATTCAAAACTAGCATGTTTTGGTGAAGTTTTGTGTGTGTTTGTTTGTTTGTTTTTAAAAGACTTTCTGGGTTTTTTTCTGTCTCTTCCACTTCTATCTTGCTTTTAAAAAGAACAATTTCTACCCAGTGTGGACGGAGTTGAAAAATGTCACTGTTTTTAAGACACTGTTTATCTTCTATTTCAGGCTGTTCGCCAGATTTCCCAGAGAACCATAAGCACTGCTTCACGCAGGCAGTTTGAAAATAGAGTTCATGAAAATCAGAAGCTTTTTCAGGTATTAAGTTGAATAATGTTAGTAGATTAACAAGGTTTTAGTAGATCATAACTGCATGTTTTTTTTCTAAAGAACTGGTCAGACTCCTCTTTACATCTAAAGAGCTCTCTTGAAATCAGTTGTATGATTAGTGTTTGTAATTAGCAGTTATTTTCTACAGAGATGAAGAGTATTTGTACATGCATACTTGACTTGCTGACTCTAGGAGTTTTTTTTACCCTGTGAAATGATTTGTACTGAAGTTTCTTGTAAGTATTAGGCACTGTACAAAGATAAAGTACTCCAAAATGAGTTGATCTGGGGGAGTGTGTCCAAAGAACAAATAGAGAGAAACAGCAAAAGGACAGAAATACAGTGAAAAGGTAAACCTGAGATCTTACCACTCTATCTACAGCCCATGGATGAGCCCCATAATTTTTAATGAGGATGTGGTATTACTGTATTTCTCAGTTATGAAAATGGTAAAGGTCTTAAGTGATTGGATTAATTCTTAGAAAATTATTGAATCTTTACAAATAATTTCTGAATTACTCTGTTCCTGATTGATGGGGCCACCAAGTGAGAACTAGTGAAAGCAGAGAATGCTCAAGAGTGTAATTCCAACTGTGAGCCACAACCTGGAGCTGTAGCTTCATGCTGAGGATAGAATAAACGGCTTTATGTGACGTGAAAGGGACCAAGTATATTAAAAGCCCCACTTAAATAGTTTCTGTGTCTTGTTGCTTTCCTTTCCCCTGAAACAGAAAGCTGGTCTTGTTGAGACACTACCTAAGGAGCACAGTGTTCATTGTGAGCCAAGAGGAAGCAGGATGTTGGTGATGGGTGGAGTCAGAGGTTCTGTTTCTGCTGGCGGAGATCTCTAGGCATATCTCTTCCTCCTTTCATTCCTTTCTTGTGGGACAGCAAATTATGTGGCCTGGGTTGCAGGTCACCAGCACTGGAGGCTGGCTTGAAGTCCAGAGCAGTGTGATCTTGCTGACGAGGGTAAAGATCATGTGGATCTGGTGCCTAGGAGTTTTACTTTGGGTGGAGCAAAACAATTTCCCATATGACGCCAGGTGACAGCACAGATTCCTTCCCTTGTTGCTCCCTATAGCAGGGATTGACTGTGCTAGAGACGGATGGGAAGTTTCTCGGGATGGTAATCACATCCTGTGCACCCAAGGGGTCTGGCAACTGCTGTCAGAAATGTTTGGGCATCTGCCAGTCACTGCTTTAGATATGAATTGTGCACATGATTTATTATACTCTGTAGTGAGTCATCACCTGATACCAGAGTGAAAGCTTTGAACACAAAGTGGGATCTAAATAAGGTTCAGTGTCTTTTGGGAGTTGGAAAGATAATGTGGGATATTAATTCTTCCTCTGGGTAATTGTAGTTATATTAACACAGTATGGTAAGAACTGCATATAAATAGTTTATTTTTGTCACTTGTTTCCATTAGGAGGATAATGGCCTCCCAGTGCATCTTAAAGGTGGGGCAAAGGATGCTCTGTTGTATAGAACCACCATGGGTCTAACGCTGTTTGGTAAGGCTAATACTAAAATATTTATGCTTTGGTATAATTTCCAATGTGCTAATATTAAAATACTTTTTCTTTGATACAACCTCCAACACGATCGGTGTTTTCTCTGTAAAATAATTACACAGTTCCTGTAGTCTGTTCTTCAGAATGTGCAGAGTGCATGTAGAGAAGGAAAAAACCACTTTTGGACATACTGTATATTCATTTGTGTTTTTTCCAAGTTTAGATTTTCAGATGGCTTTTTCCCAGACTAAGTACAGTGGGCTGAATACTCCATCAGATTTCATGTATCGTGTTAGAGAAAACTAGAACTACTTAGCCTGTTCTGCAAAGGGGTAAAATATAATTATAGTACATACATGAACCAGTTTTCACACTACCCTGACTCTTCTTGGTGCTAGGTGATACTCAGTGTACTGAGTTTTCATGCGCTGTGAAAACTAGCAGAATTATATCCAAGGTTCATAATACTGTATATATTTAACCTTTATGTTGCTTGTTACATAATTTTGCAATAGCTTCTAACTTAAATATGTTCATCTAGCAGATTTTCAGTTCAGTTACTTTAAGAATGAGTAACCATTACTTTGATTGTGTAGGTTCCACAGACATGCCTCTCCCCACTTTTTTTTTCCTGTTTCTTTATTTTTGTGCAGCCTGTGGAGAGGTATTTAAGGATGTTTTTTTTTCCTTAAAGTATGAATCACCAAAAAAAATGATTGAGACATGGCTATAGAAATGTGTTTTGTCTGAATTGCAACTGCTTATTGTCAGTATTTCTTCTGGAACAAACTAGAAAGCTGACTTGAAAGGAATTCTTTGCCAATCTGAAAATATCTTTTCTGTCTCTTAAATCAGGAACAATCTATGCTGTTTATTGTCTGCTTGTCTCTTCAATGCCCAAGAAGCCCAACTGATTCCATTTGAGGATGCCTCAGCAACTAACATCTCTTTGTCCAGTTCCATGTGACTATGGTGGCAGGTTATAAGCAGCTGGCTTAATGATTGGAATCATAAGTTAATTGTAACATGTAAACTGCAATCAATAAAGCAGTTTTTACGTGGTGGTGTGGGTGTCTGGACTGAATCATGTATTTATGTGTGTGAGCGTCTTCGGTCGTAGGGTTGCCAAGCTGGTGAAGAGGGCTTTAAACTAAGGTTGCCAGGAGAGGAGAGCCTCAGTCCATCCCAGTCCTCCTCTCAGTTTGATACCAGTGCCAGCCATAGGTGCAGAGAGCCAGGAGAGGAGTTACAGGTCAGCAGGAGCACCTGAAGAGCATCACAGAGGACTCACAGACAATCCAGCCAGGAAGTCAGTCTCATCAGGGACGCCACTTAAATGCCTCTGTGCGAATGCACACAGCAGGGGGAATGAACAGGAGGAGTTAGAGATGTGCTCGTACCTGCAGGGCTGTGATCTCAGTGGCATCACAGAGAAGTGGTGGGATGGCTCCTACAACTGGGGTGCTGAGGAGGAACGCTCTTTGGGAAGGACAGGCAGGGAGGATGAGGCAGTATTGCCCTCTATATCAATGACCAGCAAGAGTGCATGAAATTCCAGCTGGGGATGGATGAGGAGCTGACTAAGAGTTTATGGGTCAGGATTAAAGGGAGGGCAGTGACAGGTGACATTGTGGTGGGTGTCTGCTGCAGGCCACATGACCAGGAAGACTGAGTGGATCAGTCTGTAGACAGACAGGTATTTATAGACAAGACAGGAGCAGCTTCACATTCACGAGTCCTGGGCCTCATGGGGGACTTCACCCCGGTATCTGTTGGAGGGACAACACAGCAGGGCATAAGCATGACTTGTAAGGTACCTTGATGGCTCTTACTAGCTTGATTATCGCAATTATTGGGGAAAATTATCCTGGATACCTGTCATAGCTGTGCATCCCCAGTAAGATTTTATGTTCCTAACAGAATTTGTGCCTTTTTAACCTTCCTGTCAAGTTGCTACTTGTGGTTTATTATGCCCAGAGTCTGGTATTGACTCTGTAACAAATAGAGCTTCTAAAAAACCCCAAACAATTTCATCAAAATAATCCTTTTGTTTCTCTTCTCAAGGAAACAGTGGAATTTTCAAAATGTGAAAATGAGCTCAAAAATCTAGCCTCCCACTATAGTGCTATTTTAAGCCTCTTGTGGATTAAGTTTGTTTACAATTTTTCATTGCTATCCTGGAGAACCAGAGTATGCTTGTTAAATTTGAGGCAAACTGGAAGAGAAGGGCCAGTGTACTTAGAATTCTCTACCAAAACCAAAAATTAAAAAAAGTTGAATGGGGGGAATACCCCTCAAAGGTAGCTTCTCTGCACAGATGGCTTTGGCCAACTGCGTGACTAAAAGAGTAAGAAACACCTGGATGAATTTGTTAGAAGAAGGTTTGGGAAGTGCGGTGCAGCTTATCTGGAGATGAACATTGATGCCTACAAGGAAGAGAAACCTCACAGGGCAGTGAACTATACTGCACAGAATCTGAAGCCATCAGTCTGCTCTCTGCCACGCTGGTAAGGCTTCTGCTGCTATCATGTGCCCAGGGTTACTCTCAAGATGTGGCCCAAGTGATGGGCAGCTGGAAGGCAGCATAAGGAAAGATCAACATATTTAAAAAGCCCTATCTTCTGCCCACAGGAATTATGAATAATTTTGAAAGTAATTGTTTAAATAAATAGTCCAAATTATAAAAATCCTGTGATGAACTAGGCAGTAAATACATGTTTGTGAGTGCAACCAAAGCAGAATGTGCAGCTGTTCTTGTTCTTGCGCTGAGCCGTGTCTTGGAGTCCACTGTCTCAGGATCAGCAGCAGCCTGTGAGCTGTGCTGCTGGCAGCAGCCCTGGTGGGAGGGCAGTGCGGTAAATGCAAGTTAGGAAAAAGCTTCATACTACAAAGCAATCACTATTTATAAACAGAGCCTTGAAATGTTATTTAAATGAATATCACATGGCAAAAGCTTGTTCTGGCAGAGCTGGGTCTAGTAAGCCCGAGTATGTCCCTGGAGTGTGCAGCTGGAGCAGGCGGGAGAGCGGGCGGCATTGCCAGGGCCGCGCTGTGCAGCTGTCGGGCGGTCGCAGGGAGGCGTCCGCGGTCCGTGGGGCTGTCAGCACTCCAAGAGCTCTGCTGCTGCAGGAGCAGGAGGAGGAGGAAACCAAACAAGGGCCACAGTCAGCTGCTCAGCAGCATTTTATGGAACTGCATCACAATACTAGCAAGGAAATTCCCATCTACTGTGCAGTCTATATGTGTATTTCGTTGCAGGCACGTCCACATCACAAGTTGCCAGATGTAAACTGGGTGCCTATGTTGCCTATACTGTGTCTCTCTTGGAAAATACAAAGAGAGCTATGTATCTTCTCTAGTGCTAAAATATCTAAAGATCTTACCTTCAATCTCCCTATGGGTATTCTACAAGTAACAGAAAATAAAATAAGAAACATACATTACTCCTTGCTAATGTGAAAAAAGTCATACATTTAAAAGAATAAAATAGTCACTAATATGAAGTCATGGACTTCTAGCAGTTAACACACTCCAATTGTGTGCTTTTCTTGTCTGATCCTAGTACTGTAGTGCTTAATTACCATCTTTAAATCACTATTTTCTAGAGTTAGGTGCTATACCTTACTGCAGTCCTACTTTTGATTTGTGTTTAGGCAATACACATAGTATCTCTCCCGCGAAAAGATTTCAGGTACACTGCATTTGCTATTTCAGATAAATGTAAAATTTATTTTTCAGTTACTGTTATTAGAAATGGTAGCTATCATTTTTTTATATTTTGCTTTAAAGGATGGGAAAGTCTCCTGGAGCTGAGGACGTGAGAATGGTGTCCTTGACTTCCACTCAGCTGAAATGTTCTAATTATCACCCCAAAAATTTGGGAGCCAATTTCTGTTAGACAGGTAATGAGTACTTAACCTCTTCAACTTTCCTTGCCACTTTTTTTGCATTATTTAAACTTTTAAATTCATATGGCTTTAAGTTTAACAAAGAAAGCTTAGTAGTGTGCTAGCTTTGTCAAAATGAAAAAAAAAAATTGTTCATGCTACTGTAAGAGAAATTACTATTCAACTAATAATCAGACAGATGAAACAGAAGAAAATTAAATCCTCATTACTGCAGTTCCAGTTTCCACAATCCTTTCTGAGACTCCTGATGTACAGACCATGTTTTACTTTCTCCATTTGGAAGGTAGCTCAGAATATCAACTCTTAGAATGGTGCCCTGGGCTACATTTTCTTGGCTGCTGAATATATGTATAGATCCAATTAGCCTGACACACACAAAAATTTCCCCAGTAAAAGTCTGAGGACTAATAATACACAATAAAACAGCATTGACTTCCTAAAAGACAAAAAAGTTCAGAAACTCTCAGAAGTAAAAAGAAAACACCAGGGAGATCTCTAAATGTATTTGTACTTTTATTTGTATATTTATTTTATTTATTATTTGTACTTTTTTTAAATTATTTTTTCCAGATCCCAGAGTAAAAATATCGCTTTTCTAATGTTGCTCACCTTGGCTATCACTGCCCTGAACTATGAGAAAGCGTGATGAATTTTTTTTGGCATTTTTCATATTATGCTGTCCCTCTTTACTCTCCCATTCTTTCTCAATTCTTTTAAATATCAGAGCTGGAGGTTAACTTTCACAGTTGCTAGGGTGAATCAGACTTTCAGAGGCAAAATCAATCCGATCAACCTGACTTGACCCTAAATAAGGTATTTAGGGGATGAGTAAGTCAGAACCAATGTATCTTTTCATGTGCATGCTTGTGCGATTATTTTTTTAAAGAAGTTCCTTTTAACAATAACACCACCTTCTCTAATCTAACTTGCCTGAGCCTTTCCACTTATTTTTTCAGTACTCATTCAATTCTGCTGTAAAAATAATGGCTTGTCCAGAAACACAATCTGAGGAGAATCCTTTGGCTGGACTGTACATTTTCTGAATATAAGTATTCAAGTCTTCAAACTCAGAGGGCAACACGTACAGTCTGTGATACATGTTCTGGTCTTGCCTCAGTATTTTTGAAGAGTTGGTGTTATTTTTCACAGGTTTTCTATTAGACTAACTGATCACAGCCTCCCCCAAAACACATCTAAAGCTAAAGCACACTTTTATCTATTTCCTCAAAAATATGCATCCTCACAAAAAGTGGTCATTGGCTAGGATCCCTGTTTATAAATGTTATGACAAGCCAAATTCACCCTCAGGGGCTGGGGAGGTACTTGAGGGAAGGGGTTATCCTACTAAGTCCCCAGTCAGGCAGTTCTGGGTTTATATCCTCGTAGGAAACCAGTGTCTGTATACAGTTCACTAAGTTCTCAAAATACTCACTCCCATTGCATATAGCCTGCTGTGTCCTAGAGAAAACTGTCAAAGAGGGATGAATTTGTCTTTTGCTTATGTGTTTCTTTCCTTGAGTTCCCAAGCCACCAATCTCAACTTTCTGAAACATAAGGATCGTTTGTCTTTTCAGTCTGGTTTATCAGTGCAATCTAATAATCTTCACTCTCCCTCCATGGCATTTTATTCTTTTATTGTTATGTCAACCTGCTTTAGTATTTTCATTCATGGAAATGTCTGTCCCTTGTCTTTTTGGGTCTTTGGTGTCTGCAAGGAAGGCAAGATGCTGTCTGGTGGGCATGGAAATAAATTGGAAAGTGGTGATCGGGTAAGACCCAGTAATATTTAAGCTTTACGTATACCAGAACATGGAAGGTAGTACAATAAAAAAGACCAGAGGAAGCTTGGAGTTTTAAAGTTACCTAAATTAAGGTTTTGTAAAGAGGATTGTTGCAAACTAAGTATGAAACAAACAAGGTCACAGTATTGCTTTAAAAGCATATTTCAGCACAAACACTCTCCTCTGTGAACTCCATGTTTGACTGCTATCAGAGTTGTAAAATAAGAGAGAAGTAGAGTGTCTTGTGATATTTCAATCTAATAAAATGGTATCCTTGACTTCAGAGATGTATTGTCAAATAGCTCTATACTTCTAGATGGCTGTCTTTAATTTTCCACAGAAGTTTTTCCCTTTTAGCCAAGAAATCTGGGCTGTGCAGGATTTGAAGTACATGATCTGTCCAAAGTGTTCCTACTAACACATTAAGATTCTTCTAAGAGTTTCTATGCAAATTTTATGGTATCATCCTCATCAATGTGACTGTAACATGATTCACAGATATTTGGAAATGCCTTTGGGAATAAAAGGGAGAGAGGGAGATTCAGTGCTGCTAGACTTTGTTGCAGCTGTTGAGACAGTTTGTTCCCAATAACTGTGAGCAGCTTCTGTTCCTACAGGGTTCCAAGGAGGAGCTTGTGATTCCATCAGGACCTTTAAGTTACTAATGTGTTCTTAATAATAATTGAGTTATATATGTTTATGTAATATAAAAATGGTTCTACATTATTTCATCTGAACATGAGCAGTTACTCTGGATGACTAATGCTCTGGGACCTGAAATTTATAACGGAAAGGCTGACACACACTCAATCTTATCTATCATAGCACTATGCAAAAGGGAATTATATAATTAAAACATTATAATGATCTCTGTTGCTCAGTGGGAAGTTACAAGTCCCACAGGAGTCAGGCCAACAGCATTATCAAGGTTTATTCAGTCATCTCTTAGGAGCAGTGGGCACATTTTGCTAAATATAGTGTGATGTGCTAATATGTGCTCCGTGTGGAGCATTACACTGGGATCACTGTGCCACAGAGCTGGAGTGCAGTGCACGGGAGGTTAGCACAGCTCCTTTGGCTGAGATTTTCAGAAAGAAGTGCTTAAACTTAGACTCCTAAATCCATACTCTGACATTTACATAAATAGCCTGATTTTTCAGAAGAGCAATACCAAGAAATTATCTTCTATTAAAGTAATAAATAAAAATATTTATTTAAAATATTTTAAAATAAAAATATTAATTTAATTTAAAAAATCATTTAATAAAAAATAAAATGACAATTTAATAAAATAGAAAAAATCTTACAAGAAGAAGAAGAGATTTTATTATTTCTGAAAATAGTGCTCAAATGTATGACCAGATTTCTGGGAAAAGAAGAAGGGAACCACAACTTTTGGTTCCCCCAGCTTAATTAATTGTGGGGTGTAAATGCAGTTTCTGAAAGAAAGTCACAAAACTTGGGTGTGGTGCAGGACAGACATCAACTCTATGGCTGGACTGTATATGATGTATTTTACAGAGTTAGGCAGGAATCTCTGTCACAATCAGTACCTCTCTGTTTGGGTCTGAGATCCAAAAGCAGAAAAGCAGATGAGTAAGACCTGAAAATCACTACCACCTAAACATCTTTTGATCAGCATCAGGCCCATTTACTGATCTTATTCTGGTTCCTGGTAAATAGGTATTTACATGGGCAGACTACAAAGCTTTGCCTCAGCAGAAGACTCGACTGGCAAAAGTACCAAAGATGAAAAGTAAAAGTGCTTGATCAAGTGCCTAAATTTGGGTGCCCAACACCATCGCAGTTTATATTTGAGACATTTGCTTGAGGCTGACAAATACAACAGAGGACCTGCAAGAGACTCATACACTTGTGTTTATAGAAATGGGGTACTCTCGGGATGCCTGTGACATCCAAAACAGCACTGGGGGCTTGCTTCTGCCTCTTGGGTGCTCTAGAAGAGTTTGAGATGTGTCAGCATATGTGGGTCCTGGTCTGTAGCTGGCAGCTCCACAAGAGATCTCCGATGCTGCAGAACACTCAGATGGCTTTAGACCCCAATGTGAAAGCACCTGATCCAAGCTCCATGGATGGTGAGTGGCCAAACTGCTCAGGCACAGCTGAGTTCATTAAGCAGGTCTTCATCAGCCACTGCAGAAGCTTAGATGCTGGGCTTGTGTGCAGGCATGTAACGTACCATAACCCAGAGCCAAATGCGACCTGAGGTGACCATGCAGGACAGAGCAGTGGGCACAGCCAATGTTCTCAAACAGCAAAGCTGCAATGGTGGGGCATGTGTCAAGTAATATGTCCCCTGTCTGCCTTCCCAGCCACTCTGGAGGTTAGAGAAGCATATTCTGGAGTTTTTACTAGAAAATAAGGTCCCAACAGCTACATCTAGAATAAAGGACCTCATCTTGCAGCAGCTGTTCTTAACTGGGGAAGAAGATCATGAGGTAGTAAAGCCCCATGTTGTGATGTGCCTTAAACAGAAAATCCCCTAAACACATTCAGTGGGCTCTGGGCAGAGAGTAAACGAGCAACAAGTCGGATTTGCCAAAATCCTATTTGTTTAAAAATCCCAAGCAGATAATTTTTTTTTAAATGTATTTTTTAGTTTTGCTGTTGTTGTAAAACAAATAAGAGATGTTGGAGCTAGTAGCAAACACATTTCTCCGGATTAAAAATACATGCAGAAATCAGGACAATGCCAAACCCAAGACATGTTCACTAAACTGGGGTGACTAAAAGCTAACAGAGTAACAAGGTCAGCTGGAGAACATCCAAGAGTTTGGAGAAAAGGGCATATGAGAGGAGACATTTTAACAGCTTCAAGTGAAGCCTCTCAGCAGGCTGTAGAGGTGTTGATACACAAGAGAGAGTCTCAACTCCAATAGGTGAAAAAGGCTGTCAGCAAAGAGTATATAGAAGCTTTCAAGTAACCTTTAAAAGTAGAAACAAAAGCCAATAGTTTTCTGTTTACACAACAGAGCGCTTCTGATACTGAAGCAGAGGGCAACATCTATTTATAATCCAAGTAAGTATTTTGTTCTGGTATTTGGAACTATTAGCATTCAACATATTGGGAAGTAGCAGCCACAAGGCTGCATTAAGAAATGCTGATTTAGATCTGCATTGTTTTGCTCCATGTATTTTCCTCTTTAGTCACTAGGCAATTACGGCTTGTGCAAAAGAAACAGATTTCTTTTTCAAAGTTAGTTCATGTGGAGTTCATAAAGGTTGTGTCAGGTGATACCTAGGCTGTACTTTTAATGTCTGCAAGCTAAGCTCTTGCCTGACTCTTTTTTCTGCAAACCCTCAAAATTTCCAAGTGTCCATCAATATCTGTGATAGGTGACATACAGATGAGAGCCCCATACGCCCCAGGAAAGTATATATAACCTAGGCTATCCACCTCCTTGGCCCTGGTACATTCCCTATCTGTGTACCAGCCCAAGTTTTGCCTCTTGTGCTTTCTTTTGGAGAGGAAAAAGCTGTGATGAATGTCACAACTTGCCAGTTTGGATATCAAGGCATTGAGATTGGGAAGGTGGGGGGAGTGGGGAGCGGGGATGGTGATGACCATGGAGTCCATCTCCCATGAAGTTTAGAAATGGTCAAAAAATTACATGACTGTCAAATGCAGACATACTGTAACAGCAAAAGGGTTTTAGCAGGACTGGTGAGATCTGTACTTCTGACAGTCACATGCAAGAAGGAATCTCCCAGTCTGGCTTCTTTGTTCTCTGGGTTAGAGTTGGCAGAGATGCCAGTTAAACAAGCAATTTTTCACAGTAAACCACAGCTATTTTTATGGAATCAGGAGGGTTGGAACTTGATGATCTTCTAGGTCCCTTCCAACCCATGCCATTTTATGATTCTATGATCCAAAGATACAGGCTTCTCTGGTGTAGTTGTATTTTTTTTATTTCTGACTGCTGTGCTCATAGTCATATTCTGGACAACTTGCAACTCACTTAAAACAAGTTATTATCTATTGTCAGCTGCTACAAAACAGCTCCCCAAAGTATGCTGTTAGTACTAAGTATGGTATGGAGGATTTCTCTTTGAAGTCCTGGCATACTTGAAATAACAGGTCATGAACTAAATGGCCTCTCAGGATCTTTCCAGCCTCATTTACTATGGTTCTGTGCATTCACATCAGATTCACTTGTCAGAGTGCTTAAGGTTTTCAGTGTTTGCCCTGCTGAACTGAGAGTTTGAGGCTGACCTTTACATCCTCTAAACCTTCTTGGAAAGATGCATATTGGGATAGAGTGCAGCAGCTGATTATTCCCCCTTGACAGCTTTCCTCCAACCTGCTCTTCAGTCAGGGGAATCACCATATCCTCAATGCTTTTTGTGTCTGTGGGGGAAAAAAGGACAGCATCAGCAGTTGGCCTAATGACGAAGTATTCAGTCTTGAAATTCTGCCCCATCAGTAATTATTCCACTGTCTGCAACTAAAGGATCAGGTCACTCATTAGCTAATGCATCTTGAACTTTCAATAGTTTTGAATACCTTGTCCATTCAGACACAAGCTTATCTTCTCCATAAGACTACCTACCACCTACACAGAACCTGCTGTCACAATATATATTGATTTTTTTTTATATATAGAAGTACTAAGAAGAATTAGCAAAATGTTCCTATTCAGAGCTTGGCACCGCACCATTTCAGACTTTGCTGCCAATGAATATCAAGAGCTTCTCCGTAGGGAGTAATTACATTGCAATGGTGGAAGGGCTACCAAATATTGGGAAACCCATAACTACTAACCTTTCAGCAAGTGTTGAATCCAGTTAGATACTCAGTGCATTATACATTGCACTATAATGTTCTGCAAGAAGCAGCTAGTGGCTAGTGATTTCTAAAAATGTTTTAATTTTTCAAAATTATGGGTTTTCTTAGTGAATCATCATTCTTTCACTGGGGACTCCTCAGCTATGTGAAGAGGAATGTTTAGATCTTTATTCACAATTCTTTGTGGCTAGTCTTTGTTTTTGCTGTGACAGGAACAGTCACGTTAAAACATAATGTGATACCTGAAAAATATACAGTCACCGTCCACAGTTAATTTATTTTCTTGTCCTCTTTAATCGAGCAAGATTTGTACTGGATTCATAGAAGAATGCTTCTTGAATAGATCAGGATTCTGTTGTGAAATAATGAGCTAGCTTCTTTGAAAGAAAGCAACTTTATTTTGGAATGTTTTAATATAAAGTGTGTTTGTGTATATATATGGAAGAGACTATAAGATTGTTGGATCTATTTTTTCTAATTTTAGTATTAAAGATTTATGTTTAAAAAAAATTACTGCCTACAAATTAACTGGCTTTTCTCAGACTCCCAAACTCCATTAAATACCAGCTTTCTATTTATACCTCTGTTTTTGAAAGATTTATTTACTTTTCCAGTTCTACTTATCTGGAGCACAATAATTATTTACTTTCAGAACATCACATGATGGGAAAAATCAGTTAGACAAATTACAGAAATAAATAGTTGCTGAGGAAAACATACCTGGTAAGGCAGATAATTATTTCACGGCTGTCACATTCTCCAGGGATGCTGCTTCTATAGTTGTTCCACTAAATGAGTAGACCAGATAGCATCAGCACCAGTCCTCTGTGAGCACTGCTAACGTAAGAAACCAGTCCTCATTATGAGAGGTCAGACTAGTTCTGCTCTCTGAATACCAGCTCTGAAAGGAACTTGCCCAAATAAACAAACACCAGACTGAGTTCTTCTCCTGCCATTGACTGGAAATCTCTCAGAGAAGGCAGAGCCTGGTGGAAGTAGTTTAGCGTATTTTGTCCTTGTGCATTTTATGACTGCAGATATAATACAGTATTAGTCTTATGATTGATTTAATAGGGAATAAAAAATACACTGGAAAGGCTGTCCATTGTGCAGTAAGGAATAAACAGGCTTCTTAAATGACTGTACTAAGACAGTGTTTAATTTAGATGCACTGTAGTGATAGATGCAGCGATAGATTGACCAGCAAAGTACTTCCTGGGTAGATGTAGGCAAGTCACTGGTAGCAGCACAATTTTGCTTGTATAACAACACTTAATGTTTCATCTATATATTGTTTAATGTTCAAAGAGCTGACACTTTTTTTTTAATTCTTCCTCTGTGCAAATCATATACTGTAATGCATACAGACATATGAATAATATGTTGTGCTGGTTTGACTGTAAACCAGCAGGGGAAATTAACTCCACACAAAATCCTTGAGAGATTTTAGGTCAAAAGTACAATTTTAATAAAAAAGGTTAAAATAAATGCAGGAATACAGAAACACCAGCCTAAACAAACCGACAGAGTCATGGTACAACCTGACACCCTGTTGACCAGGGTGGTAGCTGAGTAGTCCAGTTGGGCACTGGTCCTGTAGAAAGGCCTGGTAGTCCAGTCCTGGTAGTCCAGTCCAGTAGAGCAGTGGAGTGGAGTCCAGTCGAAAGCGATTTCTTCCATCCCAAACCCTTGCTTTTATGCCGTGTTTCTTGGCTGGTATCTCCCCCAGGGGTGGGGACTTCCACAATGGAAGAGGATTTTCCCAATGTTCTGTTGGTTGCTTCGTCAATGAGCTCGGATGAGTCTCATGGTTTCTGACATCCTATTTTTCCCAAGTCCAGTAATGGGCCATTAATCAAGATAGGATGGGTGGTATAATGGGCCATTAATCAGGATGGGTGGTGTAACGGGCCATTAGCTGAGATTATCTAATCAGGATGGGTGGTGCTTGCTGGCCGGAGTGCTTATCTCAGTTGAGATAAGGAGTACCTCAGGGACCAGGTGTCCACCTTATGTGGGTGGTAATAGAATATATGGTTAACCCAGGATACACCTTTACCACATTCATATGTAAAGTAGATGCAACTAGCTGTCAGGAAGACACACAGGCCAAATCTAGTGTGATATCCACATGGAAATGATATTTAAGGTTTACAGTGCTGAAATGCAAAATCTTGTTTTATTCTGCCCTGGCAATGCAGTCTGAGGTAACAAAAAAAAAAAGAGGTGCCAGAAAGACAAAGCCACTTGAATTACTCTAGACCCAAAACCATTACAAAATTTCTAAAAAATTCCTGGTTACCTGCAATACTACTATCACATACCTAGACCAGAAATGGGCAATATTATTAAAAGTATAAATATGAATTTAAATGTTGGTTTTTGTATTTAAATCTGTCACTGTTTCCGTGTGTTCAGATTAGATAGCAAAGAAAATTGCAGAGCTGGAGTGCAGTGGTCTTAATGTGTTTAACACTTCTCTAAGAAASAAGCAGACAGGAGAGTGTTAGTAAATGTTTATGCATTTCAGAAATGCCTTCTGCATCACATACTATGTACTCAGACTATGAATGTACATAGCAACAGCGCTGATTAAAAACAACCCACTTAATTACTGTGATATATGGAAGCACACACTCTAAATGCAATTTGTTGGTGTATTTTACATGTAAATGATCTTAGGAGAAGCATGGTTAGAAGAGTTAGAATAAAGAGTTAAGGATAAGAACAAAATCCTGCTGCCTTTGGAGTCAATTAATTGTTTGCTGTTACCAGCTCTGAGTCTTATTTCACACTAAGAAATTAAGCAAAGCTGGTCAGCTGACAGGAAGGGGAGACAATCCCCTCACCAGCATCTAGGTCTGTGAGAGTGTATGAGATTCTCACAGACCTGAGAGACCCCTTGCTTTCAAAGTCTCCACTCCTGTAAATCCACTTGTAGCTTTACACTACATTATTTACACATTTAAAAATAATTGTTCTGAGTGATTTGACTTTCAAATAGAATAATGCATATTTTCTTCTGGCCTCATTTTTTTTGAATTAATTGATTTTAACTATTAACATAAGATCTTCGTTATCCTATGATGAAAAATCCACAGTATATTGTAAAAAAATACCATTGCAGTGCACAAGTGAAAAAAACCACCTCATTTGCATTTATGAAGTTCCTGTGGAAGAATATTTCATTGTAATCCCTCACATCCCTTCTTCTGAAACTATTGCTCACACCACATTTATACTCGTGTTCTTGGTTTGTCCGTTCAGGGAGTTAAATTTTTTAAAATGTATTATTTCTTAGAAATACTGCTTTTCCATATCAGATCTGGATAGGAAGAAATTCAATTCCCCAAGCCAAAATGAGGCCAAAACTGAAAATCCAACTCAACAGCTGGGCAAGGAGGGTTTAATAGCTCAAGAGTTCTATCAGCGGAGGAGATGTTGCTTTCAGAAAGCGCATTCTATCAATACCAGACAGCTGAAACTGTGTCGTGTCCCAAAGAGAAGCTGACTCATTTCCAAAGTGTCTGGAAATGTCAGCGCACGTCTTCCGGTTATCACTTTCTTTTAGGCGTTTAGGTTCTCATGTAGATGACAGGTCTGTTGCAGAAATGAAGCTCAGGAGACATAAATCCTCCTGCCGACAGCTCCTTGATCTCCCAGTCCTGCGGAAAAGTGCCCAGGAGCAGTCCCCTGGTAAAATATTAATCTCCGCTATCGGTCACTTCCAGCCCGGCAGGAACCCCCCGCGATGACTCTGCCAGTCACGTCGTGCACGGAGCCGACAGGGCCCCCGTGCGGCCCCGGAACCTCACCGACCGCTCCGAGCGGGGGTCCTAAGCCCTGCGCTGAGGCATGGCCCCATCTCCCACTGTCCCCGCCCTGTTTTCCATCTTGTCCCCAGAGCGGTGGCCCCCGGGGCCCAGCGGCAGCCTCGGCAGGCGGACAGGCGGACGGTCGATCTGTCGGCCKCCGCTTCTGCCCGCCGCCGCCACGAGGCGGCGCTCCGGCACCGCGGATGGCCCCGGTGCGGCGGCGCTGGGGCTCGGCAGGAGCGGGGCCGCGGCTGCGAGACACCCGCGGCTCTCCCCCTCCCTGTTTACCCCCGCTCCTCGCCCATCTCTATTCTGCGTCACGAGTTTGCGGACCGGCTCCGAGGGGACGGTGACATCCCGTATTTTAGCCTGAAGGGGACCCGGAGGAGTCTCTTCCGCGAGCGTTACCGGGGATGCCATTCCCCACGGGTGTGGGAGCACTCCTGCTGCTGCGCGGGGCCCCACTGGACGACCTGACCGAGGGTGTCTCGTCCTGTCACTCAGTGGCACGGCGCGCTGCAGAGGCCGGGACACGCCGGGTGACTCGGGCAGCCTCCCGAGAGCGGGTGATGGGAGACCCTCGCGGAGACTGTCGCCCAGCGGACTGTCCGATTTTGGAAGGTGCAGTTCCTTTGGAAAGCACAGAATTTCAGACAGGTTGCGAGGGAGGGTCAGTAGGGCCGTGCGCCCCGTCCCTCGGCCCGGGGAACCGTACCTGCCCCGCCTCAGACTTCTCCCGGCACCCGCGGCGCTTTGTGCTCSAAGTAAAACACCCATGGTGGCAAAGGGTTGTCGGAGGGAGTGTGTGTTTAATGTATGTTTAAAGTATGGCTGCATAGGGTGGAGGCCAGACACACCTGAACTGTGTCAAAATGATTATAGCCCCTTTGCCCTCAAGGCTCCCGATCACGCCACCGGGAGTGCCCTTGCTTCTCTGCAAGTCTGTGCTGAGGATCAGCCCAGCCTCGGCAGGGCGAGCGGGCCCTCCGCGGGGGCGAGGGAGGCTGCGTGGAACTCCTCGCCCGGGGACACCCTCCGCGCCGCCGTCCCTCGAAGCCTGCCTGGAGACTCAATTTTTCCACTGCCCTCCCGTGTCCTCCCCGTTTGGGAAGCCTAGGGGAGGGAGGGGGCGGCGAGCCGGCCCCCTGCCTCCGGGCGCGCTGCCGCCGCGGCCTCCCGTCTCATGCCGCAGGAATTCGCGGAGGTATGCGCCAGTTTCCAGAAGTGGATCCCCTTCCTTGCTGGAGCACAGCAGCGCATATATCACCCGGTGGCAGCAGTCCACCTTCCCTGCAGTTTCGTAACCGCTTACGAGGGTAAATTGAGAGTTGGGAACAGCCCTCTATTAAGTAGCAGATTGAGAAGAGGCTCTTCCCACTTGGAGAAGGCAAGTCTTCCCAGACAGACCCCTCGCATCGGGAGCTACAGTAATCGAGACGCCTCCTCTGCGCTTAGCTGTTGCCGCCGCTGCTGCTGCTCCTCCTTCGCCGCTCCTGCTACTTGCTGCTCCCTCCACAAGGTGCCCCCGGAGCTTCATCCTTTATCCTCCTCCCTTTATCCAGGTCCGACGGCTGCGGCTCCTGCCACTGCGGGCACCGCCGGAGTCATCGCCGGAGGAGCTGCCCCGTCACCGACCTCGCCACCCTGCGGCCACCCGGAAGGTCTGTGTGTGCCCGCGCAGGAGCAGGGGTCCCCCGCCCGCCCCGCCGCCGACCCCCGTGGCCCACTCTGTCCGCACGCAGCACGCACGCAGCCCCTTCCGATGCACCTTAGGCTGGGTTAGCAGCGCCGGGCTGGAAGCTGGCACGGGATTAGGAAGGAGCGTGTGTGCGCGCGTTGGGCATGTCAGAGCCGGCTGCAGGCGTGCGGCCGGGCGGGCGGCGGAGAGGTGCAGGGCAGAGCGCCCCGGGGCTGCTGGCCGTCAGCCCAGGGAAACGCACAGGGGAGTGCGGCGGGCTGCCGGCCCCGAGCGCTGCCGGCGGACGGGTGCCCGGGCAGAAATGCGGGGAGGGGCCGTGGTGTCCCGGAGACGGAGGCTCCCGGCGGAGCCCGCTGTCAGCGCCCAGCGCGCCTGCAGGCACGCTACCGCTGCGGCTTTGGCAGGGGCTTTCGCTTCCCTCCCTTGTGTGTGCAGTTGCCGGTGATGCTTTCTCCTGCTTCCAGTTTTTTACGCCTTTGATAGGTAGTGGGTTTTTCCTGCGGTTGTTTTTTTTTTCCGCTTACGTTAATTTTTTCTTATTGAAAATGGTAAATGTCGTGTACTGTGCGGTTTAGAAGTGCTTTGGCTAAACTTTTGTAGGTTGAATTAGCGTGAGATAGGACTGGCGCTGTGAAAGCTCGGGTTTGATTTTTTGTAAGTGGTCTCTAAAGATCAATGAGAAAACCTTTAGTCCTGACACGAAGTCTGTTTATGCCTCTGCTGAGGCAGTAAGAGGAACTTTCCTCTGCTACCTCCAGGCTTTCTTTCACACACCTAAATTCACGAGGAGGAAACAGTGTTTCTAGGTTGGCAAATGAATGCTTTGGCTGGGATGGTGTATTTCATGAAACGAAAACGTGTGTCAGGAATGGTAGACCTGCAGCAGTGGTGAAGTCTTAGATGCCTTTGTGAGATGATTAATTTCTGTTGCTCTTCAAAAGGATCAAAAGATGGCAGTCAAAGCCTGCACAAGATTTCCAGGTCAAAACGTCCTTTTGCGTTGAATTTAGGCGATCCTTAACTCACTGCAGGATGCTGTATATCTGCCCAGGGGCAGCCGTTTCCCACACAGAGCAGTGATATGATTTTGGAGCTTTCAGAGCAATTTAATACTAACCTTGGCCTTTCTTGTGTTAGTGTCAAGGAGTCATTATGGTCAATATAACTCTTACGTTTACTTGCTGGAACTGCCGTTAGACTGAAAGCTTTGCTTAGATTTTCTGCAAGCTCTTGGTATTTTCATGTGCAGTAAAGGCATTTGGCTAAGGCAAGTATATACAGCTGCTCAAATGAAGCCTGTTAAGCTCAGTGTAAGTAACTGGGAAATTCCTGGATTTCCATAGTGCCTTCCCACTAAATGTGTGTTGCTGGGTAGTTCTTTAGATAGTAGAAGAATATTATTTTCCCTTTCAGTTGTTTCTGCAGGCTATTGATTTATGTATTTTTCTTTTGTTTTGCTCTTGGCACCTTCCCAATAAAATCTGTTGCCTAATTGCTCTTGGAATTCTCTTTCCCCCAGCCTAATTATGATATATGATGCATTTATGACTTTATTTATACAAATTGCCACTCCCCTACTTCCTGAGATAGAAAATCCCAAACTTCAGAAACACTTACATGCATATGTAAGTTTGTACGAACCTTTACTTAGACAAGGAAATAATTTGGAAGTTTTGCTGGAGTAATTGGCAGTAATTTAACATGACCTAGAACATATAGTTATGAAGGTATGGCTGCTTGCAATTAGGAACTGCTAACTTGGCCTAATCCCACCTATTTTGCTAGACAACCTGCAGTGATTGTGAGACTCTTATGCCTTTCTGCTTTATATAGTGTATTTTAAATCTATTTTCTCTCAGGACATGTAAATGAATTATCAGATGTTGAAACATCATGGCTAGACAGACGTGTTGAATTTCAGTTGTGTGTTACACACACTTCTGTATAACCTATTTCAGACCTTCGAGAAATGAAGAATAGCACATTTGTAGGCAGAACCCCTCAAAAAAAGTTTTATTACAGTTTCCAAACTGCCTTGAGACCTGTAAAACAAAGCTAACTAAGTGGTTCAACAGTTATGAAAAAGGAGCCGATTAAAATCCCCAGCTGAAAGAAACATTTAGTTGATCCAAGGCAGGAATGACCTCTGAATTAGCTATCATCACATTCAGCGATGAAGTCATGGAGCTCCCTTCTGGCTCCTGCCTGTGCGGAGGCACAGATCTTCACTGCGCTTCCCCGACCAAATCAACCCTAACTAAGTTAAAGCTTCATGTGCTTACTGTGATTGGAAAGGATTCAGCAACAAAAGGCACATTATTGAGAGACGAGACTCTCCAGTTAGTCATACAGATCTTTCGTTGTCTTGGACAGCTTTCAAGTCTAGAGGTTTCAACCTGGTCCCATGGGTGGGGGCTGGGGATAAGGGAACAAAGTGAAATCCACGGTTTGTCTTTTTTATGTTTCATGAATACACCCACGCAATCCTTTAATCCATACGTATCATTTCCTTCTCCTTTCTCCCCCTTCCCCCCTTCTCCATCACTGCAGATTCATTCATGTTGTTGTGATCTGAAAGGGCAGAAATGAAGACAGCACTGTGCTCAGCAGTCGCTGCTCTGTGTGCAGCCGCCTTCCTCTCCTCCATCGAGGCTGAAGGTAACTTTCCCCTCTGTGCCCCCTTGCCCCGGTGTCCCACTGACCAGCAAACCTCCCAACCAACCTTGAGCTACTGGCTCTCTCCCTCTCTGTTTTTGAGTGTGAATACTTCACCTTCTCTCTTTCTCTCCTTCAGAAAAATGCRTCTCCGTCCTTGCCCAGCTCCTTCTGTGCTCTGTTTCTCCCGGCTAGTGAGCCGGATCATAGCTCCCTCTCTCTGTCTCTCTGGTGTGCTGTCCACACCACCCCACAGACAGGACGTAGGCCAGCTGGTGTGGCCGCCTGGGCGCAGCGCCCCGAGGAGCCCATTGCCACTGGCAGGCGGCCTGGCACAGCCGGGGCCGTGGTACTGCCCCCAGGATGGACCAAGAAAGGCTGGTCTCTGGCCTCGTTTAGTAATGTTGAGAGAGGAAACGGAAAACCCACCATCCAACAACTCGCAGCTTTGAAATAAAATGCTCCAACAGAGTCTGGCTCTCTGCGCCTGTGTATTTTGTCCAGCTGGACCCCTCACCTCTACCCCACCGGCCTGCCGGTGCATCGGCCTCYCCTGCTCGGCGGGGCGACCCCCGGCTGAGCCTTGGGGTGGCCGGATCCTCCCCCAGGGACACCTCAACTTCTGTGGTGTGTCTGACCTGGGGAACACGCCTGGGGAGATGCTGCCATTGCCATGGCATATGTCCTGGGCACCGCTGAAGGGAAGGCTGGGCCAGGCCTTGCTGTGGCAGCTCTGGCATGCATGTGGTACTGTCACCTCCAAAAAGGCTTTCCTTCTCTTCCTCTGGCCTCGGCCCAATCTCTCTGTAGGTTGAGGCCCCTGTCAGCCCTGGCAGAATCCTTTCTCCAGCTGAAGACGTGGGAAGACCCACCTTGGCTGCCACGCATGCCACAGTGGGGTGCAAAATGGCCTGGCCCTGCATTTGCTCCCCAGTGGATTAACACCAGCTGTGGAGACTGCCTCTCCTGTGCCCTCAGTGTGAGCTGCTTGGTTTTTTGATTGTAGTCACAGCATTTCTGCAGCAGTGGCTGCGAGGGGAAACAGAGATGCCAAATGTCCTGCACTGAAATGACTTGATCTGACCTCTGGGACCTGACTCCATTGTAGGTGTGAACTTCCCTGGATCTACTGGAAAAAACAGAAGCCAGCATCTGATAATTCATTTTTTTCCCCTTCCTTCTCTTTCTGTCTTGAACTGAAACAAATTCCCTGCCACAATCTCACTTGTCTGGACCTCGTCACCTTGGCTGATGGCTACTAAAAGCATGGGGTGTCAGAGATGCCTCTGCAGTGTTTGACCCCCTGGCAGTACTGCTTGCTTGGGGCATGCAGATGTAAAGTACACTGGCTTTCTGGAAAAAGATGGCATTTCTGCCAGTAATGCAACATCTGGTCACCCTAGGAGAGAATCAGTCCACTGCCTTCCTCTCATGCTGCGTTGTTGTTGGCTAAGGAACCAAAAAAGGTCATTTGAAGTCATTTCAGAGTTGCATTTGAAATGCAGGACTGCTGCGCCAAAAAAAGCAGAGAAAGTGTACAGTTTTGATGGAGGAAGGGAGTGGATGTGTTTGTGTGTTTTTCCCATCTTAGGATAGAGCTCACTTGGAGCTGGAGTAATGTTACTGTTGTCCTGCACTATTGATTATGTGTATGGAGTATGTTATTTCAGAATGTAAGTGAAGGTGTTTTATTTAGCTATAGTGTAGACTAAACCAGTCATAGCTTCAGTACTGTTAAAGCAAGCGACAAAAATGGATTTGGAGCAACACACAGTTATAACAGCAAAACTCGACACATTGCCAGTCAAGCTTGCCAGCTTTGATTAGATCTCATGTTGGAGGATGCGCTCTTGCTAAGCAAAAGAGTGGACAGAGCCTGATGTTGGGAGTTGTGGAGTGCTCCTGGATGGGACTTATGTTATTCTGCATTTGGAAATGTTTGTTAAATGAAATATCTAATTTACAGTGATCATGTTTCTATGAGAAAATTCTCCTAACTCTCCAGAGTTTTGAAGTAAGAGCAGGAAAGTGTGTGGTGAAAAATTGTGGTACTGAAAATGGAGTGAGAAGTAGTGGTGGTGAAAATGAAAGTTCAAAGCTAGGAGTACCTTAGGACTTGCTGTGGTGGGAACTTTTGTAGATTTTTTTACAGTGTGGTTTTTGTTTGCACTCTACTGGTCATCCTTCTGCACTGTTTTAATTTTGTGCTTCAATTTTGCATAATTTTGTAAATTGCATCTTACTTACTTCAGTAAATTATTTACTTACATATTTATTTATTTTAGGTCTGGTATCATTACAACTTAAATCCTGTCTGCTGTACTGACTTTCTCCTGCGAATATTCCTCCTTTACTCTTATTTTTCCAACTTTTGGATCACTTTGTAGCAAGGCTGTCCTCCCCCACCAGTTAGTCCTGTGTCTCTTTTGGTGTTTTTTTTTTGGCTCTCCCTGTGCCATTCACAAGACATGCGTTTTGAATTTTCTTTCGCTGAGGTGTGGGTAGGCACTTGGTGGGATGAAAAAGTGAGACAAGAATAAGGAAGGGAGCCATTTGATGTGGTAAAGATTGTTGATATGAGGTGGGAAGATGGGGCGAGAGCAGAGAAAAGGAAGAGCTTAGTTTTATTTTCTGCCCTCCTTCATCTTTCATTTTTCAGTCTTCCCTGGGAGTATATCTGATGTGTATCTGATGCTGGTGTCCATAGATTCCTGAATCTTCCAGTATGAAACTGATTCTTCATCAGCATCATAGCTGCTCTGAAGTCCTTTGTGAGAGCTGTGCTCTGCTCTTGTTGGCAAGGCAGTGAGCTGCAGTAATGGTTTTAGAGCTTTTCTACGGAGGTAGAGCAGCACAGGAGTTTCTAGATGGGCAGTCACTGTAGGAGTAGAGGGGGTAAAACCCACGTATAGTCTAAATGCGTTCATGGCATTTCACTGGGGAAGTTGTTTGTTTACTGCGGTCAAGGAAGCAAATCTGTTTTCATGCTCAGCATTTTTTTCTCTTTTCTTTTACAGAGAAATTCTTGTTTTATTTTGCAATCCTTTTGATATCTCTCTCTCAGCTTAAACTTCTTGTGTGTGATTCTATATTTTATGCTTTAAGTTGTTTCGTGCCTTTTTAGTCCAGCACAGCAATACTCCTTTGCATTCTGTGTCTGTCCTCATGTCAAAATTTCTTTCTGTTACAGTATTGTTTTCATCTGTGATCACAAAGAGCCAGGGGCTCTTATTTTAGTCATAGTTAATCCAAGTATATTGGCATGTGAATTGGCTATTAAATATAACCTCAAGGTTCCGCTGTGATGTTGTCATGGCTTCTGTAGCATGTCATGTTTCTTAATACAGAGGGATTTTTCAAAGGCACATGAAAGGAATGAGGAAGTGATTGGTTTTGTGTGACCTCACTGAGCTTCTGAAGGTGCTGACTTTTCAGTTTTTCAGGAACTGGTTCAGACCTAGAAAAGTCTGGCTGGAGGTAGGGAAGGAGGGCATCACTGATCCAAGTGCGGGACCTTTGTGTTGTGCATAAAAAGGTTTGTCTGGTGAAAAATCCGCTACCAGGACATGCAGTATAGTAAGTGACAAATAATTGCAGCACAGCAGTTGCAGAGGATTAGAATTTTTGTCTTGTAATAGAGCTTGTGTTGAGTACATTAATTTTCATTGACTGAATGTTTTAGAGGTGATCTGGGATAGCTGAAACTTTTGAAGTTAACCATCTATTCAGCTTTGGAACCGGTTGGTGGGACCATTATTTTATTACCTTTTGATGGCAATATCTTTCGAGAAAGAAGCTGTTGATTTCAAAGTTCCTAAGTAGAGAGCCACGTAGATTGATATGTGAAATTGAAATTTTTATATGCATGAAGGCAACTACACATCCATGTTTTTCCTGCTGCTAATTAGAAGCAAAATATACATGCATATGTAGGTGTATATACATATATATGCATTAACACGTATAAAATTTGGTAAATATTCATGCATGCAGTGTATGTATATATATGTAGTTATGTTGAGTTACATATGTCTTTAGAGGTATGTAGATTTAAAGAAATTTTTTTTTCAAAGTCTGTTTATGAGCTACATCTTGTATTTTGAAGAAATTTGATATACATGCAGACAGTAAAAAAAAGCAAATATACAGTTGGCAATGTTTCTGTGTTGTGATTGGCAATGAATATCTAACAAGTCTGAGAAGCTGCTCTTCTGAGAAGCTGCTCTTTACTATATTTCTAGGCTGTAGTTCATTCTTTCTCCCAGTCACATTGGCATTGCAGACTTCAGAGGAGCTTGGCTGGGGTCATGATCTAGTTAGTTGTGCCAAATCCATGCCATTTCTGAAAAAATTAGTAAATGAGGAGTTTTGGCATCTTCCAGCCTCAGTAGAGCTTTTCACTGGGACAGTAAGGCTCAGCTTACTCTTCAGCTTCTGTACACTGTATGTTATTTTAACATGGGCTAATGTTATTTTACATGCTAATTACAGYGCGTCTTTTCCAGTGATGGAATCACAAAATATGTTTCACATAGGGATTGTGAAAGGCAGCTACTTCCAAGTTATATCACTTTTAAATCTGGTTCTAGGTATAAATTACTTGATCTTCTGGTTATATTCTATTTCTGTCTTGTTAAGATGTTCATTGGGATCCTTTAGCAGTCACATTGTGTTATTTGCAAAAAGCTGTAGACTTTTGCATATAAGGTTGGTATTACCTGTGAAGTAATACAAGCTAATATAAGACTTGCATAGCATGAGAAAGGCACTTTGCTCTATATTTTTTGTTTCAGAAAATATACCCTTATTACACATGTATATAACACAAGAAGTGGCAATGATTTAAGTATATTATATCTGATTTTGTTTTTTGTTTTTCTTTTGTGGTGCATAATATAGAAGATCCAATTAAGGGAATTATCATATCACAGTTCTAAGGGTGGTGAAAATTAATGCTGTGGAAACAAGAATGTTGTAGAGCAGGATATTTTTTTACTCCTCTGGAAACCTGTAGGGGAGCTATGCATTTCTGTGCAACAAGAGCGAGATCACTGTATTGAGGCAATACTATAATACCATCATAGGTATGATGGTTATGATCATGATCCTGTACCTTGACAAGTCAGGGGGAGGTTTGGCATGGATTTTGATGGACACAGGGTCAGCAGTGTCACTACACTGTAAGCATAGGTGCAACTTCACTGCTGCAAGTAGCCTGACATCAAGACTGCTTGCTGGAGGAAAGCTGCACTCACATGTGAGGTTTTGTAGAGTGAAGTTTTCAGGTTTGTCCCTGTAATAGGGCAAACTCCTACCACAACAAGGGGCATTTTGTTCCTAGAACTCTGGTTTGATTCAGTATTGCAGATGTATTATTTTTTCACTGGTGAATTTCCTTCTGGAAGTAGAATTTTAATGAGGTGGAGTATCAGTTCCCCTATTTTATTATCACAATAAGGTTTTTATCATCTAACCATTTTGCTGTACTTCAGATCAGCTTACTACTCTCAGTCATATGACCATGGTTTGGTCTTCACCCCACAGCTGGTTTCAGTTGGGTGAAATCTGACCCCTGTGAAGGTCCATGGATGTTTTGAAGATTCTGTTTGAGTATCAAAAGCTCACAGGCCATCTGGAAGATGTTTTGATGACATTGGATCCAAACTGCTCTTTTTTTTTCACTCAAGCAAGATTCCTTTTTGGATTTCAATGGGAAAAGTATTCAATGCTTGAGTTTGATAAGCTAGCCATAGGTTGAGAATGAATGGATTTAAAGTACAGCAATGAAGACTGGGGTTAGGTCTCAGGAATAACTTTATGATGATAAAGGCAGTGAGGCTTTGGAGTAATTTCTGTGGGAAGCTAGCAGTCTGGCCAATCGTGGAGGTCTTTAAGAATGATCTGAGAAAATAGGTCAGGAATGACACAGGGTGGCTGATCATGTCTTGACCATGGAATGGATGAGGGGACTTTCAAGTTCCCCTGCAATGCCGTTGTTCTAAAAGGCTGTGATCACCTGGATGAATGGACACGTCACTTATGTATCAATGTACTATTCTAGTCACCTGCCAAGATCCACATCTGAATTTTCATAAAATGGAATAAAAGCCTTTAAAATGCTAAAGACTTTTCCTCACAGTCAGCTTTTTCAGTTTATCTGGAATCCGGTCATTTGGATATCAACAACTTGGGCTGCTGCTGTCCTTCAGCAGTTAAAGCCTAAAGTCTCTGCTGCAACATGCCAATTTACTTGCAAGGTTGGTGGTGCTATTTTTTCCATGTACTGAATTTTTTTTAAAAGCAYGCTCAGGTCAGTTGTCTCTGCCTTTGCATTAAATTTGTCCTGAGCCATTGCGACGGAAACAATATTTTATAATGATATTCTTATAATCTAAATGTATTTTACTATTAACATGATTTGTGTTGCATGATTTTGGTACTAAGTAACTACCCTGCCATCTCTAGCATTGTGATACTCATAAACTGGATGATGAATAAACTGTGCATGCAGGTTAATGGTCTAATCTCACTGCCTGTGTATGGACAACAGGAAAAATAACATTTACTTCAGTACTAGTGTTATCTATTGTATCAGTATTACAAAGCCATATTATCCTATGGTTGGAAATGACAGAAAATTAAAAGGAAAAAAATGCCAGATTTTTTGAGATCAGTTTTGCTTTTTACAATTGGACAGTGTATTTTCATAATTAAACATTCTAGCATTTACTTTGTTATCTGCTTATAAAATTATATTCAAATCTGAAATGAAATCTGACATATGACGGCGATCTTCCATGAAACAGAGATCTGTCTTTTTAAAATGCCTGCAAAACTCTCTTACAAGTAGTTAAGGAAAGTATGGCTGAATCTAATCTTACTTTGTAGACCTATTTAAACAATAATATATAATACACCTACCATGCACTGACAGTGAGTCAGTAAAATACTGCATGAATAAGCATGACAATTTTATAAAGAGAATATCATTATAAAATATTTATGAAACGTCTTTGTGTAATGAATCTTGTACATGGAGGCTTTTGTCCATCGTGGGAAGCTAAAAAACCAATAATCAACATTCCATTTATGTATGCATGATGCTGCAAATTAGCGTATGTAAACTATTTCTTTCTGTACTGTTCAGTTACTTCTGTCATCAGCTCCTACAAGTTTTATTTGCAGTCATTTGTTCAGTTCACTGGTGCCTCTTTGCTGTTTTCTATAAATTCTGTAAAATAAATGTCCATAAATATATTTTGATGTTGTCTTTTAATAATTAACCATTGTGTTGTTTGGAACCATACTGGCATTTTTTGTTAAAATGCCATTATTAGTATGGGTACACCTGCTGCAAAGGGAACATGATAACAATAGTTTACACCTTTGAAATTGTACAGAAATGTGGTGTAAACAGGTAGAATTGTATTTTTGTGAACTTTGCATCAGCTCAAATATTTTGGCAAATTGCAACTATTACTAATGCCATTTATTATCCCCTTAGTTCCTGAATCATTTGTTGCTATATGCAAAGTATGTCACTTTAGTGGCTTCTAGGAACAAAGGGGTGGAGTTGTCCATATTTTGAAATATAATGATACATCGGTGTATCATTATTACTGATAAACATTTCGCATGTATATTCATATCTAGACCCTAAGAGAAATTGTTTTACTGAACATTAAATGCCCAATCTTTTCTTGTATTCTTTAAATTATTTCTTTTCTCTGCCAAGTTTCTAGATTCAGTGAAATTGATAAGAAATATTATATGCAGAGACTATATTCAAAAGCTGATCAATTCTTTGATGTCTAATTAAGAAGAGTACTGTGTTCTCCTTGTCCTAAATGATCTCATGATATTGTAAGCAGGTTGTGATTTGGCATGCTTGTACGGATTGCACCCAGCATGTAAAAAAATTTCCTTTAATTGTTATGTGAAATGTTTGCATATGTGGTGATTATCTGTGAACTCATTGTACATGTACCCAAATGTGTTTTCTATTGTGCTTGATTTTGCTGGCCATTCTTGAATGTCTTGGCAACTCAAGAAACATATGTTCTGTGCTGTCCTCTGTACTGCATACTCTTTGATGTTTTGTCATATTTTGTCAGCTTTTATTTTACTCTTTTTCCAACAACATATCTTTATATTTGTTGGAAACAAATTTATGCAAAGACAAATTTAGTAAGCTTTGCTCAACATTGTTTTATTTGTTCATTTGCCAAAACTTGTTCAAGCTTTTAAACATCTACCTGGTATAAATCTTTTGCAGTTAATCCACCATCAGACTTGAATTTTACAATTATAGATGAACATAATGTTCAAATGTCATGGAAAAGGCCACCAGATGCAATAGTGGGTTACAAAATAACTGTGGTTCCAACAAATGGTGAGTTCTGTCAAAATTTCTTATATGATTACATGTTTTGAAACATAGTTTTGTTGGGTTTATTTTTGCGTGTATCTAACTTAGGTATGAGAGTAGCTATTAAAATCTTTCAGAAGTTTGTGATCAAGCTTGGGTAGCAGCAAGGGGTATACAGGAAAGAGCAGTGATTCTTCCAAGTTACAGCTTTTCTTACAATAGTGTTTACCCTTTTGAGACTGCAGGTAGTAAGTTTTGGATGCCTTTGCTTTGCAAAGAACAAAAAGAAGGTAGAATCGTTACTCTGCTCTTTTTTTATGCTTTCACCTTAGAGTTCAAGGATTGTATTGTGCTGTGTAAGACAGCCTTTATTCTATTTCACTTTGAGAAATAATCACTGTAAAAGTGATATTGAATCAGAACAAGGCATGATTTGTTAGATGATAGTACATTTTGTATGTGCATTTTAAGTTTCAAATTTCCTGGAATTTATTAAACACTTCAGTAATTTTATTCACTACTGAAAGCAGGTTAGCTTGAACTTTTATGTTTCAAAATTTATACTTCATGAAAACAGAAAGTACATAATTCTAAAATTATCATTGGATTTGAGATAGATTATTGTCTGTTGCATTTTGTTTTATGATCAACTTATCAATATTATTGGATTTAAAGGCTGCATTAAGTGTTTTATATATTTATTGCAGATGGACCTACTAAAGAATTTACTCTTTCACCTAGCACTACCCAAACTGTCTTATCAGATCTTATACCTGATGTAGAATATGTTGTATCAATAGCTTCATATGATGACAGGGAAGAGAGTCTACCTGTTTTTGGCCAGCTGACAAGTAAGTAGGTGTAATACAATTAGAAAACCAATCAAGATAACTGAATGGTCATTCACAAAACTTGGCTTTGATCCAGTTCCCCCAAAAAATTGCTGAATACCTAAACTCTCCTCAAATGGGACTTTCTGAACAGCCTTTTTTCATTAGGCCTAGTAGAAGCAGAGAAAATTTGCAAGACATCAAAGGATACTAACATGGATATATAGTGTCTGACAACTCCTATAGAATTCTTGGCAGGAGGCCACTGGGTTTTTTGAGCTAAACCTACTTCCTATAAATTGCATCTTCTGAAGTCAAGGGGAAGACTATCATTGACCTCAGTAACAAATGAATTGGACCAGCATCCTCTGTGTGTGTGTGGGAAAAAGCTAACTGTATTCATCAAATAGTAATAAAATGTGACACAATATACCTCAATGCATACTAAAATATTGAATTTAAATTTTTATAATTTATATTAATATTTAAAGCAGAGATTAAATTTAATTCAATAAAAATGCACAAGAGATTTTTTTCCATGACACGTTTTGTCTCATATCTCAGGCTTCACAAAGAATCATGGGAAATTTACTTATTATTAATTCCCCTAGGTGTTAGAGAGGGCTAATACTGGTATTTCATCCAGAGATGTTCCAGTTAATTTTCAGGAAATTACCATACAAGATGTACAAATACAGAGGATTCTTAGATATTTACATTTTCTGTATTTTGTGTTGCCCTGAATACTGTATTATCAAATCTATAAGTACAGGTGATGTATTCACAACCTGCATTTATGTTTTCATGTTCTGAGGCTTGTCAGATTTGTGTGTCTAATTCCTTATGTGCTTTTCTTTGATGTTTACAAATTTAACCTGATTTCTTTCATTCATTCTGTTTATGTTGTGCTTTGTGTAGTTCAGACAGGTGGTCCAGGGATACCAGATGAAAAGAAGGTTGAGGCTCAATTACAAAGTAAGGTGTTTTGTCTTTCAACTAATCTGACATTCATCTTATCTGAGATCTAGCTCTAGCACCCCATAAAGTTAAACTGTGTTCATGTGTTAGCTAACAAAGAAGTTAACTTGTAAAGTTGTCCAGAGTTAAGAAAACTTGTGAAGGGACTGGAAAAGAAGGAATTTATTAGCTGCATTGAAAGATTAAGGTACAAAGTTAGTACCGAATCTAAGGATTTTATGCAACTAACCTGAGGAAGTCCATGAATGTCTTGATCCTATTAACAAAAGGTGTTGTGCTGTGGATAAAAAGCCTTGCAGAAGAACCAGTGCAGCTATAATGGAGAGATAAAGATGCAAGGCAGAAGTGGTAACAAAATAAAATTTTTCTGTAACAAGTCATTGCAAAAAGTTTTGTATGTGTTTTCATCCATTGTGACATAACAGATCTTGTGGATTAGTGTGAGAGGTATCTCAAAACAGTTCCCTTGTGATAATGGCAGCTAGAAAACTCATATGGGTGTTCACTTATGTGAATAATGCTTCCCTAAGCAAGACATTCCAGATAAGATAAATCTTTTAAATATCTGTTACTAAGTTTCCATTAGACATTCCTCACTGATTTTAGGCATGCAATTGCTCATTTGCTAATAGAGTTGGTTTTCTTTTTTGCCCTATTGTGTTCCAGGATGCTCCATAAGTGCAATGACAGATTTAGTTTTCCTGGTAGATGGTTCATGGAGTGTAGGAAGAAATAACTTCGGATATATTCTGGACTTCATGGTTGCCCTTGTATCAGCTTTTGACATTGGGGAAGAAAAGACAAGAGTTGGAGTTGTTCAGTACAGTTCAGATACAAGAACAGAGTTCAATTTAAATCAATATTTCAGAAGAAGTGATCTTGTTGATGCAATTAAAAGGATACCTTACAAAGGTGGCAACACGATGACAGGTACATGTTTCCCACATACATGTTTATTCAGTATTTCATTTCGTAGTTCAATTATACTTTAAATCCTAGTTCATAGAAGTCTAGTAAAACACATCTGATGTTTTTAGGTGAGGCTATTGATTACCTGGTTCAAAACACTTTCACTGAGTCTGCTGGAGCAAGAAAAGGCTTTCCCAAAGTAGCAATTGTCATTACTGATGGAAAAGCCCAAGACGATGTAGAAATTCCTGCAAGAGAGCTTCGCAACGTAGGAGTTGAAGTTTTTTCTTTGGGTATGTTGATTTTTTCTAATGATTGAGAGATTAACATTCATAAACAATTAATTTATAAATTTTGCAGATTCTGCATTTCAAGTATTTCACTATGCCACTTTTTTTCATGTATATGCCTTAAAATGTGTCATTTGTGCCCTCCAGAGTGGAACATACCAGTTGTATTAATTTGGCAGTAATTATGCAGTTCCTACATGGAGATTGAGATGACTGACCAGTATAATTTCAACCTTGGCCTCATTTTCAATTATACCACATTATTTTCCCGAGTTGAAAATGGAGTCTTTCACTTCATTGCATTAATCATTATTTTGTAGTTTGATTATTGATAATTGCAGAAGGCAGAATTAATTTAATTTAATTTAATTTAAATTCAGCTTTACCCCAGGATCTTTTGATACTTCATAAATAGATTCACAGGTGTCTGTATTTTATGGCTACCTAACACAGTCCTGTCTATTGCAACTTTTAGGTATAAAAGCAGCAGATGCAAAGGAACTCAAGCTAATTGCATCTCAGCCTTCACTGAAGCATGTGTTCAATGTGGCTAATTTTGATGGAATTGTGGAAATTCAGAATGAAATTATCTTGCAAGTGTGCTCTGGCGTTGATGAACAACTAGGTGAACTGGTTAGTGGAGAAGAAGGTGAGATACATTTTTATAAAGTATTTATAGCTTCAGTTTATTCCAATGTGTATTGAAGAGGCTATCCCTACTTCCTTTGCTTTATTTCTGAAGTTCGATCCATTGCCTCATTTAGCAAGTGTGGAAAACTGGTCTCAGTTTTGTGTATTTAAATGCAAGAGAAGAGAACATGCGATGCAGTAGATTTGGAATAGCTCCATTATTTCATAGTTTCAAAGGCAACACGATGTGCAGTTATCAAAGTCCATTTGGACACAGGTGTCTCTTCTGTGGAAAAATATATTGAAGAGAACAAACTTTGTTGGTGAAGGGTCAGAATATGTAAGAAATTAAGAACCAAAGAATGAAAACTGGAGAATACTGAGAAAACAGACATCAAGATGTATTACTGCAGCTTTCTGGCCCTGTAAGGTTTTAAGCAACTAGTAATTCTTTGACAAAAATGGCAGCAGATATGACTCTGCTGTCATAGTACTCTGCTCAAGTCTGAATTTGTTCACACTTTCTACTGTGTTTCTCTGAGTGTAGCTTTCACTTCTTGTTGAAGCAGTTTTAAAGCAGGGCATTATTTCTCCTGGAGCTTCTGCTATACTTGAGGGCCCACAAATGCATTGTTCATATTTCTGCCTTCTCACTGATGTCTCATTTGGATTGTCCTGTAATTCACTTCTGTTCATTTATGCTAAAAAACCCCCAAAAAGTGACATTTAGTAAAGATTAAGCAAAGATAACTTAATTTATTCCAGAAATAAAAACCATGAAGAAAATATGTTTATAACTGTAATGAATATTTTGGGTTTGCTTTTGATTTCTTTCAGTGGTGGAGCCTCCTTCAAATCTGGTGGCCACTCAGATCTCCTCAAAGTCTGTTAGAATCACTTGGGATCCATCCACAAGCCAAATAACTGGCTATCGTCTGCAGTTCATTCCAATGATAGCTGGGGGAAAACAACATGTACTGAGTGTAGGTCCTCAGACTACTGCTCTGAATGTTAAAGATCTCTCTCCAGACACGGAGTATCAGATTAATGTTTATGCAATGAAAGGACTGACCCCCAGTGAGCCAATAACGATAATGGAAAAAACACAACAAGTAAAAGTTCAAGTGGGTGAGTTTGGAGCAACTTCATTATTTTTGCATGATGACTTTTCATTGATTAAACCTCTGATGGTTGTTTTAATATCATAATTTTATAATTTATGAGAAATAGGTTTGCGTAGCATGATTTACTTTGTTTATAAGTAGCTACATGATACATGTGTGTGATACATGTGTGATACATGAACTACAGAGGTGATTGTAATATTATGGCTATTGAAAATCTGTTTACAGTGGTTATCCTATTTCTTTGCAGAATGCTCACGTGGTGTGGATGTAAAAGCTGATGTTGTGTTTTTAGTGGATGGTTCCTACAGCATTGGTATCGCCAATTTTGTAAAAGTAAGAGCCTTTTTGGAAGTGCTAGTTAAAAGCTTTGAGATATCACCTCGAAAAGTACAGATAAGTCTTGTCCAGTACAGCAGAGATCCCCATATGGAGTTTTCTTTGAACAGATACAACAGAGTGGAAGACATAATTCAGGCTATTAACACGTTCCCCTACAGAGGTGGATCTACAAACACAGGCAAAGCGATGACATATGTGAGAGAGAAAGTATTTGTTACCAGCAAAGGATCAAGACCAAATGTTCCAAGAGTCATGATTCTTATCACTGATGGAAAATCGTCAGATGCTTTTAAAGAACCTGCAATAAAGCTGAGGGATGCAGATGTGGAAATATTTGCAGTTGGTGTGAAGGATGCAGTGCGTACAGAGTTGGAAGCAATTGCATCACCTCCTGCTGAAACTCACGTATACACAGTGGAAGATTTTGATGCTTTTCAAAGAATATCATTTGAACTTACACAATCTGTCTGCCTACGAATTGAGCAGGAACTGGCTGCTATAAGGAGAAAATGTAAGTAACTACTATTACTTAAAGGAATGTAGAAAATGTAATGAAAAAAGGATCTGAACCAATGTTTTGTGCTTATAGTTACCTAAAGAATTTATTGATGAAATTGTCCATTAAATAACTGGGCATTTGCTTCTCATTTTCAAACATATTAAAAGCAACAGGTGAAATTAATGGACAATTGGAGATGAAAAACTTATTGGAGAAATTTTTTTCCCCCACGCCTGCTAGATATCTAAAAAGCTATTAAAATGTGTGTCTATTGGAATGACCTTAGTGGATATGCTCTGCTTTTCCACTCAATGTCTTGAGTGAAACAGTCACCAGGGCCATTCTTTCTTAGCTGTCCAAAATGAGGTAGCTAGTCTAAGCTTGGTTTTTAGATTTTCAAAGGCAACAAAGCAATGCCAACAACTCTAGAGGGTGATTTGATTAATTTTTAGGGTAAAATTAATGGCCCTCTGAAATGGGCTTAGACAAGACAGCTTAAGACAGCAGATGCTAGGTGGTATTGATCTCAATCTAACTGTAAAGACTGAAATTAAATAGCATGTGAAAGTCTTTGCATGCATCCAAATTAGGCCAGCTTGGATAATGTTTTAACATTCAAAAGATTTCTAAATGGCCAACTCTATGATTAGTTACACCCTCAGTGTCCTTACCTCTGTTTAGTAGGACATTAACATTGAAGAATCCCCAGTATTGAAAGCCCCACTCTCTTTAAATATAAGCCTTTTGTTTCAGGATAGTTTTGAGGAACAAACCAGCAAAGCAGCCTTTGTTTTAGAGGGCTCAAGCAATCCTAAGATCCCCACTGTTAGGCTGACTAGGCCAACCAAAACAAGCCCAGGATGTCAGGTTTGTGTTTGTGCCTCATGTCAAATTCCTTGTTTCCCCTTTGACTTTATTCCTGAAAAAATACCGGTTTTTATTTCATCTTATTTCTAATCTAGATCTGAAAAAAATCCAAACAATTTTTAGTTTCCATTGAGGACATAATGTTATTCCTGTTCATGGGGCATGTGAAACAGGGAGCCCAACTTGATCATCCGATTCTAACTTAAGTTTTCATAAGTATTTTTTTTTGATGGACTGTTTTCATTTGATCTAGAAATCACTGAGTTGGTTCTTCTACTCACTGTTGAATGATTTTAGGCAACCTAGATATGATCTTCCCAAAATTTGATAACTATAAGCAAGTATAGAAAACAAATACTGTGCACACGCAACAAAATAACTGTTCAAGTAGAATAAATCAAATTATTGAGGAACATTTATTATTTATTTTAAAGATTTTGTGTTTGAAATATTCTGGTAAGTATGCCTCATAGGCACATTTTTATTTCCATACAGCTTATGTACCCGCAAAGAACATGGTCTTTTCTGACATAACATCTGAGAGTTTCAAAGTGAGCTGGTCTCCAGCTGGATCTGAGGTTTTGTCCTATCTCATTAAATACAAAGTAGCAGTTGGTGGAGATGAATTCATTGTTTCAGTACCAGCTTCAAGTACTAGCTCAGTTCTCACCAACTTACTACCTGAAACTACTTACGCCATCAGTGTGATTTCTGAATATGAAGATGGTGATGGCCCACCCTTGGATGGAGAGGAAACCACCTTAGAAGGTAGGATTCCCATTATTCTCAGACACAAAGGAGTCATATGTTCAAATAACAATTTGCTTAGTTGGAATACGTGTATATGAGGAACAGCCAGCTAGGGCTGAGAAGCTGTACTGCTATGCAGGATGAGAATAAATGTTTTTGTATCTCAAGATTTAAAATTCCAATAATATGCAAGCATTAAGTTGCTAAGATTGGACTTTATTTGTCCTGAAAGTTGGATGAATGCTGTGTTTCTCTGCAGTGGCTTCTTTTCAAATGAAGTAGTGTGTTGTCGGTCATAAATTCAGTGGCATGAATTATTGTTTATATAACTCAAGTTAGACTAGATGAACCTTGTAGATCCTTTCCAACTGAACTATTCTATTCTATTCTACTCTATTTAATAACTATGACCCTAATGCAGGAATTCATGTTGACTTCAATACATTTAAAGACAAATGTGTGCCTATGCAATTTGCTGTGTCTACATCTAATTTAGCATTAGTAGAAATTTTGTTTCATATACAATAAGCTTAAAGGGCCTTGAGGTTTTGGTCAGCTGCTTTTTTTATCGGAACTTCATTGGTCTGATCCAATAAATGAATCAAAAGTTCCATTGATGTCAGTGTGTGTTTTATGTGATCAATGGCTGTAAATTTAAGCATGGTAGCTGTACTTTTTCTTGATAGAGTTGCCGTGATGCATTTCTACTGATGGAAAGGAGCAGTATGGCAGCAAATTTGATTTTCTATTTCAGTAGTTGAATACTCAGCCTACTCGAAATCCTGCTTTTTAAAATATTGTTCCACTCTTTTTCATTATTCCATGCTGTCATTTGTGACTTTTGGTAACATAAATGGTTCCAAGGGAGCAAAAGAAACAGCATGAAGATTTGTTAGTTGCTCTTTCCTCTTAAGACTGATAGAAATAAACACTTATAAAATAGCTTAGTTCAGATGTTAAGTTTGGAAGATACAGGTTTCACTGTTAGTGTACACATTTCCATGACTGTACCAGTCAGAATATTTTGGCCATGCATAATTTTCCCTTAGGAAAACAGATAAACACTTGGCTGATAGAACATGTAGTTTGTGCGTATAAGGGACAGGAGAATGAAAAGCTTTAATAAAAATAATCTGTCTTCTCATGTTGTAACTGATACTACCTTAAATAATTGTTAGTATTGTAATCTGATGATATCCCAACATGTCTGAGAAGACAGAGTTCTGCTGCAACCATGTTAATGTCAGCAGCTCTCCATGCAGATCTAGCTAACAGTTTGAGCCAAATGGCTTTCTTGGCAATTAACTTTGGCTTCAGGCTTTTAAAGGATTTGAAGTTGAGTATCGTGTTTCTGATTAATAGAAGACAAGTTTCTTTTTTTAAAACTAGAATTATTAATTTCTCCACTCTTAATATTGAAGAACAATACTTATGGAATAAAGGTAGTAAACAACAAAAACCCAGAACTTTTATTTCCCTAAGTGACAATACTACATACTGCTAAGCAACTTGCAGTACAGTAGATCTTTATGTCTATTGGAAGAGTCAACTCTTGTTTGGTATGCCCAGTGAATTCATGTGAGCTGCTTTATCTTTTGTCAAGGAGCAGGCTAAGTTAAAGGATTCACCACAGTTTTTCTTTAGTTTCTGGAGTAAGAAGTTATTTCTTTGAGTTAGAGACTAAATTCAGAAACCTTTTTTAAACATTAGATGCAACTCATATTGCAATGAATATATATTTTTTTTGCAAAGATTTAAAGAAATAGAATTGTTTTGGCAGGGTTTTGCTGTTGTATCTTCCTTGTTTTTTTGCAAATAGGAGAGCTGCCTGTGTGTAGTCAGGTGTATCTGACAACCACCTGTAAATGGAAGTAAGTGCAAATAAAAAGCAAATGGCCACAGCAAGGAAACTATACCATTTATTGTGTTAAGAAGTTTCCGCACTATGCCCAAATGTCCCTTACACAGATCAGTTCTACTGTTACCACTAAACGCAGTCAGACTGTCTTAAGTTTCAGAAGCAGTTGTATAAACTGGGATGAATGTACTTTTGGGCGCAGCTTTGTTACACTGCTGAGTGTAACTCTGACCCTAAATTTTCAGATATGACTAAGAGTTTGTGTACCCTAAACCAATGGGAGGGCAATATAAGCAGTTTTGGTAAACTGGATGAGCTAGCAGAATCTTTGGAATGGTTTTGCTTCAGATACTACTTCACTAAAAGCAAATATTTTCAACTTACATGTGTATACTTTTTGTAGTTAAAGGTGCTCCTCGAAACTTAAGGATAACAGATGAAACTACTGATAGCTTTGTAGTTGGTTGGACTCCAGCTCCAGGAAATGTCCTACGGTACAGGCTTGTTTATAGACCACTTACTGGAGGAGAAAGGAGACAAGTGACTGTCTCAGCAAATGATAGATCAACTACTCTGCAGAATTTGATCCAAGATACAAGATATGAAGTGTCTGTTATTCCTGAGTATCAGTCTGGGCCTGGGAATTCGTTGAATGGATATGCAAAAACTGATGAAGGTACATGATCAATGCCATGAATGTAGTAAACATGAGGAAAACTCCCTGCATGCTGACATACTCACACTGAAAAGACAATAAACCATATAGTCCCTATGTATTATCCCAGATGAACAGAGAATTATAACATTGCCCAAGCCTACCTGAGAGGTAATTTAAGACAATAGAATTTATCAAAATTGCAATATTTCATTTTAAAATATAGTCTCTCAAACCTGGAACGCCTGATATGGAAAGGTAACTTGGGCAAAGAATCTACCTGTATGTTTAATAATTGTCCTCGTGATTCTTCATATAGTCAATAATATATGCCTTATATACCTTTTGAGCAAATTCAGACACTGTTTGCACTTTGTTCTGAATGTTTAGTAAGGAATTAATGAAACATTTAATTTTCTAAAGTTATCACTGTAGATTAACTTATTTGAAAATGCATGATCCTTTAATTTGTATCATGCCTTATTAAACAAAATCCGGAGAGTACAGACAGTATGAATGTCCTGATCATTGTTGAAACTTCACTGACCCATAAAAATTATCATCAAAAAGAACCTTTTAGGAAACCATAATGTATTAATTTCACATTTCATTGGTCATCTTTGACTTGACTGTAGAAACAGACAGTGACTTCAACATGGATCTTTGTTGGAATTGAGCATATATTGAGGTGCTAGTATGTATAAGTGTTCCAGGATTGAGCCTGCTTTAACAGAAAAAAAAAATTAAGTAGAAAGACTTTGTTGGGCATTTTTGCCTAAGGAGGGTAGGGATGGGATTGTACAATCCTGATTACGGTAAAGGTACACTGTAGCAATGCTGGTGCAGGCTATTCAGGAATTATTTTTTAGCATAAAATCCTAAGTAGTGGTAACCTAAAAAATAAACCAAGAAATTAACCTCGCTTCAACTTGTTTTCAACATCTTTTGGCATGTGCAGTCCGAGGAAATCCAAGAAATTTGAGAGTTTCTGATGCTACAACATCAACAATGAAGCTGTCTTGGAGTGCTGCTCCTGGCAAAGTGCAGCAGTACTTTATAACATACACTCCAGTCGAAGGAGGTGAAACTAAGGAAGTGACTGTGAAAGGTGACACTACCTCTAAAGTGCTGAAAGGCTTGGACCAAGCCACTAGGTATGCACTGACAGTGTCTGCCTTGTATGCCTCTGGAGCAGGAGATGCCCTTTCTGGAGAGGGAGAAACACTTGAAGGTAATTATTTATTGTTTCTTTACAGTCATCCATTTATTTGGCTGATGGTTATGATGTCTTAAACTGTCTTTCCAAGTTTTCTGTAGAAGTAAATATGTGAATGAAAAATAGACATAAAGACACTCTCCTATGTTACATGGACTTTCCAAACCTACTGACCTCAAAGAAAAAAAAGTGGATTAAAAGGTATTGCCAGAAGCACCAACCGAAACTGACTGTACTTCCACACCAGCCTCCGTGAAATATTTTGTCTTGTAACTCTCATCTTCTGAGCAGTTTTAGTGGCAGATTGTTCTTAATGTAACAAGATTTGTCAATGGGGTTAAAGTATCTCATCCACTTGAACATTTGCAGCATTTCTACTGTACTGAGATTGAAAGATATTCAGGGGCCATTTTTGCATCAAAGAAACAACATGTAGTCTTAGGCATACAGATAATGACTCATATCCTGCTTCTAACTAAGCACCTGGAGCTGAGCATAAACAGAATGCTGGCAAAAGCATAAGTCAGACCCAAAGACTTTCTTATAAGGAGGGGAGGGTGCTCTTTCTCTGCTTTTGAACAGAGATGTCATCTGTAGATTGTCAGAGGATAGGAAAATCTGCCTCGTAGGCCTTGAAAGGAAGTGTGACTCTGCTCTGTGCTGGCCAGGTATGTATTGCTGAAGTCTGGCACTGCAGCTGTGTAGGCACAACACTTGAAAACATCGATGAATTATGTGGAATTATGACTTGTCTATTGATGCTAATCGAGTTAGAGTGGGAATATACTTGATTCTCAGTTTCTCCATCAGTTTTTGTTCGTGACATAGTTTAGGAAACAATCCAGAAAACCTATTTTAAATAGGAAAATGTAAAATAAAATAATTTAAAAAATCAGTTCCAGTGATTCACCAATATGCTGAATTCTTCCAAGTGAAATTTAGGTACTTGTTTGAACACTGCAGTTTGCAGCATGGACTCTGTAGGATTCTTCTGTGATTGATGAAGAAAGGCAAATACTTCCAGTAGTAAGATAGTCCAAGATCTCATTTTTCCTTCAAATGAGCATCTCTCTGTCCATTGACAATAGAAGGAGCAACTGAGAGCTCTAGACACCAACTAACTGCCTGTCCCACTACCTAAGAGCTACTTAGACTGAGACAGGATGCAGCCATCAGAGAATCAGGCACCTTGCAATTCATGCTGAAAGTTCCCTCACTCCCTCGCTTTCACTACTCATGCAATGTCCAAAAGGCTCCTTTTGTAGGAGAAAAGAACCTGTCTCCTGCCTAGATCATTGCTGAGATCCAGGTAAATGAGAACAGGCATCAAGATTCTGCCCATATCCTCCAGAAAGGCCAGAGGTGATCAGGACCTAATGAACTTCCCTGTTAGTGGTGGTGCTGCCACTTCCTAGGTCTAACACTTCTTCGGAGGGGTGAGGGAGAGTGAAAATGTAGGCTTTGTGCAGTCTAGGGGAGTTTGAATTCACCTCCACATCCCAGCAGATACACAAAACTTTAGTGTATGCTGGGCAAGAGTCTACTTTATTCTTTTCACTGTACATCCAGGAATGCAAATGTCACTCTCAGAACAAAAACAGATAGGATCCCAAGTAGACAGAGGAAACTAAACCCCCTGTTTTTTCCTTTATGCTATCAGTAGATGGAGGAATGCCTTAGTCTTGCATTGCAAACCTTGAGAGGCCTCTGTCTCACTGTTAAGCAGACTGAATTGTTCACTTCCTTCGGGACATGCCTCAAATTTTAGTAAATAGTTGACCAAGTTAACTGTTTACATTTGGTGGATACATTTTCATTGAGTATATTTGCAGTAAACTCAGGAGAGATCCTTTATTAACATGGAGATGTGGAGAGATCAAGTGTGTTTCAAATTCATAAAGTAAGCTTAGCTTTTTATCCTATCATAAAACTTGAGCAAATGAAAAGTCTTTTAGGACACTGCCTAGAGCTTCGGTTAAAACATATCCTAGAGAGAGCAGTGAATGAAATACAGTAGAATCCAAAAGACAAAATCATCAGAAAAACAGAATTCATTCTCAGGTACAGACTGTCTTGTCCTTTCAGAGCTCCCTGCCCTATCACTCCGTAGAGGGCTCTCTGATTCTTATTTGGACTCTCTGTATTGCTGAATTGTTAATAAGAAAACAAAAATTCTCAACGTTGGTTAAAGAGCCAAATAACTTAAAAGAATAGTTGCCTATATCTCAGGAATGGGCTTATATGCAACCAGATGAAGTTTAAAATGGGTCTTGCACTTAAAAGGTCACAGTAGCATTCCTGCAAGAAATTTTACTCTAAGCAACTGAATTAAAACATTATGTAAAAAATTCTGTGGCAGATTTTGTCTTGGTACAAGTATGAAGAAATGAGCATCCTATCACTCGACTGAATTACTTTTTATTCAGTTCTTCAGCTGGGAGGAAACCAAATTATAAATTACTTGTACCATTTTGACATGTATAGCTTTATGACTCAAGTATAAATTCTTTGATGATTCAGCTAGATTTGAAAATCCTATCAGGGTGCTCTTCAGAAAACATAAGTCTTCATATTAAAACTGTCTCTTAAATTTTCATGGTTAGATAAAATGTTAGTAAGAGCATTGTAGAGATGTCAGTCCTTACTGGGTGATCAAAGGGAAAGAACAGGATACAAATTTCTGTTTGCATGACAGCAAAGGCCCAATTCATGATATTTCCTCGTGGAACATCTACTGTGTATTTCAGTAATCAGCATATCTGCAGTGTCATGGGGCAATAAAAGTACTTGAATTAGGCCAGAACTCTTTGAACATGGTCAAGAGATATTTTAAAAGACTCTGACAAATAGTATGAAAGATTTTCAGAATATTTCTTGCAACATATAAGACAATATTTCACTGTATGGTCTTATCTTACCTCATTGAAGGATAAAATAACAAAACCTTTGAAGAAACCCAGATAGTTATGAATAAAAGGCTTGCAATTTTGGAACTGAAAGGTAACATTCAAATTTCAAAGCATGGTATAGAAGTTTACACAAAAAGAGATGTCATGCTGGCTGTGAAGCTAAAATAAATATGGTTGGACCAGGATGAAAAGTTACACAGGTCAGTGAAGTGAATACTTGACTAATGAGTAGCTGAAATAACTTGTCTGACTGAGGCTGGAAATAGGACAGGTCTTAACTTCTGGAGAAATAAACTTATCAACAGTAATGACAAAAAAGCTGTGAAAGGAAGGCATAAAAAAGTGTTTAGTATTTCAGTTAGTTTTTCCATGAGCCATGGTGTCTGAGAAACAAAATAGTGTGGTGTGCGTTTTTCATTGCCAACAACACTTGAGTACTGAGCACTTAAGCATTTTCCTGTATCAGGAATCCCTGTGGGGCTTACTTGATGTCTTCACCATATGAATTCTCACCAAACCTATTCGCTCAGTGGTGCCATAGTTGCTCATCATATCAGGAGCTAGGCTTGAGATTGCCTTTCAAACTGGGACAGTTTCTAGTTCATGGAATTGATATGTAGCCTATGAGGAATCAGTTCGGGTGTAGTGAACATTTCAGCACTAATAGGAAAGTGAGAAAAGAGGAGCTGGATACAGTACCTTCTCTAGCTATCTTATAGTCAAGTGGCAGGAAATGAAACTCTCGGATGTTTATGGAATTTTACTGAATCACTAAATGGTCTCCTGCGATTAAGGATGCAGGCAAACATTCTTCCTGCTTTCAGGTAATGATTTATTTTGTTCTGGATATAGCAGGAGAACTCACGTGGGCAGTTACTCTCAGGCGAGAGTGTCCTTCAGCAGAGAGAAAAAACCTGAGTTTTTAGACTGCTCTAACCTGATTTGCAAGGACATGTCTGCCCAGGCATTCACTGAAGGCCCTTCAGTTATGTTTGTTATCTCCAAAGTATTTTGGAGCAGTTACAAATTGCCTCCTCTTCCTCTGCTTTGCTCTGCATGGTAGAGTTTCAGTGTTTTGAAGTGGCTTGTTTGTTTCAGGATTCACGGGAAAATCAATCCACAGAAACCCAGAAATCATTCTCTGTACTTGATATCAGTTTACCATCTGGGTAATCTCAGTTTCTCCTTGTGTTTTTCTTTTTGCTAAGCATATGCTTGCCCTTATTGTTTCTCTGCATAGAACAGAGAGGGCAAATATTCCCCCAAGTAACTGCAGATAATCTCTTCTGTAAACTGTTTGCACAGCTCTCTGGTCCAGCCCGAAGATAAACACATGCCAGAGGATCAGCATTTTATGAACTGTTCACAGACAACACAGTGTAGAGGGTTTAGCAAATGAGTAATCAGAAAATGACTCATTTCTAAGAGTGCTGTTGCATTACCAGGTAATTGTTATTCAGAGAGAATGGGTTTGTTTCTTTTTTTTTTTTTTTTKGTGTTTTTGGAGCAGGAAAAGGGAAACAATGTATTTTGTCCCTTTGTTGAAGGAGTTTGCTTTCCTTCTTCAGTAGTCCAGCTTTTAGGAAATTTATAGTGCTCTCATCTTTTATACAGCATCTTTCAGCCACTGGCTGATTTTGTCTACAGTTATGAAGTACCATCCAGAGGTGAAAGTTCTGGAGCTTTATGTCTCATACTGCTTTAAACATAACTGCATGTGCAAAATATGTGGTGTAGAAAATTCCCCACTTTTATTGTCTCACTTTCAAAACTGCATGGTGATCCATCACTGGGCAGCTTTGGTTGGAGCACTTCTATAAAGGTGCCATGGAAAAATTTTCCTCAGACATACTTTTTTGGCTATGCTTCCCCTTAGCTCACACAAAGTTGTTGAAACTGCTCAAGTAAATTAAATCAGTGCAGGCTGCCATTTGCCATGGGGTAGAACAGGGCTTGTGACAACTCGGGGAACTAAACAAATTAGCACTACTGGTTATATTTGATGATACATAATACAGATTGAAGAACAAGTGAGAAACACCCATGGAATGTCTTGGGGAAAAGTCTTCCTCTTATCTCCAAACACTCCAGACAAACCATTTGGCTCTCAATATTTCTTGGGATCATATGATCTTACCCAAGTCATCATACACCAGAAATAAAATACAATGAGAAACATGGTGAGGGTGGTGAGTGTAAATGCAGCAGACAGCAAGCAGTTTGTGAGTGCTACTGTTTTTCTAATCTGTTTTTTAATAAGAGAAGTGGTTTTAAGTCTGGCAAGAATTTGATTTTCTGCCCAAATGCATGCTGTCAGATGAAAAGAACATACTGTACGTTAGCTGCTAAATAGATTAACTTTCATTATTTGCAGTTGTTTTAAAGAGTAACAAATTCATTACTAGAGTAAGCAATCGATACAGAAATGCTTAATCCTAATAAATGTCTGAAAAGCTTGAAACCTGAAGATCTGGTTTATGAGTGTTGTTTTGCTGGCAGCTATGTTTTTCAGAAAAGTTTTGAGAATATTTGAGTGAGTGACTGTAAGCAGGGAAGTCATTACACTTTAAAATACAAATTTCAGAGAAATTTAGGAAAAAGTCTGGTGTATTTTTACTTTTTGCTCAGAGAAAATATTCAGTGATCAGATTTCCATCTTGCTTGCACTGAGGAATTTACAAGTATTTCCACTTATATCAGTGAAGATCCTAGACTAGACACAATTGGTAAAAAGGGACAAAGTTCTTTTGACATACATGAGATTGCTGGTCTCCATTAGCAGAGGTGTCAGCCCATTTTATTTCTTACCTTTGTGCTTTTTAGAATAAACAAAAAGAGGCATATTGTATTATATTCAGGAGATAAATTTGAGAGATAATTATGTCATAGTGTCTCCCCCTTTAGAAAGAGAATCTTTGTTTCATTGATATAGGGCGCAATCCTTCCATCCTGTTTGAGGAGTAGCTATTTGCGCTGTGAGAATTAGGCTGTACTAAAGCAATATATGAAAAAAAGTTGTCATGATTGAGTCACTTTTCAGTTAAGTTATTTTCTGTTATTTTCTGTTATTTATTTTCTGTTATTTTCTGTTTCTATGTTTCTTATAGTTTAGGTTTGGGGATTTTGGAGGTGGGCTCTTTTTCGGTCAGAAAATGGATAGCAGTTCTTTGGTAAATAAACAATTCCTCTTTGCTGTTTCTATAGTAACATAAGAATGCTTTAGAAATGAATGACCTCCTACAGGCAAAATAGTACAAATTCAAGTGACATTTTCTTACAATGAGGTTTTTAGCATATCACAGGGACTTTACGTAATGGTCAGACTGTGTAGTGTTGCTTCCGTCCTGACAGAAACAAGGACTCAGTGTCCTCAGGAGATTTAATGCTGCTTCATGCATTTTTAAAATTATACATTCCAAGATTTTTGAGTGTGACATTTGAAACTGACTTGATAATCTGTGGAAAATTATCTTAGTTTTATCTAGGAAATGAAATATATATCAGAAAAAAAATAAAAGAGGGGAAAGTTGAGTGAATAGTAAGAAGATATTTCTACACTGTTGAGAGCAGTGTTAACTGAATAACTTTTGGGAATGATAAAATATTAAAGGGACTGAATGTGAACATCTGTTGGCATTTTCCTGGATCAGCGACTTAGGAGTCCTCTGGCCAAAGTCCCTCTGTTTTGGGTCGGAACTCTCCTTGTTGACATCTTCTTGCCTTTCTGCAGAAGAGAAGAAACCTACTCTAATGGGGTCACACGAAAATCCCTCTGTGTACTAAATCTTTGGCTAACCCTTGCACCATGCCCACATCCCCTCTCTCCTTGCCTGAGGGCTGGTTCTCTAACCACTTTATGTCTTGGAGGTAGCGATATCAGCCAACCCAAGTGACTGCCTCCTCCCATGCTGAGGAGAGTTTGACCATTAGAGTAACACCTTGAAGTGATCTTGCTATCATGTCATCTGATGCATGTGCTTGGATCTTTGGCTGTGGCAACCTAGCCTGCTGACACAATGAGACACTCCTGACTTATGTGCATTGTAAACAACACAGGACTCAGGCCAGGACATTTTGGTATACGCCTCTGCAAGGGAAGGCTTATTTATTTAGTTGATTCTGACATTTTAGGATGCTGTCTTACATAAATCCTATGTTTAACTTAATTGAAACTTGGATCTGCACAAAATTTACCACTGCAGATTGATTTTGAAACCTGGTTTTAAAAAACACATACAGAAAGTTGTTTAAACTTTGGGCCCAAACTGCCTGTAAAAATCCCACTGAGATCAGCTGGAGTTGTGTAAATGTTTCAGAGGGGAAAGGCAGTTTGAATAAGGACATTTGATTTTTATGGATGTCAACATTTTAATTTTAGCTGATTCAGTCTTGTGTTCAATAAACAATGATTGCTGGAGAGCTATGGGAACTAAGCCAAGTGGACGGAGGGAAACTGCTTTAATATCATATTGTGTCTCTGGCACACTACTGTGGAAAAACTTAATATGGAAACTGGACATTGCAGAAGTCCAGAACTGGGTATAAAAGCACCTGACCAAAAGTTACCAACTGAATTTTTGAGTGTGTCTGCTCTAAGCGATGGTAAAGATGTACAGGGGACTGTAGGCAGTGAAAAGTACTCTGAGCTAAGAACTGCCAAAGTGAATATGACAGCCTGAAGCTGATGACTGGCTTGCTCTCCCAAGCAGGGGTTTGACCTGTCCATGCAAGCACTTTATTTTACTGTGTATGTACTCACCATGGCTTACAGCTGTGCTTACACCAGCTGGTTTGGTGCTCCAGAGTATCATAGGACCTCATGACCGTTAGGGAATAATTTTCAAAAACCAACCCCTTCCTTGTTGATGTCTTGGGGGCTCTATGAAGTGATGAACATACATTAGCTTCCATTTCCAGTCAAGATAAAGCAGGAGTCTTTTGAGAGCCGCTTGTGAGCCAGCCAGCCAGCCAGCCAGCATTTTCTTTTTTACAATGTGCATTGTCTTTCCATGCTCCTTATCCATCCTGTTTAAACAAGCAGGCAAGAAGCGAGTGTACAACAAGCATTTCTGAACACATGGACCAAAGAACAAAATGACTGTTCAGGTGTTGCAGTTGTAGATTTTTGTGTATATGTGAAATGTAAGCAAGTTACCCAGGTATTTTGTTTTAATCCAAGGGAAGAATATTTCATAGGTCTAATTGTATGTTTGCTAAAGACCACATTATACCAGTGTTATTGTAGAACATAAACGTGTTTTTTGACTCTGAGTGTAGCAGCTTTGATAACATTTCATGGAATCCCAATAGTTTAAGATTTAGAGTTGGACTGCATCTTAAACATAAATGTTCCCCTAATAATAAATACCCCCCCCACACTTSTGGGAGATCATGTGAAACAGAAAAAAGCTGTGAGTGAACTTCCACCTCACACGTGAGGTGCAAATCAAGTTAGTGTGTTATGTTAAAGAAATGTTCTCAGTTGCAGTGTAACATATAAAAAGTCTAATTTCCCTTAGTAGGTAAGTTGTCTTGTCAGCAGTTTCCAACTATTTGAAGTAAAAATTTTCCATTTAGTTCTAGTGGTTTGGTAGGAATCCCAGTTTCTTTTTCCTCTTTTACCTTGCCTTATAAAAAAGACATTTAGTTCCAAAGAATATTTCTTTCAGAACCAACATATTACAGTAACTGCAGTTCATTATGGTCCATTCCAAACAAATTATTTTCCTCTGTTATTTAATGACCTCAGTAATGACTTAATCAATAAGGTTTTTAAATAAGAAGTTATTTTTGCAGTATTTCCAACATATATCATTAGCTGTAGTATCCAAGAGTAGACTTGCAAAAAATTGTGCTGTGGTAGCAGATACTTTAATACTGAAATCATGTTGTGGCAGAGCCGTGTTTTAAAGTAGCCAAAATAAAGTGACTTGTATATTTATATTACATTAAAATATGGAAAGAGAGGTTTTTATTGTGAGACATCTGTGCATTCTATCAAGTTAGGTTTTCCATATTTTTTCCATTTGGATTGCCTTAATTTTTTTTTTTATTGTATAAAAAAGCCAAGATTTGAGAGTAGGAGCTTAAGAGCAGACAGAAAAATTGGTGTAATTTACTTTTGAAGGCAAATCTTTTTTTCAGGCTTCCAGGAAAATTGTTATTTAGMGTTTATATTCTGCCCTGGCTTTCATTTAATGCAGTCACTGAATTTGGTGAGACTTAAGGAAGCATGAGCTGAATCAAGCCTTTTCACTTAAACTTTCTCGCTATATGCAATCACTGTTGTGAAATGATAAGTGAACTTTACCAAAACCTCCATATCTTAACCTTTTTTTGAAGACAAGATGCCATAAATTGTGGTGGTTTATATTGTGAGGCTAAAAATTGGTTTGAAGAGTACAGTTGTAAGAACTGATGCAGAGTTAGGATGGAAAAAGAACCGTCTACAGAAAAACAAGACAGAATGTCCCTAAGACTGTGAATTAAAATGAGAAACCCCCTACAATACAGAGAAGTTTACTTACATGCTCCATTAGCTAAATTTGAGAGTCATCTGCATGATTGTTGTGGTACCCTCTGATTCTGTATTCTATATAGCTGATGAATCTATATATATTCTGAATTCTATATAGCTGATAGGTTGACATTAATTTCTATTCTTCATTAGGCCAAGTGGGATTAGTTGGCTCACTTTTAATGAAGTTGCTCTGGCAATGAGATGTTTCTAAAACAAAACTTTCTACAGGTAGTCTTGTTTGCTCCAGTGGGATTGTGTTTGGAAATATTGCAGATTATAATGGAAGTAAAAGACAAATGAATATGAAAAGTGAAAATGCGGTATGTGACTTTGAGCAACTTATTGCTCAGCCTGAAACTGCTTCAGGCTTCTGAATGTAGTGAGGTGTGTTCTTGCAATGAGACTAAGTAGTGGAAATCGGATAAGAATTTAATTTCTTTGTGTTCAAAGAATTTTGATTCTGGTCCTGTGGCTGCTATGGATTAGTATAGAGATATATTTTTATCAGTGGGGGTAAAACTTAAGTGTGATGTCATGAGACCACCTCAAGTGTTTAAGTCTTCTTGCTAAGCAACAGTCTCTCATGAATGTCCTGTACAGTGAGAAATGCCACAGAGAATTCACACCAAAGAATTGAGTGCTTCTTTGTCTATGCGGATCTGGTTTCATAGAGCCCTTTTGCAGATTTTGCTACAGCGAGGCCATTGCACTAAACCCACGAGCCAGTGCTCCTTTCCTGCCATCAAACACAAGCCATTGCAAGAGGAAAATTGAACATATGTTATAAATGTGCATTAAACCTTAAACAGAGGCACTCCTTTCACTGCATCACTTTAAACCAATGAGCTTCAATTTTAAGCAGTGGAATWACTCTGGTGTGTTAGGTGAGACTCATGTATCCGGCTGACAACTGGATTTCATAGACTAATGAGCTGCTTCCTTTGTTCCAAGCTGGCTGAAACAAACTACAAGGAGGAAAGAGGTACAGGTCTTATGAGTGGAAAGATGGAGAGTGTTTTCTACAGTAAGCGTGGCATGACATAAACACACTGCAAATTAGTTGTGAACACAAAATGAAACAGCTGATAGGTCTGGTAAGTGGGACTCTGGAAGATACTAGTACTAATAAATAAGAAGATAAAGTTGTCAGAGAAAGGACTCTGACTCATTAGAGGGCTGGGCAATTATCAACCGTATGAAGTTCAATAAGGGAGTGTGCCGCATTCTGCACCTGGGAACGGGCAGCCCTGGATGTAGGTACAGATTGGGGAATGAGATGCTGGAAAGCAGTGCCATGGAAAGGGACCTGGTCGATGAAAAGTTGAATATGAGAGGGCAGACAGGGGCATACTGATCTCTTCTCTGTGGTGACCAGTGACAGGACCCAAGAGAATGGCCTGAAGTTGTGTCAGTGGAGGTTTAGGTTGGATATTAGAAAAAAGTTCTTCACCCAGAGCGTGATTGGGCACTGGAACAGACTGCCCAGGGAAGTGGTCACAGCACCAACCCTGACAGACTTCAAGAAGCATTTGGACAATGCTCTCAGGCACATGGTGAGACTCTTGGGGGTGGTGCTGTGCAGGGCTGAGAGCTGGACTTGGTGATCCTTGTAGGTCCCTTCCAACTCAGCAGATTCTGTGATTCTGTGAAAAGTCTCCATACTGAACCCTAGGAAAAAAGTTACACACATGAGGACGAAGATGAATGAATGAAATAAATTTTTTTTTTGAGTTAAAACTTACCTAAGTGAGCTGCACTACATTTAAGCACTGGCTTCATTCCAAGTCTTTGAATACTGCCATTTTTATTTTGCATATTCTAAAGCATGACTACTAAGTATCTTGCATGGTAAGGGATATGATCATTCATATTCTAAAGCTAGCTTTAAGCATTTTGTTGAAATATTCATCMATTTTCTCTTGGAACTACAATTATATGTTATTGAAAATAACATTGATGGGAAAAGTTTGGTTTAGCCCTTAAGATCATTTGACTTTTACATTTGTACTTTGCTAACTTTTGTTATTTGTATTTAAGAGACCATTTGCTGTTTTCTTGCAGAACGCGGTTCACCACGTAATTTGATTACCACAGACATAACTGACACTACAGTTGGATTATCATGGACACCAGCTCCAGGAACAGTTAACCATTATAGGATAGTATGGAAATCACTTTACGATGATACAATGGGAGAGAAGAGAGTCCCTGGAAATACAGTGGATGCTGTGATAGAAGGCTTGGAGCCAGAGACTAAATACAGGGTTTCAGTATATGCAGCCTACAGCAGTGGAGAAGGAGACCCAGTAGAAGGAGAGGCTTTCACTGATGGTAAGCATAGTACATTACCATCATTTGTAACGTTCTGTGCTTGATGAAATTATAACTTTTTAAAGAAAATGGACTTTATGTTTCTTCATTTTTTTTTGTTTTTTTTTTTTTTTTTCATGAAAAGTTTCCCGAAACCAAAATGCCACCTCAACTCAGTCAAGTATGGCATTTCGTTGGACCATTAAAAACACCACAAAATCTCTTCTATGTCATATAGCTTTGGATTTAGCAGGAATTACTTCCAAGTTAAGATATGATTTTGTCTGCATATTACTCTGAAGTCAGCCTTTCACAGGCTTGGTGTGGCTGCTGAAAATCAGGTGGAGGAAATCTTATGGGTAGTGTAAGGAGGAAAGGTGGGGTAAATTCCCAGAGAATCAATGACTTTCCTTTCCAAGCTCTTACCCTTCCAATATTCACAGTCCTCAAACTGAGGCTTCCTGGGTGATTTTGATGTTTGTTGTTTACCTTTCTGGGGCCCTTCTTCTTTTTCTGATTTGACAAACATTATGTAGTATTTGTCAAAGCAGGCTCAAGCCTCTCCTGCAGTGTAGGCAAAGTGAAAAACCACAGAAACCAGGGATGGCTTGCTTTATAGCAAGAACTGGCAAGTAAAGGAGCCAGAATGAATGAAGGGATGCCTTGGATCAGGCTTGATGTTTCTGTTGTTTGCCTAAAGAGGCCATGTGAAGACAAAGCCTGAGGGAGAGCTCTGGGGAAGCATCATGTGTGTTTACATGTTCTTGTGCTGTTTCCTAAGCATCTGTTTTGACTACTGGTGGAGACAGGCTGCTGAACTGCATTGACCTTTGTCCTTGACCCAGTGTAGTTGTTCTTAAGGTTTTGCAAGAGTAGTGATTGCTGCTGTTAGGAAGAGCTGACTCCCCAGAGTCAAAGCAGACTGCTGTCCCACAGCTTCATTCTTTGTTCAAGCACAGCAGCATTAGCTGTTCTGGCTTTTTCATGTTAAGTAGGAAGCCTAGCTATATAATTTGTGCTGACTCTCTTGTGTGTTGACTGAGGGAACTTGCTAACAGGCCTATCAATAGCCCCAGACCTGAGACTAATATTGCCTCTTTCTGGTACACACACAATTAGGAATTATCAGTTCCTAGGAGCTACAAAGCCTGTCTCACTGTGTGATGAAATACTGACTGATTCCACCATGCCGAGAAGGTTCAGCTTTGCCAAAACCTAGATGGCTTATTTTGGCTGACAGCCAGTATTGCATACCTGTCAGTTCACTTGGGATTATTTATACCATTTGTACAGTCTGGAAAATATCTCTTAAAAGCTGAATGCTGCAATTTGTCGAGAAAATGCTTTATTAGTTCATGGGCTTATTTCAGCACATATGCTATGTTGTGAATAGTGATGAGTGATTTTCCAAGCATTTGGAAAGTCACTCACCTCTATTTGCAGGATAGTTTGTATGGGGTTCAACAGCCAGCAGTTTAGGTATTTGCCAGTACCTTCTCAGACCTGTAAAGTCAAACTTGGAATATCTGAACTCTATAGGACCTTGTGTTCATGAAATAACAATGACTTTATAATTTATCACTTTCATTTGAGAGTGCTGAATCCATTATTTAATGGATTACTGAAAAGTGTGAGTAAATAAAACTCCCAATTATGCTGTGTCATCATATGATTTATACTTCCCTCCTTTTTGTTTCAGTAGTGAAAAGCACACTTCTGTCTGTTTAGTCCATTACAATTAAAAAATAATTAGCAATGGCCTGTGAGAGTCTCTTGTGTCTTCCCCACAATCAAATACTGCAATTTTAAAGTGTGCAATTTTATTTTTTAATACAATAGAAATAATTCTGTAGGCATGCATTTGAATATATCTGTTTATGATAAAGTAAAAATTTGTCCATATTTTTACACTGAAAAGTGTCACCAGGACAGGTGACAGTAGACAACGAGACAGAAAATACAATGAGAGTTACATGGCAGCCTTCACCTGGGAAAGTCTTGTCTTATCGTGTGTACTACCGACCACGCAGCGGAGGAAGGCAGATGTTTGGAAGAGTAAATGCTCCTGCTACAAGCATAGTGTTAAAGCGACTTAAGCCCCGGACTACATATGACCTAACTGTTGTTCCATTTTATGATTTTGGACAAGGAAAATCAAGAAAGGCAGAAGGAACAACAGGTATGTACCACAAGCTTTACAGGATTTCATAATGCAAGTTTTGTGCTTAAAATTAGTAATCATGATACATAGAAAGTATGATGGAGTTTGCCAAAGTCATGAATTGACAGGCAAATTGAAAAAAATTGAGGTTGAGAAGAGAGTTTGATTTGTTGGAGACTTCACTGTCGCATAGCCTGAGCACAGCTTTTTGCTGTTGATATTAAAGGGTGTAAATATGGTGTAAAATCTGTATGAAAAGACTAGGCTGGGTTTGAAATACTGTCAGCAGAAGTTCAAACCAGGTGTTTTGTGAGGAAGACAGACTATTTAATCAAGTGTTGTCAGCTGTTTCATAATTTGCTTTTTTGGTTGTGGGTATTGATTAAATAGCTACCCAGTGTCCTGTTATTTAGGTTTGTCTTCTCTGGTCACCATATTCTCTGCAGAAAGACTGAGGTAATAAAAAGGGGGAGTAGATGATTTTGAAGATTCATCCATGGAAGTCTGACTTCATGGTCTCTTGGACAAGCTGTCTTCTGTCTCAGAAACTGAAACTCTGAAACATTTATTAAGTCTTAGTGAGGGCATTTTTGTGGTAAAAGCAAAACTCATTTTCTACTCTGCCTTTAGTATGAATCTGTTCTGGTCTTATCTTTTCTAAGGAAATGTTCTCTAGATGTTCAGATCAACCAGATTTAGTGTCAGTTTTCTGCTTCAAGAGATGGAAAGCCATTACCAAAACAGAATTTTTTTCAAGATGTTTCTGCCTATGTGACACTAGTGCCATTCACTGTGGTACGCTGTAAATAGCTAATGCCATTCTCTGTTCTCTGAATATATGTTATATTGAATAATGACAGAAAGTAAGATAAAGATGTCTTAACAGTGGAGATATCAGCACCTCAGTTACTGAAGGAAGATTTCTTCTTAACTTAAAATGTGATTGATATAAAGGAGTAATGAAAACTTGATCAGCTCTTGAACAATACAGCTCTTGAAAATACAAATTTTTAATGTTGAGAATTATAAAGAGATAAATTTTAAATAATCCAACTGCTTTTGATTTTTGAACTCTTCCTCTTGATACGGATATGCCTCTGTGCTTTCAGTCTAAATAACTGTGGTGGTAAACACTCTTTGGAAGCAAGCAGGGCCTGAGTAATTGTGTTAATTGAAGTTGTCGTGATAATTCAGGGACTATCATGTGAGATGAGAGAGAGGCTGTATTTTTCCTTGTGAGTGGGAGTGTATCATTTCTCAGCAGAATTCGCAATCCGAGGACATTTATGATCTTTCAGCTATAGTTAGACGATTACATAGGCACAGGGACAAGGCAATTTTTTTCTTTTTTTCCTTTGTCTTTCATGCCAAAGCTATAGTGGTGACTTTCTGTTTACTCTAATTCCCATTTTTTTGCAACTTTGCAATTACATTGCTGCTGTATTTTCCTTGACTGCACTTTATAGTTGCACAAAAGCAAAAGTTGCACAAAATGCAAAAGCTAACAGCAGCTTGTTAACCACTCTGTGTGTGAATACTGACTAGCTGTTAGTCTTCTGAGGAAGTTGCTCTTGACCTAAAAACCTCAAGCTGTTTGGCTGGCACTTCTCTGAAGAATTTTTTTTTGACACACTGCCACATCTGTGGTTGGTGAAGTTGCGTGAGCTGCCAGGCTATTTATCGCTCAGTTCATTGACTGCGGAGGGAGCCTCGACAATAAACTTAGCCCATGTACCTGTTGGTTAGATAGCTAAAATTAAGTGCCAGGAATCTCACCTTTCATTGCTTAATAATTGTCTTTGTGTCTAAGGAAAGGAACAAAGAGCTTAGGACTGTCACTAATACTGGATTTTCATATATATTTTTGCATAAAGGCATACTTGTTGTTGATTTTTTTCCATGTGCAGACCTGATCTAAACCCTTTTGTTTCACACCCTTTCAGCTTCTCCCTTTAAGCCACCTCGAAATCTGAGAACTTCTGATTCAACTATGTCAAGTTTCCGAGTAACCTGGGAGCCAGCCCCGGGGAGAGTGAAGGGGTACAAAGTAACTTTCCACCCTACTGAAGATGATGAGAGTCTGGGAGAATTAATAGTGGGGCCATACGACAGCACAGTGGTATTGGAGGAGCTTAGGTATGGATAATCACTCATGTTGTTTTATGGTTTTGGTTTTTTTTTTTTCCCTTTAAATAACTTTAGCTTAGGATTTTATTTAATCATGATCTGGTATTGAAATGTCTGACAAAATCTACTGTAAGCAAGAAAGTAGTTTTGTCAATAAGCTATGAAGATCTTGTTATGCAGTCTCTGGAAGGTACCTGGCAGGTCTCTTTCTGAGGCTGTCCATTTACATMATCTGTGGTGTTCTCACAGGAACTGAAGGAGGCAAAGATATGGGTGGGAGCTGTATTCTATATTTCACATATCAGAAAGAAAATAGAATACTGGAGGATATTTGGGATTTCTAAAGTTTCCTCTCAAAAGTTTCTTGCCTCATGTTTCTCAAAAAAAGATTAGTTTAGTTCTTGGTTCATTTTCTCAGAGGCTTGGATTTTTAAAGCAGGCTTCAGACCATGTCAAAATCTGTTACACAAGTATACTAAATAAAATCAAAATAAGATGATTAAGTGAAATGGTTTGGGTGGAAAAGGACCTTATATATCATCTAGTTCCAACCACCAGCCATGGCTAGGGACACCTTCCACTAGATCAGGTTGCTCAAAGCTCCATCCAACCTGGCCTTGAAGATGTCCAGGGATGAGATATCCACAACTTCTCCGGGCAACCAGTTCCAGTGCCTCACCACTCTCACAGTAAAGAGCTTCTTCCTAATATCTAATTCTCAGTTTAAAGCTAACACTCTTCATTCTATCACTACATGTCCTTGCAAAATATCCCTCTCCAGCTTTCTTGTAGGCCCCTTTAGGTACTGGAAGGCTGTTACAAGGTCTCCCCAGACCCTTCTGTTCTCCACAGGCTGAACAACCCCAACTGTCAGCCTGCCTTTACAGGATGGGTGCTCCATCCCTCTGATCATCTTTGTGGTTTTCCTCTGGACTCATTGCAACAGGTCCAAGCCCTTCTAATATTGGTGGCTCCAGAGCTGGATGGAGCACTTCAGGTGGGGTCTCACATGAGAAGAATAGAGGGTGAGAATCACCTCCCTTGACCTGCTGGTCACTTCTTGTGATGCAGCCCAGGATACAGTTGGCTTTTGGGGCTCCAGGAGCATATTGTCGGGTTTTCCACCCACCTGGTTTTCCAAGTCCCTTTCCTCAGGGCTGCTCTCGATTCACTCATCACCCAGCCTCTATTTGTGCTTGCGATTTCCCACGTACAGGACCTTGCACTTGGCCTTGTTGAACTTCATGAGGTTCACACAGTCCACCTCTCAAGCCTTCAAGGTCTTTCTGGATAGCATCCTTTTCCTCCAGCTTGTTGGCCACACCACACAGCACACTTGCTGGGGGTGCACTTGATTGCACTGTCCCTGCCACCAACAAGTATGTTAAACAGCACTATTCCCAATACCCACTCCTAAGGAATGTCACTTATCGCTGATCTCTGCTTGGACGTGGAGCTATTATTCACAACTCCATGACTGCAATGCCCATGACCACCCAGCCCATTCCTCATCCACCAAGCACTCTAGTTGGCAAATCCATGTCTCTCTGGTTTAGAGACAGGGCTGTTGTGCAGGACAGTGTAAAATGCTTTGCACAAATCCAGGTAGATGATGTCAGTTGCTCTTCCCTTATCCACCAAAGCTGTAACCCTGTCATGGAAGAACACCAAATTTATGAGGCATGACAAATCACCAGTCACCTCTTTATTTTCCATGTGCCTTAGCATAGTTTCCGGGAGAAGCTGCTCCTTGATCTTGCCAAGCACCGAGGTGAAACTGACCTCTGTAGTCTGTAGTTCTCCACATCTTCCTTATTTCCCTTTTTAAAAATGGGGGTTATATTTCCTCCTTTCCAGTCAGTGGGAACTTCACTGAACAGCCATGACTTCTCAAATATGATGGCTAGTGGCTTAGCAACTTCATCTACCAGTTCCCTCACACCCATGGATGCATCTCATCAGATTCCATGGACTTGTGCAGTTTCAGATTCCTAACATGGTCTCAAACTTGATCTTCTGCAGTGGCTGGTTCTTCATTCTCCCAGTCCCTGCCTTTCCCTTCTGCAACTTCCCAGCAGTGTGGCTGCAGCATTTTTTGGTGAAGACTGAGGCAAAAAAGTAATTCAGTACCTCAGCATTCTCCATATCCTGGGTAAACGGGTCTCCTGTTTTCTTCTGGAGAGGGYCCCTGTTTTCCCTTGTCTTCCTTTTACCACTGATCTACCATAGAAACTTTTCTTGTTGGCCTTGATGTCCCTGGCCCGATTTAATTCTATCAGGGCTTTAGCTTTCCTAACCTCATCTCTGTCTGCCTGGACAACTTCTCTGTAGTCTTCCCAGAATTAAATAACTTGAATGAGGAAGGCTATAAATTTAAATATAGACTGTAAAGTAAAATCAGCTTTTAAATTGTTCAAACTTCAATGTCTTGTGGAAGAGCTAGTATCTGGGCTTCATTTTTTAGCACCTTCTTTTCCATGAGGTATTTTTTTTCTGTGAGAATTTAATAAGTGAAGTGTTTAGCATTTAACTTTAGTTAAACTGCACTTGTTTAACTATTGCAGGGCAGGAACTACCTATAAGGTAAATGTTTTTGGGATGTTTGAAGGAGGAGAGAGCAACCCCCTGGTTGGACAAGAGATGACCACCCTTTCAGATACTACTTCGGAGCCATTTTTGTCTAGAGGTAAACATGACTCAATTGAAGAAAAGGCAGTCTTGAATTTTGGATAAAAAATAAGACCAAAAGTTTACTACATTTCCTAATTCTTTTTCTAATGCACATACATATTTTTTTACAGGATTCAGTATAGTCCCTACCCTGATGACATTAACCCTCATCTGAAATGACCAAAAAACATGCCCCAGTTCACAATTCTAGTCCTCTGCACCCTTTAGATGGTATTACAAAGATGATAATGCAGGCAACCTATGTTTTGCTCATTATTCAAAGCCATCTGCATTGCATTTTCAAGCCATCCACATCTGTGGTAAATCACATAAGGTCAAATTCTTGAGTAGAGATCATGGCTCATCTACAGGGGTGTTCACAGGAGTAGAGCAAAGAATTTTAAGCAGATTGTTAGCCCTTTCCTTGTCCTTTTATGGTGACTTTTCCTTTTAAGACTAAGATGATATAATGAACAAAGATCAGATAGTTGGGAATGTCCTAGTGTTACTGTATATTATTTAAGTTTATATTCAAGATGCCCAATTTTTAGTCTTTTGGTTTTTTACTATAGAAGGATGAGACTTTTTCAGAAAGGCAATTGCGGAGTGCTCTCTCTTTGGGAGTTTCTCACTGTGTAGCTAAACCTTTCTTTCAAGGTTTCTGTGAATGTTACGATATTAGCTCCATTTGGTGTGCTTAATGGGCCTCTGCATGCTAATAGTTGTGCTCACCATACTCTCAATTAATACCAGCTGAAGAAAGTTTCGRGGCTCAATCCTCCTTTATGGAAAGCATAAAAAAGATATTTGCTTTTGAATAGCCAAGTATACATGAATAAGTAACGACTTTTCCCCTCTGCCATTTCAATGCTTGCATGACCATCAGAGAGAAATTGGTGAGGAGAAAGAACCTAACCGCAAAGTCCTTTCAGAGTTAAATAAAGGAAAAAAAACGTTTTTGACAGCTGACTGTATTTTTTTTGCTTAGCCCACACTGGGCTGTGTAAAAAATACTCATCTTGTATAACTTCGTTGAAACATTTTTAGAAACTTTTTAATTAGTTGGTATCCCACTCTGTCTAATACTAGAGGGTAAAACTGAAAAAAACTATAAAACAGGCCATCAGTGACATTAGACTAAAGCCTTAATAAGTCTGGCAGAAAAAGAATTGCACCAACAGTGATTTGTTATTTTTCATTATAGCAGCTCTCGTTTCTGTCTTCAGTATTATATTCTTTGAGCTAATTAGTTTTACTAATGCATGGATTTGAGTAATGGTTAATGTGAAAAATGAATTTATATCTTGCACTGTAAATGTAATAATAAATTATTTATTAATGGGGGGAAAAAATCGCCCTAGATCTGGCACCTTTGCTAGAATTTTCCGTGTCGGGAACTGTAGTAGTTGGAAGAAATATAAAAGTCAAAGTCATTTAACTTCTATATTGTACATGAAGCAAACTTTAACTTCCATATTAAAGTTATGCATGCAATTTTTTTGACTGACATGGTTTTACTTAAACCCTACTCCCAACTGATTTTATTGTCCTGACTAAAGACTAGATCTATATTTTCTATGCAGAAGAGGATCATGCTTTTAACCCCCAGGTACATGGAATAGTTATATTCATGAGTCTACAGTGTTGGATCAATTCTGTGGAACATATATGAAATCACAATATCTTTCAACTGTGATGAGTGTGGCTGATTTTTCTCAATGGGATTTCTTCCATATAAAGACCAGAAGCTCTGATGGCAGGAAGCCAGAAAATTTGCAGCTGGTAACAAAATCTACAGGAAAAGAGAGAGAAAGGATTTTGGTTTATTTTTTTGCAAATGGCTGTGGATAAAATTATTGTGTCTTTCTGTTTTGTATAAATGTTTTGTGATTTTCCTTGTGATGAAAACAATATGATGCATATTTTATTCTGTAATTTGTAAACTGAAGATATCTGAAATAACTTCCTACCTTTTTAGAACATTGCAGCTTTATATAAATGTTTCTTCTTGTTCCCTCTGTATCTCTTGACTTGTGTTTATGTTTGTATGTTTTCTCTGGATTGTTCTCTTTCTTTCCTGTATATGCAAACTTCTATACCACATGTATTGCTATATCTTTTTCCCCTGAAAATGGAGAAATGCTGTTTATTTGAAATTGATTGTAATATATGTTAATCCCACTATTACATGGTTGAAAATTAATCAGTAAGTTAGCTATACATAACACACTGAAATACCATAAAATTGTATAATCTGATAATTGTCACTGCCCTATCAGTGGTTAGTTTAGTAGTCTTGTACAAAACTTATGAAATCAAGTTATCAACCATCTTTAAAGACCAAAACAGATAATGACATGACAATAGAGAACACTGGCCTTGACATTTGCGAAGGCTTATTTATAAAAGGAGACATACATGAAGAAATTTATACAGCTTTTGCCATGGAACCACTGACTAGTGTGAATAATGCTCTCAAATAGGTCATACTTGACGGAGTGCCAATGAATAGAGCTATTTTGGAAGCTAACTCATGACATATGTCATCTAAAAGGATGGGGAAAGAAAGCCATCATGTTAAGGCTATATTTTTCTGGTTGACATGACAGGTTTAGAATGTAGAACCAGAGCAGAAGCTGATATCGTGCTGCTGGTGGATGGCTCATGGAGTATTGGGCGGCCGAATTTTAAAACCATCAGGAACTTCATTGCCCGTATTGTTGAAGTTTTTGATATTGGTCCTGACAAAGTACAGATTGGTAAGTTCTCATATGTTGGAGGGAAAATGAAGAATAACTGCTACAGAAACATATAATAACTGAGTAAATGATGGCTTTTTTCCAGGTCTTGCACAGTATAGTGGCGATCCCAGAACAGAATGGAATCTCAATGCTTACCGAACCAAACAGTCTTTGTTAGAGGCTGTAGCCAACTTACCATACAAAGGAGGCAATACTCTAACAGGTATGTCCCAGTGCCAGGATTTTACTTAAGCTCCAGTGAAAATTATTCTAGTAGCTGACCCCAATATTGTTCAGTGAACTCGAAGGTGATGAAAGGGACTTAACAGTTCAATTCAGCATGGTTGGAAGAGACCAGGTGTAGCATAGGCTTATGAACCCAGGTGAAATGTCATAGAAGAGAGTTTGGGTAATGAAGAGCTTGTGTTGCTGTTGAGCACATGAGAAGAAGAAAAGTCAGTTCCATATCGGAGTTGTCATGAAGACAACCAGGAACCAAAACGAAGGCTGGTGGAAATCAGATAGGAGGGTGATGCATAACAGCTAAGAGAAGGCTGAATAGTATCAGCTGCTGCTAAGTCCAGATGATGGCCTGCAACTAGATTCAAAATACTTCTAGAAGGAAGTAAATTGTGGAACTCCGTTGTCAGAGTGAAGTCACTAGGATCAAATAATCTCTTTCACCATGACTACTATATGGAAATAGTTTACAGTGATGCTTGTACTTTCTTTGTACTTTCTTTCATGCTAGGAATGGCATTGGATTTCATCTTAAAAAACAACTTCAGACCAGATGCTGGCTTAAGGCCCAGAGCTCGCAAAATTGGTGTTCTCATCACTGATGGCAAATCACAAGATGATGTAGTCAGCCCTTCTAGAAAACTGAGAGATGAGGGAGTGGAACTGTATGCAATAGGTAAGTATTATATGAAGAGATGGCCTGCAGCAACCCCCTCCTCAGAGAGAAGTGCCCACATACATAAGTACATAAAAGGGTACTCAAAGAATGTGTTTAGGGACTTAAGTTCATGGTATTGTGCCTCATGGCCATAATTTCTAACAGCTTTTGCTTTCTTCTTCTCTGTAAGGTATTAAAAATGCAGATGAAAATGAACTGAGGCAGATTGCAACGGATCCAGATGACATCCATGCTTACAATGTTGCAGATTTCTCCTTCCTGGCTAATATTGTTGATGATGTAACCACGAATCTGTGTAACAGTGTGAAAGGTCCAGGTACATCCCATTTTCAGTCTATTTCTTCCTTTTTCCATTTACGTGCTTGCACTGCTAATTCCTTTTTATTACTTATTGGGAATACTGTGTAGCCCTGGGCTGTTTTTTCAGCTGCTGGAGTGAGGAAGTTGTGCAGACCACCTGGACTACCCTGCGAGGGTTCTTCCTTTCCTTTCAACAATGACTGTGTTATAACTAACACAGCATGACATTGCTGGATGTGCATTCTTCTTTTCCCCAGAATCATGAAGTATATTTCTCAGTGTGTCAGCTCTTTGTTCATTGTGGCAGGTTCTTTAAAGATACCCATCTAATAAGGAAAATTTTAGCAGCCCTGCTCTTTTTCAAGTATTAATGTCTGACAGCCCTAAAGCAAAGCTGAGCATGGAAAAACAGTAATGTTAGCTGATGGTTCTTCAGTGAAACACTAGTGCTGAAGGTGGAATAGAAATTACAGGGAACTTGTGTAGTCTTGGGGGTGTGATGGTGAGCTATCTCTTCATGCAATTGTTTTAAGAATTCCTGAGGAAAAAGAAACATAAGTAACTACATAAAGTGGGGTTTTTTTCTGTCTGATAAGATAAATTAATATCTTTTAAATTTACTTCCTCTTGCAGGTGATTTGCCACCTCCTTCAAATCTAGTTATTTCGGAAGTGACACCTCGTTCGTTCAGACTGAGATGGAGTCCACCTCCAGAGAGTGTTGATAGGTACAGAGTTGAATATTACCCTACTTCTGGAGGTAGCCCTAAACAGGTTAGTATTGTATATTCATCTTTGACATTTTCCATAATAACCTTGGACCTCCACATTGTGGTAATATCATTCTGAATTTGTGCTGTGCATGATATGACAATAAATGAAAAAGGCTCCCAAGGTCAAGAATATCATGCCTTGGTAAATGATACACAAAATTTAAAAAAAATAGGAATATATATGTGACTTTAGTTGTTTTAATATCATGAATCCAGAAGTAATACATATTTCATATAAACATTTGACTTCTATTTCTAGTGATTCCTTTCTTTTCATATATTGGTTGAAATACATCTGTAGCACAAGACCGTACTCATGGGTAGGCTCACTGTCCTTTTCATGCATTTTCTTGTTAATAGAAAAAAAGACAGTGGGGGATACAGGTTCTAAGATAGTGCTTAGATTAATGCTATATGACTCCAAACTGTTTATTGCCCGGGATCAAACTTATCTTGTGGTTATTACTTCTCTACACAGAGAGTAAGCGTGTGGATACCCTTGGTTCTAGACAATCTGAATGGCTCATCGCTCTCTTTAACCAAACAGAATAGTATTTAGGAGAATGAAATATTTAGAAAAAATAAGTTAGATGCCTCTGTGTAGCTAACTCTGAACTTCCCATCTCTGAATGTGGCTTTTAAATCTTAATTCAGATTTGGCTCATGGAGAGTTTAATCTTAGTAAATCAAGACCTCAGGATCTGGCCTTTGATTGAAGTTTGAGCTGTCATTCCAGTGCACACTGACTTTACAACTTGAATACTTCTGGCATTTCTGTTCTGAAAGGTGTTGCTAATGCCATGTGCTGTAACCATCTAGATTATCCTGGGTTTTGAAATTTTTTCTGAAGTGGTAATGTATATTCTTGGCCCTTTCTTTATGTTGTTTAGTAATATAGAAGTGTAAACTATCTGTGAAAGCAGGATGCACTGTCAGTGATGCTAAATATATCCAGCTCAATTTGAAACAAGTGTCTGTCTGAGATTTCCCTACAGCTTGCTTTGCAAAAATAATGCTATATTGTCAGACAAAATTCATGCAAGATTAAGACCACACTTTATTTATCTTACCGTTAATTTCTGCAGTTTCACGAGGAATGATTGCTTTTCTCAGAGATAAGATTACAAATGTATTTGTCGTACAGTGGTTAATATTACCTCTCTTTTATGTAGTTTTATGTAAGTAGAATGGAAACAACGACAGTTCTGAAAGATCTGCAACCTGAAACACAATATGTTGTTAACGTGTTTTCTGTGGTAGAAGATGAAAGCAGTGAACCTCTGATCGGCAGGGAAACAACTTGTAAGTTAGAAATGGATCTTGAATAACATGTTAACAGCCAGTTTGGGACCTGGGGAACTGTCCAGTAGAACTTTTAGCACTATGGGTTTTCTTCTTAGCAGAAACAAAGTATTTAATTAGAATTACTAAACTGTATTGTGTTACTCTGGTTGTTCAGACCTTGTTGTCTGGAAAACTTCAACAAAGTGAAAATGCAGTGTTGTAGAAAACATTTTTCGCAGCTTCTTTCTAGGCTCATAAAGCATGGCTGTACAAAACTAGAACAACACACATGAATTACAAGGCAGAGTTTATAAATTCTTGAAATCTGATTATGTACAAATGTATACTCCTTCGTTTTTATGCTAGGTAATTAGTTCCTGCTATTACCAGAGASAATTATTTCTAGTTAGCAGAAATCCAATTCAACACAATTACACCACTTCTATGAGTTATAACTTAGCCATGTTTCTACTGTGAGCTGTCTACGTGATTGATTTCAGGTATATTTATGCTGAATGCAACATAAGGGGACTCTTCTGCCTCTTTAATAATATTGGATGCTTGCAGTTAATTTCACTTCTTTGTTTGGTATTAGTCTTGTCAAATCCCCTTAAAATATGTGCATAATTTTTATGAAGTCTGTGGTAATTTTTGACGTTTATTTAATAATTTGAGAAATACAAAAATCCTCTTTGTACAGTCCCAAGCCAGTCACATTGTTTCATATTAGAAGTTTCATGTGAATTAATGTTGCTTTTTAGAAGATTAAAATATTCCAGTGCAGACTTTGTAAGAGTTTTAGCCGTGTGTGTAGCAAATCTGTAGCCACATTTAAAATGGGATGATCATTACCTCATTCTTAAACTAAGAACCACTGCTTGCAGATCACCTCCCTACTACCCATAATGTGCCCTAATACCCATGTGCAATATTCTCAGTGACATAAAATATGAAGAAGCTGAAAGAAATAAATTAATATCTATTTTTTATTTGACAGTGCCAATCTCTTCAGTTAGAAACTTGAACGTTTATGACATTGGATCAACTTACATGCGAGTGAGATGGGAACCTCTCAGTGGAGCTACTGGTTATTTGTTAACATATGAACCTGTGAATGCCACAGTCCCAGCCACAGAGAAAGAGGCAAGAGAATATTTCTTCACTTCCTATAATCTACCAAAAATAAATTAAGAAAAACTGTTAGACTATCATAATAGTCAAAAGACTGGCATGTACTTCTTGAAGTGCAGTGAACTTACTGGGATGTTATATACAATGACATCAGTCAGGAAACTGTAAATATACTGTGAATATCACAAACAAAATTCCCTTGAAGTTAAATCATTGCTTGCTTTTCTCCCATTGCTTTCTTCAGTTTTTAAACACGGTGTGTTATTTTTCATGTGCAGATGCGTCTTGGACCATCAGTGAATGAGGTGCAGCTGGTAGATCTCATCCCCAACACCGAGTACACTTTAACAGCTAACGTATTGTTTGGTGATATGACCAGTGACCCACTCACCACACAGGAAGTGACGTGTATGGACACCTTGATTTTTGCTTTGTTATTGCTTCAGCAACATTTAATTTTATTTCATGCAATAGTTTTTATATCATCTATTTCATTTAGAAGACCAACTTAACCATGTTTTATGCATTTTCTAACAGTCATACATTTCCCAAAGACCTCAAAGGCAATTTCAATGGAAAGGGTCCAATGACTAAAAGAGGAACAAAAGAATTTTTTCCTTGAGTAATGACAGAAGTTGGCTTAACAATCTTGAGATCATAGTGCTTTTAATAGATCTCAATTTTACTTGTATTAACTTAGAAGTCCTTTTCTCGAATTCAGACATTCTCTTAATTGTAGAAAATACTAAAGAAACATGCCTTATCAAGAAAAAAGTAGCTCTAAATACGGGGGGTTTTTTATACCTTTCCTTAAACATTTCCTATTGGCAGAGGTATGCTTCTGGTCTATATGCATGCAGTATGGCTATTTTTATGTCCTTAAAAATTTTAAACCCTTAACCATACATGAAAAGTGGCTATTGTCACCAGAATTATAGTCTTAAACCCTGATACTTCTAGAAGTATTGTGCTCATAATTTATAAAGGTGAAACTACTGTAGTTTATAGCTATTTTGCTCATGGGACGATAAGCTCCTGAATTTACCAAATGCCCAGGACAATGAACTTCTCAGAAAGCGATTGCCTCCATTTCACTGAAAGACTTTCACTTTCACTGAAAGACGTGAAGAGAATTCACTTCCATCTGTGAGAGACCTATACCTCTGCCATGAATAGCATTCACTTACTACTATCATTATTTTTACAGTACCTTTGCCTGGACCTAGAGGTTTAACAATTCAGGATGTTACTCACAGCACCATGAATATCCTTTGGGATCCTGCCCCAGGGAAAGTTCGAAAATACATCCTAAGATACAAAATAGCTGATGACCCTGATGTAAAGGAGGTAAACTCTTTAAAGTACTAGGAAAATGTTTTGTTTTGAGGAGCTAGGTTACTAAAATAATAGTAAAAGTACTATTATAACCCACCACTGAAAGTAAAGAACATCAGTCCATGATGATTGCAGTCAGGAAAGGGTATTGATTTCTTGGAAACTGAATGAGCACAAGATAGATTTCTTTGGGTACTCCCTTCTTCCTCCTCCTCCAGAGAGGAAATATCCTCAGACTGACTGGAGAATTTTCATATGTTTTGGTAAATACCAATTCTACTCTCTGCTTAAGTGTCAGCTTGCCAAGATCTAAGAGCAGCTTACAATTAAGAGGACAGGATTGTGGAATAAAGGTATATTTGCCTACTGTCAGAACATGTGTGAGCACTGTTAGAGATGTCTTTTATTTATGTACAAGTTTTCCTTAATTACACTGCTAAGCATAAATCAGCTCTTGGAGAATTAAATTTGTTTTTGTAAGGGAATCAGAATTTTCTAAAGGTTCAGGCTGCATCCTTTTTTCCAAAGGAATAAAGCAGTGAATGATCCACAAATACTACATGTATCTGATATAATATGCTTTGCAAGGGAATTAGGAGAGAACACTCAATATTCAGGTGTAAATTTAAGGGTAAATGGCAAAACTTGGTGCAGAATAATTGTTTTTCAGTACAGGAATTTCTGCCATTAAATGAAATGCAGAGTCACAAATAGAGCAATTTGCAATCCTTAAGTCACTATTTTTATTCTTAGGTGGAACTTGACAGACTCAAAACCAGCACTACTCTCTCTGACCTTTCCTCCCAAACACTGTACAATGTAAAAGTTGTTGCTGTGTATGATGAAGGGGAATCCCTACCAACAACTGCAGAAGCTGTCACTCGTAAGTTTTCCTAATAATAATTTTTGTGGGTTTTTTTTGCCTTATGTTCTATTTAAGTTGTGTGTGTTGCAATATGTTACTGAGCTTAGGTGGAGCTCTAATTTAATCTGAGAAATACTTTACTTGCACTTGTAGCATTATTTGCAATATAATAAATCCCAGGAATCTTAGATGAATTGTGTCTTACTGCAGTAAACACTGAGACTGCAGTCTGCAGAGAGGTGAAGAGCAACTGAAGCGAAACTATTGCTATTTAAAGGCTGAAGGAGAAGTGTAGGTCTAGAATTGGTAAGAAAATATGAGGACAGAGGAAAGGTTTAGCAAGTCTATGCAGGAATCTAGGGAAGTTAGTAAGAAGTTGGGCCATGTATTAGAGGATTAGAGAGACATGATCTTGCCTCTGATAGAAGAGAGTTTTTGCATCATGGAACACTAAACAAGCCTATACTTCTAGAGAATCATAAAGGCAGCATTTGAGTAACATCAACAAATAGAAGCAAGGAAATGGAGTTGCACAACCTGTAAGAGCTTATCTCCATACCAGAGATGTGACAGACTGAAAGGAGAAAGCAGGTATCAGGAAAGTTCTCATCCTGATCTAAGCTTATGATTTAAGAAGGTAGTTAACCAGAAGAGCTACAATAGAAATGAGTAATGTTACTTTCTCACTGCGCCTCAATCTCATGTGAAAAAGGAGGAAAAGCCCATGCATATTCTCTCTTTCTCTTTTTTTCTTCTGAATTTTTCATTTTGTAGCCTCATGTATTAAAAGTATTTGTGAGATTTTCTTCTTGCTTTTGTGCTAGTCTTTCTTCTATACCTGTGGTTTTGTGTGAACGTGTGTGTAAGGAAAGAAGAGGAAAGCTCTGCCAAAGAAATTATTTTTAGTTTCATTCTCTGGTTTTACCTATTTACGTATTTCTTCCCAGTGGCATATTTTGCTTCCTTAACCTGCAGTTAACCTCTGTGAATTCTCTCTAAATAAGTGGTGTAATTCAGTCATGACTTATTTGGCTTATATAAAGAATTTTAAGATTTGCAGGAAACTCATTCAGGAACGTGACCTGTGTCTATGTGAGTTCATATTCATTTCATATAACTCCAAAATGTAACAGCCAGGGCTTCAGTTGTGAGTAGGCATGTGAGTTTTGACCTCTGCTGAGGCCAGTAGAGCTACGTCTGTTTTATCAGGTGATGACCTAATGATGTGACATTATGAAGGATGATTTGCTTAGTGTAGGTGGAATGGGTTATACTACAGTGTTTGATTGAAGTAATTAGAAGCATGGTAACTGAGAGATGAATCTTCCACATAATCTTCTAAATTATTTGTCTGAATAATTCCTTTCTTTAACTGTATTTATTTTGTAGTTACATTTTGTGTAACATTTTTCCTTTTCTCATAATAGAGCCTGTGCCAGCACCAGTTAATCTCAGAATCACAGATATAACCACGAATAGTTTCAGAGGTACTTGGGATCATGGAGCTCCAGATGTCTCTCTATATAGAATAACCTGGGGACCCTACGGAAGAGCAGAAAAACGGGAGGTAGGAATAGACAGGCACCATCTGCTTTCGTGGGCAGTCTCTCAGAGGGTATATTTTTAAACTCAGAAATGTAATTGATAAATGGCCTGTAACTTGCAAGCCCTCTTGTTGTGCTCGATGGAAATTCATTGAGGTGGTGTAGGACACATACTTACAGCCACTTGCAGTGATATTACTGAATAAAAAGTTACTCATTTACATCCCACTCTCTGTTTGCCTGTTTCATTTGTTTGTTTTGGTTTCATTTACTTATATTTCCTTTTTTTTTTTTAATTTCTTCACAAGACTATCCTAAATGGGGATGAGAATAGTTTGATCTTTGAAAATTTGAATCCAGATACATTATATGATGTCTCAGTTACTGCCATCTATCCTGATGAATCAGAAAGTGATGAACTCATTGGCAGTGAACGAACATGTAAGTAAATAAAGGGATTCTGCATGTTGTTATTCATAGTTATTAAAACAGAAGGCATACACATACAAGAATTCTGAAAATTCTTTCTACTTTTTTTCTAGTACCCTTGGTACCTATCACTACACAAGGTAAGAATCTGAATTTCCAGGTACTGTTTTATTGAAGAAAAGTCATAGCTCTCTTTTTCTAAACTGTGACAAATGTTGACATTAAAAAGCTGAGATCATTTAACAAATATTATTGTGTATTTGGAAGAATACTAAACACTAGATTACCACATGTTTATTATTTTACAAACATTACAGCTTATGTTTCCTTGTACTTAATACATTCTGCTCTTGATCAGGCATTCATGCAGCCCTAAAAGTATGAATTAGGTGTTTGTCTCTGCTTTTTGGTGAACTACATATTTATTCTTTTCTTTATCATGCTTCTCAGCCCCAAAGAGTGGCCCACGAAACCTTCAGGTGTACAATGCAACTTCACACAGTTTGACTGTGAAATGGGACCCTGCCAGTGGTCGAGTGCAGAGATACAGGATCATTTACCAGCCTATCAGTGGGGATGGCCCTGAACAGTTGGTAACTAATTTTGAAGTGCTAAAGTTATTTAACCCTAAATGCGACCTTCTGCAAAATAATCCATTAGAATAATTTCTTTTCAAAGCACAGCATTGTATCTATTAATCACCTTTTACGTGAAGATTTATATTTATAGTAAATAAGTATAAACTCCCACCTTTTCCTTTCTCCCCTTTCAAATCCAAGTTAGAATACTCTTAATGGAGTGGCAACAACTTTGGATGCATCTTGTTTTCTCGAAAATCACATATTCATAGAATCATTTAGGTTAGAAAAGACCTTTAAGTCATAAAGTCCAACTGCTTATCTATAGATATAACTAAAGTAAAGTATGTTGAGGAATAAATCAATCAGCATGTAAGGCTACAAGTCACAGATACAGGTATCATAACAATCAATAGTATGAACTACCCTGACTACTTTCACAGTCAGGTGTCGCGGCGTGGCCTCATTCGGCTAGATGGTCAGTGGCCGCAACCTTCCTAGAAGCTTCACGCTTGTCTGGCAGTACCTTGGTGTGGTGTGTGACAGCTGGTGGGAAAGGTACAGTGCCGTGCCTTCCACCTGCTAATCCCACCAGCATAGGCGGTTAAGCAGGCAGTTGCACAGCCGACACCTTAAGACGGGAATAAAGAGTCAGAGGTGGACTCTCCTTATGATGTTTCATAGAAGGTGTTTATTCTTGAAGGTTCAGGGAAGGAGAGCACTAACTACAGGATAACACAGGATTATATGCCAAACCGAATAGGGGTGGAGAGAACACTGAGGGCCAATCACATTAGGGTTGGGGGGAGGAGAAAAGGCGGGGTAGCAGTACACAAACCAATAAGGGTAGGTGAGGGGAGGAGCAGGGGAACAAAGCCAATGGGGCATCGAGTGAGGGAAAACATTCTGGAACATAACCATGTACAGAACATAGATTGACAAGGATAACCCAACTGAATGGGGGAGCATACGACTCTAAGGCCTGGGTGGGAGAGACCTTCCTCCTTACCACAATCCAGGGGGAGATTCTGGACCTCAGAGCCTTTGCTTAATACAACACCTGGGCTCCCTGGCCCCACTGGCTCCTTGGTCACTTGTGTGGCTGGCCTATCATCCACAGCATCTCCAGCTGCAGGCCAAGCCACCACCATAGTCGGGAGTTTTCCGTTGTTTTCATGGCGTGGTTCATGTGCTGTCGGAGTACTTTGCCATGGAACATGCTGTAAGCAGTTGAGACTGTCTCTTACCACTCTAGGGTCAGAATAACCACCCAGAAGTAGCAGCTGCAAAAATAAATCCATGCAAAACACGTGCTAGTGAAGTATTTAAGGTATTTTAGACTCTTTTATTATGATTGAGAAGCTGTAATGATATGGAGAAACAGTATTCCATGATCAGCCGGCTTTCCCGGTGTTGTCAGCAAGAGCTGTTTTGACTACTGGCAGCCTATCCAACACAGCTTGGCAATGGTAATTCAGTCAGGCTGTTTATCAGAAATGTGTGCTACTTAAAAATGCCCTGTTCTGCAGTGGGAGGCTGTTGTGGTTACTGCCAAGTGAGTCAGAGAAACAGTCTCAGATGAGAACCACATTCATTTAGCTTGCTCCTGTAACTGGAGATCACACATGTTCAGAAGTATATCTAGGAATATTTACTTTAGAATCGGTTGGATACTTATACGCCCATTTTAACTCTCTTCTGAAAAACATGCATTTGAGTTGAGGTAATTGAAATGTAGAGTAAATTGTGCAGTTGAATGCAATTGTAGTGAGAAGTCACTAGAGGAATAAGGAACAGCAGTAAGTTTAATTAGTATCTGTAATTAATTGCTGGTACTGGAGTAAAAAGAGAATTATGAGCATTCTCCTGATATCTGTGCAAAGAATATATTGCTCACAGCAATGTGTAGAGTCTAGAGTAACAGTTGGTGAAAACACCTCTTTTTTAAGGAGAGCACACAGAACTCTCGTGCTCTGTTCATGGCATTTAATGTCTGTCTGCAAAAGACTTGCAGTCATATGATCGTAATTCCTTGTCTTCTTTTTTTGTTACTCTGATATTTTATTAAACTGTAGTTGCTGGGTAGGCAGTAGAACAGTTCCCACCAAAATATTTGAAGTAGGATTTCTGGATGGTTTTTATTGCCCTGTCTGACATTTAATGGCCTCAGCACTGGGAGGAATCACAGGTGATTTGAAGATCTGCAAAAACTGCACACAGAACTGTAGAGACCATCATGATTATTCAGGGTCAGGTTTTGAAAGGCAAACGCATACGAACACGTAGAGGCAACCATGATGGGATGATAAAAGCACTTGTGCCTTGAAAGGAGCTTTGTACACTTGAGTACAAAAAAAAAAAGTTTGATTTTAAGTTAAAATAGTCTGCTTGTAAGTTAAAATAGTCTACTACTATGAAATGTGAAGATGTGTAAATGCTTGCTCATTATCATCCAGGTGATTTTAAGTGTGATGCCGAACACATTAGCTGAATAGGCTTTGAAAATGTGCAGATAGTCTTAAAAGTAAAAAGAATGCTCTTGGGCAAGTGTAGTTACATTCTGTTAAATGCCAAAAAGCTCATGATTCACAAATGTTTGAGATCTAAGTATTATTCTTGGTGCACTTTAAATCTTTTACTTGGTGAAGATTATGATCACATGATTATATGTAAAATAAAAGTTGGAATAGGATATAGGCAGTTGCAATATAATTTGTGCTGGTACCGAACTGGCAGTTTATGTATAATTGGGGTTGTATACAAGATTGGAAATTTTAAGGAATATTGGCTTTGTGTCTAAACATCGTAAAACCAATATGTATTAAACATTACTGCTGTTCAATGTCTACTGTGAGTGTCGGTCACAAGAGCATTGCAGCATGTGATACACCACAGCGTTTTCCAGTCTGCATCAAATGCTTATGTTCTTTACTATAGCAGTAAGTACAAAAGAGACAGTAGAAAAGGGATTTTAATATTTTCCTTTTGTTTTGCTGCAGACTACTGTTGGAGGACGACAGAACAGCGTGGTGATACAGAAGCTGCAGCCTGACACACCATATGCTATTACTGTGTCATCAATGTATGCAGATGGTGAGGGGGGACGAATGACAGGACGAGGCAGAACCAGTAAGTAACTTCTTCAGGTCTTTTTATTAGAAGCAAAACAATATTGGTGTATTGCTTTTCAGATGAGCTGAGAAAAAAATTCTTGTGGTGAAATTCATCCCATCTGTATTTGTCGTTTGTCTTTTGGTGGTTTTCAAGTATCTAAAGTGAGAAGAACTGTCAGTCTACTGGCTGTAGAGAAACCTTGGAGTACTGCCTTAGACTGGATGCCCAGTTTTTACAGCTGAGAGAAACACTAATGTTACTATGAGGCTTCTTCCTCATTTTAATTTCTTTARTTGCTTTATGCCACAATGTAGTAAACAACTTAAAGCATCTGAAGGCATGCAACTCTCATATATGTGTGCTGTTAAGCATCTTCAGTTCAGAGGCTGACCTTTATAGTGTGCACTTTGAGACTCTACCATTTTATGTCGATACATTGTTTTGATCCTGCTATAGAAATCACTGAGTGATTTGCTATCAAACACACTCCAGGCATAAAAACCATTTCACTGTATTTAATTAATTAATTATCTAACTATAAATGTATTAATTCATTTGTGTTTAATTATGGGCTTGCAATGGAAAGTCAGACACAGCAATGTGTTTGTTGAGGAATGAAGAAAAAAATCCTCATGAATTCATTGCATAATTCTAAAATAGTGTCCATAAATAAATTTTTCTAACAACATTTAGCATTGCTGTTGGATGGGGCTGACCGGTTCAGATTGATGAAGACAAATAAGATTTAACATGAGCTACTAACCCTGGTTTTTTTAAATTTCCTAAGGATACATTACAGAGGCATGATCTGACAACAAAAGTGAGAGAATAGGGTTCCACATTTTTGACAGCTGATTGATCTGTTTCAGAACCTCTCACTACTGTGAAGAACTTGCTAGTTTATGACCCAACCACCAGTACTCTGAATATTCGATGGGATCATGCAGAAGGAAGTCCCCGCCAGTACAAAGTGTTTTATGGACCTACAGCTGGAGGTGCAGAAGAAATGGTAAATTCTTCATGTGGATCTCACTAACCATCTCAGATAAATTACAGCTCATGGTGCTGGTGAGAGAAATGCTGCTGAGTGAAGTAGGTCTTGTTTCCCTGTGCAGTGGCTTTTTTCTGTTCATAGCTACCCTGGAGAAAATGCACAGCACCTCCATGAAAGTTCCTCTCGTATGTATTACAGATGTTTGATTTTATATAGTAGACCATCAGTGATTAGTTCTTAGCACAGGGATTTAATACCACACACAATTTTTTGTTTCTTTATTCTTAGGGCACTGTGTGTGAATGTAAAGCTGACTTCAGGAAGTACAAAATGTTATAAAGTTTGCAGACCTCATTTCTACCTTTTTTATTACTAAGAAGTCATGTGGCTGTAGGCAGTCAGCTTCTATGGTGTTCGTGAAAGCAGAAAAATCCACATTCTAATCTCCTGAAACTACTTAATTACTAAAGAGCTAAAAGAATCATGAAAATGGGAAACCCTTGCGGCAGACTGGGAAATATTATTTCCCAGTTGTGTTTCTTTTTCTACGTCAGTGCAATTCAATGTGCCCACGAAATGAGTGGTACATGAATGCCGCTGTTTCAATAGCATCTAAAGTGCTGCTAATGACAAATATTCTTCAGTGCTGTAAAGTTTTATTTTCTAATATGAGCTACTCATTACTTCTTGTCATTAGCATGTTGTAGTGTTATGTAATGTTTATTTTTTTGATTTAGAAAGTGATCTTTTAATGCCTCTGAGCTGCTAAATAGTAGTCATTAAAGAGATCACTGCAGATTCTGCTACTGTTATTAGTAGAACAGGATCAGTACCCAAAAGTGGAGACAGCTGTAAGGGATTTTATAGGAGAGCATAGAACTCATTTGTCTTAAGTCTGAGGCAGAACCTTCTGGAAAGGCAATTCCAGAAGATACCATGAACCATGTTATTTTAAGCGTCACCTTTTGGAACATTTTTATCACAGCCAGTATGGAAATGAGATACAGTAAGAGAATAAGTGAGAAATAAAATAGCTTAAACTTTTTTTTCTTTCATATTTATGTAAGTTTCTTGACCCTGCCTTTCTTTCTAAATTTGTAGACCACAGTACCAGGAAACACAAACTATGTCATTCTGAGGAGTCTTGAACCCAACACACCTTACACTGTAACTGTGGTTCCAGTTTTCCCAGAAGGGGATGGTGGACGTACCTCTGACACTGGACGCACTTGTAAGTAAAATAGTCCTTTTCAAAAAAAGTTAGTATTTTTTTCTGAGTGGCTTCAGATCACTAGAAATTGATTTTAGATCAAAAATGAAAGTTTATTTTCCCCAAAGCTAAAACATAAACGCAAGAAACTGTTTACCCGCTTGGTTATGGTTGCAGCTCTGTAACTTATTCTGTTTCCTTTGCTTATTTGTGTGGAGGCTTTCAGTTCACTTATCTCAGGCAAACTCAGCTCCTAAGTTGTTCAGTGAACTTACTGTTTACTTCATAGAATAGTAAAATTTTAATTGTAGTGCCAGTAGCAATACTGGTGAGCAAATGGCAAATATTGGTGTTAATCCATGCTAATGTTCATACCATGTACTTAAAATTTTACAGAAAGTTTGAGCTCCTAATGTCAACATGAGCTAAAATGTGTAGTTTGTGGGTACTTTTCATACTTGTCTGATCAACAATAGAATAACAAAGTGTTATGGTCATACTTTCAATTTGCAGTACAAACACGTACTTTGCTGCAGGGTGCAGAAGTTTGGAAAGACTAAACACTGAGATTCTTAGCTTTGTAAATTTTGGGTTAACAAAAGTAATGTGTTTATCTTGGGCTGATGTGCTTTTCAGCTTCTTTTGAGGACTGCTGTACATTCAAGTAGAAATAGAACTTAAATGAGCAACTTTGTAAAACTTAATTTAAATTATCCTTGGTTTAGTGGAGAGAGGAACACCAAGAAACATTCACGTTTACAATCCCACACCAAACAGCATGAATGTTCGATGGGAACCTGCTCCAGGTCCAGTACAGCAATATAGAATTAATTATGCTCCACTGTCTGGCCCAAGGCCATCAGAATCTGTAAGTAATTTAGTTTTTATACTGTTTGTCAAATGTGTGTGGAGACTATTGCTTCCTTCAATGAGTGTAAAAAAATAATAACAAATTCAGGCCAGCTCCCTGCCCAAGAGAGTCTCTGCTGAAAACACAGTGTTTATAGGAGTCTAGAACACTGGAAATAGAGGCTTAATCTGGTGAAATGAAAGAAGTGAGAGATAGGACTCTCTCATTTAAAACAGTGTATTGAGGATTGAGTATCCTTTATCATATTGCAGGTAAAGATGAGTTAAATTAAACATTTTGTTTTAAGAGACTAGAAGACAGCAAATATTTATTAGGAGATGTTTAATTATGAAACCAGCTGCCAGGTTTATGTGATTTTACCACTAAACCATCTGCTTACCTCAAATCATTACTGTTTAGGTAGGGCATGGTGAGCAGTGAAGTCTGGATATGGGTAAAAATTTGCCCTCCAAGTGTGAAGGAAGAGTTCTTGGATTAATGTAGGAGTAAGTGCAGTTTTAAAGCTTCGACCATGAATGTACTCATGCAAAATGTACACCCATATTGTACATGTAGATGTACATGTTTTTATGTAAGGAAGTGTGAGGACTTTTTATGTCCTTTATATGTTGGTAAACTGTGACAGAATTTACTTTTTTAATTTCTGTCCATGAATGTTTATCCTTTTTTTTCTGAACTATTTTAATGTAAAATTAAAAAAAAACAAAACTATTCTATTTCCAGAATGAGAGCTCTTTATACTTTTTTTTTTTTTTGCACCTGCTATTGAATTTTTATTGATATTGTTTGGTTATTTTAAGCTTGTGTTGTTTTTTCTTGGACAGTGTTCAGCATGGTCATGTTCTCAATTTTTCTATATTCCATTCAAATTGTTTTCTAAAAAGACATGGTATAAACTGAAACATTATTTATATAGGTTCTTTTTGTTTCTGTTTTAGATTGTGGTACCAGGCAACACTCGTGATGTGATTCTGGAGCGCTTGACTCCTGACACTGCTTACTCAATAAATGTTATAGCTCTGTATGCAGATGGAGAGGGAAATCCAAGCCAAGCACAGGGAAGAACATGTAAGAGGCAGTCAGTACTTGTGTTGTGAAATATATGTCAAAATTGGTGTGTGAAGAACTTATAAAATTGATTACAATCACAAATAATATGAGCCGTTTAGTGCAGCTCTGAATTAATGCATCTGAGTTATGGTTGCAGCAATCACAGGCCTCCATGGCAGGGACCTTTTGCTATGCTGTCTGTCAGTTGTGATACATGAATAATTACCAATGTAATTTTCACTTGGAAAATAAGCTTAATTTGAATGTGTAAGAGTTTAAAGGCTGTTCTTAAAATCAAATTGCAGATAAATAACAATTTGTCTTTTGGAAAAAAATAGCACATTAAGATTACTAGAGTTAGTTGTGAACAGAAAAGAATGTGCTTCGTGTTCTGTGTCTGACATGGTGATTTTATACGTTGGCCTCCCCAGATGTTTGGTTTTTTGCTGGAGATTCCTAAACACCAAAACCTCCTTGTTACACCTTAGCTCATGGGATCTTGTTTGGCTTATTCTTAACTTCTTTAAAATTCATACTAGAAATAACATGTACAGAACCTGTCGATGGCAATAATCAGTCATCTCTCTTTTGCTGCTTCTATGCTTTCTCTGTTAAATCTCCATACTCAGCTAAAACTTGAAGATGTGACAGGCTATAGTTATACTTGTCTGCAGGAGCCTGAGAAGCAGAATGTATGTAGATGCTCACTTTGCACATCTCCTTGATGTTCTCTCTCTTCCATAGTCCTCCAGTTCCTCTACTTAGGCCCTATTTTCTATTTTAAGACCTTCGGGTACTGCTGCATTATGATTGGCTTAATCTACCTGTGTATTCAGGGTTTCAGGAAGGGCTCTTGGCTTTGGCTTCAGGGCAACATTTGAATTGATGAGGGTGACACTGAACTAGAAGTATCATGCCTCATACAACCTTCTGTATTTTCTTTCTTTAGTGCCTCGCAGTGGTCCAAGGAATGTGAGAGTATTCGATGAGACTACGAACAGCCTTTCTGTGCAGTGGGACCATGCTGATGGGCCAGTCCAGCAGTACAGAATCATTTATTCACCTACTGTGGGAGACCCTATCGATGAATATGTAAGTTCTGTAATTCCTTAGTAAGCACTGAAATGTCCTCAGTTGATTCTTTAGGTTACAATAAAACAAAGTTGCTTGTTGTACATGTAGTACACTTTGCAGGTTCTATGGGTTCTTTGGTCATTGTTCTCAATCCTGAGAAGCCGTGGTTTGTATAAAAAGGGTTTTTTTCATGAAGCTGCAGAACATACATGGTTTAATGAACAAATATGTGTGTAAAATAATGTTAAATATGCAAATCACACATTAATCAGAAGATTCTGAACAGAATGTTCTTCCTGGTGTTTAGTTCAAATGTGATACAGTGAATAGCCATCTATTAGTTCATACTCTATTCATTATCAAGTCAGTGTGCTAAGATACAGAATAAACATAAGTCTGCATTTTATAAATTGAATAGAGTTGGCTAAGTTTAATAAAGAAAACAATGGTGACTTTGATTCAGCATCTAACTTGCTGCTCTAAGTTTTAGTGTGAATTGTGTTTGTGTTTCATTTCCTGCAGCTTAGTGATAGCACAAGTTATTCTGAAGCTTATAAAATTCATGGAGTATTTGTAGCAAAGCTAAGCTCAGGTCCTATAGAGGTCAACATCAGAATTCCTGCTGACACCACCAGCCAAAATGTGACATGTATAGAGTGCTATTTAAATGCTATTATTGCTTTTATATTATAGTATAGTGCATTCTGAAAATTCGCTGTTTGAAAATTCCCTACTAGACTTGTTAATCAGGACACACATATTTACCAACACACATATCTTCTTTGCACAAAAGATTAGACAATTCATAAAAACAGCAAGTCTCCAACAACTGAAAATTTTAATCAAGTGTTCATAGAAAATGCTGACTGGGGCATGCTTTTGAGATAGATACCTCAAGTTACTGTCCACAGTTTCAGTGCTTTATGGCTGCTTTATGGAGCAGTATCACTTTTGGGATTATACCTATGTTTTCATTGGATGGGAGCAATAGTGCAAGGCTGCACCAGGAAGTTGAGGAGATTCAGGGATGCATAAACAGGGACATTTTTATATATCAAAATGTTTAGAGCTTCCTTTGTAGACTAACTTGTTTCTGCCAAGAAGACAAACACATCATTATGACTTTTACCTTTCTATGAGGGAACAGTACTGAAATCTTGGTGAAGAACTGCAGCATCTCAGTGTGATGTGAGGGTTGGGACTCAAGAGTCAATTTGACTTATCTTCTTGTGATGACCACAGTGTTTTGCAATTCAAAATAACAAACACTGATAATTGTTTATAGGCTATAACCCTTAAGATATCCTGAATGACTTTTTCTAAGGTGGACTTAAAAAGGGTGCTCCAAATGTCCAAACAAAATTTTTGTTTGTAGTTACTGTCATTGCTGATCAGTTACAGGACTGTGAGTTTACCTCTGTTTCTTTTTTGTTCTAGACAACAGTTCCTGGGATAAGAAATAATGTGATACTACAACCACTACAATCAGATACGCCATATAAAATTACCGTTGTCGCTGTGTATGAAGATGGAGATGGTGGACAACTGACTGGAAATGGCAGAACTGGTAATTACAGTTTTCATATTGTATATTCTTTTATAAATTTAAGACATATTCCTTGAGCACTCCAACACTGTTAATGTTTCATTGTGTTAATTAGGTCCTTGATGCGATTGTTACCTTGCAAAGTAGCAGTCTGCATTTCTAGAGATTGAAAAACAATTACTGGCCTAATTAGAGTGGTTTTCTTTCTTTTTAGTTGGCCTGCTTCCTCCTCAAAATATGTATATAACTGATGAATGGTATACACGATTCAGAGTTTCCTGGGATCCTTCACCATCCCCTGTTCTTGGCTATAAAATTGTATACAAACCTGTGGGTAAGAAAACCTGTTCATTCTGAGTATATCACTTTCAGAACAGTGAGTAGATAATGGCAGATCAGAGTAGAAGTCATATATATCATGAAATGTTTGTGTTAAAGGGTCTATTTATTTCCTTTGTTGACCAATTTTCATGAAAGCTTAAGTCTTATGATCAGTATTTTATAAGAAACCCAAACTATCAAACACAGTTTCACACATTCAATTACAGAGATTGAATTGTATAGTTAAAATTTTATACAGTGACCTGACTTGTTTTTCACCTCTTTAACACCTCTTGTCCTTCTAGGGCTATAAACTGGTGTATGTGAGATGAGTATTGGACAGGTATTTAGGTACTAAAGTCCTTCAGAACCTTTATTTTATGTGTCAGTCAAGCAATATACATAACTTTCAAGTAGTTAAACACAAAAATTGCACAATAGTTTGTAAAACTGTGTATTTTCTGTTTGCAACATTCTAATATGCTAAAATTTAAGAAATCAGTATGCTTTGTTTTAGAAAAAATGAGGTTAACATTTACTGACATGTAAGAGACAGGGAATAGTTTCATAGCTCATGTAATCGGGATTTTTTATCTCTCTCTGTGCTTAATGCTTCTTTTCCATCCAAGGTTCAAATGAGCCCATGGAGGTTTTTGTGGGAGAAGTGACTTCCTACACCTTGCATAATCTCTCTCCCAGTACCACTTATGATGTGAATGTTTATGCCCAGTATGATTCTGGAATGAGTATACCTTTGACAGATCAAGGCACCACATGTAAGTCGGAATAATTTTGTTGTAGTCATGCTAGATACATACGCTGGTCTGAGATAACGTCGATTAAGAGAAGATTTTTAAGGCTGGTGCTAGAAAGACTGAGTGACCTCTCATGGAGAATACTTATAATGTAGATCTTAAAAACACTAATTTAGAAACAGTAACGAAGACATATTTTTAAGTAATGATTTGATGGTATAAAATTTTCTAGTCTACTTTCTAAAATTTTATTTAACTATAGTTGGAGCCAATCTTTAACTGTCTCCAGGGTACTACAGAATCTAACCATGCTACTATGCAGGTCTAGACTTTTTGATACTCTGTTTTTACTTCATGGCAATGTCCAGTGATTTTGATGATGGCCTCTGCTAAGAAACTTCTAAAAATTTCTTCAGTTAAGATGAGTCAAGCATCCTGACTCAGTACATTCATTTCATACTGCCATACATATGAGTCAGATTTTGATTTTTGGAAGTTTCTTATTTTCTAAAGAAATCAACTTCATGTGAAAACTTATAAAATGGGTTGTTACCCAATACGGGAAGAGTAACAGATTTTGGCACTTTGTAAATAGCTTTGTAAATAGACAGGGATCTTTAGGGCGTAACATAAAGAGATTTGACTAGAACCTCTCTTTCTTTCTGTGAGTATTTTTAAAAATCAAGTTGCAGACTAGCACTGCTAATATAATTGTCATTTTGATGTGCTTTACTCATTATGTACTATTTTCCAGAGAGCAATTTATCTCTTTCTCTTTTCACAGTATATTTGAATGTCACTGACCTAACAAGTTACAAAGTGGGTTGGAATACTTTCTGTATCCGGTGGTCACCTCATCGGTCAGCAACTTCCTACAGGCTGAAGCTAAACCCAGCTGATGGTAAGTGCATTTTATTTTTTGCATTTTCTGGAAACACAATTGTCTTATGTCACTGACAGCATCACTTATTTGGGTTGGTGGCAAGCACCAACCATGATACATATGGTTGATCTTTAAAACTCCGAACATAACCTGTTTTTCTCGAGTGGTGAAAGGACTGCACAGAGGGAGTGCTGCTTATTGTCAAGTGAACCTACATCTACCAGTTACCTGGTTCCACATATCCACTACAATGTTACTTTCAAGGATGCTCCAGGGTTCATAATAACCAGACAATTTCGGTCTAGAAAGGCTTTTATGGGACAAGAATAAAACTGTTGTCCCATTGGCTCCAACCTCCTTTCAGGAGGTCTCTTCATTTCTACACTTATGTGTACATATATTAGAAGGTAAGTGATGGGTTCTAACTTTCTTTCCATTGGGCTTTTTTTGACAGGTTCCAGAGGACAGGAAATAACAATACGTGGGTCAGAAACAAGCCACTGTTTCACTRGCCTCTCACCAGACACAGAATACAATGCTACTGTCTTTGTTCAGACCCCTAACCTTGAGGGACCTCCAGTCTCTATGAGGGAGCATACAGGTAGGGAATAGCTACTGTGAACTTTAAGTTTTAGCTATGGAATTTGTCTTGTTTCAGCTGTAGAATAAACTTACTATTTCATTTCAGTCATCAAACCTACAGAGGCACCAACTCCACCACCTACACCTCCTCCACCTCCCACGATCCCTCCAGCTCGGGATGGTATGTTTATTTCTAGAATTGTTCAGTATTTTTTATGTAGTTGCTTTACTACTTCATAGTTTACTTCCATTTTTCATAACTTTAAGTGGATTTAAGACTAGCACAGCATTTTAGGGAAATGAAGATTGAGACCTTTCCTAATGCCATCCCTTTGTTCTAGAGCTTTACTAGACTTCATCATTTCCTGGTTTAGAACAGCAAGGTGCAAACCTCTGGGGAGAAAATTGTCAATATTCTATAGCTCTGCAGCAAGTCTAGGAGATTATCTGCTCTCAGCAGACAATTTAAGTTTTATGATAGCTGCTCAGAGAAAAAAAGTAATTTAAAACATTTACATTTGATTCTTGAGCTCTTCTACATTTCTTGAAATTTTCTTTGATACATTTTAATAAATGTTTTAGTTTTGAGCATTAGTCATCTGCTAGGTTGACTGTGTGGTAGTAGACATTTGCTGAATATTTATCATTCTTGAATTTTCAAATTTTGAAGCAATATTTATTTCACGGTGATATGGTTGATGTGTTTTAAGGGTTCCTTCTCTTGGTCTTTCAGTATGCAGAGGTGCCAAAGCAGACATAGTATTCTTGACTGATGCTTCCTGGAGTATTGGTGATGATAATTTCAACAAAGTAGTGAAATTTGTTTTTAATACAGTTGGAGCTTTCGACTTGATTAATCCTGCCGGAATCCAGGTAAGTTTGTTTTTTCCATTGGGTACATTTTGGAGGGAAATTGAAGATGAAGCTGAATTAGTACAGTTACATCTGGTTTTTGCTTTCTTTCAGAATGCTGTCATTTTTTTATGTTATATTGTTGTACAGCACATGTATATAGATGTGCATGTCTATTATTTATTAAATATATTGGCCATTTTGTAAATACAAGGGAAATCCAGTCTATTTTGAGATGTTAATATTTTGAAATACAAAAGTTATAGTGTATGGGAATCCTCCAGGTAGAGAAACTAGGGTAATGTATGGTTAATTTTATGTTTTCATTTATTTGTATAGGGCATCAAAAGTTGGCACACTGCTTAGTTCTTGTATCTGAGGCTTTGTCTGTGTCATATCGGAAATCTGGTTTGGGGACATTCTGACTTTTGATTGAGGGTTACATTTTAATTTCTCAGTGCAAGAAAGGAGTCTTGTGCATGCAGGGTCCAGCTGGCTTGCCATTGTTGAGCTCCCTAGAATCCCACCACACTTAATAGGCAGAATCCGTTTGAAAGAGGCGCTTGCAGAAGCCTTTTCATCCTATGATACCATAGGTCTGCTCCATGGTGGGCATAGTAAAAGTATGAAAATATCTTCTTAATGAATTAGTTCATTTTTAGAGAGTAAACAGTAATTAGCTAATGAGGAATAGACTTTCAGGGGCCCTGGACTGATCATAGTTATGTCAAAGTAACTTCCTGTCAGGCTTTTTACCATAAGCATTGCACCATTATCAGTTTTTTCTACTTGTAGGAAGCTGGATGGAATCACTGTCTAGGTTCCCATTACCGTTTTTCTTTCACTAGATGAAATGAATGACACGAGGTGTGAGAGAGTTTCTTACATGGTATTTCTGGAGCATTGCAGAGACCTCCAGGTGCAATGCATTTTCTTTGGTTAGAAGGCTGAAGGTGTTTTTGTTTGTTTCTTTGCTTGTGAGGGTTGAGTGGTGGTTTTTTTTTTTTGGAGATTGTTCGAGTGATTTTCCCCAGTAACTATAAAAAATACTTAGGTTGTTCAAGGTCTGCTTTTCATCTTCTAGGCATACTTTTAGTCATTTGATTCCCTATCTTTAACTCTCTAGACTTTTTAAGGAAAAGATACTCTGCAAATTCACTCTGTCTCAGACACTCTTTATCATTCTTAGCTTTAATCTGTACTGGGTAGTTTTCCTTTCCATTTGCTTTTTGTTTCATGTTTTTTTTCTTGSTAATATAAATGGGTCCCCAGCCTGGAGATAGAGAAGACAATATAGGTGACAAATACATGCAAATGCTTATGTTTAGTCAAATAATGAAGTAACGTACCTCTTGCAATTCGACAATCTCAGGTTTTGAATTGGATATTAATAATTTTAAAATGGGAATTTACTGCAGTAAATGTGAATATATGCATACAGAAAGATTTCTAGTCAGCATTAAAATAGTACGCTATAAAATTGCAATTTTACAGAGTGTTAAATGGAGCAAAAAAAACATTGAAAGATTATTTTGGAATAAATATTCAGTGTTTGTATTTCAGTATTTAAGGCAAGAGAGTATACAATTGTGTATGTATCCAACTTTATTGACATTTTATTGACAGATTCTTTTCTATTCCTAAAAAATAACAACTGAAGCCGTTTAGTAGTACGTCTGCTCAGAAGTAGAGAATAGGCATATATACATCACACCAGAGTAATAGCAAGAATTTAATCATATACATTTAGGGTCATATTACGTTTTATACATGGAAGAGAAAGAAAGAAAGAAGGAAAGAAAGAAAAGAGGGTTGTGTACACATTGCTGTGCTATCTAGATATATAAATATGTATGTGTATGCATAATCAGACATATTTGGAAAAGGATTTTCAGTTGTWTAATGCTTATTAATACACAAAAATACATATTTCAATGGAGAGAGTTGGTCTGAATGTGGAGGTATGAGACCGAACACTGTGATATATTCCATTTCAGGTTTCGTTTGTGCAGTACAGTGATGAGGCAAAATCTGAATTTAAACTGAATACATTTGATGACAAAGCCCAGGCCCTGGGAGCTCTTCAAAATATTCAGTACAGAGGAGGAAACACAAGGACAGGTAATTCTGGACTGTAATTATATTTCTTTAAGATAAAATCTTTTCAGAAAATGCCTAATTATCCTAACATTGCATGGCTGAAGAATTAGGTTTTCCTGTTGTGTTTTAGCTCTGTGGCTGTTGCCCTTATGAAGTAAAGTAAAAGAATTCTTCTCTTGTGGATAATATGGATGATTCCTTGTTTATTGTACACTTTGCAGGCAAAGCCCTAACATTTATCAAAGAAAAGGTTTTGACTTGGGAGAGTGGCATGAGGCGGGGTGTTCCCAAGGTACTTGTTGTTGTCACAGATGGTCGGTCTCAGGATGAGGTGAGGAAAGCAGCAACAGTCATACAGCACTCTGGTAAGCAATCCACAGGACCTGGCTGTTTCATTTCTGTATTGCTTCAGTTATCTGGGAATCATTTACTCATCCTTTATGGACTCAGAAATGTATTCTGAGTGTTTGGGAAAAACTCAAAACTATTCAAAGAATTTGCACTCTATGGGCCCAGACTTGCATTTTCTTTCTTAAGCCTTCTCTCTGGGGAAGGATGTGGCTACCCAAAGCTTTCAAGTAATTCCCAATGCATATCATTTCAAAGATGTGGCAATTGGTTACTTCTTTCTCCTCTCGGTGTGTGGACCCCGGGGATCACTGGGAAGTGTACTCCATTCTAGTGCCTATGATTTAATGGGCCTGGTTTGTTGAGGTTTAGGTTTTAGCTGGTATGAACCAGTGGATCTCCAGTGAAAGTAACTGTTTTTGAAGGAGCTGGGTCTGAATGGACTCCTTTATTGCCTTTTGAGCTGAGAAGCATTGCACTTCCTCACCAGATTTGCTGAATGTGGCTTACGTGAGTGTAGTAATCTGTTCTTGTCCCAGCACTTGGCATTTAGGATTTCAGTGCGTAACAAACCTAGTCTTGATCTCTGAGCAAGAAGATGTACTTCCTTATGGGAATCACATGCATGTAAACCACAACTGGTCATCTTCTCTGTCTCTGTGATCTGAAGGAATTAGCTCTGTCTAGATGGTTTCTCCAGTCTCCCATGTGAAGGACAATATGCTTCAGTGCTTAACTACCCTAGTAGTAGGAGAGCTTTTCCTTGCATTTCACCTAAGTCTTTCTTCAGGCTAGTGAAATTGTTTTCATTTACCAAGTTAACCAGGAAAGAAGTTGATCACCATCCACTGTAATGGGCCTTTGTATTTGAAATCTGTTGTCATCTCCTCTTTCTGTCTTCTCTTTTCTAGACTAAACAAACCTATTTCCTTCAATCTCCTGTTGATCATGTTTTCCAAACCTCTTATCATTTTTAGTCTCCTCTCTACTTGCTCTGTTTTCTACACATCTTAAAGCATGCTCAAAGCTGGACAGGATATTTCAGCCAAAGTTTCACCAGAATTGGCTACAGAAGAATAATTACCTGCTTTTTGAAAAAATAAAAATGTAAATAATGATAGCTTTATCATTTGGAGTAAATGTGAATTCTACTTTCAGCCTCCAACTGGCCTTTTCAATGTCTGTGCAGTTTCTCATCAATGAAATTTACACCTGGTGATATGATTGTATTCTAGGGTCTGGATTCTTCTCATTTGACTTAAGACACCTAACAACTAAATGTCTAGTCTAAGGTCATCATGTAGGGTCCTTTTATGGCTGGTGAAGAAAGCAACAGTTAGGCACCTACAGACAATGACTTTTCCTATCCTGAAGTTAGCATGTTAGGGAGGTGAGATGAATTGCATTCTGAATCTGCCCATGTCTGTCTGGTGATTACAGAGAAAGACTAGACAACTTAACTTGGAAAGTAAAAGCTGGTGAGGTGAATACCACCCTGAGAAAGAGAAACAGATAGGCATGAAATGCAAGAGATGAAACAGATAGACAGCTGGATAACTAATGATCTGTACAGTTTGTGGCTACAGAACAAATTTAAGATACTGTAGAGTTGAGAGAATTGTACATTTTGTATTAAAGAGTGAGGGGACTATGTAGCCAAAGCTGCACAAGATTGGATAATGCCCAACGAAAATCAATGAAGGAGGTGAAAGTTTTGAAAGAAAGATGCAAAAACCAGTCTAAAACGTTCTGAGCTATGACAGGGTGAAAAGATATCCAGAATGTGTGCTCATAGGTAGATCGTCACAAGTTGTCAATAGACATGTTTTGTGAAACATTGACCTGAAAAATGGTAATGTATGTTTAGTACATTTCAAGTAACAAGTGTTATTTTTACAGGCTTCAGTGTCTTTGTGGTTGGTGTGGCTGATGTAGATTACAATGAACTGGCCAAGATTGCCAGCAAGCCCAGTGAGCGTCATGTATTTATTGTTGATGACTTTGATGCCTTTGAAAAGATTCAAGATAACCTCGTCACCTTTGTGTGTGAGACAGCTACCTCAAGTGAGTAGAAGATATTGGTTTCCCCTTTCCCAAATTAATACGTTTACTTATATAGTGCTACAATTAACTGGTGGTTTGACCTTGGTTGGACACCAGGTGCACACCAAAGCTGGTCTGTCTCTCCCCTCCTCAGCTGAATAGGGGATTGAAAATACAATGAAAGGCTCATGGATTGAGATAAGGGCAGGGAGAAATCACTGAGCATTTACTGTCATGGGCAAAACAGACTCAAAATGGAAAAAAATTAATTTATTACCAATGAAATCAGAGTAGGATAAAGAGAAATAAAATCAAATATTAAAACCTTCCCCCTCCTGCCCCTGCGTTAGCTTTACTCCCGATTTTCTCTGTCTCCTTACCCTGGGCACCACAGGGATACAGAGAATGAAGGCTGTGGTCAGTTCATCACATGTTGTCTCTGCTGCTCCTTCTTCCCTGGGAGGAGTACTCTTTAGACTCTTCTCCTGCTCCAGTGTGGGGTACCTACCATGGGAGGCAGTCCTCCACAAAATTCTCAACATGGATCCTTCCCATGGACTGCAGTTCTTCATGAACTGCTCCAGTGTGGATCACAGAATCACAGCATTGTTAGGGTTGGAAGGGACCTCTGGAGATCATCCAGTCCAAGCCCTCTGCCAAGGCAGGGTCATCTAGAGGTGGTTACACAGGAAGACCTCCAGGTGGGTTTTGAATGTCTCCAGAGAGGGAGACTCCACAACCTCCCTGGGCAGCCTGTTCCAATGCTCTGCCACCCTCAACATGAAGCTTCTTGTGTTTTAGTTTATGGCCTTTGCTCCTTATTCTGTTGCTGGGCACCCCTGAAAAGAGTCTGGCACCATCCTCTTGAGATATTTATATGCCTTAATGAGATCCCCTCTCAGTCTTCTCTAGACTAAACAGCTCACCTCCCACAGTCTCTCCTCATAAGAGAGCTGCTCCAGACCCCTCATCATCTTCATGCCCCTCTGCTGGACCCTTTCCGGTAGCTCCTAGTCTTTCTTATACTGAGGAGCCCAAAACTGGATACAGAACGCCAGCTAGGGCCAAGTAGAGGGGGAGGATCTCCTCCCTCGATGTGCTGGCCACTCTTTGTGATGCACCCCAGGATACCATTGCTGCCCTGGCTGCAAGGGCACTGCTGGCTCATAGTCAACGTGTCATCCGCCAAAGCTCCCATGTCCTTCTCAGCAGAACTGCTCTCTAGTAGGTCAACCCCCAACCTTGGGGTAATTTCTCTCCAGGTGCAGGACCCTACACTTGTCTTCGTTGAACCACATTGAGTCCCTTCCACATGGTGCAGGGAAAAACTGCACCTTCCTTTAGGAAAAGCCTGCTCCATTGTGGGTCTCTTATGGTATCACAAGTTCTGCCAGCAAACCTGCTCCAGCATGGACTCCTCTCTCCATGGTGCCACAGGTCCTGCCAGGAACCTGCTCCAGTATGGGCTTCCCAYAGCATCACAGCCTCCTTCAGGCATTCACCTGCTCTGCCATAGGGTCCTCCAGGGGCTGCAGGTGGATATCTGCTCCTCTGTGGAATTCCATGGGCTGCAGGAGGACAGCCTGCCTCACCATAGTCTTCACCACAGGGAAGACCAGGAATGCAGTGGAATCTCTGCTCTGCTGCCTGACAGAGTTGTTTCTGTCACATATTCTCACTCCTCTCTCCAGCTGCAGGTTGTTGTGCCATTCCAACACACACAACCCCCCAACCCCCCTCCCTGCCCCGTGTTAAATCTGTTATCCCACAGTCACTACCGCCATTGCTGATGGGCTCAGCCTTGACCAGCCGTGGGTCCATCTTGGAAGCAAATGGAACTGACTCTGTTGGACACAGGAGAAGCTTCTGGCAGCTTCTCACAGAAATCACCCTTGTAGCTCCCCCATTACCAAAACCTTGCCATGCAAACCCAATACAAGTTGTCATCTTATTTAAGGAACATCAGAAGAAATATTCATATTAAAAAGTTAGATTTCATAATAACTGGAGATAGTTTAAAGGAGCAAGTTACTTTTTAAAATTTTGAAGTGAGTATTATATCTTATGTAATCTCATCTTGCATTTCAAAAGTACTGGTATAACAAGAAAAGAGTAACAGTCAGTAACAACTTTAAGAAGAAGTAGAATGATACCTAATGAGAACTGCAGGGCACAACAGGTCTTATTTACCACTGGAATAGTGGTAATAAAGAGGTACAGCTAGAGTGTGTGATGCTGTTTTAAAATTATCTAAATAAAGCTCAGTTGTTTACTCAAGTGAAATCCTTCTATGGCAAAAATAAGAAATTCTCAGGCCCATCATGTGCAAGTATGCTCCCTAACTGCCTCATCTGCTGGCTCCTGAGGAGCCACATAAATATGCAGTTATTTCTTGTGAATCTGACAGCTATTATGCAGCTTGACTCATGCCTTAAATATTCATGGAAAGACTGTTTGTCTGTTCCTGTCATTGTCCTGCTTTCTTCTTATGAATTATACTCTTGAAATATTTGGGGTTCATTTGTTATTCCATACAATTTGTCACAGTAGAAATACTCTACTAAAAGTGATGAGTGAAGATTTTGACAGTACATCTACCACAGCCCAGGACACAGTATGACAAATGTAACAGAAATTGTCTCATAATTACTAATAGCACAGACTTCTTGGTAATAAAACTTTCTGAAGTATACATACGTTTATATCCTGTTAGGCTTCGTAGTTTTGAATTATATGTTGTTTCATGTCTTTCAGCTTGTCCCCTTATTTACTTGGAGGGTTACACTTCACCTGGTAAGTAACTGTCTAATATTTTGGCATAGGTTCATTTGTGTCTTTTACAGCTCTAGAGTGTTTCTGTTTTTTATTTTCTCTCTGGACTTAAAGGTTTCAAGATGCTGGAATCATATAATCTAACGGAGAAGCATTTTGCTTCTGTACAAGGCGTATCACTGGAATCAGGCTCTTTCCCAAGCTATGTAGCATATAGACTCCACAAAAATGCCTTTGTCAGCCAGCCAATACGGTAAGTAAACCTACAGACTCATACTTAGGGTGACCAGATGATGGAGGATTAAGAGAGTTTATAGATGATAGCATTTGTGTCTTATGGAAGATGCATTAATTTAATGTTCTTTTTACTGAACTTCAAGAAATACACTCTGGAGAACATCTATCATTGTTCTCATTTAATGTTAATCTATTTCTCCCACTACAATCACAGTTCAGTGTTAATGTAGTTGCTTATTTTTCTTTGAGATTATGCTTCTTAACCATTCGAGTTGCATATAATCCACTTTTTATACTTAGGCAGTTGAACAACAGCCTCCTTAGTACAACGAATTCCACATTGCTGAACAGAAATGGTTTCAGTTTGGAGGGATTAGCATCACTTTTTTCAGATGCATCATTCTTACTGCAGTAGAGAGCACATTGATGCCATTGACTTAAGGTAGTTTCTCCTCTATTTGACTTGCCTTACTTGGCAAAGTTTTCAAGGGCCTGTTGTCTTAGAGCTTGGCTATGGATGGGTAATAGATGGTCGTTCTTGCCAACCTTCTTTCACAATGAAAAAAAAGACTTAGTTAGCAGTTAGTTTTACTAAGAGTGGAACAGTACCTTTCTCTCTCTCTCTTTTTTTTTTTTTTAAGATTTGTTTCCCATCTATTTAAGGAGGTTTCAAAAAGGTTATTCTGGGTCAGAGGAGATGCCTAAAAATAGCCCTTTGTTCCTATTAAATTTAAGTAAATTTAATCTTCTTTTCATAGAAGCCTTTGAAATCTTCTGCAATCCTGCCACATTGGGTAAAGATCAGATCACAAGCACAGGAGCTGAGGTTTATGAAGAAATAATTTCTTTTTGCCAACCTTCTGGGATCACAACTTTAAAAGTGGAGGACTTGAGGATTTTTGAGTTCATTGGCATGCTGTTAATACCTATGGGGGTGATACCTCTCTGACAGCCAGGATTTTTGCCATCTAGAGAAATACAGATAATGCCAGTTTTGCAACTCTCTTGCATTAGGATAGATATTGCATTTAGCAGGATAAGTTGATCAAAAGACAATAAAAAGACAGACTTCCTATTTATTTCGCTTTTTAAAGAAATGTTGTGATACATAGTCTAGTGTCTGCTAAAGAGGTGGAGTAGACTTTCCAGAGTATTCTGGGCACTAATTTTTCATGAGAATCCAGAGAATAAAATTCATTTTAGACTGAGTCAGCAAAGCAATAAATACATACTGATCCTAGTTTCCAAATCTGAAATAACTTGTTATCCACATAATAAATTGTGTTGCTATATCTACTTTAATATTTGCATTCCTGCACTGTGCTGTGTGATGCTGGTGACTTAGTGATGTGGTTTTTATTGCAGTGTCCATAATTGTATGGGTTCATAAGCTTTGTCTAACATACAAAGCAGCTGCTCTCTTCATTTTAAGGTTTTCATGTTTATGTTCATGTGACCAAATCCCATTCTGAGCTCCATTATAATGGTTAAGAAGAAGCAGTAGTCACCTCCTTTCTTACAGTTCCTTTCCTGCATTCTCTCTCTTCCCCTTCAGAAAATACTGGAAGCCATTTCACGCATGTTTTTATTTACTTTTGGCTCTCTGCTAACAGCCCAAACATCATAAATTTAAACCTGAGCCACTAAAGAATGAACTGGAGCCCAAATGCATCACCAATTGCAGAGAAGACATTAAATATCTCCTTCACTGTATCTGTGCCTGAAGGGGAGCAATAGTTAAGTGCTGCTGCCTGTCTGAGGCAGGCCAAATGAAAAAAACAAATAAAGCTGTGGTCCTTTTTTTCTGTGCTTATCATCAAGGAATTTAAAACGTGTAGTTTATACAGCATCTTGCCACAAGAATACATACCCAAGAGTTCTTGGTCATATTCTGGCTTCCCCTCTAACCGTGGTGCTGGGACCAACTGAAGACAGGCTGTGAGTTCGTCTTAACAAATCACAGAGTTTTTATGTCACAATGGTGTTTTATACTTGAGCAAATAGCTAAAATGCTCTGTTCCATTAAACACTGCAGTTTCCTTGCTACTATTGTGTCTTTTCTTTAATAAAAGAGCAAATTGTGAAGGTCTGATTTTCCTTATGTGTTTCCATGTGAAAAAATGTCTTTATATTGTGTTAACAGGGAGATCCATCCGGAGGGACTGCCACAGGCATACACTATCATTCTGTTATTCCGTCTTCTGCCTGAATCCCCCAATGAGCCTTTTGCAATTTGGCAGATTACAGACAGAGATTACAAACCACAAGTTGGAGTTGTGCTTGATCGTAAGGATGATTATACTTATTGCATAGAGAATTTATATGTTATGTTACTTTGCACGCATTCTTCCCAAATATTTCCAAACCTGAAGCATTTCTACATGATAAAAGGATTATATATTTTTAGTTTTAAGAGATTTCTATTAAACTTTGTACATCTGTAGTTCAACTAAGTATAATTCATTTAAACTACATTTCAACTTTGGTATTAGCTCTAAAATCAARGGAAAGTACATCTATGTATTTGTGCATCATTAAGAGCATTTATGATCTGTGTTACCCCAGTTGAGGGGTAAACTAGATTTTATCTATAAGTGTCTCTTAGGATGGTGGTTTCAGTAGTACATATGAAATGAAATATGTTATTTTTATTTATTGCAGCTGCCATCAAAGTGCTGTCATTCTTTAACAAGGACATAAGGGGAGAGGTTCAAACTGTAACTTTTGATAATGATGACATAAAGAAAATCTTTTATGGAAGCTTCCATAAGGTAAAGGATTGAAATTATGATGTTGCTTTCTGAAGTACTGTTCTTTGAAATAGAAGACAACCAAGTGGGAGTTGCTGCCGGGTGTATCTGGTTTTTGGATAGTACTTTAAGTTGTCATAGTTTTGTGTTTGCTTTTCTAATTTTGTGCACCAAATTATGAAAACTTGATCTTGACAGGCTTCCTTATTTCCAGTCATCAGAAAGTGTTAGATCCAGACTACATGTATACCTAAAAATATTTAAATTTTTTTTTTTTTTTCTGTGTTAGACATATATGTTTAGGGCAAGAGAGTGAGCTGCAATTGCAATATTTTTGGTTAGCTGATATGCACGTTCTCATGTTGTCATTTATCTCCCTTCTATTTGGTTTAGTTTTCATCTGATTACTAAATATGGCTTGAGTATAGCATTTGTTTTCTTTATGATACTGTCTTCTGCGTGACTAGTCACTACCAGCATTCCTTTGAGGATACTGATAAGGGGTTGCCTCTGTCAACTTCCAGATACTGGAGGCCAGATTGTCGACTGAGCTTTGCTAGACTGAAAGGCAGGAAAGATAACTGGTGCCAGCATTATAATGTTTTGTGACCTCATCTGTTTAAAACACAGATGATTACAAAAATCACACAGTACTATAAAAGGTATTGGTTTCCTCAGAATTTGACAGAGAATAACTTCCCAAACTGGTCCTATATTATATCCAATTATTCTTGTTTTAAATTTATTTAATGCCTGATTATTTTTGTATATATGAAGAAATGGTTATGTCATTGATTTTGTAACTTATAGTTATGAGTAGCTTTGGATCATGCCTACATTAAGAAGCCTTTATTTTGTCCTTGACATTTGCCTTTTTTTCTTTTTTTAATACCTTAGTAGGACAACTGAATTTTGAGGAAATGTATGATTCTACTGGAGTAAGAAAAAACTGTCAGTAGAGGCTAGGATGTATCTTGTTTTGGTGCAAAGGTTGAGTCATCACCAAGAAGTACTGTTTAGACACAGAGCAGCATGTAGCATGCCTCATTTTAGATATCACTGTGAAAGCTGACACTTCCCCAGGTCAGTGGTGTGGAGCTCTCCACATGCTGTACTGCCAGCAGTCTTTTTTAAGTGTCTGCTGCTAATTTATTTGATGTTTAGAATCACATTTTTCCTACTAGTTTCTCTAAATGGCAGAGAGCTGAGGAAACTTCTCTGACAGCACTTACAGTGATGTTCTCCTCATTTATCAAAGCAAATGGGGAAAAATCTGCAACCCCCTCTAGCAGCTCRAAACTAGCAGTTATGTACAATTGTTTATTACACTTGCTGGTGAAAAACAATTACAGGGAAAATAATAATCCAGAATTTTGTATTATTTTCATAGTTAAATACACTAATATATATGGAGAGAAATTGATCCTAAGATGCCAAACAATGTACAGGAGTAGCAGCCATTTGCAAATTATCTTAAAGCTTTACAACTATGAATTCTTGCTTATGAGACTATTTCTTAAGAAAAGATGTCTCAGTTACTTAATGCAATGTGTAATTCCACAGTTTTTTTTYCTCCAGGAAGGGATGAAAAGTTCAGATTTTGATAATATTTAAAGTAGCTGGAAGACCCTTGGTTTAGAGCTATATTTGGGGTTTTTCATCATGAAACCAAGCTGACTTTTCTGGCTTCTCTCTGGATGATTACTGAGATTGCTATCTGAGTCGGGTTGTTAATGATGGCATGGTAGGCTTCCCCAGCCCACCTGCTGGGAAAGCCTTATGTATCACCTGTGTTGTTTAGCTCCTAATAACGGATAGCAGTAATTTCAGCTGGATGAAGGAAGGAAAGTAAGATTAACACATTTCTAAAGGTACTTTTGCAATTTCTCCTACCATCCAATTTCAAAGAAATGACAAATCTTTACAATGCAAGGAGATGTTTTCCAAAATATTAAACATTTTTGCAGCTTTCATTTGATGACTTACTGGCTCATTCAGTGAAATACAGTTAACTACACCTAACTGTAGGGAAATTTACTTTGGCATACTTGAACAGTCTGTGTAGCATAGCTATGGTGAAAGCTGTTGAATCTGGCAAGTCCCATAGGAAAAATTCTGACTGCYTGAGACAGTCATTAAATTTATAACTGATGTTTTGGAGAGACAGACAACTTCTACTTTCTTATTCTTACCACACTAGACTTCCTTTTAGCGTGCCATTTTGCAGTAGTTAACAACAGGAAATTTGATAATGAGTGTGTCTTTCTGCTGATATGCATATGGGAAATTAGTTTGCTTAGCTTATTGGTGTGATTCACTTAGCATTAGATCAGAACACCATCAAACATTAGAAGGCATCCAGAGAGAAAAATTTAAGTATGTTTTCTTTCCTAAAAACATCATCAATGAAATAGTCAGAACTGATTCTTTATGTTGGTGTGTTAGAAACTGTTGAAAACAAAATGTATCAGGTTTGCATACAGACATATTTTATTTACTGTAAACACCAGATCCTTTTATTAGATTGCCTAGGCCATGAGATTCAGGCTGAAATTCAGATTTGGTAGTAATTCAGTCTTTAACTGACCAAGTCAATGACTTGGCAGAGCTCTGCATATTTTGATTGTTGAGATCACTTCTTCTGTGGGTGGATAGGTGATGCTCAGCAGTTATTCCTGTTTGAACCTTTTCAAGCTGATGATCTCATTCAACATTGTGATATAGATTTACCTCTCCAAAGTTTTGTGTGCTAATGAAATGTAATCTACATTTGCTATATGTGTTTTATTTTATTTAAATTGTAACAAATACTTAACATTCCAGTAGAAGGACTTACATTTTAGGTACCTTTCAGAATTAGTAAATTACGTCTGTGATGAGGTTAAACTGGATGATGCATTAATTAACCTGTAAAATTTAGTCATATAATAAAATGACTGAGTATATGATGTACAAATTATAATGAATTTAAGGTTTTGGCATGGCTCTTATTTTGTTTTATAGAAAGTTTGGCATGTAATACCAAATTATACTTTGGACACAGTTATCTTTCAATTTTTTTTTCATTGTTTGCTCAATGAACACTGTTGGGAATTTTAATTGAAAGACCCCACTTGTATATACAGCACTGAGATATAAAGCATAAGCACATAATTTTAAAAGAATTTTCGATAAGCTATGCTGATGCTTTGGAGACAACTCCACATGGAAAAATATTTAAAAGGGAAAAATAGGAAAAATTCTCAGGAGATTGTTCAGGCCCTTGTTGACTCAGAACATTTAGGGGAAACTCTCAACTTTRTGCCAATTTTTAAAGCAGTCATCAAATAGCAATATGCTTCTGTATGGTTATATACTGTGATAGCAGAAGATTTAAAACATAAATAYATACTTCGGGGGTTCTTTATGCTGATCTTAATGTCTTAATACTTTAACAATTATGTAGATCCTATAATGATGTAATAAAATATATGCAGTAGGTAAGGTATATAAAGCCCCTGAAAACTTTCTGATGGCTGAAGATGCTCTTCCATCAACTGCATATTAGATGTGCTAAAATGAGATATGCTAAAGGCCCTTGTTTGTTCCATGGAGACTTCTAAATGTTTTCTGTGTTTTCACAGAAACGTAGCAAATTTACTTGTGTAACATTTGCCATACATACTGTAAATRTTTGGAAACATAACCTTTGCTTAGATTTTGTATGTTCCTCTGTTTAAGGTTTACTGTGTTTTCCCCAGGCACTTCATTCTGTTCTCCTGGTAAACATATCCTCTCTTTATTACAGTCATTCCTTTCTCCCTCCTAAATTTCCTCTATTTCTAATAACTAATCTCTTCCTCTTCTTCCCTGTTTCCCCGTATTTTGGCATATGATTTGGTAACCAGATTTCTCTCGTGGAAATTTCTCTCTTGCATCTTCCATTATTTTGTCTTGTTCTGGACAGGCTTCTCTGGTCACTTCCTGTATCTCAATGCAGTTAATGCCTCTGGTTGAGTCATCTGTGGAAACTGAACCCTGGGTGTTTGGGTCTGAAACAATCTACTCTCTGAACTGCAGAGTCTATTAGACAGTGGGCAGTCCCAGACTTATAAACATCTTGTGTGGTCCCAGCCATCAGAAGAGAACAAGAAATGCTTATATTCACTTCCTCTAAAAAGTTATTTTATTTTTTACTTTTATGCCATCTTAAAACAATTTTCAGGCAAGCTTTTTAAATAGTTAATTATAGTTCAACTATTACATTAAATAGTATTTCTTAGCTGTGCTTGTGCATTCATCTTATTGACCTTCAACACATTCTAAAGAGGTTATTAATGTCATAGACTTTCTCTGAGTTTGAATTTTTCCACCAGTTGGAAGTAAAGCAGGATTACTAGGAAGAAAATTTAAAGAGGTACTACCAAATTAGTGAAATCCTATTAAAGTGTTAAAGTAATTATGTCTGTGTTCCTTTTCTAAACTTTTCTAAACATTAAACTTTTTTTCAGGTCCATATTGTTGTAACTTCATCAAATGTTAAGATTTACATTGACTGCAGTGAARTACTGGAAAAACCAATTAAGGAGGCTGGGAACATCACAACCGATGGCTATGAAATACTTGGAAAACTTCTAAAAGGCGACCGAAGATCAGCAACAGTAAGCAATAAATATGAATCCATTCCTTATTGCAAGACCTTGAAATTTTTGGAGGAAAGAGATTAGASATTAGGGATTGCTGGGAAACCGATGTTGCACTCAAAGCTTTCAAGTGTCTGTACTGTCAGACCCAATATACTTAACTGAGAAGTTTTGTTTTGATAGCTTCTCATTCTAGCAGAATTGCAAGAACAAAAATCTAATAGCTGAAAGTCGCACTCAGGTAAATTCAAACAAGAGCAGGAATGTTTTTCTTTTAATAGGGAGAGCAGATAGTAATTAAGTGCATTGACTATGGATTCTCGATKATTAGAAATAAATGGAAGAGTAATTTTTAATGATAATGTCACTAGATTTCACAATTAACATCTCTAGGATCTTTCAAGAGTATTACTTTCTTTTACAGTTAGAAATCCAGAATTTTGACATTGTATGCAGTCCGGTTTGGACTAGCAGAGACAGATGCTGTGATCTCCCTTCTATGGTAAGTATAAATGAACCAGAGGCTATTCAGAAAAATTTTATTAATAGTAAATTTAATAATATTAATATTAGGCTGGTATTATACCTTGTACTGACAACATGTCTAAATCATGGTTGTCAGAGCAGCCAGTGAACAACACTGCTTTCAAAGTTTTGTATTTCAGGCAGAAAGGTTGTAATTCTAGAATTGAGCCCCTTGAAGATGGTGCAAAAAATGTCAGTTATATTTGTATTTTAATGATATTTGAAATTCTAGGTATTACAAATGGSGACTATATTTATTTATTTATTTATTTAATCTTTTCTTAGATTGGCATTCAAAAGGAGCTAGTTTATTCTTTGTCAGCACAAGCTGATTGTTGAATAAATACCAGAACAACCGAGATTGCATATGAATTTGATTTTGCTTGTGCCTCTGTTGTTAGTGCCTGGTATAGCTCACAGAGAAAATTTGCTAAAAATAGAAAAGATCCCATAGAAACATTTGGAAACCACTGTTTAGCTGTGAGTTTTACTTGAAAACAGGATAATAGAGAATCTTCCTGCTATTGTTTTAGAAAAGCCTGCTGCCACTGAGTACTTTTCTTTAAAAGGACAGTAATAAGTTGTGATTGAATTTTCAGAGAGATGATGCAAAATGCCCAGCTCTTCCAAATGCTTGTACCTGTACTCAAGACAGTGTGGGACCTCCCGGACCTCCTGGACCAGCTGTAAGTTACCAGCTGTAACTATTCACAATAGACAGGTTTTCTGATTTTTAAATTTATGGAAGTAGTTTTGTGATGGTCTGTGGTTTTGTGAAACAAATGTCAGTCAGAGACATAGTTTCTATCAATATGTCCATAACACCATGGTAATCCACCCCCTTTTTAAGCTGATTTAAAGAGTTGGGCAGCTCCTACCACATCTACTTGTTTGTATAATATTTTCCTGTATTTCCAGTGTGATCACTGTGAATAGCTCCTCATGGTTTGCTAGGCTGAAAGAGTCTGGCGCAGTCTCAGCTGTCTTGCACATCATGTACAAGATATTTTTAATGGACTGTGAAAATATTTTTCCTAAATACAGAGTCAAGATTTCACTCCAAGGAAAGATTCTTCACTCTGTCAGGGAAATAAATTAGTTACTCTCTTTATTTTTTATGTGGAGAGATAGTAATTTATGGAATGGGTATACTCCTATCAATTGCTTTGAATATTAGGGAGTTATACTCAGCCCAGTAGTCCTTCTACTTTGAAGCTATCAAAAATGCTGCATGAGGAATCTAAAGCCCAGTAAAGTTGTCTGGTAGTCTACTAGAGAGGTATTCAGAGATCTTAATGACTATAAAATGAAGAAGTTTATGTCTTCAGAGACAAAAATCAAAWTAATAATTTTTCATGGGCTGAATTGGCAAGGCTGAAGCTGATGTGGTTTCCCTGAGTTCCTGATGCGTATTTTATTCTACTACTCTTTTTAGCAGAGTGATCTGTACACTTCAAAACATTGGGGCTTCACGTAAGAGTTTAAGGAGAATTCATAATGCACACTAGTATCATGTACCTTTGCTTTCTGTGTATGAAATACATTTTCTTTCCAAATACTCAATTTAGGGTGGCCCAGGTGCTAAAGGTCCCAGAGGTGAAAGGGGTTTGACTGGATCATCTGTAAGTATCTTTCCAAAAATGCATCTGTAATAATGTTGCTACATGCTTACCTGTATGAAAATTTGTATGCTTAGTTTCAGGCTAAAAATTGAGATTAAAAATCAACTTGAAAATGTGCCTTTATGTTACTTATGTGCAGCCTACCTATTTGAGASTATATATACACAGTCTGTGTAGCCTGAAAGGCATTGACCACACGTCAGGATACTGGGATTTCATGCACCGGAGTGATAATACACACTCTGCAGCATTATTGTTCTCTCTTCTGTACAGAGGAGATGACAGTATTTCTGATTAGCTCTGCCAGAGGGCRTGTATTGGCCTGAGACTGCCAACATGAATCAGAGAATAGCTTATGAAAGGGTATGCCACTTGAACAACTATTTCCACAGTTGTTCTGAAGTATGAAGTGTGTCTCCAGGTAAGTCTCTTCTGACTTACCTTAAGTGTCTAACCGAAAGGATTTTGCAGTTACAGATCTCAGAAGGGATTGTCATTTACAATTTTGTTTTAATTTTCTGCTTTAAGGGCCCTCCTGGTCCTCGTGGTGAGACGGGTCCTCCTGGCCCTCAAGGTCCCCCAGGTCCGCAGGGTCCCAATGGGCTGTCAATCCCAGGTGAACCGGTGAGTGGCCCTTTTGAGTGCCATCAGGAGGCAATGTGTGGAGCCAGAGCTGTCCATGGGGATGGTGGTCTTGGGAAGAGGGTGGCAGCTTTGCCTGAACATTTGTTTGTCCCTGCAATGCAGTAGTATTGTGAAACACATCACTTTCTGAAACAAGTCTCTTAATACAATAGCATTTTCTGTCCTGAATGTTACATGTGCTTATGGGATGCCAGTGAAGGGACGGAGTCTAAGTGCCKTAATGTAAATTGTGCTACTCTGTTTTCAGTCTTAATGGCTCTTCTGTAGAGTTGGTAGGCATTCCAGTTTGAGGGCTCAAAACTGTCAAACTGTGGTACAGGAAAATTAAGCATGAAATATTATTTTGAAGAATTTCTCACAGACTTTCATGTTCAGCTTCTATTTTCTGGCTTAAATCAGTAGCTAGGGGTCTTCTTGGCAACAGCATGCATATTTTAGCAAGATGCTACTTCTGATTTCATATGCATGCCTTCAAAGCCAGAGTAACTCTTATTAACACTGATGAAGTTTCACTGTGTTCTGTTTTTTATAGCAGATAGTGTACATAACTCTTTGCATTGTGAATGCATTAAGGCTTCTTTTGCCATATTTTCATAAATAATCACCCCAAAAGCAGGAGTATAATTCTGATGTTTCCTATTTAGGATTAGTTTGAATTTTAATATATTCAGGAGCTTTTTTTCTGAAGTCTTTGATCAAAATATAAAGTTTATGGAAACAAAATAGAATTGATGTCTGATTGCATGCTGTCTCATTTTACATTTGAAAATAGGTTACCTGCTCCATATGTAATGGAGTTTGGGAAATGAAAAATAAAATGTGCTTTGAGTAAGGACAAAGTAGAAAGATTTTGTTAACCTGTGTAGATTCTTTTCAGGTTTTTTTTGTTATATACTGGGAGGAAAAACTTAATCAAGATGATCTAGAGGTACAAAACGGCAAGAAAGGACAAACATTCCTTTTACATGTGTAATAAAAATAATACACTTATTTGTCACATTCACTTGAAAAAGTCTGACGAATGAAAACACCAACATTCATGGAATTTCTCATTAGCTAACAAGAAGTTAGAGCACTTTTGAGTCATGTAGTTTCATTTTTCGTATCAATTGTGATTCACATTCCCAGGCTATGTTTACAAATTTTTTTATTAGTAACAGTTTGTTAATGCTGGATTATCATGCAAGTCACAGTCACTGTAAAAGTAAATGTTGCATTGTCAAGTTTAGCTCATGTGGGTTTAGACTGTGCATTTATACCACAGTGCTGTAGTGTATATGGAATGCAAACTAGTTGTGAAAGGCAATAAATTGCTTCTTTATATGCTCCTACACCTTGTGTCCTGGAAGTGTGATGTATTCTGTAGTAATTTGTGAAAATTATAGGGTCGGCAAGGGATGAAAGGGGAGGCTGGCCAGCCTGGACTACCAGGGCGATCGGTAAGTTGTCACTTAGACAAAATAATGTCATGTTACAGTATTTCTGATGCAGGCTGACTGCTGGACAGCTGTCTTTGACATCCCTAGGAGTCATACGCTATTTTCATACCTCCCTAAGCAATAGTTTTGGAAACATAATTATCTTACAATTAGAAATTTGAAATGTAGGAAATAGTAAACCATTCAAAACAGCAAGAATGAAAAAACAGCTGTGCTGAGTCAAGCCAAATGTCCATCTGGACAGTTGTGAATGCACAATGACAGACCACTGGATTAAGAAGAGTACTCTGATAACTCCCCAGGAAGGTCTCTCAACATTTGACCACTTGCAGTTAAATGTCGTCCTAAAATAAAGATTGCAGAGTCTTTGCTGAACCCTYCTTCAGCAATATTGGCTAATTACTTTCTACTTTTGGAATTCACATGGTCTTGGGACATTAGTTGCATGCTTTCTGAAAGAAGAAAGCAATATTAAATTTCAGCTATGTGCATGTTTCTGTATTGTAAACTATACGAGGAGGAGAAAAAATTAGGATTCTCTTTTAAGATAATTGGCCAAATTTAGATAGTATAAGGTTATTGATATGCACATGATGTGCACATTGATATGCACACAGAAAATATCCCTTGGTTACTATATTGCTGTTAATTTTACTGATGATAAACAGACTGTATCAGGAATGCTTAAACATTGTTGTGGATTTAGTTTCATATGTCAGATAAGGTCCGTCATGGGCCAAAGGCCTTGTATTCTTTACCTGTTTCATTAGTCCTTATAATCCTGAGTAATATACTTCTAGAGAGTAGTGATGTCCTGTAGAAAGCAATGCTACATGTTAGTGTACAATAGTAGACAGAAAAGGGGGAAGAACATATATACTGGAGATCTATGGAATGGCATAGTAGTGATGKTTGTTCTGTCATGGATACAGTTTCCTGTTCCTTTTCTTTCCAGGGAACTCCAGGTTTACCTGGTCCACCTGGACCTGTGGGACCTCCAGGAGAAAGGGTAAGGTTTCCTCAGCTGATGTTCTGAAAAGACCAAGTAATGTCATTTTTGTGTTTTGTTGGTTTTTTTCCCTTTCTTTATATTTCTTTCTGTTTTCAAATGCTGTTTCAAAAGAAGTCCTTTCATCAGTATCCCTTCTGGAGAGACAAAAGTAGAAGGGTTTGAAACATCTCAGGGGTGAAAACCTCCCCAGACAGCCATTGGATAGCCAGAGAGGTTCTGTAAAAATCGCCCTTCTCCCTCYCCTAAGTTCTCAGCTGCATAAGGCAGTATGTCTCTTGACCAGGGCTCTGCTGAAGGTCTCAGCCCTGCTGTCTTCCCCACATTGTTGCTGCTGCAGGGGATCCCTTTGAAACTCTGTTTATCTCAGCATCTGGGAGATGTTACATTGATAAGGAATCTGTCTGTGCCAAACTTACTGTGAAGGTCAGGTTTGCTCCTAAACCTTGGCTATCTGGAGCCGAGAACTTTTCTTTGAATGGAAAATTCTGAAATGTCTTCATAATGAAGGGCATGCACACAGGTATTTCATTTGGAGTTGTTGCAATTCCTTTCTTCTAATTGGGTTCAACTAAGTAAATCTCTTTTGTCGTCACAGTGTAATATCACCTTTGAGATGACTGAAGCTATGACTTGTCTTTGCAGTCAACATTAATAGCTGATATATGCATTTATAACTGTCCTTCAGTGGGAGTTGATAGCTGGAAATGAAAACAGTTGTGTGTGATAGCCAGCTGCCAAAGAGGACACCGTTGGATTGGTGGGTCATGGACCATCAACATTAACTTGTGAATGCTATGTTATATTACTGAAATGGGATTTCTCAGCCTCCATTCTTGCAGGGAAATAATCTGRGAGGGAGGTGGCTCTTTGGTTAAATAGAAACCTCTGATTCTCCAACTAAACCRTGAATGAGAAAACAGAGAAAAGAGAGATTTCACTCCTCTGGGATAGAACAATGATTCCTTTTCTTAAAAATCTTGAGAAAGATTAATTTAATTTTCAGTTAATGAACAGCACCTGAACATCTAAAGTGGCTGAAGGTCATTGGTCCATAGCCTTCTCCAGCATGAGTCGTGATAGCTATTTTATAACTTACATTGTGGATAGGTTTTAAAATACATGTTAGTAGTAATCAGGAGTATTACAATTATATAATCATAAAGGCCATTTTTATCAGGCTACAATCTTAAATTAATCTCGAATCATGCTTTTGCTTTTGAATAGGGTTTCACAGGAAAAGATGGTCCCACAGGTCCCAGAGGCCCACCAGGACCAGCGGTAAATATAATTTTGTCTTTGATATACTTTGAATTAAGAGACCTGAGGCAAGAGAGAGACACATTGRCATTTTCAATTTCTGTCAAACATGAAATGGATCTTTTTTTTTAATATCCTAAATGGGTCTGAAGAACTCTCAGTCGAAGGTGAGCAGACAGCTGGGTAAAGCATATATTCACAAACATTCATAGCAGTGGTTTTGAAACTGATTTCTGCCAGGGTAAATAAGGCAAGAACCAGTTTATCTGGTTCTTTAGCCGTGATCTTTAAATGCATAGCTAGGTCTTCTGAAACCAATTGGCTTATTACTTGTACATTGGTGGAAACAAACACTGGTAGTACAAGTTTTTCTTGACAAGAGCATTTGAGGATTAGTTTTTGCTTAAAAAGCTGCTTCATTGTGTTTTGTGGGACCATACTARAAAAGAGGCTGGCTGTTAGAGAAAAACATGTGTTGGATCAGCCTGAGATAGGCAAGTTGCTGCAGCTCAGTGTTACCAGGTCCAACCAGTAGCAAGTTAGAAGATGTATTTCCAGYAGGCAAATGCACACAGAGCACACATTTGCATTACATATACAGACAAGAGTCTCTAGGGCAGGGTATTAGTTGGGCTGCCCCCACTCTCACACAATTGTCTTTTTTGTGCTCCTTTGTGAATGTGCAGATGAGCTTTTATCACATAACCGGATATTGGTCTTTTATTTGTTTGTATTAATCTAGTATCACTAGAATGACTTTTATGGTCTTCCTGTTGTGGATTTTTACATGGATCACAGACCTGCTAGGTGAAGTTAGATGGCCAAACTGTTTTGTACTCCTTTAGGAACCTGTCATTAAGAATGATACCAAAAACATACACATACTCTCTGCATCTTTAGGTTCAGAAATGCCTGTTAAACTGTGGTGTTATGTAAAAGAACACATTTCCATGAAGAAACAAACTATTTATTCCATAAAAAAGTTTTAAAGCCTGATATGTACCTAACAGAAAGAAACCTGATAGGAAACATTTTCAGTATTGGTTTGGACTCAGTACAATAACACATTTCTTACTAGCACTTCGGTTGTTTTGTATTTCCACAATTCACTTTACATGTCTTCTGCTGCAGGGTGCTCCCGGAGTTCCAGGAGTTGCTGGCCCAAGTGGAAAACCAGGGAAACCAGGAGATCGTGGGACACCAGTAAGACAATGATAGACTTAGAGTATCATATTTAAAATTACAGTTTGTTGATGAATATGAGACTTCTGCTGCTTTAAACAGTTGACTTGCACTTATGATAGTGGTTAATGTAGTGGAGCTGACCTAAAACCGCAAGTCTTTTTTTAAAAATAATTTTATTTTTACAGTATGCCATTTTGCTGAGTTTAATAGTTGGGGCTGGAAATTGTGGTCTCTGGTTTCCACTAAAAAGATTGTAGTCTAATATGTGCCAAGACATATATTCATTCCTACACTACATAAGCATGAAGAACTAGGTCAGCAAAATGACTGGAAAGTCTTTACATTTGTGCATGTGTGTGTAGTAAAAAGTGATAAACTGCTGAAGGTAGACAATCTGTGATAATATTACATAATCAGTTCTGTTTTGCAAATGTCTCATGCTTTTTACAATGTGATTTCAAAATTATTTTCGAGTGATTTCTCTGGCTTCTATTCAAACTTTTAAAGTGCTTTCTGAGTAGGTAGAAAGACCAGGAGGTGCTGCCTCCCACCAACAGTTTCAGGAGAAATTTAATTTGATTAATTTATGGGATCTCTGAGAAATTATGTTTGAGACAGGAGTAGAGACAGCAAGTAAAATGAGAAGTCATTCATTACTTGTACTTCATGTATGGCAGTCATCTAGAATTTTCCATCCTGCTTCAGAGTAGTTGTGTATATGAAAGCTGGATAATTTGAAAAAATATATAGTAGGCTGGGAAGCTTGATGGCCATGAAGTGGAAGCTCCCAGGAGCACCTGGAAGTTGGGTCATTTTCTCATACAYGTTGAATTCAGTCTGTGTTTGCCAGGCTCTAAATTCCGTTTCTCCTTGTAGTGGAGGACGTGGAGTGTCTTAGGAAAGTACTGAAGCTTTCCTGCCTTAAGACATACATTGCTAATGTGATATTCTTGCTAGGTCAGATGCTTGATAGACATGGCCAGAGCACAAAGTGCTGTGCTTTGTTCACAAGGGATCTTCAAATTGCCAGGTGTATCTGATTTCTCCTTCACCTGGGACAATGGATAGCTGGCCCAGTTCAGAAGCAAAGATCTTCTGCAGGTAAATAATGTGTTTAGAAGGAAATCTGGCTACAAGCCCAGTTTCAGGGCTTTTGCAAAGCAAGGCAGTCAACTCCTGTCCAAGCACCATGTCTAAATTCTCCTACACTCTAAACTGAAGTGTTCCTTTCAGTTAGAAATACATTTTTTTTCCCCCAGTTATTGCACTTCCTTGTAATGGGACACTGTGCATCGTATTTACCATTTCTAATGTTTCTAGAACAGATCCCAGCAGGAATTCTGGCTTGCACCTTGCACAGATGTTTTATCAGATTCCTGATGGACAGAATTTCAAGGCCTTCCTTTGTGTGCAGTATTACAGTTGCCAAAGGTGCAGCCTGACAGCCAAATGCAACTTGCAGTGTCATGAATCATAGTTCTGCCTGAAGAGAAAGATAATGAGGCTTCACATTGCCTCTGGAAAATACAAGGAATAAATAATTTTCGAGCAGATCCTGCCGATTTTTCTTCTATGTAAACAATCTGTATTGCTGGTACTATTACATGAAAGTCAGGAGAAAGACCCCTACAAACCAAGGAATATTACATTCCAGTAAAAGATATACAGTTACCTGCAAATTATGAGCAGCCTTGGTGTTATGAAGCTACACCCAGTGAGTGCAGTCTGCTGCAGCTCCTTTGTGATATATTCAATAGCACAGATGTGCTAAGCTGAGGCAAACCACACTGTAAACATTTCTCTACCTCACTGTATACTTATACTAGAACAAGCTGCTGCTAGAAGTGTTAACTGAATTTTCATGGAAATAGGAAATTTGGCTTTTTAATCTGCTTACAAGTATCTCTAAGAGAAACTCAGTGTAGTAACAGTGTAGTAACAAAATGGCTGGAAAAGGAACAGTAAGAACACAAATGAGTTGGTAATCTAATGAGAACTGAGCACAGGCTATCCTAGAGGAGAGTAAAATATCTGTCCTCTATCTGGTCAGGGAGTGAGAATTTGGTAACAGTTCATACACGTATCATAAAGTAGCAACCATCAAGGGGTAAGAAAGACTCATTAAACTAGAAGAGGATATTGGTTCATGAAGACATGGATATGTTTTCTATGAATAAATGTAATGGGAAATAGAAGATTTTTGACTATTAGAGAGGAAATGTTCCAGTACTTGTAGTTTTGTAGGTGTGAAAGTGAAAACAGTAAGGATGGGTAGGCAGAGTAAGTTGTATTAAGGTAGAACTGTCTTGTTTATAAAACAGACCCTGTGGCAACAGGGTCTGACTTTGTTGATCTAGAGGGTTCCCAGGAAAAAATGCAAGGCATTTATGCTTAATAAATAAGGTTCTATTAAACCGATGCCCCCAGGACCAAATAAACTGCAAAAACCTTTCGAGGCTAGTACTGTTTGTTGTGAGTTATATGCAGGTTTTGAGAATTTTGCATTCTCTGCTGCCTCGAGTTCACTGCTCTTGCATCCATCTATGCAGACRTCCTAAATGAGGTCTCAAAAAGACTCTACTTTGAGAGCAACAAGCTGGTGGTTCTTGAGGGAACCAAACACTCTTTTGGGAAAAACAATCGAGCACATTATCTTTTAAAGTAAAAATAGCAAAAATTCCTTCGTTTTGTACTCCTTCAGCAGTAGAACTGTGCTGCAGCCCCAGCCTTCATCCCACAGCTCAGAAAAAATCCCACATGCAGCATAAACCAGCTTTTCCTTGCACTGACCCCGAGTGACTCCCTCATTATGGGCTATCAACAAAACAGAATGCCAGCAGCAGCTGCTGCTTCTCAAAATGGTGTCAAGCGGTTGGCTAAACTGCAATTTTTTGTCTATTAAAAGAAAATAAACTGAAATTTAAGATGCATATAACCAAGTGGGAGGAAGATGCAAATAGCAACTTGGTAATTGCAGATGTAATTATTTTTTTGGAAAGTCTGATTCTAAAATATCCAGGTGAAAAATGCACTTTGTTGTTAATGTGGCCAGTTAGCCTCTAATCTTCAAATTTTAAAATTAGTTCCAAATATCCCATGGACTTCCAGACACAAGGCTGAATCAGTGTGTGTTTGCAAGGTCACAAATTGAAGAATGAGGCTCATTTTATTTCAATGAATTTTAAAATTGACTATGTATTGCTTGTAATGAAGGAACGGCATTAGCATTTTCCTAGTTGGGAGACCTTTGTTGGCAATACTTTGGAACAATGTTGTGCTTTTGTTACCAGAGCACCTCCCTTTCGTACCAACATGGCTTGTAGTTGAAGACAGCCTGAAGAACTTTTCTTGACTAGTCAGCAAAAATATTTCCAGAAACAGTATATAGGATTTGAACATTTTAAGTTTGCGTCATTCTCTTCTCTTCTCTTCTCTTCTCTTCTCTTCTCTTCTCTTCTCTTCTCTTCTCTTCTCTTCTCTTCTCTTCTCTTCTCTTCTCTGTGCAGTTCTGGTGTGTGAATGCTCTGGCAAGTGAATTATTTGGAACATGGCATTTTAAGTAATTATCAGGATATTGTCAGGATAGTAGATGAGAAATCTGATTTATCTAGTGAATAAACAAAAGATGTACTGTATGATTTGCTTCTGGTACAAGGTTGTACCATGAAAGCCTTAGAAATAATGAAAATAAAATGAGCACATATTATAAATACGTACACAGCAGATAATTTCAAAGGAAAATCTTTCAGAATATAAAAAAATTGGCAAGTTTCAAAGAGAAAGAGAAACATGAATAGTTTTTTAGCATTCCCCCCCCCCCCCCGATTTTTATGTTATAGACTAGTGCAAGTAAAAAACCYGCAATTCTGTTCAATGGATATTTCAGGTACATGTAATAGTTCATTAATGAGATATTAATGTCTGTTTATTTGGGAGTCAAATTACATTTCTCTTAGAGCTTCAGTACATCATCATTTACCACAACGTTAATTATTGGAGAATGACAGACAGAAATGTCATATTTTCCTGATGGTTTTAGTCCATAGCCTGTTTCAGCATGTGGCTGTAATAAGCTAAAACTAAAAGACAGAAATTTCCCTGTGGACTGCACAGTCCAGGAAAGATATAGATGAAAGAGCAAAGGACAGAAGGGAAAGAATATTCATCAACTTGATGGGTATATTTTGTATGTATTAGCAGCTGCCTCATTGGTGGCATAATTTATTCCAATGGCACATTTATGGTGTCACCATTCTAAATCTTTCATTTGAGTCTGTACAATTAATTTTGCATGAACAATCTGTTATTCATGATGCAAATGTACCATATGACAACTACTTAACTCAGTGATGGATGAACTGTCTCATATTTTCTGTGGCATGTCATCGGGTAGGTGTGTGCAACTCTGCAGCAGAGAAGCTCAGAGAGCACACTAAGTTCACACCCTGACATGCCCCAAGAGCATTTGTCTGCCCGAAACGTCGGTGGAAGTCTATGAAACAGTGCCACCACATTCGAGGGGTGTCTGCTGTGACCTCAGTGGAATGATTTGGTGTCCCGTGTTGTTGAAGTTAATTGCGGGTACTGTAGGAATGTTATGAGAAACAGCTGCAGCCCACACTTAGCCTTTGCTTTGTTAATGGTGATAAATAGACTCTTTAAAGAAATACTTACTACAGTGTACAAAGCAGTAACACTCGGTATGTGTATGTAACTATGTGGAGAGCCGTGCAGAGCAGCAGATGACCAAGCTGATCTTTCACCTTTGAAATATGCCTTATGTTCAAGTAATAATTTAGGCTAGAAATGAAAACCTATGTGAACTCATGCTAGCCCCATCATTATTCCTGATGTTTTTCATATACACATACATATATAAAAATTAGAATCAGTCCTTCTGGTTTGCTTCTTACATAGTATTCTTGAAAACCAAAAAACCCACAACCACTGAACTATTCAAAGGCAAATGGAAAGTGCTGTTAGAAAAAAGCTGGCAAATGTTAATAATTATAAAGGAGCTCAAACTAAGACTTCTATAAGACCTTTTTAAGAAATGGTTGAGAATTAGGAGGGAAGCTGTCATTATAAATAGCACTTAATGCCCTCTTTCTCCATCCTATGTGTCATGTCTGCATAACTCTATCTCACTTAATACAGAATCCTTTTCATATGGGTTCAAGGATACAACTACCCTTCCTCAACATGTGTTATTCTTCCTAACTTACCTTCTTTAATGATGAGTTTCCTTAAGATTTAAAATTAAACACTTGTATATAATTCATAGAAGACCGTTGGTCATTTACAGGAATATTATGCTAGAAATTCRACTTTCAAATTGACAGTGTTGTCCAAGAATCGGAATACATCCATTTTTTGTCCTAGTTTGAATTTTTCCCTCAGATCTTTTTTTTCTGCATCTCTTAGTGTGTTTGATGACAAAGAAAAGATCATTGTTTCTCCACTGTTTTCTGGCACCTGTTTTAGCATCTCTGAAATGTAAAGTTCAAGGAGAACCAGATCTTTCTTCTTGAAGGAGTGAATTTTTTTCCTAGCATTTCTAGATTTTTCTAGAATTTTCTAGAATAGCACATCTCAAACTTATAGTTGGTGTGAAATAACAGAATTAATTTTTACTTATTTATTTTAGGGTGCACCTGGAATGAAGGGAGAAAAAGGTGACAGAGTAAGTGCTTAAAATCAGTTTTTCTCATAGTTTTTAAAGTAAACACTGTGTCTTTAAAAGTACAGACACTTGCTAATAAAACACTTGTTTTGCGTTTGATTATTTAGGGTGATATTGCTTCTCAGAACATGATGCGAGCAGTTGCAAGACAAGTTTGTGAACAACTGATAAATGGTATGTAGTGTTGCTTGCTTTGTTTCCCATACTAGTAATCTACTACTTTGTTAAAAAGAGAAAACAATGGTTTATATTTGAAGTGACAGATACTGGACACAGAGCACAGTGAGAGCTTGACTCATCTGATAGCTGTCCAATGCCAATGATTTGGTGGAAAAAATGTAGCAGCAAATTTTTGCCAGATCAGAGGCTAGCTTGATAATCACAGAATAATAGAATAAGCTGAGTTGGAACTAATCTGTGACCTTTGGAAATACACAAGCAAGTCTAACATTCCGGTGACATTCCCTTTGTCATTCTGGTCCAAAATTACTTCATCTTTGCAATCAAATCAGTATACTTTTCCTCATTAAACATGTCTTATCTTCAAGAGAAGGGAATCAGTGAGAAAAAGGATGCTCACTGCAGGTACATTGCCAGCAGGGAAAGACAGATGAGTGTTGGGTAAATGCTGTGCACAGAATCAGCGGTGCTATGCAAGTAAAAGTAATATTTATTTGGAGAAGGACTTCAGATTGAATTTCAGTCCTCTACTGCCACATAGTGCAGCTCTGCAGCCCATGAGATTGTTCTCTACAGAAGCTTCCTCTCTGTCCCTGAAGCAGTGCTTTTGCTATCAGTAGATATGCCAAGAAAGACAGAAGCAAATTGGTCTTAATATTGTATCTGTTACAAGGTTAAGTGCTGACTGAGGAAAACAGTCAGCCTTTTGGATCATTAAGAGTGGATGGACAGGGAGGACAGTATGTCCTTTAATATGTCTGTGGTGGCTGCTAATTAACATGTCTATTAGTTAGCCATCACAGAAGAAGAAAAGTACATTCGTGAATGTGTTAGGCTTATAAATAAGGCTGTTTTATCCGAGATCTTCTAAAGTCTCCTCTTTGAGCATCCCTGCCTTATTTTTTTCGTGTTCAGCTCATGTCTTCAGTGTTATGCTAGGATTGGCACATTATACTAATCAGGTAGGTCTCTCCGTTAAGGCTTCCTTCCTGCATAGTTTCCGAATGCTGTTGCTTTTGTTCACACATCCTTTTTTTGGAAATGAAATTTGCCCATATGCAGAAGGTATATAGGTACAAGCCTATGCATCCTACAGGCTTAAGAAAATTACTTCATTGACTGTGCYGCCAGCTCTATACATGAATAATTTACACTGCCTGTGATAGCTGCAGAGCTCTGAAAGTACGTAGAAATGTGATACTACAGTTTTAGAAGTGAAACAAGTCCTTTCTGTTCTTCAGAGTAAAAACAGCCTCTAAACAGAACAGAGAACAAGAGTATTGTAAAAAAAAGTGTATTTTGTGATTTTAATAGGTCTATGACAAATTTTTGTTAATGTCATTGGCTTCCAGAATCCCCCTTACCTTTCCTCTCTGACTCCCTCCCTCTTTCATTTTTATTCAACCTTCTTATCAGACATTAATCTTCAGTCTTTCTAATTCATCTGTACTAATTTATTGCATGGGAACAAGAATAGGATTTAATGAAGAGAGAGAGTATTTTATTCCTTCCCACTCTGATAAAAGATTTCCACTCATTTCACGTTTTTCTTTTCCTCTGAAGGTCAAATGAGCCGGTTCAATCAAATGCTGAATCAAATCCCAAATGATTACTATTCAAACCGTAACCAGCCGGGGCCACCAGGTCCGCCTGGTCCCCCAGGAGCTGCAGGGACAAGAGGAGAGCCTGGACCTGGAGGAAGACCAGGATTCCCAGGACCCCCTGGGGTCCAAGGACCACCTGGTGAAAGAGGTGAATAAATTCCAATGCAGCTGAACCGTGGACACAGTGCAGAGGCTGCCAGAAGAGCACTCTGCTGCCTTTACCATGTCAGACTAGGAAGCCCTGCTAGGCCAGTTGGCTTGCCTGAAGGACACTGGTGTTCTGAAGGACAAGGTTAACTAGATCAGCACTTTTGTCTGTCTCTCTCTTGGTCAGGTTTCATGAAATACAAATTGGTATAACATTTTGTCTGCTGTCTGACACTTCCACAGAATATCCCAGAAAAGTGAAAGTTCTCAGGACTCTTCTGGCACAAAACAGCTACGTCTTGAAAGGCTGTTTGGAGTAACACAACTCTTTGCAAAATAGAACACTGATTAAGAGAGAAAATGAGTCATTACCAAGAATAAAACGTAGGAGTTAAAAGAATTAGATCTACATCCTTAGCTCTTTATAATATTTTGAGGGATGGAAGCAACTCTGAACTGAATTTGAGCATATGGTTAAACCTACTTTTTGGCTATCTTGAATCACTGCAATCACATGGAGTGTCTGTAGTGCACTGGGTTGTGGCCTTTGCTTATTCCCAGTACTCTACTATAGCATAGACTTGGTGCTGTGTTTTCTAGCATATATTTTATATACTCTTTAAAAAAGACTATGAATAAATCAAGAAATTCAGAAAAATTTCTGAATTTCTTAAACTCTTTTCATTATGACTGTTCCTAAGAAAGTGTAAAGCATCCTTTATAGCAGAAGTATGCAAGATTGAAAATACCTTCCTGTTTGTAGTTTAAAATAATAAGGTTTTGTAGTGTTTTCAGTATCTCAAATACTTTTCTATGTTTGAGAAAGTTTGTTCATACTAAATTACCTCTGCATCCTATTTTATTTTTAGGTTAGTATATTTATATCCAAATTATTTTCCCAAATTCACATTTGAACATCTGTAGCACACAAGTTTTGACCAGACTTGTTACATTAAATAATGGGAACTAAATATTGATGTCAGTGAGAGAGCGTGAAGAAATCTTTGTTGATGTGGTTTCCTTTCTTTGGTTTTTATTGCCTTTTTACTATTCTGTAGGAATCCCTGGAGAGAAAGGTGAAAGAGGGACTGGATCTCAAGGACCACGAGGTTTGCCGGGACCACCTGGTAAATATTTTTTGTTTAATTAGATTACAGAAAAGTAGGAGAAAAGGGCAACATTTCTTCATAAAGAACCAGACTACATATGGTGAATGAACTTTCTTTACTCTGTCCGCTTCATGTTTTTGACACGTATTAGAATTTACTGGAAAGCCCTACAAAAAATGGCAATGTAGAAAGATTTTTGGATGTGGCTAATAGGTATTTATCTTTATCTTTTAATTCACTCATCTGGCATGCTTGTTTGTGTCAAAATGTATTTCATGAAAATACATTGTCCAAATATTTGATAGATATTTTTCGTAAGTGTTATCAGATGATACTTCTGCAGTATCTAGTTCTATTTTTAACTTGTTGGTTGCTGGACTACAAAATACTCCCACTTGCAGAGTTACCAGATGATAGAGGCAGATGATTTGACTATTGGTTTTAGTCTTTGTATCAGGAGATTTTGTTTGTGCCTTGACAGAAATCAGATGCGTCATTTGTTTCTGCGTGTAGTTTACTAGGCTGAAATGGCTTTTCATTACAGGACCCATAATATGGTTGCAGCAAATTGTAGCCTCAGTTACTTGAAGCTTTACTTTTCTGCTAACCATAATAAGACTGGTTCCAAAAAAAACATTACCTCATCTATCCTGGGGCCGCAGGGCGGCCTAATTAAAGTACTCCTTTATTTTAATTGAAATCCAGTGTACTTGTCTAATCTAGTCATCTCCCTTGAGATCATCATATCTTACACAAAGGGGAAATAAACCAGAGAATTCATTGATGTTTCTTACTTGGCTCAAACCTTACTGAATCAGTTTCTAAGAATAAATCCTTAAATAAGCCACACACAGGGAAGCAACAAATGATGAGTCACATTTCTAAATTTCTTTTATTTTTCTTCCTGTTGACCCCCATATAGCAAAAAAGTGCAAGTGCTTTCTCACCAGAGACATAGCCTAGGCTGTGTAGTCTAGCAAGAAGTATTGTTAGGTTTTTTATCAAGCTGGTTCTTAAAGAAAACAACCTCCCAACCTCTCAATTCTAAAACTAGGTCCACAAGGAGAATCTAGAACTGGTCCACCAGGCTCCACAGGATCACGAGGACCACCAGGGCCACCAGGCCGTCCTGGAAATGCGGGTATTCGGGGTCCCCCAGGGCCACCAGGATACTGTGATTCATCCCAGTGTGCTAGCATCCCTTACAATGGCCAAGGATTCCCAGGTAGGTTATGAAGAACTTAGCCTTAACTTTGCCTTAAATAGCCTTCACAGATGTGGCTGTTCATATTGTGCTGCTTTACATGAGACAGTCCTGCTAGTCTGAACATACTGAGTGCGGAGGAGATGGTTGCAGTGAGCAGGCCTGCCTCATTGTAATGTGCAGCCATTGAGACTTTGATGTAGGTTTACGTGATGTTATGTATGGTTTGTTTTAAATAGGAAGTAGTGAGTAAATATTTTAGTCTTTTTTTGTTTTGTTTTTAACATAGATGGTTACTAGTTGGTAATGTTGCTCATAGGATTTAAGTGACCAATTTCTTCTCTTCTTTTTTCCCCCTCTATCACCACCCCTTCCAATCGTCTTCAGAACAAGGTTGAATTCTCCATATTTCTCTTGAAAAATAAAAGGGTTGCTGTGGTTGGCAGTTTCCATGTGTCTCTTTTTGAGCGATGTCAGGATTATTTATTCAAAATTGATTCCTGCAATAAAATTTTTTCASAAAGGAAATCCATTTGATGATAACAGTGCAGACAACTGAAAAGCACCACTGCCCTACAGTATCTATGAAGTTAAACACCATGGAGTCTCTGATTAGCCCTAAGTCATATAAGCCTTCCACTTTGTGATGTAGCTCAAAACAGTAGACTGCTTCTGGAACCAAAATGAAGGGTCCCAGTGGCCACCAATTTTTGACTGGAAAGATTCTAATATATTTTAACATGGGGATCCTGCAGGACCACAGTATTGTTAACMAATTAATATGTATGCCTTGCCAGATCTCAAAATTAGTGTATGTGATACTACTATTGGATATGGTTTGCTGTTAGTGTAATTGTGCATGTATCCATGAAAAGAAAAAAAAAGGAAAAATATATATATATATGTACACACTTGCAGACTCAGTGATACTGGTTAAAGAGCCAGGTGGTTGTGCAGATCTCACACAAAATTCTTATTTAAACGAAAAATAAAGAAAATTGTACCTGTGATTCAGCAGCGTTCTTTCTAGTAAGCAGCTATGTATACATATATAAATATATGCCTAAGACTTAACTGTTATGTATTTAGTTGGATGAAAGTATGTTTTTGCACATCAGATGGACTTTTTAAAAGACTAACATCATCTTTGACCTGTTTCAGGTTTCGGCTAACACATTTTCTAAGTCGCCAGTGCTGCTTACAGTTTGAATACATGAAAATCCTGTTTCTGAGATGTTTGCGCACGTGCTTATTAGAAAATGAGTCCGTATGGATATTTCACCATGGATATGGTTTTTGAACCATGTTGACCTCGTAGAACGGGGAGATACTTTTACTAACACAACTCATGAATGAGATAAAGGACAGTGATGTCAATTCATTAAGCCTATTGCATTTCTATAATAAAATAGACAGTCCTTCTTTCATAAAAAATACCTAGACCACCAAAAACCTCAGTGGCGAAGGAGGCTTGTAAAACTACTAACCAGCAAAGGTAATGCCATTAGAAGAGAGACAGATTTAACCTGGAAAATGAGAAATAACTTATGTAAATAGTAAACTAATTGTGGCTTGTAAATGATTTGTATGGGACTGTATCCACTAAAATCCGTTAACAACTCTACGTGATACTTTTGCATAAAAGCCTGCTGCTGCTTGCTATATGCCGGAATAACATCTTTGACAACTTATGAAACCTACCTGTCTGTTGCTTGTTACCAACATGTCTGAATTGGGGCATGTGCCTTTTTTATATGTAATCTTGTTGGATCTGTAACTGCAGTTATAAATACTGAAGTTTTATAATTATTTTTCTTCTGTTTTGCTGTAGTTTTTGGTGTTCCTGAAGCACCAGCTGTAACTCGGTTTGTTACGAGGAACAGCAAGAGAAAATGACATGTACTGTATATTGCCGCTGGTGATAGTTATGTCTACACTTTCCCATTCCCAGAGAAAATTAGTATATGCCAAACCCATCTCTTCATTTTACCTGTTCCACATCTTCTATTAATTATGTGGTTTAAAATAAAGTCCTATGCTTAGATTTACTGAAGTAGCTGTAAAATAGTAATTTTATTTGATTTGCTTTGGTTTTGTTTTTTTCAAGTAGTTTTACCATAATTTGTCCCTTGCCTAATTTAAGACTTTCTGCACTGTTTTGTGTATTATAAATACAGAGCCTTTCAAGATGAGTTTTAAACCTTTTATTACTTTACTGCCAAAAAAGCATTCATGAGCAAAACTGAGAAATACCCCCAGTGAACTAATTATTTATATATTTATTATATGAAAATAAGAGTGAACTAACGTTATGTAGACAGACTAACCTTCATTGCATATATGGATTCAAAGACATGCGATAACTATTATGTTCAATCGGACAACTATTTTCAACCAGAACCATACGTGCCTGAAAGTGGACCCTATCAACCTGAAGGTGAACCCTTTATAGTACCTATGGAGTCAGAAAGGAGAGAGGACGAGTATGAGGACTATGGAGTTGAAATGCATTCACCAGAATACCCTGAGCACATGCGCTGGAAAAGATCACTGTCAAGAAATGCAAAAACAGAACCATAAAAGATCTATGTCTTGTTTTGGTATTTTTGGTTGGTGGTTTGTTTTATTTTTTGCTGTACTTGCATTTGCAGATACACACAGGGAGAGTGCATCCTTCGTTTCATGATATGGCTTTCTGGTCTTTTCGTATCAGACGCACTCCTGTTTTGTATCTTGCTTATGTGGGGATAGCAATGTGTGTACCTAAACACTTCATGTTGGTCTGGAAATGCTTGTAAAATACTGTTGCTTATAGTGGCTACATACAGGTTAAGGTTTGCATTCAGTTATCCCAGTGCTGCCTTTTCATTAAAATAGTGTAAAACCAAATACATTAAAAAAAAAAAGGAAACCAAAAAACCAAACCAAAAATAACCACAGAGCTGCTGCAAATTTTCTAAGGACTGTGCTTTAGCTCTACATTTTTCTTCTTTTTCAAATGCATGTTTTCAGTTCATTCAGATCACAGGTCTGCAATATCTAGTTAAAAAGAAACAAAAATTTCCCTCTCCTGCCAATATCATTGTAATTTTCTTCTATTCTGAGTTACAATCTGCAGAGCGTATACGGCTCTTATACATCTCCTCTAAACACCACAAACATTAAGTAGCTGAAATCATTGTATCAACTGGATACAGTTTAATAATGCCTGAAATCTCCTTGTTTGTAGACACAGTTACATTTATGCCAAATTGCAGTCAATCCTGCAGAGATGGAATTGCATGTTTATGTTGTATATTTAGTATGGACTTTTTTTCAGAATACAATGTTTCTTAGTTACCAAAAGCAGTTGGAAATTGTTTGCAAGACTATGGATATAGAATTGCTGCTTTTATATTTTAACTGCAAATTGTGAATTTCACTGCCTTATATTATTTATTTCTGAAATGAAAGAGGCATTTTTCAATAAAACTACTGAAAATTTATGTGTCTATTCATTTTTTGAAGGGCATTGTGGGACTGCTATGTGTGTATTGTACTAGTGTTATTTATTCAATCATTTGGAAATGCCAGGTATCAAAAGTCAGTTTGGGACTATTCAAATAGGTATTTGGGCTGTGGTGGCTAGAGGTGAATGGATGGAAGCAGGAGATGCTTCCTCTGTCTGAGGTATGAATAAGACTTATAAGAAATTCAGTCTACAAGGCATTTGGTGAAGAAAATGAGATAGACTGTGAACATTAGTTGCTGTCTTTTGGGGGATTTCTGGTGGATGGCTGCTGCAGAGAGACTTTCTGCCTGAGGAACTACTTGAACTGCAGAGAGTACCTAAAGCTACACAACCTCTAATTGCGTGTGTGCTGTGAGCATTCTGGTAGTACTGAGGCTAACAAATAGCTTGCTTGAGGAAGTGGGTGTGTGGTGTTCACCAAGCTCCATCCTGCTGGGACTGTACATGAGCTGGCTGCTCCCTGCTCAGGATGTCGTCTATGTTCACACCGGCTCTGATCACAGTGATGGCTGTGATGGAGCTTTACCTAGAGAGGGTGACAAGAGCAATGTGGGAAAGAACAACAGTGAAGAATTACTTGCCAACTGAAGAGAGAGTGGACTGGTGGTGATCCTTCTTATCCATGGTATCTTAATTGTCTTACTTAGAAGTAAGAATGGCTTTTGCCATAGGACCTGGAGCAAAGCCATTTGACTTCACTGGGAAAGCTGGAACTCTGTTTCTTAAGATCATGCAAGACATCTGTCACAGAAGTGAAGGCAGACATGCAGGCTGGCTTGCTGATCACTGAATTTTACTCTGCACTGGAAGCTGTATGGCAACTTTTAGCGTCCACAGATGGAAATTACGCAACTCCATAGACTGCCTGACTGGTTATCAGTGAAATGAAATACAAACAAATGGCATTTCAAAGAGTGATCCTGATTACAGCCTGACTGTAAGAGACTAATTCTGGGTTGAACTGAGGAATGTTTAAAGGAGAATCAAAGCCATTGATTCTTTATGAATTTTCCTAATTGTTGAGTGTTGAGTATCAAAAACATGTTCTGCAGCTTCACATGCATTAAAGAAAGGCACATGTCTGGCAGAAAAAAGAAGATACTGGTAGAAATTTGGAGAAGTGCTTAAAAGGTTTATCGAAATTGTATTTAAAAATAATGACATCTTGCATTTATCTCTCATCTGTCTTTTTCTGGCATTGAGTGTGTTTCTAGAACAAGCTTAACTAGATGCCCATGTCTTCATTTAAAAGATTCCTTTCTGTCCTCTAAACAGAAATTTTTACCTTATTTAAAGAGTATATTTAAAATGTTTTTTATTTCTTCACAAAATACACCAAATGCCTGCCAAGGATGTCTTGTATATTTTGTGTTCTTTATTGATATCAATCTTAATAGAGATGCCATTATTTGATTATCTGGTGCCCTGAAATATTTCAACATTCAATAAAAGCTGAGCTTATTGGTAGTCAGTACCTTTTTAATGACAAAATTCTGCTCACAGATCTGCAGGGTATTCAGCTATAGGTTGTGTGCTCCCTACAGGCACAGATTTGCAAAATATGACCATCTGTGAACTTGAGATAAGTGCTGATAAGCATTTATATTTCATTTGAAAATCCCCATAATCCCYAAAGCTGGTTAACACTTCTTTCACCTGTTTGACGAGTCAGTTTTCTGACAGTACATTTTGAAGCAAAAAGAACTTTCACTGACCTATCCAAAATATGGAGAAAATACTTTACRTGTTTGGACAGCTTATAAATGAGTGTTTACTGATTGAGGCCAACAAGGAAGAAAACTTATWTCCAGGAATTCTCAGGGGAATGACTCTCAGGAGGTGGTAGGGCTACTGATGACACTTCTGGGAAAGCTGTTGCAAAGCTGAGCCAAAGACATGCTGGAGAAATACAGATTCAGTGCAAATACAAACAAATTTCAGTTCCTGAATATCTCATACACAACTAAGCAGTTTACATAATCTGGCAGTTTTAAAGAAGGAAATTGTTTGAAAGCTCAGTTTTAATTGCATACACATTTCCTCTCATTTTGGCAAAAACTGTGGACACAAATAAGCGGGTGGGAAAAGGCTGCTGCTTGTTTGAAATTAGTATGGACCATTTGATAGGCTGAGGGAGTTGGGCCTGTTTGGCCTCAAGAAGAGATGACTGAGAGGAGACCTCATCAATGTCTATAAGTACCTGAAGGGAGGGTGCCAAGAGGATGCACCAGACTCTGCTCGGTGGTGTCAAGCAATAGAATGAGAGGCAATGGGCAGAAACTGATGTACAGGAAGTTCCACCCGAATATGAGGAAGAACTTCCTTACTTGTGAGTGACTGAGCACTGTAACAGATTGCCCAGAGAGGTTGTGGTGTCTCCCTCACTGGAGATATTCAAGAACTGTCTGGACACAATCCTGTGTTGTGTGCTCTAGGATGACTCTGCTTGAGCGGGGAGGTTGGACCACGTGACCCATTGTGATCCCTTCCAAACTTAAGCATTCTGTGACTCTGTGATTCTGTGTTTGCAGAGACAGTCTTTTTCCCACAAACCTCTATTCAGAGAGCAAGTTCTTTGCATTTCTGATAGCATGGATAGCAAAATTGCAAAAATATCCATAGAGTGTTACTGATTTATGGAGGCTAACTGTTGTGGTAGTACATCACTGATGAGATCTTTGTGCAATAGTAGGCAAAAATGGGGTGAAGGAAAGGATGTTAGAGTGCTGTCCTTCATTTTTAGCTTTGCTGTGGTTTTGCAGTAGTCTGTTGAATGCYCTAATGCTGACTGCACAGAGAGACTTATAAAAGAAGATAAAGGGACAATGATTGATTTGGCCAGACATAGAGTTTCAAAAAACAACATAAACAGTTGATCTTTTCTCCCATGAATACTCCCTCTTTGTATTAAAAAAAAGAATATATTAGTGATAACTTGACCAATCTCTATGGATGTTAAAGGCAATAATCCTTATTAACAAGTTTCCAAAATAAATTCTTCTGTGGAAAACACATTAAAGAAATCACATAGTCCTTGAGGTTGGCCCCTGCTGTTATGAAGTGAAATAATATGTTGGCATTTTTTAACTGAAGCTCAGACCGGACCTACAAATSAGAAAATATTTTGGGAAGATGTTGCACTGTGACAACATGAATTGTTTTTGTGTCAGCTTTTTAAATAAGAATGAATACCTTCTGTATAATTTTATTTCAAAAGTCCCATTGAACATACTGATATGAAAGTAGTTGTATTTCTGGTCTTCAAAGTCAAAAAGATCAGACCAGCTTAAAGCCATCAAGAAAATACAGCTTCTAATGAAGGTTTTATTTCCTTCAGTATCCTGCAGAAGACCTCAAACTTTTGCCTTGACCAGCTAGCTAAAAGATGCATAGCCATCATTTTCATGCTTTGGAAAAGGAGGTGGGAATTAAAAGAAATTCTTTTGAATGCTTCTCCACATCTGAACATTTCTTAGGTAACATTCAGCTAAAAAGAATAGAGTCCAACAGTGATTGTCGTGGAGTTACACTGTTGGCATCTGAAAAAAATGCTCAGTTGCATTTTCATTGAGTTATGCTTAATATGTTTCCATCTCATTCTTTTGTTCTTTTGGACAATCATTGAGCTAATTGTGACAAACTACACCTCAGAGAGTGATTGTGAAATTCTCTTATACGATCAGCTATGTTTTTCCACCAAATTTAGTGAGGTTGCATTTGTAGTCCTGCTTTGAGTCAACAAATCTGTTCTCTAAACTTGGAGATTCAGAAGGCCCTTAGTAATCAGATACTTGCTTTTTGATGAGGAAATGCAGCAAGGCTGTATTGAGTTGTCCCACAAGCACTGTGTCAGCTTTGTGGTTCTGAATTTCTTCATCCTTGAAAACCACTGTTTGTTTCTGCACTGTTCATAAAGAATAGTTTTGTGCCCAGTTTTACTCCTACTTTCATTCCTCCATAGGCAGTCTAGTAGGTCTTGAGGTTTTTTTCATTACCACTGTATATTTTCTTTGTGAAGCTCATATTCATTACTTCCTGGACTGACGCAAGCTACTCACTAGATTTTCAAGAGTTCCTATAGTTTTAAGAACATGACATTTCTGGGTTCTTACTTTGAGACACCTGTTGATCTCTTTGTTTTGGACTGCAATATGGCTCTAATAACTTGGCCTCTTTAACCAGCCTTGAGTTATCTTCCAAGTCACTACAAAAATTATTTGTATAATATTAAATATTGAACAAATCAATGAAAATGGGACAGAGAAGAAACAAAATACTTTCTGTTTCTCATTTGCAGAGCATGTTATCCCTGTAAAGTTCTGAAGTTAAAAATAYTGAAGGAGATGTATTTTCTTCCTTCATCTGTAATGAAAGTAGAAAAACTTCGGATGCACAGGAAATACCAGAAAGAAGAAAACAAAGGCTGTATCTTCCTCCATTAGAGAGGGAACCTATCCAGGGTCTACTGTCATGAACTTCACCAGAATTATTGGTCTCTGAGCATAAAACAGAACTCCAATATTGTTAACAAAAAAAMGTGTTCCTGTCTGAGATAAGCAGAAATACATAAAACTGATACATACCTTGAGTAATACTGGTTTTGCAGCTGCCAAACTGAAAAAAAAAGTGAGACGTTATCAGTTTTAATGCCCTGATGTTTATGCCTCATAGCAACCCTACTGGAAAATTGCAACATTTTATTTAATGTTTGCAGCTTTGGGTTCTATTCATGACAGTGAACAGAACAAAGTAACTAAAATTACTGTTCACTGTACAGGAGCGGTTTTCTCTCTCACGTTATGCCAACATGTCATGCCTGGCATTGTTCCTTCCCTTCTTCCATGCCCTCTTTCCTTCCTGAATCTTATGTGCTGTTCCTCACTATATAGGCCTCTTGCCTGTTTAGCTCTGGGCTTCCAGGAAATATGAAGGATAAGGTCATGTTAGAGCTAGTTCATGTGAGGAATACCAAGGTGGTCCAGGGGCTGGAGCATTGGTGATTGTAAGAGTTGGGCTTGTTTAGCCCAGCAAAGTAAAGTCTGACAAACAGGGACCCTTCTGCTGTCTCCCACTCCCTTTGCCTTCCTGCTATTCCAAGCACTTGTTTACTTTTTATTTTTCTGGCCGTATGTGAACAAAAGATTAAGAAAGTTTCTAGGATTCCTGGATCATGCACGCCATGTGACTTGCATTTTGCTATTGCCCATCTTGCATCCAGGACTGTAAAGCAGGGTTTTGGACGCAGAGTTTTAGGGTTTCTTATTGTTGACACTTGTACAAGTATTGGCCTTTTCAAGTCTCCCTGTATCTTTTCGAACTGTTTGTTCTCTTCCTGCTTTCATTCCCCTGTTGTGATAGATTAACAAGTGGGAAGTCTTCTGGGTAGATTTTATTATTTTCTTCTTATATGTAGCTACCATTGTTGACTATGAAGTGAGATGGTTCGAGACATGATTTAACCCAAATCTATTTCTTCTGTGCAATTCCAAGGAAAAAAGTACTTTTTGGTGCACTGGAAGACAGTGAAAACAATGCTCTGTTAACTACAATGGCTTTTAATTTTAACATTATTTTGCATTATGGGTAATTAACAAAAGATATAAAACCATAACCAAGGTCTGAATAGAAAGCAGGAATTCTGGCCCAGAATCCATTCTTAGATGTTTATCCTTAAATTTTCAGTTCCAGAAACTCTGTTCATGTGAAAAATATCAGTATAACATCAAACAAAGGGTAATCTGCAGACTTATTTTCTTTGGCAGTTCCTCAGAATACCATGAATACTCTCTGTTGTTATTTGGCAATGCCCTTGTGTACAGTATATTTGACAGAAAATGCCTGTAGACTGTAAAATCTCAGCCAGTGCATCCTCTAAGGTAGTATCCTGCAGTTAGATTTCTCAATCTCCCTAACTGATCTCTTTTCAGTAGCAACAGAAGTCAAAACAGCACCAAACATTTCCTATATATGTCCAATTTCTCAAACACGTCAGAAAGATGTATCTTCCTTTTATGGCACTTGCTTCCCCAAACGCAAGGCAAGAGATTTCCCAGTGAAATAGTTACAGCTTTCAGAAACTTGAAGAGAAAGATGTTTAAATGTATAGTAAAGATTAAAAGCTTTACTTTAGACAGTGGCATGAAATTAAAACATTGTCACGATTCATAACAGTGCTGGGGCAGGGGCTGATGGCCCCAAGCTGCGCTGAAATAGCGTCCTGGGGCATAGGAAGGTGAGGAGGTCCCCCTGTGTGTTTGGAAAGGACAGTCAGGGTCAGCATGGCCCACAGGCTTCTGAAAATAYTATTTTCTGCTCGTAAAGTATTTTACAATATTTAGTTTGGAAAATCCTTAAATGGTCATCATTGGGACTATTTCTTCACTGGGTGGATGGTAAAATTTTACAAAACATGTTCCTTATGAGGACTGTATGGGCTGTTCCTACTAAGGCTGAAGGTGTGCTATGTGAGGGACAATGGCTGTTGACACTGGAACATGACTCAATGCAGCACAGTCTTGCTGGAGGGATGGAAGAGAGTGAGTGTTGTCACTAAATACAGATGACAATGAGGCCTCTGCTGAAAATAGAGAAGTGGAATAAAGGACTGAGATATTACATATATAATACTTGCACTACAGACACTGAAACATGTAAAAATTAAGAAAACCCAGTTTTGCTCACAAATAATCATGCTCATATTTAAGGCAATTCTTTTTGCTGTGATTTATTGAGATTTTCTGGGAAAAAATGATGAAGATTGTAGCTGATGATCTACAGAAATATAAAACCAGAAGTAAGAGGCCTACACTTTAAAATAAATGTACTCACCACTCATTTCTGGCAGAGGATACACAGATACAATTTCTGCATGTTCTAAAAAGTAATTTGAAGCAGGATGTGGTTGATATTTTTTCAAAAGGGAATATGCTCAGAAACGTAAATGATTGCTATATCCTGCTTTATGTACCAGTATCCAGAAATAGTAACTAGATATTTAGAATGGATAAGAGTTACAGACAGGTATTTATAAACAGATATTTTAGACAATTCTCTTTGAATTTGAGCTCTAGATGGAAAGACATTAAAAGGAGACATAGATAATAATCTTGCAGCCAAATGCTGGCTGTATCAGAAGCATATTACAGATTTCCTGTAATAAAGGTTTTCTTCAACAACCCTACAGTCAGCTGTGTGACTCTGACTCCGTCCATTTGTCATCTGCCTCAACTACAGTCTAACTGCATTACGTAGACTTGCAAATTAGAATTTTAAATTTCTGTTTTAAATGAAAAAAAAATCTATTTTCACATCTCTGAATCATTTTATGTCTCTTATTCAAAGGTGAATGGATAGTATTATGGCCAAATATATAATTAGGTATCACAAGAAGAGTTTTTTGTATTTCCTTCATGGTAACAATATGTATTTTAATAGATCCATCTTGCRCATTAGAGTAAATAAAGAGTTCATGATGTTTCAAAACCAAAACATATTATTTATTCCTTCTTAAAAGTGCTTCTAAGATGGCCTCATAAAATGTGGTAGTGTTCAAACTGAACTTAGAGATGCTGGACAGGAAAAAACCCTCTGTAAGGGCATGTGCAAGAACAGTTTCATTTCAGATTAAAGTATAAGTCTCATCCAGAAGTGCTCAGAAAAGGCAGATCTCCCTTGTTTTTATTATCTGTCAAATGTCTTTGTCAGACTTTCTGCATGTATTGCAAGGCTTCAGAAATGTATGTAGGTCCGAATACAACACATTGGTTTTATAGTAACCTGCAATGCCATAAGTTTCATTAAAATATTTTTCAGTTTGGAAGAATGCTTCTGTAATACCGAAACGCTCCACTACATGGTCAATTAAGAAAGTCTAGTCAACTGTGCTTTCAGACCCCAAAATATCCAAATAGCTCATATTTCACATGTAGAATGACTTCTTTGTTATCCTTCTGTTTTGCATTCTGTGTAAACAGAGGGAATAGAATGGTAAATCATGATCATTATGAAAAGTTATAATCATTATGATAAAATGTGTTTCGTGATTCATAAGTTGTATATTAACTGTCATGTCTTGGTGTGATAAATATTTCTCCTATACAACTCATTTTGCTTTTGCAGTTTTAGGAATGGCTTCAGCTACAACATCTGGGAAGACCTTACTTTAATGCCAATATTGTATGACATTTTGTTCTAGTTTAAAATTCACCTAGCTTTATATGCTATATCTGATTGTATTCTTGCTAGTCTTTCCCCAGGTTCAACACCTACATGAAATGCTGCAAAAGGATACATACCTCTAAAGCTGAATGAATCAATTCAGCTTTGGCAGCCAAAATTTACAACCAACATTTCTCACTTTCTTAGTATGTAGTCTTTTGGCACATCACATTGGACTATGGTTACCCTGTAACATTAGTAGCATTGTGCATTGTACTGTGGGGAAAGCCACATCTCAGTGTGGTGGAAATTCCACTGGAGGAAGACCTAGTTCCTTCCAAACGAATTGAGTTTTGCTTTTAATAAACTCTTTGGAAATGGGTCAGCATGGAATTTCATGAATTATGGCCAGATTTTCAATAGGCCTCACTACCCTGAGTTAAGTTAGTTTTTTTTTCCCGGAAAGTTCAGCTTCTGTTTGGCACTGTGACTGGTTATACTCTGGTTTTAGACATGAACCAGCTTTTTAAAGGAGCCTGGTTAGCTGTGCTCACATGGTGCTGAGCCCTAGCTAGCAAGATCTGATGATAGGATGCAGTTTTTGCTGAGGTCCAGTACCACACTGATACATCTAAATAACTTCTGAATGGGAGGTGACTTGTAACTACCCATCTTCAAATGCAAGTTGGGTTTTCATGTGCCTCTATGCAGCCTTAATTWAAATGAAATGGTCATGTTTTCAAGAATTCCTTCCATATAAGAACTCGTTATCTGATTCGATGAACATGCATATAGAGGACTTGGCAGTTTACTTTGCCATTCAGAGCTACAGCAAACTCTTAAACTTTAGATCATGACACTGTACTTTGAAGTCACCCAGTGCTTTCCATGAGGAAGCAGTAGGTGCCTTCTTACAGAAAGTTGTACAGTCTGCTAAATTCTTTTCCTCTCTGGTTAGCCAATCAGATCATTTAAAAGGAAATTGCATGGCAAGTGCCCTGTGGTGGCAATCCCATGCCTAGTTTATGTTTTGGGATACAGAATCTCATTCCCTGTTGAACTTCATCAAGCCCAGGACTGGGAAAATATCATCTCTGGGTGGGTGAATTGGATCTCTTAGATAAGTATGTTACTTACATTGTACAAAAGTAAAATGCAGAATAATTTTACTGTGCGCAATTATTGGTGTAGAAACTAGAAAATGCTCCAAGGAGAAATAAAGTAAAGTAAAGAATTGTCTCTTTCATATTAAAAATATCCATCCATCTTTCCTAAGAGGCAAGACACAAAGGGCACATCTGCTCAAGGTATATGCCACTAAACAGAGGCATATGAGCCAGCTCATATAAAAGCCTAATTATTTTAACAAATGATGAATAAAAATGAAATCAGTTTTATAATTCCTATAATTCTCTCTGTCATCATGTAGATTTAAATTAAATGTAGGTGGTTGAACAAGAACAATTTAAAAAACACCAAAACCAACAACTACTTATCTCTCTGCTTTCTCTTGCACTTTAACAACATTTACTACATTTTCAGAGGTTTGTTCCTATCCAATTGTGACTTCATGTGTATTGAGAAATGAGGTCAATTTTAGTGCTGCTGTTCTTAACTGGGGTAAAAGTTTATGTAGTAAAGCCCTGTGTTGTAATCACCTAAACACATGCCAAAGAGCACTGGGCAGAGGGTAAAGGAGCAACAGGTCAGATTTACCAGCTCAACATTTACACTCAAGAAAATATAATAGCAAAGGATGGAATAATCTGAGTGGACTGTTCATCCTGGGGAAGAGAAGGCTCAGGGTCGATCTCATCAATGTGTATAAATACCTGATGGAGAAAAGAAGATAGAGCCAGGCTCTTTCCAGTGGTATCCAGTGACAGGACCAGAGGCAAGGGGCACGATCTGATACACAGGAGGCTCCATCTGAGCATCAGGAAAACTATTTTCACTGCCTGAGTGACTAAGCACTGGCACTGGTTGTCCAGTGATGCCGTGGAGTCTCCATCATTGGACAGACATTCAAAAACTCTCTGGACATAATCTTGGGCCACTGGGTCTAGGTAAATTGGACAAGATCACCTCCAGAGTCTCCTTCCAGGCTCCACAATTCTCTAATTCTGTAATTCAGTAATTGGCTCCTCCTTAATTCTTGCGATGCAAAGTGGATTATACCTGCATGCAAAACACTTGGGCAAATGTAATAAAAAGACTGTAATTTGAATTTCTGCCAAAATTTCTCATCCTGTAAAAATAATTGTTGAGGTAAAGCACAAAGATGTTATTAGCAGTGTTCTATGATTTCCTCAGATCTTGAGGTCTTGCCAGTGTAGCCTTCCCCCACAGCTCCCACTGCAAACTTATCTCAAAGAAATGTTGAGTATCCATCATAAGCACAGCAGTTTTCCAAGGATTGTGAAATGTGTCATGTAAATTTATGCAGTCACGGTCAAAGCATTTAAAACAGAGGCTTATTTTCRGAAGTGAACCCTTAGAGAGGACAAAACTTTTATGTAAACAGATGACAAAGCACTAAATAGTGGCTGCAGTTTGGGCAGAGGATAGGAGCCTGATGGGTGCAGAGTTGGCTTATGAGCATTTCTTCTGGGTCCTCTGTGACCTAGTGGTGTTCCAGGGACTGCATAATTTCCCAACCCAGTTTATCTGGCATGTCCTGGCTCTGATCCCACACACAACAGAACTGTGTGCTTTGTCTCAGAGACCAGCTTCTACCATGGTTTGAAGAACTGCAGTTCTGGGCTGCTTTGCTTCATGTGTAGAATTGAAAATTGAGGTAATATATTCCATGGAAAAACTTTTGGGGAAAGAGCCATCCTAGTACTGATGAAGGGTGATGGACTTGGTAGGTCATAAAATAGCTGATTTTTGACTGTGCTTATCCAATTCCTGCTCTTAACCTTTCCCCAGCACCTTGCAAAATAAATAATTGTAGTCAGCATGGGAAGTGAGATTTTTACAAGACCCTTTTTATTTTAGACTAAAAAAGTGAGGCAATAATGAGTTCAGCTCTTTTTGTCCTATTTTGTTCTCTTTCCTCCTAAGGGTCTAAAAACAATGGAAGAGAAAAAAGTAGACCAATGTTCTACCTCACTCAAATGATCTGCTTTTAAATTAATCATTAGCTGCCACTCAGTGAAATCTTTGGAGCATGGACCCCAGCACTAACTGGAACACCAGTGACTGACCCAAGGGGGAACCTTCTTATCCCTTGAAAGAGTTGCTTGTTAATCTGTCAGATCACTGATGGCTGTCTCTTGGTGGTTTGTCACTTTGTGGCATGTTATTGCTTGGATGTAACATATTTTGACATTATCTCTAAATTGTTCTTTATGGAGAAGTAGATTCAAGCATTTTCAGGAAGGGAGGAATTATATGTCTATATATGTCTAAGTGGACTCTCTTGGCTCTGTTACAGTCAATATACTGTGAACAAACAAAAACATCTGATCTTTCAGAAGATAAACCAGCAGTTCACATCCCTGCTAGGAGGACTATTCATGCCCCATAGCTCTAYCTACCTATGCTGCTCTTCAGGAAAGAGGCTGAAATATGTTGTGTCAGCTGGTGGGAAACACTGCCTTCAGATGTTTGATGAATAGAGGAAACTCTTGATTTCTTTTTTTTATTTACCCCCCTGGTGTTATTCAACAAGTTATGTCTGCAATTAATGCTTATGACACTCTTAAAACAAAATGAAACCCTAGCACTGAGGGCTTTTATGGACTGTGATGTCATGCCTAGAGACGAGTTTGTTTATGTGGTTGAAAGGGGATTTACTGGGCTTTCCCATTGCTTTTTGTCTGCCCATGCCAGTACAGTCTGTTCTTGCAGAGTGTTGGCTTCTCAAGACATGCTTTTAGAAAGAAAAACAAACATTGTCTTCTATATCTATAGACATCTCCTCTTTTGATCTTTTATTTATCATCTTAACTTTTCTGATGGGTTGTCCTCCGTGGCACTAATCCAGTATTGATTGGATTGGTCAGTGGTCTAGATTGCTCAGTGTTTAACTGCAACTGGAAAACCAGGTTGATTTCTATATTTTCCTATTCCGTTGTTATTTTTGCATCCCCAAAGAGCTCAGAAACTTTGGTTTGGGTGTGTTCAGATTTATGATGAGCACTTAAATGATTTCAACCTTATGATTAAATTTGAGTGATTTAAAACCATAATACTACTTCAGGTCATTTGGAAATTCGTGAACTGAAAGACTTTGCCCTACCTTCAAACCCAGCAGCAGCCTCATAAGAGCAAGGACACAATAAATAGGCTGTTTTCATGGCAGCACCTTGGGCTCAAGAAGGACTTAGACCATTCTTATGGTCTCATGTCAGTGAGAGCCAGGTCTTCCTCAGTGGGGAGCAGTAATGGGGCAAGGTGGGATAAGTGTCTGCATGTCCAGTGCCTGGATCTCAGGGCCTCCAAGTGTCCACATGGCTAGGCTGGCAGGGCAGCAGGCTCACCTCCTCTGGTCCTGGTGCCTCTCCTTGGAGATTGCATCTGGGCAAGCTGTTCTATTACTCTTAAACCCCTAATTTTCCCTTGTGCTGCTGAGGTGTGGCTCTGGATATACACACTGACACTTGTGCTATGATTCCATGGGATGTAGACTCAGCAGGGCCACTGCTGCTTTTCACAGCACCAACTGTACTAGTGCAATTAGCCTGTCTGTGGCCCTGAAGCTCCAGGACTTCCACTCTCAAAAAAATACTAGTCCAGCTGCAGCAGGCACAGAAGTTCCTGTGCTCTCTGTCTCAGACACATTGAGATCCTTTCCTAACAGCTTGTAGGGAAAACCTCCTTTTGCTCACAGGCTGTGCAAAGAGCCCAAAATTTGCAGTGTGTTAAGTTTTCCCATTCTTACAGGAGCTCAGTTCAATTGTAACATTTAATGAAACGTCTCATGATTATTTTACAATTTTGGCAATCTAACAATAATCTTTGTCAGTGGAAACAATCAAYGGGTCCCACTAGAAATTGGCAGAAATAATTTATTTTTTATATACAAACAAAAATACTGTGGCTGTGGTTTCTGGGGTAAAGTCCCACATTATTCTCCTGTTAATTTCCCTGGCAATTCTGATGGCTGCAGTGTTTCATAAATGGATCAGCATTTATACAAACTCACACCTTTATAGTGGGAATCCTGTTTCAAATCTTTTCTGTTTTTCTGCACATTACAGATGATGTATTATATTTACTGAACATTTGCTACTTACTGATTTGTTGTTTTGGGTGTGGTGACTCACAGCTGCTGTTTATGCCTTTTAGAACTTTTCTATGAAGAAGGGAACTTTGTGCTAAAGCACTTGGGTCTTTGTTTTTGGACCATTATTTGGAAAATATTTGCAAAGGCAATATGGATGTGCTACTACGTGGAGAAAAAGCAGCAAAAGACAGCATGTATGTTCTAGACCTATAAAGTATTCCTGGTCCAGAGAGAATGGAAGTCAACCAAAAGTCTTTCCATTGACTGTAGTGGGTTTTGGATCATGTCTTGTGTATGTGAGTGGTGTCCAAATATCTGAGCTGTTCACAAATGGTCTGTGTCTGTTTTAGTTACCAGGAAATGCAGGCAATGGGCCAGAGTTCAAAGATTCAGCTTTTTCAAATCCAAGTCACACTTACAAAAAGAAAGATGCCATTATCCAACCTGTTCCAGTCCTCCAGGGTGCTGAGTTTTCTTGTGATTCAAGTCCTCAGCGATTGAAAAAAATAACAAAAACTTTCCTACCTAGATGCATATTGGGCAGGAGCTAGTAAATCTCAGGAAAGGTGGAATGTAATTCTGAAAATGGTTATAAGTATAGCTGGGCTGTAAATTAGGAATATGGTGACTTTCCAAACCAGACCTCTGATATAAGTAAACCCACAAATGCACTGAGTTTTGAGATGAAGATTTGTAAGTCTAGGGAGGGGAATCTTATGGGAACAATCTAATTCTGGCAAAGCTGGTAACCAGAGAGTGTTTCAGGAAGGGATTACATGCTACAGTGTCTGCCCTTGAGGGGACTAGGCTCAATGAAYATATAAACTGTGATAAATACTCTGAAGACTGCAAAGCACCCAGGTACTGAGGGAGCTGTGAAAACACACAGGGGAGATTTCTGTGTACGCTGCATCAGCTATCAAAATAAACTATCCGAGTGCAACATAATGTCATACTCTACTGGAGAACTGTCATGGATCTCAATTTAAGAGTTACGTCTCATGTTGATTTTAAGTACAATATTTAAGAGATTATGAGTGCTTTGAACTTGAATTTCCCACCACCACATTGAAAAATACCAGGAACCAATGACCTGAAGAATTCTGTTCACTGGAACAAATTAGACTATTGGTAAGATATTTTCAGGGAAGTTTGACATGCACAAATGGAAAACACTTTGCGAATAATTGCACAAACAATAACCAAAAGAATTAAGAATTTGGTGATCTTTTCTTGAGAAATGGTGGAATAAAAGACAGCTGTTTGCTATACTGGCAGCTAGTTCCCCAAAAGTAGTCCTGAGGAGTATCCATTTGCAACTCCAGGTGAGCATAATCAATGGCACAGTTAAGTAGAACATAAACTGCATCCAGCATCTGTAATCTTTTACTCATGTTAGCTAAGAAGATAAAAATTACTTCTGGCAATGCTTCAGATGTTCCCAAGAGGTCTAGTGTGCATAATGAACAGGAGTGAGAAGATCTAAAAGCTGTTATTCCTTGCTTATAAGTGCTTCAAAAATGATTAACCATTACTTTCTTCAGAAGGAGTCCTATAATTTGGCCTGGTTTATCACTCAGTTTCAGGAATATAGAAAAAAACTTCAGCTTTGTTGCACCTTTCCAAATATGACAGAAAATATTTAAGGTTGGGTCATTACCAGTGTGTCCATTGAGAGGAGTGAGACGCCAACAGCTGAACACACAATAAAGTGCAATATCTAGTTAGACAATTATTCATTGTTCTGGGAAGTCATGGAGAATTTTCCAGAAGTGTAGCCAGCTATCATTATTATTTTATTAAATCCTGAAAAGCAAAATTGCAGATAAATTTAAATATGAAGTTTTGAATTTGCACTGGGTGTTCTTCACGTCTAGGAAGCTCACAGATTTTGAGAAAACCCAATAAAATAGGATCAGAATGAAACACTTTGACTTCAGACTTGCAAAAATGCCATGAGAGAAGTAGCATTGAAGGAGAATATACCTCACAGTCACAGAAAATCTATTCGTTCCTATTTTCATCAGTGGTGACTAAAACAGCCAAAAAATGCTTTACTTACTGCTAAAAATGAAAGGTGACTCACACAGGCAGTGTGAGTAAGTAAAATTTTGCAAGACTGCCTTTCATATTTGACCAGTGTAATGATTATGTTGCGGACCTTTTATGGATGATTTGGAGTATATGTGAGCATAGCATGAATGTGGGGGTGAGGAACAGCTTTTTTCCCACATGTAAACCCTAACCACAGGAATCTTAAAGGATCCATAAAGCCATAGTTCAACACAAGACCACTTGCAGTGGACTGCACTCTAGGAGTTCTTTTTAGTGTGCAAAAAGAGCAGGAAACAGGAGCTTGTGCCCTTTTCACAGTCCATTTAGGACAACATAAGTCCTGAGGGAATGGAAGCAGAAAAACTGCTGTCTCCCCCAATCAGAAAGGCTGTCACCCATGTCGAGTTGTGCCCATATACTCCAGCTCAGTAGACATAACTGCATAATCCAGGTAGATGGAGTCTGTACAAAATAGTGTTTGTAAAAACAGGAGTACTTTCAAGTCTTCTTGCATGAGAGGCATAGTTCTCAATGCTGTAGAGTCAAATCCAATCTTGTTTTCCCAGCTTTGAACCTTGACTTCCACCCAAGGCAGTCCCCTGGGGTCAGGGTTTTCTTTCCATGTGTTATACAAAGATTTAGGAGAGCATCATCAGACACTGACCTGAGGAGTATTTGCAACCTTAGAGCTTTTCCTGGGAGTCAAGATGGGCCAAAGCAGCTATTCAGAGTTCAACTAGGTGGCATTTCTCATTCTGTAGCCCAACACAATCTTCCCTCAGCTACATGCTGTAGTCCCTTGGCAGGATCCTTTTACCATTTAACTCAGAAGAGCTTTTTTCCTGCTGGAGGGTGATTCCCTAGGAACAGACTCATAAGATTAAAATATCCTATCTTTTTCAGCACAGCTATCATGAGATTTTTTTGCTGTGTGGACCAGGATGTTGTCAGTGGTGTTGCTCCTCCCCATCTCTATCAATTAAAGAATCAACTAAAGAGTAGAGTTTAATATGTGCTTATTATGTGTTTGTGCCTTCTGAATAACTACTGAAACTTTGTGACATGGTGACCAGAGAGGAAGCCCCTCTTCACAGCATGCAGCAGACTGTGGCAGAGCAGCACAGTGACGGTGTGGGCTTTGCTTCCAGGTGTAACATGGCTGGAGCACTACCCTGATTTCCGGCTGGTGCTGCCTCCTTTGGCACTGCTGGTGGCAGATATCAAACCTTTAAAGGCAGAGTAGCCTTGTGGCATGGATGCTCAGGATGTAGCCTTGTATTTGTGACCTTGGTTGAGCAGATGGTGCAGGTAGGCCTGGCACATGTTGGCATTCCGGGCTTTCCTGGTCCTGTGCTCTGTGTGTGCTGCCACTGGATTTGCAGAAAACATCTGCCCTATAATAAAACTCCATTCTTTTTAAATTTCTTGCACATCTCTTGGTACACCTCCTGACTTGGTTCTATTCCCCACCACAAATWATCTTGGGGCTATTTTTCCTGACTTCTGCTCCCCCTTCTGCTCACCCCCCTGTAAATTTCCTTTTTCTCTGTGGATCCAAGCTGAATTTCTCCGTAGCTTTAGGGACATGAGGAAGTTTCTAATTTATCCAATCCCTGCACTCCTGTTGTGAAAGAAGTGTTTGGTGTAGCCAGAGTTGAATCTGGTGACAGAATAGAACAGTGCCGCTAAAGCATGAGACTCTGGCTATGGGACAGAGAAAAGACATACATGGATTTATTCCTTCCAGTAGTTATCTCCTTCTTTTTGGGTTCTTTATAAGCACCAGCACCAACTCTTTGCCATATGACCTGCACTTCCACTTCTTCATGAACAGGAGCAGCAGACAAATAGAGGTCTATTTTGGGAAAAAAAAAAAAATTCCTTACTATCTGCAGCATTATCCTATCTTTGATACACTCATGACCCTGAGGCACTAATTGTGGAAAATCAGTACAGAAGGAAGGCAAGAACATCTGGAGCATTATCTCCAACCACTCCCAAACCTTGGGAAGGCTTTCCTCTTACCATAACAAGGCATGAAATCTTACATTTTTTGCAAGTGGAATTGCCAAAATGCACAATGACACTTAGATGTAGATTTAGAAGCCAAAAAACAAAATTTCAAAGTCATTTTGGACTATAAGTTCCGTGCAAAATCTGTCCTGTTTAATAGTCAGATTTTGAATTCCATGTTCTAGGCATATTGCTTCCACAATCTACTCTATTAGTTACAGAAGTATAATCCAAAATGTATATTTTTTAATGCTAATTGAATTTTAATTTGGAAGTTCTCTGGAGGTATACCAATAAGAGAGGCTGTTAGTCAGTAGGAGCAAAGATTCCTACACATGGCAGCATTTTCGGTAATTTCTTCCTGCTGTACATCATATCAGTATTCTGATCAAATCATATCATCACTGCTGGGGTTTTCCCAGCCATATTTTTTATTTTCTGAAACCATATAGTGTAAGGTATGTTAGAAATAGAAATAATTATTATATAYTGTCTTTCTGACATTTTTTATGTCAGAATGAGTTAGTGCCCTTGCAGGGATCATCTGGCTAATCCCGTTTTCCAAGCAGGGCACTGCTAGAAGTCACTTGACGGCATCTGGAGTGGATTGCCTGAAGGAAATGTAGGCAATCTTTGGATGTCTGGCTTTTGTCTATACCACTGTAGATATTAATGATGATATGATGCAAGCAAAGTCCTGCTTTCCTGCTCAGCTTTGTCTGCAAGCAAGTTTCTTAGTGCTACTGTGAGACCAGACTCTTTAATCTGTCATGTAGGCAATTTAAGGATTTCCATTGCCCTTTTCTCCTGCCAGCAACTAGAAGAACAGGCAGGACCACACAGTCATAAAGAGCCTTAGGATGTGTGTGCCAAACCCAGGTATTCTAAGCTGAGAATGTCTGTTTTTTCACATCAGGGTTTTTGTGGTTTTGTTTTTTTTTTTTTTGTACATGTGAACACTAATACATGCAGAGCAGGTGCTTACTATTTGATAGCTCCTTGCACCTTCTTTTTTGCTACGTAAACCCAAAGGATTAAAGAGGTCTGTTATTCTTGGCAAATCTGGGTCATATCAAACACAACCCTAGGGCTATTAGCTTCTAAGACTCAAAGCATTGTGAAGGATTCTGGGCTTTTTACTCCCCATTTTTGATATAAATCACAGCAAATAGGCAAGGATCCTGAGTCTTAGTTTTATGTACTCAAAATTCTGCTTTGGTTAGTACATTTGTGCTTTTTAAATAATGGTTGATTCTGCTGACATCTGCAGGATATGTCTTCTATGAGGCTACTTTGAAGCTTCTTGCACTGGTTTGTAGGACCTCATCAGATGTTTCTCCTTAGCTTTCAACAAGGCTTTGTCTCTACAGGGAGGTGAGTCAAGACTCAACCCTTACCCTGAGCTCCACTCACTGCTCTGTTTTCTCCACTACATTCTTTGGCAGTCCAGTCTGCTGCAGAAGTCATCCAACTCCCCAGCTGGGGAAAACATTTTTGAGGAGTTGCTGCCTCAGGTGCAACTAAGTGATGCACTGATGTCCTTGGGAGTAGAAACGCACAACAAACACCCCTCAGTTCCTGCTACCCCTTGTCTCTAGTCTGCCCACCAGAAGAGTCTGTCAACTCCTGGAGCAGGGGTGTGTAGCTGCAAAGTCATGTAAGCTGGAATAAAGAATCCACTGACTAAACCTTTTTCTTAACAGAAATTTAAACCATATAGAGCCATTATTCAGGATACCTGATGGAATAAATGAAAGGGTTAGATTGTCTCCTTTGTGATTTTACTTTGGCTTCATATTAGCATAGTGCAGTATTTTAGCACCTGACCTAAAAATGGCATGTCAAATATTCTGGCTCCTAAATTGGAATGCTTCTGCACATGTTATTTTCCTTGTCCTCTCCAACTGCACTGAGAAGCAGTTGTATCATCTATTTATTGCCAGTGCCATCTCTAAGCAGTACAGTACAAGTCATCACCATCCTCACATCACATATTTATGAGAAGCATCTTCATGCATTTGGYCAAGTTGGCCTTCTGATAAGAGAGAAACCTCTTAATACATATTAATGAATTCAATAACCACAGATGTTTTAATGTATGCCTTTCCTATAGTACCTGAGAGACTCAGAATTAGTTGGTGATATGCTGAGTTGCCTATCAGACTGTCCATCCATGTAGATCTAACTATTGTCTCTTCCTTTATACAAATTTTCTGTGTAGTGCACAAGGGCTCTGGACCATGATTGACACAGAGAGGCATCACTGCAAAGCAAATAATCACTAAAAATCAGTGATAATAATAGTCACAAGACAGTCCCCCCAGTTTCAGGGTATGAGGTGTGTAACCCATCCTGGGCCCTGAGCAGGAGAGAAGCGAAAAATTATCATGTCTGCAGGAAAGGGAGAAGAAGCCAACATCTGTTTTTATCATGCATTTAATCAGGCTATGGCAGATAGGGCACAAGTTCTTTGGAAAATGTGAGATAGAAGTGACACAGACACACACACMCCCCATATTTTTTATACAAATCTATATGGGCATATACATACTAAAATGTCCTATTTTATGACTAAAAATAGCCAACAAAAAGTTTGATTTGCTGAGCTAAGGAATGTTGTAAAAGCATTGTTATTGTTCAAACACAAAATTATCACAGGATGTGGTTTTCAAATAGCAGTCAGGGATAAGGTTTGACTAGCCTGAGTTATGGTTTACTGTTTGCATGGTACTTTACGTTATATTTTTAAAAAGAAATCTTGTCTCCCTGATTTTCTGATCTAACGTTCACCTCAAAAGCAACACAAAACTGTATAAACTGCCATGTTATCACTACCTAGCACTGCTGTTTTGCATAATTATGTATGTCAAAACCTACAGGCAGCTCACAGTATTATTGCTCAGGTCACTTCCTGCAAGCTAAAGGACATTAGCCAGTAACTAACATATGTTCATGTCCCATCATCTATTGAAATACTTCCCCAGACTTCTCCATGGAGAGGTCAATTTCATTTGCTTAAAACATAAAGCAGCTTAAAATAGAAAACAAAAGTTTCAGCAGTTGGAAATCAAACCCAAGTAAACCAGGTGACACTATTGACTATGAAGGTAACTATTAAAATGCTGGAACTAAGGATCTGTAATTTCTCACAATTTAAATCTTTAAATAAAAGCCTTTGGAAACATACGATCTGGTTCTGGAAATAACCTGATGAAGATCCATGAGCAGAATAGATAGACAGTCATGAGAGAAGAAGGGGTAAATGGTTCTCTCTATCCTGGCTCTGGTTTTCCAGGTTTCTTGGCAAAACATTTGCTATGAGTGTTGGTTTTATTCCTAATTATCTGGACTTGAAATTATCCTGTGAGCTAGAGATTGGGCACAGAGAAGAATATGTTAATATTAGTTAGTTAATATCTAATGTATGCCACAGGATGTGCCCTGATGTGGAAGGATAATGGACTTGAGAGCACCATGTGAGTGGGAAAAAAGGTTAAGTCCCTGTGTCAGGGAGAGGGATGGCTCACAAGGTCACAGGGGTCCCTCTGAAGTTTGTTTAATTCCTTCACAAAGGCCRGAAGCCCTGGGATTATGTCCCAAGGCCCTGTTCTACACATGGGAAGCTTTACAAATGGCCATTCTTATAAGCAAAGAAGGAAGATATCCTTCTCCAGCAACTTATTAGTTGCATTTCAGGTTACTGCTTTCAGTCCATTCTCTCCTGAACAGAAGGGTTCTGGGTGCTGGATGACATTTAGCTCTTGGGAACGCTTTTTTTGGCACTTCATGTCACTCCTAAGCAAATAGTCCAAGATGGCAGAGTTTTCAAGTTTCATTAAGTCTGCTAGCCTCTCTGGCTGACAAGTTTAAGTGCTTGCATTGTTAAGAGCAATTATTCAGTCTGGGTCTGCATTGTACAAACAACGTCTGTATTGTTGGGAGCAATATTGTTCAGAGTAAGCATTGACCTCAGAGGAAGTCTGGAAAATACTCTTTTGGATAAAACTGCATTTTTATATGTGTCCAGTGTTTGTGTCATGTTCCAAGTTTGGTTTACCACGATGGGTCATTGTGGTGGCATAAGGCAGAGGAGGACCCAAAACACATGACTCTTGCTAGAGATGTTTCTCTGTTAACATCCTCATTTGGACTTTTGCTGGCTACGTGCAGGCTCTGATCCTTGTCTGCAGGGAGCAGCTTGGCAGCCTTTCTCTCTGGCTACTGTTCAGCCTCACCCTGTCAGATGTTTGGCATTCATGACTCGGCCACCCATCTGCCAGCACACTGACACACAGAAGGAAGGTCCAAAAACATAGATTCCCTTGGGTTTCCCTAGGAATGTAGTTACAGAAGATCAATACAGGCAGCTGTGGCTTGAGTAGAAGTAGTGAGAAGAGGGAGGGCAGTGCTGTGGTTGTGGTTCAGCAGCCAAGAGATCTAGCACTAATTTAGCTCCTCTGCTGCTCCCCGAGTAACTTTGAGGAAGTCACATAGTATCTCCAGGCTTTGGCTCTCCATCTGTGTGTTGAGTTAGCACTTCTTTCTTAAACTTTGTCAAGACCTGATTTCTGAAATAGTGGGCCTTTATGTAAGACCAAAGTGAACTCACATAATTATAGAGAGTGTATATTAATTATATAGTCTGCAAGTTATTTAACTGTGTGATTTAAAGGAAAATGTTATTTGAATGTATTTTAATCAGCTACAAAATGCAATATTCAGCATGTTATAGAAGCACAATGACATTCAGATGAAAAATAGGCCTATTTAAAATATACTAAAATTAACAACACATAAGCAAGTCATAGAACGTGACCCTTAGAGGATCAAAATAGCAATGAACAGAATAAACACTGAAATTTTAAACTACATCATGGCTCCTCCAAAAAGTGACCAAATTTTATTTAGTGACAGACAGTCCATGAGGTTGGTACATGAACATCCTTTTCCACATGTTTCCTTCAAATGTTAAATTCTTAAGGCCTCCAACTGGTTGAGCTGACTGGCGCAAAGGAATTAAACCAGCCGTTGTCTGGCTTCAACAAATAAGTAGATTTCATTACAAAGTTAATATTAGCACGTTCTGTTGATGTTGTCAATATATGGCAGGAGCACTGGTTAAAGCAGGAACAGCCATGCTGACTCAGACCAATATCCTTTTACAAGAAGAGCGAAGGGAATCCTAGAGGGCAACCATGGGAGATATTTCCCCAAATACTCTTCTGACCTCCAACTATTTTAGCTCAGGGAATTTCCTGAGACAGATATCATACTGAAACATACTAATTTGAAAAGTCTGATTTGAAACAGAGCCAGATATATACAATGTCTATCCAGCAGCTCAGAGATTGTTGGAGGTGGGAGACTAAATAAAGTACATCTGCTCATTGGTCTTTTCTATGCTGTTCTAGATTGCCTGCTTGGCTTCCAAACTCTCCACCCTCTCTTGCTTTGTAAAGCTGGTTGTGATTTCTGCTCCGAGCTCATGCTGGCATTAACAGACAGTAGTTTGAGTACATATACATAAACTGCASATAACTATGAGACTGCCAGTTGTAAAAGCTTGTCCAACAACAACGCCTCAAGGATAAACAATCAGAATACCATACTGAACAGTAAAGAATGAACCACTTCCTCCTCTGAGAACAATTTATAGTCCAAAAGTATCTCTTTGTGGATCTGCTGCCCTTAAATTCGTTTAATCCCCTTTTAAGCGTGCTGATATTTCCTGCCTCCACAAACTCCCATCACAAAAAGTTCCAGAAGTTCACTACCCTTTGTATAAAAACTGTGCTTCATTAGCTGTTTCATACTAATCTCCTGCTAATTCAGTGAGTGCCTGCTGTTACAGTCTTGTGGATTATGCTGAAAAATAGTTTTGAGTTCTTTTTAACCACTTTGTAAGCCTCTTGAATATACCATTCAACCTCCTACTTTCCAAATTAAAATGTCCCAGGGTTTTTATCCCTGGGCACCAATTTTTTCCCAGGGCAAAATGATGCCCATGAAGTTATTCTCCATACACTTTCTGGTGACACAGTGCACTCCAGTGCTTCCCTTTAGGCTGCTTCTGCACACTAAGCCAATTTCAGAGAGCTGAGATGACTCCAGATGTTTGAGTTGCACATTGAGTTGCTAAATTTAGACCTGAGAACGGCATCTGTACACATGATATACACAATTTCTACTTCAAAGAATTACAGAATCASAGGATGGGTAAGGTTGGAAAGACCACTGTAGGTCACCTAGTCCAACTTCCCTGCTCAAGCAGAGTCCCCCAGAGTACATTACTCAAAATTATGTCCAGATGGCTTTTGAATATCTCCGGAGAAGGAGACTCCACAATCTCTCTAGGCAACCTGTTCCAGTGCTCAGTCACCTGCACAGTAAAGATCTTCCTCATATTCAGGTAGAATTTCCTATGTTCCAGTTTTCACCTGTTGTTTGCCTCTTGTCTTACTGCTTTGGCACCACCGAGAAGAGCTGTGAAACATCATCCTGACAGCCTGTCCTCAGATACTTGTATGCATTGATGAGGTCCCCTCTCAGTTTTCTCTTCTCCAGGCTAAATATGCCCAGCTCCCTCAGCTTTTCCTCATAATTGAGGTGATGCAGCCCCCAAATCGCCTTTGTATCCCTGTACTTATATGTATCACCTTTTGTTTTTCTATACTGAAATTCACTCAGCACATTTTGCTCACTTACCCAGTATTTTAATAGCTGAAAGATTTTAGTATCATTGCCTTGACTTGGAGACTTGGAGATTTCATTATGTTTGGTATAACCATGTTCCTCTCATCAGATCACTGATAAAGATGTCCATTAAACCAGCCCAAACAGCATATCCCAAGGGACACCACTACTGAAACTCTGCTTCCTCTCTTCTAACCAGTTTTAATTCCAAAATAGGACCTTTACTACGGTTCTATGGTGACTTGATTTCTCTTATTGACAGGTACTGAGGGCAGCAATAAGCCTTAATTACCCCAACCATCTTCTCCTGGAGCCACATCCACACCTATAACTGAGAGCCCAGGGGCTGCAGTTCAGCTCTGGCCCTGAGTCTGAGTCATGCTGTAGGTAAATCTTGTTCTTGGCCTTTTGTTCTCCTGCCCTGGCTTCCTGGCTGAGATTTTATTGTGCTGCTGGCTTAGCCTTGTTTCTAGACCTGTCACACGGTTGGATCTATGTTGTAATCTCCTGCTTTATCTCCTGTTCCTCTTGGTAGGACATCCTGAATCAGCCCTGTGCCTGACTTCACTCTGCCTGGTCATCACTGGGTAATGGATGTTTACTCTTATGTTCACCCACCTGGCCTTGAAGTGCTGTGATTCGGAGCCCAAGGGGGAGGGCCCTGCTTGTGCTGAGCTTACACTTGGCTCCTGGCTTAGCCCATCATGGAACAGCTCTTCTCCTGCTGCTTTCTGACAGTAATAAATTTAGTTTGGAGCTTTGTAAAAGAGTTTAAAAAATCTGGATATATTACATCTGTGGCCACCAGATTAGGGAGGTAGGATTTGCCATTTGCAGAAGTTGCGCAGATTCTTTTGTGATGGACTTGATTTATCTTGGTGTTCTGTGGTCTATTTCATCATTATAGACTCTGTCAGCTCACTAGGGCTGGAAATCTGTCTCATTAGTTTGGTGCCCAGGTTTTCCTGCAGAGCCCCTTCTGTGGATGGGAGTTGTATCATTAGTCCTCTGGCATCATGGCTGTTTGCATGACAGGTTGAATACCTTGGCCAGCAGTTCTGCAATTTTACCTTAGAGTTTCTTCAGAGTTCTTGGGTAAGTGCCAGCTAGACCTGTCTGTTTTTTAATACTTTTAAAATTTCTTCCTGAATTGCAGCATTTAGCATTGAGGTTACCTGAGTATGCTGGTGCTTTTCAAACAGTTGTTAGTCTGCTTCCAGGGATTTAGAAGCATTTGTGATTGCATTTTTTGTGAATTTGTTGTGTGATCTCTTTGTGTTGGTGCTTTGTGGTTTGTTTCTTTGTTTTGTTGGAGTGCTTTTTTTTCCCTCTCCCTTAAGTTTTTGACTTTAGAGAGTCCTCTTCCATGAAATTCCTTGTGATCATCGATTTACTTTACTGGCTGTTATTACAGCTTTGTAACCAATTGTATTGTGAATATTACTGCAGAAGAGCCCTTCCATCAATACCTTTTGAAATAAGCCCTGGGAATACTCAAGGCCAAATTCTGGAATAGTGTCATGTCTTGTAGGTCCCTCAACTGGGTGGTTGAGGAAGCAGTTCTTTACTACGCAGCTGAAGTTTCTCATTATAACTAAATCTTCAACATTTGCAGCTTCTCTATTGCTGTTGAGATTTTTCTGATCTTTATCTGCATTCCAAAATGAGCTCAGTAGAACAGCTCTAGTATTATGCTTTTCCTTTTAGAACAGGGGATTTCTCCCCTTAGAAGTTTCAAGGTGTTTATTTTTTCTTGTGATACTGAAACTGTAGTATTTCAAGTACAGCACTACTCCCTCACCTATGCATCCTGCCCCTCTAAAGCTGGTAACCTACAAACAGCTCTGATGGTTGTCCTTTCAGGAGGCCTTTGTGCTGCTGTATCAGGGAAGTTACTCAGTGCCTGTCCAGTACTTCCTCTGTCCCAATTTTTAGGTATCCATCAATGGAATAGAAATACTTTCAGGCTTTGCTTTTGACCTGTTGCTCAATATAAGAGCCTAGCCTTTTTCTTTATTGCTTATGTTATTTATTTTTCACTTGACTTTTCAGGATGTCTCAGATGTGCCGAAGTAACTGAGCCTCTCATAATTGTGCCGAGCCCAGAGAACAACTTCACCCTAAAGTAAACATTCTGTTGGCAGTGTTTCGGTTACTTTTGGCTGTCTAAAATTATCCTAGATATTTATGTTTATGAATCTGAGACCTCATCAGTGGGCCAGGAGATATGATACTGATATGAACCATGATTTTTGAGACCTGCTGCTGGAGGATGTGTAGAGTACTCCTGAAATGGCGTCAGATGCTTGTGTGGAAAGCTGAATCAAGCWCCTGACACTAGCAGCCCGCTCAGTGCAATCAAAGTAATAATATACATTGGGTCTTTCCTGCCACAGCCCCATTACATGTGCCTGAACACAAGGGCAGATGATAAACAATTTTTTTTAAATAGAGGTAGTCTTAGCATGAGACTTTTTGGGGTATCCTTGTCTGAGTGTAAAAAAGAAAGACTGGGTGGGTGATTGGCAGAGACTGGAAAAGCTGAATAAAAATTTCAAGGGGAAAAAAAGTAATGAAAACAGCATGGCAAATGGAGCATTTTTAAAAATGTTTAGCTTTTGGAATAATTTTTATAATTTCCCTGATGGCCGTTTACACTGCCAACATTACTACTATCCACTACAGTATTACTTCCTACAGATAAACAAAAATTCTACAAAGACAGAGCTACTAACACTTCAGTTAGGGTAATTTTTTGGCATATGGACATGTAAGCTACTGTACTTTTTCTAGGAACTAAGTTGTTAAAAGACATTGTCCTTAGACACTTCTTTGTCACTGGTTTAGATTACAAGAGAAGTGAAATGTCCTAGAAGGAAGATATGTTGTGGGTTTTTCTTTTTAGTTGTCAGCTTATGACATCTCATGGCATTGAACAAAGAAGGGTAACCTTCTTTTCATAGCCCCCTAAATTGTCATTGACATTTCAGTTGAATAATTGACATTAACACCTTTTTAGGCTTATATTCAAAGTTGCTATTTGTTCTGAGTAGTCACTGATCTCAGGGAAGGATTTTTCTTCATAATTTTTCAGGCCCTAATAGAAACTCTTTAGACAGATGATATCCCTAACTCATACTCTTACACAGGTAGCATTGAAATTAGGGATTTGGAGAAAAAACACATGATGGGTCAACATGAGCACGGTGTTGGAGGAGAGTATAGGAGAGGTGGTTAACATATTTCATTAGTTCCCCTGATTTGAAATCTTCCTATTTATTGCTCATATGTTGTGTGGGGTCAAGGTGACGTATTTAAAGAACGTATTTAAAGCCTAAACTAAAATGTTCCCTGTTTGCAAGAGTCTGGAAATCTTGGACAACCTACTTGCTCAAAGGCATTTTTGGAAAACAGCATGTTTTAAAATGACTTTCTTCCCTCTGGATGTCAGTGATGTTCATTGGCCCAGATCTGCTGACCTTGGAGAAGTGTCCAGAATCCTCCATAAATAAGATTCCATGAGTTAAAATTACATTATTGCTGTTTCCATAAGCTCAGCATCCTGGCACCATGGCTATTTCTTACTGGTTTGATGCAAACACCATAACTGGAAAAAATCTCACATAATAACTGGCTAGTGATAAAGCTGTAAAAAATAACCAACAAAATATTTGAAGAGTGACATCTTCACTTGTCAAGCAGTGTAAATATAGCAGTTGGCAGAATTTTATTCACAAAGAAAAGAACAGCAGTGAAAGATTAATTATTGAGGTCATCCTTCTTTAATCCAGAGCAGAAGCTGAAGAATAGTGTCCTTTTTGAAGTCAGCTGTTAGTAGGGATTACTAGCTATTACTAGATACATTACTAGGGATAACATAAAGTAAGGAAGGAAGCTAAATTCCTACATCCTATCATTTGTTCTAAAGTATTTAGACCATCAGTCCATTATGGAAACACTTTAAAAYAGGCAGTCTGCAGTGGGTGACCTTAGGATTTTATTAGTAAAACAGAGCAGATGAACAGAAGTAATCCCAAAGAAAGGGCCTTATTTCTCTTTTGCACTTTAATAATTTTTCCAGATCTTTCAAACTGTTTTCCCCTAGGTTACCCTTTTCTAGGTTTTCTCTATGTTCTCATCTGGATCCTCCCTAATTGATCCACAGTTTTTTCACACTGCAGCACCCTTAACTGGACAAAATACTTCAGCTAAACTCCTGCCATCTGAACCACAGGAAAAAGATTTTTTTCTTCATGTCCTTTGCAGATATCAGAATGGGATTTTTCTATTTTCTTCAGCCACAGACTGAGACTAAGTTCAGGACTAAGACAGCCACTGAGACTAAGTTCAGGAACCACCAAAACTTCCAGCTYCTTCCTGAAGAGCTGCTGCCAAATCCAGCATTTCTCAAGCATCTGCTTCAGCTGCTAATGAGACATTCAGGATAACCAGAAGGGCATCAGAAGTACTTTAGATTTTTCTGTACTTAGGAGTTGCCAAAGACCGGGCAATGTGGACCATTCCTTTAATTACAGATAGATATATAATACATGAATCATGTCCTAAGTTTACAAATCCTTTCCCAAAAAAGCAAGGGACATACTCGAGGTCTCAAAGGTGTAACATGAGCATCTATGCAACTGATTAATGGCCCCTGAGACATTAAAGATGAATGAGACTATCACAGTATGAATTGAAGAGTCCTTAACTTTCATTAACATATGAATCATACAACGTTTAATAACAGGGATGATCATCACTCCTGGGGACTAAAAGGATTCAGAATAGATTGTGCAATCAGTCAAGTCCAGATACAGTTTTGTTGCGGTGATAAGCTGTGCCCCAGTGCAGATTTTGGAGTGAATTATAAAAGTCTCAAGAACTCATTAGTGCATAGTGCCATGGCCCACAGAGCCGAGATGCAGGAAGAGGAAGGATGTCACCTGAGAGAGACGCCTCAGAGACACTGGAAGATTATTTGATTGTATATTATCTGCCAGACAACCCTTTTAAACAGTTGGTGACAAGTAGGCAGGAAGGGAGCACCCTTGTAAGTGAAGGTTGGCCAGTTCTGTATGCATGTTTATTAGCAGAATTTTGAATTGGTCATGAAATTTTAAAGAAGTAATTTTCTGAATCCCCAAACATTATCACATCCATTTTATAAGCCCACACTGACTTTAGATTTATGACCAGAGAGAGTGTTAGAAATGTAGGGTAAATTGAAACAGATAATTGTAATGAAAACAACAGCTGGTTATCAGAAACGTCAAAGTTTTTATCTTTGTTAGATGTATGTATGTCAAGATATGATGAAAGAAAACTATAACATATAAGTGACAAATCATAGAAGAAATGCATGAATTTATGACTGAGCTTCTCAGCTGTGTTTAGAGAAGTCAGAGAAGTATCCGTGAACACACATCACAAAGGCAAGTAAAGAGAAAATGCTAACCAGTTAAAGTCTGGGGAGAGAGGAAAGTTTTGTTGGGTTGGTTTTTTTTGTTTTGGTGTTTTTTTCCAGTCAACACAGTTGTAATCTCTGAAGAGAAAATAAGAGAATCTGAGGGAGGAAACACAGGAACATTCAGTTGATATGCCTACTACCTGTTGATATACTGCATGGTGTTGTCTGATAGAGTGGTTGGGCAGCTGGAGGAGACCCCTGCTTGCCTTGTCCTGCTGCTCTCCGGGACAGATGTAGCTCCTGGGAGGAGATTTCTCTTGGACTATCCAGGCATGCACATCTGGAGCAGAAAATGGAACGGTCAGTATGGAACATGAGGGAGCCAGCCGGCAGGAGCCTGCAATGTTTAGATGTTGGAAGTTTTCTGAGAGGCTTAGGGAACAAACGCACGTCTTAGAGGTGATGGGAAGAAGACCTTCCCAGTGGACCCCACGCTGGCTGCCCAGTGTTTGTTGCAACCTAGAGCATCAGGAGAAAGCTGTTGGCCTGAGGGAAGGTTGGTGAAAATGATTTGCATGCCAAAGGGCAGCTTTGTTTCCTAACCTTGTATTTTAATCTGTTTCATCTGTTGGATTTGACTCATTTTGATGTCAAAAATTACTGCATTTTGGTCTGTGTTTTCAGAAGTCTTGGCTGTAGGGATCTAAACCTTTGCTATTTTTGGCACACTCCCTGTAAGTGCAGACAGATGCACCTCAATGTAGTGGCTGACTCACGAGCCTTTCAGACTCAGCAAGGCCTGGATATGTCCCACTGAGCATTCGGCATAAAGCTGAAGTAGTTAAGGGAAGGAGGAACATTTCACTGGTGAAGTGTATGTTTTAGTGAAAACTTTTTCCCTAGGAATGCATCACCAGACACACAAGAAGCTGACTGGAGGGCCAGTGAAGGGCAGACCTATTGCTTCTGCTGATCACTCCAGCACCTTGTAAGCCATAGATTCACCCACTCAGATGCCAGGAATTTATCTCCAAGAGGGCAGAATTTAAAATGCCTTCCTGAAACTGCATAAGTTTGTGTCAGGCTGAAAAAAAAAGTGATTGGTGACAAGGTTTTTCTTATTGTGAATTGTATTACATTGGTGCAACAAGATAAACACACTGTTAGCAATATTGGATCCAGGACACAGGCTCTCATCCAGCATTCTGTATTTCTGCAATATAGCTCAGGTATCTCTAATAAAGGACATTTCTATGAATGCCAGCAAACAGTGCAGCATTCTCTTTTACAGCAGGCCCAAGGCTGTTTACAATGGTGGAGAAACATTTCAGATATTAACTGATTGTAGTGTCTCCTCTTCCTTAATTTGAAAGTTATTGCTAAGGAAAACGAGAAAAGAGCTGAAGTATGGAGCTCTATGTGTGAGGGCAGGACTCCTGGGTTCCTCCTAGCCCTTTTGGTAAGCTGAGTTTCCTATATACTGCCTACACGAAAGAAAATAGACTGGTATCAGAGTCTATCCATAACTGAGTCTCTTGGAAAAGAGACATTTGCTTTAACTAACAGGAGAACTTGCTAGCTAACATTGAGACACACTGTGGCCCCTGTGCAAATGTAGGCTGCAGCTTGTCTTATTTTCTGAAAGAGAGGTCAGTCTTTTAAGAAAAGACTTTTACCCCTGCTTACTTATACTTATTTCCATATACAGCATTTACAAGTATGTCTCTATGTATAAATCTATTTATTTCTCAAAGACAGTTGCATATTTAGTGTATACATTGGATTGCTATTAGGATGCTTCTTCCATTCATCACTATGGCTCTGTTGTTTTTAGAACTAAAGAATAAAAATTAAAGGGATTTCTGCCAAACATTAACCAATATAGTATCAGTTTAGTCATATAAAATGTTTCTTTAGTGAAAAAAAATATAGATTTTGCAGATTTGTGACATCAGCAAAGAAAGGTTGCTGTCTGGTGAATGAGTCATTCACAGAAGTCAAAACCAGCTCATAGCCTGTGAAAGCACTGTGGGGAACCCCAGCAGATATCCATGAACACTAATAACAATAGCACTTTAAAGTTGTACATTTTCAAAGTTATGTGTGAGGTTTTAGCCTCTTGACAAGTGTGATGAAAGTCATGTGGCTAAAGGTCATGCACTGCTGTGAAAATTCAGACGATTAGGATCATTTGATCAGACGTCATGAGAACCATAAGATTAAAGTGTCTGTAATTCCAAATTCCAAGATAATGGAAGTTTTTAAGGCTTTTTGTGTCAAGAAACTGTAAATAGAGGAGTGCAGCAGGCATGGTATGAGTTCACAGAACACTGCAGTGCTTGGGTAGGTGGATCTACAGGTGTGTGAAGGTAAGTGCAGTAAGACAATGTGAATAAATTTTTTTCCTTTTTCCCACACAGCACTTTTTTGCCCCTGCATTACATTCCCATATGTTGTAGTACAGTACTCAAATATATATTTTTTATCTACAAAGTTGAAATAGAGGTTTCTATTATGATCAAGAGTTTTGATGCATCTATCACAGTTATAAAGGCCTATTGTAAATAGTCCATCAATTACCTGTTGTCCTGGTTTCACCCCAACCAGCATCCAAACCCCACACAGCAGATCAATCGCAGCAGTGGGATCAGAGAGCAAATTGGAAGGGTAAAAGTGAGAAAACTCATGGGTGGAGATAAAGACAGTCTAACAGGAAAAGCAAAAACTGTGCATGCAAGCAACACAAAACAAGGAATTCATTCAATGATTCCCAAGGGCAGGCAGGTGTTCACCCATCTCCAGAAGAGCACAGCTCCATTACGTGTGACAGTGACTTGGGAAGACAAATGCCATCAGTGCAAATGTCCGCCCTTCTTCCTTTTTCGCCCCACTTTATATACTGAGCATGATGCCATATGGTCCAGAATAACCCTTTGGTCAGCTGGGGTCACCTGTCCTGGCTGTGTCTTCTCCCAACCTCCCCAGCACTTCCAGCCTCCTCACCAGCATGGCAATGCTAAAACCAGAAAAGGCCTTGGCTCTGCGTAAACCCAGCTCACCAATAACAAAAACATCTCTATATTATTAACTCTGTGTTCAGCACAAATCCAAAACACAGTCTCATAGCAACTGTGAAGAAAGTTAACTGTACCTGAACCAAAACCATCACACCTGTATATAAAAATTAAGATCCTAAAATATTACCAATATTGTAGAACAAAAGAGCTACTGATGTACATAAAAGAACAAAGAAGGTCATAAGAAAGTAAATATTTTAGGTAATATTCACCTCAGCTTTGGTTGTCTGAACTGAGGTATTCAGKTTAAGTTGTTTTAGCTTCTAAGGCAAAGCACATATGTATATATCCAATTAGATACCCATCTTATTCATCCCATTTTTCCTCTCCATGGTTCAGCTCCTGGATGCAGCTCTGTCTATCCTATTGTCACTTTTTTTTTCCCTCAGAACTTTTCAGTCTGTTCATGGATCTTCTCTTAATATATGTATTTTTTAATTTCTGGACATTTCTACCTTGCTTCAGCAGTCTTCYTTTTTTTTTTTTTTTTTTTTTTTTTTTTTKYCWGAAGGAAGAGAAATTAGTGACAAATGGGTGAATCCCAGAAGTTTGGTTCTTTATCTGATGTGTCTTACATTATGAACATTTGTATTTCCAAAACTGGCCTACAAAGTTCATGAGAACAGAAGACTCATGAGAAAAGACTGTCTTGCATGATTTTGAGAGTTTTCCCCTTTTCACTTGGCCAAGGATACAATTTGAATAGAGGACTTTGGCATTCTTACTTGTAGAGCTTGCCAGAAACTGGAAGCACAAAGGCATGCAAAATGAAAATAAATTAGCCAAGGGTTTTGAAGCTAAAAATAATTTAGTTTGGAGAGTTCAAGTTTTAAGAAAAGGTTCAGGGTCAGGAGCTGGAAAATATCTAATTTGATATGGCTTAAATTTATCCATTGATACAGTTTTTTGAAGTTTCACAATTTGGACCTTGTATTCAACATGGGTCTGAAAGAAAGAAGAGTTGTATTTATTCTATCAAACTCCTGCCTGACTGAGGATCAGTGAGCTCTGTTTTATGCACCAGGTGCAGTTCTTACACCATGGAAGTGATGATCGCTACCATAAACAGGATGCACTGGAAGCAGGCAGAAAAAAGAGATTCATTATCCAGAAAATGCAGTCGCAAGGAGTGCTGGTGGCAGATGCAGGTGCAGAATTCTGTTTAGAAACAGATCACACAAACCCCATTTTCGGCCCTTAAGAACAAAGCTTTCTAACACTATTTGTTCTAACAGCAACCTTAACTCCAGGAGCCAGAGGCTGACTGTAAACCACATGTGGTCAAGAGTTTCAAAGGAAGCTGAGTGTTACAGATGTGTGATGAGGTTCATAGTGGTGGTAAGTGCCAATGCTTCTAATAGAAGTTGCCTTCAGCTACCTCTTAAAAACCTTAGACTTTATGAGAAACTAAAATGTGGTGTTTTTCATGTGATGGAAACCAATTTAGTTTTCCACAAGTAATTTTTTTGTACCTAAAATAGTGACTTAATGTAAATCTAAAAATATTTTATGTATGATTGAGTGGCACCTAATTTTTGTTACTAAAAAAAATGGCTGAAGAAAATATAAAATTTTTTATGGAAATAATAATTTTATGTTTCAAACATGAAATGAAATAAAAGAAAAATGGACATCTCAATACAGCTTTGCTGTTATATGCTCTTTTTGAACACCAAAGAAGAGTGAAATAATGTACTTTGCTTACATTTGAGCATTTATCTTTTAATTGACTTCCAGATAATTGCTTATATTTTTCTGAGACATTAATTTGAATTTCTAGGTGAACTCAGAAAAGAATTTTTAGAAATCCCCAAATATGAGAATTCAAAAATCCATCTTAAAATAAATTTATTGGTAAATGGATAATATACCAGAGCAGAAACAAATATGAATGATGGAGCACAGGACAATCTTTCAAAAACGAAGTTGTAAAAACTTAATGTGTCTGGAAGAAAATGAAGTCCAAATGTTTTATATCACATTTAGGAAACCAGTGCATTTTAATATGATTTACAATTTTTTGCTGTAGAGTTCATTGTAGTGGACAATATAATTGCTGTAGAAAAAGAGAAATATTTTAAAACAAACTGAAAGCCAAATTATGTTAGTTGCTGCAMATAAAGCTAGATACTGACTGTAAGATACACCATACAAATGCTAAGTATTATTTTGAGCAATGTTTAATGGAAATGCAGAGAATCTGGCAGTTGAAAGAGCCCCAGCAGCTAAAGTAAAGCAAAGATGTAAATAAAGTGGATCTTTCTCCAGCCTAAACTAGTAAAATTTAATAGAACAAAAGTTTAAGGTCTTGGCATGACACTTCAGCTGTTGCTCACATGAATCTAAAAACAGCACAAAGAACACAAACCCTGGAGTCATATTATGGATTCAAGGGTGAAGAGCACAAATTTATGCTTGAGGTTCCAAGCTGAATGCCTTAATGTAACTCTGCAGCTTATGCCAGTATGCAACTATATGCAAATATCAGATGTTTTAGTACACTTTAATAATCCCATTTGCTCCTGAGAATAATTGTGCATAAGCTATTCACTGATTACTACTTTTATAGCCCTTCCTTGAAATATCTAGAATGTTTCACTGGCCTTGGTGCCTTTAGAGACTCCTCCTGATGAACCAGGAGATCAAGGTTCATGGAGACAAAAGGTGGGGCCAGTCTCAATCAGGGTCTGTTCACATCTGACAGGGAATATGGTAGGAAAGGAATCCATGGAGCAAACAGGCCATTGAAGAGTGATATCCAGGGAAAATAAGGAGCGGGTTAACTTTTATATTCACAGAGCTCTACAGGGCAAAACTAGAGACATGCCAATTGGAAGCTTCTGCATCAGCTTCAGAGAGGAAAGTAACATTGAGGATGTCTTGGAAGTCTGCCACAGACCTCCTGATTCATAGGAAACAGAGGAAGAGGCCTTCTCCAAACAACCAGTAGAAACCTCCCACCTGCAGGCACCTGTTGTTATGGGTGGTCTTAGCTATCCAGACAACTGCTATGAGGGCAATGTGGCTTCATGCAGACAACCCAAGGTTGGACTGTGTGGGTGGCACATTTCCAATGCAAGTGTTAGAGAGGCTGTCCAGGGGTGTTGCTCTGCAGGACTTACTGCCCACAGATTGAGAAGGACTGAAAAATGCAGTCACTGGTGGCATCTTAAGCTTCTGGGAGCACAAGGCAATAAAGTTCAGAACTTGGAGAAAGGCTGGAAATAAAACTGCAGAGCTAGGGCTGTAGAATTCCAGAGAACAGACTTGGTTATTTAACGAATTACTAAGCAAGTCCTCTGTGAAGCAGCCATGCAGCAGCAGGGTACCCAACAGAGCTGGATGGCTCCTTCAAAGTGAACTCTGAGGGACCAGGAACAAACCACCCTCTTGTGYGGTAAAACAAGAAGTTTCAGCACAAGGCCAGCTTCACTGAAAGGGTGCTTCTTGACAAACTAAAATACAAACAGTGAAGATGTTTGAAATGGAAACCAAAACAAACAACAAAGGAAGAACATAAAAGGATCACTAAGGCACTTAGGGACAAAATCAGGAAAGTCAAAACCCAGATAAAGCTAAAAATAGCTTAATTATATTGAGCAGTAAGGACTAATTGTAAAGGAAAGATTTGGAGCTGTTGGTGTATAAGAGACAACACATTGTGGGTTATATGGAAAAGGCTGAAGTACTCAGGGCCCTTTTTCACTTTTCTTATTGCAAACAGAACTTTCTCCCTGATCCCTGAATGTATCAGAACAGTTTGAGAAGGAGCCAATGCTGTGTGAACAAACTAGAAAGTGCTTCATCTGAACATATTCATATTCCTGGGATTGACCTAAAGGTACTGGAAAAGTTGGCTGCTGTAGTTGCCTTCCTGGCTGCTGTTGATTGCAAGGCTCCTATGTATTGTCTGTGAAAAATTGTGATGAATGGAAAAAGCAAACAATACAATCCTGTTCAGGAATGGCAAAAAGTAGGATCTGGAATGCTATCAGCTGCTGGCTTGCCTCAGTACCTGCAAAGATTGTGGTGCATGATGTTCTCTTGGAACCCATTTCTAGACTCAATAAGGACAAGACGGTAATCAGAAACAGACATCCTGATTGCTTTCTGTAGTGAAATGACTGGTTATGAGAAYGAGGGGTTTCTGACTCCAGACCTCTCATTTGGAAGCAGAGAAAGTAGGGGCCGGATGATCAGACCATTGGGTGAGTTGAAATGGCTTTGTGTTCAGGTGGTGGTCAGTAAAAGCAAAATATTCCAGAGCTGATAATGGAGCTGATGTTCCTGAGTATTTTTATCAGTGACCATAATAAAGCAGAAAGCACTGTTCAGCAAATTTGCAGGCATCACTAAGATAGGAAGGATCCGCTGATACAGCAAAGGACACAGTTTCTATTGAGACTGACCCTGAGAAACTTGAGGATTGGGCCAGCACAAATTTCAACAAAAAGAGAAAATATCTATACCTGGAAGACTGTGAACAGGCTGGGTGAGTAGCAGCCTTGCTGCAGGAGACCTTGGGAATACAGTGAAGGACAAATAGTTACTGACCCATGTAGGCTGGAAAAGTGTCTGAAGATTGACTTGTTGAATCTTCTGCCATTAGATCAGGTTCCTCAGAGCCTTGTCWTATTGTGTTTTGAATATCTCCACACCTCAACTTGATGTAGTGTTTATCTACCGTCATATTGGGAATTTTCCCTTATTTTGAGTTGGAACTTTCGGTGTTGTCCTTCCTGCACCTCAGAGAAGAATGGCTGTATTCCCTCTACACTCTCCCAGTCCATTGTTGTAGGTAGCAATAGTATCTCCCATGGCCTTCTTTCTCCATACTGACCAAACCCAACTCCCTCAGTTTCTCTTTGAACACCCTGTGCTTCAGCCTCCCGCCTACCTTGGTGACTCTCCCACTGGAGTGATCCCAAAGCCGCATATCTTTCTTGTATTGGAGTGCGCCCAAAACRGGATACAGAACATGTGGCCTCACAGAGCTGGAAAGAGGGAATAGTCACTTCCTTTGACTGTTGGCTAAACTCAGTTAACACAGCCCAAAAGCTGGCTGCCTTTCGTTGCTGCATGTGCACACTATTGACTCATTATCAGTTTCTTTTCCATGGGGACACCAGAGGCTTTTCTGAAACACTACTTGAATAAGAGCCAAAAGTGCACTGCCATTATGAACAAGGAGAAGTGGATAATGGGCTGTGGCACACATTAGGAAGGTGTGGTCAAATGCTTGGAGGAATTTATTATAACCCTTTGCACAGCTTTGGTGAGACTACATCTGGAATGCTGCAACCTGTTTTAAGTCCACTTTTTAAGTGGATGTTGAGAAATTATGAGAGCCTGAAGGAGGCCTTATTCAGTGGTCAGGGATTTTGAACAGGTGGCCTTTGCAAAGGGGTTAGGACAGCTGTCTCATTCAGCATGGAAAAGGGGAATCTAAGGGATAGGCTGGCAGCAGCCTAAAAATAATTGAATGGCAAGTTGCAAAGGTTGCTTAAGTCTTTACAGCAGTGGCAGATGATAAAATATGAGACAACAGTACAGTTCCGTTTGAGAGGTTGGACATCAGGAAGATCTTCACTGGGAAGGTAGAGAAACACAAGACTAGACCACCCAGAGAGCTGATGGAGTTTCCATTCTTGGGGGTTTTCAAGCCTTGGCTAGACAAAACTATGGCAGACCTGATCTAGTACTGGCAATCGTTTATCTCTGAGTGGGGTTTTGAGACTTGCAGAGGTTTGTTTCAGAAACATTTCTGTTTCTGTGATCTGACGCTGTTAGGCAGGAAGGTCTCGTATGAATAGACTGCACTGCTCACCAGAAATCACAGATACTTTTCAACATTCAAGGTGGCACAACTTATCAGGTTTCCTCTGATAAGCGCCAAGAAGAATGGAATTTTTTTTTAATTTCAGCTTTTCTCTAGTGATTCTCATGTTGATTTTGACCTTCCTGGTTAATCTCTGCAGTTCTCTTTAGCTAGAAACAAAAGCACTTACCTTAGAGTAGCTAAAAATAATAGAGAATTAGTGACTATTCTGTTCAAAGAATGTTGAAAAGCCTTTTGTTACTATTTTTTCACTGCTTTCACAGGGGATAGTGTTCTAAAATGAAAGATGCTGAGGAGGGTATATTTGCTTGGAAATTCTGGTGAATATTAAGAAATTGATAATRAGGAGTATTGGTGTAGTGGCTACTATATTTCCTGATGAACCTCACTGGCAATTTAGGTAAGTGCAATGACTGTGAAAGAATCCAGACATTTCAAGCAATGCAACAAAATTCATTAATTTATTCCTCATACAACTGCTAGTACAGATGGAAGTATCACCAGAGAAAAAAGCCTTTATATTACTTTGGATTAGCTTAGTAATGTTAGTATACTTATGATGTTAGCCTATATTCAGTAGATTCATACTTGTTCACCTCAAATGTTACTTGATCAAGGGAAGACTACTTCATGTGTCATATTTAAATATGAATGCATTCTCCTGGAGTAAGGAGTTCATTTGCAAGAAATGTTGAAATAAAGGATTCTTTTTGTACATTATGAAGCTCAGTATAAGTAGGGCAGAAGAGTTCCTGCCTGGTATTCCTTATTTTGAATGAGCAGGAAGCATGACCTGAGCTGCTTTGTTTGTGTGTGTTGGCCAATAATGCAGACACCAGAGGGGAACCTGATGTTGTTGACAGCATTAAACAGCTTGTTCTCTGCAGCGAAAAGTGGGCATTGAAGTTATGAGTTGTGTTATTCCTACAGAGGCAAAAATTAGGCATGGCTGCCTGCTCAGAACTCTGACATAACAGAATTTTAACTGTTCTCATTATGAAAGTTTTATTAAGTGCATATATTTAAATGAAGTTTTTGCCAGGATACCAACAGCTGTTTCAAGCTGATCAAGTAGTTAGAATTTTTTGAAATATTATGGTCTATGATGTTTATTGGAGTCAGACAAAGGGACTGAGGGTTTCCAAAACTTTTACTGCTCTTGTTCCAAACAGCAGGTTAATTTTTAAATGCTTAAATAGCATTCAGTTCTAGACCAAAAATAATGGCACATTGCAATAAAAGCAAATAAGAATTCCTTTGCAAAGAGAAAGCTTAACTAAAGAGCAGGAGGTCTATGCCATTTGGAATGCAGATTTAAACTTAATCACTGATCTGTTTAGATTGGAGTAATTTAGAGAATGGGAAGTTTCAAAATGTTTTGTATTAGCCAATATTGTTTAAGASGTGACCTGGCAAAGCATAAAGCCTGTGTGTCAATAGCCAGAAAATCATTACTTTGTAATCATTCTTGAGCCTGGAAAAGGCTTCCACGCTATAAATCATAAAAATTTCTTTTTCTTTTAATACTCAAATCTCCAGACCCTTACTTCAATATTTACCCAGTAATAATACCAAATGCTAGGTTGTGTACAGTGTATGACCACCAGTTCTACAAATATATATGAACTGCAAATTCTACTTGTGAAGAGTCCTAAATCAATGTAAATATTTTTGCATGTGAAATTAATTACTCACGTAAGTGGGAGATCAAGTCCTGAGCAGTGTGTCTGCTTTCTTTCATCTGTATTATGTTAGAGACCTGCCATGGGAAAACCATGAGATGTTTTTCAAGGAAATCTAGTTCAGAAAGTAGTCCTGTTTCAAGGATTGAGGTGAGGTCAAATACAGGCTCTTCTAAGTCTCTTGGAAAAAATTTCCCTTACCTAAAGGCTAAGAAAGGAAGAAGCTGCTTGGGAACAGGGCCATAATGGTCCTTTTATAGCATAACTACCTGGATAGATGTAATTATCCGTCTACAACATCCAAGGTACGCAGAAAACAATCCAGAAATGTCTTATGACCTTTTTCAGAACCTCCAATAAATACAGATGGTGCAGAGCATAGTCTGACCTCTGTCTCAACTAACGAACTGTGACAAATACACTGAGGCTCTGGTTGCAATTTTTAGCCCAAGATCCGCACAACCTCCTAATTTGTGGTGCCCAGAAGGCAAAACTTTTGGTCTCTTTATGGGATAAGCAGTACTAGTGCAGTTATGAAAGTTCTCTTTTGTTTTATTTTGCAAGTTAGGAATGTTCTCTCAACCAATGAGAAGTTGCTTTTTAGGTCAACAGACTATGGTCACTAGAGACTTTGAGAAGTGTTTTCCATAAATTTGAAGAATGTTTTTAAGCAGGTGAGAAAAAGAAACAAGTGTATTTCTGCAACAGAACTTAACTTTACCCTTCTTATTCCTATATGGTTGAATATACCAGGTTTCTGCTGTATTATAAAGTCTGGTCTCCTAATTTTCTGCTAACTCTCCATGCTTTAGACTTTCCTCTTGCACTCTTGTGTGTATAGCTTGAAGTAAGGCCTTTGGAAATCTTTCGCACTAGTAGTGACAAAAGAGTACTTAACTGTCTCTTGTCGGATAAGTCACAAAAGACCAGCCCAGTTTATAATTCCCGAACAGGAAAAGACTGTATAGACTCATAGAACAGTTTGGATTGGAAGGGACATTTAAAGGCCATCTAGTCCAACYCTCCTGCCACAAGCAGGGACATCTTTGACTAGATCAGGTTGCTCATGGCCCCATCCAACCTGATCTTGAATGCTTCCGGTGTTGGGACATCCACAATTTCTCTGGGCAATCTGTTCTATTGTTTCACCACACTCATCATAAAAAATTTCTTCCTTATTTCTAKGTCTGCATAGACCCTCTTTTGGTTTAAAACCATTACTTCTTATCCTATGGCAACATGCCCTGCTAAAAATCTGTCCCCACCTTTCTTATAAGCCCCCTCTAAGTACTGAAAACCACAAAAAGATGTCCTCGGAACCTCCTTTTCTCTTTCCAAGAGGAACAATCCCAACTCTTTCAGCCTTTCCTCGCTGGAGAGATGTTCCATCCCTCTGATCATTTTTGTGGCACTCCTCTGTACCTGCTTCAATAAGCCCATGTTTTTCCTCTGCTGATGACCCCAGAGCTGGATGCAGCACAACAGGAGGGGACTCATGAGGGCCAAGTAGACGGGGAGAATGATGTCTCTTGACCTGTTGGCCACACTGCTTTTGATGCAACCCAGGATTCAGTATGCTTTCTAGGCTTCAGGGACACATTGCTGGCTCATGTCCAGCTTTTCATCCAGCCGAATCCCCGACTTTTTCTTGGCAGAGCTGTTCTCAATCTGTTCATCTGTCAGCCTGTACTGATAGCAGCTGTGGCTCTGCCCCAAGTGCCAGACCTTGCAGTTGGCCTTGTTGAATTTGTGAAGTTAACATGGGCCCGCTTCTTGAACCTTGTCCTGGTCCCTCTGGATGACATCCTTTTACTCAGGCGTGCCAGCTGCACCACTCATCTTCTGATCGTGAATCCTCATCATCCCAGAGGAAACAGAGGAGAAGTCAAGTGAACCCATTAGAACAGGCTTTTATTCTTCTCCTTGTTAACTCTTTAACCTCCTTATCATGTTGCAGGTCTAGTAAGAAAATCAGTGGCAGTACATGCAGTACTAATGACATTACTTTCTTTCGTAGATTACAATGCTACCAAACTTACTAATTAAAAAAGCCTGCCATTTTTGTGAACAAAAAGCTACTACATATTTTTAACATTCCTTTCTATTGCTGTATTAGTCTGAACATCTAAACCCACTGCTCATTTTATTGGCTTAACTAACAAACAAAATCTACTTTGTCAACAAGACAAAAGCATTGGAACAAAAGCTTCTGACAAAATCTACTAAGTCTGAAGACTAAGCTGGTGGAATAGAATGCAACAAAACACATAAAGAAGGGTCAAAAATACATATTTAACAGTTTTCATCTTTTTTTGTTTACAAAATACCACTCTATTTTGTTTAGAACGTTACTAACCATGAAGGTAGCAGGTGGAACCTGAGAGCAATTCTTATTCTAGTTCTGTTTTTTTATGGACTTTTTTTTTTGAGACTATATATGAGTAGTTATAAGACTATATATAAGATTGTAAGTGGAATGTTCCTATGAAAGTCACCAATGCAGTATCTGATGGAGGCAAAACTTTGAGGATCTTCACCAAACTAAACCCAAGTTTTAATAAATTTCCTATTCTAGAAATTATTCGGCAGTCCAAAAAGGGAAGTTGGGAAACACATATTGCTAAACAAGCTGTTGAAATAGAATGTTTCATATTAGCGCATTTTGCCTTTGGCTGTGCCAGACTGAAGTGTGATACCTCCAACTTGTCACAGAAGCTAATACCAGCTGGGGGGGTAACTGGATAGAGAGAGACCATCTGGGAGTTTCTGGTGCTATAAACACAAGCCAAGCAACTGTGGCTGAACCCTTGAAAAATATCTGACAATGGAAACCTAACGAGTGGGAAGACTTCACTCGACCCTGTTGTCGTTCCCGATCTTACAGACCAGAGCAGAAGAAAGTTCTTGATTTTTATTAATTTATTTGAAAAATGAGGAAACAGTAAGAAATTGCAAATAGCTTTAATCCTGGAGACATATACATCACAGAATACTGAATTATTTTACATAATAAAAATAATTAATTGCGTGAGGTATTTTTAGGAATGAGTGGTAATTATTAAGGTGGATTTTATACAGTAATATCAATGAATTCTTGTCTGAAGTTGTTGACTTACAGAAGGGTAGGACTGCCATTGAGGGACCTTGATATGCAGGCTGACAAGTGTCTCAAGAAATTTAGCAAAGAGAAATGGAAAGTCCTGCACCTCAGAGGGAATGAGTCCAGGCTGGGAACTGACTGGCAGGGAGAAAATATGTAGAAGGCCTAGTGGTCCTGGTAGACAAGAAGCTGAACAGGAGTCCACAGGATGTTCTTGCAGTGAAAAAGGCTCATGACATCCTGGACTGCAGTAGCTAATTGGTCCAGAAAAATAATTAGTCCACTTCACTCAGCCCTTGTGAGTCCATATCTGCAGTGTCCAGTTTTCAGCTCCCCAGTATTACATCCCCAGAGATACTTTAGCAAGTGATGGTATCCAGTGCAGAGCCACCAAGATGTCTGGGGGGCTGGGGCATACAAGTAATGAGGAGAGGCTGAGGGGTTTAGTTGGTTTAACTGGGAGAAAATTGACTTTAAAGAAAGCCTGCAGAACTGACCTATGTATGAACAACTAGATCAGTACATGGCTCCTTGTCTCCAGATGAAGGCTGAGATGCAGCTCTAAGAGGTTTTAGAATGAGATACTTCTACCTGGGACTTGGGACTTGGGACTCTGATCAAAACTAAGAAGCCACTGTGTAAGATTAAATAACTTGTAGGATATTTCTAAAGTATGATTCAATTTCTAATCGCTTGCAAAAGCATTCTTCAGCAACAGGAATGAAAGCAGAAATGTCAGCATCTCAAATTGGTTCAGTCTCTGGATAATTCCAAAATTCTGGAAAAAAGAGAGAGACTGGTTTAATGTATAAAATGTGTATAAAAGTGCATCTGCTCCTGTACAGCTATCTTAATTCACGTAGCTAAGAACAACTCTGTGAATGAGATGTGTGCTTGGGACCTTTGTAGAGGGTTAGCAGCCCCTTTTATTGGCATTTGTTGTGAGCCTGGACTCAGGAGCACTTTATGGGCTTGCATGAGGTGTGGCAGACCACATTTATTTAATCTGGGAACTAGAAAGCTAGGTAGAATTTTAAGAGTAACAAAATGTTTTCAAGAATAACAACAAAATTCCTACTATTATATTAAATTCATTACGGACAAACACAACCTCTTCTTAACTGCAGGAAGATGAAAAATTGGCTCTAGAAAGTGGGTGTTTAACCAACTTTAAAATCAATCAATGCAACAAATGAACCCCTGCTGCTGTATATTTTGGTTCACTCTAAAAAATTATGGGAAGATTGCAGTAAACATCCTTATTAATGAAAATTTAGCACAGCATGTGAAACTATTTAAATTTCAAAATTTACCAGAGACCAATCCCTGACAAAAATTCTATTATTTCCCAACAGTCAGCTCTGGGTGGTAGTCCTTGATCACTGCTTTTTCATCTGAACTTCTAGGTTACTTTTCAAATATGGAAAGTTCAACTGGTTGGTTTCCAGTTTGTCAAGAGTCTGAGTCACAACCCAAACTGTACCCCACTGGCCAGTGGGCACTGGCTTTGGGAAGTCTGAAATACTTTAGAGAGGCCTATTTGATCTGCTAAGCACAGCCTCAAAATCACTTTTCAAGTCCAACTTTCCCAGCCCTATCACTCATGAGGCCTCTCAGAACAGCCTGAAGGCTGGGCTGTATGGACCCCATGGGGTGTCATCGCACCTGGTTGGGGAGAGGGCACGGGAAATGAGGGCTTCTGTGCCACACCTGGTTCACTCCATACTCACAGCCATGAGGAGGTCCATAAGAAAATGTTCTCTTGCTATACGGAACCCAAAGACTGCCTTGTCTAGATGCATGTGCCCCCAAACCATAAGAGCAGTTCCTTGACACATGTACTGAGGTCCTGTAATATAACATGGATCAAAGAGCTGTAGAGCCTGAGTTGTTGCTTGCTTGTGGAACAGCATGTGTCTGCTGGGTTGGCTTCATGCCATGCTGGCACAAAATCAGAGCCTGAGTGACCTTTGCAAAACTGCTTTCAGAGTCTTGTCAGAGCTTTACTGTTTGCTGACCAAGTCAGAAGATAAGGTGGCAAGTTACTGGTGAAAAATCTGTATATACAATCTAAGTGATAGATTTACTACTCCTGAAATGAAAGGAAAAGGTCTCAGATGAGCCTCACTGCAGTGTAGCCATCTACTGTGACTGATGCCCAAGGGTGAGCAGGGTGAGGTGAGTGTGAAAAGGCATCTAGAGGAGGCAGGGAGGTCCAGGTGTGCCGGTGCTTCCAGGGAGGGCTGAGCAGAGCCCTGCCGCATGCCTCGGAGGCCAGCTGCTGATAAAACCACCACAACCGCTCCAGCCATACTGCTCAACACAGTAAAACTTTTCATTACATTCTCTGCGCAGGAAAGCACACTTTTTTCACAGAGTTTCACGTAATTATCCACATACACCCCCAGCACAATAATGACAAGTGTTTCTGGTTTACATGCCATTTGCACTTAAGTACTGCTGGCATGGATATGCCTGCAAAGAGAAACTGGCAGGATGCCATCACTTTGAGGTGCTGCAAACTCTAGCTTCCTGGCTCTCTCCCCTGTCCTTGGCTGAAAAAAATTGCATGGGGACACCTCTGCAAAATCAACTTCATTAAATATCTTCTATTACTCAGAGATCCCCAAATAGTGCCTGTGAAGGCAGAACACCTATTTTTGCATTGGAATGAATTCTCCAGGACCTCATACCAGGATTTTAGGAAAGCTATTTGAATTAACTTTGGTTTAAAACCCCCTGTTCAGGAAGCACTATATTTCCAAGGCAGATGAGTCAGCTCAATTTACTTTGGGTTTCAACACTTGCAYACTCTTCTTTCCATGCTCTTCTTTCCTTCTCTTGTTTCTTTTTGTTCTTTCCTTTTTTTCCCTGTGGTGTCATACTAGAAAGTTTTACTTTTGGAAGGAGTTTTTGGAGGTTCTTAAACAGAACCACTTTAAGCACTCTGCAGTGTCTGAGGCACATCTGCAAGGGGCTGGCACATACAACACAGGAGGTGAAGACAGATGCTTCCTGATGCGGTTCTGGSGTATGTCACTTAGCAAGGACTCTCTAAGGCATCTGTGATGCCAGTAGAAACTGCTGAAACCCTATCTTTGGTGTCAGGGGTAGGAGACATGAAAACTGACCTCGAGCAGGGAATACACGTGGGTTGGATGGCTGTTGTAGCTTCCTTTTTTAGAGGAACATGGAAGAAAAGGGGAAAGAAAAAGAACAAAACAAGTATAAATATATAAACAAATGTGGGTTTTCAAGTTTTCTGCAGCAAAGACATTCCTGTGCTGGAGACCACCAGGATTTCCAGCTTACTCTTCTTGTGTTGTGCACTTGGCATGAAGGTACAGGGCAGTAAGGACTATCCATTACAATTGCTCTACAGACTGCAATCCAGAATCACTGGCAAAAGCATTCAGTAGAGCCATATGAAATAGCAGTGACAAAAGGTAGAAAACAAAGAGATATTTTTTTCCACCTAGAGTAAAAATAGCTGGAAAAAAGCTTCTCTGGACTCAGAATGTAACACCTTATTCAGGAAAGCAAAGATGTAATGCTAATGGAAAAAATAACTTACAACTAGTTTACACTTTTTAAAGGCTATTGGTAAAGGATGCTTCTTCAGAGGCTGACTGGCTACATAAATAGTGTAAAAATAATTAAATCCACCAGTTCTGTCATAGCAGCTTCCAACCCGAATTAGAATCTTTTCTTATCTGTATTTACTTACCATCAGTTGGATGTTCTACAAAACACAGAAGCACAGGAAGGAAGGAACTTGGTCTCAGAAGCTGAGAGAGAAAAATACATGAATACGTGAAGGAGCAGAGTGAAAAATCCAAATGAAAGGGTAATTCCATTAGATGTTCTTAGTAAAACTTTTTGTATTGGGTGGTGTTTTACTATTGCTCATTTAATTTTTAGTGGATAGATGCTCTTGTTTTTCGCTGTGAGCTAAAGATAGAGAATTGGTCTCCAAAAAAATTGAGCAACAAAAGCTCTTGCACTCTAATAGCACTCTGCAGCATCAAACATCTAAAAGGTAGAAAACAAATAATCAAATTATCTTCCAGCCTTCAGCTGCTCATTCCTTAAGCAACTTCCTTCTAAATCAAGCATTTTAAAGTTCTTGTGTATCCTCAAGGTTATGGGTAATTATCACCATCTGGGGTGCACCCTCGTGGATGAAAATCATCATAAACTGTGCAGGAGAGCTTTCCCTTTTCAATGATGTGCAATGCAGGCCAGTTATATCTCAGTTGCATCCCAAAAAAGCAGTGGGATCAACTTGTTGCAACTACCAGCAAGGCGTTATCAGAAAGAAAATGTCCTGCTGGCACTTGCTGCTGGCACTTGGGTTTCTTGCCACCTCCTCGCACACTATGTTCGGATGCAACTCATTTTGCTGTCCTCTTTRCTCCGGTGTGTCACAGCCACCAGAAACTGGTACAGCATGAGGCCTGTCACGACCTTTCCAGGAGGAAAAAAGGGTCTGTATAACCTGAAATACCTTGTCATCTTGAACTATTCCTGTAATGTGGTTTTGCTTCTATTCAAATTTCATTTTGATAAAGGCTTCCCTGGAGAGGAATATTTATGACTTTTGCCCTAATCCATAAGTGGGCTTGGAGAACACACCCTCATGTAAGCACTGTGTGGGCTGTTGAGTCCAGGACACGTCAGAAAGACTACTGCCATCTACATCAGCCCTGCACTTTCTAACTGCAGGGCTGCTGCTGCCTCAGTGAAGTGTCTCCCTCCACAAGCATAGTGTATTTGGCAACACCGCTTTCAATAAAATAATATCAACCAGTTTTATCTCTGAGAGATCCTTCATCTATCTATCTATTTCCACTGTTGCTCCTCTCCTTAAAGAGCAATATGAATGCTGGCTTCTTGGTGTTTAGRTGTTTACAAGTGTTTTTAATAAAGTTTTTTGTTCATGACAAGATGTTACGGCAACTGCAGTAACAAAAACTAGTTATTTGCTGTGTGAGCAATAGCTGTGGTTTAGCCCTGGCTGACAGCTCAGCACCAGGCAATCCAGCCATGGGACAGCGGGCAGAATTGGAAGGACAAAAGTAAGAAAACTGAAGGGTTGAGAAAAAGACAGTTTAATAAGTAAAAAAAAAAAAAAAAAAGAACACAAAAAGCTCCCACCTCTAAAAACCCCCAAAATAGAGCATGTGATGCAAAACCCCACAATTGCAACCCTGGCAAACTTTCCCTTCAGCTTTATTGCTGAGCATGATGCCATATGATATGGAATATCCCTTTGATAAGTTGGGGTCAGCTGTCCTGGCTCCCCCCAACTTCTTGTGCACCACCAGACTACTCACTGGTGAGGTGGTGCGGTGGGCAGAAAGGCCTTGATGCTGTGCAAGCCCTGCTCAGCAATAACTAAAACATCACTGTGTTGTTGACACTGTTTTCATCACAAATCCAAACCAGCTCCACAAAAGCTACTATGAAAAAAATTAACTCTACCTCAGCCAACTACACTGGAACTACAATCTGCCTCAAAGGTAAAAMAATAACCAAATGAAATGTGATAGTATTAAACATTTTCTGGCACAATATGAGGTGTGAACAGATCAGCTTTATTTCATTACCATGACCTTGAACCACAGAGAAATAAAGTGACCAGATTTTTTAGTAGCTTTCTAATTTGGTAGTTTATCTTCTGATGTGCTTTGGTTGGTGTACTTTTAGTCAATATTATATGTATTACACATTCTCTCTCTAGATGCATATTTAATATAAAATATTATAGTAGTATTTAACAAATGTTGAAGATGGACCAGAATAGGCCACAGTTTCATAACTAGTGTGATCATAGTTTGTTTAAGTGCCTGAAATGCTAAATGGGGCTATCAAAGGAGAGTTCAGTGCCTAATTTGCCACTTTATGATCATTCAGTTCTGCACTTCAGGGTTCCACCGCAAACAAGAAAAGTCCTTCAGTAAATGGAAACCTTTTGGTGAATGAATTGGATACCACATCAGGGCTGAAACTTCAAATAAATAAATGTCATTACAGATTTAATTGAGTCCATGTGTTCAGTATCAGCAGTTTCTRAGTAGTGTTTGTTCTGGTGAAGAAGAACAGACAGCAGGAAATAGTGGCATGCTGAATTAAACTTGAACACTCTAATCAAGACAAGACATGGGTGTAAATTCTTCTCCTTTGATATATCACTCTCCAGTGTTATTAGCAAACAACAATTTGTTTGCTCTATTTCGCTGAGGCAACAGATTGGGTTGGATGACATTTAGTTTCCATGCTATTGGTAAAAAGAACTAGTAAAGGTTTTCTAAAATAATTTCAAGGAAAGGAATCACTCAAGCAAATTTGCAATGCCACTGAAGGGAAGACATCCTATTTGCTTATACAGTGTCTTGATTAGTGCTGCTGATTATACAGTGTCTTTTACTGTGTCCAAAGAAATATTGAAAATGTTAAGAGTAATATTTCATATGAAAAAATGTTTCTATCGTAGGAAAAATTAATGCAATGTCTGTGATGCTAAACTTAACCTTTGCCTTACCAAGGGACCCATGATTGCTTGTAGACATAAAAATACATCCTTTTCTCATTGCATTCACTAACGGGGATAAATGAATGGTTACAGGAAGGTGGCAAAGAATACCTCCAGCCAAACACAACTTAATTGTTCCTCTATAGCTATTCATTTCTAAGATACTGTTGATAATTATGTAAAGTTTTGTTAGTTTTTTCCTGCCTTATCAAAGGGCCAGACTGCAATGCAACTGATTTAGAGATATTTTTTTCTTTTGTGCAAATCTTCAATTGTTAATTAAAACAGTAGACTGATCAAAGCTTCCTACTATTTAAAATATTTTGGAAACTCTTTCATGCTCATTTTTACAACTCAATGAATCTCCTGGTAGCATAAAAAAATCTATTTTTTATGTGACTCTATTATGTCTTAATAACATGAGCTGCCTGTTTTAGAGCATCACATGATGTTTACAAGCTTAATTTTTAACCACGGATACTAAAGCAAAATTTTAAAGACTAGATGATGACCACTAGATGGTATTCCACCTGGTAGCCCTTGGTTGGTTCCAGTCTGTCAGGTGTTCCCATCCGATTCCCCCCTCTCTTTTGGAGAGCATAAGAGCAGTTACTTGAAGAGCAGACCTCCCTGGAGAACTGAATAGCCCTTGTGTGCCTGTGGCTGTTTACATCTGTGCAGAGACCAGAAGCCTGCCTCACTTCTTGTATACATGCATGCATCAAGGCCAATGTTCCAAGAGCAAAAGCAGAACTAGAATTCTTTCTCAGGGTGTCACTCTTCTTTAGGATATTTGTCACGTATCTTTCGAGACTGAATCAGGAAATACAGAACATCAAAGTAATCTTTTCAATCAATGTGTAGTTTTATTTTGCATTCTGACTTATTCAAAGTCCCAGGTGATGGCAGCAACTGGCTGGGGAATCTACTAGGGGAATCTACAGTATATACTGATTTGGTATTGGTCAGAGGACTGCCCAGTGTTCCTGCCATCTTGTTGTGCCCCATAAATGGCTCTGGTTACTCTCTTCACTCTCAGAGAAAAGGACTTCACAAAGAATGAAGATAAACCCACAAAGTCCAAGTACAGTGTTCACCTAGAGCTAGAAGAAGAAATTCCTAATCATAGAATCATAGAATATGCAGAGTTGGAAGGGCGTCACAAGGATCATCGAGTTCTGGCCTTGCACAGGACAGCCTCAAGAATCTCACCATACACCTGAAAGCATTGTCCAAACGCTTCTTAAACTCTGTCAGGATTGGTGCTGTGACCACTTCCCTGTGGAGCCYGTTCCAGTGCTCAACCACACTCTGGGTGAAGAACCTTTTCCTAATATCTAACCTAAACCTCCTGTGATGCAGCTTCAGGCCATTTCCTCGAGTCCTGTCACTGGTCATGAGAGTGAAGAAACTGATACTTGTCCCTTGATTGCATCAGCTCAACAAAGCACTTGGGTTAAAATTTGAAATTTCTGTGCCATTGCTAATAAATTATACTCTGTTCATTGCAGTGTATTCCTGTATGTCCTGCAAATTCAGTGCAGTAGTTCCTAGCGTTTAATTTTAGAAGAGAATCTGATGCAGAATGCATCACTGTGGGGCACCATACCTGAATTCAACAGGTACTGAGGCATAAGTGAAAAAGTGAAGATTTTCACAAAAAAAGCCCAAAACATTCCTCAGATGGTTGTAGCATTTCAGATTCAGAACCAAAACCAAATATTAGAGGCTCATCTACAGAATTCTCTAGTCCCCTAAACAGTACTCCAAAATCCAAGTTTTTAGAGCCAACTATCTTAGGGTGCCTAAACTTTTTGACAAGAGAAACTGGGTGTGTAAACATGTTTTATACGTGTCTGTATCTACCTGCTATAGGTGATCTTTCTGTGAGATGAACTGTCACTGCTATCCATGACTGTGCATACAAGATTTAGATCTCCCGTAAGATGATACCTTTCAAATATAAACTATCCGGCTACTGGCAAGAAGCACACTGGTTTAGAAACAGTCAAGGGAATGACAAGGGAGCAATTGTCCAAGAACCCTCTTTGCAACACAAAACAATGCCAACACTTTTCCAGTAATATTGCACCAGAATTCAAACCATTCCGATAGTGAAGACTGTTTCCAACAGCAGCAGATAATTCTGATGCTAGAATCAAGAAAGTTTATCCTCTCTCAGCTGTGAGAGACCAAAGAGCAGCTCAGTTGTAAGACTGAAATTATCCACTGTTTGTGGAACTTTGAGCACCCATGACTGCAGAGGACCTTTAATCTCAGCCTGAGGTGCAAGGGAGAGTTTTCAAGTATTGACATGCTTATCTGAATCTTCAGAGAGCATTATTCGGAAAATCAAACTGGTAATCCCATCAGATAAACTTTTTGAAAACTTTTTAATACTTATACTTCTTGTTGAAGTAGATGGCCGTGGACAGATCCAAATACCAAAAGCAATAATTGGGAACCACTGTTCATTAATGACTTCAAAGGACTTAGGATCAAACTCATTGTGACAGCAGGCTTTCCACTGGTATTTTAATACTTCTATACTCAGCTTTATCCAAAGCAGGCAGTGAACTGAAAGGTAAAAGTAAAGCAAATGTTTTTCTGATTCTTGAAGGGAATCTGAAGAAGAGTGTAATTGCCAAAGATAATCAGTTCTGACATGAGTAGGAAAGTGTGAGAAAAGAGAAGATGTAAAGGGAACTGATGCATGATCAGTGGAAAGTGAAGGATAATAAAAGCAAAGTGCCTCTATTGCAGATCAAGCTCCCAAGGCAATGGCCACTCCAGATCTGTTCCTTTCTGTGTCTGGAAGTAATTCTGAAGAGTGCACACATATGGTGCCATATGTTGTGCAAGCCCAAATGTGTCTGGGGAATGGCTTAGTGTGATTGTCTCAAAAAAAAAAAAAAGACAAAACCAAAAAAAACCCCTCAAACCAACCCTACTTATTTTAATCATTTTTATAAACCAACCCATCAGAGGTGGAAAATTAATTATTTATGTGCAATATATGCAGTGTTCAGAGCAACTGTGTAGTAGTAAGCTCATTTATAAATGCATTTCCTAACAGTGATGCTGCCAAATATTTATTTACTTACGAAGGTACCAAGAAAGTAATTCATTGTTGAAAATTTTTGGAGTGAAATAGAAAACATATAGATAATTATAATGGCATTTTTCAGCAGAAACATTACATATCTTTTCCACAATTCACAAAACTTTTTTAAAACCACGTAATGTGTTTCCTTTGCTTTCTAGCTATTCAGCACAAATGTGGTTGTCTATTCAGTTCTAGTTAGCTACCTCCTTGGAAACCTACTGTGGAAAGCTAAAAAAAGATGTAATCGATATCCCCATATTCTGAATCCTCAGCCCTTACTGAGAAATACACAGTTGAAATATTTAAGATGTGTTTTGAACCTGGTTCTCTTTTGCAGTTGCAGTAGGAAGAGAAAGCCCTTTGAGACTTAATTACTGTAAGGACTATCTATCTTTTCCATTTTCAAATAGATGCTTACCAACCGCAGTCATGGTTGCTTGTCAGGAAAGGTCTATTGCCATATATCATTATGAAATTAAGGTCCATTTTCAAGGCGCCATCACAGCAGCACAAAAGTACAAGGGTGTACTGGAAAGGCAGTGAGCTGGCATTTGCTTCAGACTGTCTGCAGCATCTCTCTTTTCTTCTTTGTCACATTTCTGATGCTACCTGTCTATTTACACCAGATTGTTCTCTGCTGTTTGTGAGGTGGGGGAAAGGGAGACAGGAGCTTGTGCAGTACCCAACACAGACTCTGGAAAATCAGAAATGGAAAAGGTTAGTCAGCTAATTATCCACATCAACTGGTTGTGTTGGATTACAAATGGGAAGTTTATCACCAACACATGTATTTTTGCAAGGGAAGAGGAAGTGAGCTGTGCCCCATGCAGGAGCAAGCTGTCATGTGCAAGCATTGCAGACCATCTCACCAAACAGGAGAATCAATCTGACAGGTTGAGAGGTAGCCCCAGTGTTTTTCCTTGCTGAAGGCAAAGTACACACTGACACACATGGTATCTAGTGGGTGCATCAATCAGAAACCACAGAGTGGAGGTAATGTGTGTGTAATCCCAGTGAGGCCTAGATTTATTTACCCTTCAGCTGATTCACAGGATAGGCCTAATAACCCCAAAAGCTACATACACAAAGGGAAATAGCTAGGACTCTTCTCCTGCTTCCTTTCATTAAATTTTAACACTGCTTTTTTTTTTTATAAGTAAAAATGGAAGGTGGAGGTCAGAGTCAAAGTTTGACCTCTCCCACATGCCAATCTGAATATCTGAATTTTAAATCTTGCCCAGTTTAAGTCACTCTAATCAATGTTCTCCAAGTCATCTGTAGGTAATACACATAACATATGTCTCCTGGTTATGTCCGTGCCTGAGGGTTGGAGGAACCTGGTCTCCAAACCTGCCAAAAGTAAATCACTTAGATGTTTTGTTTTTCCACTTGTGCAACAGGGATGATAATAGTGTCTCTGTGGAAAAAAAATGGCTACAGGACTTAATTTTTGCCTCTGTAGATTATGTAAATTTATTCAGCTTCCGTTCCTCTGCAGTCTCATCAGCTTCATCTGGAATCACAATCTTCACCTTTCGCCCCCCCCACCATGCCTCCTCCTTGGTTCTGCTGTGTTCCTCTCACAGACCCTCTGCCTGCTCTCCTTCCCTGGGGCCAGGATTTCTCTTGTCAGCAGTGGGTGGTTTTTTTTTGTTTTTTCCCTCCTTTCTTCCCATATACTCTGCGTATTTCATTTTACATCCTGATTTCCCTTAAGTACCTTTGGGGATCCTCAGGCTTGTCACTCATGGAAAATAGATTGCACTGAGAATAAAGGACAGGCTGGGATAGGGCAGCAAAGGAAAGACATCTGATGAGATAAATGCTGGCCCAGAGTCCTGGAGAAACCACAGAGCAGCATTAACATTTCCAGGCAGCTGGCTCAGCAGTGATGTATTCTCCTACTGGTTAAGCAGCAGTCACTTTCAGGGCTCTTGGAGCTCTGTGCTCCACAGGAATGAAGGGAGTAGCAGGATAGCAGTGCTATGTAAATCATGTGCTTGCTCTGCTTKCGGTCAGGGCAGGATGCACGAAGCATGACTCCAAAAATTTCCTCTGCAGCACCTTCTCCTGGTCCATCTGAAAAGAAACCACAGCCAGCAGCAGTTCAGAAGAGAATGACAACCCTAGGGTCTCTCCAGAGGCAAGGGACGTAATTGTTGCTGTCAAGCCTGTATCGCCACCAGCATCTTTGTGGTGGTGAATGTTCAATAGTAATTATGATACACGTAACTCTTTAAACAAGCCACATTGCCGTGATGAACTCCAGCCAAAGGCATATTTACATGCTGACAGATGCAACCTGCAGCCACTTGTGGTTTATAGCCATGGACAAATAGTGTAGTCAAGCTGGATCTAATTTTTCTCACTTGATCTGTTGAATTAGCAGTGTTATGCTGCTGTAAAGGGAAAGAACTGTAGTGTCTTGACAGGTTTAATTGAGGACAGTCTGTATTTAAAGGCAGCAGGTCAGCCCATGCTTTGGGCTCTGTGCCTGGTCGGCGGCAAATGAGGATGCAAAACACTCTTTCCCTGCACACTTGCCTTTCCATGTGCTTTGTGTCTGACATCGTGTTCAGGCATACAGTGGCAAATGGGCAAAGGCAGCTTCCCAGTGTCCTGCCTCTCCCAGTTCAAAGGCCATCAGTACTGTACCTGTCCCAACAGACACTCGCCATCATACTTCACAAAACATGCGCTGTACCAGGCGATGGCAAGCGGAGGCTGCAACTCAGTTCTCTTACTGCCAGCAAGTAAAGTCACTGAACAGGAGAGAGAGCATAGAGGGCAATAATCTCCTGCTGAAGAGTCACACAAGAAAGAGCAGAGAAAATTTGGGGATGTCTGTAGTGCTGTGAGCCAAAGCTGCAAGAGGACAGTGATGGATTTCGTGTTAGGTTGAAGCACACAGAGAGGCATGGCTGATCTCTTATGCTACTTAAAGGCACTGCCTAAATATTGTAGAGTTAAAAAAACCCCAAACCTGTGGTTCCATCCCATGGAAATCTTCCATTTTAGAATATTTTGTACTACTTATATTTCTAAAAGTTTAGCCCTTTTGCTGCAGTATGAGAAGTGACAAAGCACGTTCTGTGCTGCCTCATAATCTTGCCAGGAAGTTTCAAATGCAGCATCTGTTTAAGCAGCATCAATACAGGATGAGAAGGAACACTCTAGAAGGGAAGAGGTTGAGTGTATTTGAACTTATTTGTTTCATATTTCTTTTCTTTGTTTGAGTTTTTCTAAAAGCTTCTATGCTCTCTTTATTTTCAGCCAACCATAAAACTCTATAGGTGATCCAAAAGCTTTGAAGGTGGGATTTTCAGGGATAGAGTTTAACTGCTTATAAAACCTTCATGCACACGTTGAGTACAGGGAGGATTCCTGCAGGCTCTCAATCAAAACCTGTTTGATTTGTATTTGCCAGCTTTCCTGGTAATATCACATGCTCAYTTTGATTCCTTAATTAGAGGACCAAACAAGAACTTACAAGAGAAGTGAATACATATTATTCTCTATGCTGTTTAAATATGARTCACTGATAGTGGCGAAATATACAGAACAGAATGTGAATACACAGGTATGAAATTAGCTATCTTGTGGAAAACCACCACTGATGTTTCACAGCTTTTATTTTCATAATATTTGTTTAGCTTTTCTGGCTTTGAGGACAAACTATTTTCACACAGCTGTCAGCATCTATGAAAAGTTTTCTTTAAAGATCTAGTGACTATTACGGCAATTTTTAAAAATATTTTTGGTTCAATTTTTTTTCAAAGTATCTTTTCCTCATAACAAACAAAGAAACTTATGGAACAAGCTTATGAACCACACCATACAATGCCGCAGGAAGACAAAAGTTCATGATCTAAAGGAATGCTGAGGCAAACTCTTTTGGCTGGTTTTCTGACCCAGAGCTCTCAAAAATTATGGTCATTGATGCCAGGAATTATCTGTCAATTTCAAAGGCCTATAAACAAATTGTCATGAAAATTATTTACTTCTGGTGTAGAGAAAAATACAGATGTAAGATGTGCCCATCATSTTTGAAGTAAATAGGTTTAAAACTGGGAAAAAATTGTTACATGGATGTAGTGGAAGTTATGGACATCAAGTTTTGTCTTCTGCACCACTACAGTAAATCCTACCATATGGGACAAGTAAAATCCAGAATATATTACTCTTTAGTGTTCTCTTGACTTTATTACAAGTTTGTTCAAGTTGAAACTATTTAAACTACATTTGGAGATCAAACTGCCTTGAGGATTGTTTCTGAAGTTCCTACACTGAATATAGCTCAAAACCTCATCATGGGTGATGAGTGAGTACAATACAAAATCTCATCATGCCCAGGTCTGAGGTCTGCTTGAGAGCACCATCTATAACAAACCATTTGCATTTGGAAACTAGATTAGATACACTGTTCTTTTGTGTTTTGTATTGTTTTGTTTTAATTCTTTAATTTATTTATTAGCAATCTTATTATAACTATAAATATTTTATTTATATTAGCAAATATAAATGCCAGTGTTAATAATCTGTAAAGCTGTGACACAGTATTGTATTGAACTAGTCATAACAGTAAAATTTGTGTCCAGATACATCCCTGAATTTCTAGAGTTTCTCATGTCATTTGGATTTTGTGCAGTCTCCAGGCAAACCTGGGTGCTGTTAGCTATAAAACAAAGCACAGGAAAAAGAAAAAAGAGGGGCTTTAGAATGTTTTGCTCTTTTTTTCCCCATTTAGGGGTTTTATTCACAGTGACCCTTTGACGTGGGCACAGAACTCTGTTCCCAGTCTCACACAGTTGTTTCTCACTTCTTGCTCTGCAACTTGCACCTTATATCCATGATTTATCTGTAGAGATATCTCCAGATAAGTATTCAATAAGTAGGGAGGAGGGATATCTGGCTTACCTCCTGCTCCTGTGGGCCATGCCATTCTTATGAGAGAGATCTAAGAATCCTCATACAGTCATTTACTGTGCTGCCGTGTCTGAAAGCCACAGCCTTCAGATGAGGGTCAGTAACTAACAACTTAGGGCTTGATGAGCATATTTGCCCTTCCTTTGCTGACCTGCACCGCCTAGTCAAGGAGGCTTTTTCTGAGAGACTGCTTCAAATGCTGAGAAAGTTGGGGTTTGGCCTGGAGAAGAGGAGATTCCAGGGACACCTTATTGTGGCTTTTCGGTACCTAAAGAGGACTTATAAAGAAAGATGGGGACAATTTTTTTAGCAGGGTCTGTTGCAATAGGACAAGGCATAATGGTTTTAAACTCAAAGAGGGAACATTTAGACTACATATAAGGAAGAAGTTTTTTATGACAAGGGTGGTGAAACACTGGAACAGATTGTCCAGAGAGGTGGTAGATGCCCCATCCCTGGAAACAATCAACCTGATCTATTTGAAGTTGTCTCTGGTCATTGCAGGGGATTTGGACTAGGTGGCCTTTAAGGGTCCCCTCCAACCCAGGCTATTCTGTGATTCATGATAAATGCACAAGACCCAGCAATTGTTGTTATTCATTCAACTTGCACAATTTATGTGTGGTTTAGAGATCAGTTTGTGGTTGAATCCTGAATGGCACAATTGGAAAACGCCTAATACACTTTATTAGAGTAAATAACAATGTGAGAGTATGGAGAGGAGTTGTTTCAAGTAGTGCTTTTAGTTACGGAGACACAAAAGATGGTTCCAAAGATTGAAAAAAAAGGCTCAAAACCCTACTCAGGATGCTGCTAAAGCTGCAATGCAAGAGAAAATTTTAAAATCCAGAGACAGGAGGTTATAGGGAAATAATATACAGAAGCAGAGACAGAAAGAAGGAGATTTTAACTCCCATTTCAGTTAGAAAATTGCACTTGGCAAAAGTGCTGCTCTCCAAACTGAAAATGGCAGTTCCATCGTTTTTTACAATGGTCCCATCAATTTTCACTGTGAGCATAAACCATGAAATGCTGCTTACAGTAAGGGTAGAAACCTTGATCAGAAAAGGGGGAAAGATTTACCAAATGTCAGCATGCTCATTTTAAGTGTTTGGAAACCTGACAGAGGCCCCTATCCAACTTTCCAGGATCCCAGTGGAAATCCTCCATCCCAACTGATTTTATTGGGATCCAAACTGACACTGTAGAGCAAAACTGGTGTCACCAAGATGGAAAGTTAGAGTCACATCAAAATTCCTGTAATYTGCGGCTTTTTTGGAGACCTTGTTTGAAGTTTGTACCCTTCCACTGACATTCACGTTGCACACCAGCCAGACAGGACACTCAGACTTACCGACTTTCTAAATATTTCTTGAAACCTCTGGAATGTTTTGGGGAAGATCCAGGAACTGGAAAAATATAATCTTGGAGATTCTTGAGAAAAAAACTCAAAAATTGGTAATTATTAGAGAGAGCCTAAATTTGGAGTGACTGAGGGAACCCAAAAGTTGCTGAATGGGCAGAATTGCTGGGTGAGGTTCCAGGCAGAGGGACTTGTGCTGGAAATCAGAGCCACACAACTGAGATTGAAGTTGCCAGGCTCAGCCTAACTCTGCCTGGGTTCCTAAGGGCTGGTACAGCCATCCACAGTGCCATCTAGTGGGTCTGGGACAGCTTTTAACCTTTTTGGGGGGTCCGGAGCAGCTCTGAGGTCGACTGACAGAACTTGGCGCTAATGGCTCTGTAGCTGAAAGGTCTGGTACATGGATTGTCTCATTGGCACTGTGAAGCATTGCCACAGAGATAAATATAACACAACACACAAGATGTCAGGAAGATCAGAACTTGCTGAGAACTGCATGAGACTGAGAAACAGCAGGGAGAAATTCTCCTGGGAAATGCAGGAAATGGCCTTATTAGGGCATATGAGGTTTATTTCCCTCCAAAATGTAGAGCAAAGAGGCAAAAGCATCTCTATTACTCACCTCTCACAAGGACGTGGTGGGTAGAAGGACAAATTATTTTTTCTCCCTTGTCTCTCATTCCCTGACACTGATCTGGGACAGCTGGGGCTGAAGACATTTCTCTCATGCCTATCTGCTGTCTCTTGTTCTTGTAACCAGAGTTAGACTGATCATTGTGAGGGGTTCAGGAAGGAATTCTTCCCCAGCTCTGACTAGGAAGGATCTTTGCATTTTTACTGAAAGTACAAAATTTCTGTTGTGGGAAGATGCCAAGAATATTTTCTACAGCTCTTTTTGTAGTAAAGGTCTGGGAATTATTATAAGATGTTGCAAAATACTCTGAGGGTTTTGCAGTGTGGGAAAGAGTAGAGTTCTTTGATCCAGCAATATGTTACCTGGTTGTGGACAGGGAATGGACTCGATGATTCATGTAATCTCTTCTAGTCCTTTTTTCCTCCCTGGGAGTGTGTCTGGTCTTCTTTTTCTTCCAAGGAAAGAAGAATGCAAGATTTCATCCCCTGGGTCAGCTGCAGACTGCTTTCTCACTTTGTTTAGCAACATGAATAACTGCTGTCCATGAGATAATTCATCCATGTGAATTCACTGGGGGGTGCAAAGTCTGGCCTCACTTGCTGTGCAGTGTGCTTAGAGATGGCTTTCAAACCATCATGAATGTCTTGTTTGTGCTCAATAGTGGTCTGCCTCTCGAGACTAGTGGGATGCAAGTGTTCATGTTCCCTGCAATAAAAGTTGCCTGACACGTCTGATCATAGTTTTTTAAATATATATATGTGTAGAGGATCCTATAAGCAGATGGAGCAAGAAACAATAGCACATCAAAGGTACTTGGAGGAGACAAATGGTAAAAGAAACAAGTGAAAACTTCAAATTACTCAAGAAAATAATTTATTTTTAAGCTTTAATATGACCTCAGCTTTACTTTCCAGTGTTATTGCCTGTGTCTGCCATTTCTTTCATAAGTATTAAATGGAACCAGGCAAAGGTGGTCATTGTGTAAACTTGTGCATAGATATTGCTGTTGACTTTCTACCTTAGCAAGCATACATTTTGTTCTTAATATAGCTGTAAATAGATCAACCTRTTTCTTCCAAAGAAAGAATACAGACTTACCCAACTCAGAGTATCTACTGTGACTCGATTCCCATACTTCTGTGTTTAGAATCTGATTTTGTTTAAGTGACATTGTAAATGCTGTCAATTTGAATTAATTTTACAAAGAACATTGAAACAAGGTCATAAATTTGGGAGAAGAAAATGGGTAACAGCTCCAACACTTTGTATTCTCATGGCAAAGGTTTCCTATGTACCAGTAACAATTCTTTACAAGTCCTAAAAGAGGTCTCCAGTAAATTACTCCAGTAAGGCATTCAATTGCAAATGGTTAAGCAGATATGACAACCTTATAGCAAATCTGAAGTCCAGTGTCAGTTGTGGCGAGAACAAATCCAAGTCACAAAGGGAGGTTGATAGGACACAGGACCAAATATACATAACTCTGCTAGTTGGTAAGTAAGCCAATAATTAAATAATACAGTACGGTAAAGCTATGAACCAATTAACCATTTGGCACTTTGTGTCCTGATCCAGGAAAAAAATTCAGCCTTTGCATAATTCAGAGCATGTGCCTGGTCCGTTTGAAGTAAATGGAAGAGCTAACTGGGGTCAGAGACTCAAAATGGGAATTGTCTATTTATTCACTTTAGTACTCCTACACAGGGACAGCTTGTGGCTCTCTGCCAGGTCATGTGCACACACAGCAGTGGGGTGTTTTCAGCCCCTTTCATTCTTTGGGATGTTCCCTCCTATCCTTAGTATGCCTATCTTTGCTGCTCTGTCTCACACTCATCTTTCCTAAACCAGAACCATCCTCATCTCTTCTCACCTCTTCCTTGAACTATCATACAAGTATCTCCACACAGGCAAATACCACCCATCAGTGGCCTAGAGAGCTAGTTGCTCTGTGACTCTTACACATGTCTCCACACAGGAAATTACTGATGATCGGTTTATTGGGTCTGCTTGAAGTTCATTTTCCCACAGCAGCCCTCACAGTGCTGTGCTTTGCATTGGTAGCTGGAAAGGTTGATAACACACCAGCGTTTTGGCTACTGCTGAGCAGCGCTGTCCCTCTACTGTTTCCCCCCACATCAGGGGGATAGGAGAGGGCAAGATCCTGGGAGTAGACACAACTAGGCCAGCTGAATCAAATTAATCAAAGGGATATCCCATACCATATGATGTCAGCTCAGATATAAAGCTGTAATATTTGCCTTTTGGAGCAACTGCTATGCCTGCTGAAGCCCTGCTTCCCAGGAAGTGGCTGAAAATCACTCACTGATGGGAAGTAGAGATTAATTTTTTTTCCCTTTGCTTACGTGTGGGCAAACTTTTCCTTTTTTTTGTTGTGTCAGTAAACTGCCTTATCTCAACCTACTAGTTGTTTTCCAACTTATTTTTCTCTCCCCTGTCACACTGGGAAGGGGAGTGATAGAGCAGCTTTGTGGGCCACCTGGCATTCAGCCAAGGTCAACTCACTACAGCTTCCGCCCCTCACCTCTGTGAATCACATATTTAAGCATTATCATTAAAATCCACATTCATCACATAACCTTCACTTGGAACAACAAAATGAGCCAAACTAAACAAAACAAAAATTCTCCACAGAAAAACCAAAATAACATTATCACATCACAGTACAAAAATGGACAAATTACACAAAATCAAGCCCTCGTCCCTTCATCACAACTACAATAAAAATTCCTCATGATCATTCTACTCTCTAGCATTGCTCAGTACTTGTTTTGCCCATTAGCTCTCCCAATTACTATCCTTGTCTCAAAATCCTCATGGTCCCCTGGCATTTCCACCAAAAAGACTGTAGTGGGTTGATCCTGGACAGGGTAGAAAAAATGTAACAAAGGGGTCATGACTTGAGATAGGAACCAGGAGAGATCACTCATCAAATATCTTCATAGGCAAAACAGGCTAGAATTAAAGATATAAATCAAAGTTATTACTAACAAGATCAGAGCAGGATAATGAGAAGTAAAATAATACCTTAAAAACACTTTCCCCCCACCCCTCCCTCCTTCCCAGCTCTACATCCTCCCCCAGCAGTGCAGGGAGACAGGGAATGGGGGTTATGGTCAGTTCATTACACATTGTTTCTCTTGCTGCTCAGGGAAAGGAGTCCTCCCCCTGTTCCACCGTGGGGTCCTTCCCATGGGAGATCATTCTCCATGAACCTCTCCATCATGGGTCCATCTCACGAGTAACAGTTCTCCATGAAGTGCTTCAATGTGAGTCCATCCCATGAGCAACAGTCCTCCCCAGACTGCTGCAGCGTGGGTAACTCTTCCATGGTGTGCAGTCATTCAAGGACAGGCTGCTCCAGTGGGGGCTCCTCTCTCCATGGTCTTCCCACAGGGTCACAGKCTCCTCTCAGGCAYCCAGCTGCTCCAGCGTAGGGCTCCTCCACAGGTTCTGAGTGGATCTCTGCATCCCCATGGTCCTCCATGGGCTGCAGGGGCACAGATGCTTCCCCACGTACGTTGGGCTGCAGAGGAATCCTAGCACCAGCGCCTGGACCACCTACTGCCCCTCGTCTCCACTGACCTTGGTGTCTGCAGAGCTGTTCCTCTCACATATTCTCACCCCACTCTTCTCTAGCCACAATTACAACTGCGCAATTCTTTCTTTCTTTCTTTCTTTCTTTCTTTCTTTCTTTCTTTCTTTCTTTCTTTCTTCCTTCCTTCCTTCCTTCCTTCCTTCCTTCCTTCCTTCCTTCCTTTCTTTCTTTCTTTCTCTTTCTTAAATCTGTTATCACAGAGGCGTTGCCACCATTTCTAATTGGCCCAGCCTTGACCAGCAGGATGTCCATCTTCGGAGCCTCCGTGGATTGGCTCTGCCAAACACGGAGGAAGCTTCCAGCAACTTCTCACAGAAGCCACCCCTGTAGCCCCTTGCTGCTGAAGCTTGGCCATGGAAACCCAAYAAAATCAGTTGTTAAATTCTGGTGTTAACATGTTCCCATGGGCAGAAAGGCTAGGTACAGACAGAGCTGGACCTGCTTCCCTGGCTGCCACCAGCCAGCTGTAGTGATTCCACCTGAAGCAGGATTCCTAAGTTTAATTGATTTGGCTGTCATTGTGAGCAGAACTGGTCTGAAACCATTCCAACACCACTAGAAGTACATACAACACAGTCTGGGAACCTCTGTCTGGAAAGACCCATACATTTACTGGAGAAAACCAGCATCCCTGAATATCACATGCCTTCCTTCGTGAGCCATCAGACACATCTTTCATTTAGGCAGGCACAGAATCAATATTTATTCCAGTAACAGATATCTGACTAATAGGATAGAAATGTGTTGTGTGAGTCATTCACTATCTTTGCTTGATGGCTCAAAAACCTGTGAAATACCTACCAGAAAGAGRAAAAAAAAGAAAAGGATGTTAATATTTGTACTGTGTGCAGGACATTTTTGATGAATATACATGTCTGAAAACCTTCACGTCCTTTTTCTACAACACAGGCCTTTTGTGCTTCATTATTTTCAGTCTCAAGCACACTCTTCTGCTTTAGAGCTATACGTGTATTTATACATTTATTTCTTTATTTAACGTCTTGTTTTCATTTGACTTTTTTCCATGTGATTTTCTTCTCTCTGCATTTGGCTGTGCACAGCTTTTTTCTGAAAGAACATTTTGTACCCAGTCTCTAAGAAGGTTAGTTTCATGTGCATGGCACCAGCTTGTGGAATTTGTGGATCCCCTCATGTTGGAGGGGGATACTTTTAGACTGAAAAGCAGGAAATCATATCCGATTCCTATGAATATGATTCATCTTGCCAACTCATGCTTACTTTTCTGGAAATGTATTTGGAAGATAATATTTTATTTTATTGCTAGCAGGAAATAGCAAATAATTACTTTGAACCATGTATCATCTTTTTTTTTTTTTGTTCCCTGATCTCCATGCTGCATCCTGAGCTATTTCTTGTTCAAATAGGTGCCTAGTTCCTCTTTTCTTCTTCTCAACAAAGCAACCCCAACCAAGCAAGGACCATTTAATGGCTGATTTATGTCACCAGCAGCACACCTCTCGGGTGGATGGACAGCAGGATGGGGACTGGGAGAGAAAAGTCCCTCCCACTGTAAGTAAAGTTCAGGTTTTTGACCACTTGAGGAACCTGAACGTACATAAGTCTATGGAACCCGATGAAATGAGTCCCAGAGTCCTGATGGAATTGTCTGATGTAGTTGTCAAGCCACTCTTCATGATACTTGAAAAAGCACGGCAGTCATGTGACCAGAAAAAGGAAAACATTGTATTCATCTTTAAAAAGGGTAAAAAGAAAGACCCTGGGAACTACTGACCTGTCAGTAGTGCAGTAGAGCAGTGACCTGCCTCACCTCTGTACCTGGGAAGGTCACGGAGCAGATCCTCCTAGAAGGTGTGCTAAGGCACATAGAGGACAGGGAGGTGATTCGGGACAGCCAGCACAGCTTCACCAAAGACAAGTGCTGCCTGACCAAGCCAGTGGCCTTCTATGATGGAGTGACTGCATCAGTGGACAAGGGAAGGCCACAGATGTCATTTATCAGGACTTCTGTAAAGCCTTTGACACGGTCCCCCACAACATCCTTCTCTCTAAATCGGAGAGGGAAGGATTTGATAGGTGGACTATTAGATGAATGAGGAATTGGTTGAATGGTTGCATCCAGAGGGTTGTGGTCAATGGCTCAGAGTCCCAATGGACAATGGTGAGAAGTGGTGTCCCTCAGGGGTCCAGATTGGGACCAGTGTTATTTGATATCTTCATTAATGATAGACAAAGGGATCGAGTGCACCCTCAGCACATTTGCAGATGACACTGAGCGGAGTGGTGTGGCTGAAGGATGGGATGCCATCCAGAGGGTCCTGGACAAGCTCGAGAACTGGGCCTGTGGGAATCTCAYGAGCTTCAACAAGACCAAGTGGGAGGTGCTGCACGTGGGTCGAGGCAGTCCCTGGCATCAGCACAGGCTGGGGAATGGGCAGAGTGAGAACAGTCCTGCTGGGAAGGACTTGGRGGTGCTGGTGGGTCAGAGGCTGGACATGACCCAGCAGTGTGCACTTGCAGCCCAGAAAGCCAATTGTATCCTGGGCTGCATCCAAAGCAGTGTGGCCAGCAGGGCGAGGGAGGGGCTTCTGCTCCTCTGCTCCGCTCTGGTGAGATCCCCCTGGAGGGCTGCATCCGGCTCTGGGGTCTCCAGTACAGGAAGGACATCGACCTGTTGGAGTGAGTCCAAAGGAGGGCCACCAAGATGATTAGAGAGATGGAGCACCTTCTGTGAGGACAGGCTGGGAGAAGTGGATTTGTTCAGCCTGGAAAAGAAAAGGCTTTGGGGTAACCTAATTGTGGCCTTCCAGCACCTGCAGGAAAAAGAGATGGAGAGAGACTTTTTACAAGGGCATACAGTGAGAGGACAAAGGGGAATAGCTTCAAACTGAAAGAGAGTAGGTTTAGTTATTGGGAAAATATTCTTTATTGTGAGAGTGGTGGGGCACTGGAACAGGTTGCCCAGGGATATTTTGTATGGCCCATTTCTGGAAGTGTTCAAGGCCAGGCTGGATGGAACCATGAGCAACCTGGTCTAGTGGAAGCTGTCTCTGCTCGCAGCATGGGGATTGGAACTTTATCTTTAAGGTCCCTTCCAACCCAGGCCATTCTATGATTATATGATTGCATGATGAACTCGCTCACTAGAAGGGAAGGTATGTGCATGCCCACACCTATAGAAAAGTGTACTTAAAATATCTCTGTCTCTCTCCTCTCTGTCATATTCAGATAAATAATACTTGATGCTGGGAAGGCAGGAAGAGCAATGTAATCAGTGTTTAAAATGGTTTTGTCTTAAAACAGGCTTGGTTGTTCTGGAAGCTGTTACTCTGAACTGGAATTTTCCATTCTGGTTGTCTCTTCTTACTTGTACGTATACTGGTGTAAATTTGGAGAAATATAGAGTTATAGAATAGTTCGGGTTGGATGGGACCTTTAAAATTTATCTCGTTTACCCCACCACAATGAGCAGGGACACCTTCAGTCACCAGCTCTGCGTTTTTTAGAAAGCCTATCTGGATGCAGAGCATCCAGTAAATAACAGCTGAGTTTGGTAACACTTAGGAGGTGTTTCAGAGCTTTCAGAGCAGTCTAAAATTTTGTATAGACAAGAAGAAACAGGAGCAGCATAACTACATACCCTTAAGCTTACTCTGCAGTTCCTTCAAACTCATGTAGCTCTGCCTAAATCAGAGAGCATTCCATCAATTCCCAGGCACGTTGATGGTATATGCCAAGTTATCTGTGTATATGTGTTGAATGATCATCGGTCAAAATGGTGGAAATACTCCTCGGAAAATATTTAGAATAGTGTAAAGATGTGTTCTCTTCCACAGATAAGATCCCCGATCATTTATCTATAAAAACAAACAAGGAAACAAACAAGCAAACAGCAAACCTATCAAAAAAATCTTCTACCTGTTTTTTTATCTTCTGCACACAGGTCCTTTCTTCATCAAGGAGGTGTTCTTACCATGCTAAGCCTTTAAAGTATGTTTGCTTTACCGTCTCTATTTCCAGAACTGAGATTTGTTGACTTTGGTCATTTTTCTACCTTTTTTTCTTTTTTTTCCCAGAAGCTGTCTTTAATGATGTTTTGTCTATATTATTTATCAGAGCTCACACTCAGTTTATATCAGCAGTTTTGCTTAAATTGACTTTTTCATGCTCTTTCGTCACTTGTACCACAGCCAAACAAAAAGGGTAGGATGAATGCAGTGACCTGACTGCACTATTTCTTGACAGAGATGGTAACCTCTTTGACATTAGAACATATGCTAAAGAGGGTCCTGAGAGACCTTATTTTTCTATAAGAAGCCAGTCCAGATTCTTGGGCTGACAGCCCCAGAATATGAAATCAAGGGGAAAATTTGATCTAGATACTGTCTGCCAAGGATTGCTTCCCTCTGCCTGGGGGCTGGTAACATCAGCACTGCTAAAACAGGAGGGACAGGCCTGGGGAGACAGGAAACATATGAAGAAAAAACAGAAACAGCTCTATTTTGTGCCTCATCTTTATTTAGCATGAAGTCATATGTGGAAGCGCTTAGTACTTTAAATCATGTTTGTTATGGTTATAAGAAATGCATTTTCTCATTCAATAAAACAAAAAGAAAGCAAATATCTGATCCTGTGTACAAGGACAGGATTGACTTTTAATGAACTCTGTAGGCTCTCTTGTTAGTTTTTATGCTTAGACTTGTAACTTTTGACCTTTTCCTGGCATGCCAACCATGTCAATGGTTTATGAAGCTATATCCGTAAAATAGGGGAGCTTTAAAATTTATGTCCCTAGGTATACTTTTCAAAGCAGGATGCCTGAGCTCATACAAAGTATATTTGTTCCTTATCATTAACAAATTTACTTGAATTGGATTTGATATGGAGATGGTGTTTAATTTCCAGAAAATAACTATATTTTTATAAGATATTTGGGGTAATTTATGGCCTTGTCTTTTAATAAAAACAGACTAATAATCTAGGGGAGAAATGTATGATTGAAAGCAGAAAGTGCAACAACCTAACACATTATCTATTCTTTATCTTTTCCAGTACATAGATTTCTCTGGTAGGTACTCAATGAACATAATCCTTTCCTGATAAGTCTCTCCCGATAAGCTGTGTTTTTGAGGAAAAGTTTTTCTGGAACCATTAAAAGGACATCACAGGATAGACAAATGGAGTATTTCTTCTGCAGATCTCTCAAAACGGATGCCTTATTCCTGCCACTATCTTATCCATTTGCTCAGCATCCTATTCTCCTTCTGATGCTGGTGATATAAGAAATGCAAGAATACCAGTAATGTAGCCATCATTTATCACTGAACGAAACCCAAGCTGTATATTCATCAATGAATTGTTGTGACTTGCTTGGTAGACAAGTGGAAATGTTTAACACAGTCAGGTATCCAAATCTTCCTCTCTTTCTGAATTGCCTCATTGTTTGCTGATGGCTCACAAGTGGAATGATGGCATGAATGGGACTTGGGGAAGCACCTGTGCTTGAAGAGAATTGATATGAAGATAAGAAAGCAGTGCAAGATCAGGCTCCCATGAAAGAGCATTTCTGGCAGAGATTCAAAGACTACTGAAAGAAGGGACCTGAGGAAATAAGTTTGGTAAACATCCGCCAGATGAACAATGCCTTAGCTGAATTATTAATTCCATGGAAGACTGATAATCTCTACGAAAATAAAGTTGATTTTTTTAATAATTAAAGCTAATCTCTATCTGTCTGCTTGTTTGAGTACTTATTTCCTATAYTTAGAAAGTCAAAGGCAGTAAGGTCATTTAGTGAAATATACACATGAATAAGGAATAAATACGCACATTACAATTTAGAGACATCCTACAGAGTGGCTGTTTGTAAACATGCTGTTTTCCTCCTCTCAAGAGAAAACAATGAGAGAAAATGTTACGGCAATTCAGTCYCTTACTTTTCGTAACTTTATTTAGATTTTAAGATATAAATACATTTCACTAAAGGGCTATTGATTCAAACTAGTGTAGTGTTTGCAACTTTTTGGAAGATTAATATACGCAAAAAATAATTGAATGAAAATTTTGAATGCAAAGATTCAAAACCTAGGGACATATAATTACCTCATCTGTTTTAAGTATGGCACTTGTCAATTAATGATCCTTATGTACTTTATTTGCAACTGCCTTGTTCATAAATGAATTATCCTTCTTGTTATTCAAGTCACTCATAAATACTGAATATTATTTATATCAATACATAATATTATACACAATATAATAAATAATAACACACACTACATTTTAATTATAGTTATATAATAAGTGATAACATTTTATATAATTATAAGATTTGATTTAGATAGGTAAAATCTCTTTTGAACCACTCTTACTTATTGCTTTTGGTTTGATAGTGAGCCCTTGGTAACTACTCTTCCAATGTAGGTTTTCAACTACTTATTCACCTAATCTATACTGACTTTGTTTTGTCTAGTGATGTGCAAAATTATTCTGGTTGTGAGACGCTACTTACAGACCAATAATTTTATTCAACCCAAATACTTGCATAAACAACTGCATTTTTCTTGAGTTTGTAGTCTAGTGACAGTCATGACCCTAAGTGTTGGTGTGACTAGTTCATGAACAAACACTGTGGACTGTATTTCCATTGTTTGAGGATGTCATGTAAGGCACTATCACAAGCTTATTAAAGCCAGACATATCGTATCTACTGCTTCCTGCCTGTAAGCCACTTATGCTGTCAAATAAAGAAATTTGATTGAGCTGACAAACTCTGTYGGCTAGCACCCTACCAGGTATCAGTGAGAACTGCCAAGTTCTCAGAGTCTTGGCAGCCTCTCCCATCACAGCTATGAAAGTTGGCAGGGCACAGAAAAGCAGATGGTGTGCTTACTCTAAGGAATTATTTATAATGACATTGTTTATGATAAATCTATGCTGAATGTTTCTTATCACCTTCGGAGTTTCCATATTTACATTCCTTCACCAGATGGGACCCATGGCTGTGGAGGTATCAATTTTCTCTGCTAAGTTGTGAAAAGAAGTTGAAGTTACACAGGGGTGCAGAAAAGATCTTGTGATGCATTTCTTCAAGAAGAGAAATGCAGGCGAAAACCCAAAGAACTATATAATAGTCATCATTGCTTTTATTTCTGGGCACAGGCATTTAGAAGATAAGAAGACTRTAAGTAGGCAGCACCAGGTCATAGTGAGCCATCTAGAAGCCTTGGCCAAATTTTCAGCAGATGTGCAGTGCCAAACACACCAGGGACGGTCAATAAAACAGAGTGACTGCGCAAATAAGACAGATGTTGTGGCTTCAAACCCTGTAGGAGCCACTCATTGAAGAGCTGGACTTGATGATCCTTTTGAGTCCTTTCCAACTCAGAATATCCTGTGATCTAGATGCCATGGAGGGGACTGGCGCCCTATAATCCATGGCTGTGTCTGCCCACAGATGAGGATTGCTGGCATGCGAAGCTATGGTCAGACAATTTCCAGATCTGCCAGGCCGGGGCACCTAAGAAACCACACCCAATCCCCCTTCTAACCAGGATCCTGCCTTGCCTTTCCATGGAGGCAAGCATGGACAGGCAGGAAAAAAAGGTGGGGACATGTGCAGAGAGTGGTTGGGGCAACTCCAAGGTGGAAGCCCTGTGCCATTTGCACTGAAAATATACAGGGATTTTTAGGGATAAATGGTATTTTATTTTCCTGGAACAGACTGGTAAATGTTAACAATAAGGCTTCCAGTAGCAATTCATTATTGCACTCAAATATCAATGTCAATTACATCAGTAGTGACCTGTCTTTGCCTTTTCACCAGCAAATCAAAAATTTCATGGTTTCATGCTTGCTAATGCCTAGTGTATTTTGCTTCCCTGCAGAAGTCATTCTATTCAGAGCAGTAGATATCCCCACTTTCGAAGACTCTCACATATACGAAAAATAAGATTGAATTATTCCTCTGTTAGGAATTTTCTGGATCTCTTTCTTTTGGGCTACCACCTTGGCCATTTCCTAGATTGGCAGTTTCCTATCTTGACACTGCATTTCAGCTCTCATTTCTTACACTCCACTGGGAATCAGGCAGGGAATAATTTATAGAGTTCACTCTTTTGATGCCTTCCACACTTGTCTGTTTTCAAATTGAAGAACTCAGAGTTGCCCACTTGAAGGTCATGCCAAAATGCATTTTATAATCCCAGGAAATCTGTAGACAGCATGTAGATAAGGAAGGGCTCTTACAACCTTTGGCAATGTCTGTGCCAGAGTAAGACATCTTGGGATGTCTCACATCAATAAATCTCTGTCTTCTGACTCATGACTGCCTTGCAGGTATCTAGTGCACACCTCATAAAGCCTGCCTGGCTTCACACACCTGGGCATGCAGGGTCCCACATGCCCTAGAGCGATTTCTGCAGCTCAGCTGGTGTGAAGGACATGGATTAATTGAATGATGACAGCAGTCTTGGAGCACCCATAGCAGTCTGATACACTCATTGATATAGTCACTGAGAATTCTGTGTTTCCCCCAGATGAAGAGGACTTATTATCAAACAAGACAAGTACTTCAGTTTGTTCTGTAACTTGGGCTTGGCAGTTTTGGTGTTTTTTTTTTCTTTTTCCCACATTGGTTTATTTATTTGGAAAATTAATTATTTTTTTTTAATTTTCTGGATGTGTAAAGTATTCTTAGTGCTGCTTCTCTAACCACACTGATCTGAAAAGGTGCCAAGTGGCTGTACCAATTACAGCCATCACAAAAATGAAGTCCTACAGTGAAAAACAACATTGCCAAGGTCCATCATTTGAAATTAAGCTAAATAAAGAGTAGAAAAATTGCAACTAAAAAAATAAAGCATCTTCTGAGGAAAGAACATGATAGCAGCATTTTTTTCTGATTGTCATAAGTATTTTGTCACAAGTAAATTTTGAACACCTGACAGCTATTTTTCCAAATGCAAATGAAATATATATTCAGTAATTAAAAAAAAATTTACACATCTTCAATTAAACACCTATAAGATACCATTTATTAGAGTTCATTTGTTGTTGAGTCCACAAAATTGATTGTGTGGCAGTACTTAATTGGTGTCGAGTTCTGCTCTCTCTTAGATATTTTCTCCATCAGCTCTGTAGCTTTTAACATCTGCTTAGACATTTTTTATCAGAAAAGCTAATATATTTAATAACTTTCTTTCCATCACCCTTTCAAGCATATAAGAAATCAAGGATGGAATTGTAATCGTTTATGGAACAAAATCTCAGCCTCTGGGAACAACGAATTTTTGGGTATGACCTAGCTCTGCATAAGCTCAATATTTCTGGACTTTTTAAAATCTGTTCTTCCTTTGTGACATTTATTCCTTATATGACTATTTTATCTTTGAAACTTCAATAGTATACATGAGTTCAGCAAACTTTTTCACAACTCAGTACTGGGAACAGCAAGTGAAGTACAGAATTTGCTCTCTGTACTTAGTAAAGAGAATCTCTGATCACTGAGAAATAGTCCAAGCAGCATCACAAAATAAATCCAAAAATATGTCTGTATATGTAAATTTCTGCCACTTGAAAATGACAATGCCATTGTCATTTGTCCAGGCAGAGGACAGAAAAATAATATCCCTGAGATATCACTGTTGGAGCATGATTCAGACCTGTGCTGTCCCCAAGGGTTGTTTGTGGCACCCTGGGTAAACCACACTGAAATTTTGTTTGCCTCAACTACCCATTGGTTAAATGATAATAATGGCACATATGGATCTTACCAGATAAAAATTTGAGGCACACAGTGATATAATGCCAAGTAGGCTCTGTAAAATGCATAAGTATCTTTGAATGAATATGTTTTCTAAATTATGTGCCATAAGCTTGAAATAAATACCAAGGTTTTGACAAAGAGTCAGTATGTAAGTCAGTATGTATGGGGCAATGTAATACTTTTTGATGACTGATCTTTTCTAGCAAAAATTTATCATATTGCAAAAAATTCATTACCATCTACTCAGTAGCAAGTATCTTAGAAATGTTAGTGGGAAGACTATTTTGATATACAAAACTTTTTTTTTTCACTATAAAATYGCGATTTTTACTTTCTAAAATCTTAAGCAAAATTTTAGCAAAAATGAACTGTGAACAGGATATGGTATATGTGACAGGCAGGGACAGGCGAACGGAAGATCACGGGATGTCACGRGAAGGCAATAGCAGAGCCGAAACTTCTCCCTAACCCTAACCCTCCCAAGAGATAAGCAATCACCCGAAGTATGCATGTACCTCCTCCTAAACCCAGTAGTTTTCCACTCCCTACTAACTCCAAGCTATACCACCGCCCCCCCTCCTGACGTAGAGAAGCCCCTASAYTATTTAAACCTAGAAGATAAGATAATAAACGCCATTTTCGTCCATCCACCATAGTGGTGTAGTGTGAGTCTTTGGCCCGAGTGACCCGGGAGAGGCTGGGTCGCCGTGCTGTCGTCTTGGATCCAGGGCGCCTGCCTCCATTCGCGGGGCAACAGGTATAGCTCAGGGACAAGGGGGCAAAGCATTATGCTTTTCCATTTCAAATGTAGAATCTGTTTTAAAAATTGTTTGCACTAAAGAGGCATTGGAGTTTTGGCCAGCAAAGAGAAACAAGTACTTTGCTAAATCTGCATGTCTGGGTTCAGAGCCATGTATTTAGGTTCTAGTACATTCAAATTTCATGCGTTATGGATTTTTTGTAAGATTATTTAAAAATTTTTGTGACTGTTTTTTCAATTAAGGTCGGATTTTTTGAGTACTTGCTAGTGGAAAGGATACACATTAATCAGATGAGGCTATTTTTCCTTGGGTGCTTACTGTCTCAGTTTGTGGAAATAGAACAGCTTAAGATAAAAAGGCATTGCTACAGAGTTATAAAATCAGGGTGTAGGAATTTTCTGATGTGCTGTCATGTCCCTCAGTGCCATGGCTGAATTGCTAAATAAATGAAAATAAACAAATGGCAAAAATTAAAGGTCACATGCAACCATAAAAAGAAAGTAAAAATCTGTATTATATATTCACATAAAGAGATTTTACTTCTCTGTGTTGTTTAAATACTTCATTTGATACTCCTGAGGCCAGAATGAGAATGAAACGAATATTGGACATACTCTTGTCCCTCATACTTTGTGAAAATAATTTTTTTGGGAATTTATTCCTCAAATGCCTATAGCAGAAGCTCACTTTCGATGTATTCTATCCTTTATAACATTAACAGTCTGAGGTCACTACTGGAGGACATATTCCCCCAAGTGAGAGAAAGCCAACAACTTCTGGTTTTCACATAAATGTTTGGAATTTCTGACATTTTTTTCTAAAACATATTGCTGCCTCACTCTGCTTCCCAGTTTCCCGAAGTGAAAAAATAGTCTTATGTTATAAACTCAGGTTAGAGTGCAACCTCTGTAACTTAGGTGCTTATGCTGAGATATACAGCAGTAGTACTCTCCCTCATGAGATCTATCTACCTCTATTGCCTGAATAAGAAATATCGGTATTTACCATCTAGATTAAGACATAAATTAGGTTCTCAGGTTAGGCAGACTGGATGCCCTGTTATAGCTCCGCATGTTGTAACCACCTCAAGTTTCTTGCCGCCAGTGTTGCTGTAAGGGAGATGGAGCTAGAATCTACAACAGAGGGGTAGAGGGGAGACTTGGGCCAGTTTGCAGTGGAGCTGGTTGCTAGATATGACACTTCTGGAGGTCTAAAATGGCATTCAATGCTAATATGCCACAGCTGAATCCTGCTTCAGTAGTCTGTCATTGAGGATGAGGGCTCCAGCAAGAGATATTCAACTTTTCAATGACATGCATGTCTTTGCCTTTGCCTCAAGGGAAATTGAACCATAGACAAAAAGGAAAAGAACAAATTCTACTGGATTCCTACTTTCAATACATGGAGACTGATTTATTATATTTGTCTTAGAGGTAATGACTTAGTTACACACGAGGGTGTCTGAACAAAAGCAGTGGTACCCCAGGGAAGGTGTTTTTCAATTTTGGCTGGCACCATGATTTAGAATTTTAACAGATAGGCAGAGATTTAAAAAAAAAAAATTGCATAAATTTATGTTGGGGTCTTCACAGATATTCCTAATGACCTTTATCTAATTAAATAATGGAATAAACTGACTTCAACAGCAAACTCAGCTCAACAACAAAAACTCTGATTCGTGGCCAAAACTTAGGGGAAGTTCATGGGATAAAAATAATTTTTATCAATTGAGATTTGATCACAAGTTCTTTAGTTTGAATGGAGAAAGGTTGCTTCTGTATAGAGAAAGAAAGAGGATTCATAATAGGTCCACTATTTTGGTTGAAAGTGTAATCAGCACATAAATCTTCAAATTTAACTTTGATGAGTTTCCTCCTGACCACAAGTAAGAACAAGTTGGAAGAAAATATTTCCTGAATGCTTGCTGAGCAGGGAATATAATTACCTTACCTTCAAAGGATAATTTTTGCAGCATACCACGATGAGTGATCTGCAGGAACCTATAATTATTAAAACCAAACTCTATTTTAATTTGTTGTTGGATGAAAAGCATAAACAGCTTAATAAAATGAACTGTCTATCATCTCAGATGAGATGGAAACAATCACATTTTTGTATCGTGGACTTGTCTTTGATCTGGAATTTCTAATTGTCAGTAAAGTAAATGTGAACATCATATCATGGGCACATTACTACCAGTCTAAACACAAGCTGAAATGTTTATTTTCTTCCACACATCTCACTATCTTCCATCACTGTATTCCACTTTGGTATTTCTACTTGTACAGGCCCACAATCTAAATTTCTCAATTTAATAATATTGACAGTAACATTAAGAGATAGAAATGGTATGATGAGCCACAACTCTTTAAGCAGAACCAACACCAGAGTTGAATTTTACAAGAAACTTACACCTTTCCCAAAATGAACTTAATATTTTTTATTTTGCTTTTTACAATAGCATATGCAAGGGCACTGCTTTATGCTTCTGCAATATCTATTATTTAGTTTTATTATAAAAAGTATCACACAGTCAAGTATGGAAACAAGTACAGTATCAAAGAGTCAAGTAATAAGTCTGCTAAATGGTGGTGATGACTGGAATCCAGAGAGTTCTGTTCTTGCCACAGTCACTCTCATCCTCTTTTCCAAATCCTCCTCTGTAACATTTGCTGTATAATTTGCTGTGTTTCAATTTAGTCAACGTGCATTTTGGACAAGCTATTTCATAGATATCATATCTTAAATTAAAGACACAACAATCTTTAAAGGACTATCCAAGGCAATCTCTTCGGAACTAGAGAATGATGGAGTAGATGCTGGGAACTGAGGAAGCTAAATACAGGACTTTAGAAATAGGATAAGAAGAATCTGCTTGTTTTTTCTGCCCGTCATGGTCCAGAAACATGTTGGTGCAGCTGATTTGTGAACACTGAGATGATCTTACAATACAAGGTAGTAAGAAACAGCTATTATAGCTCTACTGCTAGCAAGTCAAACCAAAGTAAATGATCCTTTGACTAATTCATTTGCATAGAATTTAAGGAAGAGGGCAGGGACAAGAAGGTTGTCCTTAATAAACTTTTCAACAGTGTCATACAATGATGACATCTTACACACAAATTGGTGAAATATGGTCTGCATGACATTACTGTGAACTGGATGCCCCATGTAGGCAAAAGCAGTTACTGTCAGTGCATTGTGAAACTTGAACTGGACGGGATTCTTCGATGTTTTCTTACAGAAAAAGCACCAGCTATATTTGTTGTGATGACTCCAAACTTTCTCCATCTGTGTGAGGATAACACTTCCCTTGGAGTGGTTGAACCTTTTTAAAGGACATGATAAACTGCTAGGTACAAGAGAATAAGCTCCAGATATTGGGCTGGTCCTCTAGATCCAATCCTTTATCATCATAATCATCATCATCATCCTCATCCTCCTCCTCTTCATCAGTTGCATTTCATATCTTGTTAAAAACCAATTTTCCAAATTCAGGGTCTTGTCAGCCACAGGCAACTTGATCGTCAACAACTGAATTCTAGGGGACATTCATGGATTTCCTGGGAGCAGGAGGAGGACTTCAACTGTTCTTATTATTCAAGAACATAAAGAAGGACTCATCTTCATTTCAGTCTCTTGAAGTGAAGACATGAAGTGGAACTTTTTCACTCCTTTCCCCTCTTAATAACAGACATGCAGAGAAACCCCTTCTGTAACTATCTATCTCCTTTGTCCAAGCTGCATTTTGTCATCTTTCACTTCAGACTGATGCAGCCACACAATTCAAAGCTCTGTTCCATGCTTTTTCCCCGGGAACTGAAACGGAGGAGATGAGAAGGGCGTTGTGGCTCCACTCTTTTCTTCAGCTGTGGAACAACGACAGAAGGATACATGCATGAGTCGCACTCTTGTCAGAAAGAGTTGGAGACTGGACATTCACGTTGGGTTAAGGAACCAGGAGAGGAAATGCAATATAAATCCACAGAAGAATTACAGTGTCATTTACTTGGCCCAAGGAACTGGACAATATGTGGTGCAAATTTACATTAGAATTATTTGTTTCTTTCATGTGATAATTTGCCAAATCCATAAGCAAAATTTGGTTGTCTAGAACACAGTAAGAATAAGACACCTCAGAGAATTCCTTTGCTTTGCTTTCTCAGCTTAACTTTCTATCCAGTGCTTTACCCAGGAAATTCCTTGTCCTGTTTTGTCTTATTCTCTTTCAAGTTCACACACTCATTGATTGTTTTGAAGTCTCCTTAGTTTCTTCCTGTCTATTGGCTGCTTGTCAGCTCCTTTTGACAAATGAATACAAATAGCTTCACTAATTAATTCCTGGCCCCTGTGTTTTCCTTCAGTTTGGTTTGGGCCATGGTTTTCATTATATCTTTTTTTTTTTAACTCAACAAGGAGTATTTAATCATTCTTTCTTTTAGTGTTACTGGAAGGACGTGATTGTGGTCTCCAGCAGGCTGTTTTATTTGAAACAGTGAAATTCAAACTTGTTGCGACGAAAGATTCTTTTCTGGCCTATTCTTAATTACTGTTTCCAGGCATTCTCAAAAGAGAATTGTTGTTATGGATCCAGGAAATTTTTTATATGTTTCTCTCACTTAGGTGTGGCATCCACATAACCACTGGCACAAAGGATTCTCCTAGGGTCAGAGACTTGCTGTGTGCAAGTGGAAAATGGAGTATGGGAGAGATGGTTGAAAAGCCCGGTTAAAGGAAAAGTCTGGCTGACATTATCAAGTAACATAACTATTTAATAAGTTTTTGTCATAAGAGATGTACAGTAATGAATGATGACATAGTTCACAGAAGAGATGAACCTGTGCAGTTACTTTATTCACCATGACACAAGAATTTGCATTTGAAGTATGGTAAAACCTAGCTATATAACAACTTTTATGGTTGACATTGATTCCAAAATCATTAATTTTCATTTTTCCAGTGGTTATTCTGCTTTCTTTGGTATGATTTTATTTTTACGTCTCCAAACAAACCTTTTTTTTCTTTTTTTTTTTTTTGAGGGAAAGCTGGTGAAAATGGCACATGTGGTTTTGCAAGGTGATATTGTTAAGGCATGAAACTCGGTGGTTATAGTGATATGCAGAAATTCCTGAAACAAGTAATGTCCCTAGCTGTGGTACTTTTTCTTCTGCTGCCTGCTATGAACGAGGAGCATAATTCCTACACATGAAGAAATTAGCCTCTTGTGTTTTAGTATGTGATGTCAGCAAGCCCCCAAAATCTCAAAGTAGGTGTACCCAAAACTCACTTTTTGTATGAACTTTGACAACCTAGCAAACTATACTTCACAGTGTGAAACTATTCACAGAATTTAGGTGACCAGATTCCAGTATGTAATTAAAATTTTTCAGACACTGATCTGACAAAGTCCTTGTCCAGAAAGCAGGAGACTTGTCTTCCAGGCCAGGAAATACACTGGTCACCCAAAATGGCTGGGCTATGCTACAGACAGGAGTACATAAGGAGAACAGACTGGCTTTGTATCATAATGCTTAGTGAATTCTGCTTTTGGAAAAGCTTGACTCCTGGGCCACATGCCCAGAACTGTTTGTGCATTTCACTTCAGATCATCACTGGATAAAACCCAGAAACACTGGAGAGAACAATGACTGGAACTGTAATTCTCCGCCTTTCCAGCAAAGCTCCTGAGTCATTACAATATTAAGTCAAGCGCCTATTGCCACTGTGGTTTTGACTGTCCATGGCTCCAGCATCAACAAGAGGTATGGAAAGTGAGTGTTTCCCAGCAAAATCTGTTGTTTAGTAGTTCAGGCAAAATAAATCACAGATACAAAATATAAGTCTTGAAAGAAGATCTGCTCTCCATGCCACCTCAAAGGTGGAAATGTTTTGTGGGTTTTTCAGCTGATCTCAGAGAAATACGCTGTGAACACACCTCACCTATGAGGCAGCAAAAGAGACACAGTTGCATTAATGATTTTCTGTGCTGCAGGTTCATGTTGGGGATGGAATTTAAATCATTGCAAAAGATGATAATACATGATAACTAGATAAGGCTAGAAACTATAAGTGTTCAGGATATCTCAAATACATAAGTGCTCTACTGAATAGACAGCCTTTCCTAAATTTCTTTAGTTTCAAATAATGCTGTCTGAAACTCAGCACTTCTGTCAGTTAAGAGTTATTTTATGTAGTTGCTGTGAATGTTCCTTTTAGGTTTCAGAGGTGCCCCAGTGGATGGGCACCTTCTATTTTTTTATCTGGTAGTCATTTGATAAAATTCAACCTAACTGAGGACAGATCCCATGTTGGTCTATCTGTCAGAGAAATATTGGAGGAAATTAAATCTTAATAATTTTTTTACCCTTTGATTTTCTGTATTGACCCAAGATGAGCCTTTTAGCTCCTATAAGAAGCTGACATTCAGCCACATATTTTCTAATTCATATTTCATGAAATTTGAAATTATGATTGTTTCTAGCTGTGTAGCTCCTTGCTTTTGTAGAAGCACCATGACGGAAAAAAAGTATTTAAAATATATGAAAGAGGTAAACATATGGAAAATGGTGAAAGCATTTTTTATGTAATAACATTATACTTAGGATGATTGAACTGACGGGACAGAAAAGAACATTTCCAACTTTTGACATTACACAATGCTGCCATAGATTGTCTTTGGATTATTGTTCGTCCTAAAAATGAATGCCCTCCAGATCCCAGTGAAGAAAATCTCAATAGCACAACAAGCTTCAGAAAATGGCTGCAGTGGCTTCAGCAGTGTGTTCCTGATTTCCTTTGGTTCTCTTAGTTTTTAATTCTTTATTATATCTTTAGCTTTTATTTCTTAAAAAGTTCTGGATTTTTAACCACCTCTCTGAGTTACATTTAAAATTGCTGTCACTGAAAGTGATTAAAGCAGAATTTTATTTCCCTTATTTTTAAGGAATTTTCCACTGGTATATTAAATAGGACTCTGTTTACACTCAGTTTCACAGTTTACTCTTTAAAAGAGCTATTCCCCTTTATCATACGGTGACTATATTTAACAAAATGAAATATTTCTGAAATGAATGAAAGTATAATTAGAAAAATCTCAGATGGGAAAAACCTTTCAAGTATTTTTGAGTTGTTTCAAAAATCAATTGGATTTCAAGGGGTGTGTGTGTCTAATTCTGATTCTCAGAATTATTCATTGGGAAATTAACTTCCAAACAAATTAATTACACTATCAACATCTGTTCATATTTATCTGGAGTTTATGAGATGGATCAAGATTGTTGCCAACTCTTGTGATTTTATTACTTGTCTTATGAGGTTTGGTTGAGAGCTTTTCTAAAGCTCACATGATCTCAAATTTATTATTTCAAACCTAATGAAATCTTCCTCAAGTATAGTGGTTCCCATTACTTTCTGCAGGACTTAAATGAAACTACATTTAGCTGTGGTACAATCATTCCCTACAAACTTTGTCTTTACAGTAAGAATTTACTCATAAGAAGTATGAATGCTATTACCAGCTTCTCAAGATCTTGTCAAATAAATCTGCATCTGTGTTTAATAAACACTTTAGCAAATGGTTAGGAAAGAAATTAATTAAAACATCTATATTAAAGAAGAAACTGTAGTTTGAGTACTAGAATATATTTTGAAAGACAGGATGAAGGTCACAGGAAAATGGGCTTTAAAGCCACATGGATTTATGTGGAACTAATCCAAAAGTTTTTTTGACATGATAACAAACATTCAAGACACTCCCTTCCAGCTATAAATATAAACTATCTGGACTTCATTAACACACATAATACAGTTCCACAAAGATGAATATGGGCACCAGGCCAGAGATGGAAAGGAACCATCTTCAAGAGAACTCTCAAGGAGCTGTGTTGTCTGGGGAAAAATTAGGCAGAACAGAAATCACAGTGGAGTTCATAAGCAGTTAGATCAGGGATTGATTTCTGCTGATTTTTTCATTAGTGATCTTGTTATGGATATTACCAATATGAAGAAAATTGAACTTTGTTAGTGAAATTTAGTGCACCTGGGTAAACTTTAACTCATGTAAAAGTAGTGGATGGAAATATAACACAAAAACTACCTGATTTTCTGTGGTTTTGTTTTTTAAAGTYTAGAGGGGGTTGGGTTTGTTTTTTCTGTTTTTCTGGTTTTTTGTTTGGTTGTTTGTTTCTTTTGTTGCAGGTTTCAGATTTTTCTTTTTGAACTAGCACCTATGTACTGCACTTGACCTGGAATAGGTCAGATTTTTTTTTGAATAGTAAATGTGATCTATGTGTGATCTATGCAAAGTCAACCTTGCTGAATCTTTTACTTACCAGTCTCTTACTGAAATACAGTTAGTCAAAGTGTATTTAAGCCCAGAAAAGATACTAACCAAAGTCACACACCAGTGTGCAGGAGCTCATTACAAAAAATACCATGTTTAAAGGTACCCATTGCAATAGTCCTAGAAAAATCAGTATGTCTTTTTGCTTTTATAGCTCTCTAAAGGAAAGGTTTAAGGAATGTACTTCAAGGTAAACTCTTTTTTAAGAAGAAAAAGAATAGAAATTGGCAGCCAGCATGAAACTCTATATAAGCCTGAATAAATTGTCTTCACGTTGTCAGCATTAATTGAAATCAGTCAGAGTACTATAAACAAAGAGCAAAAGTGCAACATGCATTTCACAAAAATGCCTATAGGTAGGCCATATTTTATCCATACAGAACCCTTCCATAAAATCACAATAGCTTAATTGTCTTTCTGTTGACTTCCTGCTATTTCACAACACTGTCCTGCTTGGCACAGTATTTTCTGCTAGTGGCTAAATGCAATTTATCCCAGAGCAAAAAATCTGCAAGAAAGCAACCTACAGTTTCTCTTTGAATTTTCTGGATGTCGACAAGTCACAAGATATAAGAAAGAGGAGCAGTTGTGCTGATATTTGTGTTAGTTAATGCTTCTGCTGTATATTAAAGCATAAGAGTTTAGTATGTGCTTTGAGTACAGTAAAACTTTGCAAAATCATACTCTTCTTGTCTTTTTATTTACCGACTTTTATTTACTGACTTTGATGCAAAGATCATGCTATAAAAACATAAGAATTCCCAGAGAGTATTTTCATCACTGAATACTCTTCTATTTCCACTTTGCATCTCTGCTTCTTATTTATTTCTGCAGAGGTATACAGTTTCTGCAAGGGAGATGGAGAGTCTCCTCTATCTGTTCTACAGAATATTCTGGTGAACTGGGCCTTTTCTTAGAAACGAATGCAATATAAAGCTTTTAAATATCTTTTCCTGAAGGGGACAACCAGGGAGTCAGGCCCAACCAGCCTGGGTTTAGGAAACGTGGGTCCTGCTCAATCAACCTGATCTCTTTTTATGACCAGGTGACCCACCTAGTAGACGAAGGAAAGGCTGTGGATGTAGTCTACCTGGACTTCAGCAAAGCCTTTGATACTATGGCATTCTCCTGGAGAAGCTGGCAGCCCACGGCTTGGAYAGGTGCAGTCTACTGTATAAAATGCTGTCAGAGAGTGGTGGTGAATAGAGTCACATCCAGTTGCCATCTGGTCACTAGTGGGGTTCCCTAGGCCTCAGTATTGGGGCCAGTCCTGTTTAATATCTTTATCAGTGACCTGGATGATGGGATCAAATATACCCTCAGTAAGTTCACAGACGACACCAAGTTGGGTGGGAGTGTTGATCTGCTGGAGGGCAGGAAGACTTTGCAGAGGGATCTGGACAGACTGGATCCATGGCCCGAGGCCAATTCTATGAGATTCAGCAAGGCCAAGTGCCAGGATCTCCACTTTGGCAACAACAACCCTCTGCAGTGCTACAGGCTGGAAGCAGAATGGCTGGAAAGCTGCCTGATGGAAAAGGACCAGGGAGTGCTGGTCAACAGCAGCTGAACATGAGCCAGGGTGTGCCCAGGTGGCCAAGAAGGCTGATGGCATCCTGGCTTGGATCAGCAATAGTGTGGCAAGCAGGACTGTGGAAGTGATTGTCTCCCTGTACTTGGTGAGGCTGCACGTCTAATCCTGTGTTCACTACTGGGTCCCTTACTGTAAGAAAGACACTGAAGTGCTGGAGAATGCCCAGAGAAGGGCAATGGAGCTGGTGAAGGGTCTGGAGCACAAGTCTTAAGAGGAATGTCTGAGGGACCTGGGGTTGTTTAGCCTGGAGAAAAGGAGGCTCTGGAGAGACCTTATCACTCTCTACAACTCTCTGAAAGGAGRGTGTAGCCAGGTGGGGGTCAGTCTCTTCTCCCAGGCAAGCAGCGACAGGATAAGAGGACACGGCTTCAAGCCGTGAGAGGGGAGGTTCAGATTGGACATAAGGAAAAATTTCTTCACTGGAAATGAAGTGGTTAACACTTCCACTGGAAGTGTGGTTAAGCACTGGAACAGGCTGTCCAAGGAAGTGTTGGAGTCACCATCCCTGGAAATGTTCAGTAAACTGAGCATGGCACTTAGGGCTGTGATTTATTAGATATGGCGGTATTTGGTCAAAGGTTGGACTCAATGATCTTGGAAATCTTTTCCAACCTTATTGATTCTATGATTCTATGAAAGGACCTTAAGACTGACAACTCCTGGTTCTTGTGTTTCAGCCACTGGAGAATTTCTCAGTCTGAAATGTAGGGTCTGGCAGACCTGTCTGGCAGCTAATACTCACTTGAATTTAAATTCAAACTGTGTACTCCATTTTAGGTGCAGAGTTTCTCAAGTGCTTTATGTAAATCAGCCCCTCTCTTCTGGTATCCAGTCTGTGTGTCTATCACAGCTGTCTTGGACCTAGTGGTAGGAATCAGTGAATTTGCACAAAAAGTCACAGAGGTATAATTTCAGAACGTGCTATGCTTTTTTTTCCTGTAAATGTAAAGCATGCTCTTTGAGTTTCAGGATTCTCCACCTAAGTCTGTAAAGCTGAATCAAGAAAAGAATTTTCCTTTTTGTTAGCTAGTTAGCTAGCTATGCCAGCTATCACCCGTGGGATTATCCCACCTGTATGAATCCCCTCCAGTAATTCCACTTTTGCTCTCTCTTGTGGAAATTGCTTGGCAGCCATCTCACTTCTAGGCTTTCTTCTGAAACAATTCTCACTTGTCTGACATTTCCTCTTTTGCTCATGCTGCTTGAGGCCAATAAAATTAATGTGCAGCCAGCTCTAGGTTTCTTTGCACTCCTATGTGGTTCATCTCATTATGAATCCCTTGTCATGTTAAGGAGTGGAAGCTGTCATAAGTTGTTTTAAAACTTCCTTTCTTTCCTGAATCTTTCAGCACCAAACCCATCTGCGGTGAAAAACTCTGGTTACACTTTTATGTTCTGCTGTATATCATATGTCTCTTCAATATTCTTATCATGATTTGGCCCACAGCCAGATTCTGAATAGCAAATCATTCATACCATTTGCTTATCAGATGCTGGTAAAACCCTTCTTTCAATAGGATAAACATCTTGGACATTTGGTCTTCCGGGACATAAACTTGCAGATGAAAATTTTTACATCCTGTTTCATCATGGAGCAGGCTCTTGCTGTAGTCTGCGCTGCTGATTATGGTTTGGGACTATTCTCTGGTAGTTTGATAGAGGATCATAGAATCATAGAATGTTAAGGATTGGAAGAGACCTTAAAGATCATCTAGTTCCAAGCCGCCTGCCATGGGCAGGGACATTTCCCACTAGGCCACGTTGCTCAAGGCCTTATCTAGCCTGACCTTCAGGCTTGGGGTATCCAGAGTCTTCCTGGACAACCCCTTCCAGTGTCTCACCCCCCTCAGAGTAAAAAATATCTTCCTAATATCTAACCTAAATTTCCCCTCTTTCAATGTGTACCTATTACTCCCTGTCCAATCACTACAGTTCCTGACAGAGTCCCTCTCCAGCTTCCTGACAGCCCCCTTCAGATACAGCCCCAGCTTTCCCAGCCTGTCTTTGTAGGGGAGGTGGTCCAGTCCTCTTATCAATTTCATGGCTCTCCTCTGGACTTACTCCGACAGTTCCATGTCCTTCTCATGTTGAGGGTATCAGAACTTGACACAGCACTCCAGGTGAGGTCTCATTAGAACACAGTAGAGGGGCAGAATCCCCTCCTCTGACCTGCTGGCCACGTTCGTTTTGATGCAGCCCAGGATTTGGTTGTCTTTCAGGGCTATGAGTGCACACTGCTGGCTCATTTTGAGTTTTTCACCAACCATGGTCCCCTATATGTACTTTTTGCATTTGCATGTGTATTTCAGAGCTGCATAAATCCTAACATGAATGCCAGTGTCTCATAACACTGGAATTGTCCCTGCTACTCAGCTAAACAGGTTGGGAATAGCAAATGAGAAATAACAAATTTATAGTAGTATCAGGAGAAAAGGTATTTATAATTTAGGTCAAATTGTAACTCATTGACAGAGTGAGAGAAAAAGTGCTGAGGAAGGACTAGGATGAGTAGGAAAGTTTGAGGATGTTGTGCAATATGTAAATGAAAAATAATGTTATGAAATTTCAACTAATTCAAGGAAGAAGGCATGTATTGATCTAGATGCCAGAGAGAAGCACACACAAGACCCACAGTGTCAGTAAACTTGGTGGGCATTATTAAACAAAAGACAGAAGCCTTTGGTTATATATTTATCCATAAACATATATGCACTTCAAAATACTAGAAAAAAATACAAAGAATGGAAATCTATGAAGCAGACAAAGGAGAATATATATCTGGTGAGATGGTCTATGTCAAATATTTTTACCTGAGCTTTCTGAGAACTATTCTTAGAAAACTGGAATTTGCTCTTTCCTGAAAATCCTTCTGGAATTCCTTTGGCCCTGGATTCTTCAAATGGAAAATACAAAATATTTTTGTAATTATATAGTGGGTTGTAATGTCTGAATAGATGATATTTTGTTCTAGAGAAGAAAGAAGAGGAAACACAAAGCAACTTTGTCTGCTTTGATTAGTTTTGATAGCTAGTTTAATCTGTTGAGCCACAATTTGAAGAAACCTGTGAATTTGTGGACCAAAATTAGCACAGTTGTAGAAAAGTTAATATGTCAAAATGCACAACTGTTTACCTGAAGGTTTAGGCATGTCCAGGTATGTCTCCATAGAAAAGGAATCAGTGAAAATATTTCCTTGAAACACAGGCAGACAAATCTCAGTGTCTAGCCTAAATGTCCAAACCAGCCACACAGGCATTCAGATCTCAGGAATGAAAAAGATGTCCAGCTGGTGTTGTAGGCAAATCTTGATAATGAATTTAAGAAAGGTAAAAGTTTTAATTCAGGGCCCTCAGTGCTGAGATATAGTACCAGTGTTAGGCAAGTGTAAAACAAAACTTCTGCCTAGGAGATTTTGTATAATTTACTGCTACTAGCATAGTCAATACAGGCAATGTTGAGCTTATTTTATCCTGGTGATTTATCCTAGACAGAGGGTAGAAGCAGCTGACTGTCAATCCACTCAAATAAAGAAGGAATTTTTGCTCCATGTCCAGGACTATGCAATATTTCTGGCATTAGTTAACATTTTCATTGATTACATGAACCAAGGAAGAAAGAATATCTTTATTACATTTGCAGGCAATACCAAGCTGGAACAATGCAATAGAGGACAAGATAAGTATTTGGCCAGGAACCTGACAAATTGGAAAGGAGATAAGAGAAAAATAGGATGTGATTCAGTAAGGATAAGCAAAGAGCTCTATATTTAGCCAGGAATGTCTATTACATAAATTCAAGGTATGAAACAAATGGTTGCCTTGTGGTTCTGCAGAGAAGGATCCCAAGGTTGTAGTGGATCATAGTTGGACATGAAACAGCAACATCACTGCATGTAGCAAGGAAGACAAACTGAGTCCCACCAGACTGTATAATAATTCATGTCTTTTGTAAGACATCTGAAGAAATTCTTCTGCTCATCTGCTCAGTAGCACCATTTTAGCTGGAGCACTGTCTCCAGTTAGGGGACTATACTTTGCGACAGGTGTATATTGGTCTTGAAGAGAAGATCAGTGAGCATAGGTGGAGGCTAGGAAATACAATGGATGAGGAAAGATGGGAGTATTGTAGTTGATTGGTCTAGAGAAGGGAAGATTGATCTGAGATATGATAACAGACTTCAAATACCAAAAAAGCTACTCTACAATGAAAGGGAATATATTAGCAGTGGAACAACATTATTGTGTGAAAAATAATTGCCTTACAATACAGCAAAAGAGACTTAGGCTAGACATTAGGAAAAACTTTCTAAGAATAGTGAAATACCAAGACAGATTGCCTAAAAAGGTTGTGTAATACTTGTCTACATAGTTACAGGCTTTTCAAGATTTGTTAGACAGGTTTCTGCCAGGAATGTTTTAACTAAGCACTTAAAAATGAAGTGTACATGTATATAAAGATGCTCACAATGAAATAAAGTTGCATTGGTTGTATTGAAGCCACCTTAGTTCCAGAAACTGGTGTCGGTTACTCAGCCAGTCAAGTCTATTGTGGTGTAAGAAACTCTTATGATGATTAACAGAGACTTGGAGTATGAGTATCCTTGCGATTCAAGCAGCCGTATGTGCTGTGTGCCAGACAACGCATATCCTGCCTATTGCCCTGCTACAGTTAGTGAACTCTTTTATGACCTTGGGGATACTGCTGAGGATAGACAGATGTTTTGGACCCATTCCTGGTCATCTCATTTCTACAGGATGATGTAATCCTGCCTGGAATACTTCTCTCTCTGACACAAAATTGCAACCACTATCTGGGTGGGAAAGTAAAATGTTGCTGTTTAGATATCCTGGCCTTTTCTTAGTATATTTATAGAATCTTAGAATCATTAAGGTTGGAAAACACCACTAAGACCATTGAGTCCAACAATTAACCTAACACTGCCAGGTCCACCACTGAACCATGTCCCTAAGCACCACATCTAGACACTTTTTTAACACTCCCAATGGTGGTGATTCTGACACTTCTCTGGGCAGCCTGTTCCAATGCTTGGCAGCCCATTCAGTGGAGAAGTTTTTTTCTAACATCCAATCTAAACGTCCCCTTGTGCAACCTGAGGCTGTTTCCTCAAAAATGGCTTGACTGCCTGCTTCCATTGGGTAGAAGTGACGTGAGAGGTGACTGTCCCGGTTTTGCTGGTGAGTGCCAAGTATCTGTGTGGAGACTGTATCCATGTGAGAGGGGTTTATGTTGCTATTCTATACCACTAAATTCATAGCTGTTGGCGTGGCTTCGGGGTGAAGAAAAGGTGAATGCACCCTGGAAGAGGTGCCATTTTGTTCTGTTTCTCTCTTGGGGAAGTTGCTGGGAAAAACACTGTGGACTTTGTTCCTCTCCCACCACTGCCCATCCCTTCCTGTCCTCAGAAAGAATGCAACTCCAAGTGGCAAACACGGCTGAGTCCACTGGTGTGTGTGTTGTGGTGCTGGGGTGGGAAGCAACTGCAAGGAATGGAGTGGTGGAGGCAACCAAGCTGAATCCTGGTGACCACAAACGAGCCCAGTGGTCTGGAAAGTGGGCAATGCAACTCAGACAATTACAGTTTTTGGGGGGTTTGTCTGTCATTGTTCTTTGTTGTCTGGGGCTCGGGGGTGGGGAAGCTGGGGAGAGCATCCGCCATCTTGTCTTTGTCTTGGTGGCCACACAGAACTGAGTTGAGGGGATGAAGACCTTTTGTGTGTAAAGTCCCTTCTCTTCTCGTTATAGGTTCGAAAAATGAAAATTTGTTTTCTTTCCTCCATGTAGCAGGGAGGCTGTAGGAGGGGAGGGGCTGGCCGGGAACTGATGGGTGATACTTAAGAACAAAGAAAGTTATCTGTCCCACCTCATTCTGCACTGATCACCCAGAATGAACGATACTTAAGGACAAAAGGGATCGCTTGCCCAGCCCAGAGGCCAGGACAATTTCCCCAATTAAAGAAAACAAAGAGCTGGAAATATTGGCTACGGGGTTGTTTCCCCAGAGGCTGGAGCTTATCACCACAAGAGATGAAGGGGGACTTGCTGAGACTTTGGCGAGAGGTGGGTGGAGACTGGGCTCGCCTCTTCTTCTCCACTTGGCATTCAAGGAGGGTGGTTGTGTCTGCAGCGAGTGCTGGTTTCCCTCCGGGAACACCACTACTCTGCGACGTCTCTGCCCCCTCGCTCCAGAGCATGGACACATTGTGACATCTCTGCGAGGGTCCCACTGCAGCATGGGGTACAGAGTTACGCTGTAACCAATTGCCCCCCAGAGCTGCTCGCCTCTGCCGTCTCTGCTGCCAGCCTGGGTTTCTGCTCCATGTGGGTTGGCGCCGGGGTCTACTTGTCTTTGCTGTTCCTGCCTTCTGCCCGCCCCTCGGTGGGTGATACCGAGTCCATCGCTCCCCAGTCCACCCTGCCTGCCTGTGCTGCTTGCTGCCCGCTGCCGAGGTTGGTGCCGAGCCGGGCTGCTGCCCTGTGGATTCACACCGGGAGCGATCTCCGCTCTCCCTCTCGCCGGAGCCGCCATTGCGGCATGGCATGGTCTCCGCTCTCGTGCCACAGCGCCCCCTGCAGCCGCGGGGGAGTCACCGCAGCCTCTCTGCCCCAACGAAGAACAGCCCAAGGACAGACAAAGGACTGTTACGGGGTTTGTCTGTTCTCTTAGTGTTGCTGTTTATCTGTCTTGCTATATATATATCTATATATATCTCTATATATAGATATATATAGATATATATAGAGAGATATATATATAACCCTAGTAAAGAACTGTTATTCTTTTTACCACATCTTTGCCTGAGAGCCTCGTAATTTCAAAGGTATAGTAATTCGGAGGAGGGAGGGGGGTCATCCTCTATCACAAGAAGGTTTCCCATCTTCCTTGACAGACACCTGTCTTTCAAACCAGGACACTTTTGTATACTTTTGTTATTAATATTGTTGCTGTTACTGTCCATTTCTCATTCCATTGCTCTTTGTTTTCAGCAATTTTTTTTCTCTCTCAACCCATGCTCTCTGCCTTTGTCCCTCTCTTACCGAAGGGAAGCTGGGGAGAAGGAGGAGCAGCCTATTTGGAATTTAATTCTCAGACATTTTTTTAAACCACCAGTGACACAAAGTCCAAGCCTACTTATGGCCACACGAGCCACCCACAGCAAGTCTCTTCAGATTGCACAGAACGGGAGCTCAGAGTTTCTGGTGAATTTGGTTGAATTTGAATTGTAGTTGTATTGTCACCAAAATTGAAACAACGAGCATTGTAGAGGGGGAAAACCATTTGGAATAGTTATTAAGAGGCTTTAAGATCATCTGGGAAAATTGAATGGATGCAGGCATTCTACCACCAATATCCGTCAGCTTCTCCAGTGTTAATATCAGCTAATATGATCCATCCCTGGGGCTCCAGAGCCAAGTAGAAGCAGACTTAGTTTTCCTCTTATGTGCATTGCAGAGAAAGGATCTAAAAATCTGTCAATGTCACTGAACAGTAAATTTTTCAGGGAACTCTGTATGGGATGCTTATAGATTATAGCACAGCATATAGCACAAAAAACTGAGTTCTTAAACTTAAAATACGGAAAAGCATTGCAACCTGAAGTCTTCTCCATTTTATCTTTCAAAATACCACGAAACCAGAACTGCAAAAATTTACTTTGGATGTGAAGCCATCCTTCTGAAAAGAGACAGGGGAATACAAAGAAAGAATACCTGAAGAATGAGAGAGATGTAAATATCAAAGAATATGAATTAAAGGTGAATTTGTAGGGTAATTAATAAGGAACATGATGGTATACTGATGATCGATTGAGCAAAAGATAGTAAAGTGAATCTTAAAAAAGGATTTAGAATGACGGAAAACCTCAATGATTTACAATGAAATGTAAGTGAATAGGAAGAAATGCACCATTGGTTGCTTCTCTGTGGTTTTAGGATTTAATGGGAAGAATTCAATAAGTGATACTCCTGACATGAAGCATTCCTATGAAGCTCTGATGCTCTATTTACTAAGATTAAATGTTCTCAAATCACTAGGTTCCTGTAGACTAATCATATAACATCACAGATAGTTTCAACTTATACAGAATTGCTACTCATGTAAGGGTTTTTTTTCTCTAGAGAAAAATTAAAAAAAAACATTTTAAGGTATGAACTGTCTAAACTCGGCTAAAAGTGTATGACTAAAATTCAGAAATTTTTACAAATTGTCTCCAGCTTTGCTTATTGACTTGTAAAAACTGATTTTTTCCTTCTGCTTTCAAATATTTTGTTTACCCTGCTGTTTAGTTATCCTATTCTTTGTTGTCTACTATCTACTGTCACAATTCACTATAACTATACAGCACATGAGATCTCCGGTTTCTTCTTGGCATTTCCCTGTTCAAGTCTTGTTACGCAAATACAAAATATTTCAGAGTTAATAATTAATATTGCCATTTATTTCAAATGATTTTGAGACTGATGCAAGGCTTCTAATTTTTAATGGGCTGTTGGTCATGTCTCAAAGGAGGATATGCTCTCACAGAATTAATAAAAAAAGCCACCCACTATCATAATGTAAACAGTATTTTATCACTATCTTTTTGGCAAAGCTTTTCTTACAAAATAGTGCTCACTCTGACCATCTGTGCTTATTTAAGTGAAACCAAGCAGTTTCTCCTTCTGATTTAGAGTTCAGGCTTCCTAATATTTTTTTTTTTTTGTGACACCAGAAATAGAGCCTATTTCTTCATAAAGATTTTTAATTATTTTCTGATTTTAAGACTTTTTAATACTTTCCTAGAAATTTTTGCAAAAATTAACATCAAGAGAAACTCCAAATTTAAATTTATATTTAATTTCTATATAAAAGACCAGGTAATTTGACACAAATGAAGAACTCTTTGGCAAAGCTTTGGTAGAAAGTAACAAAAACTTGAAGAAACCAATATTTCATTGATAGTGACAAAAAAGTTGAGCCCAATACAAATCATATCGGTGAGTCACATATGAGATTTCAGATGATCAGTGAACGGTAAATCAGGCTACAGAAGGAGGGGAAGGTTTGCTAAGGGAAAAAAGTTCTCTGCAAAAAAAAGAGAAGCAGTGATCCATATAAATTTTGTGGAGCATACTTCACTCAGGCACCTGGGAGGCTTCTGTACACACAGCTGAATATTGATCCAACTTGCTCAATATTCTGTAGTCCTCAGCTTTAGGATTAGCACTCTGTGATCAATTTCTCATGCTGTAAAGTGAGATAAAAAATTTTAATCAAAATTCTCCTCGTTTATAAACCATCTTATGCAACTACTATCAACTCTCTGATCTTGATTTATTAACAAGGATTATTCGGCTCTAAAGTCATGAGTGCTATATTGTAGTGCTAGCTAGATTGTCCTAGCCAGCTATCCCAACTCTGCCTTCCCTGATGCAGGCAGGAAACAAACTACATATTTTAAAATATTGCACTTATTTTTCCTCAAAAATTCCAACCAAATGTCCATTCACTAAGATCTTTGGACAAGTTTTCAATGTTTAATCCCACATCTGCCATCCAGGTGCCTTAAGTACAACCCACAAAACATCTTTTACAATTTTAGACTCTTTTTACACTACTCTTGAAATCCCTGAAAAAATTCATGTCAAAATGGCCTGATAGCAATGTCTAGTATGGGGGGATAACAATAACCGTGATGGGACACCCAAACTGACAGGGAATGTGCACTAAACTAATTATGTTTCAGAGCAGGATGGAAATAAGCCCATGAAAGAGTACTCAGTGAATTCTAGTGACTGAAAAGAAATGAAGGCACCATGAACCAATGTCACAGGAGCATTAAAGCCTGGAAAGGGGTGTTGGCAGAGGCCTTGGAGTGGGAGGAGGAGCAGTGATGGTTAGCATAGCCAAGCGTTGTCCCACAGCATCCCAGAGACAGCCTACACCCAGCCAGCGACTCACAGCACAGGGGTGGTGGCACGGGGGTCACATATTGGAACCTGTCCTTGGGGTGCATGTGGGGCACCTGCCCACAGTGCTGCCTCGGTGGGGGCTGGCAGCAGCAAGGGTTCCGGCACAGTTGGAGCACGCACATCTCCACGCGAGGGTCTGCGGTTTGTGCTGTATAACTGACACTGGTATGTAGTTCACTGATGACTGGTTATTTATGTATGATTAGCAAATCAACAGACTGCTCCCATCCTGATTTATTTATAGGAGATGAACTGAGCAGTTCCCATACAGCAGTCCCATACATCTGACTTTACATCACTGTTTCCTACTCTGAAATCAATGCATCCCACTCCATAGCTCACGTGGTATGTTCCCAGAGGTAATACTTTTTGTTTGGTTTAATTGAACCCATCTGGTTGCATTCTAACAATTTCAGAAAATGATCTAGAATGCTTTATATCAGTTACTTGTTCCCAGTACTTACTGTCATGAAGTTTTTTTTCTAAATTTTTGTTTTTACCAGAAAGATTTTATAAGCTAAAAATACTTGCTAGGACTGGTCCAAGAACTTTTCATATTATTAATCCTTTCTCTTTTACATATTATCTTTTAAAATGGTATATTGCACTCTGTCAACAAGATAGTTTTCAAGTAATTTAATTTTTAACCTGCTTTTAGTGTATAATGAAATATTGAAAATGTCATAAAGTAATAAGTCAAGTACTGACGGAAAACCATCTGAATGTATTGTCTTCCAAATATACTACGTCACTGCTTTTGGAAACCAGATTTGTATTGCTTTCAATAAAGACCACCACAAGTTTTTTTTTCTGACAAGACCTTCGTCTGTGGACAAAGTTGGCTTATTTAAGTTCCAGGATTTATCTTTATTTGCATGTATCCATGAACCTATTTAAATGTTTATATTTTAGCCTTCCTACAAGTTAGGCTAACTGATTCGCAGTTCACAGGGTTATCCATTTTTTCCTGTTTAAATATTGGAACTACATCTGTAGTTATCCAATCACTTGGAATTTCTTCAGTTTCCCATGCATGGTTCTGAAAGCTCCCAGCTGGTTTTTTTGGGGCTCTTGGGTGTCAGTTATCTCAGCCTGTTGATTTGTGAATGTATCATTTCAACACATGTTCCTTTACATCTTTCCTTGCTACACATGGCAAACTTGCTCTTACAGCAGGAAGAGCATCCGTGATGCATACAACCTCAGGCTTTCCACATATAGTGTACATACATCTGGAAGACATTTTTGCATTGTTATTCTTTTTTTTTTCTTTTTTTTTCTTTTTTTTTTTTTTTTTGCCAGAGCTATCTAGATGAACATGTACCTAATTCAGTCCTCTCAATATTAGCTTTCATTCTGTTTCAACAGGCCTTCAAAATCTCCTTTTAACTACACTGGCCTCCTACCCAGAATAACCTTTTTGCCTGTCCTTTGCATTGCGGTTTATGGGTTACCCCATGGGACATTCATGAACCATTCCTGGTCTTTTTTAAAACACTCCACATTAAACGCATATGCTTTGTCAGTTATCAAGAGTTGCTTCAAAATTGCTAAAAGTGACCACTTCAGGGTTCAGGTATGCTGATAACAGGTCAGTGATGTGTTCTGTTCTCATAACTGGAATCTAACCAAATTGAGAACACAGGCATCTTTTTTATCATCATTTTTGCATTTCATCCAGGAGTAACAATGCCCAGATGTCATGGGTTAGCCTGGAGAAGACCCCAGACCCCCACGATTATATTCTTAAGAGGGTATAAGACAGCAGAAACAGGTTCCAAACCTTAAAATAGTAGTATATATTTATTACCTAACAAGCTAAAAGTAAGACAAGAATAATGATATTAAAGATATTAAGACAAATCTCCAAACATCCCCTCGCTTTCCAATACATCCCAACCTTTCTCACTGATCACGCAAAGGGACGTAAAACATGGGATTTTGATCTTTTTGATTGAGTCCTTAATGCCATTTATGGGAAAGAGTTCTTTCTGTTATGCCGTGGGATTCATCCCACGGAAGATAGCTCCCTGCAAAGTGTCTTCAGCATGGTTCCAAACCTGCAGAAAACACCACAGCCCGCCCAGATTCTGCAGTGGTGAATTCTTCCTCTCTCCCACAAGAACTTGTGGTCCGTGGGTCGCAAAGGGGTCCAATGGGGTACTCTTTTAAGGATGAGTCATTCCAGCCTAAAAAATAAAGTCCCTCCCTCTCATTCATCATCTCCAAAATCTGCAATTTCATCTGCTCACAACATAAAGTGTTCTTTTCCTCAGGCTGTGTGAATTTCCAACATCGCCCCAAATGTTCCTTAAGGAATTATAGAGAAAAATAGTTTGGTTCTTTTACAGTCTCTCCCTCAGCTTACAGAAAAGAGTCAGTGCTGGCAGTAAGAAGGCTTCTCCTCTGCTACTTCCTCCTTCTCCTCAGTTAAGCTGCTGGTCGCCATATTTCTTCCCCTCACATGACTTGCTTTCCTTTCTCTCTGACTTGAAGGTTAATATTTGCAGAAAATGCCTGCAGGAGAATTTATGGAATTGACATTGGGTCAATTTCTCTCAGTCATATGCTGCTTTTATAGTTGGTATCAGTGAAAGGGAGGGCCTGCCTCTCCCCTGAGCCACGCCATTCGTGCTGGCGGTGGCTCTAGTTGTTTTAGGGCTGCTAATTAGCAATAAATCATGGCATCAGCTTTATCTCCCAAGGCCACTCTTTGATCTCACTGCGTCTATCTCCGAGAGGGAAAGGGGGGGCAGTCCTCTTTCTCTCCTTTGATAGTCTTGGCTCCGGCTCCTTGCCAGCTGGTTCGGCCCCTCTGTGGGCCAGATGGAAATGGGCTAGCCCTCTCTCAGGGGCTAGACGGAGCAGGGCCAGCTCCCGCCAGGCTGGGCCAGGGGCCCAGTCCCGGGGCCCCGTCCCGGGGCCCTCCTGCCGTGGGAGGGCAGGGGAACAAGAGAGCACGTATTTCCTGGGTGGTTTTTCTTGTCTCCATAAACATATACATAAACATATCTCCACAGAGGTGTCTCTAACTATCAGTGGTTTAAATAATTGTCCATCACCTGTTTTAACCAATCAGATTTCTCCACACTGGGTCAAACCACCACACCAGGTATTGAGTTATCTCACGCTGTCTGCTCTTGGCCACTCAACATGTCCAGCGAAGACCCCTCGACTTGAAGTCACTCTTGGCAACACTGGTGTTCCTGCTATTGCATCTCAGCTGTAGTTTAAGGAGCAGTTTTCACTGTGCATGAAAGATTAAGACTGCAACACAGAGGTAACATCTTTAGCTTCTTTAACCAGAACTTCTGTCCATAAAGTTTCATAGTACAGTGTGGCAGTTTGACCCAGTGTGGAGAAAATCTGATTGGTTGAAACAGGTGACGGACAGTTGTTTAAGCCACTTGATATTCAGGAAACGCCTCTGTGGAAGTATGTTTTAAAAAACCACGCAGGAAGGGGTGTTACTTGTTCCCCTGCCACCCTCAGGGGCAGCAGCGGCCCCCTGGGCCTGGGGCCCACGGCCCGGGGGCAGCCTGCCCCCCCCCCCCCCCCCCCCCAGCCCACTCCGCCTGGACCCAAGACAGACGAGCCGAGCCAAGGAGAAGCCGAGACGAGCCAAGATTGCGGAAGAAAATCCCCCTCCTTTTTCCTTTCAGAGATGGATGCGGTGCGATCAAAGGGTGAACTTGTTGAGATAAGGCAGATTCCTTGAATTGTAGCTGGTTAGGCAGTTAATAAAACTGCTGCGAACAGCCATAAGCTGTCAGCACTAGTGGTGCGGCTCGGGGGAAGAGACTGCCCCCCCCCTTTCACCGATAGAGATGCAGCCGTATGACCCAGGGGGGAGAGAGCAGCTGGATATTATCTGATGGGAACATGTGAACTCTACAAATTCTCCTGAAGGCATTTTTTGCAAATATTAACCTCTCTTCCAAGCCAGACAGAAAGGAAAGCAAGTCACGTGAAGGGACTAAATATGGCGACCAGCAACTACCAAGGAAGAAGGCGGAAATAGCAAGAAGTGGCAGAGGAGAAGCCATTTTTACCATCAGGATCCACCTTTCTGTAAGCTGTGGAGTGATCTGTAGTAGAGCCAAACTGTTCTTCTCTGTAATTCACAAAATACAAACATGGGGGGATCTGGAATTCACAGCCTGAGAATAAGAACACTTTATGTTGTGAGCAGATGAAATTGCAGCTTCTGGAGATTACGAATGAGAGAGGGAGAGGGACTGTACTTGTACCTTTAGGCTGGAATCACTTGTCCTTAAAAAGCCTAACTCCATTGGACTTTTCTTGTGACCCATGAACTGCAAGAGTATTCTGGGAGAGAGGATTCACCACTGCAAAATCTGGGTGGGCTGTGGTGTTTTTCTGCAGGTTTTGGACCATGCTGAAGACACTCTGTAGGGAGTTATCTTCCATGGGTTGAACCCCACTGCACAACAGAAAGAACTCTTTATCCCATAAAGTGGCAATAAGAACTCTTAATCAAAAGATCAGAATCCCATGTTCTATGTCCTTTGCGTGATCAATGAGAAAGATTGGGATGTATTGGGAGGAGAATGGTATTTGTATATTATGCCTTAATGTTTTTTATTATTATTATTCTTTCTATTCTTAATAGTATTAGTGAATAAAACTATTTAATCATTTCTCAAGCTTGAAGCCTTGTTTCTGCCATCTTATGTCCTCTGAAGTATATAATCATAGGAGTCTAGGGTCTTCCCTCAGGCTCAAACCATGACATACAGTATTTGGAGCCTTCTGTGGCTGCAGTGTCTTTTATGTGAACTATTTCTTCCTCTCTCTCATCCTCTCCTGGTTGCTCTATTTTTCTAAAGGCAAATTACAGAATTAGTTCCAATATTCATGCAGTAAGATTCACCTTGTAGCACTACCTGCTCTGTAATTCTTCTCACACATGGGCATCTCCATGCCACTCATCATGGCAACAGCCCAGGCTCCCAATGTTGTTATATGGACATTAAAGGATGTCTTCCTTCTGTGCTTAGGCTATCATGAGGTCACAAATTTTGTGTATGTATCTCAGTGTGTATGTCCTATGCGGACAATGCTATTATTCTTCTCTATTTGGATAGCTGTAAAACCTTTCTGCAAAGAAAAGAAACATTTAATTTATACAGTGTCCTCTTATGGCAAATGATACCACCCTACCCAAATTATGCATTTTTCTCTCCTCACAAAGAAAAAGTTTTTATTTGTAGTAGATACTGCCTTTTTTCCTCAGCTTCCTGCCCAGTTTCTTGTCCAGGATTTAACACAGGTAATTTTCAAATTTGGATGATGACTGGTAAATGTTGAATATATAGTTCAAAAACTTACCACAGATAGTTTCTAAAGTGACAGGCTTCTACGATCTCACTTTTCCTGTATACGTAAGTAAGCAACAAAACTGCTTTAAGTATAGAATATGCATAAATCTGTTAGATCATTCTAGAACRTTGTCCAATATAAAGGAAGGAGTTCTGCAGCTCAGCAGGTTCAATGAAGGTGTAGGCAAAAAACTCTGCTCTTTGTAACTCCTGACTCATGAAACTTATTTTAAGCATGAATAGTGCTTCGCATTGCATGACAAATATGAAGAAACATATGGTAAAAGTTTGTCTCTTTACAGCCAGGAATTCACTGTAAGTGTACACATATGAAGATCATGAAGATCCTAAATTAAATCTACATTCAGATATGTAACCACACATGATATACTTAGCAGAAATACAAACTCTTTCTGTTATTTGTTTTTTCTTTGTTTTTGTATTTCCTTCCAACTGGTTTGATTTGGGGTGTGATGGGGAGTGAAAAGCTTCTAAAAAATCATTTGTCAGAAATATGTTATTTAGTCTAATAATATTCTGAGACTCACATACTGGTCTTAGTATGCCATCTTCACTTTTTCAGAATGGGCAGTTTGACATAATGACAGACACAAACAAAAGTGTATTGATGGTCTGGCTCCATATCACAATGAGTAATTTAGCTACAAAGAGTAAATATATGGATGTCAGGGTTCACTCCAAAGTATGATCAGGCAGATCACAAGTTAATAAAGTTCCTTAAAGCTGAAATCAAAGAGAGTGGGTGGGCTGTCACACCAATGGGACAGGTTGTGGTTCCCTCCCAGTCCTTCAGGAAATAGCTCAGCAAGAACATGAGGGCAGCCATTGGGGAACAGAAAACCTTCTGAAATGTCTAAAGAAGGTAGTAATAGAAAAGGGAATGGCAGATATTGTACAATCAGTAGTAAGCAAATGTGAAATCTGCTGTAAAAACAATCCTGATACAAGGAAAAGAGTTATGTTAGGAGTAACAAAGGCAGGGGATCTTCCTGGAGATTACTGGCAAATAGATTTTGCTGAATTACCACACAAGGAGGGATACAGGTACATACTGGTATTAGTGGACACATTTAGTAGTTGGCCTGAAGCTTACGCCTGTTGCACTAACACAGCCAAGGAGGTGGTGAAAGCTTTGCTCAATCATATAATTCCAAGGTTCAGGGTTCCTTTGGGAATGTCATCAGATAGGGGACCACATTTTGTTGCAACAGTGGTTAAGGAAGTTAGTTGGATTTTGAAAATTGCTTGGGATCTGCATACACCTTACAGACCACAAGCAAGCGGGAAATGTATGAATGGAACCCTTAAAACACAGATTAGCAAAATTTGTCAAGAGACATCCATGATATGGGTTCAGGCCTTGCCTATAGCCTTACTGAGAATCCGCATACAACTGAGGTGGAGTGATAACACCAGTCCCTATGAAATATTGTATGGCAGGCCTTATCAAATTCCACACATTCCAGGAGAAATTCATATGAGGGGGAAACTTGATTTACAGAGGTATCTAATGGCTTTAAGTTCCACATTGCAGAAGCTCCAGAATTACATCGTATTATCCAGACCCATAGGACTGGACACACCTGCACATCCCTTCCACCTGGAGACTGGGTCTATGTCGGGTGGTGGGACACTGATCCTTTACAGGCCAAGTGGAAAGGACCATTCCAAGTCCTGCTGACTACCCTCACCACAGTCAAAGTTGCTGGCAAAGGACCCTGGATTCACTACTCCAGAGTTAAAAATGCTTCTGCTCCTGAAACCGTCGAGAAAACAGAGACTGACACAAATGAGAATGATGTGGTTTAAATTGTTCTTTTCCTGTGTGTTATCCACACAATCGGTAACCATGACCTGGGGTTGGCCCCACAATTTACATGGGTTTTAGTCCAAAATGTATCCAAAGCTCTTAATAAAAACATGTGACCTTTAGATGGGAATAGTAACTGGCCACCAATGGGCTTATGTGGACCAGAGTGGGAGGGTTAGCAAGGATTTGGCTGAAATTTGGAGGCAAACTCAAATTTCACATGAAGTAGGTCTCAGAAATAACACCTTGAATTCTGATTATATCTTCCACACCCTCAATTCATGGTTACCAAACTGGTCCTGGATTAAAGAACTATTTGTAGTAGTTATAATGATGAGTTTATTTGCATGATACCCAACTGTAAAAAACATTACCGTTGTTAGATATTTACTGTTAGAGATATATATTGCTGTTAGATACAGATTATTAGTAGATATTTAGACTAGAGACTTGACAAGGTAGAGGCCTTGTCTAGTCTCTGAAGGGGGGAATGATGCCTTAGGATTTTAGCTTTTATATTTTTCATATATTTGTAACCCTGCAATTCTTAGTGTGTAACTCTAAAGCCCATATAAAATGTTAGCTACTGCCTTTAGACAAAACAATCCATCTTCAGGCCTGGACCTCAAGGACACTGCCTATCTGTAAACAATGGCTGAAGAGGAGGGAGCAAACGGGGTGAATTACTTCATTACCTGAAGCTCTAATTGGAAGAACTAGCCCCGACATGCTAATAGACCAAACTTATAAAAGTATGGAGAACTTGTGACCAGTGGTCCATCTTGGGTGGTCCATCTTGGGGAGCTGATCTTAGGGGGTCCGCCTGGGGTGTAAGCCCTGCCCTGAGTAAGCTCTGACTGCCCTGGATGTACCTGAAGGCCTTCAAATAAACACCATTGCTTTTACCCTTTTGATCTTTGTCAAACCTCTTTCTTTTAGGTAGTCCCGGATAAGGCATCATGGATCACTGTAAAGGAAGACCTGCTACATGGGGTATCATTTGCAATTTTTTTTTTTTAGGTAGATATTGCAGGTGTGTGCAATTATATATGCACTCTTCTACAATCCATATTAAAAGAGGTTAGGAGAGAGATTTCAGGTCAATTTCCTTTCTATGACATTTAGAGTCTCTTTGTGAAGGATTTTTCTCCCTAGTTACAGATAGTTTTCTGCTGTGTAATAAGCAGATTGTAATGATTATTGAAAAGATTTTATTTAATTTCTGTATGAAATAACTAAGCAAGATTGTTTCCCCTTGGTTTTTCATATTGAACTGCAAATTTTATTCTCAAAAGAACTGAAAATTAACTTCTTAAAAAGGAATAGGGAAAGTACTACTTAGAGAATTAATACAAGATGCTACTTTAACACCTGAATATTAATTTAAATGGGACAGAATATAACATTCAAAATAAATGACTGTCTAGCAACGAGGCATGGGACATCCCCAGTGTAAGGTTTTGTGTTTTAAATAGCTTTAAAGTTACTGACACTGAAGGTGATACTCATATATCACATCTAATAGAAACTAGCTCTTTTGACAGAATAGTTCCCTTCATCTAAAGACACAGTAGGAGAGAGAGAAGATTTATAGTGGAAAAAGGGAAGACAGAATCTAATGACCTTTAGAAAGAAAGACATGCTATTTATATACACTGACAAAGGTTGCTCTGCCACTGAGGACTGGAAAGGCAACACAGCTACAGCCATGAATGATAGACACTATAGCTAATCTTGGACCTGCCAGGCCTCTGTGCCTGGCAGCAAATCTGGGGGGAGTGAAGCACTACCCCAGTAAAGGTGATTAGTATTGGCACAGCTTGAATAAACTGAATGTGTGAAAGTCTGTGGGACCAGGTGGAGTGCATCTTGGTGAACTGGCTGAGGCACTTACAAGGCCGGTCTCCATTGCCACTGAACAATGGCAAGGCTAGCATTGCACCCTCCTTCCAACATAGGTGAATCATCCTCAAAGAAGGAGAAACCAGGGACTGTAAACCAGTCAGCTTCACTCTGTAACAAGTTGTGGAGAAAGTCCTCCAGGAAGCCATGTCCAGGTGTTGAAATCCCAACAGAATAGGTAGTTTAATCTTGAGGAACTTCATTTTCAGATCCATATATAAATCTTAAAATGTATCCCCTATTCCTTCTTTAATTCCGTGCCCTGTTTATGTTTTCATTGTCTGTGTCATGTCAAAAGAAGAGGTATGTTATGTTGGAATATGTCTATTTGTCTACAGAGTAAACAAATACAAGTGTTGTGAATGATTCAACTTTTGTCTCATCTTCTCTCCCTGTATTCCCAACAGCAGACCCTGATCTTGTTACACTGGCTGAATTACACTATTCCATGTTAATCATAGTCATCTTGAACTTTCCAGTTACTGATGATGAAACACCGAAGTTGAAGGCTCAGTTTATAAGAACATGTTTACTTAGATACCATATTTATTGTTGGGAAAATTACTCTACTGGCCTGAGGAGAGCATAGATACTTCATGGCTGGGGAAATGCCAACTGTACATTAGATGATTTTTCTTTTGGAAAGATCAAATGCATGCTATTCCATTCCAACTTGATTTGCTCCATTTATGTCATCAGCTTTGGGAATTGCATCCCTTTATAAAATGGGTCTATTCTTTAAACATTTGTAGTTGGTAAAAATGTTAGTATGATTAAGAGTTGGAATAGATTCAGATTGCTCATTTAACTGTCATTGTTGCTTTTATTTATTTGATTAATTATTTTTATTTATTGATTTTTGTTTATTTTCTGTTGCAGAGGACTTCTATTTCATTGATTATATGATTTAGGTTTGGCACCCACAAAGTTATAAACTAGTGAAAATAGTATTTAACTCTTGAAGTTATAGCAATTTTATAAAAGATCAGTGAATTTTGTTTTAAATTCTTTAGAAAAAAATACAAATGAAATTGAACATAATTGAAATTATGTTTTTGTTCATGTATGAGTTCAAAAGTTGTTTTAACTTCATTTATACCAGGTCACATTCTTCTGTGGGTTGCCTTTTTGCACTCTCTTGTCTACACTTAAAATTTGACTATGTGTGGTCAATCATTGTCTGTGCCGAGAAGTCATCTCTTATATCCTGAGACACTGGTATTGGAGATCAGATATTTGAACTGACAAATCCTTGGCGTAACACTTGGTTCAGTAAAGAACCTGAAACTATGATTAGCTATGAGCACCATTGATTTTCATGGGACTGATCATATGCTTTTAAGATGCATGTGCATCCTTCTGCACTTCTCTTCAGTCTGTAGCCAAGAAGAGAGGGCTCTGCTTTGCTCGGGGAGGGAATCTGTGTTTTGCCTCTCCGTTTGGTGCTCCAAGACGTCCACATGCCAGGAGTGCTCAGGCATTTGGAAGGAACTTTGAAGAAGAAAGAAAACAGGTAATTCTGATTTGCAGTCAGTCATGAACACTTCAATAGCAATTTGATATGCACTTTTGTAAAGCCAGTTATGGTTTTGGTTTGGTAATTTTGGTGGAGATTTATAGCAGTGCACAGAGCCTACCTATAGGAACTTCAGTAAGTGTGTGAGACCAGTGTGCTCGATTTACTAGCAAACAGTGCTGTTATGGCTACTTCACAGCCCCTTTGCAGTCATTGTCATTTCCTAAACAACTTCTATTACCACCACTTACTGAATATTAGCACTGCTCCTAGAAGGCAGACTGCAATTTATAAGCATGCAATGTTTCTAATGCAAAGTTCAGCTGAACTTTTTATCCCTCATGGATCAACTCCCTCTTGAGAAAATAGCACCACCATTACATCAGCATGGAAGCAGTGTGAGCATACATGTCTGAAACTGCAAACTACAACTCCGAAGTTATTTTTAGTCTTGAAAGGGGCTGTTGTACCTATGCTGAGATTCAGTATCTGTATAATCCTTCAAATTTCTTGGAATGAAATCCCCGACATAGACTTTTCACCTTCTCTTCCTTGCTTTGCCTTGTCTTGTCTTTGCCTTGTCTTGTCTTGTCTTCCTTTATCTTATTAAGTAATTCCATTTCTAATGAAGACACATCTGGATTTAGGAAACAAAAGCAGCTAATACAGTCGTTTGCACACCATCACTGGGCTCAGTCTTCTGCATGTTCTGTCCTTTTTCTTGCCCTCTGTCTCTTGTCTTGCCAGCAGTTGAAGCCTGTTGGAGAAGGAACCGCATTTGTACTGAACAAAGCTATTTTTCAGTGAGCTCCTGTGGCTTACTGTAAGACCTATAATATCAAATAGTTTAATGTGGCAACAGTTCAGTAAGGACAAGAAAAAAAATGGCATATAGGTCACATTCCTAGTTTCTGAGAAAATACGGAGGGGCAGAAGAAGGAAAAGAAATAGACTTATGTCTGGAAAATCTAACATACATAGCTTAGTCCTCTAGCATGAAAAAAGAACTGTGTCACAGACATAGCTGAGGTTATGAATAGACATGTTACATCATCTTTTGCACAATGCAGTAGTGGGAAAAGGGAGGAAATGAGGCCTTAGGAGAGGAATAAATAAATTACAGCCAGATTTTATAGAAAAAGGCTAGACTGGAAGCTCCTTATGAAAAATCTGGACTGTGGTCTGTTAGATACAGGTAAGGAAAGAATGGAAAAAACTGCCCTAACAGAAAGAAAAGAATAATTGAGGTTACTGATGACATAGAAGAAATGGTCAGAATCTGAGAACATTCATGTTTTTTTTATTTTCCTTTTGTTAAAAGGTCCTGTAATTGCTTCTGGTGTGGTAGTGATTGTGACAAGCTGTGTGACAGCCTTTCAAACTCCAGGGTCTCCCTAAGCCCAACAGGGAAAACGTATACAAAACTCTGAGCAGTTTCTTTCCCACATTAGACTTTATCCAAGACTACAATCAAGTTTGTCAAGTGAAAATTCTCTTGACAGCAAATTCTACCTTCAGGACCGTACCTCTGGCGCCTTGTCTATAGCATGTGGAAAAATAAGGGAGCTTAATTAGTCCTGTGAGAACACAGAACCTCTATAGGGTGGGAGTTGCTCTTGGCRGTGAAGATATCCTTGGAGGAAAGTGGCGCTCAGACAGAAGTCGCTTAAATGGAAGGACAGTTGCCAGTTGAGGTGGGCAGAGGGGCTCCTAATAAACATTGCCCACAGGCCAGCTGTATGATGGACTTATTTGCAGAGACGGAACAACAGGTTCAGAAACTCTTTCTTTATTTCTTGCTCTTCATTGATGGCTTTCACCATGAATAATCGAGAAAGGAATACTTGACAAGTTAAACCACAGCGTAAGGAGCTGAGCTGGATGGCGTGTCACCTTCTAAATCTTCAGGTAGGGCTTTGCAGAAAGACTTGTTCTGTGCTTCCATTTCTAGCCTGGAGCAGAGAAATGGAGGGAAGGAGAAAAAAGGTGTGCCTGGTGTTTCTTAGTTCATCTAGAAAAAACCCAACATTCCAGCTCTGAAAACATAGACTAAAAGTCTGAAAGCAATTTAAACACTGTGGACAAATGTTTGGGAAAATAAACAATGTGCATACGGTTACATGGAAAAATCGCTAACTGATTAAGTTTGAAGCAGGTGTCAGATAAAGATTGCTAAAGCTGTAGCCTAGGGATAAAGGTAAACTGGGGATGGTACAATATGTCCACTGAAACCAACCATTAGTTTAATTCTGGAGCACTGCATTAGTATGTGGGACAGGATGGGGCCTACTTCTCGGAAGCACTCTGTTGGCTCTGCTCACTAGGAAGATGGAAACATATTCTGGAACATCCTGGAATTTAATAGCTCTTATTACTCTGTATTTTTAGCAATTACAATTATTTCTGATTTTTTATTTAAAATCCTTCAGCATGCTGATATAGATTTGCTTCAAACAAGCAAGCAGATTCAGGAGAGGTATGTGCCATGTAAAGGACCATAGCTCCTAATTCCACTCTCACTTGAAGGCTGTGCCTAGGACAGTGTGTGTCCCAGTAAACTGACAAAGGAGCAGTTTCTAATCGGTTTGCATTCACAGCCATATGTAAATCCAAAAGCAAGCCATTGCCAGCATAAGATGTGCTCACCTTGTAAAAGGGTCCGTGTTGTTTCCACCCTTCTCAAGGGAAGCAGCTCTTAGATTATAACAGGCATCACAAGTGTGTAGAATTTAATGAGACCTGGAAGGGACACTATAAATCAGAAAATCTTTTTGCCTCAACCACAACAACTCTTTTCAGGGCAATGCTGTCCATGTGCTGACTTCCAGAAGACCAGGTAATGGATTCCTTCCTTTGCTTCCATCTTCACGGTGGCTTCTTGACCCTTCTGGCTTCCCTCTCACAAACTAACTGCTGCAAAGCTACTTCAACATTTTAAAAAGTTTCATCTTCAAATTTGCAACTGTAACACTTTCTTTTGAAGAGTGCTTTTCCTTTTTTTTTGTATATAAAATAAAGTGAAAAGTACAGTGTCGATATAGTATAGAAAAGATATAGTTATGCAAAGCTAAAATAAAAAACTACCTTCAAATCATTGCACAATTAATGAGACACAAAGTTACAAGAACAGACAACGGAAATTTACGCACTTGGATATATTTTTAAAGAATAAAAAAATATTATTTAGGTTTTCTTTTTTTCTTTTTTGCCAATTCAGAGGAAATAGTTTTATAAGTATGCTTCCTGCAACAATTTCAGATGATAATTTCCTGATTCCAGACAGATTACCTTTTCTCAGTCCTTTAAAGTAAACCAGTTAAAAAAACGTCCAGAACTGTAGGGGATTAAGCTGTCAGAAATATAAGTCTAAATATAGGTAAAACCTGCTTTAATTGCTATTTTGATACAAAAAGACACTGGCTCAGACTACTTGGAAAATAAAAATAAATTTGAAACAGACATCCAGAAGTCACACAGTTTACAGCAGTCCTGCCTGGAATGACCTAACCAAGTCAAGGTCACTATGGCTGAACCCTGAGACTGTTTGAGAGTGTCAGTTCCAAAGAGAATGGGCATATTAATGCAATCATAGAATGGTTTGGGTTGGAAGGGACCTCAAAGAACATCTGGTTCCAGCCCCGCTGCCATGGGCAGGAACACCTTCGACTAGACCAGATTGCTAAGTCTTCATTGTTTCCATTATTACCATGGTTTTACAACATTTAAAACCCTTCTACAGTATTAAATGCCATTTCCCAACCAAATTCTCTGTGGTGTTATAATTGCAGTAAATCCCCTCAAAAACTATTCTTTTAGTTTTCACTTTGAGTTTGGCAAATGCAATAAAAGAGATAGCATCATTTGGCCTATAGTCACGAGGCAGTCCCACAGAAAGCTGTCTTGCAGCAGAGCAGCTCAGAGCTCCTCAGCACTGGAAGAAAAATTTAAACTTTACCATCATGTTTCAGCTGAGATGCTCCTGCTTAGGGAATGGCAAAGAGCAAATGAGAGAGCTGAAATAGTGAAGTGTGAAGGGAGACAAGACTGCTATATAAACTCCAGTCTGCCTAATGGCAGTTGCTGCTGCTGCAGCCAGCAGCCTTATCGGGCTTCCAGCACAGGCAAAAAGACGGACAAACTCATTTTGATGCTTCTCAGTGTCATTGTATGTGCCTCCATATGTGCCAGTATAGACGTCACCAGTCCTACATGTGCGATCCAAAGGATAAAGTCAGGAATCAGTGTGACTGCCTCCTACCTTGGTAGGATAACCTCTGTTGGCTACTACTGGCACTGTGATCTTGGTCTATCTACTAGCAATCTTCTCCAGCAAGAAGCACCTTAATTCCCTCATCATTACACCCTTCTACACAAACCTTCATTTTCAACAGAGGGCTGAATTGGAGCTTACTGGTCCTTGATTTCTCTGTGTGGTAGAAAGTCCATTACCTCAGTAGGGTAGGGGAGTGAGAAGGAAGGGGAAATATTGTGGAAGCAAGTGTTGGCTCAGGAAAGAGCTGAGACATTCTAGCAGTTTCTTGGAACTAAAATCTCTACTGTTTTTACCTAACTTAGCTGGGAATCTTGTCCAGAATTCTAAATAGTAATTTTTTCACATAAAACCACTGTCTATTTCTTTAACAATGTTCTTAAGTTACTCTGCTTTTTTATGCTTATCTTGATTGTCTGAATGGGATATTTTAACACTGGAACTCTAAGGGCAACTGATACTGTACCAATGGTATGTGATCTAGTGTTCAGGACAAACGCAGGTATTTGTCTACATGAAGTTTTACACTGGATTTTTAAATTGTATTCCTTTCCGGAAAGATGTGAGCACATCAGAGGGAGGAGTGGGAGTGGGAATGATGAGGAACTATGTGAAGAACCAGTATTGACTTGATTTTCATGCTGGCACTTTGTCTTTCATCATGGAAATCTTCTGGAAGGTATTTTGTCTTCCTCTCTGGATTTTAGACACCTATTAGTAAATAATCTCCTTGTTGGCCTTAATTCTGGATGTTTTGGAAGTATATTTGAATTTATGATTCAAATTTTAAAATAAGTTCCTAAAACTACATGCTTGATAAACTAGCTCACAACATGCTTGTTATTGCGTCAGACTGTAAGTCACACATAATTGAACCAGTTTAACACTACTTCATTTATCAATTACTTTATGTCTATGGTGGCTGCAGCAGATTTGCTGAGCTTTTGTCTTTTTGACCTTTCAGCTTCTGCTGACCTTCTCATCTCATTGTTGATTTTCTTCCCTTTCACAGTTACTTCACCAGCATCTCTATTCACCAATCCCTTCTCCCTTTTCTGAAGCTCCTTTACACCACTCTTCCCTGCCAGCTGTTTTGCACCAGGAGGTGCTGATCTGTTGTTATCTCAGTTGGAAAGATGTTCAGAAGCCGTGCAGCATCATTTAAATGTTATTTGTTAGAGATAATACAACGAGGAAATCTTACTTCCCTGTAGATCCTGGGAGCCTAAGTTGTGAAACATTGAACTAGGCTCCAATGAAGTAATAGTCTTCAACTATTTGCAAATTCCTTGAGTGCATTTGCTTTCATTTCAGAACACTAGTTCTCCTCCTAAACATCATTTGGAGTCAGACAGACTATTGCCCAGCACACTGATTTCTTTGTTAACCAAGGATCCTTGTCACCCACGGCACTTATGTGTGTTTGGTTGGAGAATGGCCCTGCTTTAATACAAGTAGAAACGACTGTTTCTAGAATACTCTATGGAAAATTATTGAAGTTCCTCAGGTTCAGAAGAAGCTAATATGTCTTATTTTAAGTGCTTTCTTTAGCTTAATAATTGGGCAGAAAGCACGTGTTGGCTGTGATCAGGCTTTGCAGGCTTCTTAGAGATCTATTAGAGAGATACCTAAACTTAAGACACCCAGTCATTTATTCCATAAAACAAAGCTTTACATGAACATGAGCATGGCAAGAGGTTTATCATGGGAGGCAGTCTTCAGACTCAGATGAAAAAGTTTAGCTGGTCTGAGAGGCAAGAAGGACTGTAAAGTAGACAGCAGGATTCCTTTTTATAGGAGCTGAGCATTTAGTGCCTAAATCAAAGAAGGGCTGACTTTGACCTTCATTTATTAAAAAATGTAATTGCAGAGCTATGACTTCAGTGTTACTGAAGATTAAAAATCTGTTGCACATAGTCCTAATGTCCTATTTCTACACACAGAATTCCCTCTCCTAAGTTTGTCATTGGTGTTCTTGGAGTATTTCTATTTTAAATATTCTCATTTGGCCACTACTAGTGGCTTACAAAACATAAACCAGAGGAAAAAAAGTCAATAAACAATGCACAGTAAAAATTATAACTGACGGATCTGTGGCATTCTTAAAGAACAGATGCCCTGCTTGCATGTGCATAAGCCCTAGAAGATCCAAATTCCAGAGCCACCTCAGTTGCTTCTTTACTTGGTGAAATTTCTTGTTTTCTTCTGTGCTTTGACTATTGCTTTTTGTCCACATCTCAACTCCCTTGTTGAGCACAGCAAATGAAAATAGCACTATGAACTAGTCATTGTTTCTTTCTTTTCATCACTGGAATGTCTTGTTATTAAAATAATGTACCGAGCCATCTTTCGCCTTCTGTTATTTGCATATTTGTGTTACATTCCTTTGGTTCTTAAAGCAAATATGTTGATTTTCTGATGGGAATGTCACGCACAGTCTGCTGGTATGTTTAGAGGCTAAGAGAAAACAGATTCAAAGGAAGCTAAACAAATATTTTCACATCACCCTGTAATTTTCTCAGGTCATTCCTAAAAAAAAGTTTGTTCTATTATTTGAAATCTGTTTGTCTTACTTCAGTAAAATGAATTAGTTTTTACTTMCTTTTCTTAACGAGTCTAAGAAAGAGCAGATATATTAACTTACCCTTCAGGTAAGACTGACTAAATCTTGAACAAATCAGAAGATGAGTAGGTACTTATGAAACAGGATATATTTCACCATTAGTGCTACAGAAATTTCAAGTTTCATTTTGTATTCTGCTTGAACAGAAAAAATATCCCCTTGTAAAATGATCTTATAAGATAGATCTGTGGGCTTTTTATGGTATACAATTTAAAGCAATCCCATTCTCTGCATTGGCAATAACCTATTGATGATTTAAGCTGGAAAAAGAGGTTTCTTGGCAACCTTCTTGAATATTGTGCTTTTTACCACTGGAGACTATCTTCAGTCTTGTCTGGTTTCACATGGAACAGGAAGTTGTTCTTTTGGGTAGACATATCTAGCTGACACTGGGGCATCCTTGTGGTGGTACTGGCTGCATCTGAAAAAAAATAAAATACAAAACTGATTTTCACCACATTTTTATTGATTGTGAAAACCATGTTGTTTATTAACATCAGCCTTAACAGGAAAGACCTGTGCAGAAAACAGAGATGTTTTAGGAAGTGGACCAATTATCCTCTATCAGTCTATGGGTCTTGTTGAAAAGTGTGGTTGAAAGTCGTATGATGTTACCCTGTCTACTCCTGATAATATGTCTCCACAACTGCTCTGCTCTTCTGATATGACTGTTTCCAGGAAAATGTTTTGAATACCATATGATTTCTGTATTTTCTTTTAAGATATTTCACAATTAAGAGAGAGCATCTCTTGGGAGCACATGCCATATTCTCTGATGCTTCATCCAATGCTGAAATTTTCTTTTTATTTTGCAACTTGTGAGCTAGAAATATTTGTTGTCAGAGTGAATAGGAAATGTTTTTGTCACCATATTTCTCCAATTGAAATTTTATGGTTCTGAGGAAAAGGAACATTTGCTGTTTGCAAACTGGGGTGCTCCTCCTTCAATACCTATTACATATGCTGAGAAGCACTGATCACCAATATACCAGAAGAAAGAGAGGAAGAAACAAATGAGAGAACGAATTTCAGAGTTTTATCAGCCTCCAAAAGAGACTGGAGATATTTATGGTTTATATAATTTTGAAGGTAAAAAACTAAAATGAAACTCCAAGTTTATTCTGTTAAAAATTATGCCGTTTGTTTTTATATGGGCATAGTTATTGGTGTTGTACATATAAGAAAAAAAATTATGGTTTTGATTACAAAAGCTGTCAAAGGGAAGACTGAAAAACTAAGTAGTTTCTCTGTAGTACGTATTTCACACTGATATTGCTGATGTGAAACACAAACATTTACATTGTGAATCACAAAAAGTATCACAGTAATATATTAGGAAAAGGAAAGCCTTCCACAGAAAGTGTGCTTTTTTAAAAAAGCAACAGTATGAGAAGTTTACCTGTCATATGTAGCCTGTCTGGTTTTTTTCTGGATGACAGAAAACAATGTTTAATACTCAGTCATACAAGTATTGGGAAATTTTACTGGGTTCCTTTATTATGTTTACTGCACCAAAAAACCTACTAAGCTCCCAAACGGCCACATTGTTCTTGACTGTTCTTGTGAAGCCCATTTGGAACCAAGTGTCACAAAATCCTGAGAAAAGGCAGAATTTGAAAATAATGACTGGTACATAAAGCCTGCTGGCACAATATGTCCTGCTGGATCTTTGCCCTGGTTTAACGAAACAGAAGTCAGGAAAACCTTTGTTTTGGAGATAGTAGGTGTGACTGCTCAGAGTCATTATTTAATGTGATAGGATATGTAATCAGAATGAGATAAGACATGCAATGAAAAGGCAAGAGTGTCATAAAATCATATTTCTTTGAGCCTTGCTGTACTTACCCATCCCTTTTTTAATGTTTTGGCTATTTCATCTGAGCTGGTGCTAGGCTTTGCCTCAGCCAAGAGATTCTGTAATCTCAGGTATTTACAAATTTCATTTGAATAAAAATCCAATAAACAGAAATAATACTTGCAAAAATTTAAAAGGAGGAGGAGAAGCAGACAAGCAAGTCATTTGACCCTGCTAGAAAAATGAAGGAACTTGCTCAGAGCAAGCAGCAAAATAATGCAAAGCCTGATTTCAGAACACAACCACCCCAAAGAGAAGCACTGTGGAAATTCAGGAGCACAATAACTTTGCAGCTATTTAGTTAACATAAGGCATAAAGAAACTCAGGTTAAGTCCATAGCAGCAATGCTTTGTTTACTTGAAGGGCTATATTTTCTATAAAGACAAGGAAAAACTTGTGTGGATTAAGGTGTGGGAAAATTAGAGGCAAAAGAGTAGAAATAGTTCTGATCACTGCTTTCCAGTGGTATTTTTATGTGGTATAAGCAGATTTCTGGAGAGAGCATTTCCATTTTTTATGTGGTATAAGCGGATTTCTGGAGAGAGCAGTGTGTAGGGGTAAACACACTGGTAACAAAATTTGTTCAACAGCTGTTGTGAATGCATTATCCCCACTTCAACCTCTTTTCAGATGAATCACTTCTGTAGTGGTAAAAAGTAACTACATAGATATGTCAGAAGTCTAAGGTGATTTTGAAGAGACACAATTGTGCTTAGACAAGTAAGAAGTGTAGTAGATAATATGTGTGAAAAAGATAGTAATATTATTTTTTCCTCCTAAATGCTTATAGGCATATAGTTTTTTTATTGGTACATCGTTGAATGCCTCAAGAAACTAGCCTGATTTGTCCCACCATTGGGCTGTAAATAGGATGAAGTCTGTTACCTCAAGTGCTTCCTCTCATCCAGGTGATACCAGAAGACAGACTGATATTTGGGCCAGAAACTTTGAAAAGCATTCTGGTGATAAAAGGAATTTTCTCTTAGAATGAACTTTATTGTGTCTCGTGATTTAACCCCAGCTATAAACTATTATATCAACAGATGGATCTTTGATAAATGCTATCTTTAATGAAAAACAATCATCTGAATGTAAGAATTACTGGTGTTTCCACGAGATTCTCCCTCTGTAGAAGAATGTAAGCCAAGGAAGACAGCTTCTTGCATTCCTGAAGGATTACATGAGATCTTGCTGATTCAACAGAGCTGGAAGACTGGCTGCTGCAYGCTTAAAAAGAACAGAATGGATTTTTGTCAGAGGCAACTCTTCCTATTCTTTACATGGCCATTTATATTTATTTTGTAAAGATATTTCCTTCTGTTACATGTTCTTCATTAATGCAGGTCTTGACTCAGGTTTTGTCACAACCACCTTTTCAGAACTATAAGATTCGGTGTTCAGTGGCCACAACTGAACTCTAAAGCAGGAGGTAAAAAATTTTGGAAAAAGGAAACAAAATGAATCTTTTCATCATGCTGGCCACAGTATGTCTGCAATGGCCTGAGTTTTCGGTTCCTGCACTGTTTGCCCTCCTAGCAACTGGAAAAAAATATTTTTACTTGCAAAGTGACCATGTTTGTGCTGGAAGGCCACTGGGATGCACTGATTCAGAGCCAAATAAGCCATCTTACAGAGCAAAAATTTAAAGCAAAGTCAGATTTTAATGTGAATTTTTACATGAGACTGTATTTTGCAGAAGTGGACATATCTCCCAAACCACAGGAACTCCAGATTTTGCTCTTTTTTTTAAGGCCAGCTGAAATAAGTGATGCTTATTTCATTCCTCTTACACATTCGCTATATTCCTGTGCCTACTGCAGTAGGACTAAAAGCTGAGAAAGCACAGGTAGAATGGTGACCTTAGTCCGTAGGTTCATCAGCCTGCGGAAGGGATTAGGGGGTCTAACTGCCTGCAATAACATGAAATTTATCACAGGGAATCTCTCCAACATTGTGTTCTTTAAATACCATAAAGAAGACCCTGGTGTTAACAGAATGACTAATTCCTTTATTTCAGTACACATGAAAAATTAGTCTCTCCACATCTTTAGTTGCCACCAATTCCTTTTGTTTGCAGAAGACTTTCTATAAGCAAACTTCATATAGAACTGGGCAAATGGCTAATTATGCATGCAGTTAAAATTACACAAAACAGTTTTTATCTGAAAAAGTTGGGCAAAGAATAAACGTTTGGAAATAATACAACTCATTACCTCATTAAATGCATTAATGAGTAATTCCAAATTGTGTTACATATCAAAATTAGGACTGTATTAAGGAGAGCATAAAAAATATACTATAAGACTTCTTTTTGAAAACACAAATAACGTGAAAAATTGTATGTGTAACTTTGACCTTCACTGTCATTTTTCTGTAAATGTAGTCCCTTATGCAAAATACACAGTATCTGGAAATTTTTGTATCAAAATTTCATGCATAACTATGTTAATAAAAATTATAATTATTTACCATCGAGTAACTGGTAATGAGTGATGTTGAAGTAGGTTAGAATTAGGTTAAAGCATAGAGTTGTCCATTGCAAATTCCTAGTATGCCAATAATACTAATTCCATGCATCCTGGATGTGAAATTGACTCCGATCTGTGGTAAACCTGGACCTGAGTGATACAGCAAAACACCAAGTGATTCTTCTATTTCTTCAGTAAGAAATCTGAAACTGGATATAGTTCCTCAGTCTAGCCGAAAAAGTGCTAGGCAACCCCCATTCCTAACTACTTTATCACAAATAGCTTTATCCAAGTATGGAAAATTAACTGATCCCCTTTTTCCTCAGAGACCAAATGGATGGCTGTACAAAACACTCTCATGTGCCAGATAAGACAACTTGTTATTGGCTGTGTCCCCAAGTAAAATGAAACTAAAAATTCAGTGGAAAGAGAAAAAAATTCCACATTTTTTTTCTTTTACCTTTGGTTTTATTTGTGATCCTTACAAAATTATTGTAATAGTTTTTCCTATTTACAGTGTTCTTATGACAGATATAAGCAAAGCTTACCTTTATGGTTTTTTGTCATTTTATATCTGCTATTTCAACTGAATATAATTTAGTTTCATGGGTAGGAAAAAATTTTATGAATTATCTTTGAGGTATTTTCAACAGAAAGAGAATTTTTTTCTTAGCATTTACATAAACAACAAAAAAAGATTAATTAGGTGACAATGTAGTGCATTTATGCATTTGTCTCTAAAGACAACATCAAATGTTTGTGTCATGGTCAGTTTTTGGATCTGCAAGACCTAGTCATCAAAATTCAGATGGAGGAATGTACATCAGCTGACATCTTGACAATCTACATAGCATTTGGAGCAAGGATTTTAATCTGGAATAATTGAACACTGCTCTGTTTATCCGTCTTGATAAATTATTTTTCCACATACAAAAACCAAAACATATTTGATTACTCTTACACAAGGGGAATCAAGTTGGAAGAGTGAACAAAGCTTTTATATGAAGACAGGAAAAATATGACTTGTTACTTTTATTTGGAATACCATTTTCACTTTTTTATATCACAGCACAGATTCCCATTGAACTGCTTTTAAAAATAATATAGAATTCATGTAATGGTATCTCTATGACTTAAACCATACGGCATAGACAACTTTCTGAGTCCAAGAGCGAGCTTGTGGTTAAGCCTGTGCCTTAACCATTTCTGACATCCTAATGTCACTCTTTGCTTCGAGATATTCCCAGTCCCCTGACTTGCTCAGAAATGTTTCGGAAAAAGGGATTGACCAAGACAGTCCATGTCTCATTGTGTAAATACATAGAAATCCAAGGAACATGTAAAATCAACTGACAGTTTCCCTGTCAGCTCCCTGTATTATATAGGCTGTCAAATTATTGTCAGTCTGAAAGGGATTCGTTGTTCAAGCTTTGCTGTAGTACAGTCTTTAATATGGTGGGCATGAGAGCGAAGCTCAAGAGATCAAAGCACCTATGCCCTTCTGCCTTTGTGCCTGCAGCATTTAAATGTTCTGTCCACGGCATACACTTGAGTATCACTTAAACAATTTGACAAAGAATGTGAGTTTCTGCATCAGTAACAGAATGTAATACTTATCTATTTTTCATGGAGATGACCCTTAATTTGTAATTTGATTCCCTGATGCTAGTTTTCATCTCCAGGCCTTATGCAGCTGATGGCCTATATACCACAGGATAATGTTTCAGTGTTTGATCATTCTCTCAGGAAAGAAATGCTTCCTAATGCCCAGTCTGAACCTCCTCAGCACAGATTTTGACCACTCCCTCTCCTGTCACTGGGTACCAGAGAGAAGAGTTCAGCATGTCCCTCTCCACTGCCCCTCCTCAGGAACCTGTAGAGAGCCATGACGATGCCCATCAGTCTCCTTTTCTTCAAATTAGACAAAGCCCATGTCCTCAGCTGCTCTACACACAACATGTCTTCCAGCCATGTCATCAGTTTTGTTGTCCATCTCTGGACATATTCAAGGACCTTCACATCCTTAAATGTGAGGCCCGGAACTGCACACAGTACTCCAGGTGAGGCTGCACTAATCTGCTGAATTAAACTAGTATCTGTCTACACTTAGCAGATGTAGATCTTACAATTTTCCCTTATCTGCTAAATACCTAAAGAAGGTATGGTGCAAACTTCACATCCCCTCCACTTCYCCTCCTGCTGTTGTACCAATATTTGGGAAGATTTTCTGGGATGATTTGCAAATCTGTGGTTTTTGGCTTTCTGATAGTAATGCACTATGCTGTATAGCTAAAAAGCCATAAAATGTAAATATAGCTGTTCATAATTTCAGTATGAGTACGAAGGGCATAGATAGAAGCCAGAAGAAGGAGCAGCAGCTTAAAATAGGACATTGTTTTCATGTGAAAATGAAGCCCAAATAATTCTTGCTTTATATTTTAATTTATGGTTCTCTGAATTTTTCTCTTAGAGCAGCTAGGGATGGGAAAAGGAGTATGCTGTTTCTCTTTGTTGTTAGATGTTGATGATAATAATAATAATAATAATAATAATAATAATAATAATAATAATGACAGTTCAAACTTAAATAGAATTCTTTCTCAAAAGGAGTGGTGCATACCATATAATCTTCCATGTTGTTGTGATGCCTTAGGATTTTGGCTTTTATATTTCTCAGATATTTGTAACCCTGCAATTCTCAGTGTGTAACTCTAAAGCCCATATAAAAGTGTTAGCTACTGCCTTTAGACAAAACGATCCATCTTCAGGCCTGGACTTCAAGGACACCTTCCTGCCTCAGGCCCAAGATCTGTAAACAGGCGTTGATGAAGGGGGGCAAACTTGGGTGAATTACTTCATTACCTAAAGCTCTAATTGGAAGAGCTGGCCCCAATATGCTAATAGACCAAACTTATAAAAGTATGGAGAACTTGTGACTAGTTGTTCATCTTGGGTGGTCCATCTTGGGGAGCAGATCTCAGGGGGTCCACTTGAGGTGTAAGCCCCCACCTGAGTGAGCTTCGACTGCCCTGGAGTCAAAGGCCTTGTATTTGAAGGCCTTCAAATAAACACCACCACTTTTTAACCTTTTGACGTTTGTCAAGTCTCTCTCTTTTAGGTAGTCCTGATAAGGCATCAGTTGTGCAGCATTTTGTTTCCACTTACAGCATGGGCTGTGTGTTTCATAAACCTGAGCCATCACTTGGTGCAGGTTTGCTTGAAAAGGTTCATGAACCTGAGAAGAATTTCAGATTTTCAACAAACCTTTAAGCTGAGTATTGCACTTTCGCTGTACTAGTCAAATATCCAACGCATAATCATAAAATATCTGATTAACATCAGCTGCAGTGATCTTAAAGTCATTTCCTTCTCTGATTGACATGAATGGTGAAGCTTTACAGTTTGAAAGTCAGGGACTGAACAAGATATTGGGATTGAAGGGTTCAAAATAGACTTTAAATAAACAACTCAGCAAGCTTTTATGCTTTTGGAGTCTTGCAAACTTGTGGTTAGGGTTGAGGTTCATCTCATTAAACACAAGCCATTTAAAACTAGAACAGACACTCTTAGATGGTTGCCTAAGCTCTGCCTGTTGTGAATGCAGAGACAAGCCTGCCCACCAAATAGCACGGTGTGCAGACTCTTGGCTTCTGTCTCAGGACAGGGCACATTGCCATTTGAAGATGACTGTGTCTATCCACTGAACAGGAATACCAAGCAACCAGTGTAAACAGAAGACTGCACTTTAGGGAAGAAAAAAGGATTTAGGCAAGTCCTTGGACCCATCGTCTGCTCAGTACACCATTCTCTTCTGTAAGCCCCTTGACTGGCTACAACTCTTTGTATGTGCTCATAAAGATTTCTAAACATGCAAATGGTTATTTATACACTAAGAGGTACTTGCCACTTACTTTTGTGATGGATTTTGGGAAAAAATATCTTTGCCCCATTGTTTGCATTTGTGGTTGTTTGCCAAGGATTGATTGTTTAGAACTAATTGATTTCAAGTGTGATTGTATTTATAAAGGTGGACCTTTTCCTCACTGGTTCCCACAAGGTCTTGTCCATCTTTAGGGGATGGGAATTCAGAGTTCTCACTCTCTCCCTCCTATTTAAGTCCAGAGGAGTACATTTTTTATTTAGGAATTGGGATCACCATGGATCACTGAAGCCAAAAATATTTTTACTCATTAATTCAGTGGGAGAAAGATCAGTCTCTAAACCCACTGCTCTTAGCAGTAAATAGAAAGATTTTATGATGTGTGTGTTGGCGTTAGGAATGTTACTGAAATAGGTTTTCAGATTCTCTACCTGAAATATAACATGAAGAATCCAGCCTTCATGCAGTCATGCACCAACAGCTATATTTAACAAATGTTTTAAACTCTCAGACTTAAACAATAATATTGATTACGACTATATTGATATAAACCAGGCCTGAAATATAACAGCAGGATTCTCTGGAGACCAGAATGAGCGCTAGAAATGAAAACCCATGTTCAGTGAGGTGTTCCAGCACAAGTGTGGAGGGCCTTTTGTGACTGAGATCCAACATGTGCCACTTTTCACATGTGCTTGGATAGGGTTGTGTGTACCAGGAAGGCATTTGGAAGAATCAGAATCCAGGCATTTTTTTTGGGCTGGCTTGTGTGAGAAGCTGGCAATGTTATTCCATAAATTGGAGCAGTTGATAATTCTCTGTTGAAATGCCATGTACTCTACATGCTATCGGCTCTTGTTCAATGGTGCAGATGATTTCTTTTCTGAATATCATCAAAAGTATTCTCCTTTCATTAAGTCATATACAGTTTTCCTTTAAGGCAGTAAAAAGTGTCTTTGACTTACAGCTGTATTTAAACTAGGCAGACAAATGCAGCCAATTAAACCAAATACAAACTGTTTTGACAAATAACCTGTGAATTTCTGATGAATAACTAGCAAATTATGGTTTTAATTTTTCCTAATGGATGTGAATGTGAGCTCCAGATAGCACTAAGCAGATAAGGTAAAGTGCAGGGTGATTTATCAACATAATCTGACAAACAATATCCATACAGTTAATTCAGACATGCAGTTCTCATTAATTCAATATTATGAATAGTGCATAGGTTTTTAGAGTCATCACAAGGAAACATGAATTAATCAAATCATAAAGCTTGTTCAGTTTGTAACCTTAACTAGTCTTTCCAGCATGAGATGGAAAAACTCTGTAAAACTGAAGGTGTTCAATTTTCCTTCAAAATAAATCTAACACAGACTTTCAAAATGTTAAAAAAAGATGGTGTGAAGAAGTATAATTCAATTTTCAGTTTCAAGACAATTTTGACTGGCTTTACTGAAAAAAAGTTTTCTGTAAAGGTAATATGACTTCCTAGTTTTTACTGATTTCAAACCACAAATATTTGGAATGAACTTGAAAAATGTTCTTAAAGGGAAAATTAATGACAGTTTGTGTTCCCCCTCCCACTTTACTAGATAAACCATAATATCACTGAATGAAAAGCACACAAGTTTAAAAGTTCTGCAGCATTCTGTCCTACTTTCTTTTCAGCTTATCATTCCATGCAAGTATCATCCTGATTTGATGTTATCGATGCAGTAAATGACACCTGTAATGAGGCTGACTAGTCTTGTTTACAGCTAGAGACACTGTTGCTTAAGCAGCACCAGACCACACACATAGTAGTTTAGAGGACATGGATCCTGTCTTTGACAGAAATCTTTTCCTTATAGACTTCTTAAAAATTTCATTTGTGTACCCTCTTCCACCTGAACTCCATGACAGAATGATGGGATATTTTATCAGACTCTAAAAAAATAATTTATCTTCTCTTTATGTCCCTAGCAAAGACTCACGAAGATAACAGGATGATGAGACTAGAACAGGAGCAAAAGACAAAGTACAGAAAAGTGAAGGTGAGGGTGAAAGAGAGTAAGAGCTGACAGCAAGGGGAGGCACTGAAGGTAAAATAAAAGGGAGACTGAATTCAGCACAGTCATAGAATCACAAAAGGAATAATTGATCATGAGGGAGAGCTTGCCAGATGGAAACTGGAGATTAGAACAATAAAGATTGCTTGAACAGGGCCAAAGGGAGGTGAGCAGTATCCTTACTGAGAGAATATTAACTGAACTGAGCTGAGAAGGGTGATTTGCAATTCTGTCAGTGCAGTCATGCCTTCTCAGACCTGCCAGAAGTCTTAGAATTCCTTGTGTAATTTCTCCAGTGTAAATCTTGAAGTTTATCTAAACTGGCAAAAAAGTGCATTCCTCGTCATACCTTGCTCATGTCTGCAAATGTCAGATTCATGTTTGTTATAATGTCCAAAATTTTCATGTCCCTTTTTATTTTCCCTTTTCCAGTAGAGTTTTGGCAAGAGTAAATATGCCATTTTAATCAAAAGGGAACTTTACTTTTCAYCTGGGGACAAAGAAATCTTTAATTTTCACCAGCTGACCAAAATTAATGGTATAGAATTGGATTTAGTTGGTAGAATCTACATGAGGCATGTATAAAAGTGTTGTTTGAGAGAATTCTGAGTGGTGGTAATAGAGTGCTTTGTTCGTAAGAAGTGAATGGATGAAACATTTGACTTCATTTAATACTGAACTGACAGGAATTATGTGGCGTTAGTGTCCGAGTTATATTCTTGTTAACTAAATGTAAAATTACTTTTTCCTCACAGAGATATCAGAGTACATTTAATTTAAATGACAGCATGTGCAAATAAAATTCAAACAGCCAAGACATCAAAAAGAAAAAAAAAAAGTATTTATCTCTTGCAAATGTACAGATACATTGGTTTTTGAATTTTCACTAAAATATTCTTGAAAGATCATGAAAGGAGATTGTCATGGTCTGTTAATCACACAAAACCTCTAATCATATAAAATTCAATTTCCCAAATATCTCTCTAGAACCTGAAAGTCTGCACAGTTTATGGAGTGTTAAATTTTGTCTAAATGAAACAGTATGATTGGAATATGCATGTTCAGATGTAAGAGGCAGAACTTTCCCTAACTGCATCATATAAGCAAATCAAAAAGCATGGCTTTTTCAACAGTACCAAAAAATGAGTACGACTTGAGAATAAACATTTAGATTATAATTATCTGATAAATGTGTCCAAACCATCAAGTATGTACTATTTGTATAGTGTCACGAAAGGTAAGTAATGATCTATGCCTTTAAAAAACAGTGAAGGAGTTAAATCTAAGATAGTTTCTTGCTTAGCTGAACTTCTGAGATTAACTCATGCTTTAAAAGGGTCTTAATCAGATTCTGTTTACTTTACTTTTTCATCTGTCAGTCCCCATTTCTGCCATCAGTCTAGTAGAAGACAGGCAATGGTGGTATGTCTGATACTCAGACTGACACCAGAAGTGGTGAGCCTGTGGAATTAAATGCTGGAAACACTGCAAAGAATAAGACTGGTGGATAAAGTTAACGAAATTCCTCCTTGCAGAACCTGAAACAGTTGTAAAGTCAAGTCCCAAAGAGGAAATATTTGAGGAAACCCATAGAAAACAAATTCTAGACAGATTGCTTGACAGTTTTGATGTCAGGATGTGGAAAAAATAACTCCATAGAAAGACACAGATGAAACTTTTGAGGAATAGCTTACCTCTAAGTGTAGTTCATAAGAGAACAGTGCATTCATTGATGGGGTTGGCAAGCTGAGGGAACAGTTCTCTATATGATTAAGCTCAAAATAGCTACAAGAAAAATGACCAACTATGAGCAATTTGACTAGGAAAACTGTTTGGTAGGGTGTATGTGACAGCTGAAGAGCAGATGAAAGTTGCACTAGGCAGATGATAAAACAAAGAGGTGTGATCAAGAATTAGCTTAATTGGAAGGTTGAATGCAACAGCAAAAGAAAGCCTTACAGAGCTTTAAAAGGGAGTGTGCAGCAATGGCTTGGGCACCTCAGATTTGCAGCTCTTGAAAAAGTAAAGTGCCTGGGAAAAGAGAGAAGAAGTGCAGAGCAGAAAAGTACAGTGCAACTCAGAAATACTTGCTGTGAGAGCAAATTGGTATATTCTATTCAACTCTAATATAGATTAAGCAAAAGGAAAGAAATGTGGCCAACTTATTTTAATAAATTTAAATAAATTTTCATAAAAGTAAAAGATGGCATTAAGATGTAAGATTATGAAACAGAGGAAGCAAGATTTCTATGTCATAGCTTTAGCAGTACTTGTGTCAACGGCACAGTGGTCAGACCGTGGATGGAATATCTTTCACACATTGCAAAAATGCAATGGCAAAAAGAAGGAAATTTGCTACTGCACAAAAACCATGTAATAAAATGTAGCAGCAGTCTAGAGCATAACCAGCCTCAGACTCAGTTTACCCAGATCCTGGCCCTTGGAACCTGCTGGCCCACTTGCCTCACACATAGGCGTACTCAAGCAAATGGGTGGGTCTCAACAGACCAGTCCAGACACACCATTTCATCAGTCCTTGGCTTGGATCTCTCGGTCTCTGCAGTAGCCAGCTTTGAGGTCCTCTGGTCTCTCCAGCACCCAGCACAGATTTATGGCTGCTTCAGTACCTGTCTCCCAAATCTCATGCACGTATGCAGAATACAGAGTCCTTCTACCCAGGCAAATAAAAACAGAGTTTGACAGGACAGGGCAGGCTCCACTGATCAGCCATGTCTGTTCAAACACATGGTCAGACAAGTGTCCTGATCAGGTCCCGTTTACATGTGATCCCCTTTGAGCCCCTTATTTATTTTCTCATCCTAGCTTGTTCCTCCACAAGCTACCTTGATCCTTCCTTTTCTTTGTCCTTAGTTCTTCCCCCTAAATATGCCATAATAAGCCTCATACAATACCAGGATTCTCTTCTGCACCAATAATCACAGAATCACAGAATCACAGAATGGGTACGTTTGGAAGGGATCACAATGGATCATCTTCTTCAACCTCCCTGCTCAGGGTCATCCTAGAGCACAGGGCACAGGATTGTGTCCAGACAGTTCTTATGAATATCTCCAGTGAGGGAGACTCCACAGCCTCTCTGGACAACATCCTCTTGACACCCTTCCTTCAGATACTGATAGAGATTGATGAGTTCCCCTCTCAGTCATCTCTTCTCCAGACGGAATAGGCCCAGCTCCCTCAGCCTTTCCTCATGAGAGAGATACTCCAATCCCCTAATCATCTTTTTCACCCTCCACTGGACTAACTCCTGGAGTTCCATGCTTCTTTTGTACTGAGGAACCCATGAGTGCCATGTTTGGCAATATGTGGCAGTAGGCAGTGAGGTGAGACAGAAAACCTCTTGACTGGACTCACCGTGATGGATATCCCCCTAGGCATGGATCTCTCAGGACATCTCTGGAAAGGGCTGAGTGGGGAACTCAAGTTTCTGACAGGGTTACCAAATACAGCTGTCATGGTTTGACACTGGCCAAACGCCAGGCACCCACGAAAAGCCCACTCACTCTCCTCTGCTCTGCAACTGGACAGAAGAGAGATTAAGAAAGGGTTAATGAGTTGAGATAAGGACCGGGAGAAAACACTTCAAGGGCAAAACAGGCTCAACTTAATGATACAAAGTGAATTTATTACGAACAAGATCAGAGTAGCAGAATGAGAAGTAAAATAAGCCCTTAAGAACACCCTTGTCTCCCCCCAACCCCACCCTCCTTCCCACTGATGGTGCAGGGAGATAGGGTGGGGGTTTTGGTCAGTTCATTACCCAAGATTTTCTTCCGCTGCTCAGGGAGAGGAGTCATTTCCCTGCTGCACTGTGGGGTCCCTCCCACGGGAGACAGTTCTCCACGAACCTCTCCAGCGTGGGTCCAATCGCACAAGCAGCAGCACTCCCAAAACTGCTGCGGCATGGGTCACTCTGCCACGGGGTGCAGTCCTCCAAGGATGGCTGCTCCAGCCTGGAAGCAAGGCCTGTCTTTGCATGGGACTCCCGCCAGACCACAGCATCCTGGTATCCACCTGCTCCGGTGTGGGCACCTCCCCCACGGGCTGCGAGTGGATCTCTGCATCCCCTGTGGACCCCCATGGGCTGCAGGGGGACAACTGCCTCACCATGGTCCTCACCACAGGCTGCAGGGACATCTTGGCTCTGGTGCCTGGAGCACCCCCTCCCCCTCCTGCACTGACCTTGGTGCCTCCGTTGCTGTTTCTCTCACATATTCTCACTCCTACTCTTCTCTGGCTGGAAAATTACAGCTGCGCCACAAACTTTGTTATGATTTCTTCTTAAATATGTTATCACAGAGGCGTTACCACCATCTCTAATTGGCCCAGTCTTGGCCAGCAGCACATCCATCATCAGAGCCATCAGGGATCGGCTCTGCTGGACATGGTGGAAGGTTCTAGCAGCTTCTCACAGAAGCCACCTCTGTGGCCCCCCGCTACCAAAAACCAGGCTCTGTAAAACCAACACAATAGCTCAGTCAAAAGAGGATCTTCAGCACAAAAACTCTGAAAGCACATCAAGGGGGAAAGGATGTACATCCATATCAGCAAGGAATAAAACAGTGTTTATATTTCTGTTGATTAATGAGATTTTTCCATCATGCACCAGTGATCTGGAAATCAAAGCCCTTTTTATTAATAATGTTAAATATCAATGTAAACAAATAATGTTAGTAGCTTTTTTCCATTAAAAATCTCTGTGTGCTTTCACAAATTCAAACACATTTTTTGTAATTATCCACTTTCCTGAGAAGAACACAGCAGCTCTACAGGATTGTAGGCAGGTTTGGACTGTATTACATTTTAAATTAGGAATCTGTCTGTTTTTTGTTAAGTCTGCAGAAAAGGAACAGTGCAAAAGACAGCTTTTTTCCCTTCCTTTTTTCAATTTTTGTATATTTTTGTGCAGAAGCCTGTCTATGATTATCTATTTTTTTTTTTAAATCTCAACTTTTTTGGTAATTAGTAGAAAATATTGCATGAAACAGCAGCTACTTGTTATGATTAATAAAGGAGCATGAGGTCAGAAAAAAATCCCTCTTAGCATACTTAACTGTAGAGATTTAATCAAAACACTTCAAAATGTTTCAGATAAAGTATATAAAAGCCTAAACACATTTATTTATAGAAAATGAGACAGAGCTACACAGCTGGGCTAGTAAGATCATTTGTTTAAAAATAATGTCATTTCAGGACAGAAAAAAACCAAAGACTTTCATCAAATAATGAAAAAGTAGCCATGTTCTATGTGACGTAAATAGGACTAAGGGAACTGGAAAATGGTGGACTATCCTGAGAGGAAATAAAAACCATGAATACTTTGCCGTGCATGTCATATGGAAGCCAGTAATAGAAAACAGTTAACAGCTCTCTCTTTTCTCATTATGTGAGAGACAAGACCAGAAAATATTGAATATCTAATTAAAATCACTGCTTATAAAAGGCAGGAGTAGGAGAAAACTCAAATTAGTCTTTACTGACAGCATGGAAAAGTTTTATCTCAGGGTTGTAAAAGGACTCTTTTTTTATGCCATCGTAGACTATTTGGTCAGCTGAGGCATTTTCAAGAAGCCTTGGTGTCTGAAGGATCCTAATTTGTCAAAAAATGTGTTTCTGACAAAACAGAGTCTCACCAAATTTCTTAATTAAAACCAAAAAAGTTTTATATATATCAATATTTTGATTGGACTTTGGACAAATGATACTTTTAGTCATTTGAGGTGGCATTTTCTTCTGAAACCAAGGTAACTATAGTAACAGATTAAATAAACTAAGTAGTATGTAAAACTTTTGATTGCCCAAGTTGTTTTTATTTTTATTGTGAAGGTTGGTTGAGATTTTTATCTGATACAATGCACTGAAATTCTATTGAGAGCAAACAAGCATCTACGATTTTTGACATGAAAATAGTGGACTATAATTTCACATTTAAAATATGCCTATTACTTATATTTTAGACTAAATTTCTTAATTGTCAGCGATATGCATTTCCATTTTTATTCTGTTCTCTCAGAAGGAAAGTTATATATCTCAAAGCTTCATTACTCCATTCCAATCATCTTGAAAAAAAACTTTGTACTATGGCCCTAGGGGATGTATAGAACTATAGAACCATTTAGGTTGGAAAAAACCTTTAAGATCAATGAGTCCAACTGCCAAGTACCCCACTAAACCCTGTCCCTAAGTATTTATTGCAGTGCAGTGGGCCTTTTGCTGAGAAAATGAACCAACAAGCTAAATATTTAACTCTGTTGACATTTGTCTTGACATTTGCAGTTGGAACAGTCAGAGAATCATGAGGAGAAAGATGGTGTCATTAAGAGAATCAAAGAACGCCTTGGTTTGAAAACGACCATAAAGAATTTCAAGTTCCAAYCCCCTACCCACTRCCATAGGCAGGGATGTCACCCACTAGATCGGGTATAATGGGCCAGCTTACAGTAGATACCAACTTGTATCTAACTTTTTGGGAGATGTTTAAGTACCAGTGGTAACATCATTCTGTAGCATGCCATCCCAAATAGACTAATTAACACATGGAGCCGGGAAAGGTGAGGCTGACTGGCTGGTAGTTATCTGGGTCCTCCTTCTTGCCCTTTTGAAGTCCAGGTTGACATTTGCCATCTTCCAGCCCTCAGGCACCTCTCCTGATCTCCATGACCTTTCAAAGATTATTGTGAGTGCCTTGCTACGGTGTCCACCAGCTCTCTCAACACTTGTGGATGCCCATGGGCTCACCAGGGCCCATGGACTTGTGGATGTCAAGTTCTCTAATTCAATTCTCCTTGACCAAGGGGAAGTCTTCCTTTCAACACTTTTACTCTGGTCTTCTGGGTCAGATATTCCCAGGGGCTGGTCTTGTCAGTGAAGACCAATGTGAAGAGGACATTCAATAACTCTGCCTTCTCTGCTTCCTCTGTTACCAGGGTTCCCCCTCTGTGTAGTAACAGGCCCACATTATCCTTAGTTTTTCTGTTATTATTGATGTATTTGAAGAAGCCTTTCTTGTTGTTCTTGACAAGTTTGGCCAGATTTAATCCCAGAGGGGCCTTGGACTTGTCTCATTTTTACTTTGATAACCTCTCTATATTCATTCCCAGTGGCCTGACCCTGCTTTCATCTCCTGTGTATTTCCTGCTTAGACTTCAGTAATGACAGGAGTTCTTTATTCATTTATGTAGGTCTCTTTCTCCCTTTGCTCAATTTCTTGCTCATCAGGATGCATCTTTCTTAAGCCTGGAGGAAGTGATCCGTGAATATAAAACAACTCTCTTGGACCCCTCTTTCCTGCAGGGCCTATTTCCATGGGATTCTTCCAAGAAGATCCCTTAAGAGGCTGAAGTGAGCTCTCCTGAAGTCCATGGTTGTAATCTTACTTGCTACTCTGCTCCCTCCTCACCTGATACTGAACTCCACAATCTCCCTCTCACTGAAGCCAAGGCTGCTCCCAACATTCACATCTCCCACAAGGCTTCCTCTGTTTGTAAAATCAAGTACGGTAAAAGCACACCATTCCTTGTAGGATCCTCCACTACCTGTGACAGGAAGTTGTCATCAATGCTTTCCAGAAATCTCTTGGACTGTTTGTGTTTTGCAGTGTTGTGCCACCAGCAGATGTCAGGTTACGTTTTCGGCTGCTTGTACTTGCTCGAAGTATTCCCTCTTAAGCTCTTTAGAGATTCTTCAGGAGGGGCCAAAACACTTGCTAAAACCTGAAGTACTAAACCAGGCTAGGATGATTGCTAAATCAGCAGAAAAGCACACAGTTCTGTGCAAAACTAATCTAGTGCCATGACCTGGTTTCACCCAGCTGTACTTGGCAATGGATACGTCATTGCAAAAGGTGTGCTTTTTGCTACTGATATAAAAGATGAATTGAGCAGAGACTCATTACAAGTTCCACAGAAGTATTATGCCTGTGTGAAATTGGCACTGAATGCCATGACAAGTTGAGCTAAGGATATCAGAAACCTACAGTTATATTGCCAACTTTCAGCTTTTTGCTCATCTCATAGACATTAACCTATAGGTAGAAAACTAACAAAGTGCTGGAGAGTATTTTATCTCATTACATCGAAATCTGGTATAGGCTTTCCATTCTCACTTGCTTTCATCCTCAGGCAATATACAACTCAGCTATTCAGGCCTTAACATGAGTTTTATACATTTTCCTGACACTGCGTGAAACAATCTCACATTACAGGTGAATAAAGGAGAACTGGTCCATTTAATACTCTGCTCTCATCTAGATTCTATAACTTATACTGTTTTATTTCCCACTTTAATATCACCAAAAATCCACATTTTCCCTCTTCATGTGCATGGGAAGGGCTATAGGGAAATTTCAATTCTTTTGTGTTGATGGTCTTACATTACAATTCTGCAGGCCAAGTTGGAATGAATCATTGACTCTTGAAAATGCACTTTATTTTCTTTAATATTTCGACATTTATAAGTTTCTCTTTGGCCATTCCTTCCAATGTTTAGAAAGAGACGGGGAAGAGAATGTTTAAAATGAAAAGCAATAGCTAGCTTTAAAAAAACAGAAGAAATATTTTAGCTTTTTCAGTGGAAGTGGTGTTTCCGTAATTGGCTTGCTTAAGAGGAAGAGGAGTAGAAGCATCAAAGTATGAAAAGAAAGAAAACTCAGTGTGAAGTCCACTGTTTGGGTGAAGACTGAATGAACAGATCTTGTAAGTGGTGTGTAGAATTTTTAAATTAAAATTGCAAATTTGCACTTAATATTATGTGTGAAAGTGAAATTGCTTTTCGACTGCTTCATTCTTGTGAGAAGAGACTAAAAAGCAGAGAATTGCCTTGCTACTTGGCACATAACAACATGTGAATTGCAAGACTTTCTTCTGCCGGTTTAGTAGTGCTTATTCGAATCACCAACTTTTCTGCTCCCTTAGGCCTACTCTACACTCATCTTTCCAAGGAAGGGTGGGACAGAGGTGGGGACTGCTAGAGGCAGTTTGTCTTCCCACTGCGTCAATTCACGCCAAAACTGAGTTTTTCAATCCTTTTTTTTCCTTTCCTTCAGAAAATTCCGTGAGAAGAGAAAAAACTTGTAGTATATCTGGAAAGTGAGTACATCTGTTGAAAGGGTTTTGGAAACAAATACCAAAATCGAGACTATCTCATAAAGAACCTTTAAGCATTCAGGTGTAAACTACATAGTGTATTCTCGGGAAAAAACAGTGTCTCCCCCACACTCCAGTAATAAGAATCCTCTAGTGGGCTGTTGGTAGGAACAGCTTCACCTACACTAACTTCAATTGCAAAATATGAAAATTTAAGCACATTCTCTTTCAGAAACACTGCTATAAAGCCAAACCTAATGAAGCTTGTTCTCTGTCTAAAAATTAATTATCTGCCATCAACAGGTAAAGTGAGGTAGGGATACAACCCAGTGAAGACATATCCAACCTGTGTTTCTGAACTTACAAGAGAGGAGAGAAACTCGCTCTGGGTGCACAGACCAAACATTTCTGAGTATTGAACTCCAAAATATTTGTGAAGATAGACAGGACTTTCTTCAAAACAGTTCTTTTAACCTTGTTTAGCATCTGCAGGTTTACCTCTGAATCCATGTTTTTCAAAACATGAATAGTAAAATAGTACTGTTAATAAAGATGAAAACAATTACTGTTGTAAATAAGGTAACTTTGACCTTAATTCTAACTCCAAATCAGAAAATGGCCARCTCTGGTGAGGAAACCCAGTATTGCTTTACAACCACCCTTTTCAGGACTTTTACCAGGAAGGAGACAGAGCTGAGGAAGATGTCTGTGTAAACAGATCGTATTTCCCCTTTTTTTACATGACAGATTAAATATTACTTACTTTTTCTGTTATCTTATTGCTGCAACTCTTCTTCCATAGGGAGCTAGCACTCCTTCTCCTTCCTGAAAGAGTAGAAATTCTGTGACTTTTTATCCAGAATATTTCATGAAAACAACATTAAGTGATCATCTATGTTAATTTCTTCAAACACTTGCTGAAATTTTGCTAATTCAGTGTGTATGATTATGGCACCCTTGTGTCTTTAATGGAAAAAGAATCATCCCATGAACATTGTTGTTTTAACTTTTTCTATCCATTACCTTTCTAATTATGGAGGAGAAGAAGAAAGGAAAGAAAGGAAGGAAGCTGGAGGAAGCTGGAGAAAGAAGATACAAATAAAGCAAGATACAAATAAAGACTTAGACATTTAGTACCGTACAGAATTTAAACATTTGTGTTTTAAAGTCTTTCTATTAGCAGAAAGTTTATCATTTCTCAAAACAACATTGAAAATAAACCTCACATTTTTCTCTCCTGAAAATGAACTGCTAATGAATTCAGATGTCTGTGGCTTCTCAGATACTTATGCAATTTGACAATGTTATCCCTCAGCCAGTATTTATGAGCTGCATCCTGGACTGTACCTCCACACACTGCCACCAGCTGTCTTGAAATGAGGAGCAGTTTGTCCCTGAGTTCCAGGAGGAGAGCATGGAGAACGCCCCTGTCTCGACTATAGCACATATAGTCCTCTGTCAGCTTTTTCCTTGTTCTCTGTCAACCTTCACTGACCTCAAAGATTTCTGTGTCATTTGGGCTTTCTGATCCCACAAACAGAATAAAACGCATATTTCCTGGGTAAACACTACCAGAAATTGTCCCACAGAAGTTGGAATATCTACCACATTTCTTCAGTTACAGAGCTGGCAATGGCTGAAGTAGATTAGAGCCTGCCTGCTGAAGTACAGCTGCAGCCTCACAGTACAGCAACTGCAGATTGACATGGCAATGAAAGGAGTCAGATTTCAATTCACATATATCAAGCTGATATTTCAGTGTCTTGTAAAATGTCTGTTAGGTGGAAGAAGTCAGGATGAGATAGTAGAATTTGTCTGCATGCCAAGGAGGTATATTTTGTTCTGGCACTAGAAAATTTCCTGATTCATGGTTTTAGCATAGGTGAATATTCCTGCTTGACAGAATTTCATCTCTCGGTGCCAGTCAGGCATATTTCATGAAATGTACAGGCAAAAACCAAGCTTAGGTGTTTGAATATATTTCCAAGCAGAAATACCTGTGACAGTGATGCAAAAAGTTAATCTGAAAATAAGTAGTAAAAATACCCATGAAACTAATCCAGAAGTTTATATTTAAAGGTCCTTCCACTGAGAAAGTTACCTTATTAACTGTATCCAGTTAGATTTTTTGTGATTAGGCATAAGCACATCTGACAGACTGCAGATGACATTGCTCTTCAAAATGGAAGAACAAACTTTGGTTATAGCATCTGGCACAGCTCGAACAAAGTGAACAGAAATCACTGCTCGCATATTTTAATACTTCCTTTTTTAAAGAAAGTATCAGCAATTTTGTGGATTCTCTATTATTCAAAGGGAAACAGAAGAAGTGTTGGCTTGGCTTATATCTTTTGGCTTCTTGGCTGTGGAAGAAGAACTCATTTAGTCACTGTAACGTGTCAAAGGCCTTTTGACCATGCCTTAAAACTTCTAGACATTAGACCTAAAAAGAAGTTATTAAAGGTTTTTGGGGTCCTCTGCTCTGTAAAATCTTGTTCCGAAGGTGGACATACATGGCTGAAAAATGCAACAAAATTCTTTAATAGGAAAACATAAGCGTCATTACAAATGGTACAAATTTACCAGAGAAACTTTGCTCCTTTCAAGTTTTCTCTTCTGAGAAATTGATCTATCCTACATCTATTAATACAATTGACTGTACCTTATACTATATAGAGATTCCTAAAAGCAACTGAAAATATGAAAATGCAGATTTTCTAAGCAATTATCTCAATTAGAAGATAATAAACACTCATATATGTGGTTAAACGTTCTACATCTCTATATCAGTGAAAAGCTCTATTAAATGCTTGGAGATATTTGTAAAATAAACTTTTACTTATCCCAGGCATCTTGTAAGAGTGTAAGATTACCTTAAAGGACTTTTGTTCCTTTCCACAGTTTTGTTTATATTACAATCCTTGGGAAGATTTTGCTACTGAAAAATGTGAGTAGAAAATGAAGGGGAAAGAGAATATGACAGAACAGAAGGTGAATAACGGCTGATAGCCGAAAGAATATAGTTAAGGATTAGTAGGACAATAGATACTGTTTAGAAAAAAACCTTCTGGTCTTAAATACCCTCACTGCCGCTGATCCTATCACTGACTTAAGAGTGCCATCCATTATTTCTGGTAACTTCTGCCATCTGTAAATAGAAGGTGATGATGTCCTACCAAACATTAGTGAAAAACAGAATATGAAAATTATTTTGACACCTTCACTTCTGTACTATGCCTTTACATACTTATTTAACAGAGGTTTCAAACAACTGTCCCAACGGTTAGGGGTGGGTGAGCACATAAGCTAAAATAACAATGGAATTGGATATTTCTTAAAACTTGAATTGGACCTCTGACTCTTTGCTTAGCTTGCTTAGGTGATTTTTCATTTGTATGTGCTCTAAACTTCCTAGTTTCAGTGGGTCATAGAAACAGATGTGCTGAAATACAAACACCACGAAAAGCTTGCTTTTGTGGTATTTCCAGCCTGAAGAGAAGCCAAGGATGTTAGAAATCCCTTGAGAAACCCTATTTCCATCCTACTTTTGCAGACAGATTTGTCTATCATTTCTTTTATGATTGTAACCCAAGACGGACAGTAAATAGAAGAATTCAAACACACTCTGTCTGTGTCACATTCCTACAAGGCGGTGAGGAGAACTGCATGGAGAAAGGTAATTGTTTTTCATGAAGGGTTTTCCATATTTTTAAGTTTGGTTGCTATTTGACTTTTTCCATGAAAGCAAGGGATATCAACACTCTTGTGAAAAGGGGAGGTGTCCTGGTTTGAAGGACGGGTGTCTGTCAAGGAAGGTGGGAAATCTCCCTTGAATACAGGATGACCTCCCTCCCTCCTCCGAATTACTATACCCTTGAAATCACGGGGCTCTCAGGCAAAGATGTGGTAAAAAGAATAACAGTTCTTTACTAGGGTTATGTATCTCTCTGTCTATATATATAACAAGACAGTTAAACGGCAACCATAAGAGAACAGACAAACCCCTTACCAGTTCCTTGTGTGTTGTTGGGAGATCCTCCGYTGGGGCAGAGAGGCTGCGGTGACTCCCCCGCGGCTGCAGGGGGCGCTGTGGCGCGAGCGCGACGACCCTCACGCGGCAATGGCGGCTCCGGGGAACGGGAAAGAGGGGAAGGTCGTCCCCGGTGCGAACCCACGGGGCAGCAGCCCGGCTCCACCGACCTCGGCAGCGGGCAGCGAGCAGCGCAGGCGGGCAGGGTTGACTGGGGAGCGGTGGACCTCGGTATCACCCACCGGCAGACCAGCAGAAGGCAGGAAACAGCAGAGACGAGCAGCTCCTCCGGGCGGCRATTGGTTACAGCCTAACTCTGTACCCTGTGCCGCCACGGGACCCTCGGAGATGTCACAGTGTATCCGTGCTCTGGAGCCAGCCCGCGGAAATGTCGGAAATGTCGCAGTGTAGCAGTGTTCCCAGAGCGAAACCGGCACTCGCTGCAGACACGACCGTCCTCACCGAACGCCGAGCGGAGAGAGAGACAAGCCCGGTCTCCACCCACCTCTSACCCAAGTCTCTGGCAGTTCTCTCGTGATGCTCCAGCCTCTGGGGAAACAACCACCTTGCCAGCATTTCCAAGTCTTTGTTTTTCTTTGACTGGGGGAATTGTCCTGGCTTCTGGGCTGGGCAAGTGATCCCTTTTGTCCTTACATATCATCCATTCTGTGTAGTTAGCATGGAATGCTGTTGGACAGATAATTCCCTTTTGTTCTTAAGTATCACCCATCAATTCCCGGCCAGCCCCTCCCCACCTACACAGCCTGCCTGGTGCCTGAAGGAAAGGAAACAAGTTTTCATTTTTTTTTCTAACCCATAACAGGAGGCTTCTCACTTTGTGCTGTGGGAGTGCATGATGGATCCTTGAAGTGTAGCCTGAAAATTGAGAAGAATTCAATCTGAATTTGATCTGCTTCTAGTCAGAATTTTACTGAAATAAAATAAACTTTGTGAATTATTGTGTCCTGAAACTGTAAATTCTGCAGCAAACACAGCATTCTGGAATTTTTTTCACCCTTTTGAGGTCCAGGTACTCTAAGATACAAATTTCGTATTTGTTGGGATTAAAGCATCAGCTGATTCAGATCACCTTCAAAGAAACATCTGTGTCTGGTTCAGCTATGCAAAACCCGAAGCCTTGTGCTGTTTAAATTGTCCATCTGATGTTGTGAGAAACAATAAAGGGCCTATAGCACACTTGAGTCCATCCAGTGTGCCAGCTAGAACCCATGTGAGCTATGCATGTCTGATATGTCCATCGTGGACCGCCAGATGCCAATCTGTGAGAGATGTGGAGCAGCCAGATATCAATCAGTAACCTCAACATCTTGGGAATTTCTAGAGTCCTGGAACATCTCTAACACACATGTAGACACCTACATGTAGAAGATCTGGAGCTGAGATGCACATCTTTAAAGTGAATCTTAGAAAAGAAGCTACCACTGAATATTCTTTGGTTCAGAGGCAGGTTTGGGGTTATATTTATGTCTTGAGAAGGAACACAGCTTACAATGCCTTAAAAATTAGGGCACTAAAACTAAAACCCTTTCGGTTTTACCATGTAGTGTAAACAAATCAGAAAAGTGGAATATGATTCTTGTTGTTACATTTAAAACATGTTCCTTCCTTCCTGTTTTCTTTCATCTTGGGTTACCATCATAAAAGAAATGATACACAAATCTGTCTGCAAAAATAGGCTGGAAATAGGCTTTCTCAAAAAAGACCTGGTTTGGCATTGTAGCTTGTGGTTGCTATTTTGAATTCCTTTCAAAATAAGTAGAAACACTATTGATCTCCTGACAGGTAATATCATCTACATGAAGGTCTTTTTTAGATTATCACACACTAATAAATAAATAAACTCCTAAAAATATGTGCTGTGCAGGTGTTCATGTCTGCCTCTGGCTCATGAACAAAGCATAGGAAAGTCACACAGGTGTTCTTTGGCTCTGGATTGTAAAGTTATAGATAAGTAAAGCTTGGATTTTCATATTTTCTTTTTAGTGTTTATATTAGACACTTATGAAACATCATTTATAGAAAGATTGAATCTAAGATGCCATTTCCAGAATGCCAGGAGGGATCACTTTGATAATTTAATTTGACCTCCAACATCACTTAAGCCACAGGCCTTCTCTACTTTGAACTAGAATATGGCTCTCAGAGATATATCATATCTTCTTCAAAACAGTTCTTATAATTAAGAATTAGTTAGCAAAATATTACTCCAATAAATTAGCTTCAAAAAAAGAATGTCCATCAAACAAGGCTTCAATTCTTCCCTAACCTGAATTTGTCTAACTTTACCATCCAAGGACTGTTCTAGTGCTGCATCTTTCTCTTAAGAAGAATCCTGTACTGAAAACCATTTTTCCATGTCAATACTTTTACATCTGTAACTGGGACGCTGACTTTCTCGTGAACTATTTATATTGGTCTCTTCAAATTATTAATTGTAAAATGTTGTTTCCAATCCTCCAGGCGTTGTTCTGGCTTTTCCCTGAAAACTTTTACATATCAACAGCTTATCCTTAAATGTGTGCACTGATTTTGGCTGAGATAGAGTTAATTTTCTATATAATACCTGGTATTGGGCTATTTTGCAGATTTGTGCTGAAAACAATATGAATTATACAGAGGTGTTTTCATTATTGCTGATCAGGGCTTACACAGAGCTGAGGACTTTTCTGCTTCTCACCCCACCCCACCAGTGAGTAGGCTGGGGTGAACAAACAGCTGGGAGGGGGAACACCAACTGACCAAAGAGATGTTCCATACCATATGATGTCATGTTCAGCAATAAAAGCTCAGGAAGAGGATGAGGAGGAAAGGGGGCATTTGGAGTTTTGGATTTGTGTTCTCAAGTAACTGTCGCACATGGTGGGACCCTGCTCTCCTGGAGATGGCTGGATACCTACCTGCCCATGGAAAGCAGTGAATGAATTCCTTATTTTGATTTGCTTTCATGTGCTACTTTTGTTTTATTAAGCTGTCTTTATCTCAAATTACAAGTTTTGTACTTTTATTTACCCTTCTATTCTCTCCCCCACCCCATTAAAGAGGGAGAGAGTGGTTATGTGTGGTTTAGCTTTCTGTAGGGGTTAAAACACAGCAATGCAGACATCCAATTGTCCATAATATTCCAACTGGACAAATACCTGTGCCAGACATGGATGCAAAGTAGCCATTCTGCTGAAACACCATTGAGACCTGAAACAATTCCTATGTAGCAATTTTGTGAAGGACAAAAAGATATTATATACCAGTTCTGGATCTTCGCGTACTTGCCCTTACCTTTCTAATGTACTCTGCTTTCTTCTTATTGAAAAGGAAAAGGTCCTCTTTAGAAAGTAATTTGTTACAGTTCTGTAGAATATGGTTGACATTTGTTGATATGGAAACGTGAAGCATGATGTCATGTTTTGAGTTTATGGCCTGCCCACTGAAAACCTTATGATTTACATCTGTCTACAGGAAAGGAGATGCTGTCCTTCAGAGAACAGCTGTAATTTTTAAGGAATTTTGTGACCAATAGATAGATTATAGTACAAAATGGTAGTATGAATACCAAACAAATTTTGCAAAGGTCACATTGGAGAAAAAATTTAATCTGAACAATGCAATTGTTGAAGAAATCTCTGCAGGTAACTTATAGCAAATATTCACATCTGGACTCAGTATAAAATTGTATCAGTAAAATGGGATGCAGTTTTTTTGTAAAAATGTGGGTAATTTACCAAATGCAGAGTGCCTGCAGATGTTCAGGCCACCTCTGGGATGAAGCACTGCAACCACTTCAGAATATGCTCAAGCACTTCAGAGGAATTCTTCAGAGGGCAGAATGTGAAGAAAAATATTATATCCAGTTGAAAATAAGCCAAGAAAGCAGAAATTACTTATTTGAATTCAAATCTTTCTCCTTCAGAGTTTACCAACTCAGCATGATGGCACGTTTCACACTGAGAGAGCTTGTGTCATTGTAGATTCAAAGGGAAAGGACTCATTGTCTGGCTTGTCAGCGTTGCTTCATGGTGTACATATGATATTCCTTTGAGATTTCTGATTCTATTGCTAACCAGGCTCAACCCTTCTGAACTTATGAGATCTGACAGAGACGTAGTCTGACTGGCATATCTGCAAGTTATTACTGTAAATTGCAGGAAATTAATGTGTCTGATTTCCACTTATTTCACTGTAATACCTATTTCGTACTGTTTCGTAGTAAGTCATATGGATGTCTTGCTCCTAAACCTGCAATAAGTACTGTTTATTAGTCCTCACCAAAGTGCATCCAGATCATGGTGCCATGTTCTACTTGCCACTGGGGTTTTGAATGAGCTGGATCACCATCAATCTTCAGTGTTATGATGCTAAATAGCTCTACTTATTTGTATCAAGGTGTTGAATTACTGTCTGAATTCTCAAGGAGATGAACAATCTTATGATTTCCATTTAATAAAATTTATAAAATTCAGCTTGGTTAAATGATCTGCTGAGCCGTGCAGGTGTGGTAACTCCACTGCGGGTGACTCGGAAAGAACGCCTAGATCTCGAGTTCACATGGTCCTAGCGTCAGTCATTTCATCAGCTCTGCTAATATCAGTGTGAGACTTGGATACTTTCTGCTATAGCCTGAACCTTTCAAATGCTATAGCAAGAGAGTCTGCTTAAAAAACATATTCTTTAAAAAGGCTGGGGTAGCTTTGCTTTTAAATAAGAACAATGTTGAAAATGGGCAGATGCCTATTTTGTCAAATCATGTATAGTTCTTTCAGTGAAGATATATTTTAACACCTTAGAAAAAGACTTGGGGTTTTTTTTCTTATAATGTTGAAATTACTAGTGTTAGAATGCAATCAATGTGTCATGACAGAATGACAGAAATAACTTTTTTCTTATTCCTTAATTTTTGTTTCTCTTAAATGTGTTAAGAAATATTTTCAGGTTAGCTTTGTTGGTCTGTAAAGCTACAGCAATGTGCACTATTTTTTAAGAGTGTTTTTACAAATGTGGTACAAACCCCTTGGTAAGGAGTCCAAAATTAATTTTAGAAACTGATGTAACTTCAGTGGAAATAATCTGGTCTCAAACAAATAAGATGTTTGAGTTCATCCTGTCTTGCTTTTGGGACTTAATAGAAAGATCTAGATAGATAAATGTCTAATTACCATTTTCAGCCACTGGGGAGAAATCAACATCAAATCAACATGAGAGTGACTCCGCATATTCAAGAATTGGAAAGATAGGAGGAGGAATCTGAGTCTGGCTTGCAAGCACATGGATATGAGCAAAACGATTTTAAATTATACTGTAGATTAGGCTGTGCAATTTACTGTGTAGGCAAGCCCTCTGGTAGCTTCAAATATAGGTCAAATTGTCAAGAAGGTGCCAATTATTATGCATCTAAAATACTGGACAACTCTGGTCATCAAAAGAAAATTACAGGTACTGAATGCTATAGGAATAAGGATATTTCAGTTGGTATATTAGCAATGGAAAGGAAGAGGGTCCTCGGCTGCATCTCTGCAATGGGAAGAGATTTTGCATTGATCATCCCTGGAAAACACTAGTTTGAGAGAACAGGTTAGAGCCTGTTTTCTTCCTTGAATATTTGGAGAAGAAGTATGGATGTGATAAAAACTTGCTGCTGAAGCTGCAACCACTGAAATTAAAGCAACTAGAAAGTTTGAAAGAAATATAAGTAAAAAACCTCAAGTAATTCCGGATATGAAGAGTAAATGACAGACTTAGATGGGTTACATGGAATCTTTTCTTTGAAACTGTTGGTGTCATTCCTTTTCCTGTCTAATTGTCTCACTGTCTCCTATGTAACATTTGTCTATAATTATGGCAACTTGATGTTGCCATGGAGCACTACATAACCTCTTAACTTTCAAGGAAAAAGTGAGACAGAGAGACAGAAATACAGGGGCCATGTATGCAAATGCTCAGTGACTCTGAATGATACATTTATGAATCTTTCTTAATAGATACATTATAGGAAAGATGACCAGTTTGTGATATGTAAGTTCTTATAATGGACACACATAAAATCTTTTGGGTTGACAGTGTTCATGTGAGATGTTTGGTTGTATCATATCTATTCATACAATAAAGAACAGTTCACTTTTTGTTTGCTTGTTTTCATAACTTTCATGCAACCTAATAAAATAGTTATGAAACTTCTGTGTTTATCAAGGAGAAAAAATCACAAGTGTTGTGATTTGGCATATATGTCACTCACCCATTACAGCTGGAAAAGGTTATCAAGCTTATTTCAGCTGGTTTGATATATTGTCCTGACTGGTGATTCATTGTAAGTCAAAAACATGTACTTATGTGACATTTAAATAAAACAGTCCTAAAAGACAAATTTAGGAGAGATTGGAGTAGGTGACCAGTGATCAGTTACTCTGTCCTTGAATATTGCCATGTGGTATGAAAATGGTTAAAAAGATCTGTGTGCTTCACTTAATTGACCTCACCTTGTCAAGAGGTCTGCTATGTATGAAAATCTGCTTTATGAGGGAAAAATATGCAAGAGCAATGTACTCTGAGTAATTTCCCTTTAACGTTTTTCCCACAGAGAAAATTCAACACATCAAATGTCAAACTATTTGAAAGGTAAATAAACAAGTACATTTAGAGCAATGAAAAACAGTCTTGATGGCCCAAAGCATACATGAATATTAAAAGTTGTACAACTATGCTATAAACAGAAAAAAATGCTTTTAATAAAAAGTTAGAGCATTTTATAGTTGCCTGCTTGATGAGCAAAAGGAAAATTAATTTGTCCAATTCAGAAGCCGATTTAAGGCAAAAAGATTCTTATAAAACTAAAGCTTACAAAGCTAGAAATAAACATCTGTAAAAGGAAATGGAAACAAATTCTTTTAAGTTCAAAAAGTATTTTTACAGTGAGAAAATTGGATTAGAAAGAACATGAAACATTCTTTTGCACAATGTCTATCTCATATTTGCATTGCTTTTTATGCCTTCTAATCAACGAATGTGAGTCCTGCAGGTTCATCAAACAGATAGAAATATAGTAAACATTTATAGTTCTTTGCATTCAATAAATGAATTTTTATTTCTAGACTGCAATATCAGTATCTATTTGGTAAATAAGTAGTGTTTTGTGCTCAGTTAAGGATTTATGTTATAAGCAAAAAAATGGTATCAGAGTGAAGTGCAACTATGCACAGAAGAAATTACATCACTGTGTTTTGTAATTAATTTCTCTGTTTCCATAATTCTCGTTTTTCCATATTAAGCTAGCTCAGTTTATTAGACCAAAGATCAATATTCTGTAATACCATGATTGCAAACTGTATTTACAAATCCAAAAGTTAACATCTCCTCTCTCTTGTACCCCCCCCAAATGCTGTTGGTTGGGGCAAAGCTAGCAAACTCCTTGTTCTAGAAGCAGTTTGTTTCTACAAACAAGCTCATCAGTGATACTGAAAACTTCGCCTGTTACAGAGAAGTGAATGTAGAAAATGAATGGGCATATGTGGTATTGTAGATAGGAAGTGGTACTTTATTATGGGTTAGCCCACAAAGATGTTGCCTGGTGCTCATCAAGCTCAATAAATTTTGCCTGGAAAATTAGCTTGATTAAGAGCGTCAGAAATTAGAGACAGCTAAATAACAGAATGAGAATCAGTTTTGGCAGAAGATGTCCATATCTGCGTGACAATATTATTGGAAAGAGAAACAGGAATAGTTAATTAGAACATAGCTTTCTGGAAAGAAACTTAACAGATATAGCCTTCTCAGCATGACTGCTAATATGCTTTGTTTCAAACAGTGCAACTTGTATGAGCATTTCTTTTTTAGTGGGTTTTAGCATGTATGAAAGATGCCAGACTGGGAGCTTTGGAAACCAAGTTTATTTATCCAAAAGAAGCCTACAGCCCCAGCAACAGCAGTAAGAACCAGTGTTCACTTCCTCACACTGAGAAGTCTGTTCTGAAGAATTACTAATAAAGTCATAAAATAGGTCAGCTTCCATGTACATTAGCCTTTGCCCTCTTTGCAGAGGCTGCCAGCAGGAATGCCGATTAATGACAGCTGTGTTGGACATTTGTTGACTGGGAACTAAACTGAGCTTGCAGATCCCTTTCACACAGACTGCAAAACACCCAGCAAATGGCAGGCTCTTTTTTGACCTTGGACAGCATTAGAAGTATTTTCCAACGAGAAAAACTTCTCAAAAGCAGTAGGTTGCTCAGCAGAAAAAAAAAAAGGTTTTTCTTATTCTACTTCTTACTCTATAATCTTATTTTAGGCAGACCAAGTTCCCTTTTCAAAGTTTAACAAAAAATACATAAATTTATAGAAAATATATGGGAGTATGTCAGAGAACCCCCTTTTTTTGTGACAGCAAAGATATTTTCTTGAGATTATTTGTTACTTCATTCATTAAAATGTTACCAAAAATAAGGTCTGTTTAGAAAGGGAACATTTTTCCCGAATATTTTGTGAAATTTTTTTTTTTCTTGGATTTAAAATTTTGCTGTGAAAATATAAAAAGTATGTTATATTAGAATGCACCAGAACTGTTACAGAGACCTTAAAAATCCTTTTCCGAAATTCAAGACCCTTCAAAAAATGTATGCAATAGAGTACTATCGAGGCTAAATTTTAAGAAGTTTTATTTTAAACTAAGTTTAAGGGTAGGTGTGATTAAATAGATCATAAAAATATCCTGCTGACTTAAGGCAGTCTTTGGCATGATCAGTGCCCATTCATACCCTCAGCAAAGCTGTATCTCTAATGCTATGGGAGCACTTAACACGTGAATTCCCCCTGGTGCATAGCAAAGTGTAGTTATTCCCTATGCTTTTGAATCAGATTTGTCTTATTTTTGGTCAGAGCCTTTTTAGATGACACCACTTCACTAAAACACGACCTAACTGTGTGACGTTTCCAAAGTCGGACTAGCAGAAAGTTTCGAGTTCACAGATGAGCATATTATAAAGAAACCTTGTTGGGGAGAGAAAGTAAATGGCAAATAAAGAAGCTGACTGTTTTGGATGTGCACTTCTGACTACTTGGCATCTTTTCCTTAAAGTTCCATCTTTAAGAATGTAGGTTATATTCAGTCACTTGTTGGAGAGCCAAACCCTTATGCCCTACATCTGGGACACAATCAACACTCTTTTCTTGGGAGAAAGTACAGACAAGGCCAAAAGAAAGGAGGTCCTCACAGACTTGCATCAAGAGACTTCTTCATTAATTTCTCCTCTGGGCCAATGAACAGTATTCCCTGAGACCCTGCAGATTCATGAGGTCTCCCCAGTCTCTGGAGCAGACAGAAGCTCAGAAATCACTTGTCATTCTTGTAGTCAAGTCCACCTGAATAAAGAAAGGCACAAGTATCAGGAAGCTCCCTTATTTTTACAAATACAAGTATTCATTATAGATATCTTCCTTTTCTAAATCAGTTCCTCGGATCTGCTGTGCAACTCAGGCATGGACAAATTGTTGCATGGCAAGACTTTTTCTAGGTTAAAGGACTATTGCCGTTAATATAAAAGAATTCTTGCATACAAGTGGGTGAGAAATATTAAGTCCATAATTATTATGCCACTTGCACCCACTCTTTAACATTAGTGTAGCTCAGATTTCAAAAAGGTCCTAAGAGTTCACAATGTTATACACTGTGCTATGGACTGTAAATATGCAAGTGTAGTACAGGAAAGTTGTTTCTGTTTCCTGGTGATGTGAATTAGCAGAAATCTTTTCTTTTTAGCAAATTTTGCATTCCTGTGAAGATGATAAAAAAGCAATATGTCTGAACAATGAAGGAGGAAATTTCCAGGAACCTAAATTCCAAGAACACAAGGCATGCCACTTGAATCTGCTCACTGGAGCATTTGGTAAATTTGTACTGAAACTTACTTGGATTGCAAATTGATTTTGCATCTACACGAGAAGGTCCTTTGGTAACATTGTGACTTTGCAATAATTAGCTTTCTGTTTCTTTTGCTGTATTTGTGCTACCTTTGTCTGAATGCTCTTCTCTGTATCAAAAAGTTATTATACATATTGCATCAGTTCATTCTTAATTTGTCTACGATTTCATCAATAGGGAGAGACAAAGAAAGATAGAAAAGTAAGCATATGCTATATTACAACTGGAATAAAATAATAACTAGCTGACAGATACCATAAGTATTTTGATTACTTTGGTTCTTGTGATGCTTTAAACAATATCAGATTTCCATATGACAACTGAAAAAAAAAAAAAACCATGAAAAGGTATCTTCAGTTACAAGGAGGAAAGACATTTGTTTCTGCATCACTCTAAAATGTTGTGCTGGATTAGGACTGCGTGCATGTTACATTCAAAATAAAAGTCTGAAGACAGCCGCTATTCAATTAGTTTTAAATTGACCAAAACCTCTTTGTTGCTCTACAATGATAAAAGGTACTGATCACTTGATATCTGATGATGGATTTACTGAATTTATTAGATAGTTTTACTATCTAAAAATGAAATTGCTAGTTTCTTCTGGCTTTTCAAGGAATATGTCTGTCATCTTTTAAAGTTTCTCTCTTTAATGACAATTTTAAATGTTAGCGGTATATAAAACACAAGTGGGAAACAAATAATAAAAGTACATAATACAGGTTTCACAAACAACATTGACTGTTACGGTTTAGTTGGCAACTACACTCATAATGGTATTCAAGACTGGAGGACAATTAACAATAGAATTTTACATGTATTAAGTTACATAATTAACAAGAAAGTTTAAATCAGAAGGCAATGTTTTAAATATTCTTATTGTCTTGAGACAACGAAAATTTTGATATTGCCATGAAACACTGGACTAAATCTAGAGAGCTGGTGTAGTTGGAGAGTTGTACGTTAATGTAACTTTTTGTTCTGACCACCCGTGATTCTTACAATGTACTCCCAGCTTAGACTTGGATTCTTTTCAGTACATTGCCTGGTTAAGCACCCTTTGACTTTTTCCTATTGATCAAGTGCATGAGAGACTCTAAATGAGTCTAGAGGAATTTTAAATTCCTGTTATTCATTTCTTTGAATGGTGGTATATCAAACTGTACTACAGTGAGTGTATCTTTAAGGTTTTATTTATTTTTTAGAGCACATCTGCACAGGCACTTCCAAAACATTCTTGGAGTCCTCATAAGGAGCTAATTAGCTCTGCACACTATTTCTCATCCTATGTCTCTTATGCATTCTCATACAGAAAATCTCATCAATTCTTTGGGAACTAGAAATTATTGTTAATTTTTTTTACACATATTGGAAGCTGAAAGTGCTGTAGAACATGCTGAGGCAGTGAATTTATATATTCTTTCAGAGGAAAAGATGCCTGCATTATTTCTACGACTTCTTGTGACACGTTGAGCTTCCTGAAATTCTTGCAGCTCTTTGCTATGTAAATGCAAATGTGTTTAGCTGGAAAGTTTGGATAGAACTGATTCTAATGAGAATGCTACTGAGAGTTCAAATTAATGTTTAACACATACATGTTTCATCTATCACTGTATGCTCCTTTTTTCCCTCTCCTGTTACTTAGAATCTTTGCAGCACTTATCAGGTAAGGCTGCAGCAAGATGAGGACAGTTTGAAGAACTTTTGCATTTTTAGTTCATGGCACTGCAATCATTTTCTAGGTCAAAGTCTTCCTTAGTGTATATGACTCAATATCAAGCCAAAAATAGTTTGTGAGGTTTTGGCGTAGGAGTGATTTTCAATGGATTCAAACCATTGGTGGATATGGGAAACTTATTTGGAAAGAGGAACCATTTCTCCATAGACTTCATCCAACTTTTCAAAATTTCTAATAGTCAATTCAGCAGAGCTCATCAGATGGAATTTGTGACTGAGCTGATCCATGTTTTCTAGTCTATGCAGAGGAGCCCTTGTCAGCTGTGAGATTCAGCTGAGAGATTTTTTTCAAATCTATTTGATGAAGAGGATTTCTCAGGTACCCTTAACTACTACTACTAATCACTAACTAACTTCAACACTAAAAATTGGCCCAAGTATTAAAGAAATGATTTCTATGCAAGATACCGCAGTGGCACCTAAAGCCTCTATCTGTGACTCCCTTCAAAGCCAACAGAAGTCCAGTACCTTTATTTCCAAGTTGCATGTAGCATATTGCAAAAACCTTGGAAAGTGTTTTAATATTTTCACTACTTTTTTAAATGGTGTTGGTTACTAGTAAGTGTATTATAGTGCATTCTTGCTCCTAATTGCAAGTGTTAAATAAGTATCAATCTTTACAAAGCTGAGGTCTGCAGAAGCAAAAATTATGAGACTGCAGATTTAAACTGTAACTTTCTTTGTAAATACATGAATTATTTATAAACATGGACAGTCTAAGGTATGCCTACTTATGTAAATTTCCAGAAAAATGAGAATATTCATATGCCTTTTAATAATAGTCTCTAGGGAAATAAGCAGAAAAGCATCACAAAATATACATAAGGCATAATCCAGCAAACACTTACGGGGCTATTCCCTGAAGCTATAGAATTATCATAGAATCATAGAGTCATAGAATCACAGAGTCATAGAATGGCTTGACTTGGAAGGCACCTTAAAGATCATCAGGTTCCAACTCCCCTGCCATGGCAGGACACCTTCCACTAGATCAGGTTGCTCAAAGCCCCATCCAACCTGACCTTCAACATTTCCACGGATTGAACATCCACGGCTTCTATGGGCAAGTTATGAAGGGTTAACTTCCAAGTGAAGCCTAGTAACTTTTTGACACAGTTCAGAATGTTGAGAAAAGAAAAAAAAATCTTATTTTTAGCTGTATGCAAACTAACCTTTGAGAGGAAGATGCTAGCAAAGGTGGATACTGTAGTGAGTCTGTAAGTACCTTGCTGTCCAGTGAAGGACAGCAATTTTGAATGGAATCGGTCTTAATTTCCAAGAGAAGAAAAGGTTTAGGTTATGCCGATGTATGTAGCATGTTTTATTTAAATAGATTTCTCTGATTGTGGAAGTCCTTTGAACAAATCAAGAGGGTATTAGTTTCAGATAAACTGTTTTTCTTTTTACTCCCTGGCCAAACGTGGAAGGGGCGTAGGGCCTGCTGTGCTAGCTTTTGAGAGTGAAGACAGAGTGCAAGCCAGGGATTACACTGAAGAGACATGTCTTCTGAGAAATGTCTTGAACAAGGAAAATAAAATAGCCAGAAGCACAACCTGTTTTGAACTTCCAGAAAGCCAAAACCCCAAGAAATGAACAAAATACAATATAAAGAAGCGACACAGCTGGTGGTACCTCATAGTTTAAAAACAGAATTTTGAATTAGGAGAATAAATTCAATATTTGCCTATGTCTGAGGTTAAATATTTGTAGATACTTTTCTATATCTTGTTACATTTAATTTCCAATTCAAACTGACTTAGATCTGATTGAAAACAGGCTGAGGAACAGTATTTGGGGCAGTTGTAAAACCAAGCAAAAGCATATTGTGTTGGAATGAGGTGTTTAATCCACTTCTCCTTTACTTAATTGTATATTTTTTTCTCATTATGTTCATGTAGAATAGGGAATAAGTAAAAATTAAAAGTCTACAAATCACAGCTGTCCATACTGTTTTCTGTGCATATTTCTAACTTTTGTGTATGCCTTTGCATCAGTCTTCTGTCATTCTGACGTGCAATTTCTTCACTTTAGTTTCACATGCACTTTCAGTCTGCTTATGCTACAGAGAGATAGTACTACCTTCCTACTCAAAATATTCATTTTGATTCAGCATATTTTGTCTCACAAGTCTTACTTTCCTTATAGAATCCTTCCATTTCCTTTCCATCATTATCTTAATAGATCAGACACTTTAAGATTCTCACCTTTATTAATTTTATCAGCAGCCACCTTTGTATTGGATTTGCACTTTTCTATAAGATTACTCTGTTACCAATAGCTACTAGATGTTTTTACCACTCATTTAATTAATGGTGTGAGCAATTCTTCACATAATGCTGTGGTATCTCCAGCAGTTTCAGTGAAGCTGTGACAGTGATGACCAGATGGGTCTGAGCCCCCTCATTCAGTGACTGTTCTTCGATCACGATCTATTTGCTTTTTAGTTTCTCACTATTAGTTGTACTTTTATTCAGCATTTTCACTTAAAAAAGCAGTCAGCAAACAATAAAATGAGGAATTACTCAACCAGTTAATTACTTAACATAATTTCTCACCTTCGTTAAATTGTGTTGTATCTAAGGGTTGTGGGTGTCATAAGAGTACTTTCAGCAGGACGTAGTACCTCATTATAAGGATTCTTACTTTTCTTTTAATCTTATTCTCTTATCCTGGGCAAAATTCAGTGTGCCCTGCAGTTCCTTCTTATCCCACCTGGCAGACTGACAGAAGTGCATCATAGGCCCCTTGCTATGAACCTGTTTCTTTCTAGCAGAATCTGGCATGTACAGGGTGGATGCTTTACGCCCACATCACTTCCTGAATGCATCCATCCAGGGCACTGCTGGAGTGCTCACCCATGCCTGGCAGCCAGGGAACATTCTCATTTGCTGAGTTTAGACTTCTCCAGGAGAATTATGCTCTGGGGAGAAAAAGAACAATGAAGTTTTAGTATGGAGAGAGGAGAGGAGAGGAAGTTGTTGAAAGCAAGTTTGTTGTCATTTTGATCAAGGAGATTACTCGCAAGGATCTTAATTTGTACTTTCTCATCAGTTTATTTCTGTCTCCACAACTTTTAACCCATCTGCTTCATCCTCTTACAGCCTGTCAGAAATTTGTTTCAATTTTTGCTTTCTACTAAAGAATGTATCCTGATCCCCACTGCTCATGCTCTTCTCATAAGTTTGCTGGTAAACAGACATTACATACAATATCATCAAAGTAAAGGGTACCACGTGAATCTCTCATGACCCAAGAGCAGGGGCTCATTAAGATAGAGCGAAAATGAAAATAGTGGAATGAAAGCCTTCCCAGTGCAAAACTGAATTAAGGGAAAGGTGGGGTTGAGGTTTTTTTGGGGTTGGTTGGTTTGTTTGTTTGTTTTTATTCTGCAGTTAGCCAGCCTTTTTTTGAGCTTGGTTTCAAAGCCACTGAAATCTTTCTGAGGTGCTCATTAGCTATACTTAGTGGATAGCATGTATTCTGACCCAAAGTGGTGGTCAGGGCCAGTCAGAGGGCCATTTGAAGGATTAAATGGTTTTGATACAAGTGGAGGAAGTGCATGGACTGAGCAAGCAAAAAAGAGAAGACAAACACTGAAGAAATTAACAGTTTATTTCTCTTCTGAATTGTAGGTGAAAGGGGCGAACCAGCATGTGCAGGAAAACAGGTTTTTGTCTCCATTTTTTGCAGGTCTAGTTTGGTAAGAATAGTCAAAATGCAGGTTTGTAGAGTTAGAAGGAAATAACTGTGAACTAAAGAGGATGATGACTGGAAGACCTGCGTATTGGTATCTCTTGCGGATATTCATTAATCTTAGGCAATATGCCTTGCAGATCTTCTCAAAACAAGCAACGTGGCCCCATATCATGTGATCTTTCTATGGAAGCATACATTTCCAGTAGCAGAAATGTTTTAAAGCAATGTTTTCATGCCTGCAATATTAGAAAACCTTGTTAAGAGTTAAAATATGAGACATAAGAAACAAACCAGCCAAGCAACCTAGAAGTCCTTGTTGTGCCTGTACAAAAGGAATGTTTTATGTTGTGGTTAACAAGCTTGATTGAAAGTTCACTGAAGTCAAAGAGAATCATTCCATTGACTTTCCATTCTTAACTGGAATCTGGGCCCAGCCCAACATCCTTTAGACCTGGGCTGCAATCTTAACCAGTAAATTGTGCAGACAGCACTGTGCAGACAGCTTCACCCAACCACTGGTCTTCTGGTTTGTTGCAGTCTCTTCCTAAAGGTATCTGATGAGAGCTGCAGATTCTAATGGAGAATTAACACAATGGCCAGTGACACATGGTAAAAAAAGTTAGTGTAAGACATTTGCATGTCCAAAACATGTGGATGTCAGGCTGACCTTGTACGGGATAATGGTTGAGGTAGCAAGAAGGAACATGGCTATACTGCAATTGAATGTTTGATAGAAGATTTTAGAATCAAAAAAAATGTATCCAGTTTTATTTCTAAGGTCCCAGGGCGGCCAAGAGTTTTAACTGAATGAAGAGTGATACCCAAATGTCCAGCAGTGTATTGCTTCTGTGAAACTGCCACTGAACTTGCACAAGGTTCTGGCTGATGAAGAACCTCTTAAATCTGTGAGGTGAAAATGTTCCCATATTGCATGTATCATCCTGAAAGAGATGTTCCAAATGTTTCCCCTATGTACACTGACTCAGCATAACAATGTCTTGTGTAATCACTGGTAATGAACTACGAGCCATTTATGGTATGAAACCCAGAGTTCAGATATTCATCAAAAATGTTTACTGAGCTGTGTGAACGCAGTGACAGGAAACACCAAATTTGGTCCATCAAGGTGCAAAATTGAAATCAGGCCAAGAGGCAAAGGAGAGCTGCGAGTTGTGTAGGTTAGGCCAACAGCGTCACTTCAAGAAAAGCTGTAAAGTTCACTTCATTTTATTGGCAGCTTTCCTAGCTTTTGCTGAAGCCTTTTACAAGACCTGACATATATGACACACCGTTAGCTAAAAGAGAGCAAAACCAGAACAGCCGTCCTTAAATACAGGCATGAGTAAGGATTCATTCTGTTTGGTAGAAAGTCCATTCCACACTTCTTTTCCGATCCAGAGCACTCATATTCTTCTGCAGAAGAACCAAAGAAGGAGCAAGCTCATTGCAATGCATGTTTATCATGGGCACGTCTATGTCTCTATGTGGGCTGAGCAAGTTTTTTGCCCCTAATATACTTCCTCCTGTATTTCTGGGCCATGCAGAAGATTCCCACTCTTTCTAAGAAACTGCATAAAAGTGATGAGAATTGCTATGACATTTTTATATCTCTAAAGAAACTTGACTTATCACAATCAGAATTTTTTAGTGCAATAATATTGACTTCAATCAGTTAAACCCACTCGGAGAAGAATTTTTTGTCAGTGAAAGAAGTCAAATACTGAAAGGATGAGATACAGGTTTGGGATCTGGGGTAGCAGTGGATCCTGTTCTAAATCAAACTCTTCCACTATGAAGAGTACAATGCTCATAGGCCATGTGGAAACATTTGGGTGAGAGGACAGTGATGCTGTCCTGGAGTGCTTTTACACATCTGTCATCTTCTGCTCTAAGACTAGAGACATTTCCAAAGCAAGGAAAGTGTGCCTAGGAAACATCCATATCTTTTCAAAATCTTATGAACATAATAATTTCCAATAAATATGCTCCTCCATGTAATTTTATCTTTGTAGTCTGAACAAAGATATTTTTTGCTTTCTCAGTGATAGTAGCAAAGTGAGAAATAATAAAATATTTGTGATTTATAAAAAATAACCCACACGTTTTCTGCAGTGTATGTTGTAAAGAGAAAATGTTCAACCATGTCTGAATGGTGAGGGTGTCAATTTCCACTACAATTAATGGAAACACAGCATCTTGATGCTCCAGGCGGCTTCTGAAAATCCCACGCCTCCCTTCCTCTATGCTTGTGGAGTAGGCAAAATTTTCTAATGTGAAACATTGTTTGGAAAATCACACACATTAAACAAAACAGGAGTTTGTGTTTCTGACTCATGTAAAAATAGCTGCTTCACAGGGAATACAACTCACTGGAGGGTAATGATCTGAGTGGGTTGTAGTTTTAAAACCAAGTTTACTTAAACATACGATAAACATGAAACCAACTGTTCAAGCTTCCAGTCTGCCTCTAACATTGTCAAAAACTAGATTTCTGAAAAAGTCCAGTGGGAAGATCCTCTTTCCTGAAAAAATAAGTGCCAGGAAGAGGAGGCTGCTTACTGAGAAGGAATGCCTTGTGGAAAGCGTAGGGGCTAGCTCAGCGTTTGGTAGACACTCGACTTCACAAAACAAACAGATGTTACAGTCATTTCTCTAAATACAGAAGGAATCTGTGCATTCGTCTGCACATGGAAAAAAAGACAAACATCTCAGATTTGAAATACAAAATTAGAATGGGTACCCAGTGTCCCTCCAGACAAAAAAGTGTTTGATTACTAAAGAATCCCAGAGGTATCAGATCAGGAATTAAACAATCTAGTGACCAGTCCCAACGCTAGCCCTGGGATCCACTGACATTCCTAGTAAGGGAAGCTGCATAGCCCTCCAAATCATCTCAGTGCAGTCCTTTTGCAAACTGGGATAATATCAGTCCAACTTTCACAAGGACTGCAGGCAAGGAAATAGTAACTCCCAGTGACTGTTTGCAAATAAGCAGGCTTTGATGCCTTATGAACTACTGAGTTGGAGTTGCTTTGTCTGGAATGACATTTCAAGAACAGCAAGTGGCTTTCTTTATTGGATCTGAAGCAATATTTTTGGGAATACCATATGCTGAAGCATTTGTAGCAGATGATTATCAAACGACTGCATGCTAGAGAAAAAGGGCTGACCTGCACATGAAACATTGTGTAAAATGGCTTTTAAAAAATGTATTCTGAATTCTTGAAAAAGAGGAAAACATACAGAGATTATTTGAAATATTTTATTCCCTGATTACATATCTATCTATAATGGCTTTGGCCAACTGTTTCCTTATGTATTTCACGTTTTTTCTTTTTTGTCTTTTGTCTGTTCCCTGGCCCTTTGTCCCTACTGTGTTTTGCAAGAACTCCATAAAGCTCTATTGACTGTGACAGCACTACCCTGTTGCAAGACTTAGTTCCTACTTATAACTTTATGTTCCCTTCTGCTACCTGATTATTGCCTGTCATGGCTTCCAGCAAACACTACTTTGAAGCTAACTTGTCTCCTGAAACACTTCTTTGTGATGACCACTTTAGCAAAGTTATAACCTCATCACAGTGCATCAGGATCTGAGCTACGACAGATGTGGACTGCGTTTTCTCTGCAACAAGAGTATCAGGTTAAAATGAATATCCATTGCTCCCTTATGTCCCAACCCCAGGGCAGTGAGTGATGCTGAGTGTATCAGAAGGAAACACAGGAAACCTGAAGGAGACAATTAAGATAAATCCAGTACAGATAACAATTTTTCTTAACTTATTTCAGGGAGTGACACATGCTAGAAGCACTTGGATTACTAGCCTAGTTCTTGTCTATATTGTGCCTTTTGCAGAATGAAAGAGGTGACCAACACTGACATAGGTATAAAATCTGGGTTCATAATAAGTGCAGTCTTCATGAGAGCTGTTCAGACATAACTTTTCTTTGCCTTGTAACTATGTAATGACCTTCATCATCACTTCCTAATTCTGTCTCTGCTAGTTTCTATCAGAACAGCTGGCAAGCAAAGACAAATAGAAACTTGAGATGAGAAGGTGCCACTGAATTATAAAATGGAAAAGGAATATTGTCCCATGCTGTGTGTTTCCTAAAGTCTGCTTATGTAACTAGGGCCAAGCATTGCCAACAAGGGATGATAATCAGATTCTAGACATAAAATCCATGAAATATGGAGTTTAAATCAGCTCTAGAAAAGTAAATTGCATTGTTTGGAAAGGAATGGAGGATATTCAACTTTAGTATCTAATGAACATAATCTGTCCAGTTATGCTTCTACTAACTAGATTACTGGTATGGAGAAGTGACTTCATGAAGTACAAGATTGAGTTGTATAACTGTCAAAGAAAGTAGATGAAAGTCAGAGAAAAGTAAAGGTAAATGATTGAAGACTTATTTGTATCCTACGATCACCAAGAGCACTTTTACAATGTAACAGTTATGACCGCCAATGGGCAAATTAGCCATGTTTCATGTGTGTGGGAAATTAAAAGAAAGGAAAATGAAGATGTGTAATCCTCTCACGAGCTAAGGATACTAAAATAAAAAGTCTCATCATGATTATTGAACTACAAGCAGTTGGCTAATGCAGTGAGAAGTTCTTTCTTTTTGCAAGTTTATTTGTTGAATTTAATAAATTTATGTTAAACCTTAACTATGGAAAAAATATTGCTTCGTTTTTCATGTTAATGGGGAAATTCAATTCCTTTCTAAACCTATTGGATTCATTAGTGTCACTACCCTATTAAAACAATCTATGTCACATAGCAATAAGCAGATGTACTGCACTAAATCAAACAAAGAGTAGGGTAGGGATTTAGCTTCATGAATCCATGGGGTTTAGAGAAAACTTACGTATCTTTGCCTAATACTACATATCAATCTGACTGACGTTTCAGAGCTGATTAATCCTGCAAAGGATGATCAGGCCTGAATTATTTAAAGGGGGAATCACAGTAAAAACTAAATTCTCATTTTATGAGAAATTATTTCATTGTGCATGTTTATTTCCTACATCCATACTTACATTACTATTGAGTATATAGTTCTATATGCCTCTTTTGGACTAGTATTTGGTTCCCTTCTTTTCCAGTGGATGTTTTTATTTTTTAGTAGAACCATTAAATGGTTTGGGTTGGAAGAGGCCTTTAAAGTTCATCTAAAGGGACCTTAAAATTCATCAGTGTTATAATCTCAGAAGTAGGAGGGTTGGATAAAGAAGACTTATTCACAATGGCTATTTTTAACCACAGAGTCTAAATTAAAGTCCTCTTTTGAGTCATTCTCCAAAGGAGAATCTGCCTGTCTATCTTTTTGTCTCTTCTTTACTCTCTTTTTGCGTAAGGAAGCTGGGAAAGAGCTTAACCCTCATGAATATTATGTCTGATACTAACTCATGTTTTTCCTGACAAACTGAATACTTGTATCTGAAACAATGGGGAAAGGGACYCTAGTAAAAAAGATTTCAAATAAACTGAAAGAGTGGTGACCTTCGAAGATAATTCACAAGACAGAATATAGCTGAGACATGTCATTCCTTTAAATAGGACAGAGAATTACAGGGTATGCCTATGTTTTTCTCTCTAAATAATGTCAAACTTCTTGTCTTTTAATTTCTCTCCCACTTCCAATAATTTTAAATTTATTAAATTTGAAAAAACATTTAGATGTAGCAGTTTTTCAAAGATCCCTACAAGCTTTGACAGAGATGTGTAACTGTTTGTGTATTTTTGCAGGTTTTCTCCATTTTTATCCAAGGCGCTAATAAAACTATGTGCAATATATACAGATGTAAGCCATCAAGGGAGCAGTCTCCAAAACATGTGTTCACACTGCTTCCAAACAAGGAGATGACCCTTCCAATATGTTCTGCAGTTGAAGCGATACTGTAGTGGTCAACAAGGGCTAAATGTGATTAGAAACTTTAATACAGAGTAACTCCTAACTGTATTAAAGCATAAATAAATTCTGTTTGAGTTGAAGATTTCTAAGTATTTACTGGAAAACACACAGGTCCTATAGCATTTTGAATAAAAAGTCTCCATTATAAAACATCAAAGTCTGGGCCATAAGTCCTGAGCCTGTTTTGTAACACTGTTTACATGGAGAACAAGTAAACCCTTCTTAAAGTGTACAGAGTTCAAATATTATGTCTTAAGCTGTATTTGTGTAAAATGTAACTTGAATATGGATTTTAATGCAACTATTCCATAGTCTAAGAAGAAGACATCTGAATCTTAAATTACAGAATTAAATTACAGAATATAAACAAAGAATGAAAATAAATGTCAAAATTTTGCTTCTGAGAGGTTTATTTCATGTTTTCATTAACAAAATGTATGATGGCTTCTCTATTAAATAAATTGTGATGAATATTCTAGTAAATGTCATCTAAACAATTAACAAATTTAATATTCTCTTCCACAGACATACCACTTGAGCAGCATACTAATAAATAACAATAATCCAAATTTACAGCAGCTCACCCAAATCTAATGCAAGGCCCAAAATAAATTTGGATCAGAATATTCGAGCTGTGATTCAGTAAGGTCCTTTAAATAAACACATGGGAAAACTATTAGAGAGGACTCAGTTTGATAATACATGACATTCCACTTATGGAAAAAAATTCTTTCCTTTATTGCCTAACACAGGAAGCCTTCTGCTACTAGTTAATACCAAAGCACATTCAAAAAACTAAAATGTCAAAACACTGCTGTTTTTCCCTATTTGAACTACTTAAATACACAGATTCAAGAGACCTCATGAGTGAAGAAGTGATTTATATGAGAAATATGCCATTTTCAGCTACCATACTTGGAATCAGAGATGAAGAAATGATTGTAGCAATAAAACTTGACTACAAAGTACTAACAGAATATAATAGCATATAGTGAATTCTACTTAAGTAATTCTAAGTATCTTTACACTTACTATACACATAGTGATAGGAATGGCTCTAAACTGAAGGAGAGCAGGTTGAGATTAGATATTAGGAAGAAATTCTTTATTGTGAGAATGATGAGGCACTGCAACAGGTTGCCCAGAGAAGCTGTGGATATTCCATCCCTGTAAGTGTTCAAGGCCTGATTGGATGGGGCCGAGAGCAACCTGGTCCAGTGAAAGGTCTCCCTGCCCACGGCAGGGGGATTGGAACTAGATGATCTTTAAGGTCCCTTCCAAACAAAACCATTCTGTGATTCTATACTGATTATCTAAAAATTACAATGGATGTAGAAAAGATAAGCAATATCACATTCGTAATAAAAATAAACATCCCGAAATGTTTTGGCCACAGGAATTTGAATGCARGCATTCTAAGTTCCAGACTGTTCCACTTACATCCATGTGAAAGAACAGTTGTCTATTTCCAGTCCTCCCTAACTGAGATTTAATGGTGTTTTTTGGGGTTCTAGAATGAAAATTAGTTGCTATTATTTGAGTCTTACTATATGGACTGAGTAGAGTAATGCAAATGGCTCACAGTCCAAAAAGGTCACTACAAGTTTTTTGACTGCTTTTATTTATTATGCAAATCAGCAATAGAAAGCCAGACACACTCTTATCTGCGTACCAGTTATTATTAAAGTTGGATGATAATGGTGGCATTGAAAAAAAGTGGTAAGGGCTGTGGTGAGAAGCTGGCAGGGAGGGATCTTCCCATCCTTCAAGGCTGTGAACTTCTCAAATGGCACTGCCTTCTCAGCAAAGAATACCTGTCTTGTCCTACAAGAGAGGAAATAGCAGCAGCAGGAGGCAGAGCAGATGGGAAGTAGGATTTTGGCAGGTGATATGGGAATTGGCTGTGATTCTAACAGCTTGTTCACCTTACCAGGACCAAATCTTTCTTAGTGCTACCCTAGAGAGAATAATAAAGCTCACAGGAGGCAAGACTGAAACCAAGGAACATAATGCTTTAAGGAGTAAAGCAAACTATTGTGCAATGTCAAGCTAGAAACTGTGTAGAAATTACAAGGGGTTCATAAACCTTCTGGAAATGTCACCATACATTTATAAATTTCTGATGTCTCTGAATTATGATCAAAAATCTTGGATTTATTTGGAAAGTAGTGTAAGCTTAAATTTTATAACTGTGCCATCAATATTTCTGTAATTTTAAAGAATATTAACAAACCATGGTTTTATTTCACAATGTGTGAAGAGAGGGAAGATAAGTTAGAAAGCTACTGAGAAGAGATACTAGTTCTGACATAGAATTTCAACATAATGTAGAAAAATTACATATTTGTGATCCTTTATTTGTTTTTCAATATAAAGTAAATCAAATTTTGCAATAAAATTGCGTATTCAGTAGTCAGAAGCTTTGAGCCAATAGAGAGCAGTGGTATCTATAGCAGATTAATGTGTACATGTTCCTGCCCCTTAACATCAGGAGGTTTACTGGCTGGAAATCATTGTGACTAATGATTTATAAACAGAAATAATATGGACTTAATTCTTTGGGTCTGGCACTCAGTTAGAAACAATTTTGTTTTGTTCAGCAAATAAAGAATGAAGTACTGCTCAAAGGTATTTTTAGAGAGCATATTTCTCTAATTAAAGTCATTGCAATGACCACAGTATTTTTGGGCAATGTACGTATGATTCTACCAGAATGAGAACAATTTTCTTATGAACTACTTATTCCTTTCCTACTTCCAAATGCTGTTGGGGGGAACTGGAGGAAACCAATACTCTCTCCTTTTTTGGTAAATGAGATTATAGGGAAAGATAGAAACTAGTGAGCACAGCAGTATGCCAAAATGGAAGCTATGTATTTTAAAGGGGTTTAAGSGACTGCACAATTAAATAAGACACAGAAAAAGCTACTTATGGCTCTGCAAAGGGACTGAATTTCCCTACAGGTACAAGGACTTCGTGGAATTTGGCAACATAAATGTAAATTCTGTTTAGCAAGGCTACTGCCTCATGGATGCCATGGTCCTTCAATGATTAAGTCTACATGTTTTCTGGTGTAGGATGTGCATATCTGTGATAAAGGATAACTTCCTTCTCATGTGAAAGATAATAAACAAAAAATTTAAATACTCATTTTGAGTCTTAGAAAGAGAAAGTCTTTAACAAAACATAAAAAATCCTCTCACTTCTTCCTTTTCATAAGAAATTAGAACCTTGCATCAATCTCTAGATTACCCATCCTTCAACAACCGTCTGTTATTTAGGAAGTGTGTCATATATTAGAGAGCTGCAGATAACAGCAAACAGCTACCTAAAGCTGTCCAATTCTAAGGCATCCCTGTCCCATAACAACCTGGAAGCACAAATGTACAGATAAACATCTTAAAAATATAATGAAATATGTTCAGGTGTTCTTTGTAAATACTTTTGAAAAGGGAAAAAAGAAAAAGAGAGAACACGACTCTCTCAAAGAAACCTCCATCTACTTGAGTCTAAGAAGAAGCGACACATCAGTCAAACTATTCTCAATATGTAGATGAACAGGTTTGCTGTTGGTCAGGCAACATGCRGGTCACAATCAGGGCACTCAGCATTTTCTAAACTAAATACATTAACGTGAATACTTCCTGCCTGCTGTACCAAACGTTTTTAAACTGTTATATTTAAAGTGTATATATGATAACCTGAGATTATTGCAATGAACCTTTTCGTTTATGTCTTTAATCAAAAAGATATGCAAAATATGTAAGTTTGTAATACTTGTGAAATACTGCAACTGAAATAAATCCTGTTGTGTACAGTTTGGTTGCAACGTACTTAATGTCTCAGTGTAAGGTGAAGTACTTACTGCAGCTTTTTGGCAGAACCAGTTGATTAACTTATTGATTTTTTTTGTTTGTTTGTTTTAATTTGCTTTTGAGCATGATGTTCTCAAATTGTCACTGAATCCATGTAGACCTGATGACATATTTGAGGCCCAATATACATTCTGTTCTTTTACCTTTATCACTCCTTAGTATCTCTATGTCCTACTGCAACCTTTCCCCTTTGCCAGCCCAGGAATCCAGGCATAGACAAGAGGAGAAATACCAACTTGAAAAGGTATACAATACTGGTGGAAAAAACAAGAGACTCTGCTTGTGGTTGGTTAGGAAGCTTTGGGTTACTAGTGTCAATGGGATTGGAGGACAAGGTCAACTCAACAGGACTGAGACTTTGTCCCCAGAAGCCATAAGGACCAACTTTCACCTCCTATCTAGCCGACAAACACTTTCTGGGTGCTGTATGGGGATGCTGAGCACACAAATGTTTAGTCTAACAGTTATCAAAGTCTAAATTCTTTTTAGTGTGATAATCAATTAAAAATTCCTTTTCACTTTCAAGTTGCATATATCCTGCTTAGAGAGTCTCTGCAACAAATTAAAAATGACCAGACAAATTGACCCAAAACAAGTGGGGTAACATCATCTTCCTTCCACCTGCTGCTGTTTCTCCTCTGGTTCCCCACCTTGGAGATTTGATTTCTTTTCCTAGACAGCAGCAGCAAGTGAAACCTGGTATTTGACCCCTTTTGCTTACCACTTTTGTAGTCCCATGGCAGTATCACTACAGAAATATCAGTCAAAAATTGTTTTTCCACACTGTCTTCTGTGGGTTTCTGCTAGGAAATGACTGGTTTAATATTCCAGACATTCAAACCCATTTCAGCCGATGTATGGAAATGTCGTCCTTAATAAGGTAGCTGTTTTCTTGAAGCTGAAACCAAACTCCTTCCGTATAGTAATATAAACATAAAATCTAATACCAGTGTTCTGATTGCCTTTGTTTATCTATAGACTCCATGTAGGTTTCAGATCAAGAATGCTAGTGCAGCCAGTGGCATTGAAATCAGATCTTTTTTTGCTGCTGATAGCTCTGGAGGCAATGAGAAACAGCGAGGATGATTTAGTGAGATTCACTGCTTCAGCAGCTAGACATAGATTAATTCCCTTAATAGATTTCTGAAGATGTGAAGATGATTTCCTTTAACACAACATTTTTATTTTAAGGCTACTTGTAATTTCTGGGTAACTTTGTGTCGTCAAAGGAAGATACAGATCTGCTATCTTGCAGACCTTTCAGAACTTCCTGCCTCATTGTTGTGAGGTGCAGAAAGAGTTGCCAGTGAAGAATATAAATCTCACTTGGAATGAGTGTGGTAACTGGTTGTGGACCATTTCTGAAGAGTGGAATTATGGTTCTTCATTGAGTACTGCCAGGAAATTGATTTGTGGTCATTACAGCAGAGAGGAAAGCGGTTCTCTTCACCCATACTTCCTGCCCTTTCACATAAGATAATAATAATTTATTGTTGTTTCATTTGTTCTCTGCTGCTTAAAGTTCTCCAGTGGAATTCAAACCTGCTTTCTTGTGGCTTCAAGTGGCCTATATTTCTTAAGAAGTGTGGTCATCTGTGGCAGGAGTTCTGGTGGAAACGGCATTTTGCTGCCAGTATACCAAACATGCTGGAGCTATTCAAGTCCGTAGTACCCTTTTCAAGGTTTTCTGGTTTCATGAGCCATTTTCCTGGCATCTCAGAATGGCTAAATTCTGGTTTTATAAGGGGAAAGTACTGGGGGTTTTTTTCCATCCTCTAATCTACTCTATCACAAAGACGCTTTTGTGCATGTAATTTTGCTACTCAGGGGAAACAGCCTAAGCAGATGTTCCTGTACAACGATGATGCAAAGAAGCAGCATTTATTTAATTTTTGTCTATGGTTGCCTCTCATTAGGTTGTGCTATCAGCTGTAGAAGTATTAATTTTGGCTTGCAATTTCAGACAATTGCTAAATAACATTTCTTTTTCTTTTTAAACAATTTTTTTTTTTTCATAAGAAGTCAAAATTCAGTGTCCTTCCTCCTGCTTTTGTACTAGCCTCACAATACAGGTCTCTGGATTTACCTAGGCTTTTCTTGGGCTGAGTGGATGTTATCTTATTTCAGCTGTGGCAGCAACTGTTTAGCAGTCAGTTAACCATTGCCTAAGGTTGTTGTAGTTCAGTTTCAGTTTACATTAATTACAAGTAATTATTCTGTATGGAACGAAATGTATATGACTAGCCTAAAATGCAGAGCACAGGCTCAAGATGGTAGTGCAACCTTGTGAGTCAGAAAAAGAAAAGAGGTTGAGATGGTAGAAATAATAATGAGAACAAAAGAACTGTCTAATTGGGATCCAATAAAAAGAAAGAACATGTGTCGCTCTCGGACTACAAACATGCAAGCAGACTGTCATAAAAACGAGGAAAAAGAAGTGGACCCCAAGAGAAAGGAGGAAAAAAGGATCACTATGGACATCATGCACCTCCTGAGAAGAAGGAAACCCTCATAACAAGGATCATGATCCTTCTGGTGAAGACTTTGAGATGCTGACAACTTATGTAAGAACCAGAACTTTTTTTCTTTTTTTTTTCCCCAAGAATAGAGAAATTGTCAAGATTAGGACCCAGAGGCATACTAGGAGGTTGAATATAATACCATAAGAAAATGGTAGGTTCTGGGATGGTTTTAAGCAACAATTTAAACTACTTTATTAAAAGGCTTTTAGTATTAACTAAGAATTTTGATTATCTGACTGTAAAATGAGTTGGACTTGTAATAAATTCATAGCTTCTTATGTAGGCTGTATTTCATTTTACCCATAGCAACAATAAGAATATTGAGCGAAACAGCAGATAATCAACCTAATATGCCTGCTTAAACAGAGGGGTTGAGAGAAAAGAATTATAGAAAGTTTTAGATTGGAATGGACCTTAAAGACTGTCTAATTCCAACCCTGCTACCATGGGCAGGGAGACATTTCACTAGACCAGGTTGCTCTCAGCCCCATCCAACCTGGCCTTGAACACTTCCAGAGACGAAGCATCCACAATGTCTCTGGGCAACCTCTTCCAGTGCCTCACCACCCTCACAGTAAAGAATTTCTTCTTAATATTTAATCTAAAACTACCTTCTGTTAGTCTGAAGTCATTACTCCTTGTCTTATCACTACATGCCAGCTCTCTTCCTGGCCCCCTTTATCCGCACTGAGGTCTCACTGGAACCTTCTCTTCTCATCTCAACAACCCCAAGCCTCTCAGCCTGTCTTCATAGAAGAGGTGCTCCAGCCTCCTAATCATCTTTGTGGCCCTCCGCTGGACTCGCTCCAACAAGTCCAGATCCTTCTTACGCTGGGGTCTCAGAGCTGGATGCAGCACTCAAGGTGGGGTCTGTCTCCATGAGAGTGGAGCAGAGTGGCAGAATCACCTCCCTTGACCTGCTGGCCACGCTGCTTTTGACACAGTCCAGGATGTGTTTGGCTTTCTGGACTGCAAGTGCATATTGCTGGGTCATGTTGATTTTCTCATCCAGCAAGAGCCTCAAGTCCTTCTCCTCAGGGCTACCCTGAGTCTATTCTCTGCCCAGATTGCATTCGTGCTTGGAACTGTCCTCTCCTATGTGCAGGACCTTGTCTTTGGCCTTGCTGAACTTCATGGGATTCCCACAGGTCCTCTGCTCTAGTCTGACAAGATACCAAGAATGATAAAGAAAACGTAACAAATGAAGTAAGAACTAATTCCTTCTGGTGAAGAGAGAGGAAAACAATTCTATTTTAACATGGAGAGGGATGGACATAGTTGTTTTGAGTAATGTTTCTAATATTTCAATTATACTGACTACATAAAGGCATCCAGAGTTAGAAAAAAGGAAAAACATAAAAACACATGACTATTTTTTGACAAAACTGGAAAATAAATTAAGTGTTTCTAACTAAATGCAAACAGAGAAAGAAGCTCAGTGGTGGACACAAGCATGACAAATGGAAGTTAGGTCATAATAGTTATTACAGAGGCCTGGTTCCTCCCAAAGGAAGAGGTTGCAATATAGAGTTACAGGATGTTCCAAAAGAAAATGTTCAGCAGAGAAAAACAGAAGAGGAAAGGGAGTATATCTTTGAACTGTAGGAAAGTCATAAGAAATCCTGAATGAAAAAAAAATCAATTTGGCAAAATTAGTGCAGAGCAAATGTCTCAGCACAAAAAATACAAAGTGGTAATGTAAAGACTTCTTGTTGCCAAATAAGTACAGAGCAGAGGACAGAAAAATATCTCAGCTGCTCTAAATTAGTGCAATTGAGTTGGTTTCATTGGAGCTACAGTGATTTGTATCATCAAATATAAGTGAAAGAACAGTCTAGATAAAAAGAGAAGATGAAAGATGACAGCTGTATTCCTAAGCAGAAAATAATGGACGAACTTAAATGAGGACTATCATAAATGATTCCTGTTAGAGCTGGGGTTTATCAGCTGTATCTGATCTCGGATTCACTTGGGCTTTGGAGCTTCTAAACTAGATTCAAATTAAGAGCTCTTTGATTTGTTTTTCCAATAAGAAAACTTGCAAAAAGAGGAGTAGGAAAGAAAAAGAGGGGGAAAAATCCAGTAATAAAGGGGGATGACAGCTGGAGAAGAAAGAACAGGGCATTCAGAACTTTTCATAATACTTCAGAAAACCTATTCTTCACTGTTCTGAGCCAGAGTGACATTCCAGGCCTGATCTCTCTGTGACTTTGATCTGCTTTGTGGTCCCTTTCAACCAGATGGGTTATAATTCTTTATGAAACAATGGCTGTGTGAAAAAGAACACTACAAAATTTGTAAATCACCTCCTATATATAGCAAGAAAAATGCACATCCTGTGTTTCATTATCTTCTTTTAATAGTGTTTGCAGGTCTGGGCTAAGAAGTAACATTGTGTTTCTTTACAGTTTGATTAGAGGATATGTTGTTAATTCCTATGTAACACATATTTAGCTCAGATGAACATCATTGTGATCAAAAAAGCCAAACTAAAGCAAAGAAAGTATTCAAGAATAATAGATAACTTGGGGGGTGATATAAGTACAGAACATCATAGAGACTCAGAGCTCAAATTCCCTATGAGTGTTGGAATTTACATTTGGAAATCTAATGAATTTCAGATGATGGTTGAAGTTGCACCTTTGTCCTACTCTTTGACTCAGTCCCTGCTGACAAGATAGGTTTCACTGACCTCTGGTGTCTGTACACATTTTTTCTCTGCTATGTAACCCATTTTGGTTCCAGATAAACATCGCCTTGCAATGTTTCAGCTGGTTTTTTTCTTTCTTTAACTCAAAGATAGACAAATCTAACAGAAACACTATATTCATATACTAAGTCCTCTAAATTTAGTAAGTTTTAGTCAATAACCTTGAATTTATATTTAGTACTTACAGTTGTAGTTGTCCTGAGTATGATAATTAAATTATCTCTTATAAGAAAATAAGGAGAAAAATTGTTTTATTCCCTCATTTATTCCCTTATTTTACTAGGAAAAACAGTTGTTTCCATGACAGAATAGTTTTGCAAACTACTGGGTCACATTTTGTCGTCTTTATGACTTTTATTGCTTTATTGCTTTCAAACGTTCCTTTATTTTAGAAAGTCCTTGTGGAATTCATTGAGATATTAAACCAAGGCCTAAACAGGTCAGAATATCGGTCAGGAAGAATAATTCGGGACAGAAAGATCTATGCTGAAATGCAGTTTCTTAATTTTTTGAAATTAGAGATATATGCTTTAGGAAATCGCCTTAGTGATTTAAAGTCCAAATTCCATAATCAATCTGGGCAGCAGGGTGCCATCAGCACAATGTGTCAAGATGCTTTATGAGTCTCTTAACAAAAATGGGGCACACAAAGGTGGTGTCTATGTCCTTTCCTACAAGTGTGATACAACTTTCAGATCATACTTTTAGCAGATTAGAGAATTTGTTTTGCAGACCTGTGTCAAAGTAGTGTTAAAGATAACTATGATAATTTCAGTGCTCTGTAAGGAATTTTAGAGCTACATTTCTAAATGTGAAGCTGAAATAGGAGCTCAGCTTGAGCCAGGTCTTGTGTGGTACAGCCACTACCGACCGTCTATGGCAATGGATCTTGCTGGGACTTCTTAAGGATACTTTTTTCTTCCCACAAATGGAAATCATTCTTTACTTGCTTCTGCCATCAAAATTGCTGTTCATCAGCCTACTTAACATGCAGTTGGATTTTTAGGCATTTGTTTTCTGTAATTTCTATAGGTAATACTACTAAATTTCAAAAAGATGTGGTAATAATATGAATCAGAAAATATCTGGAAACACTATCAAGCAGATTTGTTTTTCAAATACTAAAATTTTCGCATAAGAAAAAATGTATGGGACACGTTTGATTTTTGCCTAGTTTCTTTACAGGGTCTCTACATGTGGCGAAGGGCACTGTCTTGGAGGACAAGAAACAAAGGGATAGAAATACAAGGGAGTCTATTTATGCCTGATGGAGACATTGCTGTAAGGCATCTCATGGCCAGTGGATGTTCTCTTCAGAACAACACTGCTCTTTGCTGCAGTCCAACTCAGATGGGGAAGAAACTGCTAGATACTCAAAAGTATCTGTCTCCATTGTCAGTGGAGAAAGAATGGTGCCAGAGGAGGACAAATCAGGGCAGCAAAGTCGGACTATAACTGACTCCAGCGGTCATCTTCAAAGAGGTATATTTCATTACCTTGACCACAGAGGGAGCCCTTTCTCCTAACCTAGGCTTCTGTCTTTTAGATGCCTAAAGAAAAATGTAAATAACCTCCTCAAACAACTGTTCTTTTATTAATGAATCCTGTATACTTATGCGAGGTAGGTATTTTCTTCATATTTTACTTTTAAAAAATATATATATACCTGGCAATTAAGAACTGTAGTTATTTCCAGGCCACAAAATACCTTCCAAACTAATTTCCAGTACCCTCTCCAAAAGTTTTGTCTGGCAAGCAATAGAAATTTCCAACCTTTTAATAAGTAAAAGCATAGTAAATTGGCCATATAGAAAGAGGAATTCTCAAAAGGTCTTGCAGTGAATGGAAAGAGCTGCATTAATATCCTTCCTTYACAGGCCTTGAAACATAAAGGAAGTACATACACTGTTTACAGGAATTTAATCTCATTCCAGTTTATTAAGAATCCCAGATTCTAGTCCAACTTTGACATGTGCTTGGACTGAAAATCAGAATTTTATGCTTTGTTCTCTGGTTTTGTTCCCCTTCCTGTGTGCTTATGAACAATTCCCATTTAACCAGAACCTAGTAGAATGTTTTGTGTACATGAACAAAAGGTTACACTGAAATAGATGTGAGAAGAAGAGTTATGCTGACAAACCACACACACATGGAATGCCCACTAACATCCCTGCCATGGTGGAAAATATCTGTTCAAATGTTAAAGGCTTGTAACCCCTGTTAGGTGGAGATAAACAAACCATATGAAATTTCATCTTGGCTCTTCACCAGGCTCAGGCAGCATCAGCTGTACTTGTAGTTTTCCCTTAGATTTGGTTCCACTTTTACAAGCTTGTACCTTGTGATGGAGTCAACATCATGTGGACACATTGAAAACTTCTTCAGGACACTCCCAACTTCTTTGCCAACCTGTACACATATTTTCAGCACTTAGCAGCTGATAGTTTGCCTCACCCCAGAGCAAAAGAGGGGAAAACGGGAAATCTCTTCCCCTACCCTTTTCCTAAAATTGATATGTTGTTTCTGCTATTTCTTCTTTACGGTCTCAGTTAATTTTTGGTCAAATAGGCAGAACTCATTTGTTTGGCAGATTGGTCTTTCATATAAAAAAAAATCACATTTTGAATGTCACAAAGTATTTTCCAGAAAAGGCAAATATGTTCCTTTTGGAAAGATAATCTGCTATTATTTGGTGAAAGGAATGCTCTTACCAACTGCAGATGAGACCCCTCTATTGATTTCTTTCATTCCAGAGAACATGAGACATTGGATTCTAGTAGGAAAACTGGAAGTGAGGTTTTGTGTGTGATTCGGTCTAACTAGGACAGAGCTGCTGCTGTTGCCTCTGCATCCCATTCCTGATGAATTTCACATAAACACACAGCACACAGACTAAATTTTGTTAGAGTTGCCTTACAGCCATATGTTTTATGCAGTTCCCTTTGCTGGTCCTTGTAACAATCTGGAAGCAAGATTGTCTGACTGTAACTGGATTATTTTGTCTTCGTTGTAGTTTGCATAAGAATCTTAAGTATTTTACAGCAACGGGGATATCAAGTATGTTAGGTTAAATTCTAGGTTGTCTTGGAGGGTTATGTAGGCATATTTATTTTGTGAACAGATAATAAATAATAAAACCAGAACAAAGAAATACAAGCTTGATCAACATAAGTTCTGGCAAAGAACCTTTAAGATTTTGAACTCCACCCCAATTCTAGGAGCAAGTAGTTATTGCAGKTTTTCAGTAGCTTGTGGTGGGACATACTCATCTCACCAATGTCTAGCCTTTGACTAGAGAAGATTAATCGAAAAAAAACCGGAACAGGAATCCATATCCTAACACACTGGCCTTAGGATATCACATGCTGAAAAGGCTTCATTTTGTAGCTGACAAAAATGAAGTATGTGAGCATGTGAGTATAATAACAATAAAACAACGAATATTATTCTTTTTAAAAAGTGGTGTTATGTACAACACTGCACATTATTCTGAAAGAAGTTACTGATTAGGAAGTCAATAAATACTGTTTTTCAAGACATTTTTACATGTTTCTGTAGTCAAATAAAACAAAAAAGAAGGCTAGTAACATGCTAGTCTAATCCATCAAAAGATGTTCCTTCTGGCTTTGAAGGTGTAAAGATATCTGTATAAAATGTAGCCTTAATGCTTCTAATCTAGGCAGAAGACAAATATGCATTTTCACAAGAAGTTCCACATTAATCTTCCAAGATTATAAAAATGGACAAAATTTTATTTAAAATAACTAGAGCTTTTAAACATTAAAAAGATTAGGAAAAAAATGAATATTTCTCCCACAGCAATTAACTGGAAGGATTATATTTCCTTCTGCAGCCCAAACATGGCACAGGTACATAATGGGCTTAAGTTAAGGATACTGAGTTAAAATAAGGCACAATTAAATATTTTTGTTACAATTCATGAACATATACTTTGTGTTTGTGTGTACTTTTTAAAAAATGGAGGAAAATAATTATTTTCTTACGGAATTTTTGGTAAACTGTCACATAGTTTCCTGAGATTCAGCAAGAAATCATAGATACTATTCTCATGGAAGAGAACCATTTGAGAAGCCAACTTTTTGAAATAGCACTTGTTATCCTTGAAATTTAGCCTTATTTAAGATTTCTGTCCCTAATAATTCTCTCAAATTTATTTTTCCCGATGCAATAGAATGAGAGTAGCTCCACAATTGAACTCATAAGAACTTGTTCACAAGGTGAAAGTATTCCTTGAACAACCTAACCTTTCCTCTACTGGGACTTGGTCATCCTAGGATTTAGCTGGCTTACAGTCCCCTATCCATCCTTTTCTGAGGAAGCTGCTTGAACTAAATAGCTCAAATGAGTTGGGCATGCTCAGATGTGTGGGAGAAATCAACTGCAGTTCTTCATCATAATGATGCTATACAAACCCCTTTACTAGCAAGATGGATGGTGCTGTTATCCAAAATTGGACCTGACCCTGAAGATTTCCTGCTCGTTCCAGCTCTGGTGCATTAGCTGTCCTCATTCCACTGTAAGCTTTGCATCTCAATGATTACTCAAGGATAAGGGCAAACAGGGGTCAAACAGTGGTTGAAAGCTGAGAACTTGAGTTCTTATAAGATCTCCAGCACATAGTTTGCTGACCAAAAATTATTCTGGTCTCTTCTGGCACCTGCAGGAATTGACAGAGTTATTCATCCTCAAGATCGCTCCAAAAGGTGAACCCTCTCCTCCACAAAAGAGGTAGCATTCAGACTGGTGTAAATGTTTAGTGCAAAGAAACCAAGGGGAGGAAGTGAATTTAAATTGGTGTATCTAGAAGAAGATCATCTGAAAATAGGCTTTTCTTTAAAAGATCGTGTTTTATTTGGGTATTTCCCGTAACAGAACAGTTGGATAATCTCGGAAAAATTGGGAATGAACTAATGAAGTATCAAAATATTTTATTAAAATTATGCAAAGAACGGTGCCTCCTCACTTTTTTTAGCTAAACATTGAAATGTATCTAAGATAAAGTATACTAAGGGAAAAGAAAACAACCTTTTCTTCTTTCTCTTAATTTCTAGCAATTTCCCCCCATCTATCATATTTTTTGGCCATTAGAAGCCAAAAAAAGAGTTAGTGGAAGTCAGAGATCCTGGTGCCAAGGCCCCAAGATGAGAGACTCTACTTAACAAAAGTTTGGCCTAGATTTATATTATAAACAGAACTTAAGTATAACCATTCAGAGAGCCCACAACAGTATTTTATCATAGAGTAATCAATGGCAAGGGTTAGAAAGGCAACATCCAACTCTGAGAGTAGAGCACTACTCTTAACTATAGGCAAAAGGACATAAATTAGGGTAAGTTATTACTCTGTCACTTTTCGATAAGCTAAAATCTAATTAGCATCTGAAACTGTAAGACTTGGTAATAAATATTTCAGTCCTTGAAGTTTTTTCAGCCAGTCATAGAAGTCACTCTTTCATTAATAASTCAGAATCATACTTGCTTTAGTCTCCCATACGCCCTTAAAAAGAAAAGGCAATATGAGGAAAGAAAAGAATGAGATTCATTAGGGATGAAATTCTCTATGAAAAGTGCAAGGCAATAACTTAGGCAAAAAAATACTAATATGACAGGGGAACAATTACTTAAGTAGCTGTTCTGCAAATTTGACAGCTGGAATAGATCTCAATCTGAACATGGATGAACTATGTCAGATAAAAATGTTCTAGGGTATTTTGTAACATAGCTTTCAAGAGTCATGAAATAAACTGTTTTATTACCATTAGTAAGGCCTCAGCTATATCTAGTTTTCAGTAGGTCTTCCAGTGTGCATCAGTGTAGACAAACTAGAAACAGTGAAGAGAAAAACAAGCGAAAAAAGTCTAGAAAACCTGACATGCAAGGGGTGAAAGATGAAGGAGAGTGTGGAAGAATTTAATAACAATTTTATAAATACAGGAAATTTCTGAAAGACATATTTGTATGTATAAATTTGCCCAACAGATGAGATACACTGCAACAAGGAAAATCAGTTTAAATATCAGGATATTTTCTTACCATAAGCAGTAGAAGTACTCCTTGGAGAGCTTGGAAAATTGAGGAATGCCTGCAGTTGTGGTGCTTCTAAAGAGCAATTGAAACAAACTTTTATCAGGACTGATGAAGGTATAAATGCCTCTGGCTGCAGTTGAGGCACAGACTGAAAGACCCCATACAACCCATTTTCTAGATTCTATAAGGCTGTTTATTTATTTTTTATTTATTCTCGCTAGTGTTTAACTCGTGTCTATGATTTGTCTATGTCAGTATCCAAAGGAAGTAAACATCGACAATTTGAAAGAACACATAGAATTACCTAGATATTCTTGTCTCACTGAATGCTTAGCAGACTTTAGGAAACTGGTTTGAATATTTCGGCCATGTGTACATCAGGGAAAGTGAAACAAATGAGAAAAGGAAAACTGCCAGGAAAAAGAATAATTATTCACAGAATGGTGGAGGGTATTAAATACATTAGTAACTGGGAATGTTCAAAAGAAATTGTAAATAATAGTGTAATAAATATGAGAAGTGAAATTTAAGCCCAAAGCAAGCATTTGGTTGAAATGTATTTAACTTTGATAGGTTGTGCACATTCATATTCTTTGGATAAAGTGAAAAAGCAGAAATCTTTTTCAGATCAAGGTCTTCAGTTTGTTACATTGTGCTAAGACTGATCTTTTAGCTTTTTGTGATGGCAAACACTAGTATCTTAACTGGTGATGAGCAAGAATATCACTGGGCCATCAAAAATGTGCATCATGGTGACCTTTGCTAAATTGGCACTTCTGTGCTTCCAGGAACATGACTTGCCTCACAGAGGAAAAAGAATGCTGGCAGTACTGTGCTTTTTTTGAGCCAGCATATACTGTTTCTTTCAAATGTACTTAAAAATGCATATGTTCTCTGTGGAAAATAGTTAGGCATCCAACACTGCTGTTTTTATTCAGTGATAGAAAAGTCAAGCAGCAAAGGAAAAGCTGACCTTCAGTCTGGTTGAGGTACCACTGCTTTATTTTTCAGTCTTTTTATAGCATCATTTTGCAAAAAGTGATCTATTTCTTCTTTGTTGTAGTTTTTTAGCCAAAGACCATTTCTGAAATTAGTTTAGCCCAGTAGGCTCAAGATGGCTGCAAATGTTCTGGAGAGGAAAATCTAAAGGAGAGGCTTTGGTAGGGGAGTGACAGTGGCTAATTCTATCCTCAGGAGAGTAGGACAATTGGACATCAAGAAGAGTGCCAGGTGGAAAGAAAATAATTAAACAAAGAAGTTTCCAGTAGAAACAAAAATGTTTCCAGAAAGAAGAACTGGAGCACAAAAAAGGTTTGTCTTAGTCATCGTGTCTAAACAAAGGCGAACTTTACATTTTCTGTGACATGGATGAAATAAGTCATATTTCAGATTTCATTTGCACACGGTCTGTCAAAAAAGCTTCAAATTTATTTCAGCTGTTTGGGTGTGTCTTCCAGGTGTTCTGACTCTGTCCAATGTGCAATTTCACACTTGCAGTATTCCTCTGATGTGTGAGACCAGTTAAAGCAACTTTCAAACAATGACAGACCTGTCAAGAGCTGCAGAGCTTATATAGCTTCCATCACCAGTGTTCCTGAAAGATGATGCAGTTTGTCCTAAATGGAGCATGTAAATGTGATATTATCACATGTAAATGTGATATCCATAGGAATCTTGATGTAATCAGAATCATCTTTCTGTGAAACAAATTGAGAATCTTTTACCAGGGAATTTAAAAGGCAAAAGATTTTGTATATGATCACAAAAGTCTACAAATCCCATATTAGAGAACTCACATGCTGTTAATCTCTCTAAGACAGATGCATCATTGCAAATATAATAATTCTATCAGAACCACAAGTATTCCTTGTATTCTTGAAACTGGAAATCCTTGCAGTAGGAAAGTGTATTCTTTGTGCCAGAGCACAAGACAAGCTGAAAAACAATGCCGACTTTTTCTGAAGAAGATTATCTTCGCATATGCCAGGAATGGAACATTTGTTAGCCTCAAGTATTTCTGGGGATAGAAATGGAAACCACAATGAACTGCTGCACCTTGAGAAATAAATTCTTCACTGCATCTTTTTATTGTAGTTATCTTCTTTAATATGTGAACAGTGAGTGTTACAGCCATAAAAACACCTCAGCAACATTCTTGCTTTAACAACTATTCATAAATCTTAGGGCACATTTAAATCCAATTTCTACATCATAAATAATATGACACATACATTATTGAAAAGTAATTCTTTTATACAATGGTATTTGACTGCTTACAGGTGTTGAGAGCACAGACTTCCTAGGACATACCACGACACTTGCAGATGACCACATATTTATATACAGGCATGAAAGAGCAGGAGTGTGGGATTGTCTTTATTCTGGCACTCCTATTTCTACACTGGCAAAGGATGGCTCTGGCAATTGCCAGTTAATGGCATGCAGTAGGGATAAAAGCCCCATTTCCTCTCTCAAAATAGATCACACTGGGAGATAGAACACGATGCATGATTTCAAAATAACATTTGGCAATGTCACCACTTCCAGCTCTCTCTGCACAGAGAGTGAAGAGTTTATGGACTATAATGGGTAAGTCCATGAGAAAAAATCATCTGATTTCTTAAAGCTTCTATGCAGTTCAAGCTGTAATGAACCATATAAGGAAAAGGAAGGCTTTGGATATTGGGTTTGAGATATGCAAATGTTTATATACATATTTCAAAGCTCATCATAAGATTTCAACATTCAGAGCAAGAATAAGGGAACAAATAACTTCAAAGACATCGCAGCATACCTAAGTGCCGGGATTACAGTGGTTGGGATGACTGAGAGATGTCACGAAGATGATTTAGTCTGAATCAGTCTCCTGTTTATTGAAGGGTGAGACAGGAGAGACGTGCGAACAACATCTCTAATATCAAAGGCAGCAGCAGTTACAGTAACAATAGTAGTAATAGCAGCTGCAGTAGGCACAGATACCCCTGTAGCAGCAGCCGAGGTAGCTTCTCTACTTTTTTCTACAAGGCTTTATATACTTTTTAAAGCCAATAAGCAAATGCCACAAAGCTGGCTAATACATTTGTACCAATCACTACTGTATGATTTTACCGCAATGCGTATTTTTTTAACCAATCATCATATTGCTATTAAGGCCTGTTGTACAGGCTTATATTGCTACATTTTAACTTTCTAAGAAACTCTATTATATATGGTTTTTTGCTAAACTCAAAATTCTTAACTCTTTTACTTATCACTATTATTTTTTACATAAAACACCTTTTTACTTGTTAAAAATACATTTCTACTTTCATAAAGCATACTTATTGAAAAACTACAAATCTACATTTTTGCTTTAAACTGTAAAAAGCTCACTCTTCTAACTCAGGCAGCCTTCGCCAAGGCCTCAGATCGAAACATGTATCCATTTCTATCTGTTCAAGCACAATGCTGTTTATGTACTCTGCACCTGCAAGGTCTCTGAAACTTCATTTCCCACACCTAAGTACAACCTGGAAGTACTACAGACCAAGAAGTACTACAACCAGGAAGTACTGAGTTGGTCTTAAAAATCACTCTAAACTTAAAACTATTCACAGGAGGAAAAAATAAAATGGGTGATTTAATTTCATTTGCAGGAAAGAAATGTAGCAGTAATATACAGTCAGAATATTTGGTATTGACCCACCATTTCTGTTACAGGATTTCAATGTTTCTTCCAAAGGTAGAATCTTCAGAGGTACAGCTCAAAAAGGACAAAACAATATTCAGAAAAGACAAAGCTGTTGGTTTTTGAGGTAAACATTTAAGTATATTCCTTAAATTAGGAAATAATGTTACTTTTGTAATAATGACAAAGGTGTTTGTAAGACCATAAAGATGTTTTGGGCTGAACATATTTTATCAGTACTTAATCTGCTGTGCCACACACTTTGCCATGTCTACATTTTTCAGGAGTCAAAATTTCTCATTTCCTCATTTTCATGCTGAGTAAGAGACTATTGGGAATCCACCTAAAAGCAGGATTCCCACTGACGTCAGTGGGAACAGGACTTATCACTGTGTGCATTCACGGTGTGAGTCATACTAGCATAATTGCCAGATGATCACATTTCCTTTATGCTACTTTTTAAAATTTACTTAATTACTAGGATGAAAGGATTGTAGGATAATTCAGACAGGAAAGAACCTTGGGAGGTCTCTAGTCCAGTCTACAGTTTCTTGCACTCAGATAGTGCACGCACTGATGGATCGTTACCACAAAAGTTTTCTCTTGGCTGGTTATACAACTGTCAGTACTTCCAAGATAAGAATATTACATCCTCCTTGACTCCTCTTAATGAGCTGGGCTTTCATTTTGAAGAAAATGCCAATTTATTTAGTTTTTCTCACGCTTCACTTGGTTTGAATTAATTTTTCTAATAATTTTATATTCCAACAGGTTTTATTCCTTGTCTGTGAAAAAAATTTAGATTCCAGATAATGGGAGAATGCAGTTAGTATGGAGTGAGTATGTACAATAGAAAAATATTATAAAAATGCTGAAGCATTTTTACATTTGTAGCATGTTGGTTGCACTGAGGTGGTAAATGTGAAAATCTAATTTTATAAGAAATGGCAAACCATATTCCATCATATCCAACTAATTACCCAAACAACTTCAAAATGAACTGCACTGATCACTGTAAAAAGCTGTATTTGCACTTCAGCTTCGTGGTGTTCAACTCAGCAGAATCTTCTGTAAGTTTTGAGAGGTTTCAGACAGCTGCTTTGCATTCATAAACCCAATTCAAAGTCGATGACCCCAGAACAGCTGAAATGAGTCTCTCATGCCTGAGAAAACATGATATTGGAAAAAAAAAAAGAAATTGGGGGGGGCTAGAACATGGCACTATAGTTAGGATATAATAAGCTGTTAATTTTGTTCGTGCATGACAGTGGAAAGTTAATACCTGAGGAATCTAGAGAACAGCCTTAGCTTTTATACCTCACTTCCCTATCTGTGATATTGGAACATTAATTGTACTTTTTGTAAATCTCAGGAGAGCATGGGCTATTGAGGCTGTGGCCTCAAATAGAAATAGGTATGTTAGCATGGCTGTACCCAGTGTCTGGAGGCCTAGAAAACAGCTCAAATCTAGAATTTGATATCTAGGCCCAAAGAAAATTAGTCTATGCCTTTTCTGGGCTGTGGCTTCTGGGCTTCTCTGTATGCCCCATTGCATGCTTGCATCATACTGAGCAGACTGGAAGGGAATCATGATGCATTTCAGCATCTTCTGGATTTGAATAGCAGATTTGGAGTCTGCAGTACCATGTCAACTTAAACACCTCTGAATATGACTCATACGTGTAAATAAGTGTGTAAATGTGTAAGTATCCTGTAGCATTCTGTTCCCTCTAAAAGCTTAGCAACACCATTAACTGTCCAGAGAAGTATTAGTTTTGCAATATGTTTTGTATAGAGGCTTGGGAAGATGAAGTGAAATTTAGAAATTTAGAAATTAGAAAAGAGAAGTGCATATGTAAACTGTAGGGAAGAGCAGCACTGCTGCATTTCACTGTTCATTCATTTTCACATTACTGATGTTGGTAGTGAGTAGGAACACATTCTTCGTTCTGGAGAAAGCACTACTGTCTTTTCCTTTATCTGCTTCTCTCTCTCCTTATTTTTTTTTTCTTACAGCTGTATTTCTGTCCTCTAGGTGCTTAATATCAAACAAACAGAAATACAGAGGAATTAATTGACTTGCATCCTGAGCGTCCCCCATCACCCAGCATGCCATCCAAGCCAAAGCTTTCTTCTCAGTGCCTCTCTTTGTCTCAGCATTGACATGCAGGAGCTTTGTGGTTGACTAGAAACATCTGACCTGTCTTGGTGGAAATTATCTGCACTAGAAAATCATGTTTTGTGTTCCCAGACCAGATTAGAATCACAGGTGCTAACATTAAAATGTACAGACCTACCAAATATATGTGGTGAACATATTTTACAACTAATCTAAAAATGTCTAAGAAACTGTGAAGAATGTTAATGCTCCAGGGAAGTGTTCCAAAAAATACAAATTGCCTGTTCCTCTCAGCAAGGGTCCTTGATCATAGTTCAGGTGCTGATACTGTGAACTTCATCATTCCTCAACAAACAAGTCCAAAAACTACACCATTGAGTGAGTCAAGTATTGTATCCTTGGCCCAGCTATGTCAGGATCATTTATTGCAATTCCTCATGTTGTTGGAGAGGTTGGTAGGACCTAGGAAGTTTTCATATCTACATCAAGGACTCCAGATGAACTCATACAAGAAGCATGTCATGGGCACAAACACTATTTTGCAGAAAACACCTTGTTTTCGTGCTTGGGTAGTTGACCAAAGTGCCTTTTTCTTTTTTTCCTAATTACATCTTTATATCAAGCATCTAAAGTATAGTGATTTTCCTGTTGAAAGTGTGCAATCAATATTAGGATACACCTATGCTATATTCCCCTGCAGTGGGAAAGATGCATATTCTGAAATCTCTGCAAATCTTTTTTCTGTTTTTAATCCTGTGTTTTAAAACACCAGAGATTTTTACTGAGTCCATGCAGCAAATTTATTGTTTAAAATTAAATTAAATAATTCATAATTTTATCAACTTATGAAATTTCTTTGAGAAGTTAACTTTAACACAGATTTATTGCTCCTAAGAATAATAACAAATATAATGATAATATTATAATAACAAAAAAGAGAATTTATAGCTCAAAAATATTTCTTGAATATAAAGTTTCTCTTCACGTTATTCTACTTCTGTGATTTTTTCATAAACATTCATTATTTGAATAAGACTATTGGTTTATGTCTCCAGTCTCAGGATTTAGTTGCTGAGTTTTAGCTTTTCCTGAAGACCAAGGATTTCCTAAAACTAACAATTTTTAATTACAAGCATTATGCATTTTTCCAAATTTGAGGCTTAATTTCTCTGAAACAAAATAAACAATTTAAGATGAAAACAAAATACATGGGAAAACTATGTAAAGGTAAAAAATTTATACAATTGTTTCTGTTTGTTTAGAATAGAAGAAAAGAGAGTTCTTTCACAGAACCTGACAGAAGCAACAATGACACTGACAACTCAAATGTGAAAACATAGATATATGCAAGACATGTGAGCATGAAGGCAGTATTATGATCTTTTTACATCAGCACCTTCTGGCATAGTGGAAAAATGTATCTTGGGCCTGAAGTTCATTGCCTAAATTCAGGTTTTGTCTGTAGATTTCTTTAGTCAAAGCAGACACATGGGCACCTTGAGTGGATGTGTTTGTGAGGAAAAGATAAATCACTCTTTGGCAGTGTCTGTCTACTAGCTCTTTACTAGATTTTTTTACTGATATCATTTTAAATAGAAGAAGTTTGGACTTGAGAATATTTATCCAAAGTGTACTATGCAAAAATATTTTTGCAGTATTTTAAAATTGTCAGGTGGACTAGATATTCAAAAAGCAACAAATTTTGTTGTCTTCAAGATAATTGTTGACTTATAAACTGTAGTGTTTATCTGCTGTCTTTGAGTTCTGTTATCTCTCTCTTGGAGAAGCAATCTAGGCTTGGGCAAATGAAGTTGCATTGGCAGCAGTGATTTTGAGGACAAACTGTCCCTTCRACTGTTTTCTGTTTTCCAATTGCCATAGCAGCAACAGTCTGGAAAAGTCTCCAGAGAGGTTTTGAACCCAAGATCACAATTTACATTCCTGGCTGAAATATATGCCACCATAAACCTCAGAGAAAGACAACCAAAGACATAAGTAGTCTAGAACAACTCTAAATTTCCTTGGCTTTAAGGTCCTGGCTGTGACCAATATTAGAAGAACAAAGCTAGCTAAAATGCTGGCTAAAACCTTTCTCCATTGCTTTTCTTTGTCTTGAATTCCATCTAAATATCCAGTTAGGAACTGTTTCTTTTCATTGCAATTCATTTTACTTTGCAACTAATCGTGGATGTGAACACACCATCTCTGGGTTTTCTTAACAATTGTCAGTTCAGGAAATTCCAGAGCTGCAAGGCAAGGTCTGCAAAATGAAGATGCCTTTTGGCTTACCTTTCTGCTCCCTATTAATTTATCTCACTTTGTGAACAAGTGCAATTGCCAATAAAAAGCTTCACAATCTGTCTTTTGATTTATATGAAGTTCTGACAAAATTTCTCTTGGAAAGATGCCTGTCATTTGACGTCAGAGCTCTTAATACATTTGCTTTTCATCTAGTGGTTGGGTTATCCGCTGACGCCTCTACTTCCCCCCATCACATTTCTTGAATGTTTGATTCCAATGATACAGGCTGGAGGGCTCCTTTCTCAAAGGAATGGCATCCACATCAAGACGTGGGAAATTTCTTGCAAGAGTACAAATATGGTCTTTCCAAATCAGCTCTTTTAATGGAATGGTGAGTGTTTCTGAGAGCTTCTAAGAAACCATCTTTTGAACTGTTCTTTTGGTTCAGTTTAGCTTCCAAAATCCTTACACTATGAGTCAGGGACCACACATTTGTATTCTTTTCAGAAGGTGTGTTCATGCTTTCAGTGGTAATTAGCTTAGATATTTAACAAAATACCCACAAAATAATGTAGAGGTGTTTGCTGCTTTCCATGGATTCTATGGGGAGCTAGATGCCTACATCTTGCCCTTAGAACTGCAAGTATACTTGAGGTCATTTTAGTCCCTCTCTTGAATCTCAGGTTACAAGTGTCTCAGGTGGTCCAGCTTTCCTGTACCGAAAAGATTTAACAGAACATCATGCTCTCTACACACATGTTATAAATATAGCAGTTAGATTTCTTTTCATTATATATGTAAAAGGCCAAAATCAAAATAGTTCATATGGTAAATGCTGGAGTATAATGTGACATCCTTTCTGCAGGCACAGGGAGATTCTCAGCTGAAATCAGCTACAGCTACAAAACTAAATGACGGCTGTTTGATTCAATTCTATCCTCATGTTTGTAACATTTAAAGTATATTTACATATTTTTAGGAAAAACTTCAATAATCATTTCAACATCACATTGCATTTCATCACTGTGCTATGCTGCCTCGTAGACACTTTTGCCCCTATCTTCTTCGCACGTCAGTTTTTCTTGTGTAAACTTCGTCTCCCTTAAAGTAACAGGGAGGCCATGTGGCCCCAGATATGATATAGAAGAAAAATTCTTAATATGAAGAGAGAATGTGAGAAGTGACAAATCTGAATTATAGATCCTTTGTGATCAAATCCCCACAAGAAAGAAATGACAAAAGTTCAGTGTTTATCACTTCCAGTCTCATTCTCTGAGGTTGTGTCAAACACGGCCAGTTCATTCCTGATGTGTTCACAGATGCTGAAAAGCATCTGTTGAAGGAAATGTTACTTACACTCTGATCCACTTGCCTGCCCACTGAGTCTGCAGATAAAAATGTCCAGACAAACACGACTATCTACACTCTACAAAGTACAGTCCTTCCTGCTGTAGCAATGCTGTCATCAGCACCACACAAACAAGGAAATTTACCTTTCCTGTCTAACATGAGGTTAATAAATGTAATTTGACACCCACCTACACACACACACACACACACACACACACACACACACACACAATACATATATTTGTGTTCAACACATCAAAAATGTGATCTTGTCTCAAAACAGGGCAAATACATAAGACTCATATATGAGCTAGAGAAATTAATAATTTGCTATCCTCGGAGTCAGTACAACATGGTTGGAAAATAATTTTCAGCTTTAGAGACTGAGACTTCAGAAGAGATGCAGATACATGAAAGGAGTGCAGAGAAGATGAAAAAATATGTCTTTCTTTACATGTGTTGGAAATCCAAGTATAAGCATATACATAAGAGTGTGAAGCAGACATTGAAAATGAGCTCCCCTGAATGACTGTAAGACACTTAAGATTTCTAAGACTTTCTCAAAAAACTTTGTGAAATACTTTTCCTTAATTTCTCCAAAAACTTTGCTATGGCCACAGTTTATGCAGTGGAAAATCCTTGGTGTGAATTTGTTCATGGGCAAAAATGCCCCCTCATTTGCTTCTAGGAGCCCATCATTCTTCAGACAAGCTCTTTAAAATTATAGAGCTGAGGAGCTGTTATCAGGTATCTATTGCTTTTAAAAAGTGAAATAATCCTTAAAAGGCAAAAAAGCTCTAAAAAGATAAGTCATTTTTAACTCCATATGATGTCTCACATTAGTGCCTTCTTTTATTTAATGTTACTAATGGATACTTTGTTATCACTTTTTCTCACAAGCTTTTTTTTGAAAGATGTCAATGTTTTAGTTCTAATAATCTAAACAATTAACAACGAGGACAACGGGGAGCAGATTTCTTTATTTGAATTTCTCACTGGAAAAAAAGTGAGAAGAAACCCTGCAGAGTTAACAATTTATTGGGAAGCTCCAGTTGAGCACAACCCATTAGAAAGAAAATGTGGGTCTTTACGATATTTTGTCAATATTTCATGCATATAGGAAAAGCCAGCACAGGCCACAGCAAAAGCGTCAGCTCTAGTTCGCAGTGCTGTTAACAAGAAGAATATGCAAATAGACTCTCAGCAAGTTAACAAGGCCCTTTCCCGGTTAAAAACATACTTTTTTTGGCTATGTGTCTGTTTTGCTACCTGTACTTGAAAGTAACATGTTCTTGATGTATTAGGTCTTTTGCAGCTCTTTCATTGACAAGATAATTCACGAGTTTGAGTCTCAAACTACTATTTCTGCAAATATGTAGTTTGTGTTTCTGGAAAATCATGAGTTAACATTATTAATGTTGACTAAAATGGTTGCAGGGATTTATTTGTTTCCTTTGTGCCAGGTCACATTCAGCTGTGATTTAAGAGTTCATGGTTGCTGAAGTAAATCAACAGACATCAACATGTCACATTTTGTAAGGCTGCATGGTGAGGAAAGTCTGTTAAACCCACATAAAGTCTTCAGGAGGGATAAAGGAATAAGACCTGTATTTGTGCCACTGGTAGAAATCTGAAGTGTCCTTTGAGGTCAGTGTAAGTATAGGCTCTTCAGATTCTTAAGTTTATTTTGATTATCATTTAATGACCAATGATGTCTCTCTTTAAATCTCAGGAATAGGTTATTTAGTATGGTAAAAGGTACATTAGAGTAACGTAAGAATGTATAATTCCTTTCAAATCTCTTTACGAAAAGTTTTGAAGGCAATATAGAAAATCAGTACCTCCTTTGCTGCTGCCTGTTTCTCATAATCTCACAAATTCTCTCAGACTCATAATTTTGAGTTTCTGGATGTGTCTCTGTATAAGGGTGAAGTGGCATGTGGTCAGTCTAATTTTTCAATATGCATATTTTCAAAGTCCAAATCTGGCACATGAAAATGTGTTCTAGGGTTCATTTAATTGCACTGCCCAAGCCCCTCTCAAATGACAGCTTCAGAGATAAAACTGAGACCACTGATTTGTGCTTGAACTGGGAAACAGAAACATCACTGGAGACAGAGAGATCACTGCCTTCCTTTAAAGACCAGGAAGATTTCATCTTCCTTCTTAAAATCCATTTCTGATAAGCTTTTCTGTAGGGCAACCCCTTCTTGGCATGCTTTCTGGGAGCTCTGAGGGTGTGTGAGGAACAGCCTCCATAAGGAGAGGATGCACGTCTGGAAATCCCATTAGGCCAGCCAGTAAGTTGGCTCCAAGTGAGCTGGGAGGCAGCAAACTTGATGGCCAAGAATAGGCATGGGCAACACTTCCACCCTACCACTGCTTTATGTGGAAAATATCACAGCTGATTTTCTGAAGGAAATTAAAAAAAAAATCCAAAAAGAGAAGGAAGTCCAAATGCTTTTAAATGGTCAGAAATAGCAGCTGATTAATGATGAAATTTTAAATCTTATCTAATGGTGATTGTCTCTGTTTTCTTGTTCGTGTAATTGCCATGAACAAATTATGCATACAGAAAAAAATTTGCAATTGAAGTGGAGAGATAGCATCAAACTGGCCACATTTTCTGTGTAACTTAATGAGTTATGGGATTGTCTGAAATGCTTTTGATGGGCAGACAATGTGTGTAAGCATGCCCCATGACTCTTAAGTTTTGTTTCTTTTCTGAGAGGAAGAGAAGTACAGAAGTGTTTTCTTCTTCTGGTCCTTCAGGCTTATAGTTCGTATGGTAAAGAGAAAAGCAGAGCTGGTACTAATGTCAGCCAGGAGATTAAGGGAATGACATGGTCCTGTTCAGGCCAGGGGCCCATTGTGATGCATTTCTCCAGGAATAATGTCAGCATGAAGTGTAAAGCAACAGTAAACCAGAGTGCCTCTTCCCACGAGGCATCACCTGCTTCTGCTCTCAGAAGCAGCCCCAAAGAGAGAGAGAGATGCAGTTGAAGGAACTCTTTGCCAACTGGGCAGTTCACTGCCATGTTGGAGCTAGGAGTCTGAGGCTGCTGTGGATTACTCAGCACATCTGGATAAAGAAGCCAACATAAAGGTGTGGAGCTTTTCATACTGCAGTGCTTCAACACTGAGGCAATGGTGGACTAATGGCAGGCAGCAGGCACTCCTGAACCCTCAGTGCCAAGTGACATAGAAGAGACCTCAGTCATCAGCCACTTTGACATAATGTTCTTCCAGTTTTGCAGGGGTTTCTAGAGTGTATGTGCTACCCCTCTGCCCCTTCTCAGGAACCTAACAAGTGCCTGACAGGGACAAAGCAGTGCCCATGAAGGAACCACTCTGTTTCTGGCAGCAGGGGAGCACATACACTTGGCTGCTCTCTGCGGTGCACCCCCTGGAAGCCAGAGCATCCACTGTCACTGCATTAGCAGTTCCTGAATAGTTAAACATACTTTCTTTGGCCTGGATGCAGACTCTGAGAACAAATTCTACAGGACTAAGTCTCATACAGTTTCGCTCCTCTCCAATCAGATGACTTTCAGGAAATAAACTGGAATAGTGAATGAGGCAGTCATCTTCAGCAGGGACCTTCAGGCACAGCTATCCCTGTAGGTTTCCCACTCTGCACACCAGCCCTTGTGCCCTTTTCTTTTTCCTGTCTTTCTTCACCTCCAACATCTTCCACCATCTTCTAGCTAACAAAGAGCTTTGGAGGTGATTCCAGTGAACCTTGTTTTGCAATGTAAACCACAAAATCAAGAGCAAATTGGTTAATGCTTTGAAAATGGGTGCTTGAAACTGATCTGCTCGCATGTTCTGTTGATCAGCCGTATCTTTATCTTATGAGGGTTTTTTTCATTTTATCTTTGTAGAGAATTAGCATTTCAGGGAAGAAGCTCTTATCTCCGCTTGTCTAGTACCTGTCTGGGTACTTTTCTTCATTGGCCCTAGTAATTTACATACGGAACATGGAAAACAAATGCAAAGAGGAAAAAAGGTGCAGGCAAACTGAAGTAAAGCCCTGCTCAAAGACAAAAATACATACCATTATTCCAACTGGATATGGGAATGTCATCTGTTTTCTCAGAGGTGTGCAAACACATGTCTGTAATTCAAAGATGTATGACTAACACATGCGTATGTTTCTCTTTAGACCTGGCCAAGATCTAAAAATTTTGATGTTTGAACTTGATTTATGTATCACACATCTTTATCTCTTCATTATGGCAATTCTTCTTGTCAGATTGCAATGATTCAAATGTTAATCATATTTAGTATCATCTGCATTATATATTATACTGCCTCATAATTTCCAAAAACTACTCTTGGTACAATGTAAAGTAACAAAGGATTTAAAGAATGGATTCAGACACTGATATATGGAGTCAAATGTGCTCACTTCCCTCAGACACTCTTCCATGAGTAGAGAACATGGAGACCATGTGTTTTCTTTGGGGAATGCAACACAACTGCAATATTCATTTAGTTTCATGATTTTTCTCAGGTTGTCTTGTCTTTCCATGAGTCAGTGCTGGATGAATGTATTATGAAGTCATCATTTTTTTCAAAAAATAAAACAAAGCAGTTTTCTGACACCTGTACCATTTCTGGGATGCTCACTGCCCGTTGCTTTGGAAAATCTGAAGACAGCTCTGCCTTAGGTGAGCGTTCCTAGGTTATGCAGTCACTACTACATTCCCTGTGACCAGACTGAAAAGCTTAGTCAAGATTGGATGGATCTTCCGCACAGACACCCACCTGGCTGGGAAGCTTAACTTAATTTCTGCAAAAGTTTTTATGTTTTGAAAAGTTGGGGGGGGGGGGGGGTGTGAAAAGCCAAACTCTCTGTTTCCACTACAGGAACACGTCCACGTTTCTGAAATCCATTGCCCTCTCCAGGCTCCCTCAGTCTATGACAGCCTGCTGAGAAGCACTGTGGCCTGGGAGCTGGGAAGCACCCTGGGCCATGGCTGCCTGCATCTGCCTGAGGATGTAGAATCAGGGAAATGCAAGGAGCCCCACTATAAAGCTGCCAAGAAGCTAGGAAGCCAGGTGGTCATAAATCCCTATTTCCCTGGGGGAAAACTATCCACTACAAAATTTCCTCAAGTATATCTTTCTAGGAGAAAAGATTTCCTTTTTTTTTTTTATGCTGAGGCAAGAAAGTGATACAGGGTTTTTTTTCTGCCCAGAGTCCCTCTTCAGTAATAAAGGAAAACAGCTACAGCTCTATGTTACAGGGTCACAATCCCAAGATTACATGCAGAAATCTTTCTATTACCATTAATGAGAAGATAATACATTGATATGTGAGTATTTTAGAAAAGAAGTGATGGATTCTGTTCAATATGATGACTGGACTCACTATTTTCATTACTTGGATAGTTTGTGAGTATTCTGTTGCAGAATTTTCCAAAGACTTTTGTATTGAAAGAATCTTCACTTTCAGACTTAAAATCATTAATCTGCTTTCAAAACACTGCCTTCCTCCTTAAAGAGGATTCAAAGTACCTTTGGAGATAGAGGAAAGCAAAATTATTAGTAATGACTTTAGTCATTATCTTCTCAGTATAAATATTTTCTTGTAAATAGGAGAGTGTCACCACGAGGCATTAAAAAGACCTAAACTGAACCACAGGATCATTAAGATAGCACCCAGAAAGGAGTTCTGAAGCAGAGCCAGATTTGAAGTTGAATCCACCTAATTGGACGAGGTTGCCCTGTTACCTCCAATTGCATTGCAGTTGTCTTTAAGGATGGAGGTTCTACAACCTCTACAAGTGATCCATTTCAGCTCTTGACTATACTGTGAAAAGTTATTTACCAGCAGCTAACTGGAATTTGCAGTTTGTGGCCATTGTCCCTCATTATTTTGCTATGCACTTTCAAGAGTCTGGCTTTATCTTCTCCATAATGTCCTCTTGGACAGATGAGGTCAGTGTCAAGATTTCTCCTTTAACCTTGTCTTCTCCAAAGAAGCACAAACCCAGCTGTTTCAATCTCACTGCGTGTGTCATACTTCCTAATCTGCACGGTTGCCTTGCCCTGGATCCTCCAGTTTGTCAATGCCTTTTTTGCACTGAGAAGTCCAAACCTGGACACTTTTAGAAGTAGCTCACAAGGGCTGAATAAAGGGAAATAAACAAATCATTTTTCCCACCTGCTAGTTACACTTTTGCTAACACAGCTCAGTATGACATTAGCCCTTGTTATTGCAAATGCAGACTACTCATTGGTGCTTGGCTTGCTGACTGCTGGGAACCCAGGTCGTCTTCTACAAAGCTGCTTTTTTCCCCAGGCACATCCCAGCCTGCACTGCTGGGGGTATTGTATCTCAGATGCAGGACTTTGTATTAATTTCTTTTTAACTACATGAGGTTCTTGTCTGCACATTTCTTTAGCCTGTCCGTATCTGTCTGTCTTCAGCTCCTCCATGCTGGCTTCTCCCATGATTGCCCACAAACTCGCAGAGGGTGTACTCTATCTTTGCAGGCATTGGACACTATCAGCCTCTGGGGAACACCATTTGGAACTGGCTTCTGGTTAGACTTCATATTGCAAAACCCTCTGTGCCTGTCAAGTACCCACACACCAGATGGCAGGAAATATAGTGTTTGGGGTTATCTGTCCACTACTGCTATTTCACAGAAACTCATTAAAACGTTTGGAGTTTGTTGGGTTTTTTTTTTCAGTTCCTCACTGACTTTTGTTCCTGAAATCAGCAACCCTCCAGTTAAACCAACTCTGTTGACACATACAATTGAATACACCTCTTATCTGACCCTCAGCTTTCCTATTTTACTAGCTGAAACAGAACCAAAACCTAGGCACCATTGAAAGTGGAGTTATCTGCTACCACAAGATAACAAAGGGCACATAGTAGGAGAGAAGAGAAGCAAAACCTTCTAGCTGTTTGCAAACTCACAGTGTCTCTTAGAAGCTTGCATTTGTCCTGCCAATTTAAGCATGAATGACAAACAGCAACAGCAAGCATTATATTATACTGTATTCTCAAATGCTAAATATATATATATGGATTTCATTAAGTTTTCATTAGTTCAGTGAAAAGCCCATCTGTGAACTCCAGTGAACACAACACAGTAACATGGAATCCAAACAGAACATCTGGTAAACTCTAGAGAAAGTTCAAACAGAAACTAGTCTGTGACTGACTCTGGAAAAAGAAAATTTTAAAGCAAGGAAAAAGCACTCTTCCAATTCATGACTCAATAAAAACCACACTATTCATTAACATGAACTCAACATAATAGCAATTGTACAACACAATGAGAATTTATTTACATTCATTAGGAAAAAGGAAAATAGGTTGCTTCATTTCACTGAGAAACCCTGTATCCATTCATATGAGAGTTCAATTCATTTCCAGTTTTCCAGCGTTACTGACACTAATTTTACTGTGCTACAGACATACTCACACCAAAATGCCCGTGGGTTTTTAAAAAGCACTTTGAGGCACTGTGGAGCATAAATTGGATAAGAAATTGTTTTCAATGATGGCAGGAGCTGCTGAGCACTGAAGTGACAAATGTAGCCCTTAAATAAGATTTTGTTATTCACTTCCCTGTTCCATGAAGCAACCAAAGATCATGTAGCTGCCCCAGCCACTTGCCCCTACCAAACAGCATTGATCCCAGCATGAGCACCTGCTGACAGCCTGAAACAGAAACTGATTATATTTATTAAGAAAGCACTGGTCTTTATCAATTCTATCAATTTAACAGAATTTTTAAGTAACACACCCTATTTAATAGTTGAAGAGAGATGACAGTGCCAATGCATTTGGATTGTGGATTTTTTTCTCTCTTTTCCAGTATGAGGATAGACTGACTGCTGGGAAGGCATTTCTTGCTGGAAAACAAAGGGCTTTAAAAATACCAGGTTCATACAAGCTGTGGGAAGCCAAAATATGTCTTTAACTTCTTTTCCACTGCTTGCTCTGTGTATTAAAGTTTTGAGGCCCAGCTAACATGGGAAAACTCCAAAATGTGAAATTGTTTTTAAAAGTCCATTTCAGAACAATGTAACCACAATAATCCTCGTCGTGACGACATCCATAAATCTTCATACCAGGGAAAGAATGAGGTGCTAAATAAGGTATATTTATATGGTAATTTGTTCACGAAATCTCAAGTTGGCAACTGAAGGGAACAATTAATACGTACTTATTTTTCTTAAAATTACCAGAACAGATATTATCATAAAGCCTAAATGTGTGATTTTGCTTCTATTTTTAGGTATATTGAAGGCCTAGAAAATGTCAAGAAAATGTATTTTTCTGGAAAAATCTGTGCTGTGGACATGAAAAAGTTGAATGAGATTTCCAGAACACTGGATCATCTTGTCAGCTGGTGTAAATTAATGCGATTTTAGCATACTCCAAGAATGTATACTAGCATCATCTGATAGCTCTGTGAAACAAACAAAAAAAAACCAACCCAAACTTATAAGAATATTTTTAACTGTTTCTTTTTAGGTTAAAATTAAAATGTGTATAAAAGGCTGAGATTTTCCTTTCTGTGTCTCATTATTAAGAAATCTTAATTGATATGCAGGAAAACATTTCTGATTTTCTTTATTTCTAGAACAAAGAAAAACTGTATTAAGGTCAAAACCTTTTCAAAAGTTTATTATATTTTTATATTTTAGTGAAAATATAAAAATTTGTTAGAAAGTGGATAATTTAATACAGTAACTGCTCTTTAGCAAATTATAAACTTATGCAGAGGTTGAGTGCTCAGACATTGAACTGTTCTTACACCATCACTGTGTAAGAAAACRTCTGTTTTATACAAACTTAAGGAAGATAGAAATGGTTAGCATATATACCATTATAGTCGTTCTCAATTACAGTTGAATCAGTGGTTTTTTCCCTTATCCTGTTATGGTTTTGTTCTCAAGCCTTTTTTTGTGAAAAAGGCCCTCAATGTTGTTTTCTTTTGCTATTTTTCCCTTGCTCTGCTTTGTTATATAAAATCTGCTTCTTGTAAATGAATATTTTTTGTGTATTAGCTTCATTCTTTAGGGCTGTGATCAGAAAGTGTAGGGTGAACAGTGTCCCAAATCATATTACAAAAAGTAACAAGGAGTATTCCCTTCCCCACATGTATTGTTTCACAGTCAGTAACAAAAGAGGCTGTGAGAAAGAAGTGTCTYCTATGGTCATCATCAACCAGGAAAGGTGTATTATATGACATGAGACCACATGAAAGGCAAAAGAAGCAAGGTGTGCAACACTCCAGGTGCAAGAAATACTAACAAAACTCAAGGAACTTTAAGTTTTAGAGAGTGATTTCTTCTTCATTTTCTGACTTCACACTATGAGAACAGCTTTCCCTCCTACCCCCTAAAGTAATGTCTGAAGCCAGCTTAGACATAAAGAAGGAAACATTATCTTTGTAGGTATAAGGGGTTCCTGCTGGTGATTGGTTTTGCAACACAGACTGCCAGTCTATGGTTACAAGTCACTGGTGATATGAGACAGGTCTATGTGATCATGAAAGGTGTTGAGGGCAAACTGTCTGACTGCTATTCTTCCAATACCAGAGCTAAGGGTCCATCATTGGTCAGGATCAAAACAAACAAGAGGAGGTGGCTGTGGAACATGAATGGAGACCTTAAGGAGAGAGAAAGCCCGTTCAAAAGGCCACTGGTGGAGAAAGTCTACTAAGCAAAACAGACCTTTAATCTGAATTCATACAGCTTTTCTCATGTTTCTATTCAGCTGCTCGTCATTCATTTATGTCTTGTTGTTCAGACTCTTACAGTTCTATATTCCCACGACTCCTTCCAGAATGGATTTGAAGACTTTATCAATGAGGAATACACGATCATGGTAATTTTCCACGTTTTCCCTGTTATGGGGAAGACGTAGCTATGAGATCAATTGCCCAAAATAGAAAGAAACAGTGTATTGTGGTTTATGCCCCATCTGTGTCATCTGAACTTTATTTCCTGTTTAAATTCTTCTTTTTTTCTGAAGGATCATATGTCAGTGCAAACTCTCAAAACAGAACATTGCTTTATCTCGCTATGTCACTGCTCCTCATATTTTTGACACTGACATTACAGATCATTAAGTTAGCTAAGCAATCTCTTTGTCTTTCTATTTGTCTGTTCTCACAGATTTTGTTTCTTTTGGTTATGCAAGTTGCCTTGAATGTGAAATAAAAATCTTGTAGACTTCTTTCTATAATTAAGACTTAGAAGAAAACCTGAAGAGGCAAAAGTCATCTAAAACTAGTAAGGGAGAGAGGAAATTGCTAAAAAGAAGAAAAGGGAACACAGAAGAGCCAAGATGAAAAGCCACTGAAAAAGGAAAGCAATGTGCATTGAATAAGGGTTGCTTTGGTAGCTGTCAGACTGGTATCTGTCTGAAATAACTACTTCACAAAAACCATTATTTAATGGCTCCTGTGAGAACATGAAAAGGTGGAGCTCAAGATCCTTAGGGCCGTGAGAAAGGTGCACAGAAAACTCACTACTCTGTACTTGAAGAGAGCAGACTCCGGCCTCTTGAGGAATCTGCTTGGTAAATTACCTTGGGATAAAGCCCTTGGGGGAAGTGGGTCCCAAGAAAGCTAGCTAATGTTCAAGGATCATGTCATCTCCTCCAAGCTCAGGAACAATGAATCCTGATGAAGAGGAAGTCAGGCAAGAAATGCCAAGTTGTCTGGCTTGTGGACAAACAAGAACTTTGTGGACAAACAAGAACTTTGTGGACAAACAAGAACTTTGTGGACAATCTCAATGCAAAAGAAAGCCTACAGAGAGTGGAAGCAAGGGCAGGTAGCCCATGAGGAATGCAGGAAAATTGCTCAAAGCAGACAGGGATAAAGTAAGGAAAGCTAAAGCCCTGAGAGAATTAGATTTTTCCAGGGATGTCAATGGCAATAAGAAAAGTTTCTATAGGTATGTCAGTGATAAAAGGAAGACTAGGGAAAATGTGGTCCCTCTCCAGAAGGAAACAGGAGACCTGGTTACCCAAGTGGAGAAGGTTGAGGTACTAAATGACCTTTCTGCCTCAGTCTTTGCTGACAAGTATTCCAGCCATACCACCCAGGTCACAGAAGGTAAGGCAGGGACTGGTAGAATGAAGAACCACCCCATGCAGGAGGAGATCAGTTTTAGGACCATCTAAGGAGTCTGAAGGTACAGACGTCCATGGGACCTGACAAGATGCAACTGTGGGTCCTAAGGGAAATGGCAGATGAAGTGATTAAGCCACTATCCATCATATTTGAGAAGTTGTGGCAGTCTGGTGAAGTTTTCACAATCTGAAAAAGTGGTAACATAACCTCTATTTTTAAAAAAGGGAAAAAAGGATCTAAAGGCCAGTCAGTCTGATCTCGGTGCCTAGAAAGATCATGGAGCAGCTCCTCCTGGAAATTATTCTAATACACATGCAAAGTAAGGACATGATTGGTAACAGCCAGCATGGCTTCACTAAGGGCAAATTGTGCCTGACAAATTTGGTGGGCTTCCATGGCGTGGTTACAGCATTGGTAGATAAAGGAAGAGCAACTGACATCATCTACCTGGACTTGTGCAAAGCATTTGGCACTTCCTCGCATGTCATCCTTGTCTCTAAACTGGAGAGGCATGGATTTTCTGACTAGAGTGCTTAGTGTATAATGGGTGGGTGGTCACACTTTGAGACTTGTGGTTAACGGCTTGATGTTCAAAGGGAAAGCATTGATGAGTGGCATTCATCGGGGTTCGTATTGGGACTGGCACTGTTTAGCAACTTTGTTGGCAACATGAACAGTAGGACTGAGTGCTCTCAGCAAGTTTGTCCATAGAATCACAGAATGGTCAGGGTTGGAAGGGACATCTGCAGCTCATCTAGTCCAATCCCCTGTAAAGCACATTCACCAAGAGCATGTTACACAGGATTGCATCCAGGCAAGTTTTGGCTATCTCCAGAAAAGGAGACTCCACAATCTCTCTGCAAAGCCTGTTGCAGTGCTCTGTCACCCTCAAATGACAACACCAAGCTGTGTGGTGAAGTCAACACACTGGAGGAAAGGAATGCCATCCAGAAACAGGCTTGAGAGGTGGCCTGTGTGAACCTCATGGAGTTCAACAAGGCCAAGTGCAAGGTCCTACACATGGGCTGGGGAAATCCCAAGCACAAATACAGGCTGGACAGTGAGTGGATTGAGAGCAGCCCTGAGGAAAAGGACTTGGGGCTGTTGGTGGAGAACCTCAACATGGCCCAGAAATATGTGCTTGCAGCCCAGGCAGCCAAATATATTCTGGGCTGCATCAAAAGCAGCATGGACACGAGGTCAAGGGAGGTGATCTGCCCCTTTATTCTGCTCTCATGAGACCCCACTTGAAGTGTGTCTATCTCTTGGGCCCTCAACACAAGAAAGACGTGGACCTGTTGGAGTGGGTCCAAAGGAGGGTCATGAAGCTGGTCAGAGGGTGGGAGTACCTCTCCTATGATAACAGGAGAGTTTGAGTTGTTCAGGCTGGAGCAGAGAGGGCTCCAGGGAGACCTTTTAGCAGCCTTCGAGTACCTAAAGGGGGCCTATAAGCAAGCCAGAGAGGGACTTTTATGAGGGCATGTAGTGATGGGACAAGGGTGGATGGCTTTAAACTGAAAGAGGGCAGATTAGATATTAGGAAGAAATTCTTACCTGTGAGGCTCGTGAGGCACTGGAACAGATTGTCCAGAGAAGTTGTTAATCCCCCATGACTGGAAGTATTCAAGGCCAAGTTGGATGGGGCTTTGAGCAACCTGGTATAATGGAAGGTGTCCCTGCCCACAGCAGGGGGATAGGAACTAGATGGACTTTTACATCCCTTCGTCCCCAAGCCAATCTGTGATTTGATGATTCTGTGGCACTCTTTGAAAAAGACTTTAAACCCAAAGGATTGATTTGCAAATAAAACTAGAATTAGCTTAGCTGATTTAGCTTTAGCCTGAAATAAAGCTGCTTCTTTTTTTTCTTGTGAAAAAATGTTTTCACATGGGAACTTCTCTGGAACAGTTAAATTCTATTGGAATTCCTTCTTGGTACGAGGTTTGCTGCTCATTTCCTTCCGACTAGATGAGGTTTCAGCATGTTTCTTCTACATGGGGCTGCCATCAAGGCCTGATTCTGATTTCATTTATATAGCACCATTTTATACCAATATACCTGAATAATTTTATTGGAGAGATTCCTGATTTAGTCTGGTATGAGATCAATATCAGAACTTTAAGGTTGTTTGAATAGATGCTTTCTCTATTTAATAGCCAAGCTGAAAAAAATGTTTGGATCAAACCACGAATATTTTTTCTTCTCATCCTTGCTGAAATGAAAATGTAGTAAAAATAATTTAATACAATACAACACATTGGCCTGAGATGAAACATTTCATATAATCTAAGTAAAAAAAAAGGGAGGATTCACAAAATAAAAATTCCTTAAGCTGCTGCTGCTGTTCTCTTCCTCTCCCTTTTACTCACTAGTTCAAGGTTAGACTTTTCACAGAGACTTGGAAAAATAGTTTCAGATACTGCATTTTTGAACTAATTTCAAGATACCTTCAATACCTTTCAATACCTTAACAACCAGGCTATATTCCATTCTAAGAGAAAAGGTGATCTCCTTTTCTGTAATGTTTTTACACCCATTTTAAATAGCATTCATCGTGGCACAAAAGTCAGATTCATCTGATCAAATTCAGATGTCTACATCTAGATATCCCCAGCTTGCTTTAAATAATAGCAAGAAATAAGCACTTTGAGGCTTTGATTAACTTAAGAGCTAAAATAAGCATGACATTTTTGTTTGACCTTCAAGTTGTAAGTGTGCATTCCCGCCTTATGCCACCAAGCTCTCTTACTCTGTGCCAGACAACCTTTAATGTCACAGAGGACACTTCTGCCTACACTGTCCTCTACAATGCCAGCTCTGATGATCTGCACAGTCATACAGACATTCTGCTACTGGGTAAAACCAATGGGTGCTGAGTTGGACAGGTATGGATATTTTTCCAGGTCTCCAGGATATCAAGTTTATATATTTGTCTCACTCTTCTCTGAGGAATGCTTACCTACTTTCCAGTTAGACTYAAGCCAGGGCAAATAAAATGCAAATTCAGTCATTAATTTTTAACATCTAATATAGAAAACTGCAGGTGTTTTTGAGAGACGAAAGTGAGAAAAAGAAATATCACTTATTCTACTTACCTGTATGATCTAAACATCTAAACAGAACTTGTTTGTGACTCTCAGCTAGGGCCAGATAACGGCCAATATGCTCTATTCCACTTTGGAATAATTGCAGGGTTTAATCCTCTATAGCCACTATCTTCTTCTTAGGGGTGTTTTAACAACAGTCCAGGTGATTTAAACTTAGAGTCTCTATTTCTTTTTTCTGAATATGGAATGGGTACTTAGAAAAGGTATGAGTGTAACATGGAAGTGTGTAGGCACAGTGAATGTTTAAAGCAAAGTGAGAGGAATCTCTGGAGTCCCATCTGCCACATGAACATCTGAAGCACCAGAGAAGAGGGAATATGTACTTATGTAGCTCCTTATGTACTTCTGTAACTGTTCTTATGTTACTCTTTAAATAGCTCATGCAAAGCAGAGCAGTTAAAACAGGAGTATCCTAACACCTCACCTCATAGAATCTTACAGCTCGATGGGACTCAAGAGAAAGGGGGAAGACACTGAGTTAAATGTTTATAGTGGACCAAGACTTGAAGGTCCTGCTTGTCAGATGGCTTATGTAGCCATGCGAATATTTAAACACTAAAGATAAAACCTCTAAAGCCATCATGTCAGACCTATTCTACTCCATTTTCCCATAGCCCTTAGAAGAATGAAAGCTGGTGAAGCAATCCTTTCTTTCCAATGTCAAAATGTAAAGTCAGACATATAAAAGATACATTTGAAATCTGCTAGCTGAAGGAGAAAAGAAAATCTGTATGCACTAGTACCCAATCTAATACTTTCCCCCCCGCACATTTATGTGGATGTAGACATACAAAATGAATTGATTCACAACTAATCAGTACATTCAGACTAAATTTGGAAGTTTTGCAAGAACGACTGAAAGCATATATAGATTTAAATACATCCAACATTTGAAAAATAGCTTGAACTCTAAACCAAATTAGTCTGAGATGCACTCAGAAACTCTCACAAATAATGCACAAAACCGCTGCCCTCTCTTTGTTTTTTACCACCCTTAATTCCCTCAGCAGCCTACAGGATTTACAGGCAGACTATATAGCTCTGCATTAGATGATGGTCACATCCATGACAGCAGTAAGAGTATAAATGTCCCCCTGCTTCAATTACCTGGAGACAGGGAAAGGTCTGCCATGTCATACAATGCTGATTTCATATGCTGTGCACACATTTTAAAGGCATTACTTACTTCTATAATTTGTTGTATCTCTTTCCCCCTTCTCAGTTTGTATAAATCAGTACTTGAATAAGAATTTGGGATCACTCAAATGAAAATTCAGGGAGTGAATGAAGTCTCCTTTTCTTTTTTCTCTAAGTAAATTGCAATCTCAGTAGAGAAAACAGTGTATTGCTGATGCCAGGAAAGAGGAGGAGGGCAAGAATTCTGCTGCAGAGGATTTGTGAGGTGTGGAGTTATTTTAATATTGCTGGATGAAAAATCTGTTACTAAAATAAGAGTTGGGAATGAATCCACCTCCACCAAAGCAGAGGAATGTTGGCTTCAATAGTTTTTAATGCTCCAATAAAAATGCTACTTTTTCATTATTCTGTCTATGTTCACTTTCAACTTGGTTTCCATAAATTTGCGGATACTTGATGAAAGCTTTCACCTAGGCATTTCATTTTCATTATTTTTATCTATATTTCATTATTTTGTGTTTGATATGGAGAAAAATACATTAAAAGCTGGACAAAAAAAAGTTACAGACATGAAGCATATGTGGCATCTATCATGGAATGACAAAGTTCTAGGACATACCAAGTGTGTAAACATAACAAAATAGACATTAAATGTTAAGGTATAAATCTGGTCTGAAATGCCAAATTAAGAATTCTTGATTAAGATCTGTATATTTCAAGGTTTAATTTCATGTTTATCTGAAAAAAAAATTAGGTAATGTTTCCAGGAGTAATTACTTTATTTAAATTTGAAAAAAAAAAAAAAGTAAATCTTAACTGAATTAATATTATGAAAATAATGTATTCTCCACTGTTTATAATTTGAGTGGTTTCTCATCAAAGTTGCATACAAAGTCCCATCATATAATAAAAGGATCATTTTAAGCAGGCCTTGCACTAATAGTCACAATGCAGGATTGAATATAGTGGAGAACTCTGTCGACAGTATCAGTTTCAAAATCAGGTTAAAGTGTGGGAGTGTATTTGCTCTCTAGAGATGTTTAGAGAATGCACTTTCACCGTATACAGTTCAATACATTTCAATAAATTTAAGGGCCTATTTATATAAAAATTTTCCTCAAGACTGTCTGTTGACTCGACAGCTAGAGGGCTGGTCCTGTTGATTGTAATAGGAGCATTAGTCCTTCCAGATGAGCTTTGCAGATTCCAGCTTTACCATGGGAGACTGCAGTGCCAGAACACTTGTAGTCCGTCATATGTAGTATTGCAGTATGACAGTGCTTGCATCCATTTGAAAACTTATATTCTACCATGTTGTACATTCAGTTTTTTGTAAGAAATTATTGAGTTTAGATGATATTCCTTTGGTAACTGTCTACTTGCAAGGGAAATTCTTCAGTGCAATCAGAAATTCCACTTGAGCAGGACGAAAAGCAAGAAAGAAAAAAGAGAGAAGCAGTGGTTAGAGGGAGTTGGCAGCTTCTTGCTCACTATATATGAAGTCCTGTATCTGAAGTTCTTAAACCACGTAAACCTTCCCACTCCATTTTGCTTCCATGTCTTAGAATAAAAAGTTTGTATTTCAAAGGCAAAGGTGTGAATAATTTCCAGTATGGGTAAGCTAGGTGGAATTCTTCTCCTCAGCATATCCTACACAGAGTAGGTCTTCAGGTTTCGTCATTTTACCAGCACCATGAAATCATGATCTTATATTAATCAAGCTCAGATGGCTGCCTGCAATAGCCTATATCGAGTTCAATGATGTGTAGTTGATCTTGCTGTGGAAAAACCCAGGAGGAGACAGAGGAAGACAAATTTTGTGTATTTCGCTGTTTACCCTCACAGCACATTGAGTCTAAAGCATTAGAATGAATGGAGACATCGTGAACTTGGTTATTGGATATGAAAACTACTTAGATATCACGCATAAATACGTGTGATTTAGATAGAAATGCTGCTTTTAAAATATTATGAAAGGTTTACTCAATGTATAAAATACATCTCTCTCTTCCATATTATTTAATACCTCAACAGGAGGAGCACGGATCCTTCAGTGAAACATTTTTTCATCAGATTTTTTTTCTCAGTTTTATTGTAATTTCTTTTCCACAGACCACAAAATCACCCAGGTTGGAAGGAATCTATGAAGATCATCTTGTCTAACAACATGCTCAAGGCAAGCTCAGCCAAATGAGGCTTCTGAAGGTCATGTCCATCCGGGTTTTGAATATCTCCAAGGAAGGAAATTATCTCTGGGCAGCCTGGTCCAGAATCTGAAAATTCTCATCGAGTTTTTTTCCCCCGCCTTATATTTAATGCAAAATTTCTATCTCCTGAGTTTTATTTCTCATCCTTCCTGGGTACCCATAAGAAGAGTCTGGGTCCATCCTCTTTGCATTATTTTATCATGTAGTTGTAGACATCAATAAGATTTCCTCCAAAGACTCCACACCAGAATGAACAAAGTCACCTTCCTTAAGCTCTTTTTTCATTTCATGTGCTCTAATACCATGACTATCTTGGCACCTCTGCTAAAGACACTCCAGTATGTAAATGTAATTTTTTTTTTTGTCAAAATCATAAATAAAAAGCAGTGTGATGACTAGGGACTTCAAATGTGAGGAGTGGGCTAAGATCCATGTTGTGTATATTTTGGAGGAGGGATCTGAAGTTCTATTTCCCTTCCAAATTTATGTTTAATTATTGAATTACAGTTCTTTGTCACCTTTTCCACATCTTAGAAATAGTTCTACTTTATATAAATAATAAAGTGTCAACTTTGAGGTAAAAAAAGCAAGAGTCTTCAACTCAATAGGAGAGGATATAAGTTCATATCCCCAGACAAGTAAAGCAGGGCAAGATGTTAAAATTAAAACTTGTGAAAATATCCATTGAGCATGCTTTGTTTATAAAGGTGTGATTCTCTGATGAAAAACAGGAAGAGGTCCTGGCTGAAGTACAGAATGAAAAAATGACTGACGTATCTCCCCATTTAACAAAATTAGCAATATTTTTGATTTCTGAAAACTAATAATTGATAATGTAACACGCTTGTAAATTAAAATATGTTCTCCTTTTAACTTCTTTTTGAAGAATTAATTTGTGCTGGGTTAAAATATATGATAATTCCTGAGAGCAATTGTCAGGCTTTTAAAGTGATTGAGTCTGATATTTAATAACCTGGTAAGTTACTTGGTAGCAAATCCACTAGATAGACATGCATGAATTCCAAGAGTAACATTCTACTTACTTTCCTTATACTGTAGATCTCCATTTGTTCTTGGAAGGGATTACTTTTGTCAGTATGCTAACCAAGTCCAATTTCTACAAAGCCTTGAGGACTACAGGCCTATACCAATGAACAGTTCCACTGACATCATCTGAGCCTTGTCTAAGTAAAAGATGGAGAATTTGAGGAAATGCACAGTTCTCAAGATTTAGGGACATAGTTTCCATATCAGACAGCTAAAACCCCATAAATCACAAAGATTAAATGCTGCCAGTATTTTAATTTAATATAAGGGTATGCAAAGAAGGAACTGAGCTAACTATTCACTAAAATATTTTTAACATATTGTTACTGATTAACTCCGTACTCAGGGTGTGACTCCTGCATGTGCTTTTAATTTAACTTGAATAACACCACCTTCATTTCTGAACACTCTATGGCTACAATTTCCAAAGAGCATGGTTGAAAAATAATATGATAACAACTAGATAAAACCATGCTTAAATAGGTAGCTATGATTTTGGATTGCTCATGAGAAGAGGATTAAAGACATCATTCTGGTTTTACTGCTTTTCCAGTTCTCATTTTTGCTCTCTTTATGTAGCAACTCTAGAGAAACAATCTGTTTATAATCTTTCTCTAGAGATGCTTTTACATTTACGACATGAAACAAGCCTAAAGAAAGGGAAAAAGCATGTATACATTGAATTATCACACAATCATGGAATCATCAAGCTTGGAAAAGACCTCCAAGATCATTGAGTCCTGCTTTTGACTGAACAGCACCACATCAGTTAAACTGCAGTACTAAGTGCCTCACAAAATGTCCAGTCATTTCTTAACACTTCCAGGGGTGATGACTCTACCACTTCCCTGGGCAGTTCCTTCCAATTCTTAACCACCATTTCAGTGAAGAAATTTTTCCTAATGTCCAACCTAAACTTCCTCTGGTGCAACATGAGGCCACTTCCCCCTGTCTTGTCACTGGCTTCCTGGGAGAACAGACCAATCCCCACCTTGCTACAACCTCCTTTCAAGTAGTTGCAGAAAGTGATAAGGTCTCCCTTGAGCCTCCTTTTCTCCAGGCTGAACACTCCCAGCTTCCTCAGCTGCTCCTCATAGGACTTACTCTCTAGACCCCTCTCAGCTTTGTTGCCCTTCTCTGGACTCACTCCAGCACCTCAATGTCCTTATTGTAGTGCGTGGCTCAAAACTGGACATAGGATTTGAGGTGTGGCCTCACCAGTGCTGAGCACAGAGAGACAATCACTGCCCTGGTCCTGCTGACCACAATATTGCTGACACAGGCCAGGATGCTATTGGTCTTCTTGGACATCTGGGCTCACACTGGCTCATGTTCATCTGCTGTCAACCAGCACCCCCAGGTCCTTTTCCATCGGGCATCTTTCCAGCCACTCTGCCCCCAGCCTGTAGTGCTTCAGGGGGTTGTTGTGACCCAAGTGCAGGACCTGGCCCTTGGCCTTGTTAAACCTCACACTATTGGCCTTGGCCCATCCATCCAGCCTGTCTAGATCCCTCTGCAGAGCCTGCCCACTCTCCAGCAGATCAACATTCCCACACAACTTGGTATCATCTGTGAAGTTACTGAGGGTGCACTCAATCCCCTCATCCAGATCATCGATAAAGATATTAAACAGGACTGGCCCCAATACTGAGTCTCGCTATGCCCAAGATGACCTCCAACCACCACATGTCCCACCAGCCCATCTATGTTTGTAAACAGCAGGTCTAGAAGTACTGCTCCTGGTAAGCTCACTTACCAGCTCTGTCAGGAAGCTATCTTCCACACACTCCAGGAATCTCCTAGACTCCCTCTTCTTCACCGTGTTGAGTTTCCAGCAGACATCTGACAAGCTGAAGTATCCCCCAAGGGCAAGGGCTATCGATTGTGAACTGTCAGCCAGACACTTATAAAATACAGTAATATAATTGTTATAGCAACTTCCTACAGGTCCATAACACAGGTTTGAAGCATACTCTGGACTCAGGTTGGATCTTCTGTGCCATCACCTGAACCATCATGACTACTCAGTGGCTGGTCTGAGAGGAGAGAAACAGTTGTGAATCATGACTTTATCATTCCTGGATATGCCATTGAAGGCAAGAGGCGTCCATCCCAATTAGCTAGGCTTGACAAACTTTGAGGCTCACATGAAGCTTGATTAATGTGGTATTACTACAAATACCTCTCTTTTTCTCCATTTTGCGGTATTTGCTTATGGAAACTGCTTTATTTTCTTCTTACACACTGCTGTTGAAACCCACTTGTGCAACATATGTCTTGAGACTAATGAGACATGTTCCAACATCACACAGCAACGCTCAGATATATGCAACTTTCGCTTTCTACTGTTGTGTCTGTCAAGTCTTTTCAAAGCACAATCTACTCAGAGCAAGGTTCCTCTGTTAATCAGTTCTGTACAGAGCAGAGCAGAGTATCTTTCATGTACTTCTTTGCCCTTCCAGCACAATTAGGAAAATAAAGAAAATAATTAGTGTCCATATTTTTTGTAGATTGAACTTTTGTGCTGCTTCAGAAACACCTTTTCTACTTTTAGAGGTATTGCGAAGTATAAAATTATGCTTTTTCTCATAGATACCCATGCAGATGAGTCACGTAGTTTGCTGTCAGCATAGTCATTAAAATGAAATTTAACCTCTTTTTCATCGAACAGTTCACCAAAACATAAACATAAAAATTATGTTTTTATGCATGTTTTGCCGGTTCTAATTATATATTGGATATATTTTTCTTTAAAAATATACATTCTCTTTGAAAAATGTAGAAGTTTTTACTGACTTCTACTTTTAGAGTGTAATGGAAAAAAAAGCAATACACACATATCCACTGAGATGAGCCTTAAAATTTTTATATATTTAGTGTCACATCCATCATTTGAAAGATTGAGAGTCTGCTCTGGCATGTTACATTTCCTGGTAGAAGACAAGGATAATGGAAAAGTGTTGTCAACGCTCTGCCATAAGAACCCCTCTAGCCAAAAGTAATTTGCCTGTACAGAATAATATACCAATTTTTAAGGAAATGTTGCCATTTTCTGTTCTAGGCACTATAGGAGGATTGCAAGGAATCACAGCTCAAAAGGTAAAGGAAAATGTCTATGATAAAAATTTTCTGTGGGGTTGAAAGAATGACTAGCCATCATCTGCTGCAAATATCAGAAAGTTGGAGAAAACATTATTATTATCTTTGTTGAAAGTAATCAGTATAAAAAGGAAACAGTAGATTTCCTTGAACAACAAACATTACAACTGCAACAGTAAGTAAAACTTATTAAATGAGGTAGCCAGCAGTGTATGAGTCACATTGTAAAGGGGAAGGGTGAGAAAAGAGTATGGGACAATGACTGGTGTCAGATGCCAGTCAGATGTACGCTTTTGTCTGCATTTGGGCTGGTGTTTGATTTTTAACACTGCTTCTAGAGTATTCTTTGTTGCTGATCAGAACTCCACCACTACACATGCCACACCAAATCTGTCAGTGTAACAGCAGAGGAAATCAGTCCCTAATCCAGTTCTGACAGAACAGTACCTATTAGATTAAATAATATGAAGAGTAAAGTGCTTTCTCTCAGGTGTGCTTAATTAGTTTCATCCTGCACCTGGGAAAACAATGTATTCAATCCATTATTGTTTTAGTCAGGGTGCATCTGCTTCTTCCCCTCTTCAGAGGAAGCAGAGGATAAAGACAGTCTTCCTCATGACCTAAGTGTTACTAAAGTAGTAACAGCTCTGGGTAGCTAATTCCTTATCTGAAGGATGACAATGCAGAAATTATTATTATCATTAGTGTTTTTTAACTTTTGTTCGGATATATAGGAAAATATAATACCCATGCCTCAAAGAATAAAGAGCTTTTCTATGGGAAAAAAGCACCTAGGTAGCATTGCTATGATGTTCTTACGATTTAAATTCTTCTACTTGAAAACAGTGAAAAGATGTTAATGCCAGCCACTGCCCCTTAGACTAAACAAAATTCTCACGGTATTTAATGATTTTGCTCCTGCAGTTTTACACTGACACTTCAAAAGCTGTAGTAAAGAACATGATGAAACCAAACTGCTTAATCATAAGTCACTCGGGATGTGACAGTAACATAGTTTGATATTGATTTCTCTTTTAAAAGAAAGACGCTATAAAGTTAGCTACAAGAGAACTTCTCAGTCTTTCCTCTTCAGCAAAGTGTCCTGTGGAAGATGAAATGCATGCCTGTGGTTGGTATTGGTATTCCAACCTTAGGTGGGTTGCCAAGCATTTCAGCTGGCAGTATTTGTTCCTCATAAGCCACAGAGCAATTTAACTCCATTCTTCTGTTTAAATAATTTTAATACTTTCCAGAATGTTAAAAGATGAGTTTAATACAGGGTTGTTTTCACAGACAGCCCCACTAAGCCCCAGGTTGCATTAAATGTATACAAGTGACACTACAGATGCAAACTGTTTCTGGTTTATGTAACACCAAAGGCATCTGCTTTGTAAATATTGTAAAACCACATGTATTCATTGGTATCTATACTGAACACTAACACAGTTACATGTATTTCCTCATAATTATTCTAATGGCTTAAAAGATACATATTTGTGATGACTCGTGATAAATATGCACATACCACATGTGCATTACTCACATATTCAAACTTCAAAAGAATATTATTGCAAAGCCAAGCATTTAGAAGTTATAAAAAGCAGAATTATGCTTGCTTATGGATGCAGCTTTTGATACTTTTGATCACATGTTAATTTTTCATCATGATCCTTTTCCCATTTAGCAGACTGGAGGAAGGACAATGTTCCCTTATTGAGTATCCAACCTCTAGTCCAGTGCATGATGCTATGCCTGATTTTCTGGCACATCTAACAACGTCTTTGAACACCAAATGTGCTCACACCTGGGCACAGGTCTTTTAGAAATCAAAGAGAGTAATAAATATAGGGTACATGAGTTATTATCCTATCCTGGCTAATACCAGGCCTTCAGAGTAGCCTTTTCTCTAGCTAAGCTACCATACTGCTCTTCATTTCCTTAGAGTGGGGATTGTTTTGCTCTACAGTCACATCTGAACTCAAAGAGTCTCTACATGGCTTTGCCATCAAATGCCACATGTAAATTAAATATAAATAAATTTAATTTGAAACTTCAAGTGGCTAAGAAAAATAAAATTCCAAAGCCACTATGAAGAACATGTGTTGGATTACTCTTAGCATAAACCTTCAGTAAAAGGGTTTGAAATTCAATTATTGTTATGACTGCTTGTCGACAACTGGAACATCTTTTTCTATTGACTCAAAGATACATATTTTACATCTGGTTGCCGGTGCCTATTGAGACAGACGCCTRGAACAGCAAGTAAGCCTGCTTGACTCAGCATTACAGAATAACAGGAAATTTAGTGGAGAAAACTATTTCTTCAGCTATTTAAAATTCAACTTTTCTGAAGGTGAGTTGAGGTGCATCTATACTTAGGTGCAGACAAGCACACATCAAGCTCTACCAGTCTGGACAGGTGTGTCCAAACAACTTTGGTCCAGAAGCTATTCAGAGACATTGACCTGTGATTGGTGATTGTACTGATACATGCTTCCTCTCAAGAGGGAGAGGTCGGTCAACAAAGATGGTCCTGTGCTATTGTGTATGAACGGTTTACAGTCCACTGTCAGGTTTATTCCCCTTTAAGACCCAGGTGGTGACTATATGATCTGTCAATGTAGTCAAGATGCTTCCCACCAAGTCTGCTAACCAGAATATAGTTAAAGCTGGTTTACTACACATAGAGGAATTACAATTGGAGAAGCAATCTGAAAGATGAGAAGAGAATGGGTAGCGTAAGAAAAATAGCACAGAAGGCTTTATGTGACTGGATTAAGTTATCTTCTCTCACACGTAATCAAATTGCGTAACACTTTTCGAAGTACTCTCTCCTTTCAGCCACATTTGGGTGCTGAATTTATCCCAGTAGGATCCAGTGAAACCAAGGAGAGACTGATGAATTTATGAAAGCCTGTATTCCTTGTGGCAGAAGCCATTTCAACTTTTTTTTTCTTGACAAGTGTGGTGGTGGCTTGGCCTACAACTTGGAATGCTACAGAGGATGGGCCAGCCACCTAAGTGACTGAGGAGCCAGAGGGRCTAGAAAGCCCTGCTGTTAAAGAGAAGGCTCCAAGGTCCAGAACAAGATCTCCCCGTAAGATGATTAGGAAGGTCTCTCCCATCTAGGCCCTGCTAAGTTGTGTCCCCCTATTCAGTTGGTTTATTACTGTCAATCTCTGCTCCCTATATGGATATGTTCTGGAGAGTTCTCACTTCCTCGATGCCTCATTGGCCTTGTTCCCCTGCTCCTCCTCTCACCTACCCTCACTGGTTCTATGTATTGTAGTCACGCCTTCCCCCCCCCCCCACCGCCCTCATGTGATTGGTCCCTGGTGTTCTCTCCGCCCCTGTTTAGTTTGGTATAAAACCCCGTGTACCCCTGTGTTGTGTGCTCTTCTGCTCTTCTGCCCCTTATCCTCAGACCCGTGCAATAAACTCATTCCTACTTCAGAAGAGCCCCTCCTGACTCCTTGCTCCCGGCTACAGGCGCCGAGTGTGTGTGTGTACGTGAGTGTGTGGGCGCTCAAGAGTGTTTGTTGCCCAGTCGTCGTCTGGCCATTGGGGCGGAAGCGGCTTCCCCTGTCGGAGGCCCTTCTGGAAGGCTGTGGCAGCTCACCACCACCGGCACTGCACACTGCACCTGGGCACCGCCGAACCCGTGACGCTCTCGGGAAGGTTGCGGCACACTCCATCCGCCCACCGCAACAGACAAGCAGGTCCTGATTATTACACCTAATGAGGCAGTGTGATACAATGGAAATGAAGGTCCGTGACTCCTATGTCAGCCTATGTCATTCCTGCATGATTCCTGCTTCACTGAAGTTGACTGCAGATTTCCACTTCAAAAGACACACTGAAGTTTGCTGTTTCCCTCCTTTGATTCACTCACCATTCTGAAATGGAACACGTGCCCAGTCCCTGTTAGATCACACAGAAATTACTGGTTTTTTTTCTTGGACTATGGGGTGCAAGTATGAGTTCTGGAGTATTGTCTTCTCTTCTTGTCCAGGCTGGAAATATCTCCACCTCTCAAGCAGGTAATAAGGACCACTAGGACAGCATGTGGAGCTAAAAAGCAATCGTTATTTCCTTCTCTGCTTATGCTTTATTTTTAATTTAAATTTTGCTGAGGTCCATCATTAGGATCTCTTGATTAGATTCAGGAATACTTCACCAAAATCGTATGAATCAACAGAGGAAGAAGTATTCAAAGTGTCCCATATGTGTATGAGTTGGATCGATATTGCATATTTGTCTATTTGTCATGGTGCTCCTCAGGTTTTGAGTATCTATACATCAAAAATATGAAGGCTTTTTAACCTACTCTAGGTTTAAAATCAGCTTCTGACAACATTGAGGAGAGGATCAGAAGATGCTGTAGACTCATTATTGTCTTAGATTTTGTGCAAATTAGCTCTGCCTGTTCCAAGATGCAGGTTCTCAGTCTCCATATCCGTGTGAGAAAAATCACAACTTATACTAGGATTGAATTTCTTTGTCCACTTACTGGCAAATCCAATCACAGCCCAGGAACTGCCATAGAAGAGCTAAGTTTGTGGTGTGACTCAGTCATACAGACCGGAAAAATAACACAAGGTCTGATTCTGGAAAGTAAAAGAATTTATTGTCTCTTTGAAGAAATGGAAAACAAGGTCATGGTTAAAGACCATTACACAACATTCTCAAGAAAAGAGAGGTTAATAGGAAAGAGAAAAAGAGAGGTTCCCAGGAAAGTTTAGGCTGCCAGGTATGATTTACTGATGTAATTTTAAGGTGTCACAGAAAACAAACCTGAGGATGGCAGCAGATGCCAGAGCAGTGCCTCTTTTTTGTTTAGGATGCTTTGTGACCACACTTGTTTAAAGTCCCTTTCATGAGCAAATCAAGTGTTGAAGTATTTTCATTTCAGTCAGAAATAAATTTCATATAGGATTTAGATGATATTCACAAGCGATGGGTTTTTTTTTGTACCCCTCCCTACTCTGACAGTTCTTTAATCTTCAAAGATGACAGAACAAATGCAGTTTACAAATACACAAAACTACTAAATTACAGTACAAGAAAAAGTAGATCCAGCTAAATCTCTGATAGAAGTTTTGTTACACCTTTACACAATGAATTTCAGTGTTCTTAGAAATATATGAATATGTTGACGAGCAGTATAGAAACATGACATGCAATGGCAGTGGCCTTGCCAGATCACTGTAGGACCTCTTATTCCCTGTTGAAAAGGAGATGTGGTACTAAAGGAGTTTTCTTATCAGAAACATTAATTTCCTCAGAAGTCTGAATCCTTTATAAGATTTTCATCTAGACTTTACTTTCATAGGTTTTTGGTTTATAACCCAAACAAGCTTTGATTTTTCTTGCTGATTTTTAGTTACAAGAAATGCAACCCTGCCATCCAGTCTCTTTTACTCTGCATTTCACATGGATTTTGTTTTGACTCTATATTTCCTTCCTTTGTTTCAAACCCCAGATTTTTGATCAGAGTTCCCATCTTCTACTAGTCTCTATTCTGTGGTAGCATCCACCTCTCTTGCTTGTTCCACTTCCATTTCTGTGGCACCCTATAGTCACCTCCTGTCCTGTGTCTCTTTGCACAGAGCATGTTCTCCTTTGACACTGACTTCACAGTGCAGAAGAGAGGAACATCTTTCTCTCCCTTTTGATGTCTGCCCTCAGCCCAGCCTGGAAATAATCATGTTAAGAATAGAATCATAGAATCATTAAGGTTGGAAAAGACCTCCAAGACTGTTGAGGCCAGCCTTGGACTGAACACTGCCATGTCAACTAAACCTTAGAACTAAATGCCATGTCCAGTCATTTCTTGAACACTTTCAGGGATGGTGACTCTACCACTTCCCTGGGCAGCGCATTCCGATGCTAAATCACCCTATCAGTGAAGAAATTCTTCCTGATGTCCAACTTAAACTTCCTCTGGTGCAATATGAGAGCATTTTCTCTCGTCCTGTAACTGGTTGCCTAGGAGAAGAGGCTGACCCCCACCCGGCTGCAACCTCCTTTTCAGATAGTTGTAGAGAGTGATAAGGTCTCCCTTGAGCCTCCTTTTCTCCAGGCTAAACGACCCCAGCTCCCTCAGCTGCTCCTCACAGGACTTGTGTTCCAGAACCTTCACCACTTCCACTGCCCTCCTCTAGACTCGCTCCAGCAGCTCAATGTCCTTCCTGAAGTGAGAGGCCCAGAAATGGACATGGTACTCGAGGTGAGGCCTCACCAGTGCTGAGCACAGGGGGACAATCACTGCCCTGGTCCTGCTGGCCACAATATTGCTGACACAGGCCAGGATGCCATTGGCCTTCTTGTACACCTGGCCACACTGATAGCTCATGTTCATCCACTGTCAACCAGCACTCCCAGGTCCTTTTCCATCAGGCACCTTTCCAGCCACTCTGCCTCCAGCCTGTAGTGCTTCAGGGGGTTGTGGGCAAAGCACAGGACCTGGCACTTGGCCTTGTTAAACCTCACACAATTGGCCTTGGCCCATCCATCCAGCCTGTCCAGATCCCCTGCAAAGCCTTTCCACCCTCCAGCAGATCAACACTCCCACAAAACTTGGTGTCATCTGTGAACTCACTGAGGGTGCACTCAATCCCCTCATCCAGATCATTGATAAAGAAATTAAACAGGCCTGAAATGTCAGTATTCTCCATAAGAACAGAAGCTTCTGGGATTTTTGTGGTCAAGTTTTCGCAAACTGCCAGTGAGCTCATATAAATTGGACTTTTCCAAGATTTACATTATAAGGGTTTTCTCTTATGGATAGCAAACAGCGCATCTGTGACACACAGACCACCCTTTTGCCAGATGTCAGTTTCCTGCTTAACATATGAGGAGGGCACAAGAGACGCCAAAGTAAAGGTTACAGGATTGTTTTCTTAACAGCAAAAAATAGCATGTTTTTCTCTTGCTTCACAGCAGAAACCTTTTGGCTGAAATTTTCCAAAAGATTTCTTCATAAGGCAAGTGCCATGCATGGAAAATTTCAACCTAAACAGTTAGTTTGGCAAAAGTATAAGCAACGAGGTCTTATAACAGGAAATGTTTGCAGCCTTAATACTAAGCAGTGCTACCAATTCAGCATATAATTTACTCAGCACCACCCTTATGCACTGACAAAGATATTCAGCAGCTTGCAAGGCCAAGCTGTGAACTTGGAAGGAATGAGCCCTAGCTCCCAGTTAATGCTGACAAGTGTAGACTATTCTCTTTTAACCACAATCTTTGCCCATTTTTTGCAGCAGAGCTGATTACATTCTACAGCTACACCATATTTTTGAAATTCCTTTACTAAGTCTCACATTCATGAGGATTTCTACAAAGATGAAAAGAAGAGAAAGATGGCTTGCGTAGTTTTCATCAAAGCTGTTACGTCTGAGGGTAATTTTTGAACCCTTTTTACTCTTCCATGAGGATACTCTCTGCCTCTGTATGGTTGTTCTGTTGGAGGGTGAGGTTATCCACATCAAATATATGATCCACATCATCAAATATATGATACATGAGCATTCCATACCATTGAATACTCCACAAAAGTGATGCCAAGACTGAAAATGTAGGTTGCTGGTATATAAGCCTCATTATCTTTTCCATTAGATGGACAGTGACCTTAGGTGCTAAGGGACTTTGCTTTTGGCTTCTATACTCCAGCATAATTTTGCAGTATCACTGTATGTAGAAAAAAACCACTAAGTCATCTATAATGGGTCTAGAAAGGCCACTTTTCTCATGGGATTTTGTCAGCCATGTTATTTGTGCACATGTATTTTTCTACTGGTTCAGACCCAGAAACATGTGAGAGGTGTGTTTCTCTGGGAAGTCTTATCTTCTCTGAGCTGATAGTTTTAGTGTAATGAGACATGAGTGGCAGTCTTTCAAATTTGCAAACTCAGCCATGGACTTGAAGTGCAAGAACTGCTTTCTTGTTGCTTCCATTGAAGCATTAAGCTTCCAAAACAGAGGGAGAGAACACATACCTATCACCCACCAATGTCGCCGAGACCCACTGAAAGGAATGACTTCAAGAGGAAGAAGATCGCACACATCTCTTGGGATCAAAGTGGTGATACAGAGCATTCCACTAGTACAACATCCCTTCTGAGAGGGTATACCACTGCTGTGCCATGTCCCAGACAGCTACTCAAAAAGAAGAGCTGAAAGTGAAAACATATATCAAATTGTACTAGGTTTGTGTGGAAAGGTTTTTGGAGCAAGAGGCCTACAGGGTTGGCTTCTGTGAGAAGACGCTAGAAGCTTCCTCTGTAGAGGAACTTTCCTCAACAGAGTCACTGTCAGCTGGTTGCAAGATGGACCTGCCACTTCCCAATAGCGAACCCATCAGTGGCACTGGTAGCACCTCAAATTTACAGGAGTGAATTGCAGACAGAGAAAAGAGGGGTGAGAGGAACCATTCTGCAGACATCAGGGTCAGTGAAAAAGGAGGGGCAGGAGGTGCTCCAGATGCTGGAGCAGAGATTCTCCTGCAGCCCGTGGCGCACACCATGGTGAGGCAGCTGTGCCCCTGCAGACCATGGAGGACCAAGGGGGAGCAAAGATCCACCTACAGCCCCTGGAGGAGCATACACTGGAGCAGAGGAGGAGTGTGAGGAGTCCTACTCCTAAAGATACAGCAGCGACAGAGAAAACACATTATAAACTGAGCACAACCCCACTTCCCAGTTTCCCTGCACTGCTTGGGGGAAGGAGGTAGAGGAATAGGAAGAGAAGTTGAGCCCAGGGGACAGGAGAGGGGTGGGGAAACATATTTTAAGATTTGGTTTTATTTCTCATTACCCTACTCAGACTTGACTGGTCAATCTAATCAAACTAATTTCATCAAATTGACTCTAGCTGGTGAGTGATCTCTCCCTGCCGTTATCTTGACCATTGAGCCTTTTGTTATATCTTCTCTTCACTGTTCAGCTGAGGAGGGGAGTGAGAGTGACTTTGGTGGGAAACCAGTGTCCAGACAGAGTCAGCCCAATACACAAATATTAGATGGTAAATTGCTGTTGTGGCTTGACACTGGCCAGATGCCAGGCACCCACGAAAAAGCCACTCACTCACCCTCCCCTGCTCCACAGGTGGACAGAGGAGAGAAAAATTTAATGAAGGGTTTATGAGTTGAGATGAGGACCGGGAGAAAACACTTCAAGGGCAAAACAGGCTCAACTTAATGATATAAAGTAAATTTATTACTAACAAGATCAGAGCAAGAGAATGAGAAGTAAAATGAGCCCTTAAAAACACCTTTTTTCCCCCATAACCTCTCCCTCCTTCCCGCCAACAGTGCAGGGAGACAGGGTGGGGGTTTTGGTCAGTTCGTCACCTGAGATCTTCTTTCCACTGCTCAGGGAGAGGAGTTGTTTCCCTGCTGCACCGTGGGGTCCCTCCCACGGGAGACAGTTCTCTCTGAACTCCTCCAGCGTGGGTCCAAGCTCATGCACAGCAGTCCTCCCAAAACTGCTGCAGCGTGAGTCCATCCCATGGGCAGACAGTCCTCCCAAAACGGCTGCGGTGTGAGTCACTCTGCCACGGGGTGCAGTCCTCCAAGGACAGGCTGCTCCAGCCGGGAAGCAAGACCTCTCTCTCCACTGGGACCACCACCAGACCACAGTGTGCTGGTGTCCATCCGCTCCGGCGTGGGCACCTCCCCCATGGGCTGCGGGTGGATCTCTGCATCCCCTGTGGACCCCCATGGGCTGCAGGGGGACAACTGCCTCACCATGGCCCTCACCACGGGCTGCAGGGACATCTCGGCTCTGGCGCCTGGAGCACCTCCTCCCCCTCCTTCTGCACTGACCTTGGTGCCTCCATTGTTGTTTCTCTCACATACTCTCACTCCTACTCTTCTCTGGCTGGAAAATTACAACTACGCCACCACCCTTTGTTGTGATTTCTTCTTAAATCTGTTATCACAGAGGCATTACCACCACCTCTAATTGGCCCAGCCTTGGCCAGCAGCACATCCATCATCAGAGCCATCAGGGATTGGCTCTGCTGGACATGGTGGAAGCTTCCAGCAGCTTCTCACAGAAGCCACCTCTGTGGCCCCCACCACTACCAAAAACCAGGCCCTGCAAAACCAGCACAAATGCGCAGGGAAAAATGCAAAAATAAAGCATACTATTGCCAACCCAGAGCCTTAAGAATGAAAAGAAAAAATTGAAAAGATATTTAACCATGTTAAATATTTCAAAATCTCAGAAATTAATTGTTATGTAGACAGATAACCTCACAGCCTCCATATAGAGATAACGTGATATTATATGATTATGATTAAGGCAAAAAAAGTGTTGTTGCAGGCAGCAAGAAGACAGTATTGTGACTGTGTGATTTCCAATGAATCAGTTGAAAGATAGTGTACCTATCTTAAAGACGAAAACAAAATCCTTTAATGAAGTTTAATATCTAGGAAAGTATTGAGCAGCAAGAATTACCTATTTCATATGAAGGCTAGATCTGCCATTAGAAATGAAGGATTAAATCCTCATGATTCAAGAAATGAGTCCTCAGTGAGTGTTCGATATCCCAGGATTCAATGCAAAAACTGTTAATGCAAAAGCAGAATACAGTTTTCTTCTTTCCCTTTTTCCAAGGGGAGTTTTACCTGCTGGCAACTTAGCAGATATTGATGTCCCATTTTTACAAGAAGAGAGCTGCAACTTTCTACTTAAGTACTGTTGGACTTATTTCATTGCTAAATATGTTTTCATTTCACCTTTTGGCTAAAGAAGAGCTGATGATTACCAATAAATTTATAAGGAGACAAAATGAAGAGACAGAAAAGTCAGAAAGTATATATTTCTATTTGTTCTGAAGACTTTTATTATGCTTCCATTTTTATATATGTATCTTTTATCCTTTGAAAATGATTGTGCCTAAAAGGAATAGTAGAGTACCAAATACTGCACTCCATTTACCTCAAGTGACCAATGCATTTTCACTGAGAAGCTACTGCTGAGGCTTGGTCATAAAGATGCTGTAGAAATACTGACACAAGCTTTGCTGAGAATTTTGTAATTTACTTCATTTCATCTACTCATAAGAAGCATGGCCTAGTGAATCAAGTGGCAGCTGGAATGTTCCTGGATGGAAAATTAGAACACTGTTTTAAGAAAAATGTTAAAGTTTGAACATTTGGTTTCATTTTAAAATAGAATAAAATTGACATCCTTTCAAATATTTAATTTAAAATAGAAAACAGCCTACAGCCCAGTGGTTAGCATGTTGGAGTAAAATCTGTTTGGAAGATTTTCACTAAATTATATTTTGTTGGAAAACAGGAGTTTGTTAAAATGGGAAACAAATCTGTTTATCACAATGTTGTTAAAAAGAATTTTCAGACCTAAGGCAACGTTTCTCATTCAAGTTGTAAGAGTGGCCTTGCAAAGGGATTTGAACTTAAGCCTTCCAAGTCCCCAGTGATTTCTCACAGAAAAATGGCCATTAGGTTTAGACTTGATTTCCTACTCTGAGACAGACTTCCCGTGTTATCTTGGACAAGTTGCTTTGGTCCAGATTGTTTAAAGGAATTGAATGTCTAAGCCCACCATGTATGCACATTTTTTCCAGTTTAACTGCATGGCCTAATCTTACAAAGAGGCCAGAGTACATGTCAGAACAAGATATGGAAACACCAACTACAGACCATCAATGGATAAGATAACAGCTTGACATTTAGTAGTGGTGGGAACAAATACACTGTGATTGAGTACTGGTGGCAAAGGATGTTGTAAAGATGTGGGCAGTCGAGTTTCAAGTTCACACTCTGCTCACAAAGCTGCAGAACTTAGAACATTGAATTGAGCAGCTTGATGTAGCTGGCAACTCAATCAAACTACAATTTATAGATCAATCAAACTGCATTTTAAAGCTATTTTATCCAAGAGATTATGTGACTGGGAAAGGTTTCAGAACTTCATTGCTTTGATTGCCAAACAACTTTTTTAATCAACTTTTTATTAATCAAAAAATATTAATTTACCACTTTACACTCATTTGCAATTACGTCCTTTGACATAAATGGTTTCTTTCTTCACTGGACTTGTGTGCCTGATGTATCTGGAGCTAGCAATCATAACCATTCTAAATTTCGTTTTCTCTAGGTTAGACAACAAATCTCTTTTACTATCCCTTTGTAAATAAAGTTTATCTTTGTTGCAAAATCCAGTAGCCATCCTCCACACAAAGAACCATAGAATTACTTAGGTTGGAAAAGACCTCCAAGCAAGTCCAACTGTAACTCAGCACCACCTTGTTCACCATTAAACAATATCCCCAAGTGCCGCATCCACACATCTTTTGAAGTCTTCCAGGGATGGCAATTCCACCATTTCCCTGGGTAACCTGTTTCAAAGCATGACCACCCTTTCAGTGAAGAAGTTTTTCCTAATATCTAATCTAAACCTCCCCTGGTGCAGCTTGAGGCCATTATTTCTCATCCTGTGGCTTTTTTACCCAGGAGAAGAGACCAACCACCACCTGGCAACAACCTCCTTTCAGGTAGTTGTAGAAGTGCAGTAAGGTCTCACCTGAGCCTCCTTTTCTCCAGGCTAAACAACTCCAGTTCCCTCAGCTGCTCCTTATAAAACTTGTGCTCCAGACCCTTCACCAGATTTGTTGCCCTTCTCTGGACACCTTCCAACGTGAATTTTCTCCATCACATAGAACATTCTCTATCTTTTTCTGGTTATACTTTGCTGTATGACTTTAGGATCCCTCAGCTTTTCTCAGTATAGAAAATCACATTATCTATCTATCTATCTATCTATCTATCTATCTCTGTCTGTATTTGATGATGCTTGTGTCATCAAAAAATTTTGTTAGATGATTTCTACTACTTGTGCCAAGTTCAGTATTGAAAATATGAAATAATATTGAAATAATAAACTGTCCTGGAGATTGGTTCTTGAGGAGCTCCAGCCATAAATGCTTGTCAGCCCAATCTGCTCTTTTAAACACATGCTGCTTGTGTTTCCTGTCACCCACACAGTTTTCTGCACTGGTTTAATTATTCTTTCTTATTCTGTATCTGTTTTACTGTTATTTTCGGCTCTAGACTTAACCTCTGCTCCTGTTATAAGACTTGAGCTCCTGCTCCAACTAAATGCATCAGAGATTTGAACGTGATCTCTCACACCACAGCGAGTGACAGACCTGGGAAATTACAGACTTTCCTTCAAAAATGCTCTTATAGTTGAATAAATATCCCTCTCACCAGAGTCAATGTACGAATTGTTTAATACCAAGAAAGTTTTTGGAGCTGGGAAGTGCAGGAAAACTCCTGGTAAGTGAAGAGGAACTTCTGAAAAGTTGCAGGCAAGTGGGGCCTCTGAGAATTATTCTTCCACTGGTCAAACAGCTGTATATTACGTACAGCAACTGTGAATGAAGTGCTTATATCTCTCTAGGGAGATGTGCCTTAATCATCCTATATGCCACCTGAAATATTGCAACTTCCGGTGAGTCTTGCTAATAAGTTTGAGTCAGGTATAAACAATTTCTTAATATATTATCACTTGCTGTATAAGTCTCAATTTGTGGCATATGCAGAATCTGAAATATGGTTAAAAATATGTGCAATTCTGCAAAATATTTTTTAATATTTGATCRCATTCACTGGTTTGTCCTCAAATTTAATACAGTAAATGCTAATGAAGTAGTAGAATATCTACTGTTGGCAGCTAGAGAAGCTACTGATATCTGGTTTTCTCTGTTTAATTTTCCTCTGTTTTAACATAAGCATTTTTCTAGCATGAATGGATACAGATTTTCCATTAAAAACTGTTAGCAGTGGATGAGTAAATGTCTGCCAATGTTACAGCCAGTTCATGAAGAATCCAGCTCCACGGTCTCGCCAACACAGCAATTAGGACCACATGTGCTAGAGAGGGAAGGGAAGCCTATGCATAGTGATGACAGTCCCATAAGGGCTGATGGCTGCCTTTCCAGACCCAAATTTCAGAGGCTTTTTAAAACATATCTGTCTATTAGAAAGTTTCTGGATTGTGTTTTTAAAATCCACAATACTACTTTTTATAGTATTATTCATCTCTTCTTTGACTATTTGTATTTATATCTCATTATGCCAGGAAAAGAGTCAGTTTTCAAATGATTTAATCAAGAACAAATAATACAAGAACAACAAATAATGTTGTGGATGTATACAACTTGTATCCATATAGATAGGAATATATGTAGATGTGTGTGTATGTAAAAAAATATACAAGAATATTAAACCTGCAAGTGTTTAGACTGGGAATGACTTCTGGGACTGGCACCAGCCTTTGGGAGCTTCTACACCTCAGTCAAGGGATTTTCTTCAGGCAGGATTTTGTCAGTTGTTTAGCAGCCTGCATGAAATTATTTGGGGTTTGTGCTCTCTTGTCAACAATTTACAAATCATGCTAGAGTAATTGGATCTTAATAATGTGTTTTGCGAAAGGGATTGTAAGCCTGGATAGATATGGAACTCTATACTACTGCTATAAAGTTTGATAGTAATTTGAGCAATTAAAATCTATTAATGGTAAATACATGTATATGAAGTTGTGACTCTGATTAAAACATAAATCTAACTGCAAACAGTAATAAAATGATAGCAGCAATCAAGGGACAGAAGGATCAACATTCCAAAGTAGGATTAGAGGCTACTGACATACAGACGAAGAGCTCATTGACCTTAAAAGATGAAATACATATTTTTCAAAGAATAGCTCAACCTTGCTCAGTGACAGCAGATACAGAAGGAAACAGGATTACTGAGGGATGGCACAGTGCCTGAGGTACCATGGAACAGACTGTGTGCACCCTTGAGCCAGGATGGAGGCATAAACACAAGCTACCACTGCAGAGACCAGTTCCATGATTCCCAGCTTAAGAAGCAATTCCAGTCTCTCCTGCATTCATCAGGTGAGCTGTGAGTTAGCACCCCGGGGGCACCCCTCTCTCCGAAAGGTAGCCAGAAATTGGAAATGCCAGTATGATGCATGCCTCATATCAGCCACCAGACTGTCATGGCCAGGCTGCTACACCAGACCTGTCATGGCCCCTGTTAGCAGCTAATTGGGTAAACACAAGGTACAGGTTCACATCCCAGAAAATGGCTGGCCCTACAGCATAACGTCTTGCATGATGCCCACTCAGTGCCACCATCCCTCTCCCAGACCACTGCCAGCAGGATCTATCTTCCCTGCCAGGCTCCACTCACTCCCAGGGCGTTTTGACTGTGGACTCCCTGGTTCAGGAGGGGGAAAAGGCTGTCATTTGGGCACAGCTGACAGGTTGGGCTATGGCTCTTATGCCTGGAGAATGGTCCTTGCTCTCTTTCTTGCTAGCTTAACTCATTCATCAGAGTACACTCCCCACAAGGCAGCTGTTGTCTCCCTAAATTTTGAGAGAATTCAGTGCTAGGGTGCAGTTCTTGTAACATAGGCAAATTCTGGATGTTTGGCTCAGGGTGCACAGTGTGCTCTTCAGATAAGTACTGGAGCCACTACAACTACTGAGGCATGCTGCTCCAAAGAGACCAATATTTTCAATTATTTTCCTTAGTCAGTTCATTAGGCATTGTTGTTGAAAATGATATGGTTTTTTGTGTGAAAACTCTCTTCTTTTTTCACAAACTGAAAAATCATTAGCTTTACATTGGTAATGTTCATCAACATACCCTATGCATTCATTTGGAGCCCAGAGCTGATAAGAAATGCGTGCAGTATACTAAACTAGAGAAGCGCAATCTTTTGGTTAAGATGGGTACTGCCAGAGAAAGCCCTGACATCTAGCGACTAAAGGCTGGTAGGAACTGTAAATCCCCAAAGAGCTGAAACCACACTCATTCTTTTTAAGTCATGGCACAGTGCCAACAGGATACAGCTCTGTTACAGCATTGCAGTGAAGTGGTTAGGGTCAGAATTGCATTTAGGCACAGTCATTGTTGGATAACTGCCTGGCCAGCCTCATTCATTCGCATACAGTACATATGTTTATAATGCATTTCAAGGCCTCTCTAACATGGACTTGAAACCAAAAGAGAGAACAATAAAGATTTAACCAACCAGAATAGCTGGTTCATTTCCCAGTCTCTGGACTCTATCCAGAAGACACAGCCAGACATGGCTTGAAGAGCCCGTAATCCAGAGAATGAAAGAAGAAGATGGAGAGAAAAGGAGTTTTCAGGACATCAGTTAAGGAAAAAAAAAGGTCTTGCTTACATATGGGACTAAGGAGTCTACAGATGTGCACAGGATGAAACATCCTCACCTTCAGGCATACATTTCTCAGGAAATCACTAACTTCCAGTGCAGCCCCTGATATTGGTCTGTTAGATAGAAGAGCCATGAACTTGCATTTCCTCTTCACATAATGTTCTCCTGATATTTTAAGAAAATGGACTTATAATACTCTTGTACATGAATCCTAGCAATCAGGACGTACGTGGCTGCAAAATTAAGATTCTTGTAAGATGCAATTTAAAAAAATCTCCTTCAGGGCACAGCTATACTATGGAGTACAGGGCAGTGCTGTGCACAGATACGTCATAAAAGAAGAGAAGAGAGCTGCGGTTGTTCTGGCTGGAGAAGACAAAGCTCAGGTGGGTCTTCTGAATATGGTGTTGGACAGTAGTAAAGAAGATGGAGCCAGAATCTTCTCAGGGGTTTCCAGTGACAGGACAAGAGGTTTTGTGAGCTAATTGAAATAGAGCAAATTCCATTTAAGTGTAGAAAAAAAATTTCTTTTTAGTGTGAAGCTGACTGAGCACTGGAACAAGCTTCCCAGAGAGGTTGTGGAGTCTCTATCCTTGGAGATATTTAAAACCCTATTGCATATAACCCTCTGCAAGATGCTGTACTGACCCCAGATTGAACTAGATGTCTCCAGAGGTGTCGTCCAGTCTCGAACTGTGGTTCTGCTGTCTGTGAACAAGCAGGGATTTGTCAGCCAGGCTGAGCGGGTGGGGTGTTGTGCTCAGCCTGCTTAACCAGATTAGTTTCTTTCAGTGCCACCTAACGCAATTTAAGAAGTTCTGACACTGAACTTGGTGCCTATGCATGCTACTTGCATCAGAGCATTTAGATCTATCATCTCTTTCTGTTAAGATCCTTATTGCTCCACACCAGTGTCCTACAAATGGCCTTGCATACTTGGAAAATGCCTTCAGTTTGAGCTTTCTTTTTCTAGTTTTAACTGCTCTCAAGTTTTGCATGGCATTCTGAAGGTCTGAAGGTCCTAAGTGGGAGACCAAGAAACTGGACACTTGGGAACATTATGCCTAAATGTGGTGTTATTGTCTGATCGGTATATGATTAGTAAAATAATTTTTGGTGACAGGTTGTGCTGGTTTAACCCAGTGTGGAATTTGGGATTGGTCAGAAACAGCTGATAGATGGCTAACTGAACGAATCGAACGCCCTTTGTGTGACATATTTGAAACAGGAACTGAGAAGCTCATTCTATTTTTCCCCCTGCGTCTCTGGCCGGGACAGACGGTTCCCCCCCACCCCGGGACCAGGCATCTGCCTGGACCCGGAGCGGGCTGGCCCATGGCACGGCCCTTGCCAAGCGCGGGGCCAGGTGGCCAACGCAGGCTTTCTTTTCTGACCGGCATGGCCGTGCAGGCAGTCCCTTTGCAAGCGGCACGGCCGAGCGGCCGCGTGAGCAGTCCCCCTTCTCTTCCCTTTGCAAGCAGCGTGGCGAAGCAGAAGTCAGGGGCTGCTGAGAAGGAAAACCCAGAGCCAGCTGCAGTGAGAGTGAAACGGCACAGCACGGCGAGACGGAGCCTTAGGGCCAGGGCGGTGCCTCCGTGGCCGCTGCTCTGCAGCGCTGGCCTGGCCGAGCGGCTGCCCCCAGGCCAGGGAGCCTGAGGGCCATGTGGAGCGGCTGCCGGGGCGGCCCTGGCAAGTAAACACAGCACGAAAACACACCGGGACTCCTACAGGCATTTTCTGCAAATATTAGCTTCTCTTCCAAGTCAGAGAGAAAGGAAAGCAAGTCACGTGAGGGGAAGAAAACATGGTGACCGACAGCTTGAGGGAGGAGAGGGAGGAAAGGACAGATAAGATGACATCTTACCATCTGGGCTGACTCCTTTCTGTAAGCCATGGTGAGACTGTAAWRGAACCAAACTATTTTTCTCTGTAATTCATTAAGAAGCACGGGGGGATGTTGAAATTCACACTGCCTGAGAATAAGAACACTTCACACTATGAGCAGATGATGATAAGGCTTTTGGAGACCAAGAATGAGAGGGAGAGACTTTATTTTTTAGGCTGGAATGACTCATCCTTAAAAGAGTACCCCATTGGACCCCCTTGGTGACCCACGGACCACAAGTTCTTGTGGGAGAGAGGAAGAAGTCACCACTGCAGAATCTGGGCAGGCTGTGGTGTTTTCTGAAGGTTTGGAACCATGCTGAAGACACTCCATAGGGAGCTATCTTCTGTGGGGTGGATCCCATGGCACAACAGAAAGAACTCTTTTCCCATAAAGTGGCAATAAGAACTCTTAATCAAAAAGATCATAAATCTCATGTTTTATGTCCCTTTGCATGATCAGTGAGACAGATTGGGATGTATTGGAAAGAGAATGGTATTTGTATATGATGCCTTAATATTTTTWTTATTATTATTCTTTCTATTCTTAGTAGTGTTAATAAATAAACTATTTCACTATTTTAAGCTTGCAGCCTGTTTTTGCCGTGTACTTCTTTTGTTCTCCTCTTAAGAGTATAATAATGGAGAGTCTGGGGTCTTCTCCAGGTTAACCAATTATACAGGTCTACAAAGCACACAATTGACAATCTTTCTCCATTACAGAAACTTCACTATTTGCTGCTTAAATGTCAGCCAAATAATATGAAGTGGTATCTTCACTTAGAGCTAGATTTTTTAAAATAACCACTTCTTCTATTAATCAGTTTTATGTGTACTTCAGCAAATATGGACAGAAATATTCTACTTAACATGGGAAAATTAAAAAAATAGAAACACACTTTTAATGCAGAAAAGTAGAAAAGTTTTTTTTGTTTGGTTGGTTTTGGTTGGTTGGTTGGTTGTTTTTTTTTAGTGACAGCTCTGTGACATACCTTGGATTGAGTTATAGCACGTGAAGAATATGCGGTGAAACCTTACCCCTGTTGAAATCACAAACAGGCCAGAGTTTCATGCATGAACAGTAATTAGCAAGACTTAAACATGACAAATATTCATTTTGTTTGGAATTAATGATGTAACAAGGGTATGTAAAATGCTTGGTTTGAGACACATTTTGAGAATTTTGAGAACTATTTTAAGAGATACACTCATTTTACCTGTTTGGTAAAATTTTTGGCCTAGATTCTTGTCTCATAATAACCTTGAACAGGATAGGGCTTGCTAGGGCATTGAGCTTTAGAATAATATCTTGTATTCACATATCTGGGGACGTCCTAAGTGCTTCATGTTTTCATTAGTCTGAGTTACCCAGTTACTACTGGCATTTTAAGTGCATTGTGTCACTTTTGCACTAGCACATCAGCAGAACTGAAAAAGCGAACTGACTGGAATAACACAACCTAGCATTAAATTAATAGGAAAGAGCTACCCTTTATAAATCAGAGTGGTTTCCAGAAAGGTTGGATGCAGCTGTACATAAACAGGAAAACTCAGCAGCTGCTCTCCTGTCCAGTGATCCAGTCTGTGAGCACACTGGCTGRCATTAATGGATGAGAGTTTCTTTTAGTGCTTAGAATAAATCTGTGGCTGGCCCTCAGTACTACATGTAAGTACCTTATTGCTTTTGGGCTATCTTTGTGGTAATAACAAATATTTTTTCCATGACTCTTAAATAAAGTTTCTTTTTGTTAAAGGAGCACTTTTAAATGGTATCAAGGTATCTCTCGGTTTTGAAATGTATTTGCAAGTTGACATCCACCAAGTTTCTGCCTAGTAAGTTTTGAAAACTCATGGTATATACCAGATGCTATTAAAACATATTCACCTGCTAAGTTATATGCATCTGTCTTTTGATGACATAACAATAGCATGTTCAAGTCATAATTTGAAGTGAAGATGGGGCTACAAACACTGGTGATCTTAGCCCTGGCTGGTGGTCTTGTTGAGACAAATTACTGGGATATATTTTTTTAATTGTATAACTTCATGTTATTAAAGAAATCTCAAGCAATGGCACCATAAGGGGAAAAAAAGTACCTATTTGCACAGGGTCAATACATTCAGCAGACTGAATTTTTTACGAATTCATGGAACAAATTGTGCTTGGAATAGACCCTTGATTAGCATGGAATCACTGGAGGCTTGAGGCATCTTTCTTTGCCTGAAATGTATCTTTTGTGGGTAAGCACTGTGAAAATCATCTTTACAGGTCTCATCAATCTTAAAGCACTCCGGAGAGACATTTTAATCCCTGTGTACAGATGGTGCAAATATATCACAGAGAGCTGGAAAGACCTCCTAAAAACTACCCAGCAGGTCAGCAGCAGAATTGTCATATGTGAATTCCTCCTTGAAAATAACCTACTTATCCAGACACGCTATTTCCCAAAATGTTGTCAGTTTGAAATAATTGCCAAGCATTTCCTTTGCTTACCTTCTTGCTCCGATCCTCATGGGCTGGGTACAAGGTTGTCCTTTAGGCTTAAGCAGCCAGGAGTGATGGAAATGAACACATTCCTAAGCATTTCACTGATTTTGTGGCTGTCTGGATTTCTGTGTGTAGGAGACAAAGAAAAGCAACTACAGTGATTGTGTATGCACTAGTCTATGCAGTGGTTAATGAATTAAGGTCAATTAGTTATTACTGTCTGGAGTTTACCTTCTCATTTCCTAGATAACTATATAGTTCAGACTTTTGAAACTGCTTTTTTTTTCCTTCTACCATGTGCATGCATCTAGCCAGTTGTATATCAATAGTTCATGTTCAAAGACTAGAGAAAGGAAACCATCATCACAAACTTTTTCTCAGACTGACTAAGGAAATGACTCTTTGCACTCTTTTGCAAAGTGACATCCCAATGGTAAGCAAAGGTAGCCCAAAGGGATCCAAGACAGCTTAAACCATGACACATTGTGTTTTCTAGGCTGAAATGAAGTTTGTCTAGAGTATGGACAAAAAAACTAAAAGTCTGCAATCATTTTACAGGCTTCTATTCTCTTGGTTATGCCTTCGTGGCAGAAGTAGCCTAACCTCTTACTCTAGTGCTACTCCTCAGTTTTGTTTTTGCTGTAAAAACAAATCTCTCAATGAAATGATCCTTCAGGTCACTCTAAATGGCTGAGCCTAGTGCTATTGTTCTGGTAAGACTGGTAATACTTCCCCATTTAATGTGAATGCATTAAAACAGGAAAATGCTACATCTCCAGCATTTCCCCAGAACTTCCAGAACAGAGAAACTCTACTCTGCAACTCCCTACTCTTCACTGGGAAAGCAGAAGAGTGCTTCAGCATATCAATATAGCAAATGTCCCCAGAAATCCTAACAGTGCATCTGCATGATAATAGTACTGGTGAGGACAAGTATGGTTGTCTAGTGCATTAAAATTAGAGATGATGCCAGTCACTGGCAAGCTCACCAGTCAAACCATAACTTCAGTGGCACATAATGACAATAATGCTAGTTAATTAAGAGGAAGAACTACAAAAGATGTTTTAATACTACTTATGCCTTTAATAAAAATTTAAAAAAAAACAAGGAAGGAAAAGGATGTTTTGTACTCTCAGGCATGCGTGTCTGAAAAATGTGATAACTGCTTTATTCTGCTTAAATATTATTGGCTAGATTCTCACTTGTAATTTAATGAGGTGTGGTGATTCATTTTAAAGCAGCTTCAGTACATGAGGATCTGGTTTTAATACTGAAGGCAGTAGAAACAGCAAGAAAACAAACAATATTCATGTAGCTGTTGCTGCATAGGGACAAGATTGAGTATATCGACCAGGGACTCATATAGCTAATAAATGTTTTCCACCCACTAGGGAGAATGTTCTGCTTATGTGCCTCAGTTTGTTACCTTCTGTTCAGCTGGTGTTCAGATTCTTATCTGACCTTTATTCTTTTTGAAACACTGTGTTTCAAATTTTTACTTTTACATATTTACACATAACTAATGAGTAAATGTGACATATTCACAGAATCACAGAATATTCTGACTTGGAAGGGACCACAAGGACCATTATGTCCAACTCTTAAGTGAATGGCCTGTATGGGGATCTAACACAGAACCTTGGTGTTATTAGCACCATGCTCTAATGAACTGAGCTAAGAAAGGCTGGACTGTGCTAAGGAAGGTTGGATATTATTGAATAAAACTTTCATTTCTGGTGGTATCTCAGATGAACATGAAGTGTTCCACAGAGAAATGACAGACATGCTAGCAGACGGAAACGATGCCACAACTTGGACTATGGCTCTGAATAACAGRAGGAGAGTATTTAACAGTTCTTAAACTATGTCAAGAAAATAAAAAAGAAAAATCTTGTTCTAGAAAGACTGGAACTTACATACTCCATAAATAACATAGTGCAAATTAACTGAAGAATGTCTTCATCTGAGAAAATGACAGTGTAGAGACTAACACAAATTACAGTACTTCAAATACCACTACCCAAAGTAAAGAGATTCCAGGAAACCTTTACATGCTTTTCCATATTCCACTCATGCACATCTTCAGTAACTGTGTGGTGTAAAGAGTCATTCCAGGAACACTGACGGTGACTAAGAGAAGTGACATATTGTAACACCATGGAGAAGCATGCACAAAACATCTATTCTGCACAATTCAGCTCCAAACAGGTTTGTTAAATCATTTGTTGATGTCACATAAGATCAGTGGAAAGTGATTTGTTGACTTTGCTTGTGGGGGAATGACTTCAAATTCAAGAAAAGAAACAAAACCTTTTAAATTAATATTCATATACCCTCACAAGAAGTCCAGCTTGAAAGTTGTCAGAAAATCTGGTTTCCAAATTATGGGGAAGACTTAAACAAAGCTATTTAAAACCACCCATGAGTTTAAAATAATGCTGCTGTGATAGCGCAGAAAATGGTATCTGATCTCACAAGAAGCACTGTTTGCAAACCCTGTGTTGTCACTAATGACTCCGTGAGTCATATTTAGCAAACAGAACACAATAAGTAGTAGAACATGACTTACTGATGACATAATACAATCTACTGCTGCTGATGTACAGAAATAACTACAAGGCTCCATGAGGAATAAATTACAAATCTTGCATGGCAGAGGCTTCCTATTAGTATTGCTTCTCATCATCTGTGGTGGCTTATGATCTTCGGGTGGTGAATATTTACTACAGGGCATTACCTCAATAACAAGTCCAGCTATTGATAATGGCTAACAAATCCCCTGAAGTTTATACGAAACTTCCACTAAATATGTGGTTGTTGAAAGCCACATCCAAATGAACTAATCAAGCTATGTGCTATACTCTATAGTTTGAGAACATTTTGTTTTCTTTCTCAGTGTAACAGCAGGCACTGAAGACATTTTTTATGTTTTCAACTGCCCCATTTTCCTTGCCTGAAATGTGGTCTCTTTAGCAACAAGATACTATGAAAATCTCCAGTTTCAGAAAAGTTTTCCACATACTGAATTTAAACGGCAAAAATAGAGTGTTTTATTGTTAGCTTGTATTTATCATAGCCCATAGAAAACAGAGTGGAAGAAACTTCAGTTACCACATCTTTCTAATGCTGGTCTCCTAAGTATCTGGTGTCAGAGAGTCCACAATGTCCTCAGACAGCCTGTTCCAGTCCTCTCTGCTCACTGACAGTGTTCTGCTGCTTGGGACTGAGCTGCAGTGCCTACAATCTCAGTCAGCTAAAGACAGAATAGTTTGTTCTATTTATTACCTTTTACATATTTGAAGTGTGTTATCACCCCTTCCAGCCACTCCTTCTCCAGTCTAAACATTCCAGATTCTTTCGGCATATTTTTTTCCATCGACCATACTTTCTAGACCTCTGATCATTCTTGAACTTTGTACTTTTTCCAAATACTCTGTACATCCCTTTAATGAAGACCTTGAAAATGTAGCACTGGCTGCTGCTGTGGTCTTATCATATTTAGACATACCTTCTAGATGAAATTGCTGTTTATACCTCTCAGAATGATATTTTCCTCCTTCCCCAGCTACATGAAATTGTTGTTTCATGCAGAGTTTGTGATGTATTATAACCTTCTGAGCTGTTCATGAATTGTCACCCAATCTGTTGATCAGATTATTTACACAGATTATTCTGTATGCCTGAGTATGTTTATTCACTTACATCCTATTTTTTGGACTATGTTTCCAGTTTGTGAGGATTGTGCTACTCCTTTTAAGTGTGCTTGAGGGTCATCCCAACTTGGTTTACCCATAAAAAGAATAATATTACTCTCTATCATACATTATTCTTTGGTCTTGCACTGAGCTTACTATAGTTTGCTAAGACCAAATATCTTAACATTGCTTATGGGAATGTTATGCGACAAACTGTCAAAATTCTGACTAAAGTCAAGAGATATCTGGCATCTATTGACTCTCTTTTGTCCACAAGCCCTTCTACTCCATCATAAGTAGAAGCGAAGTTAGTTGGGAGAGGTCTATTCTCAACAAATCCATGTTGGCTGTTACTTACCTCCCTGTTGTCTTCCAAGTGCTTACAAACAGTTTAGCTGATTATTGTTCCAGTACTTTTCCAGGAACTGAAGTTAAGATGATTCCTCTGCAAGTCCCTGACTTCTTTTTCCCATTTCTGAAGAGAGGCTCTATACTTGCTACTTTCCAGTCTCTTAGAACTTCGCTATTACCTACTGTACTCTCAAAAATAATTGTTAGTAGCTTGGAAATTATTCCAGTCATTTTTTTGATCAGGTGAATTACAACAGGGTCAGCTGATTTGACAACATCCCAGATGGTTATTCATCAAAATTAGGGGTTTTTTATCTTCTGTCTGCAACTCCTCTCTTTTTATTACTGATATTAATTGTGACCAACTTCTAACCACAGTTAATCTTCGCATAACAAAGCACTCCTCTCATGGACTTATATTTTTTTATTGCCACCATTTGTAAGATTTTTAGAGGTTTTATCTCTTTTTCAAATGTTGCAGAAAAGATAAGAAAACTTTATCCTTTTACAAATAAATACATCAATACATAATTCAGCTGTCATTTGTACCAAAATAGAACAAGAGCTGGTCATTGTTGCTCAGGTGAGGGCAAGCAGAAAGAGCCACCAGAGAAAGGAAACTAGTTTGAATAACAATTTCTAGTTACTAAAAATTTCTAGTTAAAAACTAGGATTTAGTGCAACTGGGTTTCATTGCTGATCAAAGTATTACTACTACTGTATGCAGTTTGTGTCATTTAGCAACTTTTCCAGTGATAAGTATTATAACGAGTGTGCAAAAGTGTTAAATAAAAGGAAAAGATAACTAGCAGGCTTACATTGTGGTCTCATGGACTTCATGGAGAAGTGATCATTATTTTTATTTTAAAAATACCCCACAGTTAGTTAAAAATAAAATGTTGAAAAGAGAGAGGAATAATACAGGTTAAGCCAACTTTTTCAGGATCCATAAATCCTTACATAAATCCTTGTGATGGGAAAATCTTTAAATCTTCAGCTTCTAGGAAAAGAAAGAATGTTGACTCTGGCACCAACTGCTAACCATCTACCTATCATTTTTCATGAGTTACCAAAGATGAAGCCACTTAGACACACATGTTAAAATTCCTCCTTGTGGAAATGTATAAAAACCTGTCAGGTTTGTTTAGAGACTTTTAACTTTACTAACCTATTGTTTACCTAAGAGAGAACCCTAGCCAGATGAAAAAATGGAGGTATCTTTTGCAACTCTTGTCCTTTTGCAGTGCTGAAGTCTGCTTTTGGGACTTGATTCAGCTAAAGGTTCAGCAACATCAAGTGCTGGGTCCTGCACTTTGGCCACAACAACCCCTTGCATTACAAGCTGGGGGCAGAGTGGCTGTAAAGCTGCCCAATGGAAAAGGACCTGGGGGTCCTGATCGACAGCAGCTGAACATGAGCCAGGGTGAGCCAGGGTGTGCCTGGGTGGCCAAGAAAGCCAATGGCATCCTGGCCTGTATCAGCAATACTGTGGCCAGCAGGACCAGGGGATTGTCCCTCTGTACTTGGCACTGGTGAGGCCACACCTCAAATCCTGTGTCTATTTCTGGGCCCCTCAATTCAGGACGGACATTGAGGTGCTGGAGCAAGTCCAGAGAAGGGCGACAGAGCTAGTGGGGCATCTGGAGCACAAGTCCTATGAGGGAGCTGCGGGTGTTTAGGCTGGAGAAAACAAGGCTTGGGAGTGACCTTATCACTCTCTACAACTTCCTGAAAGGAAGCTCTTCTCCCAGGCAAGTAGCAGCATGGCCTGAAGCTGCAACACGAAGATTTAGGTTGGACATTAGGAAAATTAGACATTGGGTGATTAGGGTGATTAGATGTTCAGATGATAGGGTGATTCGACATTGGAATGGACTGCCCAGGGGGGTGGTAGAGTCACTGTCCCTGGAGGTGATTAAGGAAAGACTGGATGTGACACTTAGTGCCATGGTGTATTTGACTTGGTAGTGTTATGTTACAGGTCGGATTTGATGATCTCAGAGGTCTTTTCCAACCTAACTGATGTTGTGATTCTGTAAATTTTACCTCTGTAAGAATAGCACCAACCAGTAGTTTGTATCAGGCATTAGTCAACCTTGGAAAAACACTCAGGGCTTTCTGACATGACCCAGCTGAAAGCAACTTCATCAAATGATGGGGTGGCAGGAGACGCACGCTGGACATCAGTGCTGGGGAGTTACAGCCATTCATTGTGCAGGACAACCCCATTCGTTGCTCACACGACTGTTTATTCCTTTCATGTCAGTCACTGGAGGCTACCCCTGTGCTGCATTACTGAGTATAGCCTAGAGGTACTTCGCTGGGAAGTAGGAGCTCTGAGGCTGAATTCCTTGAGACTCAGAAAAATTAGGCTGTGACCTAGGACCAAGAGGCTGTTTGCTGAAGTTAGCACTCATGTCTTCAGAAAACAATGCCCAGCCCCAGGGATGAGTATGTCCATCTACCATCTTTGCCTACTATTTCCAGTCAAATACCTTTAAGCACTTGCTTTCCCAGGCGGAGAAATACAGACGTACTCTCCAGCTTGAATCTCATGAATAACCAGCTTTGTGTGTCTTGATAGGAGAGATAATCTCCAGTCACTTGCTGTCCTGGACAGTTCAGATCGGTGCCTTGAATTGCTCGTAAAAGTAGGGCCAGTTAGGATTTCTGCCAGTAAAAGTATTTATTTTGTCAAATCACGTTCAGGAACTCTAAATTTCCAGGACTCAGGTTTCACAAGCAATTCTGCCTAATGGAAGGGCTGGGAATTCCTGGGCTTCCAGTATCTGTCTTCTGGTCTTAGGGCCAGGGCTGTCAAGGCTTCCAGGCACCTTCATCCATGAGGAGGAACTGACTGTGGGAAAGAAAAATTTATTTCCAGGGAAATACTTTTAAAATTAAGTTTTCTTACTGCTTTATAGAGAAGGCCTTTAAAAACAGTAAAAAGGTTTCCTGAGAGGACATTCTGTTGAAGTTTTGATCAATAATAACTGGACATAAACTGAGAGACCAGGTAGGGAAAATGGGTATGGGAGGACTGTCAGATTTTCTGGTACATTCCATGTTCTAATAGGTAGAGATTTATAATTTTGCATATATAAGCCACATATGTGAAATTTTCTGTGCCAAGTGTCTTCCCTTGGCTGAATATTATAAAATATCAGACAAAATACTCTAGCTGTTGCTGAAAATCAGATGGAGAAAATACTGATTTACTGATCACTAATAAAAAAATCAAGGGGGAAAAAAGCTTTAAAAGAACTGTCATTTTCATTTCCCCAGGAGAGAGAAGGAAGAAAAATACTGGATGTCTATTCATGCTGGTTATATTTCACCCATCTTTTTACCCATCTATCCTGTGTACTAAATGGGAAAGATCAAAATAACATAACAACTTGGAGCAGAGAAAGAAAGACTCTGTCACTGGTCAGGACCAAATTTAAGATGTTCCTTAGGAGATGAATGTCTTTAAAATCAGCTTTAAAATACTGTGTGCAGTATAGTGCGTAATGTATGTATCGCGAACAATCAATATATCACAGCTGTAGGAATCACATCATTATCTGTAGATCATGAAATTATCTATTCCCAACATGATTCACTGAACTTCAGAAAAGTCTGCAAAGGACCCAGGAGTTTTCTAGCCCCTGAAGGACTGCACTGGGGTCTGTGCTCCCTTTTTACAACAGACTGTTTTGAGAGGGTTTATTATGGCCAGGTAGCTGCACACAGCATGTCAGGTCCAGCCTTGCTTCAGGCCAAAAACAGCTCCTGCAATTCAGAGCTGGAAGAGGGAAAAACAGGCACAGCTGGGTTGTTTATTGAGTTATCAGGATCTAGCATGACTGGTATTAAGCCAAAGCTGAGCAGGTCAGCCCTGCAGAACTGCCTAGGTCTCTGCACCAAGATCTCCAGTGTTTTCGCACATGACAGTGCATCAAATGGGGATAGTGGTTTCACACCTTTAAGTCTTTTGCCCACACCAAGTTTCTCTGCAACCTGGAATATTCAGGAGCACGACACCAGCAGCCTTGAGCTCCAGGGCTCAGCTTTGGTCTGTCAGAATTTATTTTCTTAGAATATGGATGCAGGAGGTTCAACACAGAAGTTTCTGCCAGATTCAGCCTTAATCAGGTCCGGCTTGCATGTTCCACTACCATTATCCAGGATAACTCAATCTCATAACATATGGGATAACAGAGAAGTGACTATAGAGACATGAAAATTCCTTGCTCCATGCTGCTACTTGAAGGAGAGAGGTAGAGCAGCAGTAGTTTAATTTACAATCATATGATCCAGCACTGGAAAGTACTTCTTGMGTCAGTGATTCAAGCCCCCTGCTACCTAAACCACTTCATCTAATCCTGTTCATAAAAGTATCTTAAAATTGGTTAGATTTCTAGTCCATGCTACAGCCCCAGGAAAGTAATTACAGAATAGTGTTGCTTTGATTATTTGAATTATTATGGTTTCCAGATCAAGTTCCTGGCTGGATTATGCATAATAGTTCTTGTGCCAACTTTGTTCTATAACTTAGATATCCCTTCCCTTTCCATATTATTTAATCTGTTGATGTCTTCATAGTCAGTAATTAAAAGGACAAAACAAAACACTTTTATCTATGATTGCATTTCTCCAAAGATATATTATACAGATCCCAATTCAAAGGAAACCCAAGATAAGCTGGTATCTTGGCATCAGGTTAAGAAAATATTCTCGTTGTCAAGCTGGGACAAAGAAATGAAATATGTGCGCTGGCAAATACCTATTATCTCCCAACCCACGCATATTATCCATCCTACTCATTGTTGCCCTCATCCAAAGAGAAATATTTTAGTGTTCCTGAATATTGGGAAGTGCTGCCAGAGAGGATCCTGCAGAAGGCCCTGGAGCTCTTTTCTTCATAGGAGGCAGAGGTGCATTCAGGTCCATTAGCACACCAAAATGGGGCAGCTCTGGCATTCTAGGCATGTGTAAAATGAATATACCTGTAAGAACAAGTAAAATCTTTTCAGCTGAAGCTATGAAATTGTCCCATCCTTTCTTTTTTCCTTCTTTTTTTCTTTTCATGTGTGTGTGTGAAATACAGATTGTAGATGTTATGAGAAACCTGGATTAAGCAGGCTGAACTGAGCCAGGTGGGAAATTCACCACTGAATTATTCCCATTTATTTCAGTACATTTTGAATCAGGCCCCAGAATTACCTGACATGCCAGAGTGACACAGGTTCCTGGTTTGTTCGATAGAAGAACTGGCGGGGTTTTTTGGAGGTATTGGCCAGCTGTCTTCAAGGGAGAAATCCCTCCACCTACTCCCCAAAAACAACAGTGTTCATATTCTTGAAATGTTTTCTTTAACTGTTAGAATCTCTTATAGAATCTGCAGAGATGCAAGCAGCTTGAGGGGGGYGGGGGGGGGCGGGGTGTATTCCTCAAAGCTTGACTCAATAGGTCAGTCAGTAGAGATGTCATTACTTTTAAGTTGATGGCATGTGGGTTATAAGCGCACATTATTTCTCTACCATTTGGGCTTGAAACAAATAAGCCAAGTAAACCTTTAAGTGGGACAAGGAATCATGGGATAAAAGCCACCTGCTGGTCAAGCTATTTCATCCTTTTAAATAATTTGAAAATTTGAAAATTTGCAAGTTTTGCCAGAGTTTAAATCAAAGCCAGGGAAGAAAGAAGCCTCTACCCCAAAACTACTACAGTGTGATCCTATAACAACCTGATTTATGTTAAAGAAGAGATTCCAAAAGTGCCTAAGTAGATTCAAAGACCAAAGTGCAAAATCTTGGAGTTTTCCCAGTAAGCGTCTAACCTTTTCTTGCAAGAGCAAAATATAAAATGACTCCTTTAATCAAGGATGCTATTTACTTTAAAAAGTTGCCTGTGTTGGAAAAATGTCTTGATACAGGGATTTTTTTTTTCTTTTTTTCTTACAACAAAGGTTGACTCTCTAAGGACTTTTTGTAATCTCGACATACATGCAAGCAGAATGCACAGGCTGCTCACAACAAGACCCATAAATGGTTTCAAGTTCCTACTTTTGTTTCAACTGGCATCAGCAGAAGTACATTATAATCTACTTTACAAGTTAAATTTTATTTATTGCTTTTAGAAAAATGGCCTTACTATATAAAATATAGATTAACTATCTTAGCTCATATTGTGTACAGAAGCTCAAATAGTCTGCCACTGAAACAGAATGGCAGAAATTGAAAACAGATGGCAATTACTAGGAACAAAGATGAGCTTTTAAAGGAGAATGAATGCAGTGCATTCCAGAGCACATGGAGTACTTTTTTCCATGAATATTAATGGCTATTATAAAGGCATTGTGGACACTGAACTTGCATTTCACTGACTTACCTAGAAAGTGAAGCAATCCATTTTTAAAGGCTGACATAATTTAGAAGTTTGTGAAGGTGTCAGTGTGATTGATAGGAACCTCAGATTATACTAGGTATTTTCTTCCACATTTTATTTTGCAAGCTTGTGGCTCTTGCTTTTCTCTATTTCTTTGGTTTTCCCTGCCTCCGTTAGTCATCCGTATATATATGCTTTTTCCTATTGTGCTTGACACAAATGAAAATATGTAAATATTTCCAGTCATGGATTGCATATTTATAAATGCCAAAGATTACATTACGCTTCCCTATCTTATTGCTTAGACCCTGTTGCACTTGTCCTCTATATCCATTTCATATCCACTATATGCTCCATAACAGGCCTTTATTAAATGACAATTAATTTTTTTAATATAGATGCTAGGTACTTCCTTCAGAAGGTTCCACCTTGTGGTGCCTTTTTCAAACAGAAAGGAACTTCTACAAAACCCTCTCTTGTTTTAGTGTTCCCCAAAATCGTTTTCATAAATAAAGAATTCACAGTCATTTCTGCTCAGCTCATTCAGATGTTTTACGCACACAGATCCTTGTCGACATTTCTCAGCCAAAGGGTGCGTTTTTAAAAAACAAAATATAGACTTTTCTGCGTGTATCTTCACAGATTTCAGGTGTCTGCAAGACTTTTGCTCCCTTGCTAGTGTTGTTTTCTTAGTTTACTGAAAGGTCGTTTAGTTTGGCAGAGGATGTGTCTACCACTGAGTATTCATATGAACAACAAAAAAAAGGGCCTCTTGGCATCCCTAAAAACTTCTCACATCATTTAGCCATGATCCAAAAAATTTCTTCCTGGAGGACTTTCTCATGTTCCCATTGCTTTCAAAAATTTATGAATACAATGTGTAATAGAGAAGATAACATAGTAAATACTCTTGTTCCATCTTCAATATTGAAATGGAAGAACAGGCTTCTTTTTTTACTTTGAGAAGTTGCTACCCAAATGTGCCTGAGACTGGAGCTTCCACAATTATAATATATTTTATCTGAGCTGAAAAAATATTGCTGCATCCAATTTCCCGAGTGTGACCATTCAGGAAATCAAAGCTAGATTTTTATCTTCCATTTTAGCTTTTCCAAAACCCAAGTCTGAGTCCTTTCAAACTTCTAGGAGATTCCACTTTTGAGACAAGTTTCCTGATCCAATTTGTGCATGCAAGGGTAAAGGCCAAGACCACATATGAGTGCTGTGTAGTGTTTAAACACCCTGACAGGGCACTCCTATGCCCAAAACATCTTACCACAATAGGGGGCTGTTGTCATCTCCAGGCCTTCATTTCCACATTCCTGCCTCTCCTACAGATTGGTGGTTGTCATCTGCTCCTTGGAGTCATGCCTTCTCCTGCTCCTTGTCATAACTCTGTGAGAAACAGCAGGCAGATAAAAAAGGGAAGCAGGGGAAGCCAACATATGTGTAAGCAAAAGCTAAAAGAAAAAGAAGGAAAGACAACAAGCTCTTATATCGTTTCTGACCTGAATATGTTGCCATGGGCGCTGAGATTATCCCAGTCTCACTCCAGCAGGGATTTTGTTTTGGTATACCCCAAGGGATCCACAGTCGTATGATGGAACTGATAGATAAGCAGTACACTTCAGTGTGCAAATAGCCCTGGCAGACACTGTAGACTTGGACCATTTTATTTGCAGATGTGCAGGAGCCAGACTGACGTAAGAACTCAATGTCAGCTCTCAGCCTGTTTGTCACGGAAGGTGCTGCTTCCGTGGAGAGGCTGGGACATGCTCTGATGGAGAAATGGTCTGAAAGGCACCTGCAACAGCTGCTCTGATATGTACTGCAATAACACTTGCAACTCTTACAGGGAAGAATTAACTGGATGAAGGAAAAAGATCTTGGGTAATGCAGATGCTGTGAGTTTTTGCAATGGAAAAGAGGAGACATTTTGCCTTTGGCTGCCAGAATTTTTCTGATTGGACATATATACAGTTTGAGCTTCAGAGCAGTGGAGTAATTTAGTCCATGTAATGGGATTTAAACAATTGGATTGCCAACACAAACAGTCACAAGCTAACCTGAAAAGATGGAAGATATCACACATAATTAAAACATGTTTGCAAATATGTTTAAAGCTTTTCCTTTTGTGCTGGCAGATTATAATACGTCAACTCTCCTACTGAGCTGATCAAGACACTTTTGTAATACGTTAACAATTTTACTAAAATGCCATTCCATAAATCCCAATTTCTGTCTAAATCCTTCATGAGTTTGGATTCACATGAGGATGAACTGATGTTTTGCATCAAATTTGCTTTAACAACGGGTGCTTTGCTAGTACCTACCACTGCAAGATAAGACACTTTGTATGATCTCAGTTTTTGCTGGACTTGTAAACAGGAAAGCTCCTGATTCTTGCCTCTCAGTCATCTCAAAGGTCCTTCCCAGCAGTGAGAATAAATAATATGTTGATGAGAATAAATAAAATGTTGATCTTCTATAATCATGGTATGCATATGGCAGCTATCAGTGGTGGGCAACATTCCCCTCAAGAGGAAGGCAGGATCAAAATACCAGGTACTGGGAGACCACAGCTGCTCCTGAGGAGGGCTGGCGATGGCAGCAGCAGCAGCACACAGGCTGTTGGGGTATGTGGCCTCAAACAACTGCCTATAGTCTGTACCCAGTTGTATGTCCCAAAAGCCCAAGCCCAGAGAGATTTCTAAAGTCAGAAAGAGTTTTGAAGGGAAAACTCTGGCCAGTTGAAGGCATGTAAGTTTCGTTTCAGACTGCAGAAAAGGAACAGATAATTACTTTAGCAARGGGTAGTGTGTTGGTTTTGCAGGGCCTGGTTTTTGGTAGTGGGGGGCCACAGAGGTGGCTTCTGTGAGAAGCTGCTAGAAGCTTCCACCATGTCCAGCAGAGCCAATCCCTGATGGCTCTGATGATGGATGTGCTGCTGGCCAAGGCTGGGCCAATTAGAGATGGTGGTAATGCCTCTGTGATAACATATTTAAGCACAAATCATAACAAAGTTTGGGGAGTAGTTGTAATTTTCCAGCCAGAGAAGAGTAGGAGTGAGAATATGTGAGAGAAACAATGGAGGCACCAAGGTCAGTGCAGGAGGGCGAGGAGGTGCTCCAGGCACCAGAGCTGAGATGTGCCTGCAGCCTGTGGTGAGGGCCATGGTGAGGCAGTTGTCCCCCTGCAGCCCATGGGGGTCCACGGGGGATGCAGAGATCCACCCGCAGCCCATGGGGGAGGTGCCCACGCCGGAGCGGGTGGATACCAGGACACTGTGGTCTGGTGGTGGTCCCAGTGGAGAGAGAGGCCTTGCTTCCAGGCTGGAGCAGCCTGTCCTTGGAGGACTGCACCCCGTGGCAGAGTGACCCATGCTACAGCAGTTTTGGGAGGACTGCTGCTCGTGAGCTTGGACCCACGCTGGAGGAGTTCAGGGAAAACTGTCTCCCGTGGGAGGGACCCTATGGTGCAACAGGGAAACGACTCCTCTCCCTGAGCAGCGGAAGAAAATCTTGGGTTTTCTGACCAAAACTGACCAAAACCCCCACTCCGTCTCCCTGCACCATCAGTGGGAAGGAGGGAGGGGTTGGGGGGAGACAAGGGTGTCTTTAAGGGCTTATTTTACTTCTCATTCTCCTACTCCGATCTTATTAGTAATAAATTCACTTTATATCATTAAGTTGAGCCTGTTTTGCCCTTGAAGTGTTTTCTCCCGGTCCTTATCTCAACTCATTAACCCTTTGTTAAATTTTCTCTCCTCTGTCCAGTTGCAGAGCAGAGGAGAGTGAGTGAGTGGGCTTTTCGTGGATGCCTGGAGTTTGGCCAGTGTCAAACCACGACAGAGCCCATGCAATTCAGAACTGTAAGTACTGAGGTCTCACATCAGAGGCATATTCAAAATCTAATTTAACTGAAGTGTTTTAGACTGTAGTTTTGAACACGTTTTACAAAAAAATAATCAACAAAGCAAACCCAAAAAACCGAACAAACAGACACTAATTGTCTAGATGATAAGAAAAGTTTTGCAAAGAAAGTTGTCTGGGGTTTTGTCTGGAATATTCCAATTAAACGTGTAGGGTATATTTGGCATGAGGATGCTCTATGCAGTCTAAGTCACAGCTCACGTGGATGTAGCAAAGCAGTATACAGCAACTAAGGACCAGCCCAGTCTGCATCTTGGAAAACAGAAGTTGTATTTATTATACAGTCTCAACTCTATTACACTAATGAGTCCAATAGAAGCAGTAAAAAGGAGGATTCAGGCCGTCTCCTCTCCAGGGTATCACATCCTGCCTCCTCCTCTGTAGAGAGAAGTATTCCCAGTGCCAAGTTAAAATTCACCATGGACAGCATGGGTAAAGAGTCCTGAACAAAACCCTTCAGCACATGCTTACCTTTATACGTTTGAGTATCACTTCTAAGGACCAGCAATCAGGTGTCAGAAATAAAAACTGTGCTTAAACATTTTGTTATATCAGTTCCTGACTTCTTCTTATTGCAAAAACAGTCTAATAAAAAGTTCTTCCATCCTGAAAGGTCCAAGCAGCAAGGGAATCTGTGAATTTAGTGCTGGCCTTGCTTCCTAACTCAACGGTAGTAGGCAGGCTTAACAAGGCACAGCCTCAGTGATTATTTTATTTGCAGTTTGACCTATGGGATTACCTGGCCAGCTTTAACAAGCTGGTAGTCTTTCCTAAGCAGTTTGCATCAGAACTTCAGCACATCCAAGGTGGCCAAATTAAAAGAACCACCGTCATGAAGTCAGCCCTTTCATTAATTTGTTAAAACAAGCAGTAAAGGCAAACATACCAAGCAAGGCAATCTTCTAAGTTATATGTGAGTGGAGGTTCATGCTAACAGAATTTTACTCTCTTTTCCTTGGGATCGGATGCATTAATAATTTTAGAGGCTTTTTCTGGCGATTTAAAATAATCACTTTTTAGTCTGAAGATGCAGGTATGTCCTATGTTAAGAGCACTCAGTTTCATTATGAATTGCCCTTTAAATCTAACAATGGATTCTAGGAAAAAAGTCAATTCCAGTTGCAAAAATAGTTGCTGTTTCTAGGTTTAAATCCTTCAAAGATTATGGATATTTGCAGTGGATTCTTTTCTGAACTCAAACAGGGCAGATGGCTCAGGGTAGTCCAGACTATGATCAGACAATTTGTCCTTTTGTTTGTAATGTAAGATACCTGCATCTATACTCCCAATAACGTTTCCCATCTGGGAAACCTGGGTTCAGGTGTGTGCCCTAAGTACATCTTACTTTTGTGATCATCTAAGGTGCTATTTATGAGAGGCCCTTCTCTCTCTCCCCCAAATCTCAGTTTCTGTGCCAAGGAAATGAAAATTAATGGCTCAGAGAGGATCATGACATGTTCATGACAAGGACCTGTTCTAGAAAAGGATTCAGAAGGGCGTGACAGCGTGAATCAAAAAATAAGCCTAGATTTTAAACTAGACACTGCCTCTGAGACCTGCCTTGTCTGCAGTCACCAGTTCCATCAGAAACACGAACAGTGGTATGGTTATTGTTTGGAGGTGAGGTCAGCAGTTCAGGACTCCAGGCACATTTATTGACGTGTTTATTTATTTGGCTTGACTTATCTCTGCATTTTCTGTTAGCAACGTCCTAGTTCTTCTGGCATCACTCACTATTGTGTCAGACATATTTGTTCTTCATTGATTTAATCAAAACCTCAGCAGCTGCTGTAAGTATTGGCCCCCTCCCCTAATCTTGCAGTGCTAGTCAGAAGTCTGTCTGACTTTATTGTCTTTCCCAGTCAAGGATTTAGACTTTCAATTCCATTTTCCACTGCTAAGTGTACATATTGATGAATCACAGAATCAACTAGGTTGGAAAAGAGCTTTGAGATCATCAAGTCCAACCTATGTCCTAACACCACCTTATCAACTAAACCATGGCACTGAGTGCCACATCCAATCTTTCCTTAAACACCTCCAGGCACAATGACTCCACCACATCCCTGGGCAGCCCATTCCAATGTCCAGTCACCTTTTCTGTGAAGAACTTCTTCCTAATGTCCAATCTAAACTTACCATGTCACAGTTTAAGCCTGTGTCCTTTCGTCCTGTTGCTTCCTACCTGGGAGAAGAGGCTGGCCCTCACCCAGCTACAACTTCCTTTCAGGGAGTTGTAGAGAGTGATAAGGTCTCCCCTGAGCCTCCTTTTCACCAGGCTGAACAACCCCAGCTCCCTCAGACACTCCCCACAAGACTTGTGCTCCAGACCCCTCACCAGCCTTGCTGCCCTCCTCTGGACTTGCTCCAGCACCTCAATGTCCTTCCAGAATTGACGGACCCAGAACTGGACACAGGATGCAAGGTGTGGCCTCACCAGTGCTGAGTACAGAGGGACAATCACTGCCCTGGTCCTGCTGGCCACAGTATTGCTGACACAGGCCAGGATGCCATTGGCCTTCTTGGCCACCCAGGCACACCCTGGCTCATGTTCAGCTGCTGTCGATCAGGACCCCCAGGTCCTTTTCTGCTGGGCAGCTTTCCAACCACTCTGTCCCCAGTCTGTAGCGCTGCAGGGGGTTGTTGTGGCCAAAGTGCAGGACCCAGCACTTGGCCTTGTTAAACCTCATTTTGTTGTATTTGGCCCATCTATCGAGCCTGTCCAGGTCCCTCTGCAGAGTCCTCCTACCGTCCAGCAGATTGACACTCGCACCCAGCATGGCGTCATCTGCAAACTTGCTAATGGTGGACTCAATCCCTTCATCCATATCATCAGTAAAGATCCTAAACAGGACTGGGCTCAGCACAGATCCCTGAGGGACACCACTAGTGACTGGCAGCCAACTGGATGCAGCACCATTCACCATCACTCTCTGGGCCTGGCCATCCAGCCAGCTTTTAACTCAGAAAAGGTGCACCTGTCCAAGCCATGGGCTGCCAGCATTTCCAGGAATGTGCTGTAGGAGACGATATCAAAGACTTTGCTGAAGTCTAAGTAGATTATATCCACAAAATGTATGAAATGAACATACTTCTCATGAGCAACGTATGCAGATGTATTTAAAGTTCATAATCCAACCAGTATCACTTTATATTACTTATTTGGTTTGATGAAATTCTTGTTCATCTCATATTGTGTCCTGTCGCTCTCGGACACGAAATAAGCACACGAGACACAGTTGTCAGGGTTCACCAGCTGGGGCAGAAGCCAAGGAAGCCAAGGGGAAAAGAAAGAGGAGTGGCCTCTGCCCTCGGTCTTTATTTAKATGTTTTCAAAAAACACTGTGGATTGGAGGATGGGAATACCACCTCCTGCTGTCCACTGGTCAACAGAATTGTCTATCACATAGACTAAAGAATTCAAAACAACAGGGCCAGTTAGAATAACAAGAGCTATGTTTACACATAAGTGCGTGAAAAACTATTTACCAAACTAAAACCACTGCACAACTGAAGAACTGCAAAATGCAGAGCGCTACAGTGTCCTTTCATAATTTACAAAATTATTAGTAAATCCATGTATGGCCTCTGTGTCACATCAGCCAGCTTTCGAGTGACATGGTTCATTCCTTTATGTTGCATTAAGAAGGTATAGAACAGGTAGTTATACTACTACTGTTTATTTGCCTTGCAAAAATAAAGCATCACAGTTTGCAGGAAGACAAACAGATACTTCAAATTGTATTCAACTTCAGTTTGCAAGTGAAATGAGAAGACTGGGAGCATGAGAGGCCCTAACACTAGATTTAGAGTACTTTATACGAAAGACACTTCAGTCTTTGTTTATGTTGAATTGTGACAGGCAGAGTCCAGAACTACGCTCAGGTACAGAAATACATGAAGAACAGTTGCTAAGGTGTTGCTTCCTTGAGCTGACTCACCCATTTACTCCAGCTGTGCAAGTATTCTGTCAAGGAAACAGCTGGGCATACACACACAAATATGATAATGAAATAGCAGCAAGAACCCTAGCGAAAATAATCTTGAACATTCAGAGTTAACACCATCATCACTATAAAAGTCAGGGTATTTCAGGGACCTGGTGACTGATGGCATTATCATTTTTCCTACTGGACTTTGCTTTCATTATTCTGTTTACAGATGAAATCAGCCTCTGTGCCTGAAGTTGTAACTATGTGTCATGGTTTGACCCAGTATGAAATAATTTGATTGGTTAAAAACAGATAAAAGACAATTCTATGAGTTATTCAGTGTTCCTGTGACGTCTCTGTCAAAGGAATGTTATAAACAAACCTTAGGAAGTGATGCAAAACTCTCTCACTTCCTCTCTTGCTCCCTGACTACTGGCTGACTACTAGCAAGGGAGTGGTTCTCCTCCCGGCCCCTGGACCAGGGCCTCACGGCCCAGGAGGCCGGGGGGGTCGGCCAGCTTTACTCCCCACTGGTTCTGTGCCGTTCTGGACTTGAGAGGAGCTGGTCTGATGCCACCTGGACCAAGGCCAAGTCAAAGAAGCAGCTAAACTAAGCCAAGGCCGAAGAAAGCCGAGAAAAACTGAGCAGAACCAAGCTACGCAGAGAGAGCCGAGTTGGTGAGATCGAAGACTGACTTTGCTGTTCTTGATAAAAGTTAATAGCAGCCAAAAATACTTCCCAAAATTTGGATGGCTGCCAGTGCAGAGCATATGGGGAGAAGGAGCCTTAGGGAAGCAAATCCCAGCTGCACTATCTTAGTTGGGAGCATATAATTGTTATAAATATTTTGTAGACATTTTCTACAAATATTAACCCCTTCTCTAAGCTAGAGAGAAAGGAAAGCAGTCACGTGAAAGACTAAATATGGAGCCAGCAGCCAAACAGAAGAGAAGGCAAGGAGTGGCAGGAAGCGCCAAGGAAGCCATGTTTACCAGCAAGGAGATTCATAGATTTTTCTGTGAGCTGTGCTGTGTGATCTGAAGTAATACCAAACTAAGTTTCTCTTTAAATCACAATATTAAGCCATGGGGGAGCGAGAAATTTACAGCCTAAATTAAGAACGTTTTCTTGTTGTGTACAGATGAAGCTTGCAAAACAAGAGCCTGTTGCCTTTGGTGCCTTTAGGCTGAAATGACTTACTCTTAGAATGTTTAACCCCAACAGACTTTTCTTGTGACCCACAAACTGCAGAGTGTTTGTGGGAGAGAGAATACACCACTAAAAAACCTGAGCGAACTGTGGTGTTTCTGAAAGGTTTGGAACCACGCCGAAGATATTTCTTAGGGAACTGTCTTCCGTGGGATGGATCCCACTACACTACAGAAAAAACTCTCTTTATCCTATGAGGTGGCAATAAGAACTCTTAATCATAACATCAGAATCTCATGTTTATGTCTTTTGTGTGATCAGTAAGAAAGATTGGAATGTATAGGGGGAGAATGATATTTGTATGTTATGCCTTAATATTTTCATTATTTTTTATTCTTTCTATTCCTAGTAAATAAATAATTTAATCATTTTTCAAGTTTGCAGCCTGTTTTTGCTGTCTCTTCTCCTCTAAAGAACTAAGCGTGGAGATCTGGAGTTTACCTCCAGCTCAACCCTTCACACTATGATATACTCAAGTTGCTGTTCGGAAACCTGTAGTCCAACCAGACAGCCTTTATTCTGAGGTTTTGTTAAAGTAATAATACAACTTCTCTTTCACTGACTTCACAGTTTACCAGATATCCTACATTACCGCATTATAGACTTTCTAGAACTATTTTTTGGTGAGGTGTTTGGGGTTTTTTTAATGTATTTCTTGTTGATAGCTACAGATCTTTCAGCATTTCTGTTTAGTTTTCAGTCTACATTTTTTCCTAGGCATAGTTGCTATCTTGAAGTGTAAATTAACTTCTTTCTACCACAATATGAGGTTTCTGCTACAAGCTTGATTCCTTTCAGATGTACAAGTAGGTACATGTTTTGTTTTTTCATTACAAAACCTGCACATAAACCACAAAAATAGCTTATTTTAGCCTAGAATTAATTATTAGCAACAAAACATCTGAGAAATCATCCTTATGTCATCATTCTCATCCTATATCCTCAAAACTTATTTGAAAGAAGTACAATTCTTAGCAGACGTGAATACCTTTAAGGGCACCAAATGCAACTTTCTACTTTCTGGAAGATATATTGATTTATTCTCTTGCTCCAAAGAAAATTTTACTTTTCATATGCTTTTCAAAACTCCTATCTGATTTCCTATCTTAAGCCATAATGAATCTTTTTACATGATACTTTAACATTCTACTAAAAACTCAGTGCTGGTGATACTTATGTCAAAAATTGTAGATATTTGAAATGGAGAAGCTCATGTACTTCATCCTCCTCTGAAAGTAAAACTGCTCTCTACAATTAATCTCTTAGCATTTTATTCATTCCAATTTAAAAATGTTGAATAATTGAGTTTTCACCACTTCCTTTGGGCAACTGAGTGCTGAAAATAATATAAAATTCTCCAGTCTTTCCCTTTGTGAGGCATTTATGAAGTACTTCAGGGAAACATTACAGATGTCGTTTGAGTATGTTTGAGTTTTTGTTGGTTTTTTTTTTTCTTTTGAGAAGTTCTGCTTGCAGAGACATTTGGACTGACCACAGCAGACATCCTTATGGCCATGAAATAAAGGAGTATTGGTCGATAAATCTAAATATCTATTCTTGTGCTAAAATATGTTTTCTCCATGGTTAGCTGGGAGCAGGGAGAGAAGGTCTTGTAGCATTCTTCCATAGACACAAGGTTCATGATTACAACCCACAAAGGCTGCCCAAATAAGTAATTCTCCTGGATAGGTAACTGGTAAAAGGATGCTGAACGCCTACCCTTGCTCGTAGAAGGCTTATGGTAAGGGAACTCAGAAGCCTGAGGTTTATGAAAAAGGCAGTTTTCCTTGAGCAAGGAACTGCAGACTGGAGGAAGGATTCCATGGACGGCAAACCAGAGACAACAATGGGTCCCACTGATCCTGAGTGTCAAAAATGAAGGCAACTCTTGGTTTTTAATTAAAAACAAAAGTAATTTAGTAAAAGAAAAATACTTTTGGAAAACAGAGTTCAAATTATTTTATTAAAACAACAAAACCGGGAACACAGTGATCAGAGACACTTAAAGCTGAAAGGGCTATTAGCCCAACGCAGAGACCTGCAGCACTGGGATTTTCTCCAGCTAATCCAGAAAAAAAATCTATTAAGAATATCTCTGGATAGAGAGACAGGCCTGACGACCGCAGCGCCAGGCTTTCCCAAAGGCTAGTCCTGAGGTGAAGAGGCACTCCTGGCTGGTGACAGCAGGTTTTATACCCCTCTGGCCCCTCCCATCACCGCCCACTGTCCAGCCTCCAAGGCTGGAGGTGATTGGTCAAGTCTCTCCAAAGTCCAGGTCATTGGTACAGTCCTTTATCCAATGGCTGGCTTGAATCTAAGGTGCAGTCTCTGGGGGATGTCTTCTGCCTTTTTGGGGGGAAGATTTCCTAACTAAAATTCATGGTTTCCATGGAGCTCGGTGACAGGTCTCCAGCTGGCTGCTAAATATAGTCTCTGAGCAGTTTATATGGGTCTTTTCCCTCTGGAAAACAACTTAAACATCAATTTAAAGTGCATTCTCAAAGTTTTACAATATAACTTGAATTCATTAAATTAATTCTAACAACAACAAGTGAACAACAAGGTCATACAAACTCTCTAACTCTGTGTGCTACTTAACAGCTTATTTGTATTAACAACCTTAACAACCTCAACAACCTCAACTTAATTAACAACTTTAACAACCTTAACTTAACTAACAACTTTAACAACGATGCAAAAGCCAAACTGATATTTCATTTATGACACTGAGCTAGCTAAAAGAAGGCATCCAGTACCTCTGCTGCTACTGCAACTCCAAAGAGATTATGTGGGTTTTTTCATTAAGTTTGTGGCCGAACATGCAAAACTGACTGATTGTCAACAAATGTGTAGCCTGTTGTTTTGTAAGGGTATATTATGTTTGAACATTTTGTCCATTTCTTAACAGAACTTTTTATTTAAAAGGGATTGCTGGTGCAATAGCACGCACAATATTCTCCAAGAAGGAAATTGCTGTAGCATTGCATAGTACAAACTGCTAGTCAGAAATAAGTAATTTTAAACAGTTTTCAATCAAACTTCAGTCCTGAAGTGGGAAAGCTGTGAAATCCCAAGACTGGTGTGAGTAGGGGCGGAAAACTCCACATCTTAGAGGGATCTGGATTTGCAAGAAGGCAAATCTGTAAAAATGCCGCTTTCTATCATCCCTGTGTTAACAGCTGGGCTTGGACTCATCTCGTAGACAAAAGTATTGGATAGACAGAATTACTATGTCAATAGCAGTAAATTAAAGGTGCTAGGGATTGTTCTTTTGGCAATGAAGCCAACTGGCATTTAATAGCCCGTGTCCAAAACTGCCTATGAGAAATTATGCAGCTGGACATAAACAACCTGTTTGGAATGATCCTTGGCCTGTCTAGTCCCTGAGTCTCACCAGGAGCTGTCAGAAAGTGAATTAGCTATTGTGGACCAAGAATGCGTCACGAACCTTTCTCATAATTTAACTATCTAGACAATCCAGTTTCAGTAACTGGGAGTGTTTCCTGGCACTCTTTATTTAATTCAACAGATATAACCATAATAATTCTATTACAAAAGATTTCAGTGACTTAAACAATTACAAATAATAGCCAGCGTAGCATTTCAATATTTTAACATAGCATTTTTAAAGCAGAGGTCTACTGCCTTATGGGCTGTGATGATAGTTTTGCTCCATGCTCAGAAATTAAAAACAAAAACCAAAAACTCTTTGTATTTTTTAGAAAATGATGCATCCAATTAAAATTTCATGAGATTCCATTTCAGAGTAGTCTCTAGAGAGCAAAAGCAAGTCATTTGCTCAAAAGTCTTGTGCAATATTTTTAAGGAAAATCTTCATTCCTTCATTAAATGGGCAGAATTTTTTCCAGTTCTCTTTTGTTTCCATTTTGCATTTAACTTTTTATTTCCCTACTTCATGCTGCATAGAGGAAGCTCCGACACTCTCCATCTGTTAATTCAATTACCCCATGTTTCATTCCTGTTTTCACTATTGTTTTTGCCTGTTTTATGAGGGTGAGGCCAGACATTGGGCAAGCTTAAGAGAAACATACAAAAAGAATTCTGGCCACCTAGCTCATTTCAAGCAAAAGAACGTGTGAATGTATTTTGCAACTGCTAAGTCAGCTGTTTCCACAGTAAAGTTATTACTACCCATAGCCCAATAAAAGACCTCATTAAGAGCTTTTGGAAAGGTTTATTTTGCTGTGTTGTTTACTGCATTAACTCTTCTATATATCATGTAATGTAATTTAATTAGTTTTACCACAAAAAATTAACTGAAAAATCAAGATAAAAAATGTGAATTCATCAGTGAGAATTCTACCAATTTAACTAGATTTTTTTACCTGAAAAACTGTTGCTTCACACTCTGCTACTATTTTTGTGTTGCACTCAAATTCCACCACATTTGCTACCAACCACGTAGGGGCAAATGACAGGAAACCAAGAGATAAAGCAAGAAAAAAACTACATACAATCATAAGATATTACTTAGATTCCCTTGAGCTGCATTCTAGCAGAGTCTTCTCATTAAGCTTAAGACAGAGAACTGCTTTGATTGTTGGGTTAGCAATATAAAAATGTATTTGAATAATAGTGACAGAGTAAACTTACTATGATTGCTGTAGCTTGGTTTCAAAAGGAATATTACCTAAATTACTGTAGTAGTATATGATTGCTCCTCTCCTGTTCCATGTGGTTTTGAGAAAGGTAGGAATAAAGAAAAAGTAGGTGCAGAAAATGCAAATGTAAGCACTGAAATGAATACTGGAAATTTAGTAATAAAAAAAAGCTCAGTGAGAAATACTCYAAGCCAAGTGTTGAACTGTATTTAAAAAGGCCTGGAATTGTAAGAAAAGATGCTTCTTGTTTCCCAGTTCCTACTGCTTTTATAGAACCTGTACTTTATAAAATATTTGTAAGATACAATATAACATGAAAGAAATACAAATGTCTCCTACTGAGATAATCTGCTTGTATCCATTGTTTCAGACAAACCTAATGGAAATATTCTCACTTCATCTTTTGATCTACTTATCCTACATATTAGTTTAAAATATTCTGGATGTCATCTCAAGAGAGAGATGAAGCAACACTAATGGCATTATCTATATCACTAATACCTGTGATCACTTCAAAACTTTTTTCACAAGTTCACTTCAGAAACTCAAACCAAAGAACATGAGGGGGACTCCAAAATTGGACATCTCCATCCCACAAACCTTCCTCAAAAAGACAAATCCACTGTGAACTGCAAGGTCTCTAGAGCTGCCCGGTAAGATATACTGAGCAGAGAGGAACCACTGGAATTCCGCTCTTTGGCTCAACGTATCCATCTGATTCAGTGTTACACTTTGAACTTTCGGGTACTCAGAGCCCCTAATTATCTTCTGTGAATTTACCTAATTTGTGAGTCACATTTTTATAATTAATACTGTCATTATTAACTGTTATCAGTTAAATTACCTTTCTTCCRTAATATCCTAGGAATAAGGCTGCATATTCATGAAAATTATAATCATGGTTTGGCTTCTCTTCAAGCGCTTTGAAGCAATCTTGAAGAAGACATTTTCATCTTGTCTTCAGGAGGGGAATATCACAATAAATTTGTCTTGCCTGGAAACCCCCAAGATTTCAGGACCTTTGAGAAAATCAAATCCCAAACAAACTAATGCGTCATTATAGAATTTAAGTCAGGAGAGACCTCTGAGAGCCACAGCTTCTCATATCTAATTGCCATCTCCCTCCAAAAGCAAAACCCACCAAGGGTTTATTGTAAAACTGTGACGCTTCCATTTTGCTTCAATTCTTCAGATTTTTCATAGGAAGCATATTCGTTCCAAAAGATGAAAGGAAACAAAACAAAGATTGAAATGTTCACAGAGGTGCAGAATCATCAGCAAGAAGATTGCCAGGGAACGTGATATTGCTACAGCCTAAGAAGGTGCTCAAGCCAATCTAAGAATTAGATTTCTATCCCAAATTCAGCTGAAAAAACTCAAGCGCTTCAGGTGTACCCTAGAGATCTGCTGAATATAGAGCAGTCCAACCCTGAAGTAGAATAGAAAAGTCTTATTGGAGAGCAAGGTTTCTCTTTCAGAGCATATATTCATCCATGGTCAGGGTGCTGGTATCTTTAGTATGTCTCTAGTTATGCAAACCCATGGGCCTAAAAATAATTTTCTGGCACTCTTTGTGCACTGTTGTTCAACAGTATTTTTAGAGGATTCTTTTCCTCTAGCTTTTAAATGCCATTCCTATAGACATGGATATACACTTGTTCCTACAGAGGACCTACCTTTGTGCTTAGTGTCTCTTCTTCTGGAAAATTCTTCTCCATATCTATATATTGAAAGGAGAGCTGTGGTTGGTAGAGCTGGAATCTCCTTTTTATGCTTTTTTGGCAAGCTGGATGTTTTCCTTTGCAAACAATGCCTCCTGTTTTATGAATATCTCTGAAGGGCATGATGATGTCCTTTAACATTTCAACACATCTCAAAACTAATTAGAAATAGGCTACACTAAGTGAATATTTATGCTCAAATCCCTGCTATTAGGTCACATATGGTCTAAATTGCAGAACTCAAAATAACAATCAAGAATAACATGCTTTGAAAGTTTTCACTTGACAAATCATATAATTATAATGCACTTCACTACACCTTATAAAATATGTCATAAACATAAGCTATGTTCCACAAAAGCTTGTTCTGCTTCAGGACCTGGCCAAAGCTCAGAAGAGGAAAAACAAACAAAAATGACACAGCAGAATAATCACACACTTTAAAAATCTCAGAGCAGTTTTAGTGGAATTGAATTCTGCTGAAAGCTGAAATTTCATCCTATTTTTTATCAGTGACCTTATATTAATTCCTCAAGATTCTTAACTGTTTATCTTAAGTTCTAAAAAGTTTCCAAGATGTGTAATAGGAAAATCAGAAAGATTGCACATAGATTGACCAGAAGTGGATGAGATAATGAAATTGGGTAGACCCTTACAAATTTCTGACATGAAGAATTTCACTTTTTTTAGGTCAGTTAATATTAACAGATGAATTCAGCTCTGCTCCTATCTCAGAAGACAGAATTTGATAGCTTAATTACTGTAATACTTTTACAATTAGATCTTACTCATATTTTTGTTTCTTAAGTGTCTTAGCTTTCCTACTCCTTACTGAGTCCTTGCCACTCTGGGACTCTGACTTTTGAGATTATTTCAGGATATAGGGATTTCTTCTTTATATAAGCTGTTTAAATAAAGACAGTTACAAGAGTAACTGCAAGCTGCAGTTTTAGTTCAAACAGAATTTATGGTCTTAATATAGAAACACAAGGAAGAATTTTTTCATCTGTTTTATTGCCTTGAAAATTTATGAATCTAGAAGAGGCCATCTTTCTTTGTCTTGGGGTTAAAATTTACACATCTTAAGATAAGTTTAGGAACAGATGAGTACAAAATTTGTGGTGGTAGATGGTGCTGCATCCAGCTGGCAGCCAGTCACTAGTGGGGTTTCCCAGGGCTCAGCATTGGGGCCAGTCCTGTTTAATGTCTTTATTGATGAYCTGGACGAGGGGATTGAGTGCACACTCAGCAAGTTCACAGATGACACCGAGTTGGGTGGGAATGTCGATCTGCTGGAGGGCAGGAAGGCTCTGCGGAGGGATCTGCACAGTCTAGATCAATGGGTCAAGGCCAATTGTATGAGGTTTAACAAGGCCAAGTGCTGGGTCCTGCACTTTGGCCACAACAACCCCCTGCAGCGCTACAGACTGGGGACAGAGTGGCTGGAAAGCTCTCCAGTGGAAAAGGACCTGGGGGTGTTGGTCAACAGCAGCTGAACATGAGCCAGGGTGTGCCTGGGTGACCAAGAAGACCAATGGCATCCTGGCCTGTGTCAGCAATACTGTGGCCAGTAGGACGAGGGCAGTGATTCCTCCCCCGTACTCAGCACTGGTGAGGTCACACCTTGCATCCTGTGTCCAGTTCTGGGCCACTCACTTCAGGAAGGACTTTGAGGTGCTGGAGCAAGTCCAGCACCAATGGAGCTGGTGARGGGTCTGAACACAAGTCTTATGCGGAGTGTCTGAGGGAGCTGGGATTGTTCAGCCTGGAGAAAAGGAGGCTCAGGGGAGACCTTATCACTCTCTACAACTCCCTGAAAGGAGGTTGTAGCTGGGTGGGGGCCAGCCTCTTCTCCCAGGTAAGAAGTAATAGGATGCGAGGAAGTGGCCTCAAGCTGCACCAAGACAGATTCAGGCTGGGCATCAGGTAGAATTTCTGCACTGAAAGGGTGGTCAAGGATTGGAATGAACTGACCATCATGGTCAGTTCAACAACATGACCATCATGGAAGTGGTGGAGTCACCAGCCCTGGAGGTGTTCAAGAAACGACTGGACGTGGCAYTTAGTGCTATAGTTTAGTTTACATGGCAGTGTTTGGTCTCGATGATCTCGGAAGTCTTTTCGAACCTTAGTGATTCTATGATTCTGAAATCTGCTTTCTTCATTCCTGTATAGGATAGGTGGAAAATTGATTAACAGAAAGAATACTGAGGCTGTCTGGGACTCCTCATATGACTAGCTGTTTCCTTAGTTAGATTTAGTGCTATAGAATTTGCCTTGTGATTTCAAATACCAGCATTTCTGAATATTAACATGAAAAGATAGTGGCAATGTTATCTTACAAATTCTTTATTAAATTGATATTAAATGTTTCTGAAGATTTAATTTTCCAGCTGCATTGACCATGGAGTTCTTCAAAGACAAAGTCTTTTTTTCATTGAATTGGTGAAGAAACCACAGTGCAGAATGGTGAAATGACTTGCCAGAAATATCACTGGTGGAAGAGGGAGCTATAACCTACTTATATCTGGTAAATTGTCATGGTTTTCATCGATCCAAGAATCTGGTTGGTGCTATGCAGTTCCCAGTGACACCTTTCTCTGTTCACTGGTCTACAAAAAAATCAAATCTTTGTCAGTGTTGCAAACCTTTCTCCAAGTGGAGTGCGTATCAAAAGCATGAAATCATTGTCCTTGTGTTTTCATCTATGGTGTTTTCATTGCTGATCAAGAAAAACATACAAGGAAACAGTTCAGAGAAAAGTGCATGAAGGTATAGTGAATTTAAAAGGGAAGAGCAAAACAACAGAACAGTCACACTAGGTAAATGAAGACATGACAGTTACATGAATAAATACCAAAGACAGCAGGCTCTACCAGTGGCATCATGGCTATGGACAAACACCAGTGGGAGTAAAAGGAACAAAGAGTTAAACCAACCATCAATCTACAGATCCTTTTATTGTGTTATGAACCCCTAGTGCAGTACTACTGAGAGCATCTCTTAATATACTAATTAGCATGCTAATTCCCTGATCTTGATCCTCAGCTGCAATAATTGAGAGTATTTCTGTTGAAAATGCAGCTATAATGATCATATGGATAACCTTCAGTGTCAATAAAATGGTTTGGATGATTTAATAGGGCCAAGCAAATACCACAAAATATTTTCTGAATATACTTAGCTAAAATAAAATTAATTCATTTTGGCTGTATTTCTCCCCCTTTCTCATTCGTTTTTGGGGAAATTGTATATTTTTGAAGGGGGAGCTCCCACTGCACCAGCCAAAGACAAGAAAAGACCATGGAGAAGTACAGGTTCCTGGAACACAGGGAACCAGATTTCTCTATATTCTTTTCATTGTTTAACCCCTGACATTAACAAACATGTATTCTGAAAGCAATATTCATGGGAACAGCACATTTCAAATTATTATTTTAAATATCTTCTTGATGTGACTTTTGAGAAAATAAATATACTTATCAACTGGTCTGGAGTGACATTCTGCCAGCTGAAGAAGAAAATCTGTACTGTGTGACACGTGTGGATAATTCTAGTTCCTGGTCTACTTCATTACACAGAAAAGAACACATGGGTAAATGTATGGGTTACCAGGAACCGAGAAATACATTCTCTCAGCATTTATATGGTCCAAAATTCCTGGATATCTCAGATCATGCAATTCATGGCACCCTGCCCTTAACCTGCAAAGGGATATGGCCTATTTATTTCTATGTTACTACTTTTATAAAGATGCAACTGAAGTCATACATGCTCACATTAATTGTAAAAGAAGGCTTTTCTTATAAAAGCAGAGGTGTCTAACGTGCAATCACAAGGACAGAAGAGATGGCTATGAAAGACTAAGGTTAGATTATTTCACTGCTCAGATTATATTTTCTTTGATTTTTAAGGATTTAGGATCAGATTGCCACCATAAAAGTAGCAATGATCCATCTTTCACTTCACTGAGCCACATTGATGATGAAAGCATGTGACCTCTAATAAAGGCAAAACATGGGTTTATGCCAGAAAACTTTGTAATGGAAGTGTTTTATTTTTAACGCAATGTTTGTGTATTATTAATTAACACCTGTCAGATTAGTAGCTGACTAATTTTTTACTCAGCTTTCTTTAATTTTTTTCTTTTCTTTTTTTTTGCAAAAATTCATTGATTTAACAGCTTATTAATTTAGCCGTTTATTTAGTGACAAACCCAAGTCAGTCTGCTGACTCTTCTGAAACTCAAATGCAACTCATCCATGCAGTTTAGAAAATTGATTACGCCTATCATTATGAAACAGTCCAGAAAAAATCAAAGCCTATTTATTTTCCAAGGTTTATATTACCTGAACCTGTTCTGAACTCCAGTGGTATATATGAATTTCTCTTGATGTAAACTACAGTAAAAATGACAGTGTAGGATTTTCTTCAATATTATTCTATCTGTGCTCTAGTGTACATAAAAAAAAAGAAATAGGAAAAAAGAAAAAATATTCCAAGACTGCAATTTTTGGACATGATCAGTGTAGGAGTTTGGATTATCAGAAGTGGTAAAGTTTTTTGTAACTGGGACATCTATTTTTGACAAAATTCTAGGTTGAAATAAACAGAACTCTTCCTAAATACTCTGAATAGTCAGATGGCCTTAGTCTTCCTTGTCTAAACAACTAAATCTTTGATGTCTGCGTAAATACCACAATATGTAACTGGCCCCCCAAGGCATTTCTAGTGTAATTGAAATTTACCAAATATCCCATCTGAAAGTTCTTTTCAAACTGCCAGTGAATAGAGGGCTTGTAAATTGTTGCTGTGCACAAAGTAGGTAATTATGAATTAGGCATACTCTGATACTAATTCCACTTAGTCACGTTTTCCACCGATGTGAAGTTTTAAAGATAGCAAAACTTAAGACGGCACTGAAAATTAGAGTTTGGTACTTCCTATTACATGGTATATTTTTGTTGCTACATTTATAAAGTTTGGAGAAATTATTTCATTACATGGCAAATTCAGTAGTTTTACAAGCTTCCAGTCTTTCACTTAGGGAGAAAATCTTTCTGTTTAATAGGGATATTATCATGAACTTTACCAATACAATAACAGCACTTCTTAGTGCAGGTCTCTAGGTCCCATGCAGATTACTGCGTGGATTAAAACCACTCCTTTCCAGCAGTCCTCAAGGAATACCTGGAAAAATATAAATCTCTTTTAGAGACTGCACACCTGAATTCCCCTCCTACCTCTTTAAATATACCATATGTCAAGTACCCTCTTTTATGTCTTTTTAGCAGCAGGATCCTGATCATTGAGTGTTTTGGATTCTGCGATTTTTTGGAAATGAAGTGAACACACCCTAGAAAATATCCATGTTTTCAACATGTTGTGCACTTTAAATAATGCTTAAAAATGTCTGGAACTTATAAATTATAGTGCTTATTTTACAGATCAGCAAAATGGAAAAATTACTTGACTTCTAAAAACAAAACTGAGAAACAAAAATTAATATCCCCCAAGACTGGGAAGGTTTTTACTGCCAAACAGTTGCAACAATTTGACATATTGGCCAAACCTACTCAGAAAGGCATCAACAAATGGCCTGTCAAAGTATGGAAATACTGGAGTGAGGAACTGTGAGCCCCATCACTCCCATGATTCCTGCACACAATGGGTTTTGCTAGCGGTTCATTTGCTTTTTTTTTCTCCTGTCTAGTCTTTGTAGGTACAAAATTAAATTACTCCTTATGCAAATACTAATACTCTAGACATGAGTCTTCTCTTGAATGATAATTTTAAAGGTCAGGAATCTATTATGCTGTATATATTTATTATAAGGAACATTGACAGCACAATACCATGAGCACTTGCAATGTTTAACAAATCCTAAATAATAGGTTATAATTCATAATTGTTCTAGTATATTCCTAGAAACAATTAATCATGGTAGAAATAAACTTAGTGAAAGAATTACACTATTTGATGCCTGATTGTATATTATTCAGGCGAAGAAGTGGGTTTATTACATTATGTGCCTTTTTTGTTTAACATATTCTGAAAGATTATTTGTCCTTTCTTAATGGCCATAAAGCCAAAAGAAATAAGATTTGGAAAGGATGCTAGCTAGAAATGCCATAAAGAGAAGGCTCTGATTTTTAGGATTTTTTTAATGACAATTTTACACTGGTTTTCACAGTGCATGCCTGCTGAGACTGATGCTGTTAATAAGACTACTCTCAAATGTCAGTGCAGAAAAAGCCACAGTATGCTATGCCCATGCCCTGAACCTTAAGCAGTTTTTTAAATCACATTTCTGCTGGAAACCAGCCCCTTCGCAGATGAACCGAGAGATGACATTATGAGTGATTCCCATCCACGTCAGTGAAAAACTCATTTCCTAAGTTGAACTTGCTTCTGAAGGCCCTGTAAAATAAAGTAGTTGACTCTGTATCTGGCTGAAGCAAATGAAGCAATTCCTTCCACTGACCCTGCTGTGGGAATGACGGGTTCCAGCAAGGGAGTGATAGCAAACAGCTGGCAGACAGAGGCAGTGGAAAGGAGTTACCCTCAGTCCTCAGACGGTTCTGCACTGGCTGCCTAGCCAATGCCTAGGCTTCTGGACACTGAGGAGTGAAAGATTTGCCTTACCTTTCTTGTCCACATCAGTCTGTTTGTAGAGATCAAGCACCTATTAACTGAGTAAACATAGATTAGATGGTCATTTTCTTGATCTTCCCATCCCTTGTGCTGCAGCGTTTCTCAGTACTAAAGAAGGGGTGGGATATTTATGCATCAGTCATTTCTGGACTCTGCCAGTCTTCTAGCTCAGTCCCTGTTATTTACAAGTAGATTATCTCTTAATTATTTTTCAGATATATACACTGTACTGTTTTAGGAAGATTTCTATAAAGGAATCTTGCTGTGATAGACCACTTGCCTATGATTCTTTTCTTACTTTACTGACTTTTTTTTAAATTGCAATTGATTTTTTTCAGCCTAGATGCCTCATGCTGTACCACTGAAATCAGTGGAAACTCTGAAATTAATTTAAATATATGCTTTTCAAAAAATAGCCAAGAAAAGAGCAGGCCTATATTCTCAGCACCATCTGATGTCACCATAAATGTACAAAAGTCTCCAAAATAATAGGTCTCAAATGTTCTCAGAACTTTGGTATAAAATTAACATTTGCATCAGCTGTTCTATCAATGTCAGCAGCTCATCCACTGGAAATTTCAGATCATTCAAGTCTTCCTTAAAATTGGAATGAGCCCTCTCTAAGAAAAATATTTTCCATGTGATTTGTGCTTTCCATTTAGAATGTGTAAGCAGTATCGTGACCTTAAGATGTTCTGATTTAGGTTAAAATTACACAGTGTCTTGAGAACTGCCTAGTTTATAAATTTTTAATTTTTTTTCAGTCCTTGGCATTAATCCTTCRTAAGCTGGATGTGTTTGCCACTATTGTCTGTGTGAAAAAGGCATGCAGACAGGTTTGCATTGCTCATAGAGATTTTTTAGTTACAGGTTTACTATTCAGTTAAAAACTATGAAATCGATCACTTTTGCCTAAAGTCCGTTTCTGATTGCATATTGAATATGCAATTCAGAAAAGCATTTGAAAACACTGTACTTTGAATGTCAGCGGCATGAATAATTTAAAAAGTAAAGACATTTTGCAATATATAAAATATGGAAATATTTTGTTACACATTTTAAATGTCAAGATGGACTGTCTATGTAGGGCCTTAAGAACATGTTTTGAAAGACACATTTTAATCCAGCATAACAAAATACTGTTGCTTGATTTTTTTTACAGCAAGGTTTGCCACATTAGCAAGATATTAAAATACTACCCTAGAAAGATTTCCACTGCAGCTTTTTAGTTATTACTTGCAATTTTGGTTTTAGATCTACTGCTGAATCTCACATTCTGATTTTTGTGACTTATTGACAAGCTGAGCTTATTACAAAAGTCAAAATAACATAATGGAAAAGGTGGCTAGCTAATACATACCGTTCAGCTTATGCTTAAGCACTTAAAAAATTCAACAAAACTATCTCTGGGTCTTACAATTGCACAGTCTTCTTATTGTGCACTAAACCCCCTCATGGTAATGATGAAAGTGAAAGCAAATAACCACAATACAGCAGAACAATCTTTCAGAAAGAACTGACATAAGACAAAGGTATTCAGCAATCAGCAACTGAACTATTTCCAATACCCCATCTTAGATCATTTGGCCCTTAAAGGAGAGTAGAAGAAACACTGTCCCCTGTCCTGTTGCTATAGACCCTATTAAAAAGTCAATCCCCATCTTTGTTTTAAGCCCCTTTAAAGTAATGAAAGGCCACAATAAGATCTTTCCAGAGCCTTCTCTTCTCCAGGCTGAAGAGTTCCAGTTCTCTCCACCCGTCTTCATAGGAAAGGTTCTCCATCCCTCAGATCATCTTCATGACCCTCCTCTGGACCTGCTCCAGCAGGTCCATGTCCTTCTTATGTTGGAGGCTCCAGAGCTGGGTGCAGCACTCCAGGTGGTGTCTTACCAGATCAGAGCAGAGCGGCAAAATTATCTCCCTTGACCTGCTGTCCACACTGCTTTTTATGCATTCCAGGATACGGTGATCATTCTGGCCTCTGAGCACACAAAGGTTTGGGAATAAAATTTGGGGCAGATAAAATGTGGCAAATAAAATCCTCAAAGCTACTGCAGAGCAAAACACATAAACTTTGATCCATCCACTGCTGTGTTCTATAAGTTGCAAACAAGATGTATCTCTCTTTTCCTTGGAAAATAACATTTCTCTCTTCTCCACCCCTTCACTTACGTTTCTGTTACGGGAAAGATTTTAGTAACGTTTTCTTACAGACGCAATGATAAACAACAAATTAAACTGTTAGCATTACTTTCAGGTTCTATTTGGTTGCTAAGGTTCCTGTTTCTATTTCAGAAATGAGTACAAGAGAGTAACCCTGAAGACAGTATCTTGTCCATGCTAGCTGGTCAAGTAAAGGATTAGTGCTGAAATGTGTCTTTTCAAATAACTTTTTATGAGCTGCTCCTTTTTAATATTATCATATACATTCAGAGGCATGAAAACATGGTCTTACAGGGTAAGTGTTGCAGGCTGACTGGGAAAATCAGTGATGGAAAGGTCATCTGATTACTGTTTTGGTTTGTACAACAGCAGGAGCTTACCTCAATGTCCTTCTGATGCATCTGCATCCCTTGTCTTCAACCAGACTCCAAATATTTGCAAATCTCATGTCTTTATAAAAAGCAGGATATAGAAATATCTTTTTGGCCCACTGTGACAAACACCTTAGGTGCACTTGAGCTTCTGGCATGGATCCCATGACCTCATAACATATCAGAAATTGCCACATTTCCTGGCTAGCCCTGGTCCTTGGACTACATTTCCTCCTCACTTGATCTGTGAAATGCCAACAGACAGATTGGAATGTTCAGCTTGAATGAAGAAGTTCAAACTGGTAGTGTGTTGCAAAGCTGGTCGCTTCTTAACATGTTCAGTTGTTTGATTTGGCATCATGTGCTTGTGTGAGGAAGCTTTAGCATCACCTAACCTTTTAAGTCAACCTAAGATAAAATGAAAATACAAAAACATATTTACATGACCTGTCTTAAGAAGTGTCTCATAGGAGGACTCACTTTACTGAGCTATTTTTCTCCACTGTCCATAAAGGGAAATTCAGATGTCTAAGCTAAGACAGATGATTCCACCCTTAGTATATAAATGGAAATGACATCCATCTTCTTTAAACTTATATGTATACCAACCTCTATATAAACAGATATGCTGGCAACAACGTTGATACTGGAGTAATGCACTTAGCTTTTTTCTGGTTTTTTTGATTAAGAGCTGCTGTAAATGTAGTCAGCTATTTGGGATAAATTATTGCAATTGATCCCCAAAATCCTTGGCCTGCATGTTCCAGGCCCACCCTTCTCTCCGAGAGAGGAATCCCTATCAATCTTTTTATTCAACACACGCATTAAACCATTTTTCTCATTCAGTCACAATAAAAGCTTCTCTGTGGGATTTAAGCAATCATTTCTACCAGTCAAACCCTTAATGTTGATAATCAAATGAGCTCTTAAAGTAGTAGCTGCCAAATCCCTGAAGTCCAAAGAATGGTTATAAATACAATCCCTTGAGCAACCATGCATAGCAAGAAAATTAATAAACATCTTGATTGATTTATGAATAGCTTACAGAAAGAAAAAGTCTGTAATGGGATACACAATATAGATCATATACTACGAATTGCTGAAGGACTGCCAGCTCTTCTGCGCTGGCCACCTGCAAAGCATAGGCATCAGCATCATATTGCAACAACCCATGGAGAAGAATTTAAATTCTAAAACGGCAGATTGGATTAGAAGACTCCACAGAACAATTCTGTTTTCTCGTATGTTCATTGAGGAGACATCCAGAGTCAGATGTTGGGAAAAGCTAAATAAATTTTTACATTTGAATTCTCTCCTTTGAGGCTTACTTAATTATTCATGATCTCATGTTACTCCCTTGAGACAGAGACCAGGGCTCTCTCCTGAGGCAAAGCATCTAACTCGAAGAAGCTCATTCTTAAAAAACATGGCCAAAGTAACTTCTAGCTTTCTTGACCTATGAGTCAAGGCATCAAACACAGAAGTTGAGTTCCTTTTCACTGTAGAGAAACACGAAGCAACTTATATGTTCCCCGGTCGCAGCAAACATGTTAAGCAACCTCCTGTCAACGTTCCATCTAAACTCAATGAATTTTACATTCTTACAATATCCGGTTTCACATCACATTCGTCTTACACCACAATCCACTGTTGCCATAGAATCCAGACTATTTTGTGGTCCAGCTTCCTTAGCACCACTGGAYGCATCTTGCTGCATGGGCTTGTGTTTTTACAGTTGGCTTACTGTTCTAAGACTTGATTTTCTCTCCTGTGAGTAATGCTTCACTCCCACAGACTCTGCTATTAGGCTCAGGAACTTGGAAGGTCTGAAGACAGACCTTACCAGTGAAAAGCTCAGCAAAAACAGGCACACAAATAAAGCTGTGAATCGTAATAGCACAGAGATTCCTAACTTACAGGACATTCAGAAAGTATTGTTCTTTCTCAGATCAGGCCGGAAAAAGGCCTGCTGGAGAAGGTTTTAATTATTTGTGGTGGCCAGTTTCCGTAGGGAATGTCACAAGTAGTTTGTGAATTGCATATTCTGCCCAAGTCTAGCATAGGTGTGAACCTCCCACTGGCTAATTTGGGTTGGATGGGCTAGCCCCAGTGCACTTCACACATACCATCCCTTCCTCACTGCTTAGACTCAGAGTCATGGAAGGGCAGCACAGAAGCTGGCTGAGCCAATAAACTGTTCCTGTAATGTATGTTAATATTTGAAAATTACATTTGAGCAATTTTGTTATGATTTGACTACACAGCTTATAGTGTAGTATAACCTGCAGATGTGCCTTATGACACAGAATAGTCTGCCATTCCTACCTGGTGGCAGCTCTGTCAGTTTTCCTGTTAGCCATTTCTTTCATTTTTAAAGCTATATATTTTGCTGCCTGGTGAGGAAAACCTGAGTACTGGGTGTAGGTGAGATGGTGACAGCTGAGCTCCTCTTTCTCCAGTCTTCATGTTAAAGCATATGGTAGAAAATCAGATGTTGAGAGCTAGTAAATATTTAGAAGGATCTGACAGACTGGCTTGTATTTAAGTGGCCTATTGTTTATATTAAATAACAATACTAATAACATCCTCCGGTTCTGTTTAATATTAAAGCGTAATAATTTAATTTATTAACTATTTATTAAAGTTTAATATTAAATATTAAAATATTAATATTATGTTTATTATTTAATAATAATATTATTTCCCTAACTTATTTAGAGCAAAGATTGAAGAAATAATTGGGATGATATTAAATCGTGATGCACAAATCTGTACCTACACTAGGTTATCAATCGGCTCTGCAGGAGTGTGACAGCTAATTGGCATGTGCCAGAACGTTCTTAGTGTGTTAGTGACTGTATTTGAATTTAATGCAGCAGATGCAATAAGAATCCCTATGGGCCATTGTTGCTACATGTGTATAATATGAAGTTCACTCATCTACCAAACTCCTTACATTTATCCTCTAAAACAACTAATCAAAATAAGGCTGCTGGGCAGCACAAATCAAAATTAACCTTCTTCAATAAAACAACAACAAAAAAATGTCACTCCCATCAAATAAAAATTTTACTGGAAGTTTAAAACTTCAGGAATTAATTTGCAATACCACTTTATTACAGCGAAAATGATGTAAGAGAGCACAATTGTAACATTTCTCCAACTCCTTTGAAATCCATAAAAATATGACTCAAAATTTAATTTTTTTACTATTTAAATAGCTACACTACTACAATATGGTAATGTAATAAAGTATCAGGGACAATATCTTATAGGAGATTTTTTTTTGCAGGAAGTAGCATAACATAGCAAAAATTCTTATCACACATACCATTTCTCTGCTATTGTTTCCAAGCTGCCACTTTCAGGTACTGCAGTTGCTCCAGGCTTGTTAATGTTTACCAATACTATGTCAAACATTTTACTCTAAAAGACTCGGGTGTGTAAAGTCTGATTTGGCCCTCATGTCAGTCTGACTTCCTCTTATTTGCTTCAGAAGATGAGAAAATGGTTTGAAACATTGCTTAACTAAAGGCAGTAAAAAGGAAAGGGTTTTAGTCAAGGTCCTTATTTACTGTGAAGGTGACCGTGACAATGATTGAGTCATGGTACTGATTTGTAACACAGTTGTTAATAACTGGTAGCTAGGTGAACAGTAGTATCATTCTGGGGGATAGCCTGCTATCAGTGTCTGGAACGAGGTCAGACACGTGCCTTGCCCTTTTTACCTTAACATCCTTCCTGGACTAATGATGATTAGCAACAGAGTGAGTAAAGCAGCAAACTCGACTTCCTACATAAGAATTTCAGGCAGTGACAGAGCTAACTATCAGAGTCTTCACCCAGACTTCTTGCCCCATGATTTCAGTGGAAATGGTTGCAATATTAATGCCATAAATATTTATGATTTCTCTTAACTCAAGCAGCTTGGACTACTACAACCTCCACTGAAGAAGAGAATTAAACTGTTTCTTCAGGATGTCACTCACCTGTGTGGTATGTCCAGTTATTACACATATAACTGAGACTAACAGACCTTCCAACATCTCTGCTTTGCCAAGTTCTCACAGATATAAACTAGTTTAAGCTGTAAAAATTATTCTATGAAATTGGCTTTAAGCACTTAAAAAACATTTTAAAAAAAGGGCTTTTAAGGACTCTTTAACAATCCTTACTTAGAGCATTTTTCTTTTCTTTCTTCTGTATTGCAAGCAAATGAACCAGACTGATAGCTTAAAAATGATTCCCAATTTTTAGTCAGAGTTCTCAAAATCTGTATTTCTCAGGTGAGATATTCAGATATACACTTTTCAAAACCAAAGTTGATCTGATACTTCAGGTTGATTTTTATGGACAGAAATATTTTGGGTTTACATCATGCAAATGAGCAATTATATTATGAAGCACGGTCCCTTCCAACCTACATGATTTCTCAGTGGATCCATGGGTGCTTAGAAAATAACTACTTCCAAATCTTCTTTTATCCATGAGTGAATTTTTTTATATTACCAACCTAATTGTGTAACTCAACCAACAATGGTTCTTACTTGCCAACAAAAAAAAAGGTTTCCATATTCGGTTATTTCTTAGACACAACACGAAAACCATACAGGTTTCCTTTGGTCAGTCACCTTAGCAAGTCACTAAGTGTTGAATAAGTTTTCTTTACTGATGAAACTTTGCCCCAAAACACTGTGTACAGAGCATATGTTTTGAATTGTCTGTATATGCATAGTAATAGAATGTTCCTTCATTTCTAATCAAAACACATACTAGTACATTTCAGGACACATTTCTTCTTAGCCAGCTTGAAAGTTGATTTATGTTTAACTAAATGTTCCTTTCTATAGGATTTCCAAATCAATTCTGAGGAGGCAAACGTCTCTGCATTCTTCAGATAGTGTGCATGGCAGAAATACCAGAAATGTGTGAATTATTTAGGAATGTGTGGATTCAGAAGAATATGTGTGCTTTCCATGCCTGAATAATGTAAAGCAGAAAATTCAAAGTGAAATGTTCCTCCCTGTTACCCCCCGGCACTTAGGTAACGTCATGGTTTTCTGAATCTTGGACACTCCAGGAGAAGTTCAATTGTTCTCATTCATCCTGGGGCTGACTGAGCTTTCTCCAAATGCTAGGATTCAGTATACACCTATTTTAGTTCCTGGCTCTCACTGGCTGCTCCCTGCAGCTGGCAGAAAGTGGTGGTCGACAGAACCACCGAGTTTATATGTGGGGACTGGCTCAGGCCCTGTAAAGAAACTGAGCTGAAATGGAAAAATTGAATTAAAAATCAAGGTCTGTAAAGGGTCATCTCTAAATGCCATATTAGAGGGATGTTAGAGTTTAGTCCCTAACAAAGCACACTGACTTGCTGTGTCACCAAGCTATCAGCTAACAAGTTTCTTTAGCTTCTGTGTATTATTAATAGGCCTGTGCACTGGACTAGGTTTTGAGAAAAAGGGGTGGTTTTGCCATTAATGTTGTGGATTGGTATACAGTAAACACAGGGTGATTTCCCAATTCTGCCACAGACATGTTATGATACAAATGGCATGTTATTCAGTTTCTTTCCCTCCTTATTCCCCAAATAGGGGACAATATTATCAAGATGCTGCAAACYTCCGTTCTATGTTTTTACTACATACAGATTTTATGATCATGAATCATAGTAAGGAAACAGACAGTGCAAATATCGTTACTGTGAAGAAATATCCCGTGAATGTGAATTTTGTTCATCTAACAGTAAATCAGCAATCTGTAATGTTTTCAGCAGTTGGCTATTTGCTAGTAAAACATCAGCCCTACAATACGGGCAGATGTCTCTATAGTTGTTTTTTCATGCAGCTGAGATCAGGATTTGGCCCTTACATTTAAATTGCTGTGATGACTTCTAAAAATAATCTAGACACCGATTGCAGAGGATAAACGGTATGCTGAAATACTAGCTCATCTATGCAATCTTTTTTTTTATGAAGACTTAAAAGAGCATTTCCCAAACTGTTTCCCTTTTCTATTTCAGTCCCAGCAGTTTGCAGCAAGAATTGGTGGTAAATAAAATAATATGCCACATGAACTGAAGGCAGAATTTAGCTAAAGTTAGTTATGGCCTATTTACAATGCTGACTGCAAAACTCAACCCTCCCCTACCATTCCATAAGCCGAAGCAAACAGTTTTATTTAGACTATGGAAAAGTGATACTTTTCAAAGCACTCGTCCAGAGATCTGTCTGCAAGGGATGTTGTGGGCTACAGTATGCTGTGCCCTTTCATGAGTGCTTATAATAACAGTAATTTTTGTTCTTGCCGTCACTTTCGGCAGAAGATTTGCCTTTTTGAGGTTGAAAATAACTACAACAGCAGTATTTGAGTGATATGAGTGTGAGCTGTGGGCTTTGCTTTGTACCTCAGTGTGAAAACCTGTGTTGCCTCTGAATAGCTTATGTTATTCGCACAACATGGAGGGCCTGCTATGAACACCAAACCATCCCAAATCTAAGTGGACTTGAGATTTTACTGTCTTGCAAAGACACTGCAGCAACTTTGATGAATTCATCCCTTTCTATTAATACTTTTTTCTTATAACATGKGTAAGCAAGCCAGATTGTGGTCTTCACTTCCTCTTCTATGTTCTTGCTCCCTCCTAACTGTTTTGTAATATGGTATTTTCACCCTTCAAGGGGCTCCTACAGCCTCAGTCTAGTTGTTCTTCCAGAGTGTTAAAGGTACTGGGGAATAGGGAGCCACAACATCCCTGAAAGCAGTCGGAAAGGTAAAATGACTGGGGTTAGGAGGCAGGCAGGTTTTAATCCTGATTCATGGAGATGTTTGTGGAGAGTCTGTGCACATTAGATATTTTCACCATCCTTCAGTAGCTTTGGGAAGCATCAGAGCTTGAGTTATACACTTTCTGAAGCTGCCATGTAGGGTGATAGGCTTCCTGGTAATCTTACATAGAAAAGACTCTTTTCCTTCCTGAGGGTGACCAAGAGGAGACCATAGAAAGGAATGTCACCAGAGTAGACTAAGCTAGAGATAAGTGGGGCCTTTGCAGAGGATCCAGTTTGCAGAATATAAATTCACACTCAATTACACTTAAAATGCTCTTTGAAACATGCATTACCTGTAACTCACTTTTTGAAAGCTGTGGAAGTTTTTTCAGTATCACTGTGGTGGCATCAGAAGCATCAAATCCAGTAACCAGATCTAAAATCCCTATTCCTTAATCTGGGTCAGTTGCATACAGAAGGTGAAAGAAGGCAGCTTGCAATTCAGAATAATGTTGAGAGATTATATGATGGTGTGCTCAGCCAACATGCACTTGGCTTGGAGAAAATAAAACAAGTTAATTCCATTAGAATAATGAAGGGACTTTTGAAGCTGCTGACAATTGTTTTCAAGTACTTATAAATAAAGAAAGTGTAAATCCAGTGGTTGCACGATAAGAAAAATATTTTAATGGGTGTCTAAGCATGAATGTAAAGTCTCTAACAAATAGCACAACAGGCTACAATTGAATTTTCACAATGCCAAGCTTTTAATTATTACGCAAATATAGTGCCTCAAATAGCTGTGTATGTTTTCTAAGTACCAAAATGCAGACGAAGTTCATGTGACTGACCAGAGTAAAAGGTCTTTGAGTTGGCTTGACAGGCTAAAACTTCGATGACCTTCACTAAGAGGTGTATAGAATAAAAGCTTACTACTGTTCTTCCTGCTGAAGCCCAGCCAGGAACAACAGAGGAAGGCACAGTGCTGATGTCATTGTCTGGAGCTGTTAGGCCCACATTTGTCAAACTAGACATGCTATGGAGGCTAAATAATGGGTTGCAAGTATTGAGGGCTTTAAATCTAAAGAGCTTCATATTGTTTTGATAGGTTTAAATAAAAATCCATTTAAACTGGCAGGGAACCTAGGAAATATCCTCTATGCTAACTACACTTGTATGTATGTTACTGTTTTCCATCAGCATAAAAAAGTATGTGAATTCATGTTCTGTGAATGCACAGAGACAAAAGATTTCTAGCCATACCTCTTCTAGTACCAGAGGTATAATTTTGTTTGAAAACAATTTGTTCTAAGCATGAGATGCAGAGAGCATTTGATATTAATCTGGAGGGGTTTAAATGACTCTTCATATGCATTGCCTGAAAGATTGTCAGTACAAGTGAGCTGTTCTTAAATCCCAAGTGCAGCAAAAGATAACTGATGTAAACAGATAAAAATCAAGGTATGGGTGGAGAGAAAGCAGCTGGCCAATTTTTATTTTGAAGTTTTATCCAGTGAAGAAATAGTTTATAGCTTATGCATAACATTGTTTCCATTTTTGCACAGATTTTTATTTCCATTTTCTAAAAATCTGCCTTTGATTATGTCTCTATATGAAGGAAGTGATTTGTCCCTGTTGGGTTTTCTTCTCATTCCCTTAGGGCTTCTAAATGACACAGAATAGTTAACAGCAAAATCCTTGTACTATCACACAAACTACAAATATTGCAAACTGCCTGCATTGTTCCATTGAATTGTTCTATGTGCCATGGCCAATCACCCGTAAGGCAGTTATAAACCTTTGAAGTAAAGTCAAGCAATTTATCCTACAGATTACTCCTGGGAAAATTAAGTAACTGCAGTGTTTATTTTATATTGGACTAACTACATGTATGTATCACTTTTCCTTAAGAGTTATTTGCTTACATCTCRTCTAACAAACTTTGAAAAATTTCCCCTTAATGCTACTGGGATAAGCATGTAAGATATGTAGCTTTATTTAAATGGTGCACTAAAATGTCATTGCTTGGGAATTGTCTTCTCTTGCCTAGAAGATGTGTGCAGCTTTCATTGCTGAAATTTCAATTTGGCTAGAAATTTTAATGAGACACAGTTTAGAATAATAAAAATAAACTTCTACATAAATGGTGTGCAGAGTTATTGACACTTAACATACTCATCCAGACATTGTCCTCTTCATTCTGAATAGAGCATACCACTATCAGTAATAGCATCCCACAACTCTAATATGAAATGTAGGCAAAGCTTTAGGGACATTTTGTTGTGGAAATGGAGGGCAATCTCATATTTCTATGTAAGAAATAGGTGAGACAGTGTGTAAGCCTGGTTCTTTCAGAAAGCACAGGCATTCTGTGTCCAGCAGGTATAATCTGCTAATGACATACTTTTTTTATTTCCATTCTCTTGTCACTTTACATTCTGAGAAGTATCTTTGAGTAGCATTGCAATTTGTGATTCATGTAAAAGGAAGACCAGCTAGAATGAGAACAAAGAATTAGATCTATATTTCAATTACATTACTTTCCTCTAGTGTGACATCAACATTTGTCTTCACAGCATTTGAATTATGGACATTTTTAAGCTCATAATACATCGATATAAACATTTTCTCCTAAAATTGGTACGACTAATGAAGACTGAATCTTTAGCAACATAAAGAAGTTCTCTAAAATGGCAACATTACCCTATTAAGAAACTTTAAATCTTGCCTAAGTGAGTGTAACAAGCACATTTTAAGGCCACGTTTATGGAGCAAGTGTTGCATAATAGACAGTCACACTAATCGTTCTGTGTGAGACCATTTTTATAAGCATCATTATAATGCTCTGAGATAATAAACAATTTAATCTTACAAATCAGACATATTCTGGCTACTGTGATGGAAATCTTCAACCACCCTTCAAAACATTTTAGAACTGCCAGAATAAATAGCAATTGTGAAATATTGTTCCTTAAACTGACTTAAGTGTCAGATTCTTATGGGAACCTTTTACAATTCTAATACAAAATTTACAGAGAGAATAAAGTAATTTTTCACCTTCTGAATCGCAGATTGATATTACTGCTGTATCTCTTAAAAATAATTTAAAATGTAGTGTAGGTTGATAGCAGAGCGACTGCTGTTTTGGGGTTTATTTTTCCCCCAAAATAACTCTTCAGAACATAAGGAATGTTTCTGAAGACCTCTCAATTTCTTTTACCCTTTAAGTGTCTTAAATAGTGAAAAGGTTTTTAAAAATTCTATAATACCGTCATTCTGTGGCTTCTATGCAGCATCTGATACTGGGAGAGATGGATTTATTAGAGCATCACAAGGAAATGCAAGAGAGGGCAGTGGCTTCACTGTGCAGCCCACAAATCAACCCCACGGGTGCTTCCAGTCTTAGCCCAAGTCTATCAGTAGGCCAAGTATGTGTTTTTTTTTCAGAAACGTAGCATAAGTGTTTCCAGAGAAATTCAAGCAAGCACGAAGTTTCCAAGCCAAGTTCTATTGCTGCTCTCCAAATTTACAATTCTGAGAAAGTATTCTACTTAAATGGAAAAACAAACAGATTCCCCCAGTTGTAGCCCCTTCCTCCACGGGCACAGACATCTGGCATAGGAAGTTTTTTCAAGCTGACATGGGACCCTAATGCTAACACTTGTCCTCTCTGGCTGCAGGACTCTCCCAAGAATCCTTTTGTCCATTATTTGGTAAAAATCATTAAAACCAGTCAGTTTGTTTTGGCTGAGTGTGAGACTGATTCAATTCATTTTGAGCTATTTTGTAGTGGTTTCATTATCCAAACTTGTATGCATCTTCTGGGCTCAGGAGATGTTGGCATGAGTGCAGGGTTCTTAGTTTCAAAAGTATTCAAATATCTTACCCTAAAACCAGGGTTTTATTTCTCCCATTACGCCATACAAAAAGAAGCAAGACATCCTCATTCTGCTGCTCATTTATTCTCTTAATAATGACAAGAGTAAATTAAACAAACAATACAAAATGGGTCATTTTTATTCCACAATTATATGTCCGTATGTTTGAAAAAGGATGACAAGACAATACTGACTTTCTTCTACAAAATCTTCCAAAGTGCCAAAAGGTAATTCCTATTTCAAGGTCTTCATAAAGTCTATCAAATAAGAAGGAGTGATTATACATGATGATAAACATAGCAGAAATATTAAAGCGAATAGTGAAAGTATGAGTACTTAAAACAGTTTGATCTGTTATGTTGTTGCAATATCATCTGTTTGTGTGGGATAATGGTGGGTTATCTTTGACAGGATAGGAAATAGAGTCACAGTCTTACAATGAATAATGAAAAATGTGCTTAAAAACGGTTTCTATGAAGATGAGGATTAAATTAGATAAGAATAATATATATCTATGTCATGAAAAGATTTACAAAAATCTGTGGCATGTTGCAAGGAATGGCAACAATTATTTACTGGGCTACGAGACTTTGGTATAGATTTGGGGATTTTTTTGACTCCTCATAGTCTATACCATTCAGATTGATCAACTGATCCATCTACCTACCTTCTGAAATTTCACTCCCACACAAGAGTACTTCATCTTCTATTGTTGTATGAAATACTTCACAGAATCACAGAATCATAGAATCACAGAATCACAGAACCTGCCATGTTGGAAGGGACCCACAAGGATCATCGAGTCCAGCTCTTAGCCCTGCACACGACTATCCAAAAGTCACACCTTGTGCCCAAGATCATTGTCCAAATGCTTCTTGAACTCTGCCAGGCTGGTGCTGTGACCACTTGCCTGGGGAGCCTGTTCCAGTGCCCAACCACCCTCTGGGTGAAGAACCCTTTTCTAATATCCAACCTAAACCTCCCCTAACACAACTTCAGGCCATTCCCTCAGGTCCTATCACTGGTCACCACAGAGAAGAGATCAGTGTCTGCCCCTCCTCTTCCCCTCATGAGGAAGTTGTAACTGCAATGAGGTCTCCCCTCAGTCTCTCTTTCTCCAGGCTGAACAGACCAAGTGACCTCAGCCACTCCTCACATGGCTTCCCCTCAAGGCCCTTCCCCATCTTTGTTGCCCTCCTTTGGACACTCTCTAACTGTTTAATGTCTTTCTTACATTGTGGTGCCCAAAACTGCACACAGGACTCGAGGTGAGGCTGCCCCAGTGCAGAGCAGAGCAGGACAATCCCCTCCCTGGCCCAGCTGGCAATGCTGTGCCTGATGCACCCCCGGACAGGGTTGGCCCTCCTGGCTGCCAGGGCACTGCTGACTCATGTTCAACTTTCTGTCAACCCCCAGGGATAGCGTGATAGGGACCCCGAGGTCCCTTTCCATGGCACAGTTTTCGAGCATCTCATTCCCCAGTCTGTCCGTACATCCAGGGTTGTCCCATCTCAGGTGCAGAATCTGGCACTTTTGCTTGTTGAACTTCATGATTGGTGATTGCCCAGCCCTCTAATTTGTTGAGGTCTCTCTGCAGGGCCTTCCACTCCTGCTTCCAAGTCATTTATGAAGATGTGGTAGAGCAGAGGGCCAAGGATGAAGCCCTGTGGAACCCCATTAGTGACAGGTCACCAGTCTGATGTCACCCCATTCACTATAACCCTTTGTGCCTCACCTGTGAGCCAGTTGCTCATCCATCCCATGATGTGTTTATCCAGCTGTGTGCTGGACATTTTGTCCAGAAGGATCCTGTGAGAAACAGTATCAAAAGCTTTACTGAAATCCCTAAAGACGACACCAACTGGCTTCCCTTGATCAGCTAGGTGGGTTACCTCGTCATAAAAAGAAATCAGGTTTGATAAGCAGGACTTTCCTCTCGTGAAGCTGTGCTGGCTGTGACCAGTGATTGCGTTGCCTTTCAGGTGTTTTTCAATACCTCCCAGAACAGTTTTCTCCATAACTTTACCAGGCACTGAAGCGAGATTGACAGGCCTGTAGTCTCCAGGGTCCACCTTCTTGCCTTCCTTGAAAATCGGGACAATGTTCACCAGCTTCCAGTCAGCTGGGATCTCTTTGGATTCCCAAGACCGCTTAAAAATCATCAAGAAAGGTTTTGTGATGAGACTAAACAGATGACTCTTGATATTCAGAGGTTGGGTTGAGTACTCTACTTAAGATTGATCTAGTGGATATGAAGTAGTGTTTCTAACTAGGTGAACATGAGTCAATTTGTTAATAAAATTCTCATTTTAAGTCCTGGTTCCAGCAGGAATGGTGGAAAATTTGTTTTTCATTAAATTTTAAAATTTGAAGACAATAAAAATTTGGAGAGTTTTCAGAAAATATAGAGTTGAAGAGTGGGCATTGCTAAATATTTATCTCAGTATTTCGGAAAATATTCATTCTGAATTCAATCAGCCATGTATGCTAATGGATTTCTTTATGTCTTTCTGAATACTCTCCAATCTATCTGTAAGACTGTACAATTTATTACAAATTCCTGTTTCAGGTAGACTTGTTACCACATAGCCATGCTTTCCGCAAGAATGGCTGTCCATCCTGATTGATACCATCACCAATAGCAATAAATACGTAGTAAAGGGTAGAAGATAATTTTACCAAAGATACACTAACTTGTAGCCATTTATGGCTATAATTAACAATATCTAATAAATAATTAAATTGTCCTTTTGGGTTTAGTTGACCTCCAGCTTGCCCTTGACAGTTTTATGCTGTGTATGAGTCAGTATGTTTGCATTTTGAAGCAACATAAATTTTTGATATCCAAATTGTTTTGAGGAAATAAATTGCATAATTTTGATACCTACTGTTGTCAATTTTGCACCTTGTCAGCTAATAATCTGATTTGATGGCTTTTAGTTCCCATACTATGAAAAAAAAGAGCAACTGTTTTCTGGTCATGCTTTCTGTGACCTCTGAGATTTAAAGGATTTCTCATATTCTTGTCCCAGTTGTCTCTTTTCCTGGCTGAAAAGACCTTGTGATCAATAAGGCGTATTGATCACTCATTCCATGGCAGATTTCCAGGACTTTGTAACCCTTGTATCATTCCTCTGAATGCTTTTCAATTCTGTCTTACCATTGTTGAGATGTGGAGACGACAGTACCCTGTAGTCAAGAGGGAGCTGCACTGTGGAATCAGCCACACAGTGACACTGTTTCTTTTTTCTCTCTTCTTGTGCCTTCTCCTTTAACTCCTACTACTTGTACTGTTTCCATGGCTGCTAGTGAACTATTCATAGGAATATGAATTATAACTCTGAGATGTTTTTGCCGAACAGTAATCTTTAATTCAGAGCACGTCATGAATTATGTGTCTGTGTGTGTGTATGTGTGTGTGTGTGTGTGTGTGTGTATGAAGGTAGCTAGTTTAGGGATTTTCCCAAATCATTATACCCTGTTATCACACACATATACTAATTTACTCAAATGTTGAGTACATAGAGATTTGAAAGGCACTTTTGTTTATTTTAAAATAACTTGCATTGAGTTGGTTGTTTTCTTACTTCACCTAGCATTAAGTAACTTATATAATACAGAATAAGGTAATTATTTTTTTTAGAGTGATTTTGTCTTGAGGAATAAAAATATGAAGAGTTTGACCTAACCTAACATACAGTCAACTCCTACTAGGAAAAACCTTTAATGATTTACAACTGCTTTTTTAGATTTGAAAATCAAGAAAAACTCTTAGTGCAGTTTAAACATTTCCTTCAAAGTCTTTCACATTTAGTTTAGTAAAATCAGTGTCATCTTTCTGCACTGCCTTTTCTTTCTGCTTTGAGTCATCACAAGATACACTCGTGCTCATGTGCTAATTGGAACAAGAGTCATATGTGTCATAAAAGGCAGAATGAAAATGTAGAGGATAGTCTTTAATATTGTAGTCTCAGATTCATTAGGTAAGTTCCAAAGTTCATTTATTATTCATTTTGGTTTATAGATACCTGAATAACAGCCCTCAAAAAGACAATTTTCACCACGACAGTGAGAATGATAGTGTTATTTATTTCAGAAGGTGATGAATATATGTAGTGGCTAATATATATTCAGATTCATAAAATGTTCAGGCAATTAATTTAATGTTGATTTTTGTCTTTGGTTGAGGGTTGGTTTTTTTAGTTGTTTCCATTTCAATTACTTCTAGAAACTGTAATCAAATTATTTAAATGCTAGCACACTGATCAGATGTTTGATCAAAGCAGCACAAGGAGCAATGCATGCAATTACATCTACACCTTTTGATAGGAATTTTGATTGCTTGGCTGTGTGCTCAGAATGAAGAAGAAAGGGCATGCAAGGCTACAATTCCACATATTACTAATGCCACAAAACAATTTGAAGAATGTTCTTCTTAAAAATACATAGAGAACTCCTATACTAATAAAATGCCTTTAGGGCATCATATAGTTCATGGGAAAAAAAGTTAATTCATCATATATATCAAAGGAAATTACTGTGACAAAGTGTTTACCACACTCTAAGACAAATTTGTAGTTGCAGCTGCAGAGCACAACATACTACAGGTCGCCCAGAGAAGTGGTAGCTGTCCAATCCCTGGAAAAATTCAAAGTCAGTTTGGATGGGGCTCTGAGCATCCTGATCTTGTTGATTTCCCTGCCCATTGTAGGGGAGTTGAACTAGAAGTCTCTTCCAACCCAGGCCACTCTGTGATTCCGTGATTATTTATATGATAGATAGAAATTGTTCACTGAACCGAACTACACGGGAGTCCATCTGTGGCACAGATGGGATGGGGAGCCCTGAGTGCTTAGCCCGGACAGAGTGTAGGCTGCAGTACATAAGGAGCCAGACTCATGTTTTGCTCCTGCTACTGTTTCAGATATAAGGCTGTGAAACAGGATTGTCCAGGTCAGCCCTGCCATGAACTGGAGAGATAGTTTCTTGTAGGAGGACAAATTTGGGATCATTACAGTGCTGAAAATGTCATGTGCTTAGGTTAGCAAATTTGCATATTCCTCTGGATCAGCTAAGGTCTTCAGCAGGAGTGCTGAAGCAGCTGAAACAAGGGCAATTTCTGAGGTCCAAGGTGCTACCTAGAGACACGTGGAATTATTCCAGCGTGTTGCTCTCCAGTAATGTGTGGTTGTTCTGTAGGTAGTTTGGAAAGCAGGAGTCTAGCTGGAGGTCTGGCAAATTTTATTAATCTCAGCAGTTTTGTAAATCTCATTACTGGAACCTCAAAGACCTTTATGAAACTGATGCTTTTCAACCACTCCTAACTTGGCCCTTAACATTCACTTCAGTGTTATCCATTTAATCTCACACACTTTACCTTGCTGTAATCTTTCAGACAGGTTTCATTTAAAGCATAGCTAGCAAGTTGCTTTATAGATAGAATGTGGCAAAATATGGATTACAGCAGCTGTAATGTTTCCTTTTAAAATCAGCTTTTTAAAAGTAACTTGGATCTGTTTTTWAAAGAAAACAATGACTGTTTTCTCCTGGTCATGTTCCAGAAGAATGCATTTGATGCTCAAAGAGCCTTTTTTAAATGGCAGAGAAAGCCCAAAACTCAGTTTGGAATGGAAACATTAGGGATATCACCCTGAACAGGAGTGATGCTACTGCTGCTGCTGATTGCAACCCTAGTGTGCATTTGATACAATATAAAAGGAGGAGAATGAATATAGATACAGAGGAAAGATTTAAAGAGAGTTTAGAGAAAATCTCTGGACAAAAAAACTTTTGCAATTTAGGTGAAGGATTAAGATAAAACAGACAAACAAAAAACAACTAAAAAAAAAAACCAACAAAAACTTTTACAGATTGTTTATGGCAAATATGGAGTAGATGCAAAAAACAAAAAAAAAGTGAAAAAGAGCCTGGCATGAATCACAGGTGAAGCAAATAGTGCCATTACAAGTATTAATTGGGTTATTAACCTTCACAGGTTATAATATATTTTTTTGACATAAAGTGAAAATCTGGAACATACTGAAAACAAAAGCTTTTTCTTCAGCATTTTATATAGAATGATTTCTGTTGGTATGTGTTAAAATCTAGAGATTTGTCAATTGTCTAAAATGAGAGATTTGGCAACCTAGGTAGCAAAAATGAATCAACACAAGAAATTTCTTTGGTATATAAGAGATACAACACATATTATGCATCTTAATTCCCAGATGCTGGAAATATTTGCCGTGGAATAACACAAAAGCTTCTAGCTGATTGCTTGAAACAGTATAGATCAGGTAATCTCATGGGCTTCTCTTTCTGTAACTAGCACAGATGTGTTGCTGTATTCTGAGCAGTAACAATATGAGAATGTGCATCTTCATTGTGTGGTGAATCTATAACAATAAAATAACATAGCATCAAAATAAATATATTAACAACCCAAAGACTTTTAAGATTCTTTCGTCTTTGATTCCTTTCAGCAACAGATATTAACTGGAATTCTAATAATGAAAAAGCATTATCACGATTGTTTGAAGTGACACAGCACTCTACAGCCTTTAAAAAATACGGTTTTGTTTTGGGTCAACTGTGGCTTTTATTTTGTTGGAGTTTTTTTCATTCTATGAAATGTAGGTAAGAAATAGTAAATTCACTGGGTGGGAGGACAATATGAGTTATAGAATCAGAAAATAATCCAGGTTGTACAGGAAATTTGCAGGTCTCTTTCTCTAGCCCTGTTCAATRAAAGATAACTTCAAAGTTAGATCAAGCCACACAGCTCCTTAATACTTTCTGTTATTAGATAGAAATAGGAAAGGAATTACGGAAAAAGCAAAGAACAACAAAATGTTTCCAGGCCATTTCCTTTTTTTATGTTCTGCTTGTTTTAAATGGAGGTTTCAGACAAGTTCCCACCTTGGATAACTGCAAAACTCCATGATAGTAGACTCAGTAGCTGAAAGAGGACCATTGTCATTACTTAGTCTGACTGTATGTGTAACACAAGCAGTGGGTATTTCATGACTGATTTATTCAGACCTACTACTCCATGCTTATCTGTGAGGAAGAAACAACAACAACAAAAAAAGCAATATTAATTATTTGAACTAGTTAGCCATGTTGAAGTACAATAGGAACTTTATGTCAAAGCTTTCTCTGACACTCCTCCCTCCTACTTCAGGTTATATTCATTGAGGATTATCTTAGGAAATTATTTTTAAAAAATTCTTTTAACATTCTGTAGGCTACATGAAGTACAGACTATGTACATGTCTGACAGAGCTTTAAGGCAGACCCTCCATGCTTTAGTTTCATAATGACCAATGCATCCAAATGATTTTAAAGCCCTACAACCCTCCAACTTGTAACTTGAAACAGAGAAACCTCATCTCATCTGGGCAAGCAATAAGGTTAGAAGACCAGTCTCTCCTCTGTGTACGTACTTCACTATTCAGGACTGGCCCTTCACCCCAGACTTTCAGCATTGAGTTGTGTCAGCGTTCATGTTGAGTGTCAGTTCACCTGAGCCACAAGGTGATTTTTTCCAAGCACCTCCAAAACCTGGCTGTTGGCCTGCATCCTGCCTGTGACCCAGGAGCCTCCCAGCCCTGACGCACATTGCCACCTCCCTGTCTGCTGAGCCTATGGCTTCTCTCTGCATGCGAACACTGGGCTGATCCCCAGCAAGATGCAGATGTTTCTCCCCTCCTGCCACATGTTTCTACCTGACCCAGCAGATGACAGATGAAATAAGACCACCTTCTACCTTGCTCAACAGCATGTCTTTAGTACACCAGAACATATGGTGGGCATACAGCAACCGAGCACAAATGAAACCCTTACACAGTCAGTCACAATGTGTGAGCACACGGAAACTCTGACACGAGCTAGAACATCTCTTTTTGTAAGAATATTGGACTGCTCGTGGGATTGGCTTTGGCAATAACGATTCAATCCAAAATTACTTTTTCTTTTTTTCCCCTCCTGAAACAGTGTGGGAGTATTTGGAGCCAACATTTGGGTTCAGACTCTACCTGGGGGAGGGATGGTTAGAGAGAATAAATTGCTCATTGTTCGGTATAGCACCTGGCAGTTCTGTCAACAAGCAATGAATACAAAAAATATTTGCTGCTACAAAGAATTAATCAATTACTGATTAACTCTTATTCAATCTAAATTTGAACCAGGTGCCTGTAGTTCACAGTTCCACGATGTGTTCCAAACTATTTCCAAGGCTATGCCTCCATTAGAAAGTAAGAAATCAAGTACAAAACTTTTAAAACAAGGCTTTAAATTGTCTTTACATCTGATATTTGCAAGTCATTTTGCATGAATAGAAGAACTTTTAGGAAAATGTAATTAAGTAGAGAAAAAATAGAATGGTAAGACTATGTGAAGGCAAATTCACTGTCACAGAATCACAGAATCACTAGGCTGGAAGAGACCTTCAAGATCATCGAGTCCAACCCATGCCCTAACACCTCAACTAAACCATGGCACTGAGTGCCACATCCAATCTTTTTATAAACACAGTCAGGGATGGTGACTCCACCACCTCCCTGGGCAGACAATTCCGGTACTTAACCACTCTTTCCGTGAAAAACTTTTTCCTAATATCCAGCCTATATTTCCCCTGTCCTATAAAACCTTTCAACTTCCATAAAATTATATTTTCCTTAGTAGGATTGAAACCTGGTGCATAGATATTTGATCAAAACTGCTCTAGTTCCAATGGTTTGAGAGATTACCTTGTCCTGGTTGACTGCAAGGTCATTTCAGGGCTGCCTTGTTTGCTTATCTTAGGTGTGAGGTGAAATTTATGAATCTATTTCATCTCCACTGTCGTTTAAACTACTGCATTTTCACTCACAGCTGGGACACTCCAACACCACACTCTGGAAAGAGGATATCTCACTAAGGTGAAATAATTTAATTGCATGTGATGAAACATCTATACTCCAAGAATATTTTTTGCTCTAAAAAAGGAGTAACAAGGTGCTGACAGCTGGTGCGCTTCAGCTGGTGCACTTCTCTGCCATGTGGGAGAGCTAAGATCAAGTCTTGACATCAGGGCTTACTTAAAATCATGTTTGGAAACTGAAACAGCTCCAAAAGACAGAAACAAGGCAGCTGGTTTATAAAAAACCAATCATTAGAGCAGGCAAGTTTGAGCTACAAGATGTCTGGCTCCCAGTTTCTCAGCTGAATAAAGTACAACAAGGATTTCAACTCATCTCTCAGATGCCAGGAGACTGCTTACCAATTTGGATATAGCATCTCACCCCTTTCATAAATTCTTAGCCAATGAGAGCATAGAGCAAAGGTATTGCCTTGAACTTGCAATTTGCAAATGGCTTGTGAGACCTGATGAAACATAACCTGAGTTTAAGATTCAGAACATCATGTGAAAATAAAAGGAGATGTTGTACAAGATTGGAGAAGATCTGTTTGGAAAGAAAAAATTGCTCAGAAGGCAGAAACAAGTCTTTCCTAACAAATATCAAAATATCAGAATTTAACAAGAGCTCTAATCCAGATTCTCTAAAAAATTATTCCAGTATTAAATGCTTTAGAAAAATCTAATTATGACATCAGTGAAAGTCATAGTCAAAAAATTGATGTCGATATTTTTGAGAGAAAATGACAAATCATTGAGATTAACTCATAAGGGGGATAATAGAATAACCCTTCCAGGGTTCTTGAACTCAAGACTGAATGTAATTCTGAATACACATCAGTCAAACATGGGGGATGCAACAACAAAAAAGAGAAGAGAAGGCAAGGGATTTTACATGTAAGCCTTTGGGTGAAATGTAAGATCTCTTTGCAAACAAGAGGACGAGCTGGATTTTCCAGTGATCCTTTTTCACCTAATTGTTATGAAAGAAAAACAAAACAGAAACAAAGTATGAATCAGATCACTTCTTAGTCATGGTCCTCCGAATGGAATGTTCTCCTAATCTGAGTATTTCTGTAATGCTGTCAAATCAGTCAGTCATATTTTCCTGGTACAGTTTGTCCTTTATTTACTTTTTACCCTTCTGGAAGTTTTCAATATTAGATTATAACTCCTTTTGCATTAATGGAAGTATTTTCAGGAGGAAAGAATTGTGTTCGACTCGACAGTATTTGTCAGGCTTGTTGTCTTGTTTTGCAATTTGATTTACTTCTCTTCAGACAGCAGGGCTGTTCCAAGAATTTGTAAGTGTTATGATCAGTCATTTGAAAAGGTTATTACTTCACTATGTAACTAGTTCATTTACATGCAATCTGGACTGACTGGCTGTGATATATGTGTCTGGGTAATATATTGCCTTGCTTGTTTTTTGACAAATGTCTCACCTCTTAAAAAGATTTTTCCAGGGAAGCAAGAATAAGAAGAAAGTAAGGCTCTGATAACTGCAAACAAGTGCAGAAAAATATTGCAGAGAAATTTGTATTCCCTTTTTGTGCCTCTTCCCTCCATGGTCTGCAGTTTATGTAACACAGAGTCAGATGGACTGTGGTCTGTAAAGACGATTGAACAGCTTGAGGCATGCCAAGGAAGAGTTCTTTTATCTTAAAAAAAAATAAAAAGCACAAAAACAACAGAATCATTTTTTAAAAAAGTTTTTCAGAAATTTTTTCCTAAGGTATTCGAGTTTTGTGACATCTTGCCACAACAACCCCATGCAGCACTACGGGTTGGGGACGGAATGGCTTGACGGTGGCCAGGCAGAAAGGGACCTGGGGGTACTGATTGACAGCCAGCTGAACATGAGCCAACATGTGCCCAAGTGGTCAAGAAGGCCAACAGCATCCTAGCCTGTATCAGCAATACTGTGGCCAGCAGGACCAGATATTGTCTCTCTGTACTTGGCACTGGTGAGGCCACACCTCAAATCCTGTGCCCAGTTCTGAGCCCCTCAGTTCGGGAAGGACACTGAGATGCTGGAGCAAGCAGGAAAGCCGGTGAGGGGTCTGGAACACAAGTTCCTGTGAGGAGTGGCTGAGGGAGCTGGGGTTGTTCAGCCTGGAGGGGAGGAGGCTCAGGGGAGACCTTATCACACTCTACAACCACCTGAAAGGAGGTTGTAGCTGGGTGGGGGCCAGCCTCTTCTCCCAGGCAATCAGCAACAGGACAAGAGGACACAGGCTTAAACAGTGACACGGGAGATTTAGATTGGACATCAGGAAAAAATTCTTCAGAGAAGGGGTGATTGGGGGTTGCAATGGGCTGCCCAGGGAGGTGGTGGAGTCATCATCCTGGAGGTGTTTAAGGAAAGACTGGACATGGCACTTGGTGCCATGGTCTGGTTGACAAAGTGGTGTTAGGACATAGGTTGGACTCGATGATCTCAAAGCTCTTTTCCAACCTAGTCAATTCTGTGATTCTGTAATCTAGACTTTTAGATGAACAGAAAAGTCAAGTAATTCCACTTCATTGACACTGTACTTTTATTGGGAAAAAATAATTAGACTTTTCACATTCAATTTAAGCCTTCTCAACAGTATAGACAAAACTGAACTTTGTCAGTTCGAGATGGAGGGGCAAATATTCACCACAAGAAGGAAATAGCAAAGAAATTGTCTGAGTGGAATTAGGTGATTTGGGCTCATCATTCCTTGGAGGCTGGGAAGGAAGTCGTCATGGGATGACTTTTTCTGGAAATGTTTTCCCCTTCATGCCTGGCCATAGCTTCTCCCCTGTGCCCTCACCCACCTGTTTCAGCAGGAGTGGCAGCCACCATCCAGCCCTTCCACAGCCTTTTGTCTCACCTGACTTTCCCTCTGCACCCAGGAGTTGTGCCTGAGCAGTGCAATATGCAGCCCCTCTGGTCCCCACACCCAGCAAAGAGAGAATTAGCCTCCTTAGACCAAACAGGGTGGGTGTTACGATCTTCTTAAGCCCAGCTGCATAGGCAGAGCAGTAGCTGTGGGCTGTGTCCACTGCCCCTGCTGTGTTGTGGAGACTCAGAGCCGAGTGTTTGGCAGGAGGCCCAGTTGTATCAGTAGAAGTCCCAAGAAGACCCAAAATGCAGTACACCACAGTTAAACTACCTTCTTTGTCAAAAATAATTTTAAAAAAAAGCATATTGCCATATCACTCCATTAGATAGGCCTGTGATATAGGAGCCACATGGGACTTGAGTATACAAAATTTTGAGTTTTCTATACTGAATTTGAATTTTACCCACACATTTGAATTTGAATTTGCACACACATTTAAGTGTGAAAAGAGAAGGCCACATGAAAATTATACAACAGAGTTTCCTGGTGATTTCCTAATCATAGCAAAACCCAAATTGTGCACTGATCTGCAGATGACTGCATATCATCATCATGACTGGTTAATTAACACTTTACACTACAAAAAGTCTTCCTGGTTCTCAATCATCAATGGCCAGTGGGAGCCCAATGGCAGTCCAGTTTATATGGACTGGAAGGCTCCTCCCAGGCCAAACTGAGTACCCAGCTATGACAGGAAACCACAAGCTATGTAAACAAAGGGTATTGTGGTAAAGAAGATATCCAACTCTGTATTTAATAATTGTCGAAACAAAAAAGTACTTAGGCCAATATCAGAGAAAGGTAATACAGATGAAGGATTTATGGAAAAGTTGTTTAAAGACACGTTGTTAACATCTGATAATAAGGACAACAATTTGTCATATATTAGCCAAATTCCTGTGGATTTTTTTTAAGATCCACACTTACTTTCTCCTTGTATTGAATATTTTGCCTTCTGCAGAGCTGTAAAGATCACAGTCTTAAGTGTTAAATTTGAGATAGTTTTGGCATGTCTGCTTAATGTGGGATTAACAAATGAAAAATATGAATTGAATCTGTATTTACATAGCTGGCAAATGTACCATATAATTTCAAAGGAAATAATAAGTTATACCATGCTCAGTTCTTCTGCTACTCAATCATTTTTTTCCTTATTTCTCTGTTTAGATCATTGTTCAGAAAGCTAGGAGACACTTATATGTATTTGAAAAGGCCTGAAGCTCAGATTCCTGTTATCAAGGAGCAGCATCCACCCTCTCATTTCAGCCCTGTGGGAAAAGAAGCTGCATATCTGTAGCTTTGACCAAGTGATATACTCTTGACATCTGTTCTAGGAGAGGAAGCTGTAGGATCTTTTTCACAGTTAAGCAAAGCGAGTAGTGCAGATGACACATAAAACTGACATTCTGTTTCAAAGGAAAGACACAGATTTGTTTCTGTTTAACTACTTGGACATAAGTTCACAAAATGAACCACATGCACAGATCCATTCACAAGACCAGGGCCTTTCTCAGGAGTGCATCCCACAGAAGCAGAGAGAAACTGGTGTTTTGGACAGACGGCTGATGAAGTACCGAGTGTTGGCTCCTTTCCCTGCTGTGTCATCCCTGCTACTGCACAGCTATGCAACTGCAGCTGATCCACACCACTTGATTGGTCCTACGGGCTAATGATCAAAAAGATCAAGTTATTTTGATCTTTGTCCTATTTTAGACTTCATAGATGTCTTAGTGCTGTGTCCTAGAAAGAGTTACTACAAATTTTTACTTTCCATATTCACATGTCTTCTGACTTCTTGTGAAGTTATTCATATTCCCGCAGAAAGTTTTTCTTGAATATACCAATTTCAAGAAGACAGTCAGTATCTTATAGAGTGAAAATTGTAACGGAAGCACCAAAAACATTTTTAATTTTATCATGTATGATTTATTCAACTGAGAACTCAGGCAGCTATTTCTGGCTTAAATTAATAAAATCACGCATAATTCTTGAGACTTCCAAAGACAGCCACAGAATGAAACGTAATGTGGCCAATCTCAGCACTGCATGTGTTTAAGTATTACTTTGTCCTGCTTAAGAATTCATGATTTGGGCTGCTGTCTGTTCAGGCTATTCCATTTCTCATTTGGTTTGACATTAGCAGGTTTCATTAAAGCCTCTTTTTATCAAATTATTTGGAGCCTCAAAGTAGAACTTCCCCTTTCATTAGAATTGAGTGACAAGTAACACTAACATATTGGAAGATTTGTTTTCCATCTAGCATGCAAAGGAATTATTTTGGTTTATTCATCATAAGCAGACTGACTCTGATGTGAAAATCAATGTACTTGCATTAATTTTACAGTAATAATGTTAAGTATGGTATTAATTACTGGCATATTAATAATAATCTTGAGAGTTTTAATTCAAGTATCAATATCTGAGTGCATTAAGGTCACATTCTATTCTATGTATTGTGTCTCTGCCAACATTCATAAGGATCCAGAATACTGCTGATCTGGGAGCCCTGTATCCATTCCCTAGCTCCCCATGATCCTCTGGCACACATTTCAGATATGAATCACAATATTCAGAAGAATTTCACAAGGCCCAGTTTTATGGTTTTCCATATAGGCACATTTAGTAACCTTTTTGCTTTGGGATGATCCTAGTCAGAAGCCATGCTGGACGCAGGGATGGAGCAGTCTGAGTTGAACAGATGTCATCAGCTCCTGGAGAAGACAAGACACCCCCACAGGCTGGTATGGTGTGGGAAACCTCACTCGTTGAAAAAACGCACAAAACACAGAAATGAGGCCTGTTATGCTAAAGGCCTTTTCCTTACCAGTGAAAATCAAGTTTTATAAAAATTCAAAACCAGCCAATGAGAAGATTTTACTCTCCAAAAGAAGGCTGTAGAGATTTTTGACAGGTCAGTAATCAACTTCACATTGACATTGATTTTATATAGAATATTCATAAGAAGTATGATTCTCATGGCACTGTAAACCCATAGTTTTTACAGTGCCTCATGGCACTATAAAATCTACATATTAACCTGAAGGTAAACAAAAAAACCCCTGACTTACATCCTTTTATGCATCTGCAATTATCCCCACATATCTCTATCTCTATTGACTCATGTATACACTACACATGATCCAGGTTTGGACTATTTAATTCTTCATAATGCCACACTTTGTACGTGGGTATATTCTTATAGAGAATAATATTTATCAGCCACTCATACTTGTAGTTAAGTATAAATTACCAATAAAATGTTGAAAAGAGCATACAACAAAACTATTTGGCATAGTGCTTTGGAATAATGTCAAGAAATACCAGAGAATCAACGGGACAGACTTACAAGGACAGACCATATGCAGAAGTCATGCCATTTCCTTCTTGTTTATAACAAGCTAAAAGCAGGCTGCTTAGTTCTACACCTAAGAAATAAAATTAAATTTAAAAAAGCTCTGAAAATAACAGTGAGCCTATTTCCCAGCTGTTTCAGATCAGCCTTCTCAGATGACAAAAAGATGACTGCTCTAAAGAAAAGCTGTCATTTAAATATAATAATATAGTTTTTGTCAGAGGTAGCAAATACATCCTGATTGCATTTCTGGTTGGATTGGCAAGATGTTATTGGCAGGCTTGAACTTTAACCTGTGGTTGCTAGTGTCTTTTGGCCAAAGGAGCTTGAGTTCATTCCCTGGATTTAGCTGATTGACCAAACACTGTGTGATTTACCTTATTAGGAAAGACATCTGACAGTGGAGGCCCCGTCAGCATTCCAGATGAGAGCCGCTCGCCACGGACCAGCTTATGGAAATTACAGTACAGAATTTAAAAAGATGAGCATTTCATTTCCAGTGTAAATGTCATTGCTTTTTTTTAATTGCATCTTGGAAGAACAGATTTACAGGGATAGTACAAAGGTCCTTTTCCTCCTATATTTAACTTATTCATGTACAGACTTCTTCACACTTACAGTAAAAAACAAATACTAGATGTAAGTACAATATGTTTAAAATGCCTTATGCTGGTTCAAATTTTATGAGACCAATCTCTGGTTCTTTACTTGTGATGTACATATTTAAAATCTGATTGCAAAGAGCATGAGCAAAGACTATGCTTCTCTCAAAGTAAAGATCCAGTTGTCACAATGTTCCACTACAGAGAACTTGAATAAGAATATATTCACAGCCAATAACCACCTTTTGCAAACTCCCAGCACACCAAAGTGAAACAAGTTTTGTGTAAGGTATTTCAGTAGTAGATTTTCATCACAGAAACATAAATACAACTATCACAAGCTCATTAGCAGACTTTTTAGACAGATAGGAAAAACAAAATTCCATTAAGCTCTCACATTTTTTTGGATTTGAACTGGGGATGAAGCACAACTAAAGGTATTGGATTCATGGCACCTGAGATTCCTCACAAGGGGAAACAGAGGCGATGGCACTGATCCCTTGTCTGTGRTGACCAGTGACAGGACCCGAGGGAATGGCTTGAAGTTGTGTCAGGGGAGGTTTATGTTGGATATTAGAAAAAAGTTCTTCACCCCCAGGGTGGCGGAGCACTGGAACAGGCTCCCCAGGGAAGTGGTCACAGCACTAGCCCTGACACAGTTCAAGAAGCATTTGGACAATGCTCTCAGGCACACGGTGGGACTCTTGGGGCTTCCTGTGCAGCGCCAGGAGTTGGACTCGATGATCGCTGCGTGTCCCTTCCAACACAGGATATCCTATGATTCCATTATTCTGTGGTTTCTCTTGGCCTTTGAGAAGGTTCTGAAGGGGGTTTTACCATCCTAAAACCCTGTCAAATCCAGATTTGCTACTCAGTCCTCAGTTTAACATAGAAACACAATTTTGAGACCTATTGCAGAAATTGCTTTAATTGTCTTTCTGGGGAACTCAGAAATTTTGTTTTTCTGATTTATTTTCTAATTTTCTAATTATTGTTTTCTCATTTTCTAATTATTGTTTTCCCATGTTCCCATCACTGAGATGCCTCCACAGTATGAGGTTTTTCTGCTTCTCATAGAACGAGGGACAAAGCAGGAGAGACAAAGAGGCACCTGACAAGTTGCTGACATGCAGTCGGTTTCAGGGATGTTGTACAGGTTCAGCTTTCATGAGGGGCTCAAACTCCTTGTAAAATTAAGCTGGAAGGCGATTGAGAGGGATACATCCCCAGAATAAGCGTGGATGCTCCATTGTGACTGTGTAAGGAAAGGTGTTACAGGCCCTGTTGGAATGGAGCAAAGGTGGCTATTTATCAAGCAGAAACAACTCTGTAAGGAAATATGATCCCAAATGGAAAGGTTACTGCTGCAGATTCCCAGCCAAGTTCAATTAATAAATGTGTGACCTAAATAAACCACATCCCTCCATCTTATTTTCTTCTTTCAGGTCCAGGACAATGGGGCCTATGTGGTGAGCACGGCATAAATTTCACTCTGTTTTTCATACAGTACTTAAAAAATACACAAGCCTTTTGCTCTAAAGGACAAGTCATGCACTGAATATTTTGGAAGGCAGTAATGCTGTCAAATTTAATAACCAGAATTTAGAAGTGGTCTAGCTGTTTCTACTTAGAAAAAAATGGAGTATGGAACAATAAGTTTTATTGCACTCATAGATAATAAAGCAGATTTTAAGGCCATGAACTTCAAATATGGGAAAGAGCCTGTTTCGTTTCTGTGACGTACCTCAGCCAAGTAATGACTGAGTATTATTTTTTCAGCGTGAGTCTTACAAGGCCTTAAGAAGAGATGGGAAAAGAACAGCAGAGGAGATAAATCTTATCATCACCAAACTGCCTGATCTGCTCTTTTGGGGATGACAGCCTTAGAGATGTGCTGCTCTTCATCTGCTGCTCCAGGCACCAGCAGTGACGCTGAGGGAGTGTAGTGCCCCTTTGCTCTCCCAGGAATCACATCAGGTGTTCTCTGTGTTCTGCCTCGAAGTTTCCTGTTCAGCTGCCATCAGGCAACTGAAGATTTCTTTGACTCTTCCTGTAGGCCTTCATCAGCCTCAGCATTCCACCACCATATGCCTCATGAGTACCCAGACTATCATGGTGGACATCCAGTATCGCCCATGATGCAACTTTAGCTCAAAATGCTAAATCTGTAGCAGCTCAGACATCCATATGGGCACATGACTTGTGTGATAGAGGCCTGTGGTCATCAGCAATTTCAGTATCTTTCTGCTTAGCTGCTCTGAGCCACAGGGCTGGCCACAGCATCATTCCTGCATTGCCACTCACACAAGGAGTTGCAATGACCTCTCCTCCAGGGTTTCAGCAACTCTCAGCTCCCTTTTAAAGAACAATGAAACATATATGTTTAGTTATTGTATCTTCTGGTGAAAAGGTAAGATGTATTTTATCTTATATTTTATGTCTAAATTTTAGGCTTACAAAAGTAAGCGCACTTCCCTGCTCTGCTCTGTACTTTTTTTTTTGCTGTTGTTGTCTATTTTTTTTTTTGGCAGGAAAGCTCAGATCATGTTGAACTCAAAGGACTAAAACCACAAGAATGTAAGAAAATCATGACAATCTTTGCTTAAATCACAACTGTATGGTGCCAAAAAATATTTGCTCCTGGTATTTATTCCCAATTGTCAAAATCATTGCAAATAGCAGTCCATCTGAAACACATGGATTTAGTCACTGGCAGAAAGCAAAGCAAGAGCTCTGCAAGCTGTATGAAGCACATGATATTTTCACTGGAGATGATCCCCTTGCATTGCCTGAAAATTTATTTATATTCATTGCTGCTTCAAAGAAATAACATGCTGATAAACTGAATAACAATTAGCTGACCTGCTATGCAAACAATATGAATGACTCATTTAAATTAACATTCGAGATTGGCTGTACAGGCCCCTTTTTTTGGCAGTGCTCAACAAGAGATGAAACTGAAGTGAAATTGATTGAAAACAAATATTGGTCACTCTGCCTTATACCACCATTTGTCCTGGAATGTCACAGTCATATAAGAAGTTAAATGTCTGCTTGTTCTATGTTTGTTTCCTGTGTATCAGAAACTGAGGTAATTCTGAAACAAAATATTATATTTTGTTTGTATTATATAATATATTAGGACTGTGATGGTTTTTAACATTGAGAGGGAACTCACCTCTATGTTTTATTGCAAAATCCATTCCCAGACAATTCAGATAACAGTGCCAGATGAGTGAACTTTCCAAACTGGCTCCCATGTGATGTGCTTGTCTCTGTTTTCTTAATAGGCCCTTCTGATCAGTGCAGAGAGAACAAGGACCATCTTTATTTTTCATGGTATGTGAGCCTGGGCTGCCAGGCTGTGGCATGATTTGTGTCCCTGATGAACCTGGTGGCAGGGACAGGACTCAGGAGTGTGGCTTGACCACAGGGAGTCCATCAGTCCAAGCGCCTTGAGTTTTAATTCTTGAACTGAATTACCCACTATTCTGTAACAGGAAAACACTTAAAAAGGTAGTTATATTTAAGCACATGTATGGGCTTCATAGCCTTAAACTAACTTGTTTGTGTAGGTGCAGTTAAGTATTTGCCTAAAAGCTCGCTCCAAAGAGATGGATTTAGGAACATTAGCTGTATAGGCATTGTAATAAGAGTCCCTGAATCCTATCTGACTGCCTCCAGAGATTTAATATTTTGCGTGCCAGCTTTTAGTGTTTGAGAAATCCCAGCACATGGTTTATATAAATGACCCGGAGAAGCTCTACTGCATGGCATAGCAATGCTTTTTTCCACACAAGGCAAGCAGCTGAAAAGGGTGAACCCCCACCTACTTTTGCATGAACTTTTGATATGAGACTGGATCTCCAAGACAACACAGAACTCTGAATATAATGAAAAAAATGCTTTCTGCATTTCCTTTCACCCTTTCTATACTGTTCTGAAAAGTATATTCTTTCAGTAAACAAAACTATATTCTTCCAGTGTAAAAATACTTAACTGCTAAAGCAGTTAAGCAGATTTACCAGTGTCAAATATTCTCAAGTAGCATTCTCAGATCTATAAGAAAAAATTGATTTCTCCCTTCACTTGTCTCTTTCTGCTCAATTAAGGTTTGAAATATATAGTCACAAAATGGTTTGTTTATTTGCTTTTTTTTTACTGGGTGTTTATCTTGCAAACATTCTTATATCAATGCTGGAAAACATTCTAAGAAGAAAAATTGAAGGAGATTAGAAGTACTAATCTCAAAGCCCTTCTCAATAGCAAAAATGCAGCATGGCAAAAGAGGAAATACAATTATTATTAATAATGACCACATCAGGCAAAAAGAAATCAGCTTTTTTTTTTGTTTCAGCAAGTCCTTTCTTGCTGATGATCACTATTGTCACATACTTTGAGTGCTTAATTTCAAATAATGCTTGCTGCAAACTCATTTCAGCTTTCAGGTTTCTTGACTCATAAAGCAATTCAGTTGCATGTGATTGATTTCTCATGAAGCATGACTAATCACTTCAAGCATATACTACTTCTGCTTTTTGAGTTGGTAAGAAAATTTTAAAAAATAAAGGAAATTGTAAAATTATTTGTGAGAAAAAATTCAGACAATTTATAATTACATGTGAAAAATCATATTTTTATGAATAATTTCATAATTATATGAACACTCATGATCAACAAATTATGGACTATTGCAAATACGCAGCCATATTTTCATGTATACTCCCATAAATATCCCCATTTCATTGTCAATGCTATTTAAATAGCTTGATCTCCTGGGTAGCACTACTGCGGTAAATCAATATTGCTTCAATATCTAAGAATGCCATTAAGATACATTCAACATSAAAAAATCAGTAAGAAAAAAATAATAAAAAATCTACAAAAGCTAGCACTTATGCTTCTTTATTTTCCTTCCACTTAAATTTGAAGTGGCAATGTTGCATTAATAATATTTTAAATTATGTATGAACATCAAGAGGTATTTGTATTTTCCCAGCAGAACACTCTGTAGCATGGAAATAGTACATGGTCTGCGAATACAGGGTAAGAACCAAGTACTTCATGCTTTGCCCAGAGCAGAAACCAAAAACAGGAGTCAGGTTTGCTTGCAAGGAGATACTGCAGACCTTTTAAGTCACCATTTCGAGCTAAAACACCGCCTAAAAGTCAGCCACAAAACCAAAATTGAGGCAAAACTGCTCTGACACCACCTAGTAATGACTGCTTTGTCTCTTCAGAGGAGGGCTTCTATTCCTTTCTAATTCTTCCAGAAATAAATATGCAGCTCAGATAGCAGAGGAAGATGCAATGCCAATGGCAGAGAAAGAAAAGTCGAAACCTGAAATACTGGGAGACTCACTACCCTCATTCTCAAGCAGAATGCCAAAACATAAAAGTAGTTGGTGACTTCCCCCTGCTGGCAGTGGAGAGACCCATCTGCCTCCCAGCTCTGATTACAGCTATCCAAAATATTATTGACAGCTGGAGGGGATACATCTGGGCTCTTGGTACACATTCTCCTTCATGCACAGATAAACGCAGAGGCCAGAGTGAACCCAAACAGACCATAAGGGACTACAGTGTTCTACCAGTGGCAAGCATTATTCTCATCAGCTTCCCTGGGAAAAAAAACACGGTTCATACAGGGACAAGCACAGCCTGAGGGTAAATACGGCCATGTCAATAATGTCAGCAGCAGGGTTTCACTTTCCTTGATTATGGGATGATATCCTTTGGGCTCCTGAGGGAGGATGGTTCCCCTGGTAAAAAAAAATGAAGAGTATCTTTGCACACTTGCGAATGTAATGAATAATGTTTTAAATTAGGATTGAGGGGAGAAGGAACAAATTCCTCCAGGTAAGGATAAACAGGAGAGAAACTTAAAAGGTAGTGAGACAAAGTTTTGTACAAAAGGATCAAAATAGAAACTGTGATGGTGCATCAGATGCAAATCAGAAATGCCTTTATTCCAATGCAAAAGACATGGAGTAAACTTCAAAAGTAGAAGGTTCTAATGCATAACCCAAACCAGGATTTAATTGGCTGAGAAAGTTTAATGGTTTGGCTTTTTATGTCAGGACTACTAACGTGAAATATAAAACCTAATTTCTYTAAACATGCTTGTTGGGTACTAAGAGTTTAAGAAATAATGGTCTGCAGCAGCAACAGGAAAAAGGGGCTTAAAAGTGTAGCAAAAAAACTGGGCATGTTGTGGTCCCTTCAGCGTCAGGAATGTTTAGGAATCTTTCCAACACCTGACAGGAATAGCAAAGACAAAACTAATGCTGTCATAGGCAGTAAGCACATGAGGTGAACTTCCAGCCAAGAGTTTTGTGATTTTCTGATCTCCATGATCTCCCAAAGTGTGATTAAATTATTCAGGGAAGCACCACAAGTATTCAGAAAACAAGAATTTCATTTGGTGAAAAAATTCCATGTCTGGTATTTTTTATTTGTTCCGGTCAGAAGGAAACCGAATTTACAAGATAAAAGGAGTCACATCATTCATGACCTGATTACAGAGGGGGTGGGGCCCTGCCTAAGGCTACACACAGCCCATGGCAAGGCTCTGCTTTGTCTGCTTTGGGGCAAGGTTTTTTGTTTGGGTTTTTTTTGCTATTATATCCTTCTACTGTATTAAATGACCAAAGAACCTGTACCTAGCCCTTCAGTCTTCCATGCCATGTCTTTTTTCAGATGGATCTTTTGACCAGCTGTTCTGTCTGGAGACAAGTATCGCAGCTGCAGCTGGTTTTGCCATCTAAAAAGATGCAGCACAGGAAAAGTTCTGGTTTCTCTCAATTTGTATTTTCTGAGATGTAAAGTTTCATTTGAGAATTTCTATTCAACTCCAGAAGTAGCATAAAATGCTCTTTCAAGTCTATTTTGACAACTTGTGACAATAATGTAATACTACAGTGTACAGACTGAAGAGTAACGCTATGCTGTCATCATTTGCTCAAGAGYGGAAAGATTTCTTTGCAGCTCAGATCAGTTGAGTGGTAAGGGGTGTCAGACCTTGCCTCGAGATCTTAAAAAGAAAATACAGTTTCTACAGACACTGAGTAATTGACTTTAACAGTTTGCCTTCTGCAGAAGACATTAAGTTCTGCGGAAATGTGATAATCAGCCTCTAAGGCTTGCATAAGATGATTACCAAATTGTATGCTTGTAACATGAGTGAAAAGAAATGCTTCATGTGTCTGTGAGCTGCTATAAAAACACACTAGATCAATCAGTCTTCTCAATTAATCTCTTTTTAATAATTGGTTTCATACTGCAGTATTTAAGCTAGCTGATCTTTTGATTTCTGAAACCATAAATATATCTCTGCCTTTTTTTAGTCATGCTAAAATTCCTTCTGAGTTCAGCATGAAAAAAATTATTTTATTTGAATCTCTATTCTCTCATACCAGTTTAGAAATGTATCTTCGAGATGATGATGACCTATACTCTTATGTTGCTATTTCTCTGGCCCCAGAGCACTTTTGAGGCGCTGGATGTGGTGGAAATAGACTTAATCAGGATAGAGAAGGGGTGTTGTGAATGCTGCAGACCTGGATAGTAGTTGCATTGTGATTATTTCACTGGCACTGGAATTCAGCTCCGTGTGAAAGAGAGTGCAGTAATGGTTTGCTGTTTGAAACAGAAAAGGAACATCCTGTGCAGCCATAACAAAAGCATCATTCTGTACAAACAAATGTATCAGGAACCATAACAAGACAATTCAGGGTTTAGCTTGCGGAAAAACTGCTTGTTGAATCTGAATCAAAAAAAAAGAGGATGACATTTTGACATTGGAAATTTCAAAATTTCAAATAATTTGGAACCACCTGACAGATTTCTTTTGCTGAGCATGTGCAGACGGTTATTTTGGTACTGGGAGTTGCCAGCAGATGCTCCTCACTTGCAGAGACTTTCACCAATATTATTTTAATTCTTTCTCCAGCTTTTTTAAAGAATCCTTCCATGCCTATCTATCTCAGTAAAATATGCCTTGGCTCCTTCTAGACTGGCTATGTGGTATATTCGGGCAAGAAGCATTCAGTATTTAGGAAACTCAAGCATGGGAGAAGGTTTTCTGGTATTTCATACCTGCAAATATACCATGGCCATTTTCTATCTCTATCTGCAGCTCTCTGCTGGTTACCAAATCAAATTCAGGTTGACTTGCATGTGTTCAAAGACTCAGTGATTAACAGTTTAACATAGGTCCCCTTACAGATGGTAAAATAAAGATAACCAGTTAAGAATTTCTGATTTGATTAGGATCATCTTTCTACATGGTCATACAAGTGTGATAAAAGTTACTTTATGAAATATTGCATTATTGAACTGCCAATCCAAGAAGAAATAAACCTCACATTCTTAAAAATACCATATAAATATTCTAGCAAATAAATGCTGACAATTAGCATAGTCAGCATCCCAATAGCTGTCCTGGGTTAACTATATATTCTATTAACACCCACATAGGCTGGATAAATTCACAGTTACACACCCGGTCCCTGAGGGACTCCTTATCTCAACTGAGATAAGCACTCCAGCCGGCAGCAAGCACCACCCATCCTGATTAATGGCCCATTACACCACCCATCCTATCTTGATTAATGGCCCATTACTGGACTTGGTAAAAATAGAATGTCAGAAACCATGACAATCATCCGAGCTCATTGAAATAGAATATCAGAAACTATGAGACTCACCCAAGCTCAGAAACCATGAGAATCATCTGAGCTCATTGCCGAAGCAACCAATAGAACATTGGGAAAATCCTCTCCCATTGTGAAAGTCYCTGCCCCTGGGGGAGGCACCAGCCAAGAAACACAGCATAAAACAAGGGTTTAGGATGGGAGAAATCACTCTCGACTCTTGACTCGAGACTCGACTCCACTCGACTCCACTCCTCGGGACCGGACTCAACTACTCCACTCCACTGGACTCCACTCCACTCCACTGCTCTACTGGACTGGAGTACCGGGACTGGACTACCAGGCCTTTCTACAGGACCAGTGCCTGACTGGACTACACAGCTACCACCCTGGTCAACAGGGTGTCAGGTTGCACCGTGACTCTGTCGGTTTGTTTAGGCTGGTGTTTCTGTATTCCTGCATTTATTTTAACCTTTTTTATTAAAATTGTAATTTTGACCTAAAATCTCTCGAGGTATTTTGTGTGGRGTTAATTTCCCCTGCTGGTTCACAGTCAAACCAGCACAATAACCTAAGACAAATGCTGAATATTTGAGATGTCTTCTTTCAAGAACAATTAGTTCTCTAACTAGGTCCTCAGAAGTATTTATCTCCAAGTTGTCTAATGTTTATAGATTTTCATGGTATACCTTAGCTTCTAATGTTTTTATCCAAAATGTGACAGTTAACTCTCTGCAGCCCTACTTCCATGCCTCCCCTCGGATAACAAAAACTGACATCACATGTTAATATCAAAAAATAAAAGTCTCTATTCTTATGTCTATGCTACTATGTCATCTTTCTGCTCTTTTGTTATTTTCTGCAATGTAAAAAGGTTAGCTTCCTGGTTTAGAATATTGTTACAGTGTTGTGTTAAGAAGGAAACTGTTGCATGTAAAACAATTAACTCAAACATTAATAATTTAGAAACTCCTTTTCCAATGTAGCGCTGAATCTAATGTGATCAGTGGAGGCCCTTACAGCTGATAGCTCCTTCATAAGACATATATTTCAAAATATCACGTGTGTTGACAGCCAGTCGATCCTTGTCATGGTTTTCTCTCTTGGGCTGGACAGGAAAATATATGCAAGGGTTTAAGTTATGCCCACAGTAAGCAGGGGGGTGTATATATACATGATTCCACAAATTCCATGGCATTATAAATACCATGTGCTCACTGTCAAGGTTTGAATTGGGCTTGGGCACAATATGGAAGAGACACCTAAGACTAAAGTTTCATATTAAACTGTCTTGGTTTCACTATACCATTAGAAACTAAAGTCTCGGGATTGTCTTCCAGGGCCACCATCCTGGTTGCATAACAGTAGATAAGGAGTGTATGCAGAAGCTCAATCTGTGAAGCCGTGTCCTAGGCAGGCTTTTGCCCCGGCAACACCTCACTTCCATGCACAGGGATTTAAGATAGAGAATTGACTGATCCCTTGCCTCAGAGGATTTAATGCCGGATCCACTGAAAATATTGGCAACAGTCCCACAGACTCAGATTGCCCAGGACTGGGTGTCTAATGAAGAATGGTACTGTTAATGTATTTTGCCGGTTTTGCTACAAAGACTTCAATTTTTGAATGAGTGATTCATATAAATGCCCACCCAATCAGCTAGTGAACTGTTAGTCCAGTTTAACAGAAGTCAATGAAGATAAATTGATCTAAAGCAAAAGACCTTCCTTAATTTAACCCAGCAGGGGTATGAATCACCTGTATTTAAATTAAACATATTTATATGTGACAAGTAGAAGCAATGAGTTTAACTTATTTTAAAAGTTCTTCCTGCCTTTCTTTGGAAGATCTGCATTTTATACAATATTCTTCCATCATTTTAATCAAAACAAAGTCTCATTTGCTAAATGCCTTCTGTTCCAGCCTCAGTCATGGTCTTCATATAATTTTCAAAATGTGTCAAACTGAAATTGTTTCTAATGGAGACAAATGTCCACTTAGGACTGTGATGAGATCATTGAAGCAATTTCTGCTTGTGACCTAAGCAGAAAAACACATAAACTTATCATTTTTATTATTGCAAGTTTCACGTCCTATGAGCAACTTTTCTGTGGTCTCAGTGAGAAGGCAGCAGATGATCACAACAGGGGTTGGAATCTGGCTGTGGTATGGACAAGCTTTTCACACTATCTTCACTGTGCAATGTGAAAACATCCATCGAGTCAGTGTGTGTGTAGATCATTGTACTTTGGAAAACATGGAGCAATATCAGAGCATGACTTAAGAACTTTCATGCTGGAGCAAGTCCAGAGGAGGGCATGAAGATGCTCCGAGGGCTGGAGCAGTTCTGCTATGGAGACACACTGAGAAAGTTGGGATTGTACAGCCTGGAGAAGACAAGGCTCTGGGGAGACCCTAGAGCTCCTTCCAGTACCTAGGTGACTTCAGTGCCTGGAGTGACAGGACAAGGGGGAACAATAGTGATGGACAACAGGGTTAGACTGGATATTAGGGAAGAAATTCTTCCCTGTGAGGGTGGTCAGGTACTGGAACATGTTGCCCAGTGAAGCTATGGCTGCCCCATCCCTGAAAGTGTTCCAGGTCAGATTGGACAGGGCTTGGAGCAACTTGATCTAGAAGAAGGTGCCCCTATCAGTGGCAGGGGTTTGGAATTAAATGATCTCTAGGGTTCCTTTGAACCCAATCCATTCTGCATGGAAGTTTAGATCAAGTAAGGATGACAGCAATCCAATATAAGTAACTTTCCACATCCTCTCAGTTGAAAACATACCTTTCTGGAATAAAGCAGAAAAATTAGACTGTCAATGTGTACTCTGCAGAGTGCTTGTGGGTTTCATGATGGACATATCATTAATTTAATTTTATTCAGAATTGTCATATTTATGCTATAAAATTTTGCAGTCTTGAATATTTTGGCATTTTTACTTAACCTTAACCTTATCTTAACTTCTTTTAATACCACAGTCTATACAAAGTATATGATCTGTTTTGTGCTGTAGGAAACCCTAATTCTGTATGTCATACAACTATTTTGCATGCTTGTTGTTCCCACACTCCAGTGGGGGAATGAGTATCCCTTCTGTCTGAAATGTAACTGAGAACAGTCAGAGCCATTCAAGACAAAAATGTCATCATTCACCAAAAACCAAACATTGTTCATTCAGGAAATAAATTAAATATAGCCACACTGGGTCTGTTTCACAAATCTCCTAATCCTGCACACATCTACTCAAATCCACGCCTGTGAATTACCAATTCATGCTCACTGTGACCCAAGCAAGAGCCTCCAAAGCTGCCTTAGTCCCACAGTCTGACCAGCAGTCACATCTAAAATCACTATTCCTCTGTTGTTTCTCTTTCTCATTCACCTTTGATAGTCTTCATCTCTCAAGCAGTCCTTACTAAAAATGTCGTTGGCTTGAGCTTTCAGTCAAAGACCTAGGAAATCAAATAATCCGAATGCTCAGTGAGGCAGTGAGTTCAACAGATGGACTTAAATAAGAGTTCATTTGGTCTACAGAGGGCAGAAGGAAATTAGAAAAATAAAGTAACAATTCACAAGTGGCAAATTACTATAAACTTCAACAAAGATATTTGGTAGTTGTTCAAAGGCAAGTCCTTCTCTGAAAACTCGATGACTGGGCAACTGTTTGCTCCTCCCTTTCCCTCTTACAGCTCACTCATTGGCTGTCCCAAGGAAGGGAAGAGGCCGAGTTTTGGAGGACATCAGCAGCCTGCCCTGTTTGAGGCTTCAGGGAGGGGAGAACCTCACTATATGGCTCCCATCCTGATAAACTATTTGCTATCCCTGTTCAAAGTTACTGCAGCTGGTTGCTCCCCTTTAGCAGTCCCCACCAGTCATCTCTATCCTAATTTTCTGGTATTCCTGCAAATCATCTTTGCTTCTAATCATCCTCACTGGCCATAGCCTTTTACAGTCATTTAAATTAGCCAGGTTCAACACACTGCTTTAACACCCACTCTGTTGGCTGGACTCTTGCTCTGCTGCTACCCTGGCTTGCTGAGCCATTAACAAAAGCCTCTGGCTGTATGTCAGCTCCCACGAAAGGAGACATGAATAGACACAATCCATTCAGCATCCATGCCACACCTGATGTGTTCAGTATAGAGTATTTTCTCAGAATTCTTTGTGCAGTTTTCCTTCAGACCAGGCTGAAGCTATATATCATACTGCAAACCCTCACCCCAGGCTCTGCAAATTGTTTGCCTGTGTTTTCACAACTTGATTATGAATGTCACCATATCACTCCCTCAACTTCATGACACGAGTGTTTTTAATAGAAGTGTCATACGCTATTGCCAAACTGTGTGAAAGTCTGTCTTGTTTCTGCCTGTGCATTCTTCCGCTTTAGTCACCTCCTGCACTCTGTTTTTCACCATTTCCCTCAGCACCTGTGGGAACACTGTTTTCAAGTCTCTGGGGAGCAACAGACTTTCTCGCTCAGACTTCAGTCCACCAGCCCACATAGTTGCACGGYATAATATGACAAACTCCACTACTGTTGCTACAAATAGTCTAGACTTTCATCAGTGCATTAATAAAAAAACCATAAAAAACAGTGTAGAAGGAGTTGGAGATGTTGGGTTAGATATGCATTGCCAGCCTAATATAGAGCTGTAGTACGAAAAAAATAAGGCTCAGTTTGTAACACTCCAGTATTGGAGTAGAAAAAAACTGATCTAAGTTTTACTGCTGCTGTCAATCACACAGAAGAGCTTACTGACCCATGGATAGGGAATACAATGGATTGCAGAACTGGTTCTTAATGTCCAGTGGAGGCAATCTTCAGATCCTGCTCTCCCTGTGAGGCAAAATAATTAGCGAACTTCAGTGGTTACAGGCTCAGGTTCATAAACCCCCATAAACTGTCCTCTCAGTGAAATTTGTTTGGTAATTTTTATTATTTCTAAGTTGCARAAGTACAGACCATACAGGAGGGAAAAAAGTCTATGCCCCCTGCCTCTACTTTTCTTCTGCCTTACATTTGCAGACATTTGTTCTTTAATTCCTTATATAGTTAAATAAACACCAAATGAGTTCCCAAACACAGTACATGGAGCTTTTTACACCTATAGACGTAAATCCAGTGATTTATGGTTTGACACTGTAACAGATTTTTCTGAAAATGGTTTCTTTTAAAAGAAAATTTGTGTTAACATAAATAAGTCTCTTCTGAAATGAGTGAAGAAAAAGCGTTGATGTTGGAGGGAAAGAAAAAGCAAACAACAAAAGGAAATGAAAACCTAGGAAAATAAAACAAATTAAACTAAAAAATCAGATTCAAGTTTCCAAAATTGCAGTCTGGATTATTTTTAATATTTTTCTTGAATTTCAGGTTCAAGAAATATTTCACTGGTTAAGTGGTTTCTGCATTTCCCCTCATTAACTTGATTGTTAGAAACTTCATGAGAACATCTTTCTTTGTGATTTGTCCTGATTAGCTGATGCTTCATCTTTGCACCATCTGTGATATGCTAAGTATACTTTGATGGCCAGGTATCAGCACCAATTTGAAAGTCCTAGCTCCAGGACAATACTCATTGTCTCAAACTATATAACTCTTAATTATGTAGTTAACAGTAAGAGAAACAGAAACTTGCCTGGATTTGAAGAGAGGGGAAAATAACTGTTTTGAGCAGATAAGCAAACAGCAAGATAATATATCTATACAGGGATCCTCTGTATTTGCATCACTGTGAAACGGTAGAAATACCCAACCCCTGTAAACTTGTTCTAACATTTCTACTGTCACTATAATGAACTTCCATTACCTATTTCCACTGGCTTCCATTAAAAAAAAAAGGGAAAACGCCTGCAAAAGACAGAATAGAACTTCCAGGTAGGAGTATGAGTGTCTCTTATCTACATTTTTTGGTACTTTTCTTGTGTTGACTCCTCAATAATAATTTCTGGGAGAAGAATCAATATGTGGATGTAGTATTTGAAAATGTGGGATGGAAAACGTTGGTTTTGTCTTTGTTAGTCAATTGACTCATTTCTACCAAGATCCAAAGCCATTTCACCAAAGCTGCATATGCTGCAAATTTAGAAGGCAGGTAGGCTCTTTCCATAAGGTGTGGCCCAAAACAAGTAACTCCAAGATTATGGCTTTTATTGTGGAATAATACTAATACAAAATGAAATCTTAAGCTTCAAGGTAAGTTTAGTGTAGAATACTAATTATTTTTTATAGAAATTGTAGTTATATTTTGGAGAAATAAGTATTATGTTCTAAGGGACATTTAAATAAGATGATGTTACTTTTTTTCTTAATTTTATACTATCTCATAACTTTTATGTTCCTTTTACCAAGAAAAGAGTTTCTTTTATCCTCAAATGAAAATAACTGTCATATACACAGCCTTCCTTTGCTGAAATTTGCAAAAAAAAAAAAAAAGGACATATTTGCCTTCCTCAGAGAGGTTAAATTACATTATGAAAGTGCCATGGCCATTTAATGTATTTGTATTCAGCTCCAGTTTCTAGTGGCTTGAATGTTGCTGTTGCTGTTCCCTGCAGACAAAATAAATACATTCAGGGCTCAGGACTGCCACAGAGATTTACTGTTCTCCTAAAGTGTATCTTTTGCTGCTTTCGCAGAAAAAAAAATAAAAAACCCCATACACATATCAACGCTTCTTGCTAAACATAATGTGCAATACACAAAAAATCATTCTTGCATAGTACAGATACAGTTCCATGCAAAGCACAAGGTTTAAATATACTTGAAAGAATATATTCTGTAATCAAGCACTACATTATGCATATCTGATTGATTTGTTTGCATGGGACACAGAAACCAGCAAAAGGAGTTGTGGCTTGAACCTGTAGAAGTAGATGTTTAGGTGAAAAGGTGAAAAAAAGGTAGGAAAGAGGAAAGTAGCAGAAACTGCACTGCAATTCAATAGATAACATGACTGTCTATGCCATTTTAGTTGTGTGTCTCAAAATATCTATCCAAAGACTTTGCAGGGCAGCAAGTGGAGCAAGAATCTTTCAGAGTTTCCACCATTTGTCTTGTCTTTCACATGCTTTACTCAAAGGCTCTAATTCCAGGGGTCACTTCACTGTTCCAGGCATGAGTTTGTATAGCTTTATACAGCTCTTCCTAGGAGCCATGCATCCTCAGGCATCCAGGAGGGCAGCTGTGTGCAGTGGGAGCTGGAGTGAAGCATCCGAGTGTTCACTTCCTCATCCAAACAGTGAACACTCCAGAGCTGCAGTCAGTTCTCTTCAGTGACCTTCAACATTTTCCAAATCCATCGATCTTAATGCTGCATCTATCAGGCCTAGGAAACCAAGTGAAAGATTGAATATTAGTGATGACAGAGAATATCAGAAGAAAGACTTCCCCCCCTCAAAAAACACTGGAGTATAAAAGAAACTGAAGGACAGGTAAAGAAACAGAGAGCAGTCAACATGAAACGGAAAGTGTCCCATAATACTTTGTGGGGAAAAAAGAGACTTTTTTCAGTAAAAAAATTAGTAATGGAGACTCAGATATTATTCCAGCTGTCTCTCAACAGCAAAAGAAGTGTCCAATAATACAGGCATGAAAATAAAGTTTTGATTTTCATGGGTTTCAGCTATTCCTTACATGGAATGAGCTACAGGGAAAACACACAGGAAAAGGTAGGCAATTATGCACTCAGGAAGAGGTAGGCAATTGGAGATCTATTTTTAGTCACCACCTTTTAGAACAAGAAAGCATTGTACATAAAATCTAGTTTCTATGTAACCTATTGAAAGATGCTTCCTGCAAAATTTGAAAAATTAATTTTGAGAAAAATTCTCTTGAGAGGCTGTGTTTCTAAATGTACACTTGCCTACATCAGTTATCATGAAAGATGGTTGCCTTAAAAGTATGAATTCTGTTTCTTCCCATCTGAAGCCATTAGTTTGTTTGCAACATCACACCTTGATGACATGGAGCATAGAAACAATAGCATAGAAAGGGAATCTAGCTTGTGATAGGCTGACTACAGAAAGTTCCACTCTTTAATTTAGTTTGGATAGATAGCAATATTCAGTTGTTAAATTATGCAAATAACTTTCAAGTAAGTAAACTTTTGGAAGTTGCCTGCTTTCTCCCTTTGATCCTTCATCAATATCTCCCTCCTTACAATCATTCATTCCTGCCAACTCTTTGTAGCACAGCAGCATGCTGCAATACCTCCTCCTGAATTTGTCATTTTACCACATACTGCTCCCTTGGATGGCTCCCAAAAGCTCTGGGAGCCCTGACAGCCTGCTGCAGTTCTGCTAAGCCCTTTCTTCTTTCACTGCTCTGATCCTGTACAATGCCAAGAGTTTTATGTGCACTAAAATGTATATTACTGTCCTTAGATATTGTTTGTCTTATTACAGGCAGCTACAGCATCATAAGCACTGGCAATTTAATCATGACTTTCATGGCATTTATGATCACTAAAGACGCTTGGGTGAAGTGATTGCAAATGGGTCTTTATATCATGATGAGGTCATTGAACTTCTAAGCCTATGATTTCAAAGAGGATCTGAAAGTTATGATCATGTGCATTCTGAAAGGCTCAGTAGTCAAAGATTTTTTTTTTTTTAAATATTATCCAAAATAGCTTTAATTTGAAAAGCCTCATAATTTCAGGCTTATGTGTGCTAACATTTTTTTAATCTTCAAGACTAAACATACCATGGTCATATTGTATCAGAAGTAGGTTAACAGCAGCAGCGAAATTTACATTTAATACCTTCAAGAATGTTGCAACAGATGAAAACGTAGACTAGCGCAACAAGGTGAGCATAGGGCTATTGTGGAATCATTAGACTACACGATCTACTGGAAAGGTAGGGAAAGAAAAGAGTTAACAAAATGGGCTTTGCTGGAATAAAGGAAAGCAAGAAGCAGAATGGATCTGCTTCCACAAAGACTTACCTGATATTTAAGAGCAATGAAGAGCTAAATTATGTTGAAGGTTTTATGTAAAGACTGATGATATCTACAGATGAATACTGAAAACAATAAAGATTTTGGATTAATTTTTGTGCTTCTCCTTCATTTATAGCTCACGCTATCCCACCAAAATAATCACTGTGAGGGTGGCTGGGCCCACAGCAGGAGAGGCTGCAGAGGTAGGGCCAGACACAGAAGGACCGAGGAGCCAGTGGGGCCAAAGAGCCCAAGCATTGTAGGCCAGAGAGCCCAGGAGTTATATTGAATAAAGTCTCCAAGGTCCAAGATCGCCCTCTAAGGTACAGTAATGCAGATGGTCTCTCCCATCCAGGCCCTGCTAGGTTGTGTCCCCCCATTTTGTTGGTTTGTTTGCGTCAATCTATGTTTCTTTATATGGTTAARTTCTAGAGTTCTCCCTCACTCGATGCCTCATTGGTCTTGTTCCCCTGCTCCTCCCCTCACCTCCCCTCACTGGTTTAGACATTGTAACCCCGCCTTCTGTCCTCTCTCCTACCCTCATGTGATTGGTCCCTAGTGTTCTCTCCGCCCCTATCTTATGTAGTATAAAACCCTGTGTATCCCTGTATTCTTGGCTCTCCTTCCCTGAACTCTTCATGGGAATAAACTCTATTCTGTGGAACACCAAAAGGAGAGTCCGCCTCCCACCTCTTTGCCCTCGGTTTAAGGCGTAGAGTGTGTGAGTGCCTGCGCGTCCACCTGTGCTGCTGGGGTAGGGTGCCAGCTGCGATCCGCGGAAAACCCCCGAGAGGTGAAGGCAGCATCCCTAGTCTGCCGGTCACCGCACGCTCTGCTGGGGCACCGCCGGACGCAGGACTGCTCTCAGGAAGGTTGCGGCTCCTTTCCACCTAGCCGAGCCACAACAGGTTCCAGCTGATGTAATTTTACAGAAATATGTCAATATGCATCAATGGTTAGGGAAAATGGAGATCAATGTAAATGGAAATGAAACGAAGTTATAAACTTCAATATAGTTTGCTGATTCCAAACTCCTAACAAAAGAATCTTAAGTGAAAGCAGCCCACCGCTTGTTTCTCATGTGTTCCTCTTTTTTTCTTTTCTTAAAATAATCATTCAGTGTTAAAAAGTGAAATAAAGTTTCATTAAATGCTCCATAACACAGTATGCAAATGAAACTGATTTTCCTTCAGTACATGTTACACTTTCAATGGATCTTGTTTTTCTTTTGTTAACCATCAATGAACAGCACTATGCRTCAGAGAAATAGGTTATAATATTTTCTTGCTAACTTTCATACAAATCTGATGTACATCAAGRCAAAACAGCTCTATTAACTAGGATTTTTGTTTTCATAAATGAGACAGGATATTTTCTCATCAGGTTTACAACATATGCATTGTGTTCAAACAAGTTTACATATACATCAATTGTAAATCTTACCCTTTGTCAATGGCAGTAAAACCAAAATACACCTAAAGAAAATATAGAAAGTGAATAAACCAGGAAATATAATTCTGTAACACCTGCTGCTTAGCACCACAAGCCAAAATTTTACCTTTTTTCATCTTTTCAGCTGAATTATTATGCTATTGAAAGAAAATTGATTTCAACTTTGTACTCCACGTGTGGTGGACACTTATGTCAGTATAAGACAAGAATTTGGTTTCAAGACAATTATTTCCAGGATTTGGAATTATTTTTTACTACACCTTCTCAGACAAAAAAGATAGTGCACAGAACAAAACACTGTCATGAATAGTGGTTTGTTTCTTACTAAAATGACTTGGACCTAATTCCACTGACTTTTTGTTTTCACTAGTAACTTTCACCAAATAAATGTTTTCCTACTTTATCATCCCCAGTGTTGACATCTCTCACATCTGTGAGCAGGCTTTTTTGACCCATCTTTGCTTTACCTCAAACATTATACTCATTTTTTCCCAAAAAATAATTTGTGTCTGAATCGGCGTCTCTTTCAAAATAGTCTGGCTTGCTTTCATACTTATAAATTCTGTTATTTTATTATTGTGAACTACACTTTCTACACTGTGAAAGAACAAATAAATATGTCTGCATGTACAGATCACTTTAATGCACGTCTTTCCTGCCCTAAACATCCCACAGTCCTGTGCCATCCCAAGTGCTCTTCCCCTGCATCCAATGACGTACACCATACTGTAGCAACTGTTCTGTCCAAAAGGTATTCTGCTGCTAACTCATGGGAGCTAACCCATGTCCCACTTGGACACTGGGGCTGAGGTTGTCCTGAGGCAGCTCCAGAAGGTCTCTCCAGGCAGGGTTTCCTCTCCTTTCAGTTCTAATTTTGGTGTCCCCTCCAACTCTGCTTGATGGCTCCTGTGATGAGCCTGAGAGCAGCACACCAGGGAATGTTTGGAATGTTCCTGCCATGGCCTTTCTGTGCTCTTTGGTGGGTGTGCAGAAAAGCTTTTATCACATAGTAGATTTACTAGTCTTTACTTCTCATAATCCTTGAAAAGCACTTCACTTTGGAAGTTGACTTTTGGACATCTCCCTGTTGCAAAAGAACAATACAAACTGTTGACATTTGATGTTAAAGAGTGAAGAGAAATTGAACAGAAAATTGGACTGCAACTGCTGTGAATCTGTTTTAATGTAAATTTTGATTGTTCACATAGCTTTGATTCCAGTTTGCAGTAACCAAAACATTTCAGTATTTCTGGAATACTGACTATGTTAGTTACACTGATAAACCAAAAAAAACCCTTTACCTTCTCCATTCCTCAGTGTTTGCTCTGATTATGTTTACAAAAGGTAACATCTCTTCTCCATCTTTTTTTTGACCTGTCAAAAAAACCCAAATTATTTTTCTCTGCATGGTCTGTACTCTGTATTTTTTTAATCATCTAAGAATTCATTCTAAAAATACTCAGTTTCTAAACTGAACATGTTTTCTTAATGTGTGAGGTCAGAATTATTCATAATTTTTTAATATAAATTAATTTGCTTTTGTTGTATTTACGTCACATATTTTTATACTCAAAACAATTCAGTTCCTCCTGCATTTATGATGGTCACTTTCCTACTGATAATATCTGCAGGTAGATATATATAATCAACTTTTTTTTTTTCCTAAGGTCATGAATGACAATGTTAAATTAAAATCCATTCATCACCTTTCTCCAGTATACTTTATCATCAAATCCACAACTGTCTCCCAATTTCTCGTCCATATCAAATAATTATTTGGTTGTGTGAGTGTATTGTATCTTTGTTTATATTAACTTTTAAACTAACAAGAACATTTCTGCTTCATATTATGTCAAGTTACAACTCAATGTTTGAATGTTCTTAGAGGTTGAAGTACACACAAGTTCAGGCTTGCTTGTAAAACATTTAAAAAATATATTTAGTCTTTATACACAGGTTTGTTGTTTCCTCAGGACAGACAGATCTCAGTGTGCAAATATGAAATGAGAAATCTAACTGAAAGTGACCAAATTAATTTAAAGAAGAGTGACCAAAGAAAAAGTTGTTTGAAGGGGAAACATGAGACACAAAATAGTAGTGTCATGGAAAGTGAAAAAATAAGCAGAAATATAAAAGTTATGCATGCATGACTACTAGATTAAAACAGAAATTTCGCAAAGAATGTGTTTTAAAAGTGTCTGAAAACCACCGGCATAGAACTCTTTCATGCCCTTCTCCCTCTGTAGATTCCTCCGACAGTTGGTTGTTCTGTGAATGTCAGTTAGATTTCCCAGTCCTTGAATATTCCTATCTACGATGTTTATATTGGTTATATATATGAACATTAGTAACGATCTTGGGAAACAACCTATACCTCTTGTCTGACAAAACAGGCTTGGCACAAAGCTGCCAGAGAAGTCCTCCTATTCCATAGAACTATGTATCCCCTGTCTGTAGTACTACTCAGTCATCTGTGACTTGTAAAAAATTAGGAGTCTGACACAAGTTGGGAAACAGTTTATAAACATGTGTTTTTACAGACTGCATTCAAGCGAGTACCTGAGCACATCATTATTTATTACATTTGCTCTAGGGCACTAAATAACAATTTGAAAATAGTTATAAGGAAAAAAAAAACCCACATCCCATGGTATCTAATGTTTTTTCTATTAGAACACTCAACAATGGAAAATGAAAGCTGATTATGCAATTTTTGTTAGCTGCCAACCACACCATTACTGGTAACTGGCTTTGCAAACTATTTTGACAGTTAATATGGGGTTGAGAAATGTCTGATCTAAAATGGACATGATGCATTTAACCCAAGTAGCCAATGACTCATACAATGTATCTTGGATGAAGGAATATGAACATAGAGTACTCAGAGTAGGCTGTGTTTCTGATTTTACTAAAGATATCCTAATTGATGAAAGCATAAGGGGGAAGTTATAATCTCATGATTTTACAAACCTAAGTGAAGATCTTTATATATTTCCAAAATTCAATATTGTTTCAAGCTAATGTTAAAAGGATCCTACTATTAATAGTTTATACTTAGTCCTAAATTAGAGTATTACCTGAATTTAGTTAGACACTCATCTTTATTCAGCTTTCACTAGCATAAAATTATTTTCAGCTTTTATCACTGTGGTGGGTTGACTTGGAGGTAAACTCCAGATCCCTACGCTTAGTTCTTTAGAGGAGAAGAGACAGCAAAAATAGGCTGCAAACTTGAAAAATTATTAAATTATTTATTTTTTAACTCTACTAAGAATAGAAAGAATAAAAAATAATGAAAATATTAAGGCATAATATACAAATATCATTCTCTCCTCATACATTCTAATCCTTTTCACTGATCACACAAAAGACATAAACATGACATTCTGATCTTATGATTAAGAGTTCTTATTGCCACCTCATGGGACAAAGAGAGTTCTTTCTGTAGCATAGTGGGATACATCCCACAGAGGACAGTTCCCTAAGAAATATCTTCAGCATGGTTCCAAACTTGCCAGAAACACCGCAGCCCGCCCAGACTTTGCAGTGGTGTATCTTCTGCACACAACACAAACACTCTGCAGTTTGTGGGTCACAAGAAAAGTCTGTTGGGGTTAAATATTTTAAGAGTAAGTCATTTCAGCCTAAAGGCACCAAAGGCAACAGGCTCCTGCTTTTACTCATTATAAACTCCAAAGGCTGCAAGATTCATCTGCGCACAACATAAAAATGTTCTTATTTTAGGCTGTTGAAATTCTCACTCCTCCATGGCTCATCTGTGATTTAAAAAGATATTTGGTTTGGTATTACTCTAGATCACACAGCACAGCTCACAGAAAAGATGGATCTCATCCCAATGCTGGTAAAGATGGCTTCTTTGGAACTTCCTCCCACTCCTTGTCTTCTCTTCCATTTGGGATACTGGACTCTATATTTAGTCCTTCACGTGACTGCTTTCTTTTCTCTCTAGCTTAGAGAAGAAGTTAATATTTGCAGAAAATGCTTACAAAAGTATTTATAACAGTTACATGCTCCCACTAAGATAATGCCACTGTATTAGGCTTGGCTTTCTTAAGTTTATTCTTTCTCCCCTGCATGCTTTACACTGGCAGCYGTCTAAATTTTAGTAAGTCTTTTTGGCTGCTATTAACTCTTATCTTAAAAACAAGGTCACTTTTTGATCTCACCAACTCGGTTTTCTGGGCTAGCTTCTCTCGGCTGTTTTTCCTCGGCTTCCTCGGCTCAGCTAGCTGCTTCTCTATTTGGCCTTGGTGGCTTTGCTACTTGGCCTTGGTCCAGATGGCATTAGACCAGCTCCTCTTGGGTCCGGAACAGCACAGACTTCTCAGGTCCAGAACGGTGGGGAGTGAGGCCGGCTCCCCCGCCGGCCCCCTGGGGGGTCGGAGGGGAAGCCTCTCCTGCTTGTGTTCAGCAGGCAGTCAGGGAACAAGAGAGGAAGTGAGAGAGTCTTGCATCACTTCCCAGGGTTTTTTTAATAACATTCCTTTCACAGAGATGTCACAGGAACACTAAATGGCTCACAGAACTGTCCTTTACCTGTTTTTAATCAATCAAATTGTCTCACACCGGGTCAAACCATGACAATCACTTACCCCAAACATTATTTATCTCTTTAGTAAATCGTTCTTTCCAGAAATAAACACATTGAGAGGGAGAAATGTGTTTCCCATGCACATACTTAGAAATACATACAATATAATGGCCCATATAATGGGCTTGTACATGAACACATAAAGTTATACATTTTTCACAAGCGAAAAGAGCTGAGAGGAAAACAATAAAAACAGAATCTGGTGGAGCAGTGGAATTGAGTGAAGTGTGGAATACCAGTAATACTATGACTGATGTCAAGTATAATAAACATCCAAAATGTACATGAATTTTCAGTCAAAGCCAGGAGAATGAATGTGGAAGAGTAAACAAGAAGCTTCTATAAAGATGACTTAATTTCCCAGAGTTCTCTTTTTAGGAACACTTTTTTTGCTAGTGAGTTTTTAATTATTTCATGACTGCTTTATTTCATGTAGTTAAAAAAAAAAAAAAAACACTAATTTGCAATTTGCCAGTTCTATTTTGTCACTTTCTTGGGGGATAATATAATAATAATAGTAGTAGTAGTAGTAGTAGTAGTAGTAGTAGTAGTAGTAGTAGTAGTAATAATAATAATAATAATAATAATAATAATAACAACAGTAATAATAATGGGTAGCAGATATTTGCTACACAGCTTCTTCATCTGATTTGCACAACTTTGGTGTGCCTTTACTATGTAAAACACATTAGAAATGCCATGTTTGATCCTGTTAACCCCACCACTGATGTGAAGTATTATACAGAAGACCTGCCTTAAAAATACATCTCTCAGACAGTCCATGACCGTCATCAAAACAATTTCCTTTTATCATGAGACAAACCCACAGAACTGGCATCATGCCAGTTCTGGATGGTGCAGCACCCTACTGAGAGGAGGCATGGTCCTCGCTCTTCCTTCTGGCTGAACTCACCGTCACTCCTACAGTTTTGAGCCCTTGTTTCCAGTGGACCAAGCTGACCAAATTCTGAGCAATGTGAGCCAGTATGCAGCTGAACACTGCTGAAGGGACAAGATTATTTAGTACCTCAAAAGCCAGAAGGACTTGCTATAATATGAATAGAAACTTTTTCTTGACTTTTTTTTCTTGCCATCAGCCTGATCTTCTGTAACCTTTGCATGTACAGCCCATCATGTTACACTCAAGCAATTACACTGGATTTCAGGGAGCTACTTATATCGTGTGCACACTGTGTCTGAATTTGGCTTATGCTCTCTTCCACAAACTACAGAGAGAGGATAAGGAGTGCCAAAATCAATATTTTTTTTTTTTGGCACTAGTAGACAAATATGAATGAAAAAAATTAATTTCAGTATACAAGGAAAGAGCCATTTCTGCTTAATAAGCATTAAAAAATAAATAAATATCACCTTTTATAAATGGATTTTCCTTTAAAGCTAAGCTTTATCCTTTTCTTAGCCTAGTAGTGCAGGGACCATTCCTGAAGTGATACAGAATGGGTGCCAATTCTTACAGCAAACATGAACATTTTCTCTGTTTCAAAATTCATATGCAATTTTGGCAAGGTGAAGTATAATGTTCTTTTTAAGTATATTTGGATAAAGATTAATCTACTGTAGTCACTATGGAAAGAAAAAATATTAGGTGAAGATTTGGAAATCCAAATATATAACATGAAACACCTGCAAAACCAATCTCTCCATAAATTGTATTAACAGAAATTTTTCTTCTCATACCCCTTTTCTGCAGAAACCCTACTTGATACAATCATTTGTCTTCCTAGATGGCCTTGGTTGGAACATGATTATTAGTACCAATGGAATGAAGAATATAAAAATTACTGGATGTGCATTTGGATGACCATGTTTTCTTTCTATATGGCCTAATACACCTGCATTTTCTGTCTGTAGGAAAAGATGTGATGATTTAGTTGCTGTAGATTCTACCCTTTATTTTTAAGAGAATTTTAACTAGAAAGATTAAAAAAAAAAATTACTAGCAGAGTTCATGGAAGAAGTTCTAAGGGTTTTTTTCCTAGCAGAGCTTTCCTTCTCAAGCCATTGGTTGTTTTGGCCAAACTTGTAACAGAGCAGCCCTACCAAGAGTATTTTAGAGAGCAGCATAAGCGTGTGCTAAGGAAGGATCAATTGTTTGCAGCCCTTGAGACATCAAGCAGAATTCCCAAGGGTGAAGAGGTGGGTAGAGCCTCTCTCCCTCCCTGAAAGCATTCCCAGCTGGGCCCAACACCACCTTGCTGATGCTGAGCTAAGTTCATTTGGGGTGATTTCATCATTTCACAAGAAAGACAATATAATTGAAAAATTGTTTGTAGTCTTGAGAGGAAATGTTTCTGAAAAGAATCTGAAGGCAGAGTTGAACAGTTTAAAACTGGATTTGCCTGAATCCACATTTTTGTTGTGGGATTTTGGTTTTTCCTTCATGATAGATTTAACCTATTAAAATTCTCTTTTTACCTTGCTGCCAATTTTTGGTAAGACAGTAGTATAACTTTTCAAATAAATAAGAGCTATAGCTTCTCTTTTCAGTGTTTCTGTACTGCTTCAGAGTAGTTTTTTCTGACTCCTGTGGGCATTGAATTGGCTGCTTAGCCATTAAAATCCATTAAAAATAAATTTAACTGTACCAATAAACAGTTTCAAGTGCTCATATCTAGAAGAGAACTATGTCTGTACCTGATTTTTGCACAATCCCCACCCTTCATGACTAATCTGTAATACTGATCATGTGCCAGAAGCCTATGGAAGGGAAGCAGGCTTTACAACTGACACCAGTAAAATTAAAAACATTTGAAAAACACTCATTTTATATGAACATATGTATTTCTGAACATTTATAGTCTATAATGCAGCCTCTAACAAGAAATGGTAGTAGGTTTGGATCTTTATCCTACAACATAACAAAGCCTATACTTACAGTAATTTAGAGACCAAATGTAGAGAAAAATGTACATTCAGATGCTATGCCAGGCTTCAACATTATTGTCCTGGTTTCAGCTAGGGTAGAGTTATTTTCTTCTCAGTAGCTTGTTACAGTGTTGTGTTTTGAGAAGAGTTAGCACATGCAAGGTAAAATGTCATCACATATTTTGCTGAAGCAGATGCCCTAGAATCAGGATTTTCCATAGTTCTGTAAGGTCACATTTACTTAGATGAATTTCTTATTTTTCATGAAGCTTAATATCTGTGTCCTTTTCATTTCCAAGGTAGACAGGAAGAATTTCTGATGCAAAAATCAAGCAAGATAAGTATGAAGCTTGTCAGGTGAAAATATCAAGAAAATAATTCAATTATTTCAAAGACAACTAACTAGAGTAATGTTCAGTCCATTACACAACCTTATTAGTAGCATTTATATATTGTAAATACATAAACTTGGCCTCTCCAAAAACATGCATAATGATTGAGTTCTTCCCTGGATATTGACAGGGGAAAAGCAACATGAGAGAGAAGAGTCAGCCCTGGCTTGGTTCACTTTTGATTGTAAAGGTTCCTAAGAAACGTTCTGTTGGGATTATTACACAGGTATTGCTCTTTTGCTAAAGGTTGGAGGAATGCAGTGTGCTCCTTTTCTCCCTTGCCCAAAACACCCTCTGCAATAGTAGTGAAGGATCACTGGCATAAAAATTACTTTCCTCTAGCTTGGGATTCCTTCATACTTGGAAACACCTCAATCTCTTCCCTCCTTTACAGACGGCTGAAGACTTTTTAACAATATTGGAATAAAGGGACAAGGGCAGTGCACCTGACCTGGAAAATCAACACCTCCTCTTTCTTGCTTAATGATGCAAAAATGAACTGGCTTCGCATCACTGAGAATTTACAGACAGAGGCTCCCAAGTGCCTTTTTATGTCTCTCAATATAGTTAAAGACATAAACCTTGGTTAAGGAAAATTATTTTGCTCAAATAACAATGCTACCAAATATTATTTTTATTATTATTATAAAAAAAGTGGACCAAAAGTAATCATAAATAGATTTCAAAAGAAATATAGTATTTCTACTATAACATCATGGGGACTGGTAGTGGACTGACTCTAGAGCATTTTATAAAGTAGATGGTATACAGCATTTCCACAATTACAGAGAATTGTCATATTAAATCATTGTTGATAAGCTTTGGCAATAACATTAGAACTGGTGGAAAAGAAAACAGAGAAGATGACACATCAGGCATAGATGGCAATTTAGGAAAAAAGTTCAAAACCAGTCAGAAACAGTTAGGGGAAAAAAGGTAAGAGAGCCACATAAATAGCAAATCATTCTCAGAAAATGACAATAAAGAAATAAAGAAAAAAAAGAAAATATGCCAGAGATACACAACCAGAAAGATACAAGGAAATAAATTGTGATCATATAAAAAAACTTTAATAGTAGTCATAAGTGGATTTGTGACAGAAAGTTTTTATAGAATAAGAGCAATTGAAAGAATTAAAGAAATTAGTTGGCAAAGCTAAACCAAAATGAAGTGGTCTCTATCTGTACTAAGAGTTAGATTGCCCAAGCTCCTAGAAACACTGCAATGAATAAGCTGACTTGTGTCTCAGGCTGCAGATCAAAGGAGGAGAGCAAGGAAAGGAAGTTGGGTTTATCTGCAGTCCTTGCAATCTGAGAGAAGCCATCTGTTGTTGAGTTTGTGAAGATTTTGCTGTAGTACCACACAGGTGTGGGGAAACAGAAAATTTCTGCTGGAAAGCCCTTGATATTTGAGGAGATGGGTTTATTTCTACCACTGTTTCTGTCATCGTGGAACACATAATACACCTTTCTGCAATAAAATATATTTACAGTAGGATTAGCATTTAAATATTGAAGAAGAAAAAAGAGATGAAAACATGGAGAAACACTGGGGACAGCAAAAAAGAAAAATAATTACTTCAAAAAACAAAATTTTTATAATTTACTATGACCCTTTTGGTTATTTCATGGACACATTCCCCAGTCCTCCTTCCATCGTATTTGCGTGAGCCATCAGATTGATACCAGCATTCAGGCCAAAAAAAAAGCTAGTTATCTTTAGAAGAAAGTAGATTTCAGGATTCTCAGCACTCTTTCTCCTATCTGTTCTGTGGTGAGCTTGTGCATTAATATTTGAGCCATCCAGCATGGCCATCACCAGTGTCAATCGCCTCCTTCACCAGTTATGCTACATGTGTCCCTGATCTGTTGCATTAGCTCTTGGAAGCATTCTTCTAAAGTCATTACCTCAGAGCATTACCCTGGGAAAAAGGTTATTTTACTAAAGAATAACAGAAAGATTAGCAAGAAATTCTTTTACTTTCACTGTGTTGTTTACATTTCAGCTCTGTTTCATTAATTGCCAGGAGTCTGTGACCATTTTCCTTACTCCCAGTTGCTTTCTACTACTTCTCCAAACTTCACAAACAATTTCACCACAACAATTAACACAGGAAAAGAGAATCTTGTGCACTTGATTGCTGTCACATCTGTGGATGCTCAGCTATGTAAAGAACCCTGGCTACAAATCTCTGGCATAAACTTACTTGCCTTTGTTGTTTTCACAGCATTTTTACTAAGTAATTTCACTCAAAAAACAAGTGTCTATTTAAACAAATGCTGCAGCTGTGGGATGTTTCAGACTTGTGGAAAATCCTCCAGCTAACATGTTCCTGGATTCATTCTCACATCAGCGGTGTCAGAGCAGACTCTTTTCCATGCCCGTAACTGTTCCTCCACGGCCAAAACACAACACTTTGTTTTAGGATTTTATCACTGGCCTTCTCCCCCATGCACTATTTGCAAGGATGTAAATAGTTGGGATGTGTATGTTTTGCCATCAGTGTTCAGCTGCATGCATGGAAATGCATTTTTCAAACAGCTTCCAAAGACCTTTACTACAAATGTCATAGAACTGTTTCACCTATTTCTTTTGGCCATGTTCTCACGTTCCTGAATTCACACAGATTTGTTAGTTATCCAAAAGGCTCCTTATATACAGGTCAACAGATTGCAAGTCTTGAAACAGACTGCTACACATTCTAGGTTTTGCAGCTCAGTATTTATCTGGCCTTCTGACCTGTTATTTACTGTGACCGTCCTGAATCACTATGAAGTATTCTTTTTTTTTCTTTTACAGTTATATTAAAAAGAGGAAAAAGACGCAAATTAGATTAATATTTGGTGTTTGTATGCCCCTCCTTTTGCTCTTCCAGAAATTACTGCAGAGTGGTAGAGCCACAGATAATTGCTATCTATTGCACAGATAAGCACAGGGAAGCTTCTTTGTCAGCATGGCTGGAATTTGGTCTTTTGTGAATCCTAGAGAGGATTTGACACAGTGAGTTTGTAGAAATCTGGGGCTAAACATGTAATTGTTCCTATTAAAAAAAGGTTTATAGCAACACAGAACCAGTTATCATTTTTAAGGTCATTCTTAGTAGGAATATATTTTATATTTCTTACATTGGACTTTTTACCTTTAGTGAAGTAAATTCCTAATTAGGATGACTGCAAGAAAAGTGAGGCACCCTCCAAATAGTTGCTATGTGGGCTAAACTAAAATCTTTAGCTCAGTCTTTAGGAATTCTTAGCAACCCAGAAGCTTGCCACCAGTTATTTTCTAAACTTTCTTTTGTAAATAACAGAAGTGCCCTCAGAAGGAAAATATTTGTATGTTGTACACCATAAGCCTAGCATCTGCTAGCTGTTTTCTTGTTTGGCTCATTCTTGTAGTTTTCCTTTGTTTGCAAAATACATGAATCCTGAAATGGATTTTTTTTTTCAGTATTTCAGTCAGTAATTCTGGATATGACAGAATTTTGGATCTCTAGTCTCTTAAGGTGCCGTAGGAAACTCTAAACAAATTCTAATTAGAAAATATTTGTACTTTTTCTTCACACAGATTTTGAAAAAACAAAGCAAACCGTAACATAATCAAAGAGATTTGCAAGATGTTCTTGTTTAGTGTGCACAAAAGAGGAAAGGCTGAAGTTTACCTGCTGTTAGGAATGCTAGCTGAGGACCCACAGTTAAAATCATGCTAGAGTGAAATTCTTTCCTCTTGCAGCAATGGTAGGAGTAGACGTTCTGTGAGGAAAAAGAACACTTTGATCTGTCAATCATCCTGCATTTGGACAGGCTGAGAGACCTGGAGTTGTTCAGCATGGAGAAGAGAAGGTTTCGGGGAGACCTCATTGTGGCCTTCCAGTACCTAAGGGAGTTTAGAACAAGGAGGAAGAGGGATTTTTAATATGGGCAGATAGTGACAGGACAAGGGACAATGGTTTTCAACTGCAAAAGAATGGGTTTAGATTAGATGTTAGGAAGAAATTCTTTACTCAGAGGGTAATGAAGCACTGGAACATGTTGCCCAGAGAGGTTCTGGATGCCCTATCCCCGGAAGTATTGAGGGCCTGGTTGGATGGGACACTGAACAACCTGGTTTAGTGAGTGACATCCATGCCCATGGCAGGGGGATTGGATCTAGATGATCTTTAAGACCCCTTCCAACTCAAACTATTCTATGATTCTATGATTCTAAACTAGGTGCATCAAGGATGGTGCCCAAGGGAAAGAGGGTGAAGGGAACATAGAGAAGAAACAAAGAACAGGGCCATCTCTCTCACTCTGCTTCAGATGGTGGTATAGCTAGAGCCTATCTCAAGTGTTTGTACCCAGATACAAGCACATGAAAATTAAGTAGGAGAAATTTAGTCCATATGCTCTCAGATGTCTGTGATGTCACCGGAAATGCTGGGTGTGGTAGCACTGCAGAATCTGTGGTAATACAGTGTCAGTCACAAGATAGCAGTTAGGGAACACTTAAGCCATCTGGACATGAACAAGTCCACAGGATGAGATAAGATGCATCCCTATGGGATCCTGCAGATATCATCAGAAAACCACTGTAAGTAATCTTCGAAAGGTGATAGCAATTCCAGAAGTTTCCTATCAACAATAAAGAAGGCAAATATATCCATCTTCAAGAAGAGCAAGGGTGAAAATCAAGAAGATACTCAGCCTAACCCCAGGAAGACTGCAGAGAAAGTCATCTGGAATGACATTTTCAAACATACATTTTCCAAACAGTGATTTGGAAGATGAACATGAATTTACCTATGATAAATCAAGCCTGACTAGCCTGATAGTTGATCATGATGAGACAACTCATGTTTTAATAGACATTTTCACGTTTTAACTTGCACATAGGCAAGGAAGTAAGAATCTTTCAGTCACAGTAACTAATAGCCCATGTTCTGCTAGATGTTTGTAAGAGGGGTTTCTGTAATGATGAAAACCCACTGAATTCAATCCCAAATCAAAATACTAAAATAAATATCCCAAGACGGTGATTCAACAGAAAATAGATCTTGCTCCGGAAGTTTATTTGAATCTTCCCTGAGTTTGGCTCCCAGTCAGCTGCCTGTTGATATGAAAATTGGAAATACTGATATCCTTAGTTTAAATTTCAATTCTCTCTTGTATTCTGGCTCATGAATTTACATGTTTCTTCATTTCTTAAGAACTGCAGAACCTCAGACACTCGTTAAATACCTGTCAAAACTCTCAAAACCAGACTTAGTTTAACCTGTCTTGAGCTTCACAACCACCCACTGAGTTTTACAGAAAAAAATATGAAAATTTTGTTCAAGAGCTTTAAGGTGTTTGAAAAATCTATAAATGCAGGCGAAGGAATCATAGTTTGAAATCACAAAGAGTTCACTGTTAGACTCTGAAATAATCCAGAAACCTCCCTTAAGTGTTTGTAATTATCTTACTATCATTGATGCCTGAAAATACAATCCTTTTTTAAGGACCCCTCAGTTATGTCTTCTTGAATTAGTCCACACGTACAAAATCATATTCATTTAACTAATTTCTTTCTGGATTTCTGCTGGAACACTGCTCTCTTAGGATATTATAGAAACTTTTTATTAAATATTCTACAGTTCTTCGACAGGAGTTAAACATATTAATTCACACATTATCAAGCATAGATGTATTACTGCCAGAAGCAGACCACAGAGAAAAGACATCTTCAAGACTCATTCATATGGAAGACTTTGAAAATGTTTCCTTTCACAAATTACTCTCTCTCTTATTTTCTCTAATTTTTACATCACTAGTTACATTTTCATGTTGGAAGACAGAGACAGTCCTTGGTGGTCTTTTTTTTTGTTTTTCACACTCATAATAAGAAACAGCAAGACACACTTCTCCAAAGTGTGTCTTTGAGTGTCTCCTAAGCCATCTTCTCCAAAGCCAAATTAAATTCTGTTAAATTTTCTTCGTCAAAGAATTTGTATACTGTTAAGCCATTATGTTTACATACTACGAAAACTTAAAATTAAAAGTTTAAAAAGTTAAATTTAATTAATTGTCATTTTGGATTGTTTTGTAAATTACAACAATTTATTTAAATTTTCCCTTAAGAAACTAAGATATTGAAGCTTAGATTCTAAACACACATCCTTAAAAAGTGGAAATCTGTATAGCAGATTTCTAATGAATTGAAAAATATCTAATTGAATTAAGCAGAAACATTTACTTACAAATATTGTACAAAACTCCATTTTTAGCATTCAGGTTCTGAATATCCCTATAATTTTTACACATATTTTTCCATTCAATAAAGTGTGCCAAAAATTTATCTTTCCACACAAGTAAACAAATAATATTCAGTCTGTGGGGTCCAGAAGAGATGTACACCTTCCTTTTGTCTTCATTTTTCAACCTAGCAAGCTTATTCCTTTCAGACTGAAACAATTCCTATGTTGAAACTATCAAACTATTGGAAAGCAAGCACGTTAACCACACAACCTATAAAGTCATGAGTATCCTGTCTTTGGACACTTTCACCACTGTCTTTTCAGCTGAGCTTTCATGAAATATAAAATGTACTTCAGAGCTTGTTCGCTGGGCCCAGTGTTCTCCTGGTTGAAAATCATCCCTTGTTACTGCCAAAGGGGGACACTTCAAGTGTTATGTGCAGTATAAAAGAAATGGTTTTAACACATGCAAACTATAAAGTTGATTTACAGTTAAAAAGTTAATATACTGTATTTGGCAATGCATCCTGGCTGCTTGTAATGTAGCTATAAATTTAGAGGGTTTTTATTATGTAATGTTATCTACTTATTGACAGTTTATCTTGTTAAAAGTATTATTGAGAAGAAGGAATCTGACATTGCTGTTAATACAATATTTTTTTCCTCTTTTTATGTGCCACTGGTTCTGGAATCCTTTGCTGATGACCTTAACCAGGTGTTTTTCCATATGAGTGTCTCACCCATGATTCATGAATATATACAGTACTGATTGGAAGATCAATAACTGATCATGATTTTGAACCACTGGCCAACTGTACTAATCCATAATACCAAAGTTCCACTGGACTCAATTTTTTTCTAGAGGTAATTTCTTGAAATTTTCACAATGAAGGGCGAGAATCCAGGGCAGGTGTTTGAACACACATGGGATTTTGGTTTGAGGGTAAACCTGACTTGGAACCCAGAATAGGGCGAGGATATTTTGTAGTACTACACACAGAAGAGACGCTGTTGTTCCCCAGAAGAGCATGCTTTAACTTTGAGCCTCTTTCAAAGTTGAGCCTCAGTTTCCTTTCAACAGGAAAGTAATAAGGCTTCAGCTGGGACCAGATCAGAATAACAGAAATTGGAAAGAATTCTTTTTTAAAAAAACATACAACTTATTACTAGGTGAAGTTTCCAGAAAAAGTGAATATAATGAAACTAGATCCCATTCATTTTTTCTTTTCCTTTTTGAGGCCAAGCACTTGTTACAGTTATTTTCTATGAAGCCTACAAGGTAAATTTGCTTCATGAGAAAAAAATGCAATTTAAATTTTTTTTTTCTACAAGGCCTTTCATGTGCTGAAAATAAAACATCAACTGCCACATGTGTGCTACAATCAGACTCGTATGCTCCAGAGGGAAGTTGTTGATAGTGAACCAAGAAGTAAAGCACTCTCAAAGGTTAGGTCCTATGTGAGTAACCTTTGTGTTATACAAAAAACCTGTGTTTTTCTGTATTTAGATAGAAGCATAGGAGCTCTCCAGTTAATACCTTCCCCAGCCATTGGCACAAAGCAGGTGTGTTCACCACCAGCCCTGCAAACCTTGTCTGCACCCTCCTGCTCAGCTCTGAATTGGCCACACTTGCCAGTATTAACTTCATGTACTTTAGGAGCAACTCTTTAAACTCCCTGGACATGTCTTTGGGTTGGGAATACTATATTCAAATATAATCATACAAAAGCCAAGACAACTTTGTTGTTGTTGTTGAAATCTTCTCTGAGAAGAATACTCTTTTTTCTGAGTGCCTGTTCACAGATTTAGCAAGCAAATAGAGAAGACAAGCCAAAGCAACCAACAAGGTGATGAAGGATTTCTCTGAATCACGGTGAAATGATTATCAGTGGTTGCTTCTCTTGTCCTATTCCCCATCATTGTCCAAGTTATTAACAACACTATACATAAAAGGGAGAGAAAATTTGGCCTGGTTTTTATTTGTCTATAACAAGCAAAGAAAAAAAGCAGCAATGCATAAATAATGGAGACAACAAGAAACACTTATGAAGGGAACAAGAATGAATTATTATGCTACTTCAAAGAAAAGCGTGCCATACATTTTATCAGGGTAATCCTCCTCAACTAATATGATGCTTTCTTCTGTACCTGTACATGTGGTTGCTTTTCACTGGCTATTATAGAAAACATCAAGCTACTGATGTTTTTTGATGGGCTGTCTTTTTGCAAAGCCATGCAAGTAGTTCCTGAAAAGTTTGATTCTCTATCCTGCGTTCTTTTACACATTTCACCCAATTTAAGGGTCTAATTTCTGTGGCTTCTAATTCATGCATTATCCCAATAGAATCAAACTGTATCTCGCAACAAATGTCTTTTTCTGACGTGTCGTTTTTAGACCAAACAAAGGAACACATTCTTTTATGTATCTCATGTTGTGTCCTTTTATAAATGAAGAGGATTTTTTCTGTGACTCTTTACATTGTATGAAGCCACTACAATTGGAAAACACATTTAGAAAACCCCTCCTCCTTTTTCCTTCTTTCCAGGTTTGATTCTTTGGTGCAGATTTCACAAACAGCAATAGTTTTACACTGTGCTACTGAGACAGTGTGCTGGTTTGACTGTAAACCAGCAGGGGAAATTAACCCCACACAAAATACCTCGAGAGATTTTAGGTCAAAATTACAATTTTAATAACAAATGTTAAAATAAATGCAGGAATTCAGAAACATCGGCTTAAACAAACCAACAGAGTCACGGTACAACTTGACACCCTGTTGACCAGGGTGGCAGCTGCGTAGTCCAGTTAGGCACTAGTCTTGCAGGAAGGCCTGGTAGTCCAGTCCTGGTAGTGGAGTAGCTGAGTCCAATTCCTAGGAGTGGAGTGGAGTAGCTAGCTGAGTCCAATTCCGAGGAGTGGAGTGGAGTAGCTAGCTGAATCCAATTCCGAGGAGTGGAGTGGAGTAGCTAGGTGAATCCAATTCCGAGGAGTGGAGTGGAGAGTCCTGTCGAGGGTAGAGTCCCGTTGAGTCGAGGGTGTTTTCTCCCGTCCTAAACCCTTGTTTTATGCTGTTTTGGCGGGCACCTCCCCCAGGGGCAGGGACTTTCACAATTGAAGAGGATTTTCCCGATGTTCTATTGGTTACTTCGGTAATGAGCTCAGATGATCCCCACGGTCCTCTGAGCTTGGATGGTCCTTATGGTGTTCTGACATTCCAAGTCCAAGATCGGGCCATTAACTAGGATGGGTGGTGCTAATGGGCCATTAGCTGAGATCAGATAACCAGGGTGGGTGGTGCTAATGGGCCATTAGCTGAGATTAGATAATAAGGATGGGTGGTGCTTGCTGTCTGCCAGAGTGCTTATCTCAGTTGAGATAAGGAGTCCCTCAGGGACCAGGTGTGTAGCTGAATTTATCCAGCTTTTGTGGGTGGTAATAGAATATATGACTAACCCAGGACAGACAGATGTGCTTGTTAAGAAGTATGGTATAAGGATCTGTCAGAAGAGTATCTGATAGATGTCTCAAAGCATAATTGCTTTCATACAAATTATGTACAAAGAATAAAGCAGCATTTTAGACATAAAAACATAAGAACCAGAAGAAACTCTATTTGTCATATTTCTAGATCCTTACCCTATTTATTTAAAAAAAAAAAAAAAAAAACAAAGTGGGACCATTATCAAGTAAAGACCCATTTAGCTTTGCTGGCAGCATCAGACTATTGTTAATTTACCTCAGATGAAGATGCAAAACAAAAATTAACATCAGAGATTATGTGCTATATTTGAGTTTCCTTGTCTAAATAAGAGTAAAAATGCCAATTCAATAAATATATTTTGCAAATGGGAAAAAAGATAAAATTGGAGAAAGGAGATACATTTCTTCTCTTCAGGGACATGTTAGTGAGGCAGCCTTGATTGAGCACTGGCATCCTCATAATAAACTGAAGAGCAGTACTTTCCCCCTGGAGCTGCAGGTTGTATTTCATACACTCTCCTGGGCAAAATGAGAGCTGCAATTACAGTAGTGGAAGAGTTATGGTGGCTGACAAAGTAATGGAAGGTAAAAAGTTCCAAGTTACTCTTTAGCTTCTAGAGGATACAATTCTTTCCATTCAGTAAAATAGGTTTCCTTTCCTGCAAAGGGGCATTTAGAAAAATCATGCTTGCTTTCCTATCTACAAAGGAGGGGAATGGAGGGGAGAGGAATGGAGGGGAGGGGAGAGAGGTGAGGGGAGGGGAGGGGAGGGGAGGGGAGGTGAGGTGAGGTGAGGTGAGGGGAGGTGAGGTGAGGTAGGAAGGAAGGAAGGAAAAGAAAGAGAAAGAAAGAAAGAAAAAAGAAAGAAAGAAAGAAAGAAAGAAAAAGAGAAAGAGAAAGAAAAAGAAAGAAAAAGAAAGAAAGAGAAAGAAAGAAAAAGAAAGAAAGAGAAAAAGAAAAAGAAACAAAAGAGAAAGAAAAAGAAAGAAAAAAGAAAGAAAGAGGAAAAGAAAAAGAAAAGAAAGAGAAAGAAAAAGAAAAGAAAAAAAGAAAGAGAAAGAAAGAAAGAGAAAGAGAGAGAAAGAAAGAAAGAAAAAGAAAGAAAAGAAAAAGAGAAAGAGAGAAAGTGAGAAAGTGAGCGAGAAAGCAAGAAAGCAAGAAAGCAAGAAAGAAAAATAAATAAATAAATTTCTGCCAAGGACACAATACAGATTTAGCTGTCCAACTCTGTCTCACAGCAAGTCTTTGTCAGATTCCAATTTAGTTTCAGAAGCCTTGAAAGAATGCTGTTCTAACTCATCTGCAATGTCATCACACTAGGTAACTTAAAAGAATCCATATTGCCCATAAAGCGCAGGTACGTTTTGTATAGCTCCTCTTAGATGTGATTATTTTTGCATTGAGTAAAGTTTTGAATTAAAAAAAAAAAAAAGAACAGAAGAAATCTAGGCTTAGTTGAGTTTACAGGAAAAAATATTGTGTATTCTGATGCCTAAAAAGTTTTGTTGATAGTCTTATAGGATCTTCCTTAGTTCAGAGGAAGAATAGCTGTAAGGAAATTGCCTTGATGAAAGGATGGATGATGCATATTATATGTCATTACATTCTAGTCTTTTTCTGTTTATTTATTTATTGCCCTTTTCTTCATTCATTCATTCATTCTGATATATGAATCAAGACTTATATTCTCTTAGTTCATAACGACGGTCTTCAGCACCAAACAATGTGTAAATGACCATTTTTCCCAAGGTTCTCACCACACAGAAACTCCCCTTGTCTCACCGCTAATGAAAATTTCTGACCCAAACGAAGGAATGTTCTACAAAAAATGAGCAGAGGTAGACAAAAGGAATACAAGTAAGCAAGGCAATAGGTGCATATGAACGGGTCCTGTCCAACAGAAGCCTGAAGTAAAATTACACTTCCTCCTGCTCTCTCATTTTGTGTTAAGGTTTCTTGTATTCTGGTTGCAGGGGTAGAAATATGCTCATTTCTCTCCCTGGGAGGCAGCTATCATGTATGAATTACATATGGTTGCCCAGGGTTTTTTATGGATTACCATTTAACATGATAAATATCTTCGTCCAGTCATGGAGCATCTACTACTAATGCATTCCATAGCTGTCTACATTTTAAGCTATCATTTACTATGACTGCATGTGCAATAGGAATGCCATCCAACCATCAACATCTTAAGTACAGTTATTACAAAGAAGAATTATATTGGATTAAGTGCTTTTTTTATAGTCCATCTAGTTTTCTCCATAATTATAGCTACAGTTTTTAAGCTAAAATGTCAGCAATTGGGACTTTTAAATGGAAATAAAGAAACCTTGGGGACAACAGTACCATGCAAATAGAGAAGGTCAGGCTGCTTTTTTGATTAATGGCTCATTTGTTCCAAGTACTGATGTCACAGCTATACTTCAGTGTTTGTTATGCTGTAAATAAATATTCCAGCTGCAGAAGTCATTACTTTCTTAAAACCCAGCATATTTGCATGGATACTCAAAGGCATCTAAATCAAATCACATACAAATTATACATAAAATTATATATGTATGCAACATATATGGAAGCCACATGTATCATTTCATTTAAGCAGCAGACAAATAGCCTGGTGACAAAGGAACAGCACTGAAAATTAACAGAAAGCTGATTTGCATTTCCTTCTTTTCCGGAGACCTGAAAAACAGATTAAGGAAAAAAAATACAACAAAAGGGAGAGGAAATCAACTATACAGCCTAAGTAGCTCCAGAGTCCGTCCTTTGGCCATAGGGCTTGAGTTGGCCACATCTACATGGTTAAACTTAGATTCCAAAACACTGTGACAGAGCCTAGACTGCCTGTTGGGAACAGCCTCAGGCTCTGCCAACTCCCACAGCAGGGAACTGGCTGGGAGAGAGATACCTGCCGTGCAGGGTCCTGCTCCCAAGGTACAGGTGGTTGAGCCTGAGAGACCAGGCTTGTCCCTTGCTTCTGTCTGGCTCATGACAGTGGCAGCCACAGTCAGCTTGGAGGAGGAGGTTGAGGTCCGGGTCCTGTGTTAGCTTAAGTCCTGCTCTAGCATATCAGTAGAAGTATTTATAATTTGAGATTAAAGAGACTCTTTTATTCCTTTTTGAAACTGTTTTGTTTCCTGCCTGAGACACTGGCACCAGCCATACAGACTGTTTTGTGAGGGTTCAACTCACTACCCACATGAAGATACCAACAAACACATGGTGTTTTTCAAGCAGATCTGAGCCCAGCTGCAAAGAACAACTTATTGGGCTGTGGCATATTTCAATTTTCAAGTTGATGAGAGATGAAAAGGTAATTTGAATAGGATCTAAAATATGCCAGTTAAAACCAAATGGTATTGCATAAAGGACAATGATAAATAGAGGAAACTGCAGAGCGGTTAAATAAAATATGCTCTTTGTAGAGAGATGCAGGTTCCTGTCAGTAGTGTACACAGTTGTCATGGAAATAAACAGTGAACAGTGGAGAATGAGACTTTTCAAAGTAAAGCACTGTGTAGATAATAACCATGTTGCCTGGGGCTTAAACTATTCCTTAGCCTCATTGTTTAAGCAGAAAAATGGACAGTGTCAAAAGAGATCAACTTCCATTTTCAAGTAGAAATGGCATATTTAATGGCTTTTATCAGCTGGTAAGAAAAGACAAAACAACCTAATTAGAACTACGGAAATCAACAAAAGCCCAGAGCAATAATTCTGAAATAGGTTCTGTACTGAAAATGATAGCACAGGACACGGAACTTATTTTTGCTAGTGGTATAACATGAATAAAGGGGATTTGAAATTAGGGCAAAGACAAGGATACAAATGGTTTCCAAGCAGCACTTTTTATGTGTTGGTAAACCATGTGTTAAATAAGATAGTTGAGGGGCAGATGAAGCAATATATTGTCAGGAAAATCCTGTAGGAGTGTCTGGTATTTATTTTTAATATAGTGGTATGTAAGAATCTGAGCTATCCTCAGACATATGCATGAAGTCCTACATACCTGCAGAGACTTTCCTGTCTTCTGCAGCCGGACACAGAGTATTAAGGCACGTGGAGAATAATGGTAAGATTTTTGGGAGAATGAAAGCACAACTGAGATTCCTAAAGAGCTATTTTCTAAAAGTGAAATTTAGTGAATTTGAAATAGACAAAATTTTAGGCTGAAATTTTAATAGGATCTCAGCAGAGAGCATGAGACTATTTTAAAGGGTAGGTAAGGTGGAGAGGGACCTCTCTTTTGATAGTCCACTGAAGACCAGTGTTTTATCCAAACACACATCATGCAGAAACAGAGCTCAGCAGTCTTGATCTGAAAGAAACTTCTAGGCGTCCAGCTGACAGCAGAATATCGGTCTTAGGTTCAGAATCTCAGTTAGTGCAATCCACAATGAACTGCAGTAAGAGTACACCTATCTGCTGTTCTACAAGGTCATTTTGACATATGGCAAGTCATTTGCATGCGGAGCCATTGCAGCCTGGTAACTCTGAAACTCCAGTCAGGCCATTGCTGTCAAGCAGGATGTACTACCTTGGACTTGGGCTGAACTGATATTCTCACGTGATGTCTGGCTGCTGTTCTCCTAACCCAACTCATATCTGCCTAGAACACACCACAAATGCATACCTGTGGTTTCATCTGTGACCTTAACTTTTCTGTGGTATTTTCTTACGAGAAGGAATTGAAGCTGACTCTCACATTGCAGAAATGTGCTTTTCTGCAAATATTTCCATTTTCTTTTAATTGTCCCCCTATCTGCGTGATCAAGTCCCTGTAAACTCAACATTAAACCAGAATACAGAAGGCTGTTGTGCAAGCAAAGCTGAGTGTCAGGAGCACAGCATATTCTTCCCATTTAATCTCAGTATTAGTCAAAGAATTTCATTAATGTAAGTTTTCCTTAATTGTTTATCAGGTCTTTCCAAAGACACGCTACTATTTGGTTGCTTTAGAAATGTGTTAAAAATAAACTAATGAATGTTTTCTTACATAAACAGAGAAAAATATAAAATCCACTTGGGCATTTTGCAAATATAATTTTCTTCTGAAAGAGTTAATGCAAACTTTCTATTTGCTTCCCTTTTTATTTGTAACATTTAACATAAGCTGAAAGAAAGAAAATGCCTCTTGGAAGTAAAGCCACATGCCCTTGGGAAACCATATGTATGGTAAAGAAAAAGCATGTGAGGCTGTATCAGCAGCAAGAGACTGGCTCACAAGTTAAAAGTTTCCACCAGCTGCCAGATCAAAATCACCTCTGTCCCATTAAGTCAAGTGATTGCCTCTCCTCCCTTGCCTCTGCCTTGTTTTCCTCCTCCTCACCACCTGCAACCTAACAACCAGAATATCCTCCTGGTATTTCTGCACAGAAGGGCAGTTTGAAATGGAAAATAATGTGAAAGAAGAGTCATAAGCATCTCTTAGGTCAAGCCGAGATAAGGGGAATTCCTTTAAATAGAATTTAAATGGATTCAGTGCAAAAGCTTGTGTACTTTGAAAATTTGAGTAGAATAAAAAGGGAAAAGTTAGATATGTTTCTCTTCTTACACAGCACTGCCTGTGATAAACGTCATTAAGAAAAACTGTAACTCCTTCTATTGGAAAGAGCAAGTCTGAGTCTACTTTTTGCTCTTTATAATGCCATAGACATTGTTCCAGCAGAATGCCTATTAGAGACTGCAGGAGAAGGAGGCTCTGTGGAGGTTTGAAGAGCATTAATACAATGCCAGCAAAACAGTACATTTCCAAAGCATAAAGAAAATATCATAGTACCCTACAGGCCACCACAAGCACAGTTTCTCCTAGCACTTAGTATGAGGACAGAGAGACACAGAGCAGTGTAATGTCACAGATCTCTGTTCGTGCATATTCGAATTCATTGTAAAACTTCAGCTTGTGTAAGGACTCCCAGAATTGTTTCTTGGAGAACCTTACACAATGCAAGACACAAAAAACATATCCATCATGTTAGGATTTAATACCATCCTCATCTCCTCTCTGTTTTGCCTCTTCATTGATCATAGGAAGAATTCTTGGACAAAATAAGATGAGGATGCTGGGGTAAAATTGGGCTCTGCACATGCTTTTGAGCAGGCCTTTACCTATGGATTAGTTCCTGTGTTTTGCCTGGCATTTGGTTATGATATGGTCCTGATCATAGCTGCCACTTCATCCCAAAAGTCACTCCCATCTGCCTGCCAACAGCAGCCAAAATCATTCAGGTCCCTGACAATTTCATTTCAGCTTCAGCAGAGTCATACAAAAAGCAAACCATGAAGTTATGTGTGTCATGACAAATTGCTTGCATAACTCAGAAACTCATAAAGCTTGGGAACAGCTGTATCTCATTTCCCAAGGCCAGCTGAAATACCATGTCTTCCCAGCCTGTTCAGCCTTATTGAACACATCAGCAGGAACACTGAGAAACAAAGTCCTCTGAAAAAACAGTATACAATATTAGCAATACTTAGAATGGCATGTACAAAAAGCACAGTGCCTGGTATTGAAAAAAATTCAGGTATTCCTGATTCAAGTGAGATGGTATCACTTACAGTACTTTAGAATGAGGGAGAATAGGCTCATATGAGGAACTAAAGGCTACAGTAAAGTCTACAATATATAGCATTAACATTTAGCAGAATAAATTGAATCATAAACTTGGTCTCTGCCTCTAATCAAGTGCTGAGATTTTGTTAGTTCAATGCATATGCTTTCTCATAAAATCTCTTGCTTAGCCTAAGTAGAGCTGACTCAACATTTATTGAAGCACAAAGGAATTTTAAATGTGGAAAAACTGAGAAATTCTGTTGGGAATACTGCTTTGCTGAGAACTATAAATGTTATATAAGTCTTCACCAGAATCTGTTCATAGTAGTTATTTGGAATAATATGGTGGTAACTGAAACATACTGTGTCTGAGAACTGAGGACACTGTAAGGCTCCAGCAAAATCCAAGAATGTGTTGCCCCACCAAGCCCTCTATAAAATCTAGTTTTACATTTATTCAGTAAAATTTCATGGTGCATTTATTCTATGCTGTTGCATACTAACCAAAAAGAGCATACTCAGCTCTAGCTATTTGTCTTGGTGCTTGACACATTCTGCTAATAATTTTAAATTTATTAAATTTGCTGTTGTTTGTATGACTGAATTACAACAATAAACATGAATTACCAAGTGTCAGTATGTGTATTTTATAAAGCTAGAAAGGGAATTATGATTCATTAGAAGCAGGATGAAGAGTTGCATGCAGTAAGAAGCAGTCTGCAGTGATTATGGAACTTGACCCAAGGTGGTCACTGTTGTCTATGGCCCTGGCTCCCCACTTACACCCTTTCTTGTGGGGAATAGTTAAACCACACTGCTAATATCAAAGGTCCTGTCCCCTTCCCATCCTTTCCACCTAGTTTGTTTCCAACTAGTCCGCAGGTCTGAAAACTTGGTTTTTTGGTTTTGGTCAAAACAAGCAGCTGCATCATAGCCAGGATGTCTTTCATAGAAATATTGATTTTGACAACATTTAGAGTGGGACATTTAAAGTGTCCAGGATAGATTCTTGGATTGTTTCCAGTGGCAAGAGACATGAATTCAAAAGCTGACCTTTTGAAAACAGATGTTTCACCACAATTTCCTTTCCTGAAAATATTTGAGAAGTTTTGGGTTTGTTCTAATTTAGAAAAAAAACAAAATTTAAGACTTCAGCAGTTGTTGCAAACAGAATTTTTTATTTCTGTCCAGGTCTTCATCTGCAAAGGTATTCTTGAAATGTGAACTTTCTGCTTGGGAGGGAATGCTATCACAGCAGCCATTCTTTCTGGGTGTATTTCTGTCCATCTCAGGGTCAGAGCCTTTGATAGATAATAATTAAGGGCAAATTATTCTCTAATGGTATTTAAGTCTTCAGTATTTTTCTACATCTTTTCATAACCTTTCAACCCTTTACCTTTATGCCATCTTAAGGGATATAAAGGGCCAAAATTGAAGTCGTTATTTATATTTTTATGAAGAATGGTTTACGGGATCAGTTTCTTCTTTTAAAATAATGGGTCTAAACTGATATTTTTTGGTTTTGCCTCTCCCCATAACAAGAACTACAAAGAATGTTGAAGGACACCCTGTAAGAAGAGTGGCCTGAGTGGAAATCATATTTTAAAAATGAAAGATGAAAGAAAATACTGAACACTAATCATAATTTAGAAATTTTGGGATTATCTAAAGATTTCTATTACTCTCTCTTATTCAAACAAACAAACAAACRAGCAAATCCCCCCCAAAATAAGTTTGGAGAATACAGCTTGTACCTAGCACTACTCCACAACAAGTAAGAGGACTCTAAATTTATAAGCTGAAGAGATGGCACCAAATTGTTTCTATTGTTTATGTTACATGTTTGTAGTGTACATAATATTGATTCTGTGCTAATAATTACTTTAACAGTAGATAAAAATAAACCCTAGCTGTTCTGGGAACAGGTTTCTGGGAATAGGTTTCAAGCTATCATTTATGAAAAATATAGGTTTTAGCAGAAGTACTGCATAATATTTTTAGCCTATTTCTTTACTCTTCTGACACTGAAAATACACATTTAGTCACTTCTTTTCTGCAAGCATAAAAATAGTCAAAACCAGTCTTCTTGTTCTACCACTTGAATAGAAGATCCTGCCCTAAATACTATTCTGAGTAAAAGATTTCTGATTTCAGTCTGAGCTGAAATAACCCTCCACAGTAAACAGTGCCATGGCCCATTACCTGGCTTTGGTACTATATGGCAGAGTATGGCCATGTGTATCCTATAAAATTCTTCTATTCATAAATAAGATGGCTGTTACCATAATGCTGCACTGAAAATGCATATGGAAACTGTCAAAACAGCTGGAGAGATCCAAGTCGCAAATGGGCTGAATCCAGGAAGAGCCATGGCAGTAGACACATGCACCAAACCAAGCTCCAGAATTAATAACATAGTTGTCTTGAAAAAGGCAAATAAAAGAAATTTCCTTACTGGAAGAGGGTAGAAGGATTAAATGGAATGTACTGTTCCTTTTATGAAAAGGTAATCCACCTAATTGATCAAGGGTAGCCAGTTGATGTAAACTTTTTGGATTTCAGTAAAGCTTTTGATACTGTTTCTCACAGGATCCTTCTGGACAAAATGTCCAGCGCACAGCTGGATAAACACATCATGGGATGGGTGAGCAACTGGCTCACAGGTGAGGCACAAAGGGTTATAGTGAATGGGGTGACATCAGACTGGTGACCTGTCACTAATGGGGTTCCACAGGGCTCCGTCCTTGGCCCTGTGCTCTTCACAAATGACTTGAATGGAGGAATGGAATGGATACTAAACAAGTTTGCAGACAATACAAAACTGGGAGGAGCTGTTGACTCCCTTGAAGGAAGAGACGCCCTGCAGAGAGACCTCGACAAACTAAAGGGCTGGGCAATCGCCAATCATATGAAGTTCAACAAGGGAAAGTACTGGATTCTGCACCTGGGATGGGACAGCCCGGGACGTAGGTGCAGACTGGGGAATGAGATGCTGGAAAGCTGTGCCATGGAAAGGGACCTGGGGGTCCTGGTCGACAGAAAGTTGAACATGAGTCAGCAGTGCCCTGGCAGCCAGGAGGGCCAACCCTGTCCTGGGGTGCATCAGGCACAGCATCACCAGCTGGGCCAGGGAGGGGATTGTCCTGCTCTGCTCTGCACTGGGGCAGCCTCACCTCGAGTCCTGTGTGCAGCTCTGGACACCACAATGTAAGAAAGACATTAAACAGTTAGAGAGGGTCCAAAGGAGGGCAACAAAGACCATGAAGGGCCTTGAGGGGAAGCCGTGTGAGGAGTGGCTGAGGTCACTTGGTCTGTTCAACCTGGAGAAACAGAGACTGAGGGGAGACCTCATTGCAGTTACAACTTCCTCATGAGGGGAAGAGGAGGGGCAGGCACTGATCTCTTCTCCGTGGTGACCAGTGACAGGACCCGAGGGAATGGCCTGAAGTTGTGTCAGGGGAGGTTTAGTTTGGATATTAGAAAAAGGTTCTTCACCCAGAGGGTGGTTGGGCACTGGAACAGGCTCCCCAGGCAAGTGGTCAGAGCACCAGCCTGACAGAGTTCAAGAAGCTTTGGGACAATGCTCTCAGGCACATGGTGAGACTCTTGGGCATAGTCCTGTGCAAGGCCAGGAGTTGGACTCAATGATCCTTGTGGACACCTTCCAACTCAGGATAATCTGTGATATTCATTTATTTTCACCAAGACAGTCAGCCTCTTTCAAATAAGGCAGTTAAATTTTTTTTTTATTTTGGTTAGACATAGATATTTTTAGTGCAACTTATAGTAAAACATTTATTTTTAACAAATTAGATAAAATTCATGGAGAGCTCTGTATCTTAGGTTTAGTTTTATGCCTCCTATTTCCTATAAAATTCACTTTGGCTAAAATACATCTGGATTTTTTTTACTCTAGATGGCAAACTTCTAAATCAGGGCACAAGGAGCATCTCCCACAAGGATCTCCACTGAATGTGCAGAAAAGATTCAAATGGAACTTAATGTTTGTTATATGCGTGTTTTCTCATCCAGAGGCTTTGGGCTCCCTGTGGAGGGAATGCTGGAGGTGGTGGGGCTTCCCCTGGGGCGTCAGAGGGGTCTGTCCCAAAGCCCCAGCCAGGAGCAGGGCAGCCAGGGCCAGAGGCGCAGCCCCAGCCCCACTCCTCAGAAAGTTCCCTGGGAATGAGGACAAGCCAAGGCTCAGCCAGGGCATCAGCCTACAGGCGGGAGTCAGGATCACTTAGGAGAACCGGGGTCAGAAACTGTCTGGGGATGGTGGGGAAAAATCGAAAGCAGCAATGTGTGACTGCTGGGACTGCCCTGGCACTGCTGTTCGCCTGAAGGGTGAGAGCAGCATCAAGGAACCAGAGGCACACAGTTCACGCTTAGTACCTCTACAGCTATAGTATGGTCTTGTGGGGACAACTTGATAATGATTTGAAGTGGGTGAATTGAATAATCCTGCATGATACAAAAAATTCTATCAATATAACCCAAGACATTCAAGCTGAATTCAAAAATACAAAAATATTCTCTACATCACAGGACACACTCTGCATTAAATCTTGTCTTAAAGGAACTATAACTTTGGTGCACATCTGGCGATATTGTTACAAAAATGTGGATAACTTTCAGCATTTCGCTCTATCCTAAACTCTTTTGAGTGAAGTGTTTGTGATTCCTATATATCCTCAGTTTAGTGCAGTAAGTAATGTTTTCGACATTCTCATCTTTCTGATAAACCTTGCCAAGTTTTGGAAGGATTAACTACGTAAAATTAAAAAAAAATTGGTGGATACCTCTTTTTAAGTTAAGAAACTATGTGATCAGATCTACTGGGTTGTAAATAGCACCTATAGCCTTTCATAAAACTTGATGCCTATAAATAATCTCTCACAGATTTCCACTAGCCAACATTAAGGGGACTTTCTAGTCACAGCTAATGAACAATGTCTGTCTTCAGAAGCTATTACATGCTCTCTTCTTTCCACTTATAGGCTGCAAACTATTCAGAAGACATATTTCTCTGGTACTTAAACATCTTTTTTTACTTTTTTCCATGAAGTCTTCACCTGCCATTCCCAGTAGAAGTTCCAGATGGTACTTCTAGCTCAATGATTAACTTTTGCTAATGAGCTGTCAGACTGAATGAACTCCATCAGATAAAAACACAGGGTTTACCTTGAGCTCTTGTCCCACAGATTTGTAAAGAATTTTACTTATTTTCGAGTACAAACCTGTAGTTACAACCAATGCAGCAGGAAACAGGTGGGTAGAAAAGCTGCTGACTGGGGCAGCCATTAGGGTCTTCTGAGAAAATCAGAGATCACAGATTTCTGACAAGTGGAGGAAAAATACATAAATAACTGCCTCATCTTTATATAAATATTCATTAACAAATATTCACTTAAATGAGCACAGCAAGGAAAACAGCAGTCCTATATAAACCACCTCTCCATATGATCCCATTCCAGTGCATCTTCTCGTGATACTTGCCATGAACAGCCATGTTTTGGAATTTGGCAAACTTTTAAGCTTCCTGTCCTTTCAAGGACAATAACTTTCACCCAGTATCCTACAGACACTGAATATCCCCTGTATAGCCCTATTTTCAATAACAGTCTTTGCTAATTCACCACTTGACTTAATATTTCCATTGATGTGCTCCTCACATCTGACTCCATGACCTGCCATCTTTATTTTTTTATCAGGATTTGTGATACAGTGTTTTCACTCTCCCTACTTTGTTTCTCTGTTATCATTTCTTCATGGGCTAACTGACATAGGCAGCTTACCTTGAATGAAAAAATATCTCCACTCTTTCCCCCAAACCCAGTTTCTAGGAAATATTCTCTGTCCTCTTCCTAAATTCCCTTTCTACAAAGCATTATGCAAATCCAGTATTAAGTCTTTCATGAAGTACAGATAACCAGCAACCCTTTCCAAGCTCATTTTTTTCCTATTCATCAGATGACCAAGACCCTTTTCAAGGGACATGACAAGAGACACTCATATATGGAAGTACTTTTCATACCTTAATGAAGAGTTAGTTGCTCTTTGTAGATTATTCTCCAAGCAGGAACATGGAAAAAGAAAACTCCAATGCCAAATACTTTAAAACACATTCATAATGTCCAAGGTACATAACTTTCCTTCCTGTCTACTTTTTGTTGGGTTTTGGATTTTTTACTCTTCGAGATTGTAAGTAAATGAAATGTTCTACTTGTTATATAACATTATGAGTATTACTTAATCTTTCTTGCTTTTGGAAGTACCTACTCCTCATGCTAATGCCTAAGTAAAAATTTTGCATGCTCTGCCTATCCCTTTCAAGAACTAACAGCATGCAATTTGGGGATTAACACAGTCAATAAAAAGGCAGATGGGAGGGAATAATTTGAACAAAGTAATTCATGTGTTAAATAGCTGATCTGTATTATTTGTCTATTTTAAAGGATTACTATGAGAAACCAAAGATGTGTCACAATCTGAGGCATAACCGAGCAGTTGTACAATTAATATTTTTCCTTCTGCACATTTTTCAAGGTCTTACAAAGCCAAGGGGAAAAGTTTCCACAGTGGACATCATGTTGTTTGGGAAGGGAGGAGTCAGCTAACACTCTAATTCAATTGAATTCCTAAGCAAGAATATAAAACAGATGAGAAATTAATGTTCCAAAAAGCTTCTTGCATATCATAGGAAGTCAATTAATCAAATTAAAAAGAAGTTTTATGAGTCTTCTCATAAATATGAATTAATAATCAAAGTTACCTTATGGTATCTTTGCCTAACATAAAGTAAGAGGTAACACAGCTTCCAGGGTACACTGAAATTTCATGTGTGTTCAAGAGTAATGAGATAACTATCAGACTTAAAAAAGAGACAGAACTTCAGGGTTAGAGCATTTGATGATGAAAAATATGTCTCTAGAACAGAGCAATTCCTGCTCTATGCTGACTAAGTCATACCTGGGAAAAACCCTAAGTGAGAGACAGGTGAAGTGTTCCAAGYATATTCTAACCCATCCTGTTAATGATCTTGTTCCTGTTTTTTTCTGTAACATTTTCCCCACTTCTGTAATAGAAAACTAAGCCTTTGCTTGTTAACTCTCCATTAATACTAAAAGCAAAACTGCCAAATTTTACAAGGAGAGGGCACTCTGTTTCTCCAGAAATAACATGTTCAAAAAAGTTATTGTATATACACAAGTCCTTTAAGTGTCTGAGATGTGAAACAAATTCTCGCCTCACAGAAGGTCACGTGTCTTTCCCACCAATATTCTAGGCTCAGTTTGAGCACTGGTAGCTGACAGGATTCAGCGAAAAATTATTCCCACATGAGCAAACACTAGTGCTCTGCTGGCAAGCAAGAATTAGCCATGAGACAAGCTAGCATAATCCCTTGTTGTCACAGAAAGCCTCCAAGTTATTCATACACCACTAACACATACTAGTATTTTGAGAATGTACTTCTGATGTTCTTCAGGCATAGACTGCACTGTGTCCGACACAAAGATCCACAGAAGACACTAACAGATGTTTCAAAAACAACCGCACTGTTTGCCTGAATTATTCTTTTACCTAAAAATAAACCCAGATCCAAACCCAAACTTTGAACAAAATTTCAGCTTTACAGAGGTCTAAAACTAGCAGGATGCAAGGGTACATATGGGGAAAACATGATGTGTTTGGGAGGATAGCATTTCAGTAATATATATTTCCACCAACTGCAAGCAGAAAGGTTGAACACATATTTATACAGCAGTAGTAAAAAGCTGAATGATTTAGCAGCAAATGAAAATTAAATAAAGAAACAGGYCAAGAAAGTATGAGGAACAGTAGTTAGAAATTCTACACTGAATGCTACAGAAAGGAAAATGTTAATGAAAGAGGAAATGCCTAGGCTCTATTCAAGCATTGCTGGCTCTAAAGTGAACATTTCAATGGAATAGGCTTTTGTGAACTTGGGGCACTTCTGATGCTTCATTTAAGTTAAATCATTTGTTAAATACATTCTACTGGCTGAGAATTTCCTGAAGTCCTAAGTAGACAAAAGTATATGTGAGTGCTTTGTTCTACAAAAAAGTTAAATAGTAAATACCATTTTTTAAAATATAGTTACAGAAGTGAGTTTTAGTGAAAGGGTAGCATAAGAAATTTCATAGTTTGAAACGTTAGCTAAAGTTTCTTTATTGTTTTTTATTTTCCAGTCTATCATCTGAGGATACGTTCCTTCTGCGCAATTAACCATATATATTTCACATTGCCTGATATTTAAATAAATAAATCCATCTGGATGAAATCAGATTGTCTTCAGATGTTGAAATCCAATCTTGTTTTAGTTTAGCTACTTACACAGAATTTCAATGTCCTTGCAAATACTGGGTTTGCAAAGAACAAACCATGGTGCTTTGCATTTGTGCACAACTATTGCTGCTCCTTCATTTATTTGTAATATTTTTTTACTGACATTTTCACAGGACCCTATGTCTAGGCACATATTTCAGTTGGTTGAAATATTAGTCTGACTTAAAAGTTGCAATATAAGTAATATCTGTGAGGCCTACTTTAATTTATAAGCTTTGTACTCTACAAGCATCTTTCGGATTATTAATTAACTAAATGGTTTGTGTAATGCTCTTGTTTTTCTGTGCAATTATATCTGCAAATTATTTTAGGAGTGAGTGGATTGTTGGTGTGCATGTTCATATGCACCTATCTTTTTTTTCTTTTCGAGAGTGAATTTTAAGTTAATTTAACTGACCCTAAATGAGAATCAAGGGTAGTATTATCTGGTATTTCTAATGCCTTTACAAATCCTGCTCTTTAGGTTTCCACTTTTTTACCACTGATGAGATTCTTCTGGCTGAGATACTTCTTAACTAAGACAGATGATCTTAGTTGATACTCACCTGTTTTTGTTACCCTTTAGAACAGTAATATTAGGGTTATTATTCTTTCTATTTGCTAAGCTTTTCATTTGGGGTTTAAAACCTTGTTACAATTATCTGGTATGATATACATCTCACCTATCAAAGTGTGTCTTAAAAAATTTATCCATGATATGATATGATACGATATGATGGAAGATATACACTTGTTTATTCAGCACTCACCCTTACCTGCAGGTTATTGCATTGTGATTTTGGCATTACCTTTAATTAATTTTATTTTGGCTGCTTTTTAAAGTGTTACTATCGATCCAAAAATGTTATGAGACTTGAATTTCTTAGAAACTGCTTCTCATCAGTGATTACATATTTTTCCATAGGAAAATGCTTTCCTATGGAAAAATATAATGCAAGGAAAATAATATCTCAGTTATGAAAAACAGAAAAAACATCTTGGTAAAAATGTTGTCCTACCACTCTTCTGGAATGGTATATTTCTCATATATGTGTTTAATGCTGTGTAAAATAAATATTTAGGTGTTTAGGGTTTGGGGTTTTTTTAATCAGATCCCATGGTTAATCTGGAGTTTCTTATTGGATGGAAATTATGAATTCTGAGCAGCTGCTTTTATGAGTCCTCTTCGTAGCAGACATCAGGTGATAACCCCTTGGAGAGACTGCAGGTGAGTACTCCAGTGTAACTGTAGGTAAGTAAGTGTCCAAGAGCAGAGATTGATCTGGCAGACTGTTAGTACTGGATTTATCAGTACCCAGACAAGCGGTTACATTCAATGTTTTCATTTTGCACAAGTCCAAATAGTGTATGAAATCCATTTATTTTCTCTCAAAAAACATTTCTTTCATATTTGTTCATTTCCTGATCTAGTACCATTCTCATTCAGAAGAGCAGAGATTTTTGAGTGTTCTCTTTGGTAAATAACTTTTGGGAAAAAAAAATCTTGTCCCTGATTTCACAGTCTTTTTGTATGTGTGTAACTGCTAAGAATTCAAGACAAAAAATGTGAAACATCAATAATTCACATTCTCTTTGGTTCCATTAATACTGGAAAGGATGCAGTTGAGCCAAAAGTAAAGCATATCTAAAAGAAGGACAAAACATTGAATTTGGAATTTCTGTCCTGCAACAAAGTAAAAAAAAAATTTCAAAAAGAAATGCTGTTTTGAATCAGAGTGCAAGACACATATTTTGCAGACATCCCACAAAACAAAAAGACATTATGAAATAAGAATCATAACATTTTAAACATAAATAAATATATCTGTAGTTCTAAATTTAAGTGTAAGTATAAATCTAAGTTTAAGTTCACTGCAAGAATCATTATTAGCAGTCTTCATCACCTCTGAAAGACACTCAAGGGTTTATTCAGATGAGCTTATTAATCAGTCTTTTATGTATTTATTGTCATCTCCACTCGAAGAAGTATACTATAATCCAGCATAATTCCTATACTTTATTCCAGAGATTTGGCTTTCTACCCTAAATTACCCGAAAATCTTTCTGGAACTTTTCCATTTCACAGAATCTGAATTTGAAAATGGTGTTACATATAGTTCATGGAACCACAAATTTTCAAACATTCCATTATAATTCCAAAATTTCTTTTTTTTCTTAGGAATTTAAATTTAGGGATGTACAAACAACAGGATCACTGAACATAAAAGTACATGAATAACAGTAAAGTTAATATAAGTGAAGCTTCACTGCTGTCCTCTTGTATAAATTTCTCAGTACCATACAGAGTTTTCTATCCTCTCAATAAAATCTTTCAGAAATAACATAATGAAAAACTAATAATCTTGCAGGATAATCCTTATCAAAACAAAATTTATAACATTCTATATAAATAGTATTTTCAAACATCCCACAATTAATATTTACCTGGTTTGATTTGAATTTTTCCATTTTAAATATTATTTAAAATATTTTTCTTTTAGAAAGGATTACGTCCGTTTCACACAATTTTTTTCTTAGTTGCTCATGTTTATCCCACAAGGCTGAATCTGGGACATACCAATCATTCTGTGGCAAAACACTAATACCACCATAAATCTGGGTTTATGGCTTCATGATTGAAAGAAACAAAAGGAAAAATGGGGTTGTGAAAGCACTCACCAAGATCAAAGAAATGCAGTGGTGAAATAAACTTTCCTGTTACACCATGTATACTACACTAATCTCTCCAAAGAATACATTTGGCTCCTGACATTTTGAAATCCTGCATTTGCAGTCCTGTAGATAAACTGCTCCTCTTTTCAAATCGAAACAACTCCTCACCACGTATTTTATCAGAGTGCAGTGAAAGAGATTGCTTTTAGTATTCTGATCACTTTTATCACAGATAGACTTTTGGATCCAAGCTTTGCTTTGTTTTTCATGCTTGAAACAATTCCAAAAAAGCATTTACATCCTTCATTACTAATTTGGAGACCTTGTCTAACTTGCATTAAAATAAAGCAAAGCCCTACCTTGCCTGCATGGGTCATTTTGATTCATCTTGAGTATAATTCATGGATCATGGACCAGTTTGCAGTGGGAGTTGAAACTGAATTTGCTGACAGACTTAGCACTTACGCCATTGTCTGTATCTGCTTCTGTTGAAAGGATTTTTCACCCTTCTAAATTCCATTCTTAAGTTCTTAGTTTCATTTTAGCTATTTCTTAAAGCAATTATCATGACTTTGTACATGATGTCTATTTCCACTGACAGATTTCCAGTGAGTAATGGGAAGAGGAAACTAGGTTCTTTTCTTGTGGAAAAAGGACATCTGGGCTGTGTCTGTGCTAATAAGCTAAGACAGGATAAGGCATGGGTAGAGTGCACATATGAAATTGTCCGTTTTATGCAATACTTGACAGGTATGGAATTTTCTGGTTTTTTCAGTTTCTGAAGGAGGCCTACAGAAAAGCCAGAGAGGGACACTTTGTCAGAAACTGTAGTGATAAGACAAGGAGTAAGGGGTACAAACTGAGAGATGGGAAATTTAGGTTAGATATTAGGAAGAAGTTCTGGACTGTGAGGAGGGTGAGATACTGGAACAGGTTGCCCAGAGAAATTGTGCACATCCCAAACCTGGCGGTGTTCAAAGCCAGGCTGCATAAAGCCTTGAGCAACCTGGTCTAGTGGGAGGTGTCCATGGCAGGGGAGGTTGGGACTAGATGATCTTTAAGGTCCATTCCAACCCCTTAACAATTTATGATTCTATGATATTTCTTGGAAGGAATATTTTTATGAACTCTCCAGTGCTAGACATGTGTTTTGGTATCTATGCCTGTKCATGGGCACCAGGGGGAAGAAAAACTGCACAGGAAGGAAATAAGGAAATAATATGAGCCCTGCAGTGCAATGAGGGAAGCACTGTTTTTTTCTAGAACAATGAGAATTTGTGTTTCAAGAACGGAAGCATTCATGAGGAAATCTGAGGGATGCGTAGAATCGGAGACAAATCTCGCACAAACTTACTCATCTTTAACAAATTGTACAGATCAATATCAAATTGTAGATATTGATCTTTTGAACTGAATTCTCTTCAAAGAGACGTGGTTAATGAACTCCCRAAAGGATCATGAAAGTGAATTAACATATGTGCAGGATACAATGGAAACTGTTTGGCAAAACGTATCTTTATTTACATTATATAAATATAAAAGTACCAGTACCAAACAACCACCTTTTAATAACTTAGAGAACTAATCTCTACAGGTGAGAGAGGAAAAAACACATGGCTTTCCATGTGTTCTCTTTAGGTCCATGTATCATGAGACAGGAAAGTCACCCGAGCTCTATTCAGCTTTTATGCCTAACTTTAATCTAAACCATGTCTAACTACAGCAAAGAAAATAATATTTTGGTAATGATAGACACTAGTCTCTAGGTCCTATATTATATCATAAGCAGTATGGCTATTGATAATTTATGCTGTCTACCCTAACCCTAAAAATTCTAGTCCATGGCTATTACTTCCAGTTATTAGGACCACACCATCTGAGCAGTATTTCCAGTCTTTAGGTTATCCAGCCTAAACCTAGTTTTACCCTGGCTGTCAGCATTCACTGAAAACAAGCAAACAAAACATTTAGATCCCAAACAAACAAGTCACCTTCTGATACCTAATTTCCCAAATCCTTCGGAAACACAACGAGATATGCAACATTTAAATTCTCAAACCACTCTAACCTCAACTGGAGACAAATCCAAGCCAGACAACGAATATTCACCTCAAGCTACCCTTTTCTGAACCTAACTTAACTGTTGTTGCCCAGGAATGAAAACCAACAAGTAAACAAGACTGAAAAAAGATTTTTAGAAAGACACAGTACACAGGCAATGCAATTCTCTTGCATAATGCTGAAGGGTGTTCAGCTTCAAGCATTCAAAGGAGTTTTTCACTTTCCAACTCTCAAACCCTGAGTCCAACCCTAATTCTAAACCTAGCAATGGTCAGGGATTGCAACTCTCCAGCAAACAGGACAGACAAAAAGCAACAGTTGTGTTTAACATCATTCTTCTTAAATCTTGAGACATGTAGCCTTCTCCAGTCTGTAGATTCCCAAACTCTAGCCCACACATAAGTGCTGACCTTAACCAAGGTCATGGAACAAATTATAAGAAAAAAAGAACACAAAGTATTGTCCTAAAACAACTCTTTTTCCTTATTCTGAGGGCACGGCACCAGATGTCGAAATGGGTTCTTCAGTTATTGCATTCCCCCAAATAACCTTAACCTCAAAAATAATTCTAGCCAAGGGAACCACCCATCCAGTGAAGGAAACACAAGCTGTTGACCGCAATTGACTCCAGACTTCTCTTCAGTCTTCTTTCTGAAGACTGCTCAATCTCAAAGAAAAACTAGACTCAAATTTTAGATTTGCAAGCCCTAACATAAGAAAAATTATGATAAGAATTATATATACAGTAAAAAAAAAAAAAAGTATTGATGACAGCTCTATTCCAAACTCTCAGGCAGAAAAGAACTACCAGGCTTCTTCAAGCTTTTATATCACCAAAATGTAATCCAAATCTAATCCTAACTCTAATGATTGCAACAGGACACATTCTTCCAGTAAGAAAATATAAATTTCTGATCAGAGTCAATACCAGCCCAAGTTCAGGATGAGGCATATTTTTTGGAAATAAATTATAATGCCTTGTATTGGAGAGAAAGCTCAGCAGGACATATTTGAGTTAAACTTCTAAATTAGATTAGGACTTGAAATGGTTTTGTCTGAAGGTGCTGTAGACAGAGATTCCTTAAAATAGTTGGAAGCACACCTTAAACTACAAATGTATTTTACAGAATCAGTGGGAGACACTGTTACTCCTACAGTAAGAAGGCCCTGAATACTACTTGGAGTACCAAGTTTATAAGACAAGAGCTGAGAGAAAGTTAATTTGACCTTGAAATAAGCTGTGCAACAGCAGAGGAACCTGGACTCTGCTAGAGTGACAAGATCTACTGAAATGTCACTTAACCATAGCTCTGTTTATTTGCAGATTACTTAGAGGTTTTCAATATCTACTGACCTATATGACACACTGTGCTGTTTCCTGTCATGATAAGTTTGAAAAGTTATTCGTCCTTACTGCAGGGAGTTAATTCCCAGAACTCTTCTCTGGGAATCAAAGAGTAAATTCGTTGAAAATATTCCCTCAGCTGGCTGACCTACCAGGCAAGTGGCAATGGTCCTTAACTGCTGTGCATCTGCACCAGTTTCACACTGTATCATTGTAGTTAGGGAGAGAACTGGTGTCAGCGGTCATTTCTTGTCAGGGACAGGACAGAGTTAGGATTAGCACTAGGGCGATTTTGGAAAAGGATATCTGAAAATATCAGCCATATGCAGTGTATGCCAAGCCTCCTGCCAAGTCTCAGTGAGGGGCATGAAGGGTATGGATTAGTGGTACAGGAATCTGTGTTCACAGCCAAGGACAGCAGCAGTCCACCCTTGAGTAATAATTCTCACAGGCTAGAAATCTGTCCAGTCTGACAGTTTCTGGTGATTAAGTAAGAACATATCACAGACACCGCTAATGTGTTGGTGACTTCTGCTGCTGGTGAGGGCTTTTATTCTCTTTTCCAACAACAACAAGCTTTTCTAGTAAATTGAACATGGACATTGAGAGGCATGTGTGGGTAGGGGTCCTCATGGAAAATATACTTGAATATCACAGGTGCATGGGATGCATATGAGTAAAGTGAGGCAATAATGTTAAAGGAACTGTGTGAAAAAATGAGAGTGGATGCAACATGTGTCACAGACAAACTAAGATCTTATGCAGGGAGTCACATTTGGTGACCTCAGGTGAGAACTCAGACATGGGTAATTGTAGATGTCTGTGATTACAGAGCTCTGATTCTGCACTTTCTTTTTTTCCTGAGGAAGTTTAAGGAGTAGTTTTTAGCCTAAACTGCCTTTATATAAATATATCAGTGAGATATCATATTACTAATAAAAAAGTTTACAAGAAATAATGAACAAAAACCCTCGAATTAACCCTTAATAACTAGAATTATGTGTTAATTGATGAGTTATGTGAAAAGTGATAACTTGAAAATACCACTTAAAAGAATTAACACATTTCACCAGAGTAAATAGCTGTTCATTTGGGGGAAAATACGATGGAACGTGGCTGGAAATTAAGGTGTGAATTGTCCTCAGTGGGAAATAATGTAATGAAAAACACAGGACCATATATTCCTGGGGAGTTGAGGTTTTGTGCGAAAATACCGTCATTAAAAGTTCATCATTCACTTTTCTTCTTTAGGCAGCTTTATAGCAGTCAGCAATCAGTGTTTCCAAAACCAAGTTGTTGTCCTATAAAACTCAGTTCGGTAACAGGAAAAACAGTACAGACAAAACTACATGCAGTGTGTGGAAAAAAATTCACAGAATATATATTCATTGAGTATGGTCTCAGTGACATTTATGCTTCTTGGGACTAATAGAAAGGAAAACCCACTCAAGACTTTTTAAAGAAACCTGTGAAGACAGTAAAATAAATCCCAAACAAGTGACTTATTCTGAGCTGTGACCCCTTAAGAGTTCCTATGCTGCCTTCTGTTCTCTGAGTTCAGATGCCAGGAACTGAAGACACTCACTCTGGCATATGCATCCAGTTGTAAATTCACCTAATCTTTAAGCTAACCTCTAAGGAGTGCAATGAAAGAAAACTCATTATGAAAAAGTGGAGAATGGGGCTTTCCAAAGGGTCAGGCTTAGCACACATAGAAAGTCCCATCATAAGAAAAACATTACTTTTGCACACTTGAAAATGGCTGTACTGAAGACTGATCTTTCTGAGAAAAAAAAGAAAAATTTGTGATAAAGAAATTAACTGAAATATCTTTTCCTTTGGGATAAATAAATAAAAAAGTACATAGCTCATTCTTGCCTCCTGAGTGATTATCTTTACATATTTCTGCAGAATCAGGGCATGGAGGGGCACACCTTTGCAACAGGACAAAGAGGAATGGCTTCAAACTGAAAGAAGGTAATTTTACATTAGACGTTAGGAAGAAATTCTTTACTGTGAGGATGGTGAGGCACTGGAACAGACTGTCTAGAGAAGTTGTGGATGCCCCATCCCTGGAAGTGTTCAAGGCCAGACCGAATGGGGCTCTGAGTAACCCAATCTAGTGAGTGGCATCGCTGTCTGTGGCAGGGAAGTTGGAACTTGCTGATCTTCAAGACGCCTTCCAACCCAGGCCATTATCTGACTCTATGATAATGATCACGGCTGCACCTTTAAAGAAAATCTCTGTCAAGTCCTTGGTTAATGAACTGAGAGGTCTCAGAACATGCAAACTGGATTCCTTTTTCCTGAAATGTCATGGTTTGACCCAGTGTGAAACAATTTGATTGGTTAAAAACAGGTAAAGGACAGTTCTATGAGCCATTTAGTGTTCCTGTGACGTCTCTGTGAAAGGAATGTTATAAAAAAAAACCCTAGGAAGTGATGCAAGACTCTCTCACTTCCCCTCTTGCTCCCTGGCTCCCTGCTGACCACTAGCAAGGGAGTGGTTCTCCTCCCAGCCCCTGGGCCAGGGCCTCACGGCCCAGGGGGCCGGGGGGGCAGCCGGCCTCACTCCCCACCGGTCCTGCGCCGTTCTGGACCTGAGAGGAGCTGGTCTGATGCCACCTGGACCAAGGCCAAGTAGCAAAGCCACCAAGCCGAGAGAAGCCAGGCCAAAAAAGCCGAGAAAAAGGCAGAGAGAAGAAAAAAAGTACTCACTCTTAGGGGTGAGATCGAAGGGTGACCTTGCTATTCTTGATAAAAGTTAACAGCAGCCAAAAAGACTTACTAAAATTTTGGATGGCTGCCAGTGCAGAAAAAAGGCCTTGAGCCCGGGAAAGCAAGCCTAATATAGTGGCATTATCTTAGTTGGGAGCATGTAACTGTTATAAATACTTTTGTAGGCATTTTCTGCAAATATTAACCTCTTCTCTAAGCTAGAGAGAAAAGAAAACAGTCACATGAAAGACTAAATATGGAGTCCAGTAGCCCAAACGGAAGAGAAGGCAAGGAGTGGCAGGAAGTGCCAAGGAAGCCATGTTTACTAGAAAGGAGATTCATAGATTTTTCTGTGAGCTGTGCCGTGTGATCTGAAGTAATACCAAACTAAGTTTCTCTTTAAATCGCAATATTGAGCCATGGGGGAGCGAGAAATTTACAGCCTAAATTAAGAACATTTCTATGTTGTGTGCAGATGAAGCTTGCAGCCTTTAGAGATTGTAAAGCAGGAGCCTGTTGCCTTTGGTGCCTTTAGGCTGAAATGACTTGCTCTTAAAATGTTTAACCCCAACAGACTTTTCTTGTGACCCACAAACTGCAGAGTGTTTGTGGGAGAGAAGATACACCACTGCAAAACCTGGGTGGGCTGTGGTGTTTCTGGCAAGTTTGGAACCACGCTGAAGATACTTCTTTAGAGAACTGTCTTCCGTGGGATGAATCGCACTACACTACAGAAAGAACTCTCTTTATCCTATGAGGTGGCAATAAGAACTCTTAATCATAACATCAGAATCTCATGTTTATGTCTTTTGTGTGATCAGCGAAAAAGATTGGAATGTATGGAGGGAGAATGATATTTGTATATTATGCCTTAATATTTTCATTGGTTTTTATTCTTTCTATTCCTAGTAGAGTTAGTAAATAAATAATTTAATCATTTTTCAAGTTTGCATCCTGTTTTTGCTGTCTCTTCTCCTCTGAAGAACTAAGCGTGGGGATCTGGAGTTTGCTTCCAGCTCAACCCTTCACATGAAACTAAACTGAGAAGTGCACTCCCAAGAGAGCATTAAATGAGCTCCCACCCTCAATGGACATGATTTCCACTAGACTGAACTGGAACTAGTCTTAAGTAAAACTTCCTGAAAACTTCCATCTACAAACCCACACTTAATGCCTGTACTAATGGGTAATGCAAATGTTGCCTGTAAATGCCATGTCCCTCCAGAAGGATGCAGGTACTTAAATAACAGGTGCAAACTGTAACAGGAAGTAGCTGCAGTAGTCAAAGTTTATTTAAGACAGAACAGACACAATAAAAGATTATTTGTAGTGGCCCACTTCTGGAATACTGAAAGCCTACATATAAAATTCTTAAAGAATTAAATAATGCTAATTCTTATTTCTTGCAAAGAGGATCATTTATCCCAATACAGAATATGAGCTATATCTAATATTTTTCCCCTTCACATTAAACTTTCCACTTCTAGAAAAGAAATAGTATACTCAATCCATCAGAAACTTGACTGTAATTTTGTTTAAATGAGCTACATTTATTTACTTTTCCTTTAAAATTCATGTGTTAAAATTAATCTTCTTTTTGCACTTGCATGCATTTTGCATTCATTAGAGCATAAGAAATTACTCTGGAACTCACTGAGCCCTTGGTTTTCTTTAACATCCATCCACATCAATTTAACATCTGTTTTCAATGCTATAGGATTTTTTTCTAAATTTGTGGTTTTAGTTTATTTATAAATGTGGAATATCATAGATTATTCTCTTCTCATGTAATACTGAAATTAATTTTTGTCTATGGCAAAAATGTCATCAGCATTTGTATATAAATGTAATGATAAAACTGTGTGATCCAAAAAAAATCCAGTTTAAAAAAAACCAGTTTAATACAGTAAATTATTTATAGTTAATTATGCTCTTTAAATGTTAGATTTTGTATCCTGCAAAAAGTTCTCATTGCCTAGCAGACATGCAACACATTCTACTTCACCTCGATAAAATCACCTTGTTTAAAAATAACAACCCAAAATATATACTTGCCCAAGGACTGGTCCTCATGCAAGCTTTGTTTAGATATTACACATAAAATAATAACTGATATCTTTTATGTTGTACTTACTAATTGTTTATATTATGCAAATTACACGAGTTCAGTCTTCTATACCTATGACTCATTTGTTTAACTTTTCCCGTGTGCTTGCCAAAAGGAAGTAGAAGACTTCTTGCTCCACTTGATGAATAAATATAATTGTATGTGAGAATGGGGTGAAATTTACCCATATCACAGAGCATTCAGTGCATTATTACACTGTTCTACAGCTGGGAATAAAAAACAAAACAAAACAAATAAAACCATGCATGGAATAATTTTTTTTTAACATATATATTTATATATCACTAAGAAAACACTCTCAGACCTTTAACGTAAAAAAAAGCCCTCATCTTCATTTAGCTACAGGTTTTACGAAGCTGATAAAACCAATTTTGTCTGTGAATGTACTCCCTGACTTATACTACTACATTTACAGGGTTTTGGTTTTAATTTTTCAAAATTAAAATAATGATACTCATATCTTACCACTCATTCATCTGCTCTAAAAAATGAGTAAATGCTAAGAAAATAATACTATCAAAATATATTTTGGCTGGATCCTCAGCTGGTGTGAGGGGGGTATTCATGAGGTCAAGTATACACACCTACAAGGAATTATCATAGCTGAGGATCCAGACACAAATTTTTACCCATTTTTTCCACTGTTTATTAAGGGTCTGATTGTCGTATAAGTTAGAACTCCTTGACAGCACTCTGACCATGTGCAAACATCTCAGTCTTCACCTTTAGCTCATTTACAACACCAGAGAAATTTGCAAGCACCTTCCTGACAGGCAAAAGTCTGATGCAGGGGGTGGAATCTTGGCTCAGTAAAAGTCAGTGGCAAACTCCTGTTGAATTTACTGGACCTGCATTTCTCTCTAGAGTAGTAAAACAAGACTCTATGAACAAAGGATATGTTCCTAAATACAATTTATGAATGAAGACAGTGCAGTTAGGCACCTTTTTCTGGTTAGCTACGGAGCAAAGCAAAGAATATTATCTCTTTAAAAATCTGAGAAAATCTGCTGCTGATGTCAGTTTCCTGACATAAACGCATCCTGACACAAAGCCTTCCTTCAGTGGTAGCTATAGGATTTAATAGAGAACCTTCAAGAAAATTGTGCTTTCCAGCAATGTTTTTTACATTACTATTCCTAGTGTGAGTAAAAAAGCAAATTTCGTTGATAGAGTACTTATATTTACATTGGATTATTTTTTTGGCTATGCAATATCCCAACTTTCTTTATGATCTGCAGGTTTATGAAGAAAAACCACATCTTAGAACAATTATGAGAGTTACTACAACACAACTGAGACCAAGAAAAAATTTTTTCTCAATTTTGGCTTTTCCTTGGCTAATGTTGATGACAATGGCTAAGCTCTTTCTGGATAGAAAGTGTTTTGAAGGAAAGGGACGGTACAGATGAACAAAAGAGGGGGRAAAAAAGGCAAAAGAAAGCTTTTCCATGTGACACAGTCGTGTAACATGCATTCAGGTCATAAACTTACCTTGGAAAAAAGCAGATGCAGAAAAAAACAGGTTTAAGTGCATTCACACTGGAAAATACACCTTCTTATTAATTAATCTGCATAATTTTTTCTTTACTTTTTAGAAAAACCCAAACTACAAATATACTTAATAGCTAAAACAGGCAACCCTTCCATTAGTTTTCTCTGCCTTTCCCAGTGGTTTGGGGATTTATGCACTATTTCCTATACATAGATCAGTAAACTTTATGAAATACTGAATAAAAAGGTGAAGCAATTATGAAAATAGAATTTTGATATTCCTAGAAAATCACTGGAGACCTAGTCTAAGCCTGTCCAAAGCCAATTAAAATACTGGTACAGATTAAGGACGTGGTGGAGGATAATACTGAAAATACAATGCCTTTGTATAAATTGATATTACCAGCATTCTGATGTTGCTTTGATTCCTAATCTCAGACAAATGTAAAAAAAATTGGAAGCGTTTCACTGGTGGGTATCAAAGAAAATCCATGAATCAACTAATAAATTACTCTTTTAGGTCTTAAGGAAAATATATGAATTTTTAATAAATAAAGGTAAGTGTCTTTTGTGTGGAAAAGGTCTTCATCTCTTGGTAATGTGGAATAGCTATACCAATACTAAACTAACAGCAGTGAACAGAATGAATTTCATTAGTTTTCATTTCATCAACTGCATGAACACAACCACCTTCTTTCCAAAACAGTCACACAGTACATGTCACAATACAGTGCTTAATGATGTGGGGATAACCTATTTTACTAAGCCCTTTTCAATATGAAGCAATCATCACCTTTTTAACTAATCATATATTTCACATTCTAATAAACATGGGAATCATCTGCAACGATACTTAAAGCTGCATATAGAGTGTGCTTCTTCATTCCTGTGGCTGAGTTAACACCACACCCATGGAAAATGTTATTATGTTCTAATGATTCCAGAGTTTGGTTTTACTCTGATGGGACCCTGCAGGCCACGTTAAACTGACCAGTTGTGATTTACAGCTAATTTGTCTTCTGCCTGGAAAATGTACAATTGAGCTATTTAAAACAGTAGCTGTTTTCCTCATTCATCTGGTTTGGATCACACTAATCCTAGATTTGGATGAATGATAACACGAACTTAATGTTTATGGTGTTCCCAAGTATTTACTAAGTATTACACAACTGCAGTGCCACAATCATAGAATGAATCATAGAATGTTAAAAGTTGGAAGGGACGTTAAAGATCATCTAGTCCCAACCACCTCTGCCATAGGCAGGAACACCTCCCACTAAGGAACATGATGACAATGCACTTCAGTTGAATATTGACACGCTCCATGTCCATGTCCTAGACATGGTCCAGGGCAATCAGCTTTAGGTGGCCCTGCTTCAGCAGGAGGAGTGACCAAGATGACCTCTAGAGATTCCCTCAAACCACAACAATTCTGTAATTCTTCCCAGGCCTGTTGTGCAGAAGGATTATTTTCTCAGTAGCAAGACCTCCAAAAACTGTAGCTTAGTCTGCTAAATTCATAAAAAGGACATATATTATTCATGCTATGCTGTAGGCATAATAGATACAGAATACACCTACTTTTCGATGTTGCTTGAGATCCCTATACATTTTTGATGTTTTGGGGGTTTTGGCAGGGGTTGGTTGGTTTTTTTCCAATTTTAGACGTCAAGAAACAAGTCTTTGGGGATTGTTTGTGGGTTTTATTTCTTTAGGCTGGTCTCAGAGAAGCACACAGCTCATTATGTCTGCAGGGTTGTGAAGGTCATAGAAATGGCAGAGTTCCAGCAAGTATGGAATATCACACAGCGTCACAGAAGGAATGACCAAAAACACAAGTCACAACTCACAAAAGAGCTTTGCCCTGCAAGATCTCCTCTCCCACATGCTTGGTAGTTGACAATAGTTACAAGGCAGAGTATGTGAACTGGATCCAGCAGCCAACTCCTCTCTAAAGAGTTTATTACTTCAGGATCAACTGTATGTCTCTGTATACAACTGTGGTTCTGAATGATATTTTTCTAGGTACAACTTGAGATTAGAAAATAATTACAGTTAAAATAGTTAACACTAGTGCTGACAGCTGGGACAGCCAAATTTCTTGAGCATGAGCAAAGAGGAGCTGGTCACAAAACAATTTTTGCGCTTGGCCCTATGAATACTGCTCACATGTGGAAAGCTTTGTTTTCTAGCACAATATCCCTCTGTTGTTTCAGTACAATAACACACAGAAATTCACATCACAGGTACTCCATGCTGCTTTAAAAGTACTGATTTTAACATGAGATCATCATTGACCTTGCACTCTCAGGTAACTTGATCCTTAGACAAACCGTACAACAGTAAAGAAAGAAGCAGGAGAGATCACAGGCATGTGGAGCTAACTGGATTGAGAGATGAAATTCCATATAGACCCAAATTAAACTATAACCAAAAATGCTATAGAAGCAATGGTGTTTCAACAAATATTCTACTGATCTATATAAAATGGTTTTTTCATTAGATATGCAATTAATTAGATGGTTCATTATGTGTTAGACTTAGGCATGCAAAACTATGTTTTGTTTATGTTTTCCTATATCGCATGGTGCAAAATTCAATTAGACTTGAGTGAACAGTTTTGAGTGAGTACTATACTTAGAAATGCATATTGCAGTTGTAGCATCTAGTAATTATGCAATGTTTTATTTAAAGGTAATTCTAAAAAGCACATGTGTGTGTGTGTATATATATGCATTTCTAAAGTTTTCTTTAGACATTGATAGTACATCACAAATTTTTGTACAGGAAGCTATTCAACTACCAGATAGAAAAGGCAGCATGTCTTTGTGATTTTGCACACAATCAACAGTGGACCATAACAATCTTCTTTTCTTGAAATGAAATAATGTTGAAAGGTTTTAATTTCCTTACACATTCCCAGTAATGTGTACTGGTTATTATTACTTATAACGTAATATCTTCTTTCTCTGTGTGTCAAGACTATGACCCAAACTAGAAGTTACAGAGAAAAGAAGCCCTTCTCTAGCTGGGGAAACAAACTAAGAGTGATGTTTCAGTTATAAAGAAAAATGGGAGACTAGAAAGAGGAAACGTTGAAATGCCAAACAGGTACCAGGATCCTATGTAACCAAGAGTGAACAGTAGCCAGAATTCTTGAAGTGCTTGATAAGTGTAACTCTGTGGTTGTGAAATACGAATTATATGCCGAAACATCTTTCTGAATCTTAGCCTCACTGTTTAAAACTTTTCTGGTATGCTATTCACAAGTGAAAAAATGTATCTAATAATTTTGTATATTCCTGATATTAAATGAAAATCAAAATAAACTTATTTATTCAAACATCCTTGAGAGAAGGTAAAACTAACTTGTCTTTTTTCTTATGGATTATTCAGCTGGAACTTGACTAAAAGGACTAAACCCATGTACTGTTTAAAGTACTTCAGGGTACTTGTATGAAGAAAAACTGGCATTAGAACTGTTGAAATAAATTAAATTATTAAATATCATTTGCATCCAGTATACCAAGACTGCAACATACAGTCTGTGATATAAACAGATGTCAAATCCAGGAATAGTGACATGAACATATATGTAGCGGCAAATGTTTAGAAATACACTTCCAAAAATACAGTGGTAAGTTACGGAAAGCTGAAGGATCTACATTTTAATATCTAGAAAAGGCAGGTTATAATTAAAACCAAAAGAATTCTTTTGCCTTTGAAGATTTGTCTGACATAAAATTAATTCATCACTGACTTAAATACACGCAGTGTCAAATTAAGGGAAGCTGTTTCTAGCGTTCCCAAATGATGAAATTCTGCTGCACACAAGGAGAGTTTCAGTGTTCAAGAGGGTGTTGATTTAATAGTGGGGTTTTTTTTCTTTTTCTGGGAGGATTAAGTGTTGGGAAGGCATGTTCTTTTCACAACTCTCTGTAAGGATTCCATCAAGGAAAATCGCTAAAGAAAGATATGGATGAGGAGTGTTGTAGCCAGACTTTCTTCTTTGAGCACATACACTCTGGTCATCATTAATCTATTGCTTCCTGCTTTTTAAATGGATGGAGTTTTCCAGCTTTGTGATGCTACWGCCCCTTTGATAGCTTAAGCTCTAGTAGAGACCTTCTGTTTAATTTCATTCATGGTAATAGGTGCCTAAAGATGCCCAAAGTTCAGCTGTTGAGAAAGTTGTCCAGTTTTCTTAACACCTTAGCAGTGCATAGGCATAACTGTAGTTTCCAGCACAATGTTAATTTGGTTTTGGATGATAAGACTCTGAGAGTACATGTTCCTTGTTATAGCAAACACTCTAGCTATAATGTCCCCTTTATAAATAACATGATGCTATGCAACATTCCCTGATTCCATCCTTCTTCATTTTCCTATCCTGATTCCCAGCTCCTCCTATTAATTATCTGTTTAAAATGGATTTGTGCAGCTAATTGTCCAATGTGTACCAAATACCCAGACCAACATAACCAAGTCTGCAAGAGCATTGTTTAGATGGCCAGAAATTTGACAAAGGTCTGAGATCTTCCTGGAGTTTATCCAGATTCTTACATTGTCAAGGACAAGACAGGAAGACCTTCCATATGGAATTGACCAAAAGGCTTGGTGTAATGATTGCACACTGATCTCTGAAGGCATTCAGGAAGAACAGTGATGATAGCTACATGGTACACCAACAGCTTTGCTTATAACCTGATTTTTTTTATTCCAGATACAATGATTTAATCACTGTGAAGCTGCTCTTGTATTTGCTGTCCTCTTCATGATATATCTCTCAGTCTCAGGGCTCAGGCAGTTTGCTGCCAAGGTAACAGCACTTTTCTATAGATTTTGAGTTGCATCATTAATGCTGCTTAGGCAGAATTTCTATTATGGATAAGACTGAACTATAGTATGGTGGCGCGGGAGGGTGGTGGATTTTGTTCGCTTGTTTTGGGGGGGGGTTAAGGGTTTTGATTTTTTGTTCAGGGGTTGATGTTTTGTTTCTTAGTTTTGTTTGTCTGAGTTCTTTAATGTTGTCCAGGCTGAACTACTTGGCAAGTTTACTAACACAATCAGAAATGTGCCTTTAAAGACTTCCATCACATGCACACATGGCACAAATGCATACCTATATGCTCCAATAAGCAAAAGAGATATTTCAAAAATTCCTAAACTATGTCCAATATTGTAGTAAAAGCAAATAATACCTTAATGAAAAATCCTCTTTGATAGAAACTAATCTGCCAATGATAGATATTAAAGGAATTAAGAAAATTTTTTCTGAAATTATATGGAAAAATAGAATAGAAAAAATAAATATTCTGAAGTGCAAAGCAATGTGCCATGTGACAGAAGCTACACCGATATTGCAATATTAAATCAACTGGTTCAGACCTAATGAAAAAAAACATTACAAATGCCCTTCTCTCTAGAACAGGTAATGAATATCTTTTGAATTAATTCCATAAATTATCAGGATTATAGTGAATAACATAATACCCTTCATGATAAACATAATATTTTACAACTAAACCTGAGGTTACAGTAGATCATGGTTGTGCACAATGGCTGCAGCTTTTCCAGTACTTGTGATTTTATAGCCTTAATGTATCCCAGATTTAGTTGTTTTTATTGGCTCTTGGTGTTCAAGAATGTAACCAGCTCTAAACTCAAATGTCAAAATACAAAGAAAAGTGTATGGAGCCCCCTTGCAATAATCTGACACTAAAAATATAGGAAACATTTCAGAAATCAATATTTTCTTTCTGTAAGGTCTCCTCATTATTTTGAATTGAAAAATAACAGAGTTTTGCCATATGCACAAGGTCATCCCTTCCTCATTGGTTTGAAACTCGGTAAATATGGGGTAAAGGAAGATGGCTGCCAATAACTGAGCTGAAAAAATCAGTATACAGTGATAAAACGTCTTCTGCAGACAGATTTTGATCTTATAGTTCAAAATATATCTTAAATAAATTACTTAAACAGTGGCAACTTTTTAGCTATCTTCCTAAGTAAACAGCATATACAGTCTTATACTAGTTTGTACTCATTAGTTTTGCCTGTTATCTATCCTAAGCACAATAGTATCTCACCTATATGTTTAGCTCTACTACTTACGTTGAGTGCTAAGAACAATATAGACCTATAATTTTTCCAGAGACAATGTCATCTAAACACCACAGGTTGCAGCGTTATCAATAAAATATTAAACGTTTAGGTGTACAGATACGTATCAACACATTTATGTATACTTTCTTACAAAAAATATATATTATATAAATAGATATATCTGTGATGTCTAGATAGTATCTAGTATCAACTTTTAACCAACACCAGTTAAATAGTGAGTGCTAAATTTTAAAAGGGCCGATAACCTTTTCTCTGTATGTGAGAGTTAATTTAACTCTATTTTCCTTTTTCTCTTAGATTTATGAGCCATGTATGTTTTGTTTTGAAAGATATTCCTGCTGAACTTTTCAACCTTGCCCTGGATAAGATAAATAATTCTTCTAGTCAGTCACTTTTTCAGTCAGGCTTTCAAAAACCTGCAGGTCTTTTCTAAATCTTGTCAATTTCAACTGATTTTTTCACAAAAGTAATTAAAGCATTTCAGTTGCTTTCTTGATTATTTCCAGAAATGCACAAAACTCATATTGTTTCCCAATATCCCTCTGAGTTGACCTCCAAGTTCTGTGGTCACTCTTATGCATATAGTGAAATGTTTATTTCTGTACAATACCAGTAATGAATATGTTTGACATACTTCTTTTCTCTTGTCATATGCTGATAAGTACGTGTGAAATCATATTGTCATCGTTGCTTAGGGTGAAAGCTGAAATCTGGCAGCTTCTGTAAGCTCCCATAAACCTCGATGGAAAATAAGCAAGGATGATCTTGTATGTTCAAGACCTTAAGACCTTAACAATCTGAATCAGTCTTGAATAATTTCATAAACAAAGCAATAAAATGCTAGGTATAGTCATATCCCCACCCCTGCTGGCCCTCTCCATGGCATTTAATGACAGAAGAAAGAAATTAAGTCCCAAATGAGGATGAGAGAGGCATTGGAGAAAATGTTTGACTATGAAAACAAAATTCATGGTTTCAATCAGCTGTCCAAGACAACAAAGTCAGCTTCTGCCTTTGGCTTTGAAAACAAAAGTTCAAGCATACAAATCCACAGGTCAGCGGAAATGATTACCATAAACAAATCTGGACAAACATCCTGCCATTTGGAAGCCTATGCAAATAGACATTTTCATCATCTGGGTTCCACTAATCCATACAAAACTATGCACATTTTAAAATAGGCGTAAACAATGTCTCTTCTTTGATTATCCAATCAAAACAAAATTAATATTTTTGTGAAAAATAAAATGGACATCTCATTCCTGTTTTCCTCTTTTTTTTTTTTTTTTGGTGGTGGGGAGGCAGGAGGGGTGGCAGGCTGCTGAGAAAAAAGACAGAGTTATTTCTCAAAAATGTCTCCAGATTTTAAAGAGAGTGGAGTACAGTCATCTAGCAGCAAAGCACTTTTTTTGCAAGGTTGATTGACAACTCAGGCAAGTCTTCAAGTCTGTGTGACAGAGTCCAACTGTTATGKGATGTAGCTTCTTCTCTGCATGGAGCTGCAGCAGCAGTAGTCTCTGATCCCCTGCCACATCACAGCTTTAAGTGGCTGCTTTCCACACCAATGGCACTGACACTTCACTGGCTGCACATCTATCCCGAGTCTTTGCACTTACAGTACCTGGCACCAGTCCCTATTTCTCCTTCCCTGAATTTTTTCCAGCAGTGCTTTCCTGGTCATATTAGAGCTCTCCAGCAGATCCTCACTTAGCGATATTTTTTTTTACTTCCAAGATATTTTTTTTCACTTGTACACTTACTGCCTCCTGCCTTATCATTGGACTAACTACAGAGGAAATTCTTTCTTCTCAAGCAAAATCCCATAGAATTCAAACATGGAATGAACAAAGTTAAAGACTCTAGTGGAAAAAAGACAAATAGTATTCAATAAAGACAGATCTTTGAATTCACCATTAGACAGTTGTAGCAAGGATAAAATGGCAATGGGTTGTTCCAAGACAAAAGGAATTTTCTTCTAATAAACTGTCTATAACTTTCCTCTGAGTATTGTCTTAGGAACTCCTAACACACATCACACTTAGGTTCCGTGAAATAAAGCTGTTATACCTATAGGGCTTAGGGTTCAAGGGCTTTATGAAGACAGAAGTCAAATGGCTCAGTATGCTTTTGCATCACAGAAAGTCTGGTTTAGTTTCCAGATCCTGGGAATTATTGACAATTAAGCCTTTGGGTGTCTTTACAGCTATTTTCACACAAATATTGTATTACAGTTCTCATCTGAAATAATTTAAACCATTAAATTAATCCATTGGCACAGGCTTTCAAAGTTCACAGCTGCCTGTCTTAAACRAGTAAGGGAGTGCYTCCTGAAATAACCTGTGCTGTGTGACAGCCTGTGCCTACTGTCAGGGAAAAGCTCTCCCAAGCTGAAGTCACACTTCAACCAATTATTGAACATTGCCCTTTCACGCTGGTTTTAGACAATAGTCACAAGTATTTACCTTTTTGCTAATAATCAAATGGTGAAAACCACAGCTCAGATATTAATATTCCCTCGGCTATACTGTGGARTCAAAAAGAAGAGTGGTAAGCACAAAAGTACTCCATAAACATTTGCCCAGCAGACAGAGCTCCTCACTGTCCCAAGGAATAAACCACATGCACCAGCCAGATGATTCAAGCTCTTGCTTCAAGGTGCCTTGAGACCCTGCGGCCTGTTTTAGCACTCATTTTACTGTGAAAGCCATCGATCCCAATTGTTAAAAAAACTCATAAAAAAACAACATCCAAAAGTCAGCAGGAATCTTTACAAAGGGTTGCAGGGTTTTCAGACAGAGCATAAGTAAGCAGTAGGAATGAAAGCCTTCTTCCTCTCCTCAGCTAAGTACCCTCTCTGTCTTTCTGCATGTTGTCTGCCTGCTACATTCTGCTGTCTTTTGTGCAGTGTCAGGAGATTTTCCTATTGCTTTCATTTGCCCCATAGCTCTCGTTTTCAGATGCAGGCAAATGCTGCTTCTAGTTCTTTTTAGCACAGAACTGCCCCCCCCCCCGATATATTGCCTGTCTCACCTACTTACAGATGACTAATATTTCTGTCAATGTGTGTAATCACTTAAGAATATTAGGGAAAGTATCAGTCATCATTTGAATGTTCAGAATAGCAATGCTCTAAAAAGTGGTTTTTATTTTGAGAGTGTGAATCTAAGGGTAACCCCCGTTATTCTGTGGGTTGCACTGGCACAGGGACTGTGGAAAGATGCAAACCCAATTCTACAATATTATGGAAGGAAACAACATAAGTGAGACATTCTACCTTGACTCTTGTTTCTTGCAGTTCTGTTGCACATATTGACTGAATGTAGCTAGTTTTGGTTATACTACAGAAGCTGCCAGGATAGGAACTGTTGGATTGAGCCTTTATGCCTATATATACTAATATTAAGTCCTCCCAGAGTCATGGCTAGAGAACAAGGTGAATAAATTTCCATAAACAAACAGACAGCTCTTCTTCCACACTGATCCACCAACACGGGAAGTAGAGATGTTCCCCACTGGAAATTACAATTAGCACTCTATCACTAGAAATTCCTCATCTGCACTACCATGGTTTTAGTGCCTGTCTAGGAATACAAGGACTGTAAACTCAGGATTAAAAAGACCCCCAACTTTATGACTCACGTGTCCAATTAAACACTCAACTGAGATTACAGTGCATCTTTAAAATCTGTAATTGTTACAAATTTTACTTTTGTTCCTGAAGACACATTTAACTTGTTACAGCCTGATAATAATGCTTACTGCTATCTCTAAAAGTAAGGTGCTTTGTAAATACCCTGCTCTCAGAAAATTTGCTTCTAGAACTGTACAGAAACTCTTTCCTATCACGAGTAAGATTGGAGATGGCTGAGAGAAGCATTTCTACTGACTGTGTGGCCAATATAGTCTTTGGATGCAACGGTAGAAGCTGTCTGAAAATCTTTTTTTAATTAGGACAGGGCATGCACTGAAGGGTAGTGAGTTCAGAATGTCAATTAACCACAGATCAGGCTGAGTCCAAATTGGTTTTAGTTAGCTGCCATATGAGACACAAGCACATTGCAAGATATGCCTCTTCAATTAGGCATTTCACCATACAACAGTCTTCACCAATCAGTCATCACTTTTTAGCATTGCAGGGCCAACGGCTGCAGCTAAAACTCATGTACCACCGTGCTAGATTCTTTGCAAAAATGTGAAATATCTTTCCTTTTCCTCTTGTTGTTTTCCCCAAGTAGCTCCAAATTAGTTGTTCCTGTGCTGGAATGATTTTCTTCTGAGCACATTTCTGTCTAGACTTGTGAATGAGACTATGCAGAATTCAATGAAGAAACACATTTGATTGAGAGAAGTGATAGACCTAAAGAAATGTGTCCTAGTTAAATGTATCAATTTATATATGCTAATGTATGCCTTTTACTTTTTTTGCTTTTTGCTTATAATAAACAAAAGACTCAACTCTTTCCATTCATTGTTGGGTTATCACAGAATTATAAATTAGGTATCAAATTGCTAAGTACTGAAATCCAACAGAAAGGTCAACTGTGTGTAAGAGAAATACTTGTAAAAACAAAGAGCTATATGCTGTATATTGAATCCTCTATTTATATTGTGGCCTTTTGATTTCTGTAACTTACTGTTTAATGAAGCAACACCTAAAATGACCAAACRTCATTTTCTAAAGTTAGACATCAAAAATTGCTTGGTTTTTAAATATGCTAAATACCTAGAATTGTTGTAATAGTAAGAAAAACCTAAATAGTGACATAAATTGATGTTGTGAACCCTTCTCAAGATGTCTGCTCACTCAAAACAATATGGGATATTGTTTTTAAATAAAACAAAACAAAATAAAATGAAACAAAAGGATTTTACTTTTTGTGTGATGGTATGATTGGTTTAAGGGAATATTATAAGTAGCTGCCAATGGCATTTACATMCTTTTCTCATTTAATCAAGTCAAGTCTGTTTGTCATTAGAATGCCTGAATACCGTGAATTATCTGAAGTGTTGAGCAATGCACAATACACAAAAAAATCTTATACTGTATTTGAGCAGATTGGGCATCTTTTAGTAATATCTAAAAAACATGTGGAATTGTTAAAGTTTGTTTCCCCCAACAGATTCTAATATTTTGCCTGAGTTTTATTTACTTATTTCTTCAAATAAAGAAAATCCTTTCAAATAAAGTAGAAATTTGTTTTTATTAAAAAGTAAGGTAAAACATATCTGAATGATTATTATTTTTTCCTGTTCATTCAGCATTCAGTCTKAAGACCACACTGTTTGAGCAATCAATTGTCCCTCCAAGGTAGTTGTGACTAGCTAGGTTATCTTTGCTTTCTGTCCCAAAATTCCATCTGGATCTGGGTGTTCTTGGTTCTGGTTCTCCATGTGAGGAATTCCCACCCTGAGGCAGATGCACCCGACTCACTCATTGAAGTGACATATCTCCTTTCAAAGACTGAGGAGCCTATTCCCCCCCTTTTAAATACAGTTTCGTACTTGTAGGTATGTTTTCTCAAAAGCAGGGTGCTTAGCTTATGAACTGCTTTATTTATTCATTCATTCATTCATTCGTTTTTAGTAGAATCTCTTTCTGGAGGGTTTGATCATTCCCTTGTACATATTTCTGACTTAGCTCAATCAATTTATTTATCTCAGAGTAGAAAAACCTTTATGAAAATACAGAGATGTTACTCTTGCACTAAAACTCTGCAAAAACCTTTGTGTACAGAATTCCACAGCTGCATTACTTAGTGGTTCCGTCTTAATGTTGCRTTTCCTTTTGCAATCTCTCTCACATCGTTTGGTCTGTTCAGGGAAAAGGCAGCAACAAGCACAAGCATGTACACATTCAGCGGAGTAGTGGGATTTCCAAAACAGAAATATGTGGAAAAGGCTCAAAGTTCACCAAGTGTCAATTAATCCCTCCCTCTAGCCCTGCTGATGCTGCTCTCATGTGGATCTTCCCAGCACATATTTCTTTCATCCCCATAACTGGCTCCTCCCTGGAATGCTCTTCTTCCCTCACACACTCTGAATTCAGACACCACATGGATCCTAAAGCAGACAGGAATGACACTCCTGTCCATTTCTTTAAGAAGCAGCTGCCAAAATTCTGTACAAACAGCTATGCTGTTAGTATATAAGCATTTACACGGTCATCAGTTTTATATGATGCTTTTCATCTCCAGCTTGAGATTTTTATACTTTAGGATTCAGCCCCATCCATCACCATATTGCTGACAAATAGTACTAACTTTGTTCTACAAAAGGAGTACAAAGTGTACTCAACACAGTTGTTATCATTTAACTTGACCTAAATACTGCATAGGTTTTCTGCAAACAAACATTCATTTCTAGGTAGAAGGGAAGGAAAGTTTCAATTGAATATCTGCAGCCATCTGCTGAAGTGATGTTTCTTGTTGTTCACCTGGCAACTTTCTTCTCCATTTTTTAAAATTTTTGTCATTTTTTGTACTACAAAAAAAAATTAGAGAAGAGACAGAAGAAATTTAAAGGCCCAAGGTTTTTTTATTCTTACATTTTGCTATCAGTGTTGTTACAGAATTCACATGAGACTCTTATTTAGTAGCTTTTTCTCTGACATAAAAAGTTTTCTACATCAGGGTTTAAATTTAGTAAATATTAGCTCCTTACAGCCCATGAAATTTTTTATTGTCTTTTCTGTTTGGCTATGGCTTGAATTCTAGGGCTGGGTTTGTGGTGTGCAAGATTGTATATGTGATATGCAGAATGCATATGTGATATGCAGAATGCATTTAGCATTGTTTCCTTGTGCAGGCCTGACATCAACATTGCACTCGACATCAGGACTTGGAAAGGATTCAAAAATCCTACAATACAAAGTATAAGGTTTGAAATTCCAGAAAGAGATTCATAGTGCTTTGTGCACTTTCTTGAACTCAATGACATCTCCCAGTTGAACAACCAGCAATTCTGGCTGTCATTAGTCAGTGAGCAGATCTGAGGAGAGGTTTCGACGGTATTTGTTGCTAAAACTTGAGCATCCAGGCTTTTAAATCTGTGCAATGTCAAGTTTACTAGGAGAAATCTGTGCAAGCCCCCCTCTGTGTTGCATTCTGGACCCAAAGCTGAGGCAAACCAGGATAGTGTAAGGTTTTGGCAGTGCTAGGCAAGCAAGAGATGCACATGGTTACCATGCAGTGAGCAYGTGTCCTTCAGTAAATGTCTAATTCTGCAATGCTTGGTAAAAAATTATTACCATCTGCTGAAGGAGAAATGTCCTCAAACAGACAGGCCAGCTACAATCCAAACCAGATTTTGTTCAAACAAGTTTGTGCATCGCAGAGCCAGTTGTGCCCAGCAGCAAAATCTGCAGCCACAGAAAACCGCAGGTTCTTTCTTGGGAAACTCTGTAGAATAGTCACTGTTGCAGCCAGAGGACTTGCTGTACCAACACCAGGAATTGCAGGGCCCCTGGGAAGCCACAAGGCTGGTCTGCRGTTCTCAAAACAACCGGAACCATTTCTTGCCATTGCACCCATACCACCTGTGAGGATCTTGCACTGGAGGCCCCCCAACCCGTCCCCTGTGTCCAGGCAGTGAGGGAGCATCTCTGCTTGGTCCTGGCACATATGGCTCTGTCTCCAACAGACTATGTCTTCTTTCGCTGTGAACTCCTACAAACTGTAGCAGCACAAAAACCAGCCATTACTACCTTAGATATTTGGTTACTGGAATGCTTTACGACTTAGTATCTCCAAAGCACATGGAAAGAATGAGTAGATATATTACACTACAGAGTCAGGGGATGAATCAGTACTTTGACAGTGATTGGGACGTTCCTCAACAACACAAACAGAACCTTCAACTCGGGTTATAACTTCCAGCACATAATATATGAGCTAACGGGGGCTTTGGTGCTTCCTTTGTATCTAACTGCCATTCATTGTCCCTTTTTGCCTCTGTGAACAGGGGCTTGAGGTCTCAAGGTGGGGCAAAGCTGAGCCTTGTCCCGCCATGAGGAAATCAGAGAGGGATTGCACTTTCACACTAATCAGATAAGAAGATACACCACAAAGAACTGGGAAGTGAGCCAACAGTGGGGTATCTGAGAAGATCAGGAAGCAAGTGCATAGCCCTTCTACTGGCTCATTACGGAACTGACAGCCAGATTAGTTTGCCTGTAAATTGTCCAAACTCTTGCCACTAAGGACAGATGCTGTGATTGCTTACAAGCTGGTAATATGGATCTTCCTCCACGTGCACTGTCTTACTCCAGTCCACTTAGAACAAGGGACTGTGCTCCACAAGGACCTGACACACACCAAAAGAAAAACTGCATATTCCCTCATGAAAATATATTCAACTTGTGACATATTGTTGGTATACATCCAACAAGAATAATGACTGTTGAAGTAGTAAGTGGTAGCACAATATCAGTAAGGAGAGGATTTACAAGAAAAACTATCAAAGYAATAGTGTATCTTAAAAACAGGTGAGAATTCCTTGACTTTCAATGTTGACAGTGATTTTGGTTTTAGCACTAACACCAAATTTTCTTTGTGAGTTTCACTCTTAAGATTATACATGCCTATTGTATATTTAGTTCTATATCAAAGCCCAATCACAGCTTGGCATGCTTCACAGTCCTCAGTTCAAAGCCAATTCAGAAGTCAAATACTGTACATGAACAGAAAATAAAATAGTAAAATTCTAAAAGTATGATTTTATTTAGATAATTTTGTGTGTGTGTGTGTTTCTTATTTAGTGAATATATAAACAGTTTGATTTGAAAAATTTATTTTGATCTAAAGTGTTCTTTTAGTGTAGATTATTTTGGAAGAGGGATCTTAAGGTTTAAAAAATATATTTGACATTATGGATTTGAATACAAATMATTTCTGAGAAAGATTTGCATTTAGATGATGTTCAGATATTTCATTTAGCTGTTTTTAATGGATGTAGACTTACTTTGAAAATTTATGACAGACTTTAACTGTTTGTGGTTCCAGAGGACGAAGTCATTAACCCCAAGTGTTCCCCATATAATCTATAGGGAGTTGTGAGCACATTCACAGTCTCATTTCCCACATCCCAGAAGGAGGCTAAAATACATCTCCTAGACCTCATTTGCCTCTTCCCTTGTCTCTCGTTGTAGTCGTATGGAGAAGCAAACCCAGGCACCGAAGTGGATGTTCAGCATTCCTCTGTAGCTGGCAGAGTAAGTTAACTTTGACAAAAACAACTTCATCAAATGCCTTTTTAATCAACCACTTTCATTACACCACAGCCTGAGTAATGCCGCTCTGAGAGGAAAAATATTGCGATTAATACCAATATGTTTCATTTTTGAAAGAAATCTGACAATCACTGCAGGCAAACCTCAGACTCAGGGCAGTATTTTCTCATTTGGGTACCTAACCCTGATCAGAAGTGTGGAATAACTGCAGTACTGATTGTAGCCAGCGTTAGCCTTGGCTTCTATGGAAAATTTAAAATTACTAGCAGTAAATTGGCATTTTTCATTGTGAGATTTATCTTCTGCATAATGTGAACTTGTCTAACATCAAAACAATTTTTCTGAGATATGACAAGTGTGGAAAATAAGCTGCAAACATTGCATTTTAATTTAAACTACAGTACAAGGAACTTATCATGGTGATTTTTGCCCACTTTGTAGAACACTTATTGTATGCACTAGAATTTCCCTTTTACTGAAGAACAATGTTCCTAAAGGAAAGCAATGCCCTAAAATTACTTTCTTTTGGCTTTACTTCAAGGTCATTTTCACAGCAAAGATGACACTGATTAATTCAGAGACTACGTAAATAAACGAGAAATCCGTTTAGGTTCATATATATSTAAGCATGTTTCTTCACCTTCATTCTTTTTAAGGGTATTCATCTTTCTTTTCCTGATTTATGTAGCTTAAAATCAATTCTAATTCTACAGCAGTGACCTTCAAATTTGATTATAACATTAATAGTAGCCAATTGCATGCATATTTTCATTAGTTTAAGTACTAACCAAGGCATTGCACAGGACAAAACTTAACAGGTAGGTTCTGAAGTTCAAAAATTCGTTTTGGATCTGATTTTGAATTGTACCTCCTTAGAAATGCTGAGGTCGCCCAAGGCTCAAGTAACAGCTTTTGCTGCCTTTCAAGTGATGTTCAGTTGCTTTCTCAATTAGGCCCACAAATCACAGGTAGCCCAAGCTTTCTATGAGGGGTAATTCTTATTTGGGATAAATGCAAAGACACCAAATGACTTCAGGGATGATAATATCTTTTAGTAGGCTTTTTTGCCTTGGTTTGGGTTGTTTTTCTTCCAATAAGTTCCTCACAGATGTTTCAGGAAACTGTCCACAACTTGGATAGGTTTGGTCTACAGGAAATAAAATAATTTAAAGCTGCCAGATTAAATGCCTTATAAATTAATGATGTGATTTCTTCATATCAAAAAGAAGTAAATAACAAAGAACAATCCAAAAGGGTTACATCAAAAAGAGCAGGCTTTCTTAGCACAACTTTGATGAGTTCACCAGACCAGAAAGGTCACAGATTAGTGACTATTGCCAAGAGCTAGTGGTGGCTCCTGCACCAAAAGCACTAAAAGCACAGAAAAGGCTCCAAGCATTAAGAGGCCTCATTTGCATTGTCTCCTAGTAACAGTCTGTCATTGATTAACTTTATCTCAGAAAGTAGTTATGTTAAAAAGTATGGAAGTAATACCTTTATTTTATTTTCCTGATACATTATGAATACTGTCACTGAATGCTTATTGGCAATATTTTGAAACATGGAATCTTGGAAGAACATTTCAGTTGAATGACTATAATGCTTTGAAAAGTGACATCTCCTCTTTGGACTACTCTCACCTCTTTTATCTGGCCATGGAAGTACAATTAGTGCCAGACAATTTCCAGATAGCTCTAAATCAGACAATTATAAATGAAAAATTGAAGAAGGTAAACTTCTGTTAGTTATGCTGCAAGAGCTACAAATATTAAATGTCATTGCTTTTTTTCTGTATGAGATTAGAAAAATGTTTTGACCTGGGAATTTAGGAGGAAATATACTGCACTACTGAGACATACCAACCATACTTTCTATAAATATTGCTTCATAACTCATCAGTATTCAACAAAAGATAAAATGCATCAGTACAAACAAAGTTATCCCACTTGAACTTGTAGCCCATATCTAAATCAAAGTTCATTCACATGTGAGACCTAATCTTTTTGATTTACAGTCACAGATCCTTCCTGTATCTTCTGACATAAATCTGAGTGCTATAAAAAATGTAGACCTATTCTACTTCTTTCTGTGGGAGTAGGAATTCACAGTTTCTCTGCAGACTATTGAAACAAGGTATAAACCTAAGCTAAAATTATTTAAGGCTTTAGAGTGAACACATTTATTGTTTTAAAATATGAACATTCTGTTCCACAAAATATTAATAGTTATTCTCAGATACTTGTACATGACAAATATAAGTAGACCAAGGCAGATGTGCAAAAAGRGGTTGCATATAGTTAACTTTTAATACAAGATTTTAAATTATAGTGTCAGGATTTCACTGGAAAGAACACTAATTTTTATTCTGGAAAGAAGTGCATGAAGAAATCACAGGGGAAAAAAAGTCTTCTAACTCTGTCCTTCAAAATCAGAACCAGCCTGAACTGGGTTATTGAGTTTGTTTGGAGCTGTAGATGAGTCTGGAAATGGCAGAGATGCCACACTGGAGCTTGCAAATAAACAGTGCAAATATCAGTCAAACCATGTCTTCACCACCCCTCTCAATCATTTAACATGATTAAAAAGAGGCCCAAGCGAGAGCCTGTACTTTTTTCTTTCAAGTAAACATCACACCTTAGTGCCCTGTTTAAAGGATCCAGGATGCTTTCGCAGATACCAGACCTTGTTCTGCCTGCCTGCAACTGCACTCCAACTCCGTTTTGTGCATTTCATCCACTCTGCCATGACAAAAGAACAAGGCTTGGGCCATAAGGAGCTGCATAGGGAGCTTAGTCCAAGAGTGAAAAAGGATATCATAGTATGAATATTATGTATTTGGCTCCTACTTACACTTCTTGAGAGTTCCTTTTATCACTCTCCAAGTCAGATACAAACTGAAGAGCATTCTTTGAAAGAACAGCCCAAAGAAGTACTATCATGGACCACAGTACCAGCAGTCACTGACCTACCTGAAGGATAATTCTGGATAATTATGAACACCCAAGACCTTTAAAGTTTCCAGAAAGAAAATGCATATAGTCTGTGTATAGATTATAGACTTAAAGGTACAAATCTTTTGTCATATAAACCTTGAAAAACACATTTCTCTCTTTTTATCCTTATATGTTTGCTTTCAGGTCATCCTTATATGTTTGCTCCACAYGTTTACTGTGGACATCAGCCAAGCTCAGTTTTTATGCTTCTTCTAGTCTCTTCTAGTCTTTTTCTTCAAGTCTCTATGTTCATAACATATTCAAGGCCTTATCCAGACAAGCGTGAATATAAAAACATAGAAAAGAACAGCTGATCTCTCTTTCTGAACAGCTAATAATATTTTTAAGTAGCTAGCCCTAGGTTAAAACAAAAGGAACAACGACAACAACAACTGAGACACTTTGCTTTCCTGAAAAATGCTAAAATGTCCTTTTCAGAGACAAGTAAAAGTGTCATAAAGTCAGAAGTAAAAAAAGTCTTGTTATGTCCACTTAGTCCTTCTGTAATTATGGATTTGTTTTCTACATTTAGTAATTGTTTTGTTGTTTTAAGTGTACTAGACTCTTCCCATATGCTTTTCATATACCAATTACATTTTATTCTTGAAATAATTTTTCTTCAAATGGCCTAGATTTTTCTTTCCTATTGTTGTTCATAGCCACATATAATTGAAGAAAACATTTAAAAACTTTTAAAACTTTCAGTTTCTGTGTCTGTCTCAATTGTCTGTGTTTTAACAAAGTTACATTTCATTTAGCTATTTTAAACTTTTCTCATGAATACATTATTTTTGTGGCATTTCCCAGAGCTGCATCCATTTTTTTAATATGTTCCCAGTAGTGAGAAGCTGGGAGTTGTGGAGCAGTCCAGATATTACCTAGGTGCTACATGAAGTTTCATGTCCTGCACTATGACATGACTTTTTTTTGATGTCTTAAACCAAAATGTTGCTGGTTTTGTTTGCTGCCACATTCCATTGGCAGTTAACCCTAAGAGTTAGGGTTAACTGCCAATGAAGTTAATTCATGCTACCATTTCATTTTGGCATGTCTGTGTTGCAAGTCACTGGCTATCCACGTTCCATGTTTTGAATTAGTTTCACCAAATATCTTATTTGTGTGTTTCCAAGTAGAATGAACTCTCTTCTGGTTATAATGTTAAGCTTTTGGTCATAATGTGTCCAATTCTTTTGGGCTTCTGTTCACTTACAGCTGGCTAATAAATTTAAATAGAGCCAATGCAAATATGAAGTACCTAATCTTAAAGACATACAAACACGTTACTGCATTTCTTTGCTCTGCTCTGCAAGTTTTATGAGTTTTATTTCACTAGGTCCTTTTTTTTATTATTATTGGTCTKGAAGAGAAATTAAAATACTTGTGAAGCATTATTTTCCCAATTAACTATTTCTTGACCTTTAACCACTTATTTTTCATTTTTATTTACACAAAGTTCTACATTTTTTCTATTGAGTACTTATTTACAGATTTCTAAATGGGTACCATGAAACATAGCCTGTTTATATATCAAAACAATAGAAATACCTGCATGTTTCAATTTTTTGGGGAATTTCAATGGTATATAAATCAGATCGTATTTGGTGTCACCTTCAGGTGTTTTCGCACCATGGGTATTTTATTCCTTACCTACTATTTCAAAGCAGGCACATCTGGCAATCACAAAATCCCAGTTTAGCAGGTCAAGGGCAGAAAATGTGTGCACTAAGAAAATATGTTTCCTCTTGGTTTCTATATCTTTTATTCTGGAGAAATCCTATGCCTTCCATGCAGAGAGAGAAAAAGCCAGCAACATCTGTTTCTGCTCATGTCTGTTTTAGATAAATATCACATAGAACAAGATTTTAGAGTATTGGAGATCAAATCTTCCAGAATTGTTAAAGTACACTCTTAGTACTGTTTTAACCTGGATTTGAATGGAGCACAAGTCTACTTTAATACCTTGATTTTTTCTTTCTAATAAAGATGAAATTTGAAAGATAAAATGTTAGGTTTTTACATAAATAGAATTGAAGGAAAAAAGTTCACCCAGGTTTGTTAACTATTACTCCTTTTCTGCAGCTGGAATGGTGTCGACCCCCCCGACAAACTCGACATCTACCTGTCCATTCCAAACTTGTTATTTATATACAAAGAATTAAATTAAAGAAATATACCAGCTAATTTATCTGTCACAAAACAAATATTACACAGATGAAACATATTTACCTCCAAAAGAATTCAAGGTTTGCCAACAATGTTTAGGAAAGGCATTTGTGGGTATCAGATTCTGAAAAGTTCTTWAAAAAGAACTGAAAGGAAGAGACGTGCAAGTCTCATAACTTTGAGTAGTACCTCCAGAAAACACTAGCCTTTTTGGCCTCCTTGATGTTTGCTCCAGCTTGAGTGGGCCACTGCCTACAGAACACTCTCTGTCTCACGCCCTGCACTCCACTGGCTTTCCTCCAATAACTTCTTACACATTTACACTTAGTTGTAATTCTTTTTCTTCCAAGAACACTACCATCATTTCTTGGAACAGTTCTGATTTGTGTCCTACATGGTGTACAGCAGTCATTTCATGCAGGCAGAGTTAGTTTGGATGTTTAAAAAAGCCAAAGTCTTACATACTCTTTGAGAGTTTTGAACCCAAATGTGTAGAATTCTCATAAGATTAGCTGTTCTCATAAAAGTTTTTGGTCTTTTTTAAATTGCATGAATCCATGCATGAAACTAATACTGATTATATTTAAACTTCCTGAGTGCTCCCTTTCCATTGTAACTCTGCCCCAAATCAAAAGACAAGTAAGTGTGCATTATTTTAAATGGAGATTTTGACACCTGCACAGCTCAGTCAGTCCCATGCAGGAAAGGGTTTGGATGAAAATTCTCAGGTTTGACTAATTTCTAGTCAAATTTTCCTTACTCCTGGTTTACATAATCTTATCTCTCAGGACTTTAACTCTGAGCAGTGAAAATCAGGATAAAAATTTACAAGTGAATTTCCATATCTTTTCTCATTTAAACCACAGACTGGTTTATGTTGTCTCTGCTGGAATTCTATTTGCAAATCTTGGAAAATATGGGCCAAGTCTTATGTTCATAACAAAATAATCTTACATCTGAACTTCATCTATATCCATATTTCATTGGAAACACTTCACATGGGTTTTCTCATAATATGTAATGGAAATTTAATTTGTTATTTTGAATTAAGCATTCTATGCTTCTTGAATTTTGCCTAAATGCTTCATGCTCCGCTGTCATGAAATCTGATTACTTTAATCAGATATTTCACGTTTAAGACTGACAAGTCATAAACCCAGACACTTCAGAAAATTGAAGTTTCATATTCATATTTTATAGAATTGTGCATCTGTGTTCAACTGTTTTCAACAGAGAATTGAATACTCTGAGTAGATCTTTATCAGGTGTAAATTCACAGAGTGAGTGGAGCTGGAACAGTTTATAATCCTGAAGATTTGTCTATATRTGTCTTAATTAATGTATTAATACACTCCTTACATTTCATATTAGTTATGGATAAAGAGTTGTATTTAGTAACATAAACATAAGAATAGCTGTATTGGCTCACACTAAAGGTTTAGCTAGCCACGTGTCCAGTCTGGCAATAGTAATGGCCAGCAGAAGCCAAGCCCTTGCTGCATCACTGTCAGTGCATTTATGGGACAGAAACATCTCACCACATGGACGGAGAATGCTGTAAGATTCCACAAAGACTGGAGACCTCCTGAATTGTGACTGGGATTGAGTGAAGCTCACACTGGTTTCCCAGTTGTGCTGGTTTGAACACAAACCAGGCGGAGAAATGGCCCCCCAAACAAATAACTAGAGATTCTTAGGTCTGAGTTACAATTTAATAGAAAGATGATAATAAATGCAGTAATACAGAAATGCTGGCTTAAAGTGACACAGTAAAGTCACAGTACAACTTGGTGGTGGTTGCAGTTCCGTTGGAGTGATGGGTCCAGTCTTGCCGACAGCGGTGGTCCCGGAGAAAGGCCTGGTCCTCCTGTGGGAGCTCGGGTCCTCCTCCTGGMTGTCCAGTGGTGGTAGTGTTCACTCCCCAAAACAGTTCACTTTATATCTTAGGTGGTACCTCCCCCAGGGCAGGGAGTTTCACAATAGAGTGATGCCATCCTATGAGTCATAGGATATTTCTGGAGTTCTGATCTGCTGGTGCCTATTCAGTTCGTTATGGCCCGTTAGCAGATGACCCTCTCGGGATGGGTGGGACTTTGCTGCTGCTTCGCCTGAGGAAGCTAAGTCATTGGTGTGAAGAAAAAGAAACATTATCCCACCTTGCAGGGTTGCCTCTCTTTCTTCCTTGCCTAACGCCCAGCTTACAGCCTGGGGGGTGGGGTGTACCCTGAACAGCTGTTTCAACTGACTCACCATCAACAGTTCATCAGGAAAAATGTAGACGGGTATAGAATACATAGTTTGGTTATACTCACTCCATGACACCAGTACATGAGGATGCCGCAGACTACAGTGTTTGATGGAAGACGTCAGGATTGCCTTCAGCTCTGCACTTATTACCATGAATCAGGGCTGCAAGACAGGAGCTCTGGCTCTGTTCTCACTCCAACCTCTGGCCTCATTGAGCTCATCATGTCTCTATCACACAGGCTTCTCCTGCACATAACTTCAGCCTCTCCTGAGACTTGTCTCACATTTATCACTTTGTAGAACCTGGTGAGAATTTCTACTTTTCCACCTTCTAAAATCCCCAGATAAGAAAATAAGCTCAATTTAAAGTATACCTCAGTTTTGCAAGAACTTTCCAAAGTTATATTCTAAATCTCAAAAATATAAATTATCTGTTTGTCACTTTCATTCTTCAGATTTAGAGAATAATTACAGGAAGCATCTTTCTAAGCATTCTAGAGGCCTAGGTGAAATATAGAAACAGTATGTACAAATAACATCATAATGAACATGTAATAGTGAAGGCTAATGTGAAACACAAACATTGTATCTTCCCCTCTTTTATTTTCAGCTTGAAACAGTATTCATGTACTTGTAAGCAAATAATACGTCCTCAAGTTCACCTTATTTGAACTATTTCTTACCTAAGCAATGTATATATTATAAAGTAATATAAATACATACTGACATGATTTCCTATAACAAGTAATATGTTTATGTGGTCTACCTACTTTTCTTTGAGCATAGTTTTGTCACAAGGTTTTACACAAGAAAGTCGTGAAGATCATAGGTTTGTCATGAGAATATTATCTTTAAATGTACACTGTATTTTCTTTTCTTGCCTACAGGGGCAATAGTCTGGCTGCTTAGTCTATGTTGCATTTTGCAGCAATTTAGCATAAAGTATAGTTTTCATTATTCTTTAAAATGGATTTCCAAAGTTTAAAGATGAGAATGTACAGAATAAAAGTATAAAGAGAAAGGGTACCTTTATCACCTTGTACAGTAGCTATACAAGCAGAAATTACTAGCGCTAGGCACTTGCCAGCTCCTCAGATTCCCAGTCTCACGAGAGAATCATAAATTAATAAATTTTTAAAGTATCTGAGCAGGTTTTACCCTACTCATCACTGATTCTTACTTTGGTCAGCAAGTGTTCAAATGATTCTCACAATCTAGTTTTTCCCATTTCCTCATATATATCTGTGGAGGTTTTGCATCTCATTTCAGAAAAGCTTTCTTGTCAAGCAGAAACCTTACATTCTTGACTCAGTTTGAGTACATCAAATCACACAAAAAATATTAGATATTTTCTGTATTTATAGTTCGTATTTTTAAYCCTTGCAGCACTTACTAGTGTCTTTAACTACTTGATGAACAGCTCTTATAAGCATAGGCTTTTTCCTTTCTCTATTGACGCTTACACTAGAATTTGGACTTTCTGTTTGATTTTGTGGTTTCTCTCTAGCATGAAAGAAAGACAGCAAGAGCATGCATGTGTCTAATATTAAGAACCAAGGTGTTATTAGGCAACATTCAAAATCAGCTCAAAAAGAGACAAGATTGAAAATATGAGGAAAAAACTCGAAGGCATTTCAAAGCAGACCAGATGTTTGTTTTGTTAGCTCTTGATAGCCTTGCTGTCCATATATGACCTGTATTAAGTGCCATTAAAATTATAAGCTGCTGCTGTTTGATCCAGGTTAGCATCTTCATGAGCTCCATGCCTTGAAAGAGTCATTTTATCAGCCTGTGCACCCAGTGTGGAAGGAGAGGATTAATTTTTTGCAGTAGCCATGAGGGGGTGGAGTTTGAGCCATGTGGGATCGTCTAGGTTGTTCTCTGCCACCTTATGTCACTTCTGGGGGGGGACAAGGAAAGGGATTCTCACTTCCAAGAAGGAGCAGGGCGTGGCTTACAGTCGGGAAGGAAAAAGTGGCACGGAGAGGGTCTGCCACCGTTTTGTCATTGTCTCGRGGGTCGCGCAGTGCCAGGTCCGTCGGTTGATGAGAATTTTTGCATGTAAATCACCCTCTTTTTTTATATACTCTTGTAATTAAKATTGTTGCTGTTACTGTTCACTTTCTTGTCTCATTACTGTTTCCAGTAAATTGTTCTTATGTCAACTCAGGATCTCTGCCTTTAGTCTCTCTCACTGGAGGTGGTTAGGGGAGAGGAGTGGCCCGTGTTTCAGTTCAGTGGGAACACTACATAAAGGAATACCATTCCTAAACCGTGATGACCTTTCAGAGTCAGCATACAAACTTACAAATCATATGTCTGTCAAAGGGTAATCTTGGATGGCTCGAGCTTTCTTACTTCACCCAAAATAGATAGCATGGAACTTTTACTATATCACTTCTTCATGTAATATTTTCCTGTGCAATTTACCTCCTCTGCAACAAGTAAATTGAAAAAGATCATCTTTAGAAGAGCATCTTAAAAGAAAATACRTAAGCTTTTTAGGAAGAATGTGTTGATTCCAATAAAACTTGCTTCAGTTAAGACCTCACTGGCACTGATGGGAACTGTAATATATTTCTTTGTATTGTCAAGTTTATTTGGAATAATAAAAAACAGCTGATACAATTTTGCTTGTTTTATTATATTGTGTTTGCCACTTCTTGTAAAAGTCCCCATAATACAAATGTATGCATGTATATATACATGTATACAGGCACTGCAGAGGACAGAATATATCTCAGATTAGACATTTTATCAGGCAGTCAGTTTCCACCTAGTCTTCAAATAACACTTGACATTTGAATTTACACTGGCCTTAGATCCAGTATTTGCATTTTGCCTTACTTTACATTATTATGCTAATTTTAAGTAGAGAAAGAGGCTACTAATTAATATAACAGTCAAGAAACAAATTTGCTGAAGCACTGCAAGGACAGAAATACAAGAATGTAGTGGAACCTATTACACTGACTTCTTCAGGAGTTTTTAAAAACCCTTTTTATGTAAAAACCCCTTTTTATGTCCTTCATCCTTCCTTCTCCTATTCAATCCCCCTTACTTGTTGAGAATTTTGCTAGCTGAACATTATCTTCACCCTCTATTTTTAAAATAGACTCACACTTTTTTTTTATTTAGAGGGTAAGAGTGATATGCTCTTTCACCTTGCAAGAGTTCAAAAACTCTTAGCAGAATAGTAAGTGCAATAACACATAAGTAAGCCATTTTTTATTTCCCTAATGATTGTGAAAAAATTCTGTGAGAATGCTAACATGACAGAAAATGCAATGCCAGGAACTTCTGAATTTTCTTTGCAAAGAAAGTCTTTGAATTGATTTACACAAACAACAAATGTCATACATGTTGTAAACACTAAATAATCTTTGCAACTGTCTGAGCTCTGGATATTATGTGACCATATAACATGTCTGGTCTAGTGGAAAGGAGAAAAAAGTGGAGATCAAACAAGACATACCTTCTTTGACAGACCTTATTCCTTGTGAGCAGAGCTGCAGAGAAAAAGTCTTGCCAGATCTCATTATCTTGTCACAAGTTTTACATTTGTTTGTTTGAAGTTCCAGATATCAGTGCAGCATTTAAATCCAAGAATTAGGCTCAGCTTTCACTAAAAGATAATACATTAAAAKTTTTAAATGGCAGTGAACAGTAAAGGGTTATTAAGAAAGACATAAATAAAAAATCCTGTAAGCAGTTCAACATTTTAATTTAGTGTCATCTAGAAATTGGTTTATTATGCATATGATATCTTGTTGTCTCTCAGTATATATTTCTGTCCAACCATCTGCCCCTCCCTTTCTAGTAATTTTGGAAACTGTTAGCCAGTTTTATGTAGATGAAAAAAATAAGTTGAAGTCCCAACAGATAATCCCATAAGTGTCATGAAAATCAGTTTGGTTTAGAGAAAACTTCCGGATGTATGCAGGAAAGGAAATCAAAACTCCATATTTATACAATGATTTTTTGCAACTTTCTGTTGGCCAAACGGTGTGTGCATGCTGCCCAGACAGATCAGCAGGTACACAGCTCCAAACCAGGCGTAGTGCTTACCCTGGGGCCATTACAGGAAAAATAGGATTGCTGAGACATCTGGGACTGCAGAGAGGGGAATAAGTCTTTAGAAAATCAGATATCATTGATTTCACTGCTCAGAAAAGAACTTTCTTTAAATCTCATCTCACTTGAAAAGTGATGACAGATGTGTATGGCAGTTTAATTACTTTGTTTTCAGGTCACCACATACTGTACATTCTGCTAAAGAGTCTGGGAGAACGATGACCACATGCTGCTTCCTGGCTGCTGCCCTTTGGATCATTGTAACTTCTCAAGAGGTAGGGGAGATTCCTTCTCTTTCAACAAAAACGTGAACGTGTGCAGCCAGATGTGTCCAACTGCAAGAGTAGACTAATGGATAGTCATGCATAGAGCAACCAAGGAGTCAAGAGACACCATAAAACTCCTACAGAAGGCTTTCCTGGAAACCTCAGAGGGTCACTGTATGTTTTCTGCAACTGAGGAAACCACCAAGGGTTGCTGGACTGAAAGGAAAGCGAAAAAAAAGAGTCCTGAACTGCCAGGATGCAAGTGAGAAAAGCAGTAAGTGTTTTCAAGATTCATTTTTAGCCAATTTCACCCAGCAATCCTGAGTTTTCCCTCTGGAAAGAACTGCCATGTTCCATCTTACTATTTTTGGATTTTATTGAAATATACCTCTAGGGATTGGAAGCTTTCAGTGTCTTTTGGCATGTTTAGCTTTAGGGAACTGCTCCGCTTTAGTGGCGGAGCAGTTCCAACTGAAGGCACCGGCTTAACTGGGGATCCCATCACATAAGGCTCTTTCATGCTGGGATCATGACTCACCGTTTTTAAAGTATGAGGCTGGCAAGGGCTGTGGCTGTATGTTAGCTTTCATTCTATGGCATGTACACCCAAGAACTCAAATTCTCTGTGGGTTGCAACAGCCAGAGTCATGTCGGCAACTAGTAGACCTCACAATTGCTTCCATAGAGACAGGTTACAAAAGAACTATGGCTTGTAAATATTTTGGAGTTTGGGTGTATTTCAGTACTCCGCACAATTTATCCACACAGACTTCAGAAGGAGATGTAATCTCCTTCTGTTCACACCCCATATAAATGTGTCCAGCATCCTTTGGAAGGTATAGGGAAGTATTAGCACTGCTTTAAACTTAGAGCAAAATTTCCTGTCTCTCAAAGGCAGGGATTTTTACTTGGGAAAGGGATTTTTAGGGCACAGGGCTAGGATGACCACAGAAATGTATTTTCCAATGTGCTCAAGTATGGGAAGTGTGAACTTCTTGTGATAAAACATTTATGCTGAAAATAAAATTTTACAATTAAACCTTCAATTTAAGAAGCAAAACTTGTTACAAAGCTGTAAAAGCATAGGTCTGGTGTAAAAAAATGGTGCAGCCAAAATAAAAATATTTCAATTCAATATATGTTGGGAATTACTATTCATCCTAGATCCCATTTCTTTTCTGAAGCTTCTAAGATGCAGCTGTTTCATTTTTCCAAGAGAAGGGACAGTGATGCATGTCACGATATGTACTTGACAGGGAAATTGCACCCACAGGAAACCTCAGAGAATCTCCCAGAAAGAATCAAGAAGTGGCATTTAAAAATTCAGCTTTGCCATTGCCTTGTATATTTCAGCTCTAGATCTTCTGTTGTGCTTAAGGCACTTTGCTTTAAGAATTKGGACAGACTGGAGAAAGTCCAGGGAGCAGACTGCAGAAATTGTCAATGATCAACAACTTAGAAAGTAGAATGTTCAAAAAGAGACTGAATTAACTGAGATTGCTTAATGTAATGAAGAAAAACAATCTCTAATCATGTAAGACAGTGGAGAGAAAGGTAATGGTCTGTCCCACCCAATGGACCAGACAGGAAAGAGCATTATATCAAGAACTGCTGAAATGCTCATCCAGCAGGCAGCGTGGGATGGCAGGAGGAAGAGACTGAGCAAGGGGAAACAAAGCATCAAACACAAGCAGAGCCTGAGAAGGGAGATGATACACAGCCAGGCATCAGAAGTGCTGCAAGGAGACATCAGCCCTGGAGACCCACGGAGGCTGGGAAAAGTTTGATGCAATTAAAGAAGCTGKTTTCAGTTGCTGGACTGAGAATAAGCCTCCAAGAACTCAGTGGGGAGCATAATAGTAGGAGGGAGATTTTTTATTTTAATTTCCCTCTAATTTCTGGCCTTTCTCCTGATGATTTTTCCCTATTTTGGAAAAGTTCTATGTTCACAATTTGGGGATTTTTCTAGTGATACTCATGGAAATATCATCCATTAATGGAGTTTTATCCTGAAGTCTTGTCCACCTAGGTGTCCTAAGAGGCTTTCACACTGTATTTYGTATGTTTCAAAGGTGAAAAGCATTATTTTAGAATGTTTTAAAGCAGACTCTTCATATCAACAAAATCGTGAAGTTGCAAATCATGTATGTCTCTTCCACAGTTCTTATACAGTCTCCCTCACACTTTYCTTCCTCTTGCAATAATAGCTAATAATAACTAAGCTATTCAAAATTTATGCTCAGAAGAAGACATAGTTTGCATGTCAAAAAGAATTGTTCACAAGTCAAATTTAAGTTTAGCATATACAGATTCCCTAGTGCTCATTGGTTTAATAAAGCTTATAAAAACTGATTTGGAATACCTGGCTTTATTTTTTAGTGTGTAACACTTGTCCTGATTGTTTTTCTAAGTGATTATTTATTTTTGRTACAATCCACTATGAATTAGTGATGCCATCAGTTTTGTGCATAACACTCCCTGCTATCATTTTGTGATTTTGACATGTGGAAAAACAATTTTTAAAAGTGCTTTACAAATGAATTTCATCTGTTGTTGAGCTATGCATATGGCATATAGTTTTTAATTTATATTTACTGTTTATTTTATGTCATTTACTATTGTTATATCACCTCTAATATGCTCTACTTGAAAAATTTCAAAGCATTTTGCTATTTTTCAAAGAGTAGACAGATAATGAAACAGTATAAGCAAGTTCCATATAAGGAACTGTGCACACTCCTGATTCCTGCCCTACTTAGTTGATGGTAGATGTGGCTAACGTGGCCCCAGTGTTGGGCTCTTCAAGTACCCTGTGCTGACTTGAGACAGTTCTTGAGACATGGACCTCTTTAACCTAAGGAAAAGGGTGGGAAAACACATAACTCCTGCCAGGGCCACAGGACAAGGAAATGGTGGAAGGCAATAGGAGGTCGGTGAAGTCTGAGTTCGGCTCCAGGGTTTGGTAAAGAGCTGTAGCAAAGCATTCTTCTCCRAGGGCAAGACCAAAGGACAAATGTGGTTGTAAGTCCAGTTCTACCCAGGGTGTCTCCCTAAGCAATACAACTGCCTCTTGATCAAGGGATTTTAGCATAATTTCAGTGCAACAATCAAATACAACTTGCTGTGACTAAAGACTGAGGCACCAGGCCCAGCCAAAAGCATTTTTAAATAACATTCCTTCAAACTGCCGCACTGGCTGTTCATTCTTCTAAAGAACACTTAAGACTCTGTACTTTTAAACAAATGGATTGTCCAGGGCAATTCTGCAAAAGTAATTCAGGCTGAGCTGAAAATATGTACCACAGGCATGGTACAAGCAATCCAACCTGAGAGGCTGAGTTACAAATTATCCTCCCTGACAATATGAAGTCTTTCGCTTCTTTTTTTTTTTTCTTTTTTTTTTCACTGTCTGGCCCAATTAGCTGGGACTTCTTGCTGGAAGCTGGCAGTACTGTACTTCTTTGCATTCCATAACCTCTGTTGTGTTCAAACCACAAGTGTGAATTTGCCAGGGGCTGGTTCCTCAGGGGCGTCAGGACAGAATGGGTTTTTCTATATCCCTTTGTTGCTCTGACATGTTACTCTGACATGTCCTTGCTCTTAAGATAGGAACCTCATTTCTAAAAGTCTGCTTCCCTTTAATTTTTGTGACAAATTCTGTTTAAAGCATTTGTAAATATTTTTACTATAGACATTTAATTATTTCTTGTTTTCACAGCACCACAACATTGGTACTAGAGGAAAAAAAAAGTTTCATGAAGTCGACTAATTACCTTTAAAAAAATGCATTGAGTATGTAAGAACCTAATTATCTCAAAAGATGCCTTTTCACAGCTTTGTAGCTGACAAAAATATGTTAACGTTACCATTTGATTTTGGGATAGAACAAGACAGAAAGTATCTGTTTTTCTGTGTTCTGTCTCACATTACAGAAAATGTACTGTTAATGTTGAAGTCTTTTTTTCCTATTCTCAAATCTCATTTCTTAGTTTCTTCTCAAAATATTTAAATTGAATTGTGTTTCCCCACCGTGTACTTGCTCCCAGAGTCACATAACTTCATCTGAGGGATATTATATCACAGAAATCTGGCTATTATTAAAAGTACTTGGTTTCCAGTTCTATTTGTAAATGTCTTTTAAAAATTATAGGTTGCATCACAGAGCTACCTTGTTATTTATTTTTATACAGGAGATTGTTGCTAAACATGTTTTGGTATAAATTTTAATAATTCTCTTTTCCTGACTTTTCATTCCTTTTTAATTTTTAAGAATATAAAACAGACCCGGCAATATTATCCACAGCTTATTTGAAGAAAAACTGTCTTAGCTTGTCTTCTTTTTTTTTTTCCAAATAATGCTTTGCCAACTTGTCAGTAGTCCACAAATTAGCAGCATCCTAAATCCCCTATCAGATCATCTGGGCAAACACGACCTTCTTCGTGGGTGATAAATTAAATGTGATGACATACCTGACAGTCTCCATTTAGGAGCTGTTAGGAGTGAAGAAAAAAACACATAGCAGATTAACTGAAGTTGTCAGCAGCAGTGAAATCCAATCATAAAAGGGAACAAAGAGAACAATGATCAAAGAAGGAGTCCTCGACACCATCTAACTTGCTTCCTTTTGTGAGAGAAAAATCTGTTTATATTTTCTGCAAATTTTAAACTGATTTTTATATTAATATTTAACTAAGAAAATAACACAGGATTGTATAATCATTTTTAGTACTAATACATGCAACTAAAGAATGAAGATTTTTCCACAGTTGTGATTTTACTCAAAATACAGCAGTTGTATTTAACCTGTCTCAGTTTACTTTCTAAGTTGTTGTAATCTTGAAGATTTCCAGTCTGATACAGTAGGCTGTACAAACACTGGGGAAGACCCTATAAGCACTACTAGATGCTAGTGCTGTCGTGTCAGACAGATCTGCACCTATGACATTTAGTTCCACATAGAGCCACCAGAAGAATTCAGAGACATACATTTGATGGAAGGGGGATTTGAAAAATATGTAGTCTCTTCTGTAGCAAATATTTCAACGTTTATTTATTTTTAATGAGGAAGATTTGTTTTGCCCAAGCTAAATATCCCTGAATATATCTAGATCTATTTTTAAAAGCATGACCTAACAAGTGACACATTTCACTTGTTCATTTGATTAACCAAAAAATTCTAAAAAGCATATTCAAATGAAACAATTAAAATGGTTATTAGTTAAATGTGTCATAAATCTGTACCTCAAGGATATTACACTTGAATTTAAAAAATTAGTCTGTACCATCAAAGCATATATGTTGTCTATACTTCAGAAGAGTTTACTGCAGGAGAAAGAAAAGTAATGTGAAAGAGCAGAAAATCTGTCACAGGTGGAGAGGAGGTAAGAACAGAATACAGGCCTGTGTCTGCACCTTCTAAACAGGAACAGGTTCAGGCCACATTATTCATCATTACAATGATACTTGATAACAAACCTTTGGACATTCTGACAAGAGAGGGGTGAAGTGACAGGAGCATAAAGGAGACCTGGGACAGTGTGGTAAACTGCCAAAACTTCAGGTCCTTGATAAAACCAGGTAATAAAGCGCTCTTGACACCCAGAATGACTAGTTTGTTGAATCAGCGTGTTCCCTTGCAAATGACTTAGTGAACTTCAGAGCAATTGCTGAAAATACTGAGAAGTCATAAGGCCCAGTGAATTCTGCAGCAACAGAATTTTTTTCCTGTTCCTCTACTTTTTATCTTGTGCTGCTAAGTCCTAAGTGGTTATTTTTGTAAGCCGAAGATCCCTTTACAGACAGAACTCAAACAAAGCAATAGAGAAGCCCTATTTTTCAACTGCTTTCACAAATGAGGCTGCACAGTTCCTGCCAGGGATCACCTCAGCTCTAGCTTTATCCTCTAAGAGGCCTACAGGATGGTTCAGGAGCTCCGCCTCATCACCAACAGCGCAGGCTTCCTCTTCTCTCTGATAACTGGTGATCAGCAGTGACTGCAAAATGCTAACTCTTACTCCATCCAAGTACCATGTTAGATTGATCATCTGTATGCTGCAGATGAGTAGCTGTCTAGCCACTACATCTAAAGGCACAACTAGGCTCAGGGAAAACATTTTCTAGCATTTTTGCTGTGATCCTGGTTGTCATGCAGGTATCCTGGCCTGTGTGTAAAATAAGTCCAAAGAACTCTAAAGCAGGATTTACATGGCTGCTTTTCAAGAAAATGTTTTTGTGGAAGGTAGCTTACAAGTTTRGCATCAGTAATGGGCTAAACTCAGACCTTAGCTGACACCTCTTAATAATGAAATAAATAGACTTTCCTGGATTCAGGGATAAAATCTAGTTATATTTAAACAGATCCCTAACACCAATTAGAAGCAAAAGAAGTTAAGCATTCTGATAAAATGCAGCTTTTGGAAGTTGCACTTATACACTTCTTTTGCTACCTTTATAAAATCCTGTAATTTTTTCACAAAGATCTCATTTGTAAAGATGCATACAAACTAACCTGTTAAAAACCAGTGCCTCTGTCTGCCCTCACCACTCTACATCTACCACCACATCTACCTTTTTAGCGTGAGCTTGAACAGGACTAGTTTTACTATTTCTTGATCCTCAGCTACTGATACAATGTTAATTATCATCTTTGTCATGATCATCATTGTCATAATCATCACCATAATCATCCTTACGGCTGGGGATGCCTGCGCCTTGCTGTTATGACACACTCTTTGCTTCCTAAAATGTTTAACACAAAGCAACACATTTAATTCTGTGGGTGAAAGCAATTTTTGTCTTTTATATGCAGCTATATTTGTCCAAGCCAGTTACTTAGAACAGGTTCCAAGTCTGTTCAGATGTTTATGTCTAAACCTTTCAGACACTAGTGCTGATTTATCTGCCAGTAAAGGTGGTCTGAGTTTGCATGGATAACACTGCCCCATGCTGGTTCATAAGGAAAAGTCCCTGCTGACTCTGTCTTTTACCAAAATTTTGAAAAAGGCACTTGTTCTGTAATTTTAGCTAGTACATTTGTTTCATCTTGTTTCTTTAGGATGCTAATGGTTTTTTCTTCAACACGTTTTCACAAATATCACACAAAATACCCCACTTCAATGCTCCTGAAGACAAAACACAGAGAAGAAAATGTGACTAAATGCAGTGGAAGTGAAGGCTCATTAATACRCACTGAAAATAGACAGCACCCAGGACATCACCTCACAAAGCTCATGAAAACAGGATGTCCACAGACATTAATGGCAGCTCAGGCTAGAAAAGTATAAAAGAGACCATAAGAGCATTTTAGTCCCACTCCCAGGAGTTCAGCTCTGTGTTTATTGCTCAATATACTTTTATAGATAGATAAATAGGTGTATATGTAAAAAGATTGCTATATACATTTGTAGTCCTCTAACTGTGGTCTAAATTTGCAGTTTCTGGATTTTTTTTTCTTTCCAAGTGTTTTTTTTTTTTCTTTTCTGGGGACAGAACTTCAGTGAACTGAATTGAACCTGAGAATTCTTGCTCAGTCTCTGCACACCCAAGGACACAGTTAATCTATCTATATCTAACATGATACAGTTAATGTATCTAAAAGAGTCAGTTGTTTACAGTTTTTTCCCTCTAAGGATTGAATACAACTATATTGGCAACGTAGAACTATCATTTTGGAACAGGCCGTTTAAGGGGCTGCAGGCAAGTTAAAAATTTTATATGTTGGTGTTCATAAGGAAAAAATTGGTTCATGAGGAAACCAGGGCCAGCACTGCTGACCACAAAAGCTTCACCCTGTAATCCACTCTGTGGGACAAGTGCTAGCTAAACACAGTGAGTAGCAGGATAGTTGCCACCAATGATTTATTACAGCTTATCCACTGAAACCTGCAAATTTAGTGATCATATGTTGGGATAAAAAAATTAAGTCTGGGACTTTTTGGCACAGAGGTGAGACAAGGAAGAACATAGAGGGAAATGTTAAAACCTGGAGAAGAATCCACAGAGAGGAAGAGAGGCTGAGGRGTGACCTCATTGATCTATACAGCTTCCTGCAAAKGGGATGAGGGGGAGGTATTGAGCTCTTCTACCTGGTATCTTCTGATAGGATGTGTGGGAATGGTTCAAAGCTSTATCAGGGGAGGTTCAGATGATATTAGGAAGCATTTCTTTACATGGAAGGTRGTCAAACACTGAAACAGTCTTCCTAAGAGGTGGGCAATGCCCTGTGCCTGTCAGTGTTTAAGAGGAATTTGGAAAATGCCAATGATTTGGGTTGGACTTGATGATCTAAAAGATATACTCCACCCTTAAAAATTCTATGGTTCTATGATTCTGTATTAATATGCTTTAACTTTGGCTGAGCCCTGAATTGCTCAGAAAGTTGGACTAGATGAGCTCTGTAGGTACCTTCCAACTGGAATGTTCTATTCTACTCGACTCTATTCTAATCTAATAATCTTTAACACCAGAGATTCAAAGATACAGTCAATGATAGAAGAAAATTAAGAGTTTCTTATAATGGGGCTGAAACAAGAGACATGTGGAAGGAGTAACCATCATTCCAGAGTAGTCTGACTTCTCTATTAAGAATCTGGATGAAATAAAATGTTTAAAGAGGTGGAAATATTTCGTCCACACTGATAGCATGAAGTGGTGAATTTTGTGTGTGTTTGTGTGTGTGTGTTTATGTGTCTGTCTATCTTGTTTGTGTTGTACAGCTCAGCTCAGAAAGATCTTGCAAGTGTAGAGAAAAGAATGTAAGWCTATCCATGCTGGTTTGTTCATGACTGCTCTCCAGCAGTGGACGTGATGAGATGATGGAAAGGAGCCTAGGAAATTGAATTAATCTCCACTGACTGTGAGACACCTTCCCAACTTCTTCCCTGTATTAACATTTATAAACATCTATAGCATCACTTCCTATGTTGAGGCAGCTACTTTATTCTATTCCTATGTATTGCTTTACCATATAAATAAATATAGATATATGCAATGAAATATATATTGTTCTTTAAAAATAATTATTTCTGATAATATAATTTATTAGCACTGGCTGTGTGTTGGAAAGAAGGGGAAAACATCCAGCTATGAAGCAAGCAGCTGTCAGCTAATACATGAATAAATACAATTACCGTGCTCTGTCTGAACATTAAAAAAAAATAAMATCTAAACCCAAAACCTGAGTCAGTAGAGCAAAAACAAGAAAGAAGCTCCTAATCAAACTGGAAATGCTTAGCCAYTCAAACACTTGTGGCTGTTCATGAAGTGGAAACAGACGAACTATCATAGAACATTCCTTCTTTTGCCAGCACACCACTGCAAAACAATGAAACACGATTGCAAGGATCAAAGTGAGAGTGGAAGGAAATCAAAACTATATGTGAAGAAAGCACACATTGGTTCACAGTCATCGACTTCATTTTAGGCAGCCTTTGCTCAATAATTTTATCCCTTACCTTTCTCAGCCTCTGGGATTTTCAGTAATGTCTCTGATTCAAATGCAGATCAATATGACTCCCAATCAGAACAGAAATATGACATGGTCAGCACTTTATGATATGGTCACAGCACAATCCTACACCACTAACTGCTTTGGAATGTTTAACTGTTAAACACCTCAAATTCGAWGAGATTAAACACATGTAAAGATATGACCTTTAAGAAATGCTCTTAATGATCAGACATCCTACTTGCAATTCTATGAAGAATTTGCTTGCTATTCTAATTTGCTAATTTGGCCTCTTTTTTTTTTGGGGGGGGAGGCTTTTTTTTGAAGGAAGAATATTTTTCCTTGTTGGCTACAAATTTTAATATTGTGAAATACTATATAGCTATAGGCAGCAAAAGGATTTCATTTCAGATCCTCTCCTGGGACCCAYGTCTTCATGATCCTTCAACTCATAAGAAAATACAAGAAAGCAGCACTGTGACTGCAGAATGGGCTCTTTGTAGACCTTCATTTGTGGCCCCAGCAGCCAGGGTCAGGGTATGAACAGATCTTGTTGCAATGTTTATTTAGAAAGAATGTTCTCTTTCCCAACGTAAACATTTCTTATAAGGGTTTTCTCCTCTAATGAAGTGCAGATGTCTACCCCTCCCATCAGGACTGAATGCTTTTGCTTACTTTTGCCTAAGTATATATCCCTTCTTTTTCTAGGGAAGAACAATAATCTTTTCTTCCCTTCTTGTAACAAATGTACCAGAATCCCCATTAGAATCAAGAAATGCTGGATGAAGTGTATTAAAAATTATTATAAGGATAATGACTACTAATGATTACAACATAAGAGTAATTTTCTTCAGCTTCTTGATTTGATTTAATTCATACAAAACAGTAAAATCCTCGAATATGCATCTTCCACATACATTTTTTCTTCTGTGATATTTGATTTGTAGTTTCCTACCTTGCGATTTTCCTTTTTTCATTTGCAGATACTCCCATATATTAGAGACAAGTTCAGCAAAGTTCTTTGATAAAATCTAATGAATAAGAGAAAATTGGATGACATCTGGTCTTAAGCACTGCTTTTTCCTAGGCCATATTTCTATTCCCCCAGTAAAGATAAAAATTTGCAGTGGCATTGTTAAAAAAGGTATTATATTTCATGATAAGCCCTGAATTTTATTTTCCTCTTCCATATTATTATTCTGTAAACATGACCACACCTTTTTTGGATTGACAATGATAACTGCTTTCTGAGACAAATTTTTCAACCAAATCTGTACTCACTGATCACTATAACTGCATCATATTTTCTCAGGTTAAGAGAATGTCATGGAGAAAAGCATGAAAGCCTTATTAAGCTTAGAATATGTCACATTGTACGTGTACCTTCCCATTATCCATTTAGTCACTTACCCTGTCAAAGGAGAAATTTGGATGTAGTCATAAAAGAAAATTGCATTTATTTGATATGACCTGTCCTTGACAAACCTACACCAGCTAGTTTTTGTTTTGTCTTCTGGCTATTTATATTCTGATTGCTTTATCCTTTGTGGAGATGGCTTTATAATTTCTTGAGTCATTTTTTATGAGGCCAAATTCAATTAACCAACATATAATTCCTCAGTGCTCCTTTTTTTGTGAAGTTAGGACTATGTTTGTACTGTCTTCRTTGGTTCTTTATGGCGATGGTATTCACTAGGAAAATGGTGATCGGGGAAGAAGGAAGTAAGGAGGAGAGTAGTGAAGAAGGGAGAAGTTTCTTCATTTGTAAATGAGAATCTGGCAGTCATATGGAGTGTTTTGGAACATTTTGAAAGCTGTGATAATTTAAAAAATGCAGACAAGTGCAAAATTTCAGGAAAATAAATGCACAGCCCCTACAGAGGACAGAGACAGACAGGAGTCATAATTATAAAAGATGAAGAAGGAACTGTAGTGAATTAGGAGCTCAACATAAGGTCTTGGTTAGATATCCCTGCAAAATTTATTGAAGGTAGGTTAGATAAATATAGAAACAGTATGGGAAAAATTTATTTTGTCTCCTTGCATAGCAGCATAGACAAGTATTGCAATGCTCTGTCCATCTTTTTAAAAAGAGACTGGAAACTGAAAAGTCAGCAGGGAATGGCCAGTTAATCATTTCAAGGGCTAACTTAGTGACAGAGACATCAATAGTTTAGTATATTTATAGATTCACCTAAAAGACTTGTGGTCAGTTTGAATGCAACTTAGGCATCCTCTGCTGGAAAGGAAATATACTAAAGAATTCTTTGTTTCACAGAGAAGGGAATAGCAAGGGTCAACTGCTATAAGATAAATACAGGCAAAAGAGTCTCAGCTTGGGGAATTTTTACTTCTTTTGTTGGCAGTGAACCCAGACTTCTAATCATTGATTTGTGTATTGGGGAAAACAAAATGCAAACAGCTAAACAAACACATAAATAAACACCAATGCCTTCTCCAACAAGCACACCTGCTCCTACATGTCTCTCCATTACAGCTTGTCTTTCCATGCATCTCCAAAGCATCTCCTCCATGTGTCCTCCCAAGATCATCTTGTCTCCAAACATGTTTTCTTCATGTATTACCTTAAATGTGTCTGAGCCATGATTCACACACTCCTCCCAGCTATTTGCAGTCTGGGGATATGACAGAGCACCTGCATGGGTTGGTCCTTGCTGTGGCTGAATGAGGGCAGCTCACATCACTTCCCACCCAAAGCATCCTGTAGCCCACTGCCATGGAAACCCTGTTATTTGTACAGTACAAGCCAAAACCTTCCAATTAAAAATTATATTCATATTCTTAGCAGAAAGGATGACTAATGGTGAGAASACATGAAAGATAGGACTAATGGATTTTCTACCTCTTAAAAAGTTAATGTGAAAACTGAATAATTTTAAAATATATGTTTTATCAAAGCTTGGGTAACTACCTTCAGTATGTAGGACAATACATGAAATAAGCAGGTAGAAGTGTGTAGAAGTGAGGTGTTATAATAAGACACTGTCTTTAAATCTCCTATGTGTATAAAGCTGAGGCAATAAAGAGGAGGCTTCAGGAAGCAATGTTAACTGTTCAGTCAGACATATACTATCTGCATCTCAATTCATGTAAGCGGCAATGGGACCTCTGTTGAATAATTAAAGGCAAATTAAAAAAAAATTTGTGGGCAATAAATGTGGGATAGGCTGATTTATAGGATATTCCTGCTCATGTAACTATGCCTAACAGTATTATTTCGTTATACCATGATAGGATAATTAAGCTTGGAAGGGATCCCCAGGTCAACTCCCTCTTCAAAGCAGGGATGTTTTAACAGATAGACCATGTTGAACAAAACAGTGTTCAGTCAAGATCTGGAAGCCTGCATGGATGGAAATCCACAGCCCCTCTGATCAGTCAAAGCAAGTCAAATTCCTCATACATTATGTACTCCAGACTCCTAACCATTTTTACCAGTTTCTAACTCAAAAGCCTCAAAATGAAAACATTACTCCAGGTGCATTCTTAGAAGTGCTAAATAGAGGGAAATAATCACAATGCTTTTTTTGTTTGTTTTTGTAGACATTGTTAATTTAAGACTTTTTTTCACTAGTACCATAAGCTTAAGGGACATAGGATTTCAAACTTAGATTTTAAATTCTATTTTTATCTACCTGAAAAAGCAACTCAAATAAATAGTGCAACATAAAGATGTAGTTTTTTAACAAATCTTTCTTTTCAATAGCAAGTTGTCGTAATTAAAAGAGCAAGAGTTCAGCTCAGTTCAGATTTCTCGTAACAAAGTAGTGTGTCTAAGTGAAATATAATTGTAACCAGCTGAAGGAATTGATTAGTTACCCATTAGTTCAAGGAAAATAATGCCAACCTTCATAATCTGAGATTAAGTTAARAGAACTGGAGTCATCAGTTGTTTCTCAGTCTGGAAAAACACATGCCATTTGTGCACCATCTTTATAAACACACGAACTTCCCTGCATAGCAGTTTAATGTGTGTGCATAGATATATATGAAAAGATCCGTCCCTTGGCATTTTACCAGCACCTCCATTGTTGGCATCAAAGATGAGTGGAGTCATTAGACCCATTCACCACCTGTATTAAGAGAATCAATACCAACACTAATAGGCTGTCATTCTGTGCATCAGGATATTAGATGTGATAAAGCATTTTGTCAATGCCTTTTAAATTTATTTATTAATTGGTACCAGAGCACAGTGAAACCTCCAGAACGCTTGATCTGCAAGCCCACATTCCCYATGGGGAAAAGCATTCTGTCGACCCCCACTGAAATCAATGGAAATATGTTCTGTAGCATRTTTAGGAATATTTTATCTGCTTTGGTATCTGTACATTGTCATACCATGGGACTTCTGCTGAGGTGAGACCGTATAAACAGTGGTGCTAATTGAAGCATTTCTGCCTGCCACTCATCTGTCCCCACACAGTCCTTCTTACCCAGCACCGCTACACAACAAAAAGATAAAAAATCTGGCAGAAAAACTGGAACAAAGTGGCCAGGAGGACAAGGAATGGACAGCCACTGCTAAGAGATCATGGGATCAGACTTTAAATTCATCCCAACAACAGCACAGAGAGAAAATACAGTGGTCGGTTTCCACAGATTTTCGGATAGTATGGAATGGCCCAGCTGTAACTGAATGGGGCAATATAGCTGGAGTAGGAAGAAACTGAGAAAAAAAATGGAAACACCACAATTGGACTTTAACTGTGATCAATGGATACCCAAGGTCACAGATCAAAAAGATAATACTGAAAGAAGGTCTCTTAGAAGAACAGAAGCATATGTGAACGCAGACTTGCCACAGGGGTCCAGCTAATAATTTGCAACTCTTCCCTCATTAAATCCATTAACTCCTCTGCAGCACTTTACCTTATTTCAATTTCAGCCCCATTTACATCCCTTTCCTACCACTCCCATTTCCATTTACCTCTCTCACTCTTTCCATACTGTGTCTCCTTGACTTCATTTTATATCCCAAATCACACCTGATTTCTCTGCCATTCTTTCAGCACCTCTTCAGAYCTTTTTTCCGTTTTCCTTCGTGGTTCTTGGTGCCCATTTTCTTTCTGAACCAGTCTCAGTGTTCACTTCCCGCTAGCCTGTGTCTCTGCCCATGTCCTTGTTGAATTACATTTTTCCAGTATTTCTCTTCAGGATTTCCTTTTTTTGTCTAAATTGTTTAAGCTTCTCCCAGCCATCAAACCCAATGCGTTTCCCAGTTTCACCCCACAATTTCTGTCCGTCTCTTCTCCTGGATTACTGTCTCAGCCTCTTTGACAAGTTAATTCAAACCTCCCACACGTTCCTTTTTTCATTTCTTTTTCTGTAATAATCAAGCCAGGACAATTTCAATCTCTTTCAGTTTAGGTTTTCAAGGATAACAGGAAAAAAATATTGCAGGATCTAATAAAGGATGTAAGGCACAAGTACTTGGCAGCACTAACCTCTTTGCCTGTGGCAGAGAGACCTGCTAAAGCAGATGTAAAAAGTAACGCTTTCATTGAATTTCAGAGAAATAGGTCTGTGCCTGTGCAGCAGGCAAACATGCACATATATCTGTAATGATTATGTTTCAAACAAAAAAAAGTTACRTACAAGCCAAAACACTTCCTTCTCCTGAAAGTTCCATCCTCCTTTTAACTAAGGAATACTTTTTCTGAAAGAGAATACTCATCAAAGAGGAATGTATTGCTCTTTTATGGATTTGTAAAGTTATCTATTATCTTGTTCTTGGCAACAGAGAAATACAAATGATGGAAATTTGGCAAATAATGAGAAACTAGAGCAGGTTCCCATAAAGAAAAACAGTTGAAAGATGACTGACATTGGATCTTCATATCACTATCTGGAAAAYATTTTTTTTTGCTGTAGGATCTGCATCTGAGAAAAAGCAATATGATCTTATTTTTAATTATGTAAGTAAATGCTTCCTATAGTCATTGCTTCCTATGGAAAAAAAGATCTTTCACTTACCTCAGAGAACTTCAATTATATGTTATGTTCTACAATGAATAAATATCCCATCACTCTATGTTTTACTTGGAAACAAGAACATATGTCAGTATGCACAGCTGGAATTTTTTCCTATGAATTTTCTTTCTTGCAAGTAAACACATTTTTCTGTAAGCAAAGTAAAAATGCCTAAAAAACTCCATGGACTCTTTTGCAGAACGTGGCTGCCCAGGACAGATGAGGGACAGCCRTTCTGCAACAGGGAATTATTTGGGGAGTTAAAATAAAAACCACTCAGACAGTTTTCTCACTAGAAAGTGTTTAAGCTGAACTATGTATGACCACACACTAGAGAAGTTTTAGTTTATAATCAGCTTCCCTGTGTGTTGCTGTATTGCACTGCTGGGACTGATTGCTGCAGAACAGTCATACAGAAAAAATATATGAATGACACTGCACCCACCTTCTTTCTTTTTCCAGCCCACACACTACTTAAACTCAACAATTTCTGTTTAAGATCTGTCCAATACCACATTTTTCCATGTGCCTGGGAGATATTATGAGTATTGATGAAGAATTGTTTCCTTTTCCCTCCAAGAAACTAAAGCTCGGAGGAGCCCCAATTAATCTTTATAGGCTGAAAAATGATCCTGTTTGAAGCAATCGTGTTTGACAACCTGGTGTCCTAGCAGCAAGCTGGGCCTTTCAAAAGTAATTTCAAGAGACAGCAGTTTAATATAAAGAAGGATTAATTAATAYTAAGAGGATCTCATTAATGGCAAAAACATCTAAACTTTAATTGAAAACTGTATGAAAGGTTCTGCAACTCTTAGGATTGAGCCCACACTACTTTGTAATGGTTGAAAATGAACAGTGAAAGAAGTTCTTTAATGACTACTAGGCTTTTTCTAAGTTTGGATTTTAGCACATTGTGAATTTCAATATTTTTTCTTTAAAATGTTAATTTCCTTAAGCAGTGATAAGCAGACAATCCCAGTGAGACTAACACACTATTTAAAAACATTTATGGCCTGTTCTTTAATAATTCTAGTAGCATCTAACAGGGATTTGAGCAGTAAACTGGTCAGCTAATAAAATSTAAAGCACAGTCTGTTTATTCACATTGGTTTCAATCACTAGTGATTTTTGACAGCTCAAGAGAAGGCCTAGCACCACCCTAGCTGCTAATAATTCTGTCTGAACTTCTGTCCAAGTGAGGGTTTCCTTCAACGTTGTCATAGCTCTACTTCTTCACCAACAAATCTAAAAATGCTGCAAGATGACTTGCTGGGGTTTGAGAAATGCTTTTGACTAGGACCAAGGCAAGTAGGTGATAAGGTTAGATACATCCCACCTGGCCAAGGGAGGGCAGAGAGATTATTACAGCTTGCAAACTCGATAATGACTCACAATGCCAAGGTGTCTTGGAGAAAAACAATTGTCATTATCTGGATCTGAAAAGAATTAATGGAGCCTGCAGGACATGTGAAGAATGACTGTTACACCCAACATCTGCAGCGCCCTTCCTGGTGTTCTCTGCAGAGAACATGAAACCAAGTCTGAGCACTGTACCCCAATCCAGCAACAACAACACAGACAAGAGCAGCAAGAATCCACAGAGTCACAGTGAGTAYGGCTTATTTAGGACATTTGAAAAATCAAAGGATCAGCATTAAAAGGCAGAGAACAAAATGAGTGCCTTGCAAAGTTTCTGCCAAAGCAGGGGCACTACCTCTCCTCATGTCAGTCATGGGCACAAGAAGAATCTGATGTGCTTAACATTCAAAAGGAATGTTTCAGGCTAGATATTAGGRAAAAAAATCTAGTGTAACAGAAGTAGCTAAATGGCCGTTTACCCACTTCCGAAACTCAAAGATGTAACTTGGCCCCATTTCCAGGGAAAATGCCAAGAAAAACAAACTGTAAACCTGACCTGTTAGTTGGTTTTCCCATTTCAGAGAGAAAAAACAATGGCATTACATTTTTTAGTTACAATCTATTTTTAAAACTGCCACCAAAGATTAATATGAGCTATGGGTACCATTTTTCCAACCTGGGGAGCTTTCAAGAAGGCTACCTCAAATCCTCATGAATTGGAGCTCAGGGGTACGTAGACAAGCTCCAGAATTAACAAGAAGTGAGGTGTGCTGGTGTGGGATAACTTCTATTAGCATATAGAAAATACTCAGAAGCAATACAGAGCTAATTAATTTCTAAATCAAAATAATTTCTGATGTAATTTCAGTGAAAACAGCTGATTTCTATGGTCAATTATATTGATTGAGAAAAGATTGATTTAATCTTTCAGTATATCTTAAATATTGGTAAGCAGAAAATTACAACTAGAGATTTAGCTGCATGGATAACTGAGACAAATTTAATTGCATTAAATTAAGCATTATTGAATTTTTTACCTGTTCACACTTTAATTTGATAAAATGTGTAGGTGGAGATTCCATTAAATCAAAACTTTTCTAGCACAGTCTGTGATGAGTCATTTAATTATTCTTTGTCTCAATTTATTCATCTAGAAAAATACTGTGTTGTTAATCTCCTTATAACATTCCGTTAGTTAATTTTCTTTTCTTTCTCAGTTTCTTTTTTTTTAAATGGTGTGAAATAACAGATACAAGCAAGGGTACATAGAGTTCTTTATTCCACACAGAAACATAATTTCTGTGTTGTTTGCTTTTTTTTTCTCCTTCTAGTGGAACAGATTTAATATGTCAGGGAATCTGACACTGGAATAAGTCAACTTTCTGTATGCAYAACAGCAAGCTTTATCTATATCCATAATATCTTTGCATTCTCATTTCTAAACAAAAAAGCAGGCTACAGTTGTTATACTTAGTTCTAGCTCTCAGAAACTGTTCTACCACGACTTTAAAAAGTACAAGACTTGTCCCTACTTATATAATAATGACCATGTGCTGAAACATCCTTAGGCTGCATTAGCTCTGTGCCATGCTTGAGCCATGCGTTCTGTAGTTAAATCTGAATGAACTAAACACAGCAATGGCTTTGCCTGAGACAAGTAATTGAAATACCATCATCCAATGTAGCTGTGGGATTTGTTATTCCTCGTTTAGGGGGGGAGTATCTTGAAATGGTCAGCTGCCTATACAGCCTGTGGATGAAATCCCAATCACACCAGTCCTRAGCCACCCCAGGATCTCACAATTAGTATTAACCTGTCCTCTCCAGGTATTTTGGCAACACTTAGAGAATACAGTCCAGTAAATTAACTATCTGTGGGAAAGAGTTCTATGTTTCATTTTATCTGATTGTCTCTGTTTAGTTTTTGCTATGCTTTATCCATGTATTACCTTTGTCACTGATAGKCTGAAATTTGCTCTGTTCACTAAAACTTTTTTCTTAATATTGCATTTCAACTTTGATTATTAACCATGTTATATGAAGTTAAATCCTAAAAATTCTGTAAACTCTCATGCCTGTCTTGACATTTAAAGAAATATCACAGTTTAAAAAAAAATTATGGGAGAACATGTGGCAATTATCCAGGAAAATAATATACATTACCTTGGCTGGAAGCTAAGAATACTTATTCAAAGTGATTGAGCCAGCTAATTTTCTATTTTTCTAACACACTCATTCATAAGGTGTGAAAATAATGTGACCAGTGTTCGTTTTTTAATTTTTTTAAAATGTTCGTGATATAAAACAATTGTCATATAACATGTCAGGACCCTTTATGCCACACTTTATGCCCCACTACATTCTACCAAATACACACAATCAAGCAACCAAGATTTGTTGTAAACTTTATATCTTTTGCCTTTTAACATGACCAAGTTATACCAACTGGAATTTACTGAGGAAAAGTAAACATGAAGTTATTTTGTCTGTCTCTGTCTTCCTTTTCCTCATGATAAGACAAATCACCAAATGGTTTATTTCAACACAGCTATTCTGAAGCAGTTCACAGCAGATGAACACTGAGTCCAGTGACCTGTGTCTGATTCACAGCTACAGGATGCACAGACACCAGGCCAAGTGCTCTGAGAAGGCTAATGGGTGTCACAGGCAATGCGTAGCAATCCAGTTTTCGATCTCCACAGAGTTATGTTGAAATGAAGGGTCACAGGCAATAATCTGAAAGACTGGAAATTGCACAAGCAAACCAAAGTATAAATCTGAAATTTAACTACTCATAGAATGAATGATGTTATATGCCTCTCTCTAGGGAAGATAACAAAATGTGGCAATTCCTTTTTTTAATGAGGGTTGACCCACAAGCCAGKTTCTCACAATGTATAAGAAATAAACAGAAAATATTTATATTATTGGTCTGAACTTGTTCTGCAAGAGTTTCTTCCTCTCTATTTTATATTGCTTTCAAATATCAACAATTCATGCAAACTCTGAGGGTAAAATTGAATCTGACTTACAGGGTTGCAGTCAGTGTCTTCTCTATAGCTGATATTTCATGGTTTTTGATGAATGCTGACAAACCATCCATAACTCAGCTCTAATTCCGCTATTCATTTCTAAGAATTATGCACTCAGAAACTCTCAGTGCACCTGATATTAAAAGACAGCTGCTCCCAGCCTATCCATCCTATAGACATGGTAGGGTGAGAATGGAACGAAGAGAGTTGGAAGGGAGATGCACCAAAGGGACAAAGAGCTGTGGGCTGGATTCTTGGCCTCACAATTGGGTTATGTGCAGAATGAGTTAGGGCTATGGGGTAAGGATATAAGTCAGAAAAGGGAGGCTGTGAGTTGAATGTGTGTGATGACAGGCTGTGTCATAACACTTAGATTCTCAGTGGAAGTGTAAGATGTGCAGGACTGAAGGTGGTCATCTAAGACACCACAGCCTGTGCCATCGCAGGGATGCAGATTCACCTCAGTAGCACGGCCCATAGCCTGCACTGAACCTGCCTTCCTTCCTGCCATCTGAGGTCACCTGCACCCTTTTCCTCAGTGTCCAGTACAGCTGAGTTCAGCCATGTTTAGATCAAGCATGGTTTGGGCTGAGCACATGAGGATACCCATTTTTATCACTTTATATCCCATCAGTCTATTTCTCATCAATTGTGCCACATGCAGTTCCCACATCTACCTCCCTACCTTCCTGCCCATAATTCTGATCCATAATCTATAATATACCCTACTCTCTAATCACCTTCAGGCTTTCCCATCATCCATCTCTCATTGCTACTGTCCATGCTCATACACCACTAAAATCTACCCACACACATTTCTTTCCTTTCGATCCACTGTAAAGATTCTTCTCCCTTACAGGAAGACCTGTAAGTTTTCTTGTTTCAATGGTCAGACAGCTCTTCATGCCCTTCTACCCCTTTGGGGAGGTTAGTATGTCTTGGTTTGTGCTCCAAGTTAAACCTACCTGTACAGGAAACAAACACTTGCCTGATAAAGGGTCATTGGTAGAAGAATTTAAATATAATCTAACAAGCAAGTCCACTGAACAGAAGTTCTAAAACCTGAGCCGACACAAAAGATGAGGCATAGACACTCCATAAACTAGAGAATGGGGACTGATGATTATGGTATCTGACTTCAGAATATTCGCTTGTCTGTCCAGTGATGAATTGCTTAACAGCTGCTTGGAAGAACTTATTCTAAGTAAGGAATATAAGCAAATTATCTTTGTAATTTTTATTCCTAAGTGCTCTTCAAAAGACAGGCCTCTGAATACAGCTATACAGTAAATAGAATATATTTTAGTAACACTCCAAAATAGGAAACACTACTTATTGGATTGTTAGGTTTTTCTCTGGCTCAGAATTCCTGGTGGGTTTACATTTCAAGGTGTTTCTCATGAGCAGCTTTCAACATACATTTCTTGAAGTGTTGTCAGATATAAAAGATGAAAATAGCTTAATTCTCCATTGTGACCAGTCAGAAGGAATGAATGCTCAAGAGCAACATGTTGCTGCCTGCTGTGATGCAAGTCACTGGGAATATCTGTGAAATCTTGAACTTCTCAGAAGTCTGGGAACAGTTCTACTGGACTGCAAGAAAACTGAAAAGAAAATTGCCCATAGCACAAGGATATAATAGCTGTAACTTTCATTTTAAAAGCAGCTAGTGGAAAAGAAAAAAAAAAGAAGTAAGAAGTCCAGTTAGTTTTGTAGTAGAGAAGACAACAAGCTACTTGAGTTCCCAACAGGATGGTCATTGCAAGTTCTGTCAGGGCAGAGAACATGATAAAACATATGAGAACAAAAATTCACAAACAGTAAAAGGTATAAGGATAAACCTCTACTTCAGCTGTTCTCCCTTAGAAGGAAACAGCTTGTAAGACTTTAAGAAAAATTCTACATTAATCACTCCACATGGCATCAGAGTAAAGGAAGACTGGCAGTGTTCATCAACTAGTGATCATAAGGAGCCCACAAAAGTGATATTAGTGACCCAGACAGAAAAAAGATCTTGAAGGCAAAAGCATCAAGAGGAAAAAAAAGCATAAAAAAGAGAAGAATAGTACATTTCCCTGCTTATTTCTAATATTATATTGCTAATGAAAGACAGTATTTTGCATTTTTAGAAAAGGAATTGTTAGGCTTGTACTCTCTAAAAGGTTTGTATGCTTACAATTTTCATAAAGCTAGGTACTTACAACAATAAGCCGTAGATTCAGGAAAACTTTGACTTCACTATACTGTAGTTGTCTTCCTTGGAAGATGAATTCAGAAAATCATAGTAGATAAATTATATTCACTGGCAATTTTCTAATATTTTTATCTGCAGAATTGAGGTCATTCAGCAAGGAAAATCAGAATCACATCATATGGTCAGATGTGTTAAAATGTGTGCTAGACTTTTTAAAAAAGAAACTGGAGGATTATTTAATTTATTAGCTTGTTTCTGAGGAAGAAGATGTCATCTTATGAGCTCAAGATATCTTCCACATTCATGAGAGGTAGAAACTTCAGTTTTTCCATGTATTGACTTTCTCAGCAGTAGAGACTGTCATACAAGATATTTTGAGACTTGTGATAAAACTCTGACCACTTGAAATGGCATATGAACAAACTACTGGCACCCAAATATTTACTAGGGGCTATTTAATTATAACATAGAACCAAAAAGAAGCCAAAAGAACTATAAAATAACTAATAAACTAATTTATATGTGTGTTAGCATGGTGTTTTTCCTTAGCAAAACTGTAACATTCCAATCCTTTAATAGGGAAAAATAAGAGAACTTGGGAATAATACTCACACTTGGAAAAAGCAATGTTAAATCAAAAATACTATTAGCCAGCCAATAAGAGTAGAAAAGTACAGAACTTAACAAACTTCAAATGTCCATGTGAACTATAATGGAGAATCACAGAATCACTTTTATATTTATTTTCAAGAAAAACTATTTGGATTGAAAAAAAAATCTATGCCCTAGAAACCTGCTTCTCTATGCGTATAATTGTGTATGAATATATGAATTCATATTTGCACTAGTCTCAGTTTACACGACACTTAATACTGACTGCCTCTACTTTAGCAGTAATCATCCTTTTCCACTTCTAAGTGGAAACAACATTTCTGGTTGAAAACATGCAATCCGATCTCTAACCAGAACACGTCCTTACACATAGGGTTTTGCCACTAGAACATCAAACAATTGCAGTACTGCTCAAGTCTCCGTAATTTGTGATTAGAGAAGGATAGTTAGATCTCTTCCATTTGGTTTAGTTCTTGAACCTTTTTACTTAATAAGACATTTCTTTGATATCTGGGCATAGCCCAATACCTGAGGTACTGTCCCAAAACTCTTCGTTACTCACAAGGAATATTTCCATTGACTTTACTGGCTTTTGAATCGACCTACATTCTCTGTTTCAATCAAAGCCTGAGTTCTGACACATATAACCAAGCTGTTGTCTTAGTACCTTTATGACTAATCTTTCTACCAACTTGTTACTTTCTTTAGTACTGCTTTTGCTGCATTTTCTTGAGCATCAAATTTCTTAATTATTACCTTATTTCCATCCCACTAATGTCTTGCCTTCTTAATTTTCTTCAACTGAGTTTTTAATTTGTAGCACTAAATTCATTTATTACTCTGTTGCACCCAATTCTCTTCCTTGGTCTATTCCTTTTTCTTCTGTGGTACAATAATTACAGTTTCTGTTATCTTGGTATCATCAATGCATTTACTGCTATGTAATTTTTTCCTGATATGAAGTAATTTCGAAAAACTTTTAATAAAGCTTGTGCCAACATCACCCACTCATCACTTAATTCCAAGCCAAATTTTTTTTCATTTACTAGTAACATTTACCTTCCTCTGTACTCTTGTTCTTCAGTTTCATTCTATACTACTATTCAGAGAAACAGTCTATAATACAGATTTGTCAATTTGGCTACCAAACTTGTTAATCTGAGTCAAAAGGCTATCTAGCAGGCAGATTAATTCAACGATCAATCAGCTTTTGTTGAATTTCTCCTTCACCCTCTGCAAGAAATCTTTCTTGCTTGAACCACTAAGCAATTTAAGTTATTATTAACTACAGAGATTTTTACTGTGAATTGCCTTGACTAATTTTTCATCACTTCACTGATTTCAGAATATGTCGTCCAAGCTTCTTTCACTTAATATACAAACACAAAGAGTGTTCTGAAATATACCCAATGCAACAATGATTTTAAGGAAAGAAAACTCTTGTTTGCAGACTTGGCTCAACCTTTTGCCTTGCCTATCTATAGCCATGCCGGGCACACCAAGCAGTGAACCAGGGCCAGAGTCCACACAGGACAAAAAGGAGCAGGAGCCAGAGGCAGGGATGGAGACTAGCTGCAGTACACACTGCAGGAGGAGGGCGTCCATCCAGAGGTCATCTACCTACAGGGATGGAGGTGGAGCTGACAATGCTGAGGCATCAATGGGACAGGGGCTGGCAGCGCTGGGCCAGATTCAAACAGGGTCCAGTGCCATGGCCAGGGGTTGTGGGCAGCCCCAGCAGAAGCCTGGTGCCCTCAGGGCCCTGACAGACTGTTTCTCTGGCATCATGGGACCTTTTTGCCCTTGATACGTGTGGTGGAAATCAGCCAACACTCTATATTCCATATTTCCTCTAAGTCCCTAAGAGAGACTCCTGAAATAGGAGGCTCTGAACAAAAGATTGAGTATATGATTATTCCTTATTGAAAGACCAATAATGAAATTGCTTCAGATTTTGGTGTGACAGCATCTGGCATTCAGTGTACCTCCCCATGGCAAGGCACTTCTGTTGGAAGATAAATTACCTTCCCATGGCAAAGCACTTGTATTGGAAGATAAATTAAGCTGTGGATGCATTTTCTTATTTCCCGTGGCAAAGATTTTGCTCCTGGCTCTGGAAGCAGACAAGCCCTTATAGTCAGCTCTTAACTCCTTGCAGAATCTTGGCAGTGGATCGCTGGGTCTTTGCTGCAGGTTTCTCTCGTACAGAGCATTTTTAGGTTAGGACATAAGTRAATGTTTTATGAGGATTTCAGGACTAGGGAGCTGGCTGGATTAACAGAGAGGGTCAAAGAAAGGCACAAGCCGATTCTAGAGCTTAAAGAMGGAGCAAACCTTCAAGAGAGCAGAGCTGGTAGAATTAGGGTCTTTCTGTTCACAGGGTGGTGAATGTTTCTTATTTCCAAATTGAACTGGGTAGTTCACCAGGACACAAATAAATAACACAGCATATGTATTAATCAGTGATAATTTTGGGGTGGTGCTTATAAAAGCATTGGTGTTGCTTTGGCAAGAAAATCATCTTGCTTGACAGAACTGTTTGAAGTAGCAATGTTGGATTTTCCCCTATATATATATTCCAAAGAATATTCTCCTTGCTTTTAGAATATTAAGGTTCTAAAAACATCCTTGTGTCTACTTTGGTGAAAGGGCCATATGTTTGCAAGTTCCTACACTCAAAATAAATCAGACTTTGTGCAGAACTTGTGCCAATGTAAAAATAAAAAGCTCCATCACATAATTTGGTTTAATTTCCTGACAGGATAAAGTATATTTTGTGTGATGAGTGCTAATAAAAATATTTTCTCTAATACAGCAGATCCAGGAGCTGTGCAGATATGTTTTAGGAGGTTTTAGTGTTCCATATCATTCTCAAGCAAGCCAACATCTCAGTTTAAATTAGTGAAATATTTCCTTCTTGTCATCTCACAAGGGCTTATTTAAAACCATGCTTCCAAATCGTTACTGGATTTCTGATTTTCTATTGAAAATCTTTTTCATGGGGTTTTCTGCTTCAGAGAAATTAGGCAATTCTTACTTTAAATTCACTACACAGTAACTAAATAACTTGCTTCTAACTGGCACCTATTCCCCTTAGAATTAAAAACTTTTCAAATCCTTGTATAATAGATGTCAAATGTAAAACTTACTGCCTTTCAGTCTCTTTAATATCCGGTTTCATATTACACTTTTAAAAGTTAATTAGTTGGTTGTAATTAGTCTGCACTTTAGGCTAACACTTTTATATTTAGCTGCTCTGTAGGTCTTGTTCAATTCAAAGCACTTAAGAAACCTCATTGAATGCCAACAAGAGAAATAGGAGCAACAAGACGCAGGTGAAAAAAAAGCTGAAGAGGGTTTGGTCATTGCTACTAGGAAGTCATGCTGAAGTCAAGTCTGAAAGGCAAACTTCTGTGTTAGCAGTCTAAACCAGAATATAGTTCCCTCCTTTTTTTTCCCTATCCCTTCCTCTTCCATCCTTTTCAACTGAAAAACAATTAAGGCATGCTTAGGCGCATGCTTTGTTATTTCTGTTTTGCCTTTTTTTCAGACTTTGAGGTGATTTAGAGCCTCTGTCACCTGTTTAGACCACGAGTGAGAGAGGTGTCAGTCAGTTTTTGACTTCTGGAAGGATGAAATTTAGGCACTAAAAAACAACAGGCACTGGATAGAAAATCAGAGAACATCAGAGGAYGAATCTCAGCAGTATGCCACTTGCATTCTAATATGATTTAGGTCATCTGGATTTAAACTATCTTCATACGTTATATGACCTTGGTTTGACAAAAATAAATACAATTTATTTTAGAATTTCAGGTTCCACAAGGGAAAACAAGAGATATCAGACTGACTAAGGTAATAAGAAGGAAAATTTAATGTGTTTCCGCTAAAATTTCCTGTTCTCACTGTTTGGCTTTTCAACGCTATGATTATCAGCATTTGAGTGTCTCTGTAGAAACTATAAAACTGTGATATTTTCCTAATTTGGAAAATAAAGTTGTGCATCTGGTTTCTTTAATTCTCATCTTTGTTTATCTTTGATTAACTTAGGAACCACTGACTCATACTTCCTTTGTCATGGCTGATCATTTGCCCTTTTTTATGTCATTGCTATGACTAAGATAGGATTCCTGAAATGCTAGTTTGTTGACCTTGAAGTTTGCTTTTTAATTTATTTTTATGCTGTGATTTGAATAATGTGTGTGGTGTTTTAATAAACGAAACCATCAGTTAAAAAGAAAATCATCATTCTTCAAAATATGTATGGCATCTTGCAGGAGAACTGAAAGTTCCATATTCTCCTAGCTTAGACAGCAAATAAAAGAGGGGGGAAATAGGATATGTTCTAGGTATACTAGGCCAGAACTCTTTTACTTTTACATTTCTTGGTGTATAATCCAAAGCACTGGTATCCTTTTGGTTGTCCAAAGTTTGTTTTAATAACCTTGATTGAAACCAAAGGAAATAACTGGCCAGTGTGTCATAGGAGGTAAAGATGCTCTTCCAGCACATCTGGCAGGGCAATTCACTAATCATGGAAAACAGATATGCCATGCTCAGCAATTTCTGTTAACAAGCTTTGTGATATCTGAATCTTGTCTCACCAAAACTGAAAAGCTCCTGTCGTTTTCTTTTTTAGTAATCCCCACATGTACATAATTCTCAAAAGTAAAGTTGGCACTCTAACAACGTATCACAAAGCTGAAAAAAAAAACCTTGAAGAATAAATTTAATCAAATGAAGCCTATGACAGATATAATGGTTTATTTTGTCATGCAATTTTAAATCAAGTTTTCCGAGTGTTACCTTTTGTTCCACAAAGCTTCATTATTATTCATTTTTTAAAGACTTATTCAATGCCAGAAAATATTGTAGTATTTCAAAGTACTGATAAAATACCATTTTTCTTAACACAAAACTCTCATGGTCTGAGATCCTGATTGAGCAAAATAGCAAGCACTATAGTGCTTGGTAATTTTACTAGTAATTTTAATTTTAAGAAGTTAAGGGGAGGCATTAATGAAAGCTATTGAGAGCTAAAGATTTGCTTAAGTATGTTGCTGTTTGTAGTCCCAAAGACTGGATGCAAAGTTCAGTGACACAATGAAAGTCTGCATAGTTGTTAGGATAGTTTAGATCATGGCCTAAAAAATTTCTTTTAATTTCTCTCTCTCTGTAAAGGATTTCTTTTTGGTTTCAAACTATTTTTAGTTGGATAGTTTAGAGCATTTAAAAGAGCACTGTACAGTGCCCACTTTGAGGCAGAACAGGATAAATTGTGTTTATGTTACTATGAGCTGGCTAAGATTCTAGGAAAGTTCAGGGAGCTAAGAAAAATCTGAGAGGTGTTTTTATAGAAAAAAAAGGAAAATAATTTAAGATATTCATCTTGCAGCTAGTTATTATAAAATAAAGTTTTATTCTGCTCACTGTAAATATGTATTGTGTGATGCCTATCCACATCTTTCAAATTTAATTTCTTAAGCCCCAGGCCTGTAACAGCTCTCAAAAAAAATCAAAGTGAGAAAAGCCATAAAAGCCCCATATTGGAAATACAGAGTAACTGGATCCATCAGTTCACTTTCTTTTTAGGGTAGATTTGGTTCTATCTTCTGCAAGAGATAAACATAGGGTTGCATGGCAGTGTTTGGCCAAGACAGAAATCCAAGTCCCTCTTCTTTGTAGCTGAGAACTGAAATGGTACAGCAGTTCTGGAAAGCCCAGGAATCTCTTTGGTCATTGGCTCTGGTTGTTGTGTATCCTGCAGACACAGGTGGAAATGGTTCAGTAATGTTGTTTGTGTGTGTGTGTGCGTTTACAGAACTTCTCAAATGCAATACATCATTTAAAACAAAAGCCACTGCACACAATATAGTGCATTGTACCCACTGATCATGGATAATGTGTCTGAAAAGTACTTCCATAGTGAAACATAATGAAAATTATAAGACCTGATGGCCTGAACTAGCCTAGATAATGAGTTCACAAAACACAAAACTAACGGGAATTCTTTAACATAAAGTTATTAACTCATTTAATCCTTGAGCTGAAAGCAATGTTTTCCTAATATTGCTACTAACTTCAGTACATCTGCATTTTCATTTTTTTTGCATACAAGCTGCAGCAGTAAAATACCATCCCGAATCAATTATTGAAAAATACATTAAAAAAATTCAAAATATTTTCTGATCAATCATACAGACTTGACTCTATTTGCTATTGGTTTAATGTCCTTCGAGGAGATGATATGATGTTGTGATCTTTGAACTTTAAGTATCACTAGAATTGAACCAGAATAGAACAAAACACTAAAGGAACATTAGCAGCACTGAATTTTCTCCTGGAAGCCTGGTTCACAAGGCTTAGATCTGAATGTAGATTGTATGATCACAACTGCATCATTGTCCCTATGTGAGTAGTTATTATAAATGAAGCTGATATATAGTGAACTATATTTGCAAAGGAACATTTCAGTGCTTAATTGTCCATTGATTAGGAACTAAAAAAAACCTGAAAGAAATATACAAAGATGACAAAATAATTGTTGAAGTGCAGGTTAAATAATGCTAGAGCTTGAGTTTGCTCTAATTAATCACAGAAAACACTAAAATATTCCAGAGGAGAGGATTGATCAGATTATTTTAAGCATTATTTATTATTTTCTCATATTAATTTGAAGTCCTCATCAGAGGATTCTGAGAATAGAGGACTTCTAGATTTTAAAATCATATGCTCTTAGAATGCAGATGCAATGCACATGCCCATTTTTGACTCAAGTTCTTACACATAGCATCTATTTTACTTTTATTTCAATTATTTAAAGTGGCAGATTTGCTTTCTCATATTAAAAGAAAATTGAAACAGAAAGGTACTTTATTAGCTGGCAGATTAAGAAGACAACTGGGAAACTGACATGTGAATCCAGCTGCAGGACTCCCCACATGATCCCGAGCCACGAGTTCTTTCTTCAAAAGTGGATACTTTTAAACCAAAAATCATTTCAGAAAAAGTGAGGAGCGAACATTTGGAACCTCTGGTATCTGGGATGGAAAATTCTGACATAAATTATCAAAATATGTCACATCAAAACTCTTGATGCCTATCCGTTTGTGGTGCACACAGAGCGTCCTTACATGTTTATTGAGAAGTTTACTGGTTTTTCAAGGTGCTAATGTTATATTATTTATATTTATATTTATATTTATATTTATATTTATATTTATATTTATATTTATATTTATATTTATATTTATATTTATATTTATATTTATATTTAGTCTGTTTCAGGTTGTGGTTTCTCTTTGAACTCAGTTGGAGTGATGAAGCAGTTATTTCCTATGAGGACAAAGCATTAGAAAAGCATGAAGGGCACACAGGCAATAGACTTCACAGCGATTTACTAAACAAAAAAGGAATGCTGAGCTTTAGGGATCTTGAAGCCACTGCAGTGTTTTGTAGAAAGTTCACCCYTGTGGCTAGAAACATGAGCTCAGTATAATTATTGCTTTCAGTGGCATACCTCTGCATTCTTAAAACAGGCTCTATTTTCCATTCTGTAATGCATTTCTCTTTCCACAGAGTAAAGACCAAAGATCACCCAGTCCTTAGCACACCATCCAAAGGCTGACTTTCCCTGAAAATTGTGCATTTTTCATACATAATTTCATTCCCACTAAATAGTTATTAAATTTTGACATTGCTAAACATTTTGAATATTCAATTCAGTTTACTTTTAATGAGACACAGTCAGGAGACAGATTAAGTTAATTTTTATTCAAGTTTGGACAAAAATTCTCCTGGTATTTACGTATTGTCACATTGTTTCCATCACCATCACATATTGACGAGCAAGGAGAGAATCACACCTGATGAGGATCGGGAAGTTGGCCTACTGCCTCACGCAGGGGATACTGTCTCAGCAGCAAGGCACTTGGTCTCCTTTGGCCTGCAAACTGCAGGGAAAGGTTCCTCCCAGAACGCCAGAAACCCTTTAATTTCCCACCTCCAAGTCTGTCTCGCCAGCCACATCAGGCCTTTTGGTAATCCACACTTTTATGGCAATATCCCTGTTTGCATTGCAGGGATGCCAGCAAAGGGGACCAGTATCTCTTCAGGGCCCTATGCACAACAAATCTGTACCTGCACACACACTGATCTATACATCTATGAGTACTAGATGTTTGCACATACCTCTGTAATAATRATGATCAATATATGTAATTGTAATCTATCACAATCATAATAATAGAATCACAGGATCAGAGAAGTGTTGAGATTGGAGTGGACCTCTAGAACTCATCTAGTCAAAAGCCCTACTCAAGGCTAGGTAAAATACATCAGGTTGTTCAGAATATTGTCCAGTCAGAGATAATCATCAAAAAAAGGTCATGTTTTTTAAAAACTCACCACAAATCCCAGGTGTCTGCGATCATGGTATATATCACTCTCACAAAAGAAATTGATTTATTTGGGGCTCATGCTTGTGAGCAATTTTTTTCATTGCAGATACTTTGAAAAGATTGATTCACATGGACATTCTTCCCTCAATAATCAAGGCTGTCATTGCTTGATGTTGAGTAGATGCAGTGATGAGCTGCTTTAATCCCACTACAGCATGTGGTGCATGCAGAACAGAGCTGGCAAACAGTGCCAGCAACAAAAAATTTGTTCATACTCAGGTCCACTGTCAATTGAAAAAGTTTAAATTTAGTGAAAAATATTAATAGTTTCACTGAGTTTTGCTTAGTCAGGACTTACAYCATCTATTGATGATCAGAAATCTCTCCAGTGCCAGATCAATGGATCTTGCTTACAATGTACCCAACATCAGATTGGATCTCAGGAATGCCGTGACAGAAACCAAAATATTTTTACATTTTATTTTTACCTTTTCTTTTAGATTAAATGGGATCCAGTCTTCACCAGATTTGGGGCAGGGTCATCAATGTCTCTCCACGTGCAAGACTCTGGTAGTGCCACTTGGAAGCTGCTACTGGCTTAGCAGAGCATGTTGTCAATCTTGTGTTTTCTGGTATTTTGCAAGCACTTTAAGTTTTCCAATATGAAAGGAGGGGCAGCGGCATCTAGACTAAACATCATAGCTGCTTCCAGTTGCAACATAATGAATTTGATCTTCGAAGTCCTTTCTTCTCCCATATTCCAATCTAGATAATCATTAGATACAAATTTCCACATCCTAAAGCCATTTAATTTCACAGTATGGCCAACCCACCTGGAAGACCAGACATGGCTATATTTGCCAGGTCTTTAGAGAAAAATTATTGGGAGCCTACAAAATCTCTGAAAGAGACAGTGTGCCACTGAACAGTAGAACACAGTTGCAGCAAAAGAAATGAGTCAAAAATTGCAGTTCAGTATTTTCTGGTTTTTTTCATCCAACACTTCTCTGTTTCATACCAAAAACAGAATTTAAAAGAACTTCCAAGAAATCAGCTTATGTGCATTTGCTGTCAGGTCATACTAAGATCAAAATCTGCCTCCTTTCTGGCTTTTGGATTAAGTTTGGCTGGAAATAGATGTATATAAGGGATTTTTTTCCTTGTTATAGGAGTTCCAGACATAGACATCTTAACTGGCACAGCAATCAGATAAAACCACCTAAACTGATTAATGACTGATAAAATCTTTTTTAAATAACTGTTTAATATCTGCTGTGTCCATTTGTTTTGTCTTCTTGGGTTGTTTTTAATGGGGCAACTTGACCTATTTTTTTTTCTGGACATTCACCCTATAAAGAAAATGATTAATATAAGCACATAAAAAAGTACACTGGTGACATCATTAGCAGAGATAACACGCATCATCTGATACTTCTTGGCTGCCATTTGTGAGGAAGAGATATACAGCCAATGCTTTTAAAACCTTGAAAGCACAAATTTATATTATTTTGCACTGAATTCTGTTTATCCATTTGGATGACTCCTGCCTTCATGCTTGTGAAAACATATCAAGAATGGTGTGATCTGCATTGATTGCAATTAGAAATACTTTATAAATGGCTGCTTTATATTTTGTTATATTGCTAAATGACAATAATGTATTCTGTTTTCATTCTACATTTGGAATTTCCACTGACATCAATAGAACTGTTGAGCAAAATTAAACAGATGAGTCTTAAAGGTAACTAGGTAGCTAGGAAGCTACCTAGTTAGGTAACTAGGCTTCTTTCACGGGGAAGAGCATCAAGTGGACTTTTTTCTTTCTGTTGTAATTTCTGCCATCCAGCTTGTAACTCTACACATATACRCACACTGCACTACCTGCCCAGCAGGAAATCACAATAATTATAACCAGTGGAGAAAAAAAATAAAAAATGTTTGATGATAACCAGTGTGTGATTTTAGCAGCTTGTCCTTAAGAAATTAACTCCCCTGTTAAAATCTCAGAGAACTCCTTGGATGACCAATGTTTATAAATTAGCATATTGTTTACATAGAATATTGTTTCTCAGAATGTTTAAATCTCCCTAATCAACATACTATATCAGACATTTCAAAAAAGATGCATATGGTATGAGATGAAGTTCCATATGGAGTTAGGCACAATGTTTATCCTTGGCACTCTTCTTTAAATTTTGAATTAATAGTCTATTTCCAATTCAGGAGTTATCTGGTGGGAAAAAAAATTGTTCTTTACTCTTTTTTCCCCTATACACTACAGTATTTTTCATGCTTTTAGTGTAGAACTTCTTAGAAGATGAATGTTTAAAAAAACCTCATGACCTATTTGGTTTATTGTCAGAGGGAGACTGTTAGTTTTATCATTATTGTCCCTAAAAAAATTGTAAATTCATTGGGATTTACAATGCCAAAACTATTTACTCAAGAAGTGTGTTCAAAAGTATGAAATTTTTCATGTCATGGGAAAGTCTAGTGGTGAGTGTTGCCATGGACACACAATATATATATGTGCCTTTTTGGCCACTGTTGTCCTTCAAATATTTTGTACTTCGATTTAGTTGAGCATTGTTCCCCCAACTGTGTTTTTCTGCTGTTCTTTCCATTTTATGTTGCTTTGTCACTTGATTGTTGGTGCAGGCTTCTGTCTCATGGTTTTCTCTATCTTTCTCTTAATGAGCATCCTCTCACACTCCAATTACTCTTGTTATTCTATTTCCTCTCTCCTCCATCATGCTTACTTTCCTTGCTTTTTTCCTTCTCTCTTTCTTGTCTGGGTTGTAGCTGACAATTGAAATGGCGCAACAGCTCTGGAAAGGCCAGGAGTTTCTCTGGACCTAGACACTGCCTATTGTGTGACTGTATCCTGAAGACACAGGCGGGTGTGGTTCAGTAACATTGTGTGTGTTTTTCTACACAGAAATCATGCAATACTTAGCTTAATGCAGGAGCCACTGTAGGCCATATAATGTGTATGGGACTGGGAGTCCTAACAAGCTCTTCAAAAGTGTTCTAATGTCACGTTGATGTGGTGCTAAGGACATGGTTTAGTGGTGTGCTTGGTGATGGKTGGACTCAAAGATCTTAAAAAGCCTTTTTCACCCTAGATAATTCCATGATTCTTCAAATCAAGTAATGTCTGCAGCACTGTCTGGAGGTGGTAAAAACCCATGCTGGACAGTGGAGTGATACAACTTCCTGTGAAGAAAGATTTGCTTTTTGCTTCTTAAATTCTACCTTTTGCATCATGTTCATACATATATTCTGTCATTGTGACTGAAAAAGGACTTAGCAAAAAAAAATTTCTGTGTAGTCCTTTATCTGCAGGTGTAAAAGGAATTACATTAACAAATCTGCTCAAAACAGAGGCTACCCACCTCCAGAGGCCTCTCAAGTCCAGAGGCCAGCTCCTGCAGACACTGGGCTTTGTGCTGAGGGCTGTCAGAAAGATAAATACAGGATTTTCCCTTTGGTAAATGGAGGATGTCCAAGGGAAAAAGTAGAGATGTCCGCCTTAGTAAGGCAGTCCTACAATTCTTTTTGCCAGTGAATTAATGCATGATCATATTTGTAGTCATACTACTTCACATCATGTATACTTAGGAACACAAACAAAGGAATTCACAATAGAAATGAGCTAATGCTGTCATCTGGGATTTAGTATAGTGAAAGCATAGCCAAATATCTTTGCTATTTTAGATACTCAAGGCTATGAAGCAATAGCTCTTGTCGTTCTTTATGATTCAAAAATTCCTCTCTAGTTTATGCATCAAGTTATAAATAAAGAAAAGTGAAGAAAGAAAAAATAGGCTGAATATTGGGATCTTAATTTGTTACTGAGTGACAAATAGCTCTTATAGGAAAATAGTGAAACCATTCTATGCAAAGCTCTGCAGAACATTGTGCCAATGAAAACAGTGTTGATGTGTTAGCATTTACCTTAGTGTGCATTTGTATTAACAATCTTCTTTTACAACTGCAGTTATGTATATCTTTTCATCAACGCAAATCATCCTTGAAGTAACCACAGCACTTTTTATGCATAGAAGAAGAATATAACACACTTCCTATGTAACAACACAATATAACAGAACAAAGACACTGATCAAACAACCATCGACCTCCACCAAGTATTGGATGACCCACAGATGGTCTGTCCCACATGAAGAAGGAAAGCGTAGTTATCTACATGATCTGCTAAATGTGTGACTAAAGTGAATATAAATATTTTTTTCTCTTTCTTCTATTTGTTTTTTCTTTGTGTTACTGAAACTGTTTCAATAATATACTTCAAACATACCATGGGACAACTGGAAAAGTTCCTAGCAGTTCTTTGACAGTTCCCAGCAATTCTTTGCAATTACTGTGATAATTTCCTTATTCCTCTTGCTTCTTCCCTTTTCTTGTATACTATTACTTGTATAATTTAATGTGTGGCCTAAGTAGTGCACAATTTATTAAACTCCTAAATTGACAGAGTTTGCATAATTGGTATTGAATTTATACCAATGTATAGATTTACAGATAGCAATCTTCAAAGCTTTTGCAGGTGCTTTATTTTTACTGACAATGTGATTTTACCACTGACATGTTAGAAAGTGAAATTTACAGCTGAACTCTGTTTTTCTGACCCACGAGAAACAGTAAAACATAATAGCTTTGTCAGATATCTGGTTCTTCATCATTGCTAATCATGGCTGGAAAACCTTGTTGACACACTGACTAGAAAGTTATATGGAAGAAAAACATGTGGGTGGAGAAATCAGTTATTTTAGCGAGCTGCAAAACCTTATTCAAATGTTGACAATAGAAGTGCATGCAACTCCAGTGCAGAGCCACAAATTCATTGCAGAGCCACCAATTCATTGCAAGGTTCCTTTTAATTTCCTGGAATCTGAATAGTTCAGCCATTTCATAATAAATTCAATATAGAATTTTTAAAATGTAGTTTTTCTGAAGCTGAAATATACCTGCATATAGACCCATATATACCTGACTTTTTAGCTGTTGTATTCCCTTAAAATCCTTCCCAGCTGAAGCACAGAAAGCTTAGGTCTAGGCAAAATAATATGAAGAACAGATTTTTGGTGCTGTTAAGACATATCCTGCTTTTCTCTTCAGATGTATTCCTCCACAATATCAGTAACACTTGCATTTGAAAGCTGGTTTTGATTCCCAGCTGTAGTTGTCTGCTTTGCTAGCTCAGCTGATTTTAAGCACCAGGAAACTAAGAAGGTGCTATAAACCTCATGACGCTTCCTTCAATAACTGTTCTCATCAGCACATTCTTCAGCTGTTTTTATTGCATTGCTCTCAAACTGAAGTGGTACTGTAGGTCAGCTGTGGTATACAGAAGGAATTGCTTTCATTGGATTATGTACAGAAGACTGAAATCAGGAAAATTTTAAAGAGAAGATGTACAGAGTTCCCTAGGACAAGCCATAGTTATTTATTCAGGGAGATTCCACCAAAATATTTAGGAAGTCTTTTGTGGTTTTTTAAGAGACTTTATTCAGGAGGCAGAGTATTGGAAGTTCTAGCTAGCACTTTTTTTTTTATTATTCTTACTGTAGTGGATCTAGGAATTGCACTTCTGTATCAGCCATACAAACAGCCATACAAACAACCACACAAACAGCCATAATCTCTTCCTTATTAGAAGTCCAAATTATAAAAATTGCAAGCTTCTTCAGTTCTGCTCTCAGGACTAGTTGCTTACTTCAGAAGGACTAGCACAGCATTCTTAGTTTGTCCAAATAGTTTTTATTTGCATTAACTTGTCAGATGTTCTGCTTCACAACAGAAAATTCTGAAACTTGCTTCCTTCTGGTGTTAATATCCAGGCCTACTTCACATATGGCCAGCATGAATAGAAAAGTAGTAGACACAAAACACCAAAATAGTCATATGCTTCACTAAGCAGGAATGGACTTAAATGTCTGGGTAAGTACTCTGGTGACTTAAAACCTTAAAATATTCTTGGATTTTATCAACTATTTCTAGTGGTAGCAAACAAAATTAATTTTTCAGAGAACTCAGAAAATATTTTCCATCACTAAATTTAGCCGTTATGTCTTTTAACCATCTCTGTTCAAAAGAAAGCCACAACTTTGACTCTGGATTTGCTATTAGCTGTGTGTGGTCAGTCTGCTCTACCACATAGGTCCACTTAGATACAGTCCTTACTCCCTGATTTCCTGCTTTGCAGTAAGAAACAGAACTCTCTATTTGTTGTATGATTTCTATTTTCTCATGCTCTCCAGAAGGAGAAGTGTTCTGGCAGTGTTTAGGATTTGGAGAGCTATTATGCATTTACATTAGAAAAGGCAGAGTGGAAGAGGAGCTTGGAACAGGAAGAAGTTCCTGAGAAACAGAAATTAGTGACATTCTTTTGACCCTGCAAGAGTTCTAGGTCTCAGTTTGAAACACAAGAAAGCTCTGAGAGATGAGCTTTATCCCATTTACAATGCACTGTCCATAGTAAAAGAGCAGATGTCATAATCAAAGAATGGTTTGGGTTGGAAAGTACCTTAAAGACCATCTCATTACAATCCCCATGCCATGGTTGGATATAACTTCCACTAGACCAGGTTTCTCAGAGCTCCATTCAATCTGGATTTGAATGCTTCCAGGGATAGGGCAGCCAAGACTTCTCTGAGCAGCTTGTTCCACCGCCTCACCAGCCTCAGAGTAAAGAATTTCTTCCTAATAGCTAATCTAAACCTACCCTCTTTCAGTTTAAAGCCATTCCCCTGTTATGAATGGATTTTACGAAGGTAATAAGGGTTTAAACCAGGCTGTTGTCTCTGCTCAGATTTATAGTAGTTCTTGCTAAGATGGCCAGCACTTTAGCCAGAGTAAAATCACTTTCATTATAGATTCTTAATGATGGCTGATCTTGTCTATTAAAAATGAATTTTTTATTCTATAGACACAAAAACAACAGACATAAAATTCTAACAAACTATGCACTACACAGGACAGACAAAGGAGATATTAATAAACACTGTGCCACCCTCGGTAATAGGCTCAAATATGCCAATCACTGACTACAGAGGATAACAAGAGATTTCACTAGTGAGTTATAATATAAATATACAGTGCATGATATAGATCAATATTATGGCTAGTCAAGGAATAGTATAGTTTAGAAGCTCATATGACTTACCAAACCTGAAGTATTAYGGTATGGTGTGCTAAGGCTTCTCTCACTCAACTTCCAGAAGAGAAGAATTACTCAAAGCCAGCATCCCAGCTTGAGGAGTCTTTTTCCTCTCACACTTTGGGGTGCATAGAGGATTTTTTCCAGGATTTTGTGTGAGGCAGAGTGAATCTTTTATATCTTGTAAAGTTTGGTGTCTACGAGCCATAAAAATACCAGCATAATCTTTCTTTACAGCAGTTGTTCACTGTCATATCAGCCTGGTGTCTGTGGGTCTGCGAGACCCTGGGAAAGGGAGAGATCTCTGGTTTATGCAAAACAGCAGATAACCTTCTTGACCTGGGTTTGGGACTGCCTCGCCACATCCCCCTTGTCCTATCACTACACACCCTTGTAAAAAGTCTCTCTCCATCTTTCTTGTAGACCCGCTTTAGGTACTGGATCAATCACAAACTTCTTCACAGATAGTATAAAAGAAATTTGGGCTTGAGCTGAAATTCCATGAGTAATCTCTGCGGCTTGGTGGACCCCAGGTAGCCAGTGTGGCTGTGAAGATGTGTTCCATCCTTCTCTATTAGTTGGAGTTTCCTAAGTGTTGTAGGCCTCATGCTCAGGTTTATTACAACTATAGTCTAGCCAAGAGGTGATGAAGGTATCAGTAATAWAGGCCAGGTCATCACCCACCAGAATGCAACATAGTCTCTGGGCCAGCTGGAAGTGGTGTGAAACATTACTCACAAACAGTGAGATGTGAGAGCTTAGCAAAGGATTCAAGAGAATGAAGCCTTCAACCTGATCCATTAGCTTAGGCCACCAGTTAGTCCAGCTAATAGGAAGAGTTTTACTGTCCTCCTCCTCAGAGTTCCAGCTCCAGCCCTGCTGAGCAGTGTGGGAAACATTCACCGAACAGTTTAAAATAATCCATTTAATGCCAGAGTCCATCGGCATGAAAATTCAAATTCAGAAGTTTCAAAAAGTACATTTATAATTGTACTGAGTTAACTTGCTTGTGGTTTTGAAGCATTGATTTCTAAAGAAAATTAATATGTCTGCTCTGGGGAGCAGCTCTGGGGAGACTCTGACCGTGTCTTTTCTACRACACTCCTTTAAGGCAGTGGAGGATTTCAGGCCCATTGACCTTCTCTTCTACAGGGTGAACAAATAGTTTCTCCTCTCACTCCATGTCTTCCAGCACCCCAAATAGTTATGTGGCCTTCTGAGTTTAAATCAACTTGCCTGTAACTCTCATGCACTGGAGGAACCACCGTGGCTGCAATTTTCAATTTTTTAAATGTCTCAAGCACATTTCTTCTGCTTTTCAAGATTCTATTGTAATCTCTTGGCCTGTGATATTTCACACCATGTTTCCATCACTTCAGGAATGTAAGGGAAGAAAAAAGCTTTGAAAAAAGCAGAGATATGTGGTTGTTTTTTTTCCAAAGGACACATTTTAATGAGGTTACTTGAAAAATATAATTCACAAATCAGCTTGCCAGTATACAGAAATGTGCATCTCCACAGCTGTTACAGTTTGCTTTATTTTGGCTACTCCTTTGATATGTCCAATGTTAATAATGAGCCTGATGAAATACTAGGAAAAAGAGCACACATAATCCACATAACTCTATTTGGAGACATACAGAATTTATTATAGCCCACAGAGGGGCTCTTTAAAGAAATGTGAAAATAACAGAAGACAGTAGAATTTAAATGCTCCCACCTTGCGGTGGAAACAAAAGGTTAAAGTTTCACCCAAACCTGAATTTCCCTAGGTGTACCGGAGTTAAGAAAACATTTCTGTAACGTTTCTCCTAGCCACTGTTTTTCCTCTAAAAAAATAACCATTTGTAATAATAAATGGACCAGGAACTCATCAATGTGTTCAGGGTCAAGATGAATCTGATTTCCACAGAGCTCAAACAAAGAATTTAAGCCAGCTGGAAAAGCAAGTTAAGAAAATATTTTTAATGRCAAATTGAGATGATCTAATGCTTCCATTGTTGTACCCTGGAATTATTGGACCTGCTTCCAACCTCGCCTTCTCTCTGAGAATGTCTCTAACACATCAATCGGAGACAGAAATGTCCTACATTATCTGTTTGCATACAGTGGAGATTAACAGGAAGAACAAGACTCCTGTGCTGAAATTAACAAGAGGCCATAATGAAGAAATGACTACACAGGATATTTAGAGTAGTGGACCTCTGCTGCTAGGTGAAAGTAATTCGACTTGCCAGAGCTGGTACTTAGACAGCTTTGAAAGTAGACATAAGACATGGGTGTATTTCTGCTAAACCTTTAACGCAGTAGAGTTCAAACATCAACCATTTGAAAGCCAAATACCACAGGCTGTAATGTCCCTCCGTTGGTAGCACTGACCATTCTCTTATATTTTTTGTGGTTAGAGCTTTCTGTCATGCATAGATGTTAGTAATTTTCTAAATTGTGTTTAGACGTATTTACAGTTCTCACACCAATGACAGAGTGAAGTCATATTTTCCTTTTTCTTACTAAACAATCAAAACAATTAAAACCACAACTTTTCTGACTTTCAGGGTTACCAGAGTTTTCACATATGTAGAGCTATTGCATTGAGGTGTAACTCAGGTGAGCCTTTTGCTCAAACAGAATGGTTTGAGTTGGAAGGGACCTTAAAGATCTACTAGTTCTGAGCCCCTGCCATGGGCAGGGATAGCTTTCACTAGACCCTGTTACTCAGGGCTCCCTCCAGCTTGGCCTTGAACAGCTGGTGAACACTTCCTCACTGGTGCTTTGAATCCCTCACTGAAAATAAGTTGGAGGTTTTTTATTCACTGTAGAAAGACTCTAGGTAGTTATATTTATAACCCTGGCATGAAACATACTTGGTAGTCCAGCCCTATGTGTACCTGTGCACTTCTCTTATTTTAACTGTCTCTTTCATTTTGCAATATCTTCTCTCAAGTATTTGTCTCTGTTATGACAGTTTCATTTTACTGGAAGCAGTATTTTCTTAATTTTTATTTAACTTAACAGCACTGAAAATGAAAAAAAAATCCCCAAAGAGAACTTAYTGTGTGACATAATACAAATTTAAAAATCCAATAGGAAATGGTAAGTTAATTTCAAAGTTACACAATCTATAACAATGCAAATTTGAGCTCTCAGGATCTGTAGCTTCATCCCTTCTTCCCTCTTCCTTTTCCCATGTCACGTCTGTTCCTTCTGATCTTCAGTCATGAGGTATGTTCACACTACTTAACAAAAACAGAAAAAAGTCTTAACATACCTCGGCTAAAACAGCAAAGTCAACATCTCAGTATTGACTTTTAYAGATGAAGGTAGCAGGCTGGTTTCAGTTCTAAATGCCTGAACCCTTATTGCCAATACAATGGAAAAGCTAGGTTACCTGTCTCAGCTATTATTTTAAACCTAACTCACCATATTATACTCTTTGCTGGGATGCAACCGTTGTAAAAAAAACACAGCTCAAAAAAAATATTGTTGAGATATACGTGCTTTAAGTTATACCACTCTTACACAAAAACAGTAGTAATATTACAATCACAGAAATGGTCTTTCATACTCCTCTGATATAGGTGTAGTCCCAGCCAACCTCTTTTGCTAAGGCTTTTACTGAAAAAGTAACAGCAGGCTGTGCAAGACCCATATTCAGGACCCCTGTTATCAGATCCTGTCTTAAGTATTGCCACTGCTATTGTGTCTGAATTCAGAATACCTTGTAACCTTATATTCAGCCAGCAGTTTCTGCACAGTCAGAGGAAAGAAAGAATTTACAACCCTTTCATCTTTAACAGTACCAGAGGTGTAACATGTATGTATACGCTGACAAGTTGCAGCAATCTTTAAAAAATGGACAGGTATCCACTTGAGTCACRTATCTTTTAATTTAAAACCTTACAGTCCATATATAACAGTACCTGAACACTCCAAGAACCCTGTCCTCACTGTGCTTAAATCAGAATTTTGGATGCTGACAAACAATTAAATTCCAGAATTTGATACCATGAATAAACAAGTGTCCAGAGGCAATTGAAAATACATATATGTTCTGGAAAATAGCCCCAGTCTAAGGTCCTTAGCATGTCCTGGACAATGGGGGAAAGAAAAGCTGAAATAAAGGAATTAAGGGAGTCAACTTAGACATATAGAAGACAATGAAAGAGCCTATGAACAGGAATGCAGAAGATCTTTCTCTTTCAGTGTAGTAAAGCAGCTGTAAACTGGGAGCTATTAGAACAATAAGATACCAATGTAGTTTAGAAAAGAGTGAAAATTGCTAGAATTATTTAAAATTATTGGTTTACTACCATCACGTGACTATGAATCTTTTCCTTGTATAATCAGGCTTATTTGTTTGGACTATTCTTGTCCTTGGGACAAATACTTTAATTAAAAGTTTCTGTTCAGGTTTGAGGGAGTGATGTTTTTTCCTTTTTCAAAGAAAGCTGTTGTGCTTTTTCTCCATGATTTTCCTATTACAAACAACTACCTTCATCCATGAAGACCACTTCTTTGCAAGCTATGCTTCCAAGAAAAAAATCACAGTTGTATAAGACAAATCATGGGAAAACTAGACTGCAGTTTGAATTATGACAGACCGTGTCATGTTTAAACAGACCACTAAGTGAAAAAGGTTTATTTAAAAAAAAAACAAAACAAACAACAATGCAAGTATTTAAGTGGCTTCAAACAATTTCTTCCAAGATTTTTGGCAAACACATAAGGAAGGAACAGATGTGAGGAAATGCTATTCCAAGGCACTGGCATGAACTCATGGACCATAACACTGCAGGAATCGCACATCTCTCATATTTAGACTTGTAGCACAGAGGGTTGTGTGAAAGGCACCACCTTTCAACCAGTTTGCTTTTCCCAGTGAGTTGGGTTTTCACATATCTTTTTTCAGCAGTTATAACACCTAGAAAGAATTTCTTTTCCCTTCTAGTGTATTTACTCATACGTATCTGAAATACATGCTGCCAGTCAAGATGCTGCTCTCAGTTTGCACTGATGTTGATATTAAGACACATATAAAGATTATTAAATTCTTAGCAAGTTCATGAAATTAAAAAAAAATAGCATAGCAGAATGCATGTCTAGCAGACAATGCTATAGGTACGACCAGCACTGGGGCAGTAAATCACAAATGGCAACAACATTGAATATTACAATTTCAAAATGTGTTTTACATTTTACACATGGAAGGTCACGGAACAGATCATATTGAGTGCCATCGTGCAGCATGTGCAGGACAACCAGAGGAGCCCGCACAGCCAGCCTGGGTTTAGGAAAGGCAGGTCCTGCCTGACTAACCTGGTATTCTTCTATGACCAGGTGACCTGCTTAGTGGATGAGGGCAAGACTGTGGATGTAGTCTACCYAGACTTTCTAGTAAAGCCTTTGAGACCATTTCCCACAGGATTCTCCTGTAGTAACCGTCTGCTCGTGGCATGGACAGGTGTACTCTTTGCTGGGTACAAACTGGCCGGATGGCCAGGCCCAGAGAGTGATGGTGAGTAGAGTCACATCCAGCTGGCAGCCRGTCACTAGTGGGGTTCCCCAGGGCTCCGTACTGGGGSAGGTTCTGTTTAATGTCTTTACCAATGATCTGAATGAGGGGATCAAATGTGCCCTCAGTAAGTTCATACGCAACACCAAGTTGGGTRGGAGTGTTGATCTGCTGGAGAGCAGGAAGGCTCTGCAGAGGGATCTGGACAGGCTGGATCCATGGGCTGAGGCCAACTGTATGAGGTTCAACAAGGCCAAGTGCCAGGTCTTGCACTTGGGTCACAACAGCCTCCTGTAGTGCTACAGACTGGGGACAGAGAGGCTGGAAAGCTGCCCAGTGAAAAAGAACCTCAAGTGCTGGTCAACAGCAGCTGAACATGAGCCGTCAGTGGGCCCAGGTGGCCAAGAAGGCCAATGGCRGCCTGGCTTGGATCAGCAATAGTGTGGCCAGCAGGACCAGGGCAGTGATTGTCCCTCTGTACTCGGCACTGGTGAGGCCTCACCTCAAATCCTATGTTCAGTTTTGGGCCCCTCACTACAAGAAGGACATTGAGGTGCTGGAGCAAGTCCAGAGAAGGGCAACAGAGCTGGTGAAGGATCTGGAGCCCAAACCCTGTGAGGAGTGGCTGAGGGAGCTGGGAGTGCTTATGCTGGAGAAAAGGATGCTCAGGGGGGACCTTATCACTCTCTACAACTGCCTGAAAGGAGGTTGTATCCAGGTGAGTGTCAGCCTCTTCTCCCAGGTCACTAGAGACAGGACAAGAGGAAATGGCCTCATGTTGCACCAGGGGAAGTTTATATTGGATATTAGGAAAAAATTCATCACCAAAAAAGTTGCCAAGCATTGGAACAGGCTGCCAAGGTAAGTGGTTGACTGACCATCCCTAGGGGTATTTAAAAGATACTTATTTGTAGCATTTATTGACATGCTTTAGTGGTGGACCTGGCGGTGCTTTAAAATCAGACTCGATTTTAGAGGGCTTTTTCAACCTAAATGATTCTACAATTCTATAAGCCATCAAATAGTGGGGAATGTCTATCTGCGCATACCTTCTTTTCATGAATCTATAGACTTTTTGGACAATATTTACAAATATTGTTAAAATTAATGCCTCACTGTTTCTTCTAATTTGATCTATTTTGCTTCTTTGACATATGTATTTATGAGACATCTACTACTGCCACATCTAAGCAGTAAATTTTTTAGTATTTATGATACAATTCTTAATGATGTCTGACATTGAAGCTGACATCCCATTTTCAATATATAATCAAGAAATTTAGGCATCTAACTCTACTGAATGCCACCTACACATTCAAGTTTCTGTTGGTTTTGTAATTAGACCTAAAGTACTCTCATTCTCATGGCATCTCAGCAGAAACTCCAACTGGTTACAGATACAGCTTTAATAACTACTTTTACATTCAGGATCTCATGGTATAGTAAAAAAAATCTGCAAATACACCATTTACTGGAACAYAACCGAATCGTACATTTAAAATGTATTTTTCTTTTTTAAAATGTTGGAAAAGCTGTCCTTTCTTATGAACCTCTTTGTAGGCTTYACTGCTTAATAAGATGGCCAAAACCTTACACAAGATGAGCCTGGAAAATCTCTACTTTTCAGATCCAAAACCCAAAAAATACAACTAGAATTTTCTTTGCATTGGTGCTAATAGAAACTGGTTATTAGCAATTTTAAAAGTCTGGAATTAGGGAGGGAGTTTTAGACAGAAGAACTCATTTCACATGAATGGAAAAGGATCAGGAAGCATTGAGGAACAACGGACATGCAACAAGGATCCACAGACACACATGCATGCATCATATTTGAAAGTTTGTGCACTTTTGGAATTATCTTCTACCTCAAGGAAAAGACAAAGGAAGTAGTCTAATTTTATTTTCCTTTTCGTTCATTTTTCTGATGTTTTTCCTAATCTCTGTATTTTCATGGGTTTGTCTAGTTTGGAGCAAAGGAGGCTGAGGGGTGACCTCATTGATCTTTAAATGTTCATGAGGAGGGGAAGTGGAGAGGGAGATGCTGATCATTTCTCCCTGATATCYAGTGATAGGATGCATGGGAATGGTTCAAAGCAGCACCAGGGGAGGTTCAGACTGGACGTCAGGAAAGGTGGTAAAACACTGAACAGACTTCCTAGAGAGGGAATCAACTCCCTCAGCCTGTCAGTGTTTAAAAGGCATTTGTACATTGCCATTAACAACATGCTTTAATTTTGGTCGTCTGTGATCAGGCAGTTGGACTAGATTATTGTTGAAGGTTTCTTACAACTAAATATTCTCTCTTCTCTTTTCTTCTCTTCTCTTTTCTTCTCTTCTCATCTCTTCTCTTTGCATAAAGGTATTTCATGACAGTCACTAAAGGTATACCAGAGCATTGAGATCCACTTTTGTACTGGAAGATAAATATTAATGAATAAAGAGACAAACTTGTAGAATGTTACTGCTCTAATTTCTTTTAAAAGAAATTTTCAGATTAGATTTTTTTCCATTTATTTCTCCTGTGATAACCAATTGCACTCTTTTCTCATAACATCACTTTTACTACATTACAAGACTGTATCTGCACATATGAGCAGTATAAAAGTTAAATTAAATTTTAAAATTACATGAATTGTTCATTCTTTTCCCTGCTGTTGGTGTTGCAATATGCAGGTGACTAAATCACTGTATGCAGCTTGAAAAACACTAGTGGGAGAGGCAGTTTTACTCTCAGTAACCTAGTTTTCTAGAGTCAGAAATCCTTGAAATTGTATACTGAGATAAAGCACAGTAAAATAGGAATGATGGGGAAAGCTGAAGGGGTGGAACATGGTGATACATGCACCTTAATTATTTTTCTTATTGAGGTGGGATTTATCTCACCTACTGTAGACATCTATAGTTGAGACAGTGATCCCAGGTTATAAAGTGTATAGTTGCAGGCCCTTTTAAGTGCCAATCATTTCATCCTCAAGCGGACATGTAAAATACTTTAATAGTGTCAGTTTATCTTGACTGACTATAAAAAAAAAACACTATAGGCTACTACATGTGAAGTTCCATTTTAATTGTTCCTTATACTTCTTTGAGATGTCTTCTCACATTTAAGCATTGAGTTGACATTTGCAAGCACCTCTTATTAGTGATAGCCTCTTACATACCACTAAATGTCATAAACTTACAGAAAACTGTGGATTTATTATGCCTGTACAGACATTGGAAATAAATACATGTTAATAATGCCAATAATTCATGTCATAAAAATTTCAGAATTGTTTTTATTTCTAGATAAAAAAATTAATTTATACTGTTTCTTCCCAAGGAGCATTTTGCTTTCAATGAGATGATACTTCCTGACTAAAAACTATTCATTTTTAATACTTCTGGGTTACTGTAATTGAGAAATCTCTTACTTTTGCAACTCAGATGCATATCAACAAAGAATTTATGTCAAAAGAGATCTCCTGAATGTAGGTTTCAGGCAAAAGTGAATATTAATCATGGGAATGATAGAATTGTTTATTTTTCTTGTAATTTAATTATTTCTTTTGGGCAGAGAAGTCTAAGACATTGTTCAGGGGATGAGCTGTTCCAGATCAAGCTTCAAAGATGGTTTTGGAAATAACAGTGAAAAATTAAGCTGAGTTGGTATTTAGCAGGCAGGGTAGACAGACAGTCTAACTGTTAGCATGTGTGCTCTAGGTACTCATTGGTAAGAGATGTTATTTTATCACTGTTATCTTATTTTCTTTAGAATTTATTATAATAAAATCATGACAAGAATTAGGCCTGAGTCACGAATGTATTTATTGAAAGACATTCAGCCTGCTTTCATTTTCCACTATGTTTCTCATCTGTGTTACAGCATTCATGTTTGTATTATGCCCTATAAATAAATAAATCCCACATTAATATAAAGGTGATGAGGTAATTTAATAGCATAATCTGTTTGTATTTAGGGAAGCAAGCAATACCTCAGTCACTGTCTTCTGCAAGATGTGAGAAGTTAAATCCTTGCACTGAGGTCAATGAAAGTTGGGCCAGGATCTTATCCCCTTGCTTAAATAACTTATTAATGTTACCTACCCTATAAGAAGTCTAATTAATACAGATGGTTTAAATACTAATTAAAGGGCAAGACAAGTGACTGTGGCATGGAAAGCCCAAGATATCTATGACAAGAAAATAAATTAGTAAGTGCTGCATAGTTCTCTTGCATCTGCTCAGCAGTTCTCAGGCCTGATGTTTGCAATCTCACTTTCCTGCTACTTTTAGTTCATAAACCAGGTCAAGAGGTATCCAAAGTAGGGTAGAGGCCTATAAAGCCCATGAAGTTGTTTGAAAGTCAATTTTTCTTTTTACTGCTCTAATCTTTCTCCCAGCTCTTGTGTATAAAGATAAGGGCAAGCTAGACTATGAACGTGCAAATGAGCCAAGAGTGTACACAGACTTTAAAATGCTATGCATTTCATTAACTAGAAAAATAAGAATTAAAAGTATATAGAATTAATACTGTAATAATCTAGGCTAGGTATATTTTTTTGTCCCAGGATATCTTCAGGAGTCTGACCTTTTTCAGTAGACTCATGAATTTACTGCATGGGTCTTTGAATCATGTCCCATTACCATGTTTGGGTTCACACTGTGAGGTGGTACCAGGACACAAGCTGAATTGAAAAAAAAGGATTGAAAACAAAAAAATGTTCCTAATGTCCAGCATACAGAGGGTTTGTACTAGATATCTTCAAACGTTCCTTCTAACACAAACCATTCTATGACTGATTCTGTGTTGAAACATTATGATCCAAGAGCTGAAGAAAACAAATTAGAATTACTCCAAATTAAATGTCTCTGAAGTGTGCATATTGTCAGCAGCAGGGCTCCAGTACCCCTGGTTTCCTGCTACAAATCCATTCATCTTCATTATTCAGTTAGTGTGGCTTGTTACATATGGCAGGACTAGACTCCTGCTGTCAGGGTCCTGGTGTAGCACAGAAACATGTTCATAAATGTCTGTGGGACAACAGGTGAGATGAACATTCATGCCAGGTTCATTGGTAGATTACACAGGACCTTATTGCACATTGTTCAGGTTGCCTCAGTTCTCTAAGTTATTATTTTTCCATACACGAGGATCACTACATGTCAAACATACACAACCAGGAATATTTTAGTTAGTTTTATTAATGGAGGTAGGTCAAACTTTTTTTTTTAATTGAATTGAATTAAATAAAACTTTCTTCTATTGCTAACCTAGGGTCATGAGATGTCAYTTCACCATTCTTCAGAGTTTATTAATATTCTGTCATATTTTCATAATATCATCTGACTTGGTTGCAGCTTCCTGTATAACTTCCTGTATGACTGAATGGGAAACAAACACTGAAAGTTTCACACTCACAAAACCCAGTTCTGCTAAGTGAAAGCCAAGATCAGCATTTTTGAAAACTCTCCTACAAAAGCAAATGAACCAAACTCAAACTCCAAAGTAGAATAGAAATGAAAGCGTACTTCTGTAAATTCATAAATAAACAAGGGGAAATCAGGCAGCAAAAGTGAGTGGTCCTTCTTCCCTTGGCATGTTGCTGGTTTTTTCCTACTTCTGTTTTTCCTTCTGGCACAAGGCTGCTCTTGCCCAAACTGCCCAAGTCACTGGTGTATGAAAGGTCAGACTGAAATGCAGAGGGAGAATGAAGACCTAAACCTCACTTAATAGCYGGAGAGACACTTTGTGGAAATACATACATGCTATCCTGCAACCAGTTCATATTCGTGTCCTTTAGCTCCAGCTTTTGTTTCTTCTGTTCAGAAACTTAATTGGGAGAAGCAAAGCTCAGGTTTTGGACCATCAGCAAAGTGCTTGAGACAGTTTTCCCCTGTCTTGTTTTCTGATTTGCTTTTGTAGAAGCCCTTTAATTTTTTTGATGGAAACACTAAGATCATTGGTAACCAATCTGACAAATGACTAGCTGCTCAACCTCTTCAAAAGTCATGTTGTATTTATGGATATTCCATTATTTCAGCTGAAATCAGGCATTGTGTGTTCTTCTTTCCAAATATTGACCAGTCTCTGAGTGTACTCCATCCAGCTGGCTGCACATTAAATCACGTGGCTGGACTGGCAGTTTGAAGCAATCCACAAGGAAAATGTGGGGAGCTAAATGCTGGATAGGAAATTAAACAGCACTGCCATAATCTGGCCTGTGCCTTGAAGCAGTTTGGCTTTGGCTGCTCACACAGAGGAGACAGTGTGTGAGAGGAACCCGATACCACCAGCAGTCACAGATATGGGACTGACTTCAACTGGTCATGCATTTTCTTAAAATGCACCACATGTCATCTTTCAGGTCACACTTGTCCCAGACAAGATCTGTTTACCAGGAATGAGTAAAACGTTGACACAGCAGGGGAGCATGCACATGAACTCCTCAGGGCATGCAGCATTATTGGTAACCTCCTCATGGAAAATCTGGCTTAGAGATGTTATGAAAACAAAACAAATATTAGCAGCAATTAGGGGACTTAGAGAGAGAATTATTCACACTAACAAAGCTATCTCTCAGGGCTCGTATAAGACAGTCATAAACCCTGCTGACTGCAGCCAAATCAACAGAACGACAACTGAAACTGGGAGCACAACAGGCAACGGATCAAGCTGGAAAAACCAGGCACAGCAGGAGGCAGAGTTGGAGAACACAGAGCAGAAGGTTCCATGTGGCACCACAGACAACGACTGAGGCGTGACATCTTTGTCATTCAGCAGTAGGTCTCACACCCTTGTAAGAGCTTTTCCCATGCAGCCACCCTTGCAAGCCCCAGAGTGGCTGCTAACGAGCTGTGGTGTTGACTTCGGCTGCTCCCTGGCCAGGAAGGGGCTGGATCTCACACCATAGCTTCGTTTACTCTGGTGAATCCTGGGTGACACATTGGGTAGCTTTGCTTGCTAGTTATCACCGTCTGAAAGTGGCATAACTTTTCACAAGTGGGTACAATAGTTACAAAATCCATGAGGCTTTTGGAAACCTCGAAAGGGTAGAATTAGCAGAAAAAGTTTAAATTGCAGGAAATGTTCAGAAAAATTATATAAGTTGTGCAATAGCTTTTGGTCTATATAAAGTATAAAGTAACTTTTACATATTAGTATATTCAATTAAAGATACAACACTTTTTATGGCATTTCTATATTGATCTACACTATGTACATCTTCAAGAACAAGTCAGATGTCAAAAACCAGTTCAGACCATCAAGCAACTGGGGGCTTCTCAGATCTATATAGAAATGCAGCTGAAGATTTGAAGCTGTAGAATAGTTCAGCTTTGTTGCATCATATACTGAGAGCTGTGAAATTTGCCTACTGGTTCTACTGAGAGTCATTTAGAAATTTTTGTTTAGTTGTGTAACGAAGAGATGGAAAGATTTTCCCTTTCAGTCTGTTAACCACAGTAAGTTTGGAAACTGAGACTATTCAGTGCGTATGATCTGCAAACTCACCATTCTGGATCAAACTTAGCACTTGTTATTTTAAGATTGATGGCAGTCATTCCCAAAGGCCYCCTCCAGGGTTGCATCTTTTACTAACTTGGCAAGGAGACAATTCCTGCTGTGAAGGATTTACCAAAAGGATACAAATAAATGAGGTTAAAAGTCCAACCAACCTTCTTAGTTACATGTGTCACAAGTTTTATTTCTTTTCTTTGTTTTGCCTTGTTTGTTTGAGAGACAGAAGAAGAGATGGATTAATCAATGAGGCTGTACATGCACCAGTAAAGAAGAAAATAAGAAAAAGGAAGGAAGAAAAGCCTCCTACTAGCCTAATCAAGACTGTCACCTAGGCTATGCTGATGTAATGCCAGAACTGTGCCAGAAAGACTTATCTGAGAGAAGGCAAAAATTGAATCACCCAGCTTTTTCTATACTCCCAAGACATTCAAAGCATCTCACGTCAAACCATGGATTTCAACACCCTGACATATGTCAGCTGTGCAGTATGAAAGATAAAAAATTTGGACTTTCAAATTAAGAATGTTTTTCAGCAACAAGACATTTAAAATACTCCTGCTGAGTTGGGGCTTGAGATGCCACAAATACTCTACCAATTTTTTATAGCAATTGTTCTACACTTTAAGGTTTATTAATTGCCTGACCATTTATATAATCCTGTAGTTTCAGGGGGTTTATCGGTCTCTCTAGACCATTATACATCTTGGGAAATCAACAGTAAAACTAATTAAGTATTCTTAATTACTTCCACTGTTCAGTCTTTTTAATGTTACTCGTTTCATTACTGAATTTCCAAAATGTCTTACACTAAGACTGTTAAAAATCTTTTAAAATTAAAAGCAGCCAGCTAGACAGTCTTCTAAGGAAGCAGATTCACCATATCTAAACTTAGTTCCCTTCTTGGATGTTATTCTCCTTAGTATTAGCTTGCCAATAACATTTTGTACCAGTGGAACCTCTGACATGGAAAGAAGGTGGTTGYCCCACTCTTAATGTATCTTAGTTTTTTGCTTTCAGAACATGGAGTAAAAGCTGGTATCCTATTTTAATGCAAACTATTAGTCTAGTGAGACAAAGCTCTAATGGAAGAATTTTGGAAAAGGCCCATCAATACTTACATGTTAAGGAGCAGTATTTTAAGTGCAAGTACAATATATATCCATTTTTTTCGATGATGTGTTCCTCTGTTTAAATGCAAATGATCAGCTATCAATCATGATGATATTTACTGGTGAATAAACTCTGATTCCACTAGTCTTTAACTGAATACAGACATACTGCAACTTGTATCGCAAGCAGTGCTACTGATTCCGCCACCAACTGCTACCAAATGTGGTGTGTAATATCTATACTGACAGAAAAAAACATTGAATAAACACATATCCAATAAGCAAGCAAATAATAGACTTACCTGAGCTATGGTCTGAGCACATAGATTAATATTTGGGTCAAGGGCTATGGACAAAAACTGAAGTACAGTTTTCTCTTGTAGACTTAAGACTCACCACTGAAGGATCTCAGATTTCTTAATGTGTAGCCCTACAGTTATCAATCAGCATAGGACCTTTCAGTCTTGTGTCATTATTACAGAAAGATCAAGGAAATACCTTTGTCAACTCCTTTTTCTGCCTTACCATGAGCAGGACATAGCTACCACTGATAAAAATTCTTCATGTTCCCAAAGCCATTGAGAACAAAACACCAAAATAGTAATGTACGGGTAATACTTGGATCTACTCCATGGGTATTTTCTATGAACTGAGCAGGAGAAAGACCAAAAAAGAACCCCAGACTGGCATGTTGAACACATTTGTGTTTATGATTTCACCCTTATCACACTTCCATCGCCCAGGAAGTTGTGCGTGTTTTACTGTAGCTGCGCAGTGCTGGTGGTTCTGTAGGTATCAAGTATGACCAACAATCCCATTTGGAAAAGCCTCCAGAAATATAAACAGAATCCAGAATAGTAATGGACTTTCATGTAAATAACTCCCAAGAAATGTCATATAAAACAGATGTGCCATCTGTGTGACAGAACATACTCTACATTAGAAAGTAGACATAACTAAATATATCATCTTTAAGGACATCAGTAAAAGCCYGGTTCATCATGTCCAATGAGGCATGCATAGTCACAGCATCAAGGCATAGTTCTCTGTCTCAAAAGAAGCCCACACTAGTGAAGTCAGCCTGTTCATTTATCCCTGTTTCTTTCAAGAGAATATTGGAAAAGGAAAGCTAAAAGAACCAAAGAGTAAAAAAAATTGAAGATCTATTTGTTGGCTYGGAGTAAACTAGGTTAGAATGTATCTGAAAACATTATCTAGTTATTTTAACTTCAAAAGTGGTTTGATTGATTTCATAAAGCCTTTCATGTCCCTCAACTATTGTGTAAACGTAAGTGCATTACTGGACTGGAACCCCATTTGGTTTCAACTGTTCAGTATGCAGAAATGGGAGAAAATCCAGAGACACTGTGTTTCAAGAACGTTTAGCACCAAAAGTGTTTGGATTTTCTTGTATCATCCCTGTAAACTTTAAATATCACCTCATTGAGTTTAAGGGATTGTGTGATTAAGACATTACATTTTAAGTACACTGGCAGCAGTTTCCAGCTAAGGAGAGGGATTATCAAAGTGAATAAAGAGCAAAATATGTAGCTTGATGACACTTCTATTGATTCTTTTCAGTCACTAGGAAAAAATCAAAGCATATGAACATGCTTGTCCAATTAAAGCCAGTGGCAGAAGCATAGCATGACTTCAAATCATGCTCTATTTAGTCTGTGACTATAGCTTCTTGGGTTTTTAAGTTTAGAGGCATGAGTTAGCTGGGGTTTTGTTTTTTCCAGCTCTCATGATGAGACTTCAAATGCAGCCTGAGGCAGTTAGGCACTCAAGTGGCAGTGAATGTCCATGAGATTGAAAACTCCTTTTAAAATCCTACCACAACTTTCTTTTCCATCTTCCCATTTGTTTTTAAYACTCTGTAATTTTCATTAGCGAGGTCACAGACACATCCAATCCCTCTCAAAGATTGCTAAACAATAGGAAAAGCAATACAAATCTAATGGCTTTGATGCCTATTAGAAACTTTCCCATCTGTGGATCATTTTAAAGCAGAGTATCTGTGGATTTATTATGCCAAGAAGGGTGGCTCAGGAAGTTTTTGCATTATAGCACCTAAACAACTGGAAACCACAGCAGGATATGAAATATTATCAAAAAGAAAAAAAAAAAATCTTTGAAGGCTTGATCTGGTGCTAACTTTATGTCTGTAAGACTTTTAATATATGTTCTCACAAAAGAGAAGATAGTGTCAAAACAGCACAAGGCTTAGGCAGCTTTAATGATTTTGCAATATTTTCACCTGCAAACCAGTTACCCACAATAAAACAATTTTGGGCTACAAGGAATAATGCTGCAGAACAAAAGCTGACAATTTCAGTGTCTATAATGGTCTACTCCATAGCTGACATTTCTGTAAAGGCATTACAACACAAAGTATTCAGGCTTCTTCAGTTCCTGCAACACAGAGAGCCTTTTCCCAAACAATTATTGCATAAACTTTTTTTGTGTGTTATACYCATAAACTTAAATAAATAAAAAAATAAAACACAAGAAGATTTTCTGAATCTCCTCCCATAAGGCCAGACAGGCCTATATAGGAAAGCTATAGCAGCCATGGAAGCATTAGATTGCCACTCTTCTTATGGATCTTCTTTACCAGATTGCTTGGAGGTACTCTTGTATAAGGTAGATTTTGTTCCACAATCTCAACTCCTGCATCTAAAAGTTAAGTGTAGAACCAGTATGAGAATACTCCTGTGATCGCTTGCATGTCTTTTATTAGGATCATATTTTTCACTACCACCAGAAGAATAAGACACAGAGCCAAGTTCTATTCTCAGTTACTGGTGTAAATCCAAAGTATCCTCATCAAAACCAGTGAACTTATTCCAGATTTACACTCCTGGGCCTAAAACAGAGTTCAAGCTGTCTTGTTTTAATATTCTTCAGTTCAGAAGAATGTCTGGCTTTCCAGAACTCAGAAACTGTGAGTCTCTGTACTGCCAGCTTAACAATAAAAAATCAGATTCTTTTGTATTCTTTTCCTGAACACAGATAGAGTGAAATTACATTGATTTCAGATCCCACACTCCTGTTGCCAGAAAATAGGAGCGTGTTAACAACTGTCTTTCTGTCCAAATGCATCCATTACTATTATTTTATCAACTCCCCAAGCAATTCAAGAAGTTCTTTTTGTACTCCAAGGTTGACTCTCGTGGAGAAGTTGCAGACTGGTTCCTCTAACTTTTTCTCCTATATTCTACCAAAATACTGAGTTTGGTGTGTCTTAAATCCTGTAGCATAATGACTGTGCTTCTTGGTTGTATGTGTGCAGTACATCCATAGGTAGTTGCAAAAGTCTGTGGCTTTTGCCAGTAGGGATTTCTTTTCTTTCTCTTGATCAGAATATCTGGGAAAATCGCTCAACTTAGGAAGTAACCTTAGAAAGAAACCTTAGAAAGAATGATCATTAAGTACTTTCTACCAGACAAGAGAATCAGGGAATAGAATTTCCCTCTGCCCTATTTTCTTGTACCAAAATACATGTATAGAAATGAGATCTTGGAAAAGCTTGCAGAGATTTAGAAAATCATCTCAGGCATTCAGCCACAAAAAAAATCTGTGTGTGGGACGTGACAGTACAGGCTAGCCTAGAACAAAACTACCTCATTGCTAATGCAGGTCAAAAAGTTACTGGAATACAATAGTGAATCACAAATCTGTAATATTCAGCAAAATGATCAGACCAGACAGCAAAGATGTTCTGGTCTGCCAGCTAGAAAGGCATATGGGATCAGCCCAGAAGCTGGATCAATCAAAGAGAGGATTGCTTATGATCATAAGGGAAATAGGAAGACAAAGTGATGCCTTAGGACTTTGGCTTTTATATTTTTCATATACTTGTAACCCTGCAATTCTTAGTGTATAACTCTAAAGCCCATATAAAAGTGTYAGCTACTGCCTCCAGCCAAAACAACCCACCTTCAGGCCTGGGCTTCAAGGACACCTTACTGCTTCAGGCCCAAGATACATAAACAACCGTTGATGAAGGGGGGAAAACCTGGGGTGAATTACTTCATTACCTGGGGCTGTAATTGGAAGAGCTAGCCCCGATATGCTAATGGACCAAACTTATAAAAGTACAGACAACTGGTGACCAGTCATCCATCTTGGGTGGTCTATCTTGGGGAGCAGACCTCAGGGGGTCCACTTGGGGTGTAGACCCCCCCCGAGCGAGCTTTGACTGCCCTGGATGTACCTGGAGGCCTTCAAATAAACACCACCGCTTTTAACCTTTTAATCTTTGTCAAGTCTCTCTCTTTTAGGTAGTCCTGATAAGGCATCAAAAGGACTAATCTATGCAAGGCAGTGGAGGTACAGGGAAGAGAATCAGTGTTTGCTTGTACCTAAGCACAGAGGATTTTATTTCATATGAAAGGGACAAGCCCTGGTCATTTTAAATGGGATTATCTACTACAGTGGGAAAGACCAGTGGAGTAATAGCACCACAAACCACTTACTAGCAAACTCTGTCACCACAGTCCTTGAATGCTCTTCCTCTATCAAACAGTGCCTGTCTGTGAGTTAAGACTGAGGACTGTAGCCAGACGTTTGGGTTGTTTTCCAAAAACAGATTTTTGTATTACTTGAAAAACTGGAAAAAATCCTCCCTTCTAGAGGRGGGCTGCAGAATATGGTGCCCTGTCAAGGTCACTGAAGAATATTAATGGCAAATAGATAACTACTGTGCCRCTGACAACACTAAATCAGCATAAGGGTGAGGGGTAGTGGCATAGGAGTGCTATTTGGAACCCATCTTCTGAGCAAGTACAAAGATATTCTTCACAGAGGAAGAAAACATATGTTTTAGCCGGAAAATGCTACCATTTTCTAGAATGCAGCCCCAAGTTTAAGCAGGATCTTTGTGGGAAAGAAGTCAACGGGGCAGAGGCTGTTATACCAGGCCAGGCAGCGGGAACAGCAAATCATACGTCAAGAACCACTGTGGAAGTGAATGAGGCAAGGAGAAGGGGGGAACCAGAACTGCATGCCTTTCTAATGGCATGCACATCATCCTCTGGAAAATTCAAATAAGGGAGCAACACCGATCCAAGTAACTAGCAATTGCATCGCATATTCCAAAMTAGCTCAGTAAATTAAGGGCAATTTTTTTGTTATTCTAGAAGGAAAACTATATTCTCCAGCTTAAGGCAGGATTTCACTGCAGCCAGCTTGCAAACTGGGTCTGGCCCATAAAGCAGTCTCTGCTGCCCACCAGGCATGAGGCAGCATGCACCTTTTGACTACGAACTTCCCAGCTGGTGCCAGTCAGACTATTTACATCTCCTGATTGCTGGCTGGCCTAGGAGAAAGTTCTGCCACACGCTGGCCCTGCCAGAGGACTCCTATCTCCTCGTTGGCCGCTTTCCTCTGCTTCTCCCTTCTTTTCCCTCCTGGGCAGCACATCACACAGTGTCTCACACCCCAAGCTAACCTGAGAAAGGGGAGAGAGGAGGCACTGAGGTGAATGAACAAAGCTTCAAAGGCAGCAGGAGGTGTTTGGATGTGTGTTAGGAAGTAGAAGTCATTAGCAGTCTCTGAGCTCATTTAAATTGTAGTTTTCTGCAATAAAAATTCATTTAAGAGGAAAAGGTGAAAACTAYTTCCTGCATCTTTCATGGCCAGGTYGGTGTGAGGAGACACAGGTGCTGCAGGGTTGTCAGACAACACCCCAGTACAAGAGCTCTTCAGAGCTGCACAAAGGCTGTCAGTGCTGAGTGCTACCTTGCCCGAAAAAGGGCAAGCAAAAGAAAATGTTTTAACCAGTTCTTTTTCAAACATATGAAAGACTTGAATAATTCCAAAGAGAGAGGTCAAATATCTTAAAGTATCAATGTCACCTAGTTCCAGGCAAGACAAAGGTAAACAGGATAATGCAAAAACCTGGAACATGGATCAATTTGTTTTTCCATTCTGGAGGTGGAAAYTGAGATTTACATTTCCACGTCAGCAGCAGGGGAAGCTGAGCCAGTTCTTGCAGGAGCAGCAAGTGTGTTCAGTGAGGAGTTCAGACTATATCTGAAGGGACTTACAAACAATTCAGAAGACAAATGCAGCTGCCAAGCTGGCAAAGCACTCGAGTTTGTCTGTTGGTTGGCAGGTGGATTTTTGTTTCATTTTATTTTTTGCATATGTACAGAGATGCATTTTTTAACAAATGAAGGAGTGACAGCATGACATTCCCAGCTGAGGGTAAAAGGCAGGTCCACTCTAGTGCAGAGATTCCCAAAAGGAAGACGTAGTCCTCATGCCAGGACCTAAGTGAGTGGTCGGAGGCTGGCACTGCCTCACCTGATGGATCCTGGAGGCTTCAATGTGTGCCCCAACCTCCAACTCATTTTATGGCTTTACAATAACCCCAAGAAACTTCAGCAAGGTCACTTCCATGGGCATTGCCAGGACTGGGCAATAGCCTAGCACAGTTTTCCCAGCAGCTGGGAAAACAAAAGGACCAGGCATCTGGCTTTGTATATAGCCTTGTGAGGTCTGGAACAGAGAAGAAAGGGAATGGGGAAGCCTTTAGGTACTGGAGAGTGGTTGGATTCTGTTATGGTCTTCCCAGTTATCACATAGCCCTCCAGAAAGAAAGCTTTGGGAACCCCTCTTTTAATACATTTTGCTCTTTCCGGAGGAAAATGTTCACCAACTCAGGAAGCTTCAGGGGAGGTTCCTGCCAGAGAAGATCGAAGAGGAGCCAGCAGTGGGTGGAGAGCTGCATCTGCACCTCCGCCTGAAATAAAGACACATTTCCAAGCTTGTCCTCACATTCCTGTGCCAGGGACTCTGCTGGCTGGGGCTAAAGCTCCTAGAAGGAAAGGTCACACAGTACACCCTGCCACCAGCTAGCCAAATGCATTTTACAGTGTTTAAGGCCAGCCATTATTTAATATCTGCTGCCAGGAGCCACCTTGTCTGTGCTGACATCATCTGGTCAGGTTTTTTGCACTTTCTAACAGAAACTATGACACACTCCAGCAAGAATAGACACCTAAAGCCAAGAAACAGACAGTATAACTCAGGTCCCCAGATGGGTTTGAATAATTTATTACTTATTCAGCTTTATTTTTACAACTTTTGGAATGTTTTTGTGACCAAAACTTTCACACAGATTCCCTTTTCACAGAGCACTGAAAATTTTGAAAACATATTCAATAAGGGCAAGCTGAAAAATCAAATAATTCATAATATGTTTCCGTGATAATATAAACTATGCATTCACTTGACCATGACAGACTTTCCTGTGGTAAGTACCCTATTTAAACACAACCCTCAGTCCTATTTTTATGACAATGCCTTTGATACACAGTGAGAACTATATCAAAAAGGTTCTTAACAGCTGAAATCAATGCCAATCATATGCTGGTAAAGAAGTACAAGAAAATTAACTTTGTTKCAGCAATTTACTATAATGTTGAGTATTAAATCAAGAAAAACTGTTCAATAACAGAAACCAATTGGGAATATAGCTTATTTTGCCTAAAGCTATATGTAATCTTACCCATAACTCAGAGCCATTTGAAACCTGACAAAATAAGTGTAACAAAATTATGGCTGAGCTAATGATTTTCATTTTCTGAATAGGACAGAAAAGGTCCATTGCTATTTCATACCATTCCACCTACGTCCTCAGAATAAATGCAGAGATGCACGTCAATTAGACACTGCAAAACATGCTACATCTGAATTTTGTGGATTTCTTCCATTGATGTTAATGACAGAAGGATTCATCATCAGAGGCAGTAGACAAGKGAGCTCAAAAAGGCATATTTTCACACTACAGGAGAAAGGCTCAAAGGTTAGRAGACTAATTCTTCTGGTTGTGTCCAGAACCTATTCCAAAGCCAGAGATGTCCATGGAAAGATTTATGTGGAACATGCTGGATTCCGGATCCATAACTCAGTAAGTTTACTGGGGTGGCAACTTTTTCTGTTCTCAGTAAAAGACACATGGGTATTTAGGGTGAAGGGCAAAAACCAGGAATAACATGGGAAATAGTTAGAAAAAAAGCCTATAGACAACCTTCAAGACATCAATGGAAAGGGAAGMGCTAACAGTATCTTCAGGGAAGTGACAGACTATTCTGGCCTGCCACAACAATGTCCATGGTGTCTTCCCCCATCATTTTTCACATCCTTTACATCAGGAATGCCTTCCCACTTCATTTTCTGAGTCAGCAGCAGACCCCCTCTCCTGAATACCACCAAACAAGAATGTAAAGGAGTAAAGGTGCCAGCAGCAGTACTGCTCTCCAGTGGGAGGGTAAAGGCCCTTTGGAAATATGAATTTGTTTACAGAACAAGAAGTAATTGTTGCCAAAAGACCATATTGACTTCAGTGTAGCTGAACACATTACTTCRTACAGTAAGAGTATTTTTATAGAAGCTTAAACTGTAGTAATTTCCTATGCTAACTCCATAGATCTTTATTTCAAAATAAAAGCAGAAATCATTAAAAGTGTAATTGAATGTGAGGAACCAGTTCCATTTTAATTTGTCTCAACATTCAACTGTGAGAGCTACGTGGGGGAGGGGCTGTGCTTCATGCAAGAGGCAACTGGGAGAAGAYGGAGGCAGGCTTTGTCTCTAGGGAGACTTTGCCTCGCAGCCATTTCATGGACTTGGCAGTCAGTAGGAGACCATGGAGGACACTGTGCCCTCCAGTAGGGTCCTCCAATCGGGTGGTGAAAGATCTCCACAAATGGACTGCAATGGAACGTTGGACTGGGCCAATGGCCCCCTGTCAGCGAGCAGCCCCCCGGGGGAGCCAGGGGGTATAAAAGTAACTGTGGTACAAGCTCTGGAGCTCGCTCTCTCCCTCTCCCCCGCTTTTGGTCCTTTTTGATTTTTGAGTCTTTTGCTGGACACTTGGCCGGACACCTGCCCTGCCACCTCCCTCGCCTGCTCCAGCCTTCGCCTGCCCTGCCTCTCCGCGTTCCTGCCCGACACCCTGCCTGCCTGGTCCCGGCTGAGTCACCTGCTTCCAACTGCTTCGCCGGTCCAGCCCGCCGCCGCGATCCCGCCACGACACTGTCCAGGGTGCTGCGCCTCCTGCCCGAGCCCCCACTCCCGCGGTGTCCGGCCGCCCGTCGCCGCGGGAGCTGCGCCCTGACAGCCGCGCCTCTCCGGAGCTGCGCAGGCTCCCCCGGCGGGGAGAGCACGCTGCGCCTGCCGGCTGGACGCAACAGCACAGCCCGAAGGCTCKGGGGGTAACGCCCGCTTTTCCTCCCTGTCTCCCCTCCCTCTCTCTCTCTCTCCCCCATTCCTTTCACTTTTCCTTCCTCGTTTTCTGTCCTTTCCGGTACCCTTTAGTACACACTTTTTGTTTCCAATGAATGGTTCTCAGTTATAATATTTGTCTCGGTTGACTTAATTTTGTCCTGGACGATCCGTTTTAAAAGAACTCCCGGCGTTCCTACAGCGGGATGCGACAATGAATCAACTAAAAATAAACACAATGTATTGGTCTTTCTCTAAACCAGAAGACAGTATTCAGTGATAGCAAAAATAAAAACATGAGGAGACAATGGACTGTTCCTACCTCCTTAAAAATCATTAACATCAACAAAGTTGAATTTTCTTTCATGATGCTTAAAATTGGCTCTAGATCTCTAATAACTCAAAACCAGATTGTCTTTTTAAAACCCAGATCTCATTTCTTTTCCTTAAATCATTTATTATAGTAGTTTTATACATACTGGTTCTCCTCTTATGCTGGACAAAGACCAGAAAAACTGTCGAGGATTTTCAGTTAACTATTTATTTTATAATGAAGTCATAATTTTTATGATTTTATAAACTGGGTAATAGAAGTACTATTTCATTCTTCATACGTGATTGGCTGTGTCTTGAGGTGACTTTATGATGCTATATATCCCAATCACTCGCTTAATGCAAAAATATTAACTCTGTGTCTTTAAGCTGGCTCAAGAAGCCAGGCACTGTGTTTGAATGCTTCCAGGATATTTACATTTTTTACTTACCAGCTAGCTGTTGTTGCGGTTCTCAGGAGAGAACTCTCACCAGTCACTTTTTCTATAGTTGAAGGCAAAGGGAACACCTTTTTTACTTTTTTACCTTTTTTTTTTTCCTGTGAGCTTTCACCCTGCTTTTTACTCAGCTGAAGGATATCAGAGGGAGTTAAAACTTACTTTTGGCTTTTTTTCCCTCCTCTGCCTGAGGAAATGAAAGGAGACAGCTTTTTCCTGGGATCGTGGGGTGTTTTTCCTTCTTCCTTTGGAACTTTACAACAGACCACTGAACTCTGGGGCCTACACGCTGGGCACAGAGAGAGGCCTGCACCATCCTAGGCCCGGAGGGGGCCTACTCTAGCAGCCTTCGGGAGACAAAGCATAAAACTACACCCAGGAAACAAAGGACTCTGAGTTCATCCAGGTTGTCTTCATCACGAGAGGTTTATTATCTAACATTATAAATTTTTTTTTTTTTCCTTTCCCTTCCACTGGTGCCTGCGTGCACCCCCCCACCCAGCAGCTGGGTTTGTTAAATAAACTGGTTTTTTCACTTTCCTTAGAGAAATTCATAAGGTGGAGGGGAAGGGTGTTTAAGGACACTAACTCTTGTAGAGGAGACTCTTCGAGTCTTCCTCCTAAGTTTGTCCAAACCGTGACAGGCTGTGTGAGTGTGCTGGTTTGACTGTAAAACAGCAGGGGAAATTAACCCCACACAAAATAACTTSAGAGATTCTAGGTCCAAATTACAATTTTAATAAAAAGGTTAAAATAAATGCAGTAACACAGAAACACCGCCTTAAACAAACCAACAGAGTCACGGTACAACCTGACACCCCATTGACCAGGGTGGTAGCTGTGTAATCCAGTTAGGCACTGGTCCTGCAGAAAGGCCTGGTAGTCCAGTCCCGGTAGTGGAGTAGCTGAGTCCCATTCCGAGGAGCAGAGTGGAATAGCTAGCTGAATCCAATTCCGAGGAGTGGAGTGTCCTGTCGAATTGAGTCGAGAGTTCTGTCGAGAGTAGAGTCCCATCGAGTCGAGGGTGCTTTCTCCCCTCCAAAACCCTTGTTTTATGCTGTGTTTCTTGGCCAGCACCACCCCCCTCCGGGGTGGACTTTCACAATGGAAGAGGATCTTCCCGATGTTCTATTGGTTGCTTTGGTAATGAGCTTAGATGATCCCCACGGTCCTCCGATGATCAGGGTCCTCCAATGATCCAGGGTCGGGCTATGTGCTAATGGGCCATTAGCTGAGATCAGATAATCAGGACGGGTGGTGCTAATGGGCCATTAGCTGAGATTAGATAATCAGGATGGGTGGTGCTTGCTGTCAGCTGGAGTGCTTATCTCAGCTGAGATAAGGAATCCCTCAAGGACCAGGTGTGTAACCATGAATTTATCCAGCTTTTGTGAGTGATAATAGAATATATGACTAACCCAGGACAGTGAGAAAAACATTTTTTCCTATGTCGCGATGTTTTGCAATATTAATAAAAACTTTTCAAAATGGTCATAGGATCATTTTTATTATAAATACAAAGAATTACTTTGCTAATATCCAAGAGGGTTTGATTAGAAATGGTATTGTAAATAACTCTCACCAGATGAAAAAAAAAGAGGGAAATGAGAGGCTCCAAATATGGCAGAAACAGATTTCTGAATTCTAATGGCAAGAGAGCTCACGTGTTTATCAGGGCTGTGTCCTCAAAGACGGAACAACATGGACTTCTATTCATGAGGTGGGTGTCTATATCTASATCTTACTTTATGCTATAGTTCCACAAGCAGCCTGTGCTGGCAAAAGGGAACAGCCCTTTTGCTAAAATGAATGGTATTTCTGCCTGTCCTCCAATGAACATTCACACCAGTCAATCGATTTTTTTAGGCACTAATGCATACAGCTTTATTGAAGTCAATCAAACATCTCACAAAGACAAAAATTCCTTTAAAAGGTGACGCTTTGGGCCTCCAGTGGTCAGTTAAAAAACACTGGGAGAAAAATGGAAATGAGACAGAGTACAATAGATTCAGCTGGACACACCAGTCAAAAGTCATCTTGTTAATTGTCCAGCTCCAAGTTTTTGCTATAAACCCTTCTCTCTGCATTGTAATTATATTGTGGTATACTGGCGCATATTTTTACATTCACTTCACAGTGGAGATAAAAACTAAAGAAAGGTATAGTGGGATTGCAAAACACAGCCTGTAAGAGCAGTGATAATCTGTGGAATTCATTGCCTACAGTTCTTAAGTACTCTAAATCTGTTTCTCATTTCAAGTTCTATTGAAGTTTAACGTTTTGGATGTGCCTTTTTAAAAATATATATGTGTTTGACTTGCTTCCAGGGTTACCTGAATTTTATTTTTTAAATTAACATTAAGTCATGGCAGACTGATCTAAAAGTCTGAAATTAATGGAAAACCTCTCAATGACTTCATTGCTCTTCGGATCCTACCTTTAAGGAACTCTTTTCTTACAAGCTGAGATTATCAAACCCTTGTAGAGTATAAATCAGTATTGACGTCTGTGCAGTCAGAGGGATTTATAATACCCGAGTAGCCGATTCTACCTCCTGTGAGCCCAGTTTTCCAAAACGTGAATCACTGTAATTGCCTTGTATTTTAGCCATACATTATTTTGCAATGGACCACAAGAGGGCTTTGAGAAACAACTACAAAAACCTGCCAAAGTCTATTTGAGGTAGCCTTGTGGATACCCTGCTGAGCTACTGTGTCTGATCACTGCCACTTAACAGGGCTATCTTTTCACTTCTGGAGTTGCATAGAGAATAAACTAAGCACTTTGTCCAATATAGATGCCGTTTCTGTTGCTCTGTAGCTTTCATTTATCCAGAAACAGTTCTTTAGAAAGACTCTTAGTGTATGTACATACATGCAACAGAAAGAAAAAAGCAAACACGGAAAAAGCAAAGGATTTTAATTTTCTATCTGTTTTAACATTTTGAAAATCTACATTAAAATTTCATCTCTTTTAAAATGTGATGTTATTACTGGGACTTTTTGAAGACAGAAACTTGGAACTTCACAGTGCAGCTTAGCTACTTATAAAACTGAAAAAMCGTGACAGAAGGAGAGAAGACATGCATTATTTAATTTCAGAAATAAAGGCATTTCATATGAACTTACATTAATTTAGCCCTTTCTGCCACTTGTGTATGACAACCCCTAAAAGAACCACTTAAAATAAGAATAAATAAGCTGAGTTTGTGTGTTAATAATGCTTTCCATTTCTGTGTTTATAAAACACAGCAATAATTTTGCATAATAATTTTACAGTATACCACACAAATATGAGCTCTTTTCTTGCCAAAAGAGTCTTGAGTGTATGTTTTGTTTACCTAAATTTAAAATAGTAAAAATTAAGTCACTGAGACAGAGAAATAATTCTATGTGTTTTACGTGATGTTCCTTAAAATAGTTGTACTTTTGCTGAGTACCCAAAAAAAAAAAATAAAACTCCTTTGAACACTGTTCAAGCTTTGAGATATGTTGAAATATGGTTACAATGGGGAACTGCTATAATGGCAAAGACATTTTATTTCTGCTTTAGGCCAATTAATTTGGAAAAYGTCTCAGTTTTATAGCCCATATATTAAACTTTTGACTGTTACACAAGTGAAGTAATTTTCCTTAAAAAAAAAGAAAGAAAAATTGTGGACTATGTAAGATAATAACCCTTTGAAAGGGCAAACCTTCAGGTCTTCAGCAGAAAATTTGATTCACAGCACCATAATGGTTGACAGTTTATCATTACAGTGGTTACTTTACATGAGAATTGTAAAAATCAATCATGCTTAGAAATTGGAACACTCTTCAAGTTAGCAAACCACTTATTTGGTTTAAAGGCCTGATCTAAAATCAATTAAGGCCAAAAGACTTCCCCTTGATCAGTATCAGAAGCAGTTGGTGACATATTTTGCAGACTTCACTTATCTCTGAAGGAAAGTAGACTGAGGGAAACAGAAAGATTATGGTCTTGACTGCAAGAGGCTCTTTGGGTTTTACATTCAAAGTGTTATCTCAATGGTCAGCAGCTCCACAGTAGAAGCAGACTGGCTTGCCCCAAATGTTCCCATTTTCTTCGTCCCTTAGGTTTACAGCAGGGAACTCAACAATCATGAGGACGAATTTGACACAAGGAATGAACTGCTTTGGTGGGGACTAGTTCCGCCAAAACTTTTAGCTTTTAGTTTGCCACAACAACCCTCTCCAGCGCTACAGGCTGGGGCAGAGTGCCTGGAAAGTGGCACAGCAGAAAAGGACCTAAGGGTTTTGGTTGACAGCAGCTGAACATGTGTGCCCAGGTGGTCAAGAAGACCAATGGCATCCCGGCCTGTACCAGAAATAGGGTGGCCTGCAGGACCATGGCAATGATTGTCCCCCTGTGCTTGGCACTGGTGAGGCCACACCTTGAGTCCGGTGTCCATTTCTGGGCCCTTCAATTCAGGAAGGACACTGAGGTGCTGGAGGATGTCCAGAGAAGGGCAATGGAGCTGGTGAAGGGTCTGGAACACAAGTCCTATGAGGAGTGGCTGAGGGAGCTGGGGTTGTTTATGCTGGAGGAAAGGAGTCTCAGGGGAGACCTTATTGCTCTCTACAACTCCCTGAAAGGAGGTTGTAGCCAGATGGGGACCAGCCTCTTCTCCCAGGCAACCAGCAACAGGACGAAAGGACCAGTCTAAAGCTGTGCCAGGGGAGGTTTTGCTTGAACATTAGGAAGAAGTTCTACACAGAAAGAGTGATCGGGCATTGGAATGGGCTGCCCAGGGAGGTGGTGGAGTCACCTTCCTGGAGGTGTTTAAGGAAAGACTGGACGTGGCACTCAGTGCCATGATCTAGTTGACAAGGTGGTGTTCGGTTATAGGTTGGACTCGATGATCTCAGAGGTCTTTTCCAACCTAATCAGTTCTGTGATTCTGTAATGCTTGATGGTCTAAGCAGTTTACCAGGTCTGAACACCGTGAATGGTTCACAGAGGATGGTGCATCAAACATTCACTTTGACAGCATGAAATTCTACCAACACTGGCAAGAAGCCTTGAGCCAGCAATGGTAAAAAGGTGAAATATGGAGAAATTCAAGGTCTTTGCAATAAATGGGGTCTGAAGCTAKCACCTGAGTGAATACTGAAGGAGCAATGAAGGTGCATGCGAGTCTCTGGGATATTCATGCTCAGTCCAGGAAGCAACTGGCATTGGTGTACAAGGCATTTGGGACCAGGTCAGGAGAACTACTCAGAATGCTGCACAGCACCAGGACCCCCCTACTGGCATCATGCAGAGGGGAACTGCCTACTGTGCATCTGTCAGAGTAACCAAGAAAAATTAATTTAGTCCATATAGTAAAAACTTTTGCCATCACTGTCCTGTGCTGTAGATTACAGTATTTCAAGAGAAACTGCTCAGAATGGCCCTTTTCCCTGCAGTTTCACTTCTTACAATTGACTGTAGATAAAAAGCCCCATCAAAGCATAATAAAAAGTTGAAGATATCAGCCCATATGTTAATAGACCCCCAAAATATAACTTTTTTCATAAGGTAAAATGAAACTAGAATAAGTCCCTTTTTTAATTACGCCGACTGCTAGGTTTCCTAGGCAAGTACTTCAGGATGATGACCATTAAGCTGTGCAGCCCGGTTCAGCAAAATGCCGTAGCACATGCTGTAAATTCTCCAATTGACTTAAAGGGTCGAGCCTTTAATTTCTTTCTAGTGTCTCAAATACTAATTTAATAGGACACCTTTTTATTTAGTATTGTATATACCTTCACCTTCTGGGGTTTTTAAAAAGTCAGTAGTTTCCATTTTCCTAGACTGTCAGCTCATGAATGTAGTAAATAATTACTTTTTAAGAAAATACATTATCCATATCTGGACTTTCTTTGAAAGAAAGATTCATATTTCATTTAAAACTTAATTTATATATGATACCAYGTCATCAAACTGTGAGAGGACTTGGAGTCGCTGGGCAGACATTAAAAGGTGAGCTTAACAGAAAAAAAGAAGAGAGGGTCTGTCAAGACAAAGCCCTTAGTAGAACAGAAAACTTTAATTAAATTGCCTAAGACCATTTTGGTTCATTTTTTGAAACACATATTTAACAACAGGAAACTTGATAGCTGGAAGATAAAAAATAAAAGTCAGGGCTTCTCAGGAAGTCAAATATCCCTGAGGTGCAGGCTTTGGCTGTGTGTTTAAACAAGCAACCCTGTATTTTTCAAAAGACGGGAGTGCATACAGTCCATATGTGAGCCAGGGGAGGGACTAGGGAGGCTTCACAATCTTGTGCTTGCTCCCATTTCACGTGGGTCAGGACCATGGGCTAGATTGTCAGTGCTTCCAGGCTCCAGTGCAGCTCAGGAGATCCAGAGCATGCAACAGGAGAATGAGGCACATAGTTCGTGCAGACTGTTTCTTATTTTTTGCTAATCTGAAAAATGAAATTGTGCCATTATTATGCCTAGTTCTGACACTGGTTCTTCTCAGGGAATTTCCAGTTCAGTACCACTTGTAAGATACCTGCTATCTCAGTCCACTCTTGTCTGTACTGCTCATCATGATGGAAGAACAGTAAGCCTTAGGGGAGCAAAATAAGGCATTGTGCATGCCAGTGCAGATGTCAGTGCAGATGAATGCTGCTAACTTGTGGTCAGGAACTAACAAGCATCCATCACAAGTGTAATTGTGTTGGCCTCGCCTTTCCTAGAAGCTGTTGCCCAGAGCTAGAGATGTCACAATATCCTTAGAAAAGGGAGATGCAAATGGTATAATCATTAGATTTGAAGGTATTTTGAGCCAGATTTCTCAAATGTGAACAATTTCTCCATTTTCTCAGGAGTCTATATCTTTGGTTTTATTTTTTTCATACTTTCCCCTGATGCAAAAGAGATTTTTGATTTTATGCTTTTTATATTAATAGTATATTAGTAACCYTGTAGTCTTGTAGCCCTGTAGCCTTTACCCTCTAACCTTGTAAATTCCTAACTAGTAGTTTTCCCTATCCCCTAGTCTCTATCCCCTAGTCCCTATCCCTATAGTCAAAATAAGGTTCCTATGTCAACCTTATCACCACTAGTGTCCTAGGGACCAGGGACACTTCTCTGTCCTATGTCTCCTAAAAGCCCAAACAACAATAGCTAGCAGCATTAGGCAGAGATTTCAGTAGGAGGCTGAGCCAAAGGAAATCACCTCATTAACCATATTTCTAATTGGAAGATTTTTATAAAATATTTCAATTTGCTGTAAACCTATAAAAGTGCTATGGGTATACACACACAAGGAGAACAGACACTTGGGACAGGACACAAAACTGATCAGTGTGTGCTTTGTACTCCGGGAGGACCTCAAATAAAGGTAACTGCTTTCCCTACCCTCATAACAATCGTCCAGCTTCTGATTTGAAGCAGACAAGGCATCATCCCTATGGTTAGACTATTCTAGTCTTTGTCTCGACAACTCAATGCAATAAAGAAAGCAATTCAAGGATCATGATTAATTGCTATAGTATTTCTTATATCAGATATTAAAGCCATATAAAAATCACACAAAAGAAAGAGCATGATTTCACATTATAGCACTATGCAGAATGAACATCACTTAATGAAAAAGCAAAGGTTAAAACACCCACCTTTCATTTTTCTTTGAGCAGAAAATATTTAGCAGATGTTTTCGGTTTCTACAGGAAGATCAACAAAGTTAGTCTTCAGGGAAAGGCATGGGTGTGTATGTATACATGTATGTACCTGTGCTCTGGTCTCACCTGAGTCTGATTATTTACATGGGAGAGAAATGCATAAACTGACAAAGGTAAAGTTTTAAATAGCTGTATTTCTTTAAATTGCAGACTCTTCTATATAAGTCATCTTAAAATTAGTGTGTACTGGGACATGTGTGTAAATTAAAAGCAAGGCCACTGTTATTTTCCATAAGACTGTGAGGAGTCAAAGTTGTCCATTCAGCTTCAGGATTCCCTCATCAATATTTCATATTTCTGYTCTCATACAGGGAAGTGTGAGAAGTTACTCATATAAATTAAATACTTTAGAAAACTAAACAAATCTGTAACTACTAGAGATGAGGGTGAAACTTTTCTGGTATAATCTCCCACACCTATAAGTCTATTTTCAGTTTTCCATATATTCTTTTGAAGAAACTGATGTGACTCATCATCAGAAACAGGATATTAGTTAGACAGTCTATGAGCTAGTTCTCACTCATACCATGTCAGCTCCTTTATTTGACTGGATTTGCAGAGATTAAGGTAACATTTCCTATTTGGTCTTCATATAAGATTATGGCAATGTGATCTACCCATGTTCTTCTGTTTGTCCCCTTTAGTATGATGGCTGTTCCCACCTCTCTTGCTGGAAAATTAAAATCTGTAAGTGACAGTGAGATATCAAGACAATCATGTTCATACATATCTTGAGGAAAATAAGGTAGATAAAATATTCATTAAATAAAATGTATGAGCAAAAAAGAAAGGTAGATGTTGGCCCACTTCATCTGAATGATTCACCCAAAGTAAATTTTAGTGATGTCATCCTTGCAATGAAGCAGTCATAAAAATGCTAGCAATAATTAGCCATGAGGTTGACACATACTGAATTAATGACCCTTCCACTCTGGGATTCCTATACTCAAGGGAWAAGTTTTATGTTACTTGTTTTAGCTAATCTTTTGTCATAAATAACATCAGTTCATTATATTAAAAGGAAGGCTTAGACAGCAAAGAATAAGGCCCATAAAAGCCACCATGCTAAGACCAGCCTGACCTAGCCAGACTGTTTAAATAGGGGTGTATTTTGCAGTCCGTGTCTCCCCAGGACTAAGCTATCACAACCTTTCAGGACCTMCAGTAGAATGTCCTCTCCTGCATGACTCAGAAGGTCTCATAAGATGATCAGGTCCAAACTCCTCCTCAAAGCAGAACTGACGCTGAATTAAACCAAGGTTACTTAGAGCTTAGATTCTTATGGTCTTGAAAAACTCCAAAGGAGAACCCAAGGAGCAACCCGAAAAGAACAGACCTTTAACCATGGTCATCTAAACCCTCCCTTTCTAAAACTAGGGATAGATCCATACTGTTTTGCAAAAGGTGACAGCATCTRTAAGTTCTCAACAGCCATATTCATGCCCACTCAGATAAGGCACAGACTATTCATTAGCCACTTGAGAATTTTCTACTCACCATTTAGAGAATTTAATGAAATGCTTCATAAAATGATAGAATATCCTGAACTGGAAGGGACCCACAAGGATCATCAAAGACCAACTCCTGGCCCTGCACAGAACAACCCCAAGAGTCACACCATGTGCCTGAGAGTACTGTCCAAACACTTCCTGAACCCTGTGAGGCGTGGTGCTGTGAYCACTTCCCTGGTGCCGTGGGTTAACCAAAAAGGATATATTCTATCACCACCCACATATTTCCTTGATAAGATGGGCCATTACAGTTGGGTCCCTGAGGCTATACACATCATGTGAGGTGGGGTGGTACTCTTTATCTCAACTGTGATTACTATCCCAGACAGTAGCGAGCACCACCCATCCTGAGTGGATTATCTCTGTTAATGGCCCATTACCGAACTGGATAAGCACCAACCAATAGAACGTCAGGAACATCCCCTTCCATTGTGGAAATCCCCACCCCTGGAGGAGACATCAGCTAAGGAAACACCACATAAAAGCAYGTTAGGGGTTTTAGAGAGAATACAATCACCACTGGACAACCAGAGGACGAGAACACAACCACTGGATACCCAGAGGACTCCAGACAATGGAACCACTGGAAAACCAGAGGACAAGACCACTGGACACTAACACGGGATACCCAGAYCCTTCACCATAACTGGACAACCAGAGGACAGGACCACCACCACTGGATACTCAGCAGACCAGGCCTTTCTACGGGACTACTGCTTTCAACAGCACTGCAACCACTGGACAACCAGAGTTCCAGACCTTCAACAGGACTGCAACCACTGCCAGGTTGTACCATGGCTCTGCCAGTTTAAGCCCGTGTTTTCTGTATGACTGCATTTATTATAACCTTTCTATTAAAATTGTAATTCTGACCTAAAATCTCTCTCGCGGTATTTGTGTGGGGTTAATTTCCGCTGCTGGTTCACATTCAAACCAGCACACCTGAGGAGTCTGTTCCAGTGCCCAACCACCCTCTGGGTGAAGAACCTTTTTCTAATATCCAACCTTAAACCTCCCCTGACACAACTTCAGGCCATTCCCTCATGTCTTGTCACTGCCACCACAGAGAAGAGATCAGTGCCTGCCCCTCCTCTTCCAGTCACAAGGAAGTTGCGAACTGCAACGAGGTCTCCCCTCAGTCTGCTCTTCTCCATGCTGAACAGACTAAGTGACCTCAGCTGCTCCTCATGCAGCTTCCCCTCAAGACCCTTCACCATTTGATCTTGCTAGTTTTCTTCTTTGTTATTGTACAGCTTTCTTACACAATATTTACAAGATGCTCTTGCTCCAAACAAGCATTTTATCATTGTGCAGTATTTTATCATTTTGTTTGCAGTCATACCACACTGGTAAGAGCTTTCACATGAACAAAGGCTTGTCTGTATATTTTATTTAATTTCTCGTGAAAGTACATACTTTCTCTTAAGTTTCTCAATATTCTTTTTAGTCTGGAATGGAATGAAACTGAACATTTTAAAGTAAAATGAAATTTTAAGCCTCTTATTTAAATTTGCTTGAATTACAACCGTTTAATGTCTATGTTTACTCAGAATGGGACCTGACTTTGCTCACTTTGCCCTCTATTTGAAATGTTTGTGAGTGATAATGAGCCTTTACTAGAGGACGAATTAGAAAGTTAGTCCTTTTGATATTTCATTCTGTTAGGTAAAGCATCTACAGGGATTCCAAACATTTGTGATTTTCACACATCCCAGGTTTCAAATTTTACATCATTTCTTGATAAATACACTTCAGAAAAAAAGCTATTACTTTCTGTCTTGAAGGTGAAAATTTTCTTTTTTTTACCTTCCCAAACCTTGCTTTGCTAATTCCCTCTCTTACTCTTGTTACTCACTCTTTATGGTCTATTATCACTAACATAAAATTACACTGAGAATGTAGTAAGATGCATTACTAAAACTAGATCACAACACAAAAAGCATCACGTTCAAAGTGGAACAGAAGTTTAGGATATTGATTCAAAGAATCCAGGGTSCCTTAAGAAGTTTTTAAGAAGTGCTACAAATTGACAGCAAAGAATGAATTTATTCTTTTTTTAGGTGTCATTTGAAGCTGATAAGTGTTAAAAACATAAAAGCAAATTTCTATATTTTGACATTAAGTTCAAGTTTTAAATTTTCTTTTTGGAATTTATTTTATATGATACGGTGTTGTGGGCATCTTTTAACTCCAGAAGACACATAATATTATTAATCAACTTGCTTAGTAAGTGGAGATTTGACAAGTATTTATTTATTAAAAATTGCAYACTGAACTTAGCCTCTTTTTTAACACATTCATCTCAGGTTAGTCCATGCCATTTCTGGGGTTCACGAAAATCATCTAATCTCAGTTAAAAATTGCCAGAGTGTGTGGAGAGTGTCCAACACATGAGAACACATGACCTAATCAGTTATTTTGCAAATTACCTTCACTTACCTCATGTAGGTCTCTCTCCCTCAGTAGGTCAARTAAAATTATCAGATCAGAACAGTACTTTATCCCTCCTATTATGCTGTGGGAGAATACTCTTTAAGTGACATAGCTTAGTACCCATGTTCCAAACRCTATAAACAGAGGCTTTTTCAAAGTACAGTGCTATGCATTTCGATGACTAGTCATTTGAGAGTGTTGAAAATTGCTATTATCTCTTCATAAGTCATCTTCTCAGTGTACTTGACAGATTTCATGAAAGATGCCACTCATAGGAGGATTGACTGGATGAAAGCCTATGACAAAATTTTAAGTGCCCTTAAAGAATGTCTTCCAAAAAGACTGCCTTACCAATGGGCATTGTGAAGGTGGAATTCACAGACAGGGTATCAAGGCCCAGCCCTTAAATACGCAATAACATTACTGAAAAATTCTTTGCTTGAGAACAAATTGTAAGAAAACTCACCTATGCTGCAATGAATAAAAAGTACAGTAAAAACCACTAACAATTTAATTACAGTGTTGCAGTTGGCACTGCTGACAGCTGTATTCCAAGTGCAGCATAGAGAGGAAAGAGACTTTTCCTCTAATAACCTGTGCTGCTTTCAGCCTGGAGAACTGGGGAGGAAAGGGAAGATAAGGAAGCTTTAAATTCAGAGAGACTCCACAGACTCTCCATTATGATCAATATGCAAGTGCAGACAGAGAGATGCTGAATACATCAGTCAGAGCAAACCATTCTCCCCACAGCCTCAAAGAAAAGAGGCAGGATTTGAGAGTGCAGCTGCAACAGGCCTCTGAGTGYCTCCAACTCTGCAGCCAAACACCTTCCACACTCCATGGGTTCTACCATAGCTTCATAGAGAGACACACTTCTCCCAGTCTTAGCAGGAAATTATACGCAAGCAAAAGGAACCTGTCAGCAGCAGCAAAGCATCAAAAGACTGATTCAATACTCAGTGTATGAGCACAGGCTCATGTTTCAACCATTACCTTAAAAGTGGAGATCCTACACAACTGCAGCACATACCTGCAAAACCAATTTAACTTCAATTGGACCAGTAAATTGTGAACTATAACTGAACTTCCAGTTTGTGGAGCTGATGCTCTTCCTCCTTCAATGTGAAAACTCAAGAAGGTGGTTTTGGAAAACAACCAAATCAAGCAATTCCTTTCCTCTTGTAAGAAAAAAACCTGTCAGAACTCACCTAAGCAGTGAGTTCAGTCTAACAACCACTCTTTCATTTGTTCAATACTTAAATTTGTTAGTCTTGAGGTACCACAAGTCCTTACACAGGAGTTTCCAAGACACTTCTGATCAAAATAAGCATTGAAAGATCACGTACTTATAAACAGGAGGGATTAAGATCCTCTTTTTTTATAAGACATTAAAAAAATCTATGGGCTGTGCCTGATGAAAGAAACTAGATATACTGGTCTCTCCTGAGCTCCTGTGAATCTATGGGACTTTTTCCTCTGCAACTGCATTCCTGCAACTATGAAAGTGTCTCTTCCATCTTCCATGCCAGTGATCATATCTATTTACCTTCTTAATACCTGGTCTTCTGAGAACTTAAGCCATAGAACACTGTGACCTGAAAAAAATTATCGCCAGCAAAAGGGCACAGAACAGCAGCCAACAGTGTGGAAATAATGTAATGGAAGCAACAACTGCATAGTCCAAGAAAAACATTTGTCCAACACTATGTCTATGATAAATAACTAATGAGGCATTCATGAATGGGCAGCCAGCTCTGAAGTCTTCAATGGAGGCAGGCATTTGAACGATGATGGAAAGTACAGGGGTGAAGGTGAGAAAAATATTTTTCCTAAAGTTACTCTATTTATTTATGGCTATTTGTTTAACAACAAAGTAAAACTTTTTTTACCCCCCCCAGCAGTGTTTCATACATATTATATGTATATATGCGGGTTGATAGCATCCTTGCACTGACTAACAGTTTTGTTATTGACTTCATTGGTATATGTGTTTGGCCTTTAAAATATTTGTCTGGAAGTTAGAAATATGTGATATCTATTGTAAATAATCATATTTTCACTTGAAAATACAAACATTTGGGAGAGATGTTATTCTTCCTCATCATTGCCTTTATAGGGATCACACTTCACACATTCCTCTCACCCTTGTATAATTTTCTTCCCCACAGAAGTTCTGGATGTCCTACTGCTGGTTCTACCTTCCTCTTCCCTTACTTCTCCTTTCTATGGCTGCTCATATATAGCTCTTTTAGCTACACTGTTATCCCTGGCAGGTTTTTGCTTCTCATGTTTCCATTTCTGTCTGCCACTCTCTATTTATCTGGATCATCAGATATCCTGGGTCCCCCATTTCCCCGCTTTGCTTGTGGATGATGATCCCATCTGTTCAATCCATCCTTCTCAGATCATTCCTACCGACAGTCTCATCCCAGCCTCAAAYTCTTTTTTGCTGACGACATTGACATTGCAAGTGTGCCAACTCATCCCAAAGATACGATATTCCCTGGTAGTACTGTCAGTTGTCTTTCATATACCTGAAAGTCTCAGCACAGGCAAGGGCCTCTAATCAATGCACAGCTCTTGAACTGTTCCTGTCTGGAGACCTCTTGGGGAATCACCACCCAGCTTGATGTAATCAGACATTCCCTCGCAGGAAATAAAGGAAGAAGCATCAGGCACTGGTGTTTCCCTAGACACCATTACTGCAAGGCATATTGCACACTGCATATTCATCTTGAGCTTTCCTGCCTAAATGTGCTACATATATTGAACATGTAAAAAGTTCAGAGCAACAGAGCAACAGAGCAACAGAGCAAAGAGGCAAACAGCAACAGAGGCAAAGAAACACACATTCTACAAAATTTCAGGTGTGTGGTATGCTTGATGCAATTTGTCACTGTTTTGGAAGTCTGGGATGGCTTCTGTGACTTAGCTGGAGAGTGTATCTTGATCATCTAGTGGGTATCATTAAAGGMAGCTTGAAGGGGCCGGGCTGTCTGATGGTCATGGTTAAAGGAGGCTCAGAGGGGCTGACCACAGTTGCAAAATAAAAGCACAAAAAAGCACCATGGCCATCCCTGCCATTGTGTAATTGTTGCATCGCTGATGAATGCAAACAAGCATGTGCCCGAGATCTCACCCTTGAAAACGGGTATGGCTAAACAACAGTTAAAACTATTTCATTGTTGCATGGCAAAACCAAGAGAAAATGTGATTAAGTCAGAAAGGGGAGAAGTTATGACCTCAGGAACTCGTCCAACATCCTGTAGACAGTAGCCTGGATAGTTTCAGTGGTCTGATCTATCACCCACTGAAAAGGTCGGAATTCCAGTAAGGCCAGATTAGTCCTGATTCCTATTTAGCTCATGACTTGTACATACAGTAGGAGCAAAGTTGAGCTGAGGACACAGCAGTCTCTTGTTTGCCCACAGTTCATGTCTTCTTCCAGGGATTAGTACTGAAATACAACTGGGCTTTACATGACAATGCTAAGTTTTACCTTCTCATCTTTATGAGGATCTATAGAATATAGATGGTATTGTATCCCATTTTGTTCAGTTGGCTTCCATACTCCATCTTTTTCCTGCATTGTCTGGTATAACCCTTTACTCTGTGGTCCTGCCCAGCCCTCATTCTCATTCCTAAGTGTCCTTTTGACCTCCTTTCACTATTTGAGGTGTTGTCCTCACACCCTTAGTTCCTCTATTGCTCCTAAAGCTTTTCTCTAAGCATCTCAGTAATTTTTCAGTATTAGCTACTGTCACCCTAGCACCAGCATCTCTGAAAGTGTTTTTGGGTTTACTCTGTCCAGTAATATCAAAAAAAGTCATTCTAAACACTAAATTTGTCCCTGTCTTYTTTTCTGGATTCCAGAGACAGTTAGTTGGAGGGTTGGCATCTAGTCATGAGGTTAATGTTGGGAGTTTTCTGGGTGAAAAAGGCATTCTTACTAACATCTAAAAATCTCAGGATAAGAGAACTATTAGGTAAGAAGTAGTCAGGCTGCTTCTCTGAACAAAGTAGACAAGAAGTCTTATTTAAGCCTGGACTTTTTGTTAGATCTGGCTCCTACTTTAAACCTTTGTCATAATATGGGAAGAGATTATATGCCATCTAAATAAGAAAAAGTAGTAAATTATATTGTTTTTAAATAATCTTGAAACTGAAACTTTCTTTTTAACTCATGTATTGCACTGATAGGAAAAACATTGCTTTTCTGTAATAGAATTAATTAGTTTTATATACTAGAAAGGAACAGAGATGAGAAAATAGATGCTTCCTACTTAAATTTCACCATAAACTTGGATAGACATATTTTAATATCCTGACACTATAAAGCTATCTTGTACTTACATTGGCCTTTTTTTGTCATTGTCGTGAAAATAAATCATAAAAACATATCCATAGTCTTGAATTTATATTAAGATTGTAATAAATCTTAGACACCTCTATACTGGAGATGGAAAAAATGATGAGGTCATCCCATTGAAGTCCCTGCCAATGAAGGAATATCTTCTGCAGTGTAGCGTCCACTGATTTATAGCCAGATTGGACAAATGGCTTAAGTGATGGTTTCCCTTCTGAGAGCTACTAAGAGAACAGCAATATGAAATATATTGGAAACTAACAAGTGTACTTTTTTCAGAAGCACTTTCGTATCAGAAATATCTAGTCAATCATATTTGTAATATATTGAGCAAATATATTGCTCAAGATATTGAAAGTAAAACAAAAGGGCACTTACAAGTATGAAGAAAAAAATGACCACAACTTTGATTGAAGCTGACGTAACTCCTTCCGGCTCAGTGGAACAGAGCTGTAAATCAGTTCTATCTCACAATCATCTGGAGTCAATATAATAATCTCTAGTAGTTTTGAAATGCAAGAGGGGAGATGGAAATTACAGTACTTATACAAAACATTCCTGGTTGGAAGATGACGTTGTGTCTGCTTTACTGGCAACCAATTCTGTGATGGGATTTTAAAGGTTGGATCCCTGTCCCTTTTAGAGTCCCCTGTACACCCTCTCCTATGTACTGTGGCACCCTGGTGGGTGGTTTCACAGCTGGTTTAAGAACATCTATAATCATGCTGTCACTGGAAGGGGCAGTGCTCCCTCTGCCTTCACCCACCCTAGAAGAACATTCCTGAATGTCACCTTTTGGCAACCATGTCAGCTCAATCACCAAACCACAGACTCAAAGCGAACAGAGAAACTGCAAAAGAGTATAGGAAATCCCCTGTTGTTTATCTGAGTTTCCCATGCACTTGYTGTTGCCCAGTTTGAAAGTTAACACGACCATGCAGAGACAAATTGAATAACCCTACTAGATGCTTTATATTTGAGTCTTCTGGTTGAAGCAGCTTGCAGAGATGAATTCTTTAAAAGCATCTACCCTGTCATCAAATTTCAGACCAGGCAAAGTCCCTTAGTGTTTACAGACATGTTTTAGACGTCTGTTGTGATAAAAAAGATACATTTTTTTGTGACATATACATAGCAAAACATATTTGTAAAACACTCCAGTCAAGAAACAATGGTAGGAAKTTTTGAATGCATAAGTATGTAAAACCCATTGTCTGTCAATTGTATCAGTTGGATTTTGATTTTGCTATTCAGTAAATATAGTTGAATCAAGAAAACGTTAGGATAATTATTATGTTAACAAATTATGTTAACAAATAATGTTATATTGGTGATTTGTCCGGCAGGTTGTACCAATTTCTCAAATATGCCTGTTTATTCTTATCTGTGATCCATTCAGTTTCAGTATATGATGTCGCATATCTGTGGTGATGCATTCCACCCCTGCCTTTTCCAGGCCACCCTGTTATCTGAGATATGCTCGTGAGGTCTCAGCCTTGAGAAACAGCACCTGGGCTCAGCTCTGCCTGAGCTTATCAGAGACACTGCTCCCAGGAGCTGCTGCTCTCTAACAAGCTCCTGTCTTCCCTATGAACAGCCTTGGAAACTATTTTTCTTCCCTGAATGTCACAACATTCTTGTAAAAAAGTGCTGACCTAAAACTGTGGCCAAGATGAAACATTATTATGACTAAAGCTCACTCTCTTGCGACCCTATAAACAGCGGCCCAAAGTGAGACCCTTTGAGCTCTCCGGACCGCAGCAGCTGTGACCAGCAACCTCCCTCTGAGGAGGATGTCTCTCAAAGCTGGGAACTCTCACGTTTGCTGTGCTTGGAGGATCGCTGAACAGCGAAGAGTCCTGGGCTGACACCCTCACTCCTCGAGGCCCAATTCTTCGTCTGTTGGGAGATGCAAAGGGATCCAAGGTGAGTATTTCACTGAACTCTGAGGGGAATTTTTCACGGGTACCTTGCTTGCACTGACTCTTTCTGTCTGAGTGCATAAAGGTGCACATATGCTATAGCCACTATGCGGGAAATGCTGCTTTCTTAGATGTTTAAGCGTCTTAGATAACTTGGTAAGTTAGGCCTGTAAGTAAGGTTAAGTTATAATTATAAGCTAAGTTAAATACTGCGAAGTGTTGTTCTTGTGTTAAGTTGCTAAGTTCGACTTCGAAGTCTTAGGTTAAGTGCTGTTCGTCTGTTATATTGTTAAGTTATAAGTTATGTTAGGTATAAGTTAAGTGTTGTTTCTCTATTGAATTGTTAGGCTTAAGGTATAAGTTAAGTTAAAGTACTGTTAAGTTGGAGCGCTGTTAAGCTTTTGGACGCATTTCTTTTCATCCTTGCTCTCACTATTCTTTTGTCACACACACACACACACATTCACACACCCACACCCACCCCCCCCTAGATAGTTCTCAGTTCATTTCTGCTTTGATTGCCTGGCTTTTGTTTAGTTTTGTTGTTGCTTGTTTTTCCTTGGTGTGCCTTAACTATCCTGTAAGTAGTAGAGTGAACTTTGCTAATGAACTTTGTCGTGTTCTTGCTTAATATTAAATCTGGTTTTTTKCTCATACCCCTGCCTGTTTTTTTTAAGCAATCTCAAACACTTGTTTGTAAAAATATCTTAAGAAACTTAGGGAAAAAATCACCTTACTGGTATCAGACTTGCATTCACTGGTGGAAAATGATACTTTCTTCAACATGGGTTTGCCTTGTTCAGATCAGTTAATAATAATGAAGAATGCACAACAGTCAGAATTCTGGGCTTAAAATTATATTCAAATATAATTTATGGAAAAATATAGCCCTATTTCAAGAATGTGTAGTATCAAAATTACATACATTAAAGTATACATACATATATGTATATGGATTTTGTATGATGCTTGAATGCTTCACAAACACTTTTATAATAAGATTACTAACAGATAGAACTGTTTTCTTCCTCATTTTTCATAATCAAACTATTCCAAAATCCTCCTCTGTAGCTAAATGACAAAGCCTATATATGGTRTGCTGGGATGTGGTTAAAAAAGTCAAAGCCCATCTAGAGTTGAATCTGGTGAGAGATATGAAAGGCGATGAGAAGGCTTCTACAGGTCTATCAGTTGCAAAAGTAAGACAAAAGAAAACTGGTTAGGGTGCTCAGTGTTTTCTTGCCTTACTGGTTTGACTGGACTTCAGGAATTCCAGGTCTCTGAGCCAGTAGGAAAGTGTGAAGAGATGCAGTCACAGTCTATACAAAACTGTGAGGAGTGGTTGATAGACCAGAGGGGTGTCGTGCCATTCAGAGAGGCGTGAGCAAACTGGAGAAATGGCTTTCAGCAAAGGGAAATGGGAAGTCCTGTCCCTGGAGGGGAATAACAGCATGCACCAGTACACGCTGAGGGCCAACCAATGGAAAGCAGCTTGACAGGAAGCATTTGTGGTGGTTTTCCACCTTATCGGTGGTGGATTCTACGATATTTTACTTCTGATGCTGACAAACTCTGAAGTTACCTATCTGTTCGAGCTATTAAAAAGTTACAAATTCAAACTAAAAAACATGTTATCACCTCTTAAACCATAGATCTGATCACAGCAATGAACCAGTAATGAACCAAAATTCTGTCAGACCTTGGAGTGTTTTTTGTTTAACTCTCCTTGACCACAAACATGTTTTCTTCATCTCATCATTTGTCTCAGTCTGTCCATTTGTATGTTCCTACTGCATCTGTATTAGATCTTTATACCTTAGAAAAAATACACTTTGTTTCTTAATACGACTCTTTGTTGTACTTGCCTAGGCTTAAGTTACATCACTCTAAGACAGAAAAAAATACAAAACTTTTGAATACCTCAAGCAATCTGTCATGAAAGTTGGCTAATTGAAAATCTCTACCTTGAAATCTCTTAAGAGTTGAGGCTGTATTTAGTTTCAACTTGTAAATTTTTGTTTGGTTAAGGTCATTATATCATTATTTAAATATTTAATATTTAAAACACTACCACTTAAGAACTTTTATATTTCTGTGTTAGAGCTACATTGAAGAACTGAAAGAAACACATGGGAGTACTAAATAACATGAAAAGTAAAAATGTACCCATTTACTTATAACTGAAAAGATGAAAAAACTTCTGCAAGTACTTAGCTCTTCCAGTAATACTTTTAAGAGGTACTGCATTTAAGCCCAGCCTAGAAAATACATTTTATTTTATCCCATTAGATAAATATTAGTGACTCTTCATTGTCAAGTCAAACTTTAAATCTGAAAAGCAAACGAAGGGGCAGTGAACATAATTTATTTTTTTTTATTTTCAACTCTTCAATCCTAATTTTGCCAACCACTTAAGGTATGGAATATAGGACAAGTTAAATTTTAATAGCTCCCCTGAAGACACAAACACAGTTCTGAAATCCTTTGATGGTTTGGAGCTGTCTGTGGAGACAGTCTGAAGATACACACTTATAGAGTGTGTGTAGAAGAAACCAACAAGGTTCTCTACTTTTCTCCAGGTATTTCTTTCACATTCAACAAAGCAACAGACAAGCTCTTATTTTAAAAAAAATGATGTTTTTAATGTTTTCTTTGTTAAACATTACAAATTTCCCATCCAACAGCTGATATGTATCATGTGGATTTCTGGTTCCTCAGAGCAAAAATCATACAAAAAATTAAAAATAAATACTTTCTAAAACATAGTAAATTTTCCAAATGGTTCTGCCTAATGCAATCTGATAGTGGAACCCATGCACTTCCAGGATTTTCTTCAGATCTATTATTCATAGTCTTTTTGGCATAACTTTATATACTTTTGCTTACAGTGCTTTGGAAAACTTCTATTACAGCTAATTCTAGTGCATTAAAATGAAAACCAATAGATGTTATCATCATTTGTTTTTAAAAAAGAGAAGAGGGACCAAATACATGGCAAATTATGTGCATCCAGTTCAGGACCATTAGCTTCATATCCAACTCAGAGATCAGCATTCTGTGGTGCCATTTTTGAAGCTATAAACAGGAGGAAAATTGCCGAATAAATGTTTAAACTTAGTTGTAAAAGATCTTTAAGGATAATTAGCTAGAATACACAATCAGCTCCATGAATTGAACTTGGGATATCAGCTGTACATAAAGGAAGCTGATTTAAGTGAAAACCAATCACTATTTTTGCAAAGATCATGAGATAAATAACCAAACCACTATGAACGGTATTGTTCTCATCCTCCAGACCAAAACCCAGTTCCCACAAATCAGGGCATTCTGGAAACTTTTTTCAAACTATAGCTGATAAAGTCCCTGCTCAACATGATGGTACTTTTTCCTAATTGTTCAAAAGTTGGGGATAACATGCTCTATTTATTTTTAGTAGGACTCTGATGAGCTGCTGTTTATCTTACTGCTCCCAGACCACAAACTTTCAAAACAGGCCCAGCTGCTCAGTGTCAGCCATGACCTTCCGCTGTTCATGAGCATGTTCCCGAGCCCAAAAGCTTAGAGGTCTTGGAAAGTCATCTTTTTCATTCTTAGCAAACATCAGATGCATGCATTAAGCTTTCATGTCTCACCCACCCGTTGAAGGCAAGTGAAAAATTCTGCAAAATCTAATGTAATTCCTCTTATTTTCATGTCTCCAAACAATTCCAAGGTCCATCACTTCTATAAGAAATACAAAGTCTTATGAGAGGAACCAGTGGAAAAGCACTGCCAGGATCTTTAAGGTCCCTTCCAGTCAAGGCTATTCTGTTATTCACGCTGCTGGAAAAACTTTCAGGCAGCCACCACTCTGCATGAGTATGGCTATTTAACCAGAGATCACCGCTATGTTATTATTACTGTTATTAGTATTATCATTATTATTTATAATTTTATCTTCAACATTCAGAATAGGAAACTGGAAGACATAAAGATCAAATCTGCAGATGTAATTTGCCAAACTTCAGTTTTGGTTTTTTTTCTAGAACATCTGAGTAAAAGCCCTGCATTTATTCCATTTTATGAGAATTTTCTGCTCAGTATTTTGAATTCTGAATCTCCTTTTGAAAAGAAGTGTTATGATGCAAGATGATGAATAAACGTTCAGAACTCATAGCATTTCTCTGCTGAAAAATATAACAAACATAAGGCTTCAAAGGTAAAAACAAATACAAGTTGTTTGGCACTTTTATTTCATCGTGTGAATGAGATATTACCCTTGTAGCCTGCATGCTGGCTGTTAACATTTAACAATTGCTGCAGATTGCCTATAAGTACTCTACAGCAGCTGCTGTCCCTGGATTTCTACTAATTTTTTAAAACACCAGTTCACTCCATTTCTATCCATTGTTTCAAAGCAGATAATTTTTAGCTCTATACTACACGTCTGCTCATGCAATGAAAATGTCATCTCCACAGAGGAAAGGAGCAAAGAGGAGCAGTGGCAGATGAGGGAACTCCAATAACACCCAGCCTCAGCTCCTCTCAGGCCCATCACAGGAGAGCAGGCAGCCCAGTGGATAAGCCCAGCTGCTGGGGTATCCACGTATACATATATATATATGTATGTGTTTCACACTAACAGACCTTCTTTCTGACCAGTCAGAGAAGGGAACAGGATGATGACATTGACAATTTTGTGTTTGTGTTTGTGAATGTCTGTTTGTGTCTATCTGTGTGACGTGTACTGCATCCATGGACACCCGCGTCTGCTGGGAATACACGCTCAGCCTCACTACCTGCTGGACCCAGGGTTTGGAGGTACAGCAGTGTCACCTCTGTCAGGCTACCAGATTCAACATCTCCCTTACATGCTACATGAGCATCTATCTCTTTACAGCAAAAATGAACTAGGTTACTCTATTTAGAAGTCCCCTTTCACAGACTGCACAGAGTGAAATGTCCCACCTTGGCTGCCACATACAATTCTATACATCGTTTCTACAAAATTTGCTGAGGTATCCAAATACAAATACAAACCACATTCACTACTATCACTGTCCTTATTTTCAAACAAAGCTCATGTTTTACAATTGTATGTATAATATGTAGAGGCTGTTTTATAGCCTAGATGACATACAGATACGTTACTGGAACCCAAAGCAATGCTTGTATTGGAGCAAACTTTCTGTCCAGAAGACAATACTTGAACAGGGCTATCACTTTAAATAGGAATTTAGTGTGATATTTCACATTTTTAGCCTTGTAGCAGAAGCAGTATATACCACTCACTAGAAGGGATTTTCTTCATGGGGAATGTGCCATTGCAGAATTTTTGCTTTTGTCAAGCTATAGAAATCTTATGGTTGCTTGGAAATAATAAAGCTGTACAAAATGTGAATTTATGTAGTAAATTTTAAGGGGGCTGTGAGACAAGAAGGCAGAAGGCATCTGGAGGAGACTGAAGAACTAGATCTAGAACTGTTTGTTCTAGAGGGACAGTAAATTATACGAAAGGGCTGGAGGCAGACAGGCTGGGAGAAAAGGATACCATAAGCTTACTCAAGTTGAGTAGAACAAAAATATTCGGTGGCGAACTCCAAAAACTGCAGCAGCTGATTACAAGATGATAGCTCAGAGATGTTCCCTGTTGTTGAACAGTCTTAGAGATGACAATAAAACTAAGGGAAATGTTCTTGGAAATGTTTTTATTGGAGTTAAAATCACTGAAAATCAATGTCTTCTGACAATGTTTGCCTAGTATATCATGACAGCAGCACACTTTTTTAAGTATATCCATATCTATCATTTAAGACTGAGTAAAGGCTGGAAGATCTCTCATCTGTGTGGACTACATACCATCCCTACTTACAGATTTGAGAGCTCAGCTACAAATATCTCAAGGTCAGAGGCACTATATCAGAACTTCATTTCACAGATTCCTCAAAGGCAGTGGAGCATTAAGGATAAAAATAGTTTTTAGCAATATTTTTTAGTAACGGTTGTCTTTCAAAGGCCCATTGAGCTTACAGCTGTTGCTCTTCATCCTTGCTGTCTTTCCATAGATTCCTTCCAACCTCAGTATAAAACAAGGCATATTGACATAGGTTGGGCCTGCTAATCCCCATCACATCCTTCTGTGACCTATTCCTTCATGTGGATAAAAATTGCTGTTTGAGGAATACTGAGATTAATAAATAGATGGAGGCAGTTACTAGACCTTTCCTCAAAAGCTATGCATTCCCAGGAATACCCTGCAAAAGCTAGAATAGAGCACATCTTTTAAATCAAACCAACCCAATAATGTATGGTCTGTCACACTGCTTCTCTAGCTGACAAGCTATTTATAGAGTAGTGAATACTTCACTTTTGGATGTACCAAAAATATGAGAATAAGTGTTGCAGAATTATCAAACCACAGAAAAATGTCTAATCAGTTCATCTTGTTTCCCTAGAGCCCTTTTAGTCATAGTGCTTTTAAGATCTTTTCCTAATATATTACTTTGGACGAATTTTTAAAGAAAATGGAATTTTAAAGTGTCTGAAGAGCCAGATCAGGTTGTGATGTTTGTTTGGAAAAGGAAATGATCCCCAGCTGTGTCCGCGATTTCAAATGCACAGGTTTGCACTGGCTGTTCTTCATGCTTTCTGCACTGCTAATTGAGGATGACCATGCAACACATCTCTTCTGAGCAGTTCACAGGAACCACTCAGAGGGAGGCTTCAGTTCCTGTATCATAAATGTGCTTTGAACACTGTGTTTTCCTTAGAAATGGGTACTAAACACAAAAGCTGAGCCCTGGATTCAAACACTTTCAGATTTGAGTGTTCTCACATTTGGCCAAAAGAGGTAATTAGCCTTTTATTTAGGCTCCACAAGGGCTACTGAGATGTATGTCAGTATAAAACTCTTTTTTTGGTCATTTTTCTGTTGCGGAGCTTGGCCTCTCTGAACTCTCCCATGATACGGAGACAGAGCACTATCAGAGGAAGACAGCACATCACAAGTTGATTGAACAGGCGGAGGTGTTCACACAACCTTCACTTAACCTCTTCAATTAATTTCAACACAATGTCAAAAGTCTAAAAGCCATCACACACATTCATGTAAGAACTTTTTGTCAGGGACTATGAACCTGCCTCAAGCAAAGTAGTCACAGACTTCTGGAGAGCAAGGCATCTTGGCCTGTATCAGCAATAGTGTGGCCAGCAGGACTAGGGAGTGATTCTCCCCCTGTACTCAGCACTGGTGAGGCCACACCTCAAGTGCTGTGTCCAGTTCTGGGCCCCTCACTGCAAGAAGGACATTGAGGTGCTGGAGAGTCTCGAGAGAAGAGCAGTGGAGCTGATGAAGGGTCTGGAGCACAAGTCCTGTGAGGAGCGGCTGAGGGAGCTGGGKGTGTTTATCCTGGAGAAAAGGAGGCTCAGGGGGGACCTTATGGCTCTCTACCACTGCCTAAAAGAAGGGTGTAGCCAGGTGGGGCTTGGTCTCTTCTTCCAGGTAACAAATGACAGGACTGGAGGAAAAGGCCTCAAGCTGTTCCAGGAGAGGTTTAGACAGGCTACTAGGAAAAGGTTCTTCTTTTCAACACTGGAACAAGCCTAGGGCAGTGGTTGAGCTGTTGAGCCACCAGCCCTGGAGATATTTAAAAGACACGTAGATGTGGTGCTTTGGGACACAGYTTAGTGGTGGGCCTGGTATTGTTAAGTTTATGGTTGGACTTGATGATCTTAAGGTCTTTTTCACCCTAAATGATTCTGTGGTTTACTCCATAAGTAAGACAAACCCAATGTCTAACTTGTACTATGAAGACAAACATGCTCATTCTTCATAGCACCCTTTTCAGGATTATAATATTTATGCATCTCAACCCCAAAAAGTGCCACGAGACAGAGGCAAATGTCTCATGTTTAGGTAAAATGCAATTTCTGTCATCCGAGTTTGCATGCAAAATAAAATGAATCACTAATGTGAATGCACAGTGATTCTAACGTTCATGTTGTTTTTAAAAAGTCAAATTTGCCTGCCATGTGCTCTTACATCAGCCATTCTTTAAATTAATTAAATAAACATATTAAATAAAGATATTAAAAGCACTGACAGGTACATTTTCCTCCAAACAATTAATACCAGACCCAAACATAACAATAAAGGATAGAAAACATTGAAAACTCAGTTCTTGTGAAAAACGTCAGCAGGAGTCACAGAGGTGGCAATGGGATGGCATTCAGCTAACCAGGTTGCCCAGACTAACGAGGCTCGTAACAATACAGCACCACAATATGTAAATCTCATTCTTTTTTCTTTCATTATGTGTTTTGATTCATGATTAATCCTGAATGCATACATGTCCCTGTCCTCTGGCTCCAACACCAGCTCAGCTCTCCAAAGGGCCACCAAATTCATCCAAAAGGTTGCACATAAAATGCTTTGACATTTTCCAGTAATTGCTGTATTTTATAGTATGTTTTTCTCTTGCAGGTCATGTTCCCTAGTCAGCTCCAATTTGCTTTGTGTTTATCATTACAGCATAATAAGAGTTCAATGAGTGAAAAGCCAAATAGTACAGACACTCCCAGACTCAAACTACGTTACTTGACAAACATTCTCCAGCCTAACAGAGGCATATATGGCCTTGATTAATCCAAGAACCAGCTATAACAACACCAGTACAAAATTCTGTTTGAACTTTGAAAATGCCAACTCTAAGCATTTATTCTGGAATGCATGGCCATTTCAGACAATGATGACTTACTTGGTGGGAGGAAGGCAGCTGCTTTTTCAGATGAGTGAAGCAAAACTTGGTGCTACTCATTGCTGTAACTGGATTTCAGGGTGCAAACGTCCCTTCCTGGCTTGTACAGACTGACTCTTCTCCCTGCTGATAGCAGACTGGAAAAGTCACCGTGTATGGATATGAACTTGCAAAAGAGCAGAGCCCGAATTCAGCACTGCATCCCTTGCTGCATAGAATTTACCAGAAGGTTTGTATCATCCAGATCTGTTCTTATAGAGGACAAAAAGACAATGGCACAGAGAGGTACAGGGTTGTATTAGAAAAGGGTAGAGTCATCCTAGACCTGGTACACTCATCTGAGAGTAACACAAAGAAAATCTAAAAACTAGGTAGAAATTGTGATTGAAAGGCTTATTTTGAGAAAATAAAAAGTGTAGATTAGAAACTGTGGATTTACGAGGTCATCAGTTTTGAGTAGTGCTGTGTTTCTTATGTATATGTATCAAGTTTCTAGTGACTTTCCACAGTGGAACATTCCCTATAGATTGGGCACACACCAATCAGTCTGGCTTTCTTGACAGCATTCTCAATTCAAACATGATAAAGCCTTGGTCAGCTTAGTCACACTATAAACAACACTGAGAAAATAAATTATGAAGTACAATAAAGTGAATTGGGATGAAGTTCATTTGCTGAGTAAACAACCACCAGAGCAGTAAGAGCAGTCATTTATCTAATGTAAGGGCAAAAATCAAAATAGACTACAGATTTGTTATTACCATAATCCTTGGTATCAGCAGAAGCCCTAATGAAGTAATTATTCTTGTGATTTTTGGCTGATGACATTTTTAAGAATTACAGCAAACATACTGACTGAAGAGTTCACAAAATAAATCAAGACATTCAATATAAGCCTGTAGTAGAGGCTACATTTGTAAGCATGTGTTCTAGGTTCCAGAAATTCCAAGCCTCCAGGCAGGGCAAGCAGTCACAATCTTTCACAGCGCCTTTTCAGTCTGCTCAGCCAAGCTCCCTTTCTGTGGAAAACAAGAGTTTATGGAGGGTGCACAGATGTGAGCTTGGATGTGCCTGTAGCTAGACCAGACACTCACAGGTAGAACAGTTTAGAGTGTTATGTCTCACCATTGGTTTCAGCTATCCAAGGATGACAATGCTGGAGGACACTGTGAAGCTGTCTTGTGGTTTGTGGTGTGGGGGTTAGGTATTCTGTGAGCCCCACCAGGACTGTCCATCTCTGATATGCTACCTGCAGCAGCAGGTGATCAGTCTCAGAGAAAATGGGAGAATTCCCTTCCTCTTCTGATTCTCAGCTTTCCATCTGACAGCAAAAATGTCCTCTGTCAGAAGAGTTCAGAAAGTCAGTGCTCAGCAGTGGAGAGTCCACCCTGATGTAAGAGAAGGTAGAGGGACATATGGAATTGCTGCGAACAGGGTTCTCTGATCAAGTAGAGGTGGTCTCCAGCCAACAAATACACAAGGGCAGATACGAGATACCGGAGAAGATAGAAGACTGGGATGGTATCAAACTGCTCCTCCAGACTACAGAGCACTCTCACTCACTTGGAATTCTGCAAAAGCTCTATCATTCACAAAACTTGAGGGGAAGCCTATTTGCCCAAGAACTATATAGAAATGGGTAGGTATGCCTCAAAAGAGTGGCTAGGATATATAAAACTTACTATTTTTATTTTCTCTGGATGCTGTGAAATTTAGTGATTTCTGAAGGAACAACTAACAATAAAAAGTTAATCACACCACTTAAACTGGATTCTCAGTTATAATTTATATGGAATAACTAGGAAATTATAACTCTACAGTGGTCACTTGATGAGCCAATAATTTATAAACACTTTTCTATTATGTTTTCTGGAAAACATCATCAAAAAATATCTATGTCACAGCTAAGGTTTAGTCTAGTGAAAAAGTTAACAAAAACTCCATTCCTTAGAATTTCTTCTGTGTTTACCCATACTTGGGTTTCCCCTTTTATCTGTTTGGCCATTTCTTACAATTAAACTAGTCCTTTATCATATTGCCAGATTGCCTTCAGCTTGTTTATTTTAATCTTGACATCATACATTTTATTTTACGATTACTCAACTATAGTCTCCAAGATGTAAACTGATTTCTATTGTCTGGAAGAGGGAATGTAATATGAAACAGAGTGACAAAGAGAATCTTGTTAAACCTTATTTCAGGGAAACCCTTACCAAAACCACAAAAAAGTCCTTTTTTTTCCACTTCTGTTGCTAGCTAAAAATAACTATGCCTAAGTACATTTTCTTCTAGGCACAATGCAGTGCATCTTATGGCATTTCATTCAAGCAAGCAGAAAGAATCCACAGAAGATCTGCAAAATTCTACAAAAAAAGAAGAACAAATTTAAGAGAATACAACTTAAGAATTCAGGCATATTTAGTTTAGAGGGGAAACAACCTGTTCTCTACAGAGCAAGTACAGGAGACATGGCATAGGTAGAGCACAGGTGAAGTGACTTTTCTACAGTCAAAACATATTAGACAGACTTATTTTCTGGTTGTTCAGCAATAGAAATAACCATACTTTTTCAGTAAAGATTTCTCCAAGGTTTTAACTTTTGCTTGTGATGAAGTAAAATACCTCCTTCCTTAAGACTTGGGAACATTATTTCAATAGTAATTTTGTACCTCACTATGTATTGCATTTGTGGTACTTAAATAGAGCAAAGAGTAGAAGGCTGTTGGTTTGGTTTTGYTTTTTCTTTAATTGTGATAGGATGTGAAAATTAATCAGTTTTCATCTCACCAGTTAACCAAAATAGGATGTATATGTGCACAGCCACAAAAAAGAATATCTAGAGCTCTACCTAAGAGCTGTAGGTTTGTTTTCTCTGCGGTACAAATGCACATGTGATTTTCCCTTCTTCCTTTTTTATAACCATGAAAGAAAAATCATATGAGTCTCATTCTAATTGTTATTTTTTTCCTATGGTTAGAAATATTACTTATGAGAAATCTGAAAAAAATTTTAATTATTATAATAATATTTTCATTCACAAGATAAAGACAGTATCTCTAGTCTGTACATTTATACATGCTGAAAATGAAGTTCCTGGATTTGGACCTACTCTGAATTTACATGTATATAACAGGTTGAAATTAAGTTCTTCAATTACAGACAAATTTTTAAGTCTAATGCTGTTGCCCAAATTACTTTATGATTCTTTTCTAAAATAAAAAAATCTACTGGAAATTTGCATATGTTATAGCTTTTCCGTTTAACACATTCATGATCTTTAGGCTCCTGATGAAATGGACTAATAATCTTGAAAATTGCAAAATGCAGATCTGTTTCTTTGTGGATACTTTATTGTACCAAAATACATTGTAGTGAGAAACAACTAATAACTACACAGGGCAACTATAATGTAATCTGTGTGATGGCTACATCACATAATTTAGAATGCTAAATTGCAGTGCATGGGTTTATGTCAGCCTACACTGATTTTTTTTTCCCATGAGCAGTAATTTCTTTAGCAATAGAGACAGGGCTGGCCTTAAAACACCTTTTGATATACTATAGGTCTATAAGCTCTGCAAAAAGCAATTCATGGGCCAGGCTTTAGGGGAGCTGAAGTGGTGCCCAGAAGAAAGTGAGTCCYCTCCAATTCCCATGTGTAGGGGAGAGTTGGGCATTACAGGCTGTATCCTAAAGGAGCCAGGACGTTTTTTTGATAGCCAGAGAAACACTGGCAGGCTTACCCCCACTGAGAAAGGTGTTCATGTGTCCCACTATCCTTTGAACAAGCTGTCAGAGCCCTATCTTTTGCCACCCAAGTGGTGGCCTCTTGTTTCCAATGCAGCCATCAGTGACCCTTTCAACACAGCTTCACAGGAGGCGTGCTCCTCATGTTCAATCCCTCAGCAGCACTGACAAGGTTTCCCTGTCTTCAGCTCCCTTCTCTGCCATTCATGATTTTGACCTCAGCTCACCCTGGAGCTCACTGCTGTGAGCCACTCCACTCCTCTCCTCTACTTCTGATAACCCCCAAAAGAGTTTAATTCAGTTTGTCAAGTGAACAAATGGGTGGTGAAGTACCTCTTTTATACGACCCTCCACCTTCCTGCCCTCTACTACAGAGACAGATCAGTTTGATAATTGCTGAGTTTGTGATGGGCCAGAATTACAGGCAAACCCTTAGAATCTTTGGTGGAGGAGAGATCTGGTCTATCTTCACTTGGCATCGGCTCAGTGATTCACAATAAAACCATTCATAGCCTTTCTCCATAGTTGTAGCAGACTGAGGTAAATGCTGAAAAATAGAAGGTGCTGCTTGCACTGCCCCTGGAAGCTGTTAGCTTTATGAGTTGACCAAAACTGCTGAAATGGTGCCAATTTGCGTGGTTACAACCAGTAATTCTTCAATGCCTTCCCTTTAGAAACAGGATATTGTTTACAAGAGACCAAGTAATCCAACCCTTTACATAGTCCAGCCTCTACCAGTTATCATCTATTAATAACTCATGCAGGGAAGTGTTTTTAGCTATCACACATAATGAACCCATTGAGATCCGCTGTGTCACCTTTCCCAGCCAGGGTGCTACACAGCAGAGGATGCAGGGAAGTGCTGCTTGTCTTGATGGAGGCACCCATGAACCTAAACATTGTGCTGAAACAGAACAAAATGACAGGACTGATGGCATGTCCACAGAGCAAAATAAAACACCATGGCTAATGCAGAGGAAAGCAGCAATAGGACTTTTGTTCTGCTGAGGAAAGGAAAGGAAAACAGACATTTTTTGGTAGCTCACGTCATGTAAGCCCAACAGAGCCCACAAGGAAAAATGCAATATTGTAATCACCACTTTCCCGTGTGGTTTGCTAAAGCTTGTGTCCTAGCACTACAATGTTTTACAGTTTAATGGTGCTTTTTAAATTGAAATTCTATGTACTCTCATTTGATTATAACTCTGGAATGGAAGCAGTGTCCAAGATAACCCACACATGCTTTATTGTAATCTGGCTATCACACGCATACATTCTGAACTCACACACGTACAYGCAGCAGCCTGATGCAGTTTTTAAAATACAATAATGAAGCTTAGTGCACTTTAATGGTACCAAAATCRCCATTAAATCCACAGAGAACTGTCTAAATCCCTCTGTTTTTCAAGTACAACTTTAACAACCTCTTAAGCCTTATATAATAATGATTGTATAAAATGATTTTAAATAGTTTTATAACAGGAACCTTACAGATCTTCTGTGGGAATGCAACATGAATTTAAATCAGGGGTTTGTGTTCACCAGTGACAGGACACGATCTTCCTTCTGACTCAGTCTGTCTGGATAAATATTAACTGCTGATTCCCCCATAAATACTATCTAGGTGCCAACATTTTCAAGTTTGTGATAATGAAAGGATTTGCATTCATTCTTTTATTACATCTTGCCTCRTATCCACCAATTTATCAAAGAAATTTAAGGAGAGAAAGGCTAATAAATACTACAATTCTTTTATGTTTTACAAAGCTATATTCCCTCCTAGTAGGAGTCTTGGCAGTCTTGACATTCTTCACAGTGGTGAAACAATCAGGTTTTTTTTTCATATTCTTTAATATCCTATCTTCATTTAGAATTTGTAAACTCTAGTTCTGATCAAGTTTCCCCTTCAGCTGTTAATAACTTGCTAAGGTAATGCCAGGCCTGAGAGATTGATCAATCTCTTAAATATCTTTGAGCTACCTTCTCATAATTTTTTTTTTCTTTTTTGCTCTATGTTAATAACAAAAGTCGGTAAATTGCTAAACACTATACTGGTAGAGTGGAAACACCAGTATCATCATAATGTTTGGGTATTAAATGTCTAGGAGGAATTGCTGGACTTTGCCAGAAAATGTGATGGTTATTTTGTAATAATAGTATTAGCTCTAATTATACCCAAAGTAGGGTAATATCAGGTCAGAAAATTTAGGACATGTCAGACTATTATTAAATATGTTCTACACACAAGAACAGATGATGAATACATCATGTCTCAGTGGGCAGACTGTGCCTGTGATAGAGATAAAATTCTTTAAGGATTCTACCAGTAATTGCGCTATTAGGAATACTCCTAACTACAGTCCATGTGAAAACAAAAGGTTTCAATCAAAATGAAATGATAGAGAAGAGATTAAAGTGGTTTCTCCACTTCCATTAAAACTCAAAAGCACGCTCACATTCCTACCAGAAATAAACATGAAATACATGGAATTTTAAATTCTTGCAAGACTAATTAATAAATCTAATCCAGAATGAAAAAAAAAGTTGTATTAGTTAAATTATAAGTTCTCAGAAGTTAAAGCACTCTAAGCAGCTTCGTGGGGATCAGCATGCAATACCCATGGGGACTGATATAATGGAACAGTAATCACTGGATCTTCGGACTGTCCAAAACACTGCAGCAAAGGCCTTGAAAGTGCAGCTTTATTACATCAAAGCTCTTAGCCAACACTGTCTCTGCCAACTCCATTACCAAGTTAGTCACTCATATCACTCCCCAAAAAACAGTGTGCATAACACTGTCTCAAACTGTTCAGCACAGGTTTTGACAAATGATAAAATTATTTTCTCTGTGCTTTGCCATGTGTGCATGCACACTTTCATCAATAAATAATGTTCAAATTGTAAATAAATGCAACTACTATGAAAAACTGAGATCCAGACAATACAAAACTACTAAGAGAACTAAACTATGCTTAGATCCATTTTCTAGCACAGAATATCCTATGTCCACATTGTTCAACTTCCTTCCCCTCCATAACATGATGACCACATTTAAGGTAMCTTTTGCTCAGCCTGTGCCATCCCTCTGGTCCATATCAACCCCACCCATGCTCAAACATCACTTAAAAAGTTGTTAGCTGACTTGGACCAAAATCACAACCACGACTGTTCTAGCAGTTCATAAGTAGCACAAATTATGGAGATTCTTTATCCCAAGATCATTCCTTGACATGCTTAATTATCACACATAATTGTGCCTTGAGACTATTTATCAGAGATTAATTGCCAAACTGGAAATCTCAAGGAATTCCCGAGGAATCTCTTCTCGATTTACAGTTGTTGGCCTTGTGATCTCAATGATGAAGAGAGCAGTGCCACTGAAACTGCAGGTGATCCTGGAGTAGGGAAGAACTGGTGTAAAGTTTGCAATGGGCAGAATGGGAATTCTGATTGATCTTCACAAAATGAAGAGCTGACTTCCTGRGGTGCATCAGGCACAGCATGGCCAGCCAGGCAAGGGAGGGGATTGTCCCACTCTGCTCTGCACTGGAGAGGCCTCACCTTGAGTCATGTGTGCAGTTTTGGGCACCTCAATGTAGGAAAGACATTAAACAGTTAGAGAGTGTCCAAAGGARGGCAACAAAGATAGTGAAGGGCCTTGAGGGGAAGCCGTATGAGGAGTAGCTGAGGTCACTTGGTCTGTTCAGCCTGGAGAAGAGGATGCTGAGGGGAGACCTCATTGCAGTTACAACTTCCTTACGAGCGGAAGAGGAGGGGCAGGCACTGATCTCTTCTCTGTGGTGACAGTGACAGGACCAGAGGGAATGGCCTGAAGTTGTGTCAGGGGAGGTTTAGTTTGGATATTAGAAAAAGGTTCTTCACCCAGAGGGTGGTTGGGCACTGGAACACGCTCCCCAGGCAAGTGGTCACAGCACCAGCCTGACAGAGTTCAAGAAGCTTTGTGATAATGCTCTCAGGCACATGGTGTGATTTTGGGGTTGTTCTGTTCAGGGCCAAGAGTTGAACTTCAATGATCCTTGTGGGTCCATTCCAACTCAGAATATTCTTTGATTCTGAGTACAGTAAAGTGACAGATGCCCAGAAACAGTGAATTATTTTCGTTAAACTTAAATCAATGCTTTTATGTGGTGTAAGAGTCTTCAGGTGAAGACAATGATAAGCCAGAAGTTGATATAAAATATTATTTTATCAATTCATTCCTATTTTACCCATCCCAAAGTTGACACAAACAATTAAAAGGTTTTCTGCAGTAGAAATTTCCAGAACCTTCCACAGTATTCACTGTTAACCACTCAAGTTTTGGGAAGTCCAACCTAAGAAGTATCACTCAAATAGCTTTCAAGTAGCTCTACCCTRGCTGGACACATTGGTTAAATTATATTGAGACAAGACATAGATATAGTTTAGAATGCAGTAAAAAGATGTCTGTTTATAGCACTTGGCCTAGAAACAATGTAAGATCTACAAATAACCTTATATTCTGAGGTTACTAAARCTGTTGGTTTCACTATGACATTTGCAGCATAAGCTGTATTTGAAATGGACGAATGTGTGAATAAAATTAGGAACTACTGCAAGATCAACCATTTAAATTTTGAGGGCACCCACTCTACCAGAAATGGCTAATACTGAATATTCAAACATGTTAGTTGAAAAACATCACTTATATTCAGTTAACAATCAAATCCTGATATAAAATCCCTTTTCTTGCAAAGCGTGCTTTTGTTTGAGAAAAAAAAACAAAAACAGGTGGAAGAAGGAGTGGAAAACATCTCCAGTGATTGGCATAGGCTGTGGCAATATACTTTAAAGCTATTCTGGATTACTATTTCTTCTGATATATGGAATTCAGTGGTTTTTGCCTCTCTGTAAGATGACCTTATTTTACATCAAATTGGAAACATATGCTCTTCCTTGTTTTATAAAAATAAGGGGTTTGTATGAGTAATAATTCATAGAATTCATACAATTTCCAGTAAACATACAACTTTAGAATTTTTCCTGTGGTCATTCAGAAATAAGCAGAATATTTTACACATATCAGACTGATGACTACAGAGAATGTTTTCTTTTCTTAAAAAATAGATAGAAAAAAACCTGATTGAGACAAAATAGTAATAAGCATTTCTTCAAGTTTTCAACACAGATGTCTCATTCAATGTATTAGACTCTTTTGTAGTGCTTGAGAAATCTGCTGGAGAGCAATTCACTGATTCAACAGATAACTATTCCTTTCCATTGATGGAGCACACAGGACAAGGACTCTGACCCAAAAACAAAACTGTAATTTGTTTTTGAAAGCTTAGGAACATTTACAGTTGGATTTCTCCTTTTGCTTTTTGTTCCTAGAGTGAGGGTAAAAACTGCCATGGCCCTTTAGTTGCAGCAACAAAACATTCTGCTCTACATGAGCAAAGGGGATTCTCAGGGCACTGAGACCAGAAAATGCTGCCAAATCTGCCTGCAACATCAACCAACACACTGCAGACCAGGGGGGAAAAAATAAAAAGTCCAAGTTCATGTGAGCCTCACTGATATCTTGAGGGTAGGTGATGGCTCAGCCACCAACTGGAGGCTGAGTTTGGCTTAGAAGCTGCCTTGGGAGCATCCCTGTTGTCTGTAAGAACAGAATTCCTCCAATACAGGCAATGGAGAGCCAGCAGTTCTTCAGTACTTCAGTAGCTTTCTGAACTTTGTTACTGCACCCTATTTCCACTACATCCCCATACAGTTGACCAGTTAAGCAACCCTCAGGATGTTATAGAGTAAAAATAATGTTTGGCATTAATTGATTTTCCTTGTTGGTATTTTCACTGTTCACAGCAGATAATAAAACTTTGAAATAATATTTACTTGAGATCTCACAGCAACATAAATGCAATGTTCAGTTCAGATGGGGTCTGTTGCATCTTGTTCAAATTGCTGTCAACCAAGAACAAACTTTGACAAATCATGCCTAGACAAATTGCACATCAACATACCCAGAATTTAAGGAAAACTGGTACTGATACAACATCTACAAATTCTACGCTGTTTGATTAGTCAGATCGTGAGGCCAAATAAACAAATAACATTTAACTCCCAGCTTTCAAGCATACACTTTGAAAAGACAGGACATTGCCATAAAAAGACATCCATATTTGAGTCTGGTTTTAAAGTCACCCACTTCCCACTGAGTTCCCACAAATATAAATCATCAGCTGTGTAACTTGCAGCTATTTTCTTATAAATACCATTTATTTAAGGCATATTTTCTGGCATCACAAAGGTAGCTTCCTTTGTTACATACTCTTAAAAGACAGAATAAAAAGTGCATGTATAAGTATTTACTTTTTACAATAGTATTTTCATCCAAGTAGTCGACATATTAAAGATTGCACCCATTTGAGCAAATAGGTGCTACAGAAAGATACATAGGATGAAAAATAAAATGTGACTAGGTTCTCTGGCCTTGTATACAAGTCAGAATTTCCTAGATCATTTTATCAGTCTAAAACCCCTGTTTAACTGTTTAGGTGAGCATCAATGTGTCAGAACAGTCCCAGGATCAGAGAATCATGGAATCATAGAATCATCAAGGTTGAAAGAGACCTTTAAGATCATCCAGTCTGACCGTCCACCCAGCACTGCCACTGTGACCCCTAAACCACCAAACCACATCAYCCAGCTCCAGATCCAGACACCTCTTAAACATCTCCAAGGATGGCAACTCCACCACCTCCCGGGCTAGACTTCAGCAATTGCAGTTTCGGAAGACTCAGCTCCCCAGTGCAACCATGGAAAGCTGGAATGAAAAGAAGTCTAGGAAATACCAGGGCAGAGCTGATGCAGTATTTATATCATTGTTTCAAGATATGGTTTAAGTCCTTAGATTCCTATTACAGTTGAGGTACTGCAGAAATCTCTGAACATTTGGTCATGTGCCTCATGATGATTTCTATAGCATGACATGCTCTCTGCTGTATCTCAGGTAGATCCCAGCTGTGCTGTACTGTGAATGCAATACAGGGCTGGGTTAGCCCTCAAGGCCAAAAACAATCAGAATAGAAACTTAGGAATGGCATCCCAAAAAAATGGGAATCTACTACATAAAACTCATTTAGACTTTTTGTGTGGCCAAAAGAGAACTGGCTTATGGTGAGTCGAGATGAAGTACTCTCTGGAGTCTCTAGCAACACTGAAGAGAGTCTGAACAACTAATTTTCAGTGGATACTTTTAGATGGTTGGAAATAGTGAGATGCATCCCRCCAGCTGGACCGATCATTTCTGGCACAGAACTCACAATGACTTCAGCTTTGCTTATTGAGTCTGTGCAGGGGAGACCTAGGAGAGGGCTTAGGAGTGCACGGTGGGACCCCACTAAACTGAGGATTCAGCTTAGAGATAGAAGTGAAAATGGAAGAACATTTAAGTAATACATTCTCTTCTGCAAATTATCAGTCCCAAAGCTGAAATACAACTCAAGAGCGTCACCAAGTGACTACAGATTAAAAGTGTCTTTTAAACGTAACTGCGATGTATATTCAAACATTTCCCTTCGGGTTTTTTCAGACATCCCCRCCCATTCTCACTCTTTTTGATGGTTGGTATTTACACCAGTAGCTACCATTCTCTAGACTGATCCCACACTGACTTCATTCCTCTAGCAATATTTACAATTTACAGATTCAAGACGAAAAAATAGAACACCAGAAATGTTTTTCAGCATATCACAAAAACTTTTTTCCTGGTCCTGCAAGACATTATAACACTGCACACAGCACTGAGGCAGGTATAAGTTTGTCTTGTGGTTGGCTAGAAAACTGGAAAAAAATTAAAGAGAAACTTCCCAAATCTGAAGGAAACTCCCAGTGTGTTATTCTCTCACCTTTAACTAATTCTTCTTTTCTGTATATTAGTTTGGCTTCTTTCAACAAGTAAAGAAAACTTCAGCAAACTGACAGRACAGTTAATGGAAAATCAGTGAAAAGCTGTCTTAGGCATGTGGGCAGTACAGTTTCCTCTGTTAATGTTACCTGAGGGAATCATTTAGCGGCTTACTATGTTTTGACCACATTGGAATCTCCTGCAGTTGTGCTGTGAGAGACTAAAACTTTAACTTCTTCTTAATGGAAATGACTTGTATTATATGTTTGTTAATGAATAGCTACATGCAAAAACTAATGAGAACACAGAGGTATAAAATAACTTAATTATATCTCTAATGGCAAGAAAAACAAATTTCAGTTTTGCCAGTGTGTGCATATCACTGTCTCAGATAAAAGTCTAATGTATTTTTCATTTCTTATATAGTAAGATTCACTAAAAAATGTCACCTTGAAAATGTAGAGACCTGACAAGAAAAAGCTGTTAACAAAAGCAAACAAACAAAAATAAGGTAGGTAAAATTTAAGTTTGTAGGGTTCAAATCCTGCTGTCCTTGTACTAAGCCCATACACTCATCCTTTCTTGGTTCTGCTAATAGTCTTTGTGAACATATCATCCTTGCAGCAGTTTCTGGAGAGGTTATGTCTGCACTACAAGACCCTTTATCACAGTTATTTACCAGCTGCTGTCAGTCCTCATATAATCATCTCTGAAGCCTGACTAAGCAAGGTTATACACAGGTGTGAGAAAGGACAAGCACAACAAAGAGAAGTGGAAAGGAGGACTGCTGAGAGGTGAAAACTGGGCTATTCAGCTCTCTGGGCAAATAAAGGTCAAAGTATGCTAATGGTGAAACTTGACCTATTATTTAGTCTTGAACAGTAGAACCCATATTTCATAACCATTCCTCAGCCATATCAAATGTATAGCTCTGATATAAAATTCCCATTGTCTATGATCGCAACTCTCCCAGCAAAGTAAGCACAGAAGATAATTTGGATGCTGCAGACCTCTTAGCCTGCAATAAAAGAGATTGAAGCTATACAACAGTAACTTAAATTTGCCCCATGCTTAAAGCATATCCACAAAATTACTCAGCAAACATGTAACAACTTGTTTATTAAAATACTCAGCAAACATGTAATAACTTGTTTATTAAAAACTCCACCAATTTGGATGGTTGTCTGAATCCTAAAGCTGCTCTGCTGTCACTTATCTAGTCAGGCACAGAGCTTGTGAGGAGCTGCCACACCTCTTCTGACAAAGATGGCACAGTCAGGAGGACATTACTCATCACGCGCACTAAAATGGGGGGAAAATACAACAACATTATGATTTTTCTTCCATATTCCAAAACAGCATACTGAGAAAATCCCCGGAAAAAAAACACAACTGACATAGTCTATGAAATCACTTGGTATCCTTCTCACTTCTGATTTAATTAACTCAGCTGGACTTTGCCATCCAAATATGAAAAATGTTGGCTTTTGTATTTTGGAAAGTGAGAAATGAATAAGCAATGATGTGAACTCTGCAAAGTGCAAGCAGACATGGTTCAAACCTCCCTGCACTGTCCCAGCAACACTGACTTGCCGCAATGTGCCCTGAGTCTGCCAATAATGATGAATTTTGGCATTCCCCTGTTATTTTTATATGGGCAAAACAATTCCATTCATTTCTTTTTGTGACCTTCTTAGAGTTTGTGTCAAAATCTGCCATTCTGAAAAATCTCAGAAGGAACAGTTGATTCCTGGAGTACCATTTGTAAAAAAAACCTTGCTAAACATTGCCCCAGCAATGAAAAACTCACCCCTCAACTTTTTTTTTTCCCCCAGACCACTATTATCAAATTATAATATATTCTTATTGCATATAATTAATATGGATAATCAGTAACATGGATACTAACCATGTCATTTCAGGCTGTATCTCAGACCTCACACTAACTTGAATTCGCGCCTTGAAGAAGAATCATATTTTGTCTGCCAAGAGTTGCTTGGGGCAAGAACAATGCTTGAAAAAAATCTCTCAACTTTGTCTTATGTCTTTTAGGCACCTTTGATGTTCAGACACGAAAGTTTTCCCTCTCAGCCTAACTTCAACAGAAGGTTGCTGCTAGTCAGCCCCTTTCATGTTTCTTTCCAGCTGTCTAAAGGCAGATTGTCCTGGCAGAGCAACTTGTTTTACTCTTAAGCATCTATCCAGATATTTCTACATCCTTTTCTCAGTAAATTGATTCAGAGGGTTTTTGTAGTTAATATCTTAGCAGCATATTACTGCTTTTGCATAAAATGTTCCACTCTGCTCTCCCACCTCTCCTCTCTGTTTCCACAGTCTGCAGTATCACAGTGTCCGCCTGCAGGTACCTGGCATTTCTCCAACTTCAGGCAGCATCGGTTTGTTGTATTAGTCTGTCCAGCACCTTCAGAGAGAGCTCTGCCATTGTACTACCCTATCTTCCCTGTGTTCTGCACTCTCCCTCTGTTCCCACGAACGATCCAAGCAGTGCAAGCCTGGCACTTAGGACCTCCTAGAGCTGATCAAGTCTTTTACCACCATACCTTTCAGCAGCTGCTCCAGTTTTCCAGCAATACTGTCCCTGAGTTTCTGCCCATCTTTTTGCTGCGTCCTTTGTTTTAAGCAATCTTCTCAGTGGCTTTCTTTCTGGAGTTGATCTGAGGAACTGCTGCTTGTCATGGCTGCTTTCCTCTTCTTTGATCCACTGTGACATTTCAGAGGTGGGGTCCTGGCACCCTTACAGGTTCCTCTAGAGTGCCCAAACAAGTCTACCCATTCCCCAGAAATACATAATGCAGCAAAGTGAAGATTATGTGTTCCACTTCAGTATGGGACTCAGTTATCTTTGTGTGTTTTAGCGAAAACTGACTCAGAATTTCCTGGCCTCAAAGAGAGGGTCCAGTGGTCAGCAGCTTTTCACTTAGGAGCCCTCTTGACTCTTCTTGGTCACCCAGGTTATCACACCAAGTCAAGATGCAGCATCTCAGGACATTGGAGTTGCTCCCTAAMTTCTCCTATGGATCTGATATCATTCTTGGGGCTTTGTAAATCAGCATTTTAACTGCTGATCTAGTCTCTTCATTCACATTGTCTGCCAGTGTGTAACATCCTAACTGTCATTTTCAATAATGGTTTTAAGAATTGAGCCAATCAATCTGCTGCTAATTGGCTTCCACTGTAGAAGTAGCATTTCTCTTTCAAAAGACATAGTTAATATTCTTCTTCATGGATGCCTCCCTAGACTGACTGAAACTTCTTCATTTATTTTTAGTCACTTACAATCACCTTCCAACCAGCCACCTTTCTTCAATGCAAGGGCAGTACTAACACTTTGGAGATCCATTCCTATTCATTTGCAACAGTTTGCTTTGTCTTAGACTTCTCTGTCTTTCTTCTACTTCCTAGTGCCAGAATTCTCCCACAACAATTTCTAAATAAATTGCTACCTGTGGAGAACATACATCGCCAGGCTGAAAGACTCTTTGTGTTCCTGTACAAGAACATGATGATGGTTCATCTTTCCATTCACAATTTGAGGGATCATTGGGTCCTTCAAAGAAGGATCATTATCTGATCCTAATTCTTCCAACTATCTAAGCTGTGGTGGCCTTAGCATGAGCAAAAAACCACACCACATAGTTTCTGAGACTGTGGGAACATGTAAGCCTTCACATTACTTCAATGATGCTTTTCAGGGTAAGGGTTATTAGAATAAATCCTAAAGATAGGATTTATCATATAGAAGGATTATTAGCAATACATTTCCTAGAAGATTCTTTCCACATGAGTGATCAAAACAAAACAAAATAAAATTAAAAAAAAAAAAAMCAGCCTTGGATTTCTTTTTCTTTTGTTGTTACAATGTGTTGAACAAACTTTGATGCCAAAAAAAAGCATTATTATTTCCCATCTGCTAGAGAGATCTGGACTATCATTAGAAGAATTAAAGCTTTCTGGGGACCCTCTAAGCTAGGGCTTGTACAACAGTGAAATAGCAAAGGAACAGAGCACGTTATATCCCTTGTTGTTTCAACTGCTTGATTACTGTGTGTTCCCAAAGACCTGGAAGAAATTATTGTCACCAGCAGACAGTCTAATCATCCTGGACCTGATGAAAAACGAAGACCCACCTGAGATGTCACAGCTCACATAAACAGTTTCAGTTACAAGGAAAATCTCACCGATGATTGGAAGATGTTAGGCTAGAACAAATTGAACAACAGTTTTCCAGTGAACCTCTTTAAATACGCATATGTTCCAACTTACGAATAACTACAGAGGACCAAAGGTGTTGTATCATATCTTCCAGTATACATCATGTGTTAAGTCTCAATAGGCAGATTTATCCAATTTTGTTTGATCTCTGCTGTCTGGAACACACTACACCTGTGAGACAGACCCCATGTGCAAAGCAGGACTTGTAAATGAAAGCCAAATGTGGCTGGAAACAGTGCTTGCCAGTCAGAACATGTATATAGCTGATGCTTTACCCAAAACTGTTGCTGCTGATCTCTTTAGGCTCCTTTTGAGAGAGCTGTATGGGTATGGGTCTCGTTACTGACAATTTTTTGGCTCTAACATCCAATAAACACCCAGCAACTTAACTTATTAACTACCTATTTACACTCCTCTTATGCCCCAAGTTTAATTTCTGCAGCTTAGTCACAGCAGCTTCTTGGAGGGAAGATGAGGCTTCAGTACTTCTAATTAAATGTGTTCCTCTCATTACCAGCATAAGAGTGAGGGCCAGCCAAAACTGTCCCTTGGTCTCTTCCACAAGCATTAGTGTGAAGCATGGCTTGATGCCCACCACTAAGCAGAACAGGAGGGTATTTAACAGGAGGTGGTCTGTTTCTCAATTTTCACTCCTGCATTCTGTATTCTGTAAGGAAAGTGAGACTTTGAAGTTTTATGACTAAGAGGGCTCTTCTTTTCTTTCCAATATTGTCTGGTCTTACAAACACAAATCTGATACACACATTTTTTTCTTTTGCTAATAGACTATCTGTCTCCCAATAATCCGGTGTTAAAAAGCGTAGGAGCTATGTAAACCCATGGAATTCAGCAGCAAGTACTGGATACAAATTAATTCTACCAAAAAAAAAAAAMCCAAAACTTCTTCAGAAAAAAAATTAACTTTTCTGAAGACACAGAGTTTCTTCTGAGCATGAAGGAATCACAACTGATCACGAAGAAAAGGCTTCAACCTAGATACCCTAGCAGATTCTGAACTTAAAATTTTGCTCAGGTGTCTCTATGAGCTATTCAGAAAAGCTGGCTTATCATATACAAAACACTCCAAATGTGAATTGCCCTTGTTATTATATTTGTATGTGTATGTGAAAGGGAGTTTTGATCTTCTGAAGATTCAAATTCTAATTCAGCAGCAGAAATATGTGAGCAAACTTCCTAAAATTACAGTTTTGCATCTAGGAAAGAAAGTGCCATTCTGATCTGAGGCCTAAATAATTTCTCCTATTGCATTCCAAGCCAGAGGTATGGATATTTTTCTTGAAACAGAATAAATATTGAAGAAGGTGCAAACAATACTGATGAAGACACAAGCAGCAGAATATACTGAAACAGCCCACCACGCAGATCACAACTTTTAGAAACAGCTGGCCACATTTTCTTGTCATACAATTGTCACAAATGCTACAGAAGTCAATTCAGGGATGAAAGTCAATGAGAGCAATTTACAGTATCATAGCATTTGTCACATGTGGTGGGAAGAATAAGCTTTTCTGTAGTCATTACCTCAAAGGGTTTTTTCGGCCTTTGCTTGGAATACCTGAATCCCAAAAGGAACATTTGCTGAGAGCAGGAAGATCACAGAATATTTTTAACATCCATGTTTCATAGAATACTCTCTGTTTTCTCTTCACATTTGTATCAGGGTGCAACATGTTTGCTTCAGCTATTTAAAGTATTGCAGAAAGGAATTTTTTGCTGTGTACCCACACATCAGCTAAATAAAAAGTGCTTGTTTCTCTGTTTCTAGAAAATCTGCAATACCACGAACTGAAAGGGGAGGCATGAGTGGTGGAGAAGTTAGGGGGGATTACACTCTTTTTATATGCTGTTCAGATGTTGCTTACAAGTTTTTAAAGATCTGGGGACTCAAAGGTCAGTTGGGGGTTAGATGTGGTAGTGGAAAAATATCTGGCTGGCATAGTCCATGGAATGTGTTGCAAGGGCTTTGAAAAACTCTGGAAATCCAAAGCTGAGGAATTTTATAGAAATTAAGGAGTTATTGGCAACATTTTTGACAGAAGACAGCTCAGTGGAAATATCCTCATCCCAAAAAACTCCTGATGACATTTCTGGCTCATTTGTTTTTATTGCATGGCAATAGACTGACATCTAGTGGGTACGGTCCTCTCAGGAATGCTGGGCCTAACCAGGACTGGGGAGAAATTGTCTGATCTAATATCTTTTTTTAATTTATTTTGTAATGGAACAATATACTTTTGACTAGACAAAAACTTTCCTGGAAATTTTTCTCTTACTTTTTCATAGGAAACCACAATTCTTCCATCATTTGCCATTATTGGCTGAAAGCTAAATTGAGGTTTTCTCTTTTTTTTTAATTAAAGTTTAGTTTTTTCCGTTCCACACTGAAATCTTCCAAGCAGCTACATCCCCAGTTTCTGTCTGTGAGAAATCCTTTGCTGGTCTACCATGTAAATCCTCCTTTCTCTTACAGTTCAGGGAAAMAGAGTGAAGGTCTCTGCACGCAGAGGAGTCACAGTTGTACAACAGATTGTTTGCCTTTTCTCACACACACAAGCCATCTTAGTTAATATTCTTTCAGTGTGGACTGAGGACACAACATCCAACCCGGGCGCCTGTGAAAGGATGAGGATTTATCCCCCCAGGGAGATGTTCATGGGCAGAGCAGGACTATGAAGCTCGTGTCTCAGCAGCTGGTGTGTGGCGAGGCAGAGCTGGGGTGTGTCATTCCCTGTGTGATCTCTGCTTTGTGGACCAAGAAAAACACACGAAAATTAAAACCTCTGCTGCTCTCCCCCTGCAAGCAACATGGCCTTTCCCTAAGAGCTGGGTCTCTGAGTGATGACTTCATGAATCCTTATAATCAAAGTCACCTTTTCCCTTTGTTCTGCACTTCCAATCTGCCGTTCCCACCTCAGGTGTGATTAATCCCTTTGCTTTCTAAAGGGTTTTCCCCAAAGCCCTTTACCGAGGCATGATGTCGGGCTTGGCTGAGCCCCCCACCAGCACTGCTGTGGCAAGGCTGGACCACCCCCACAGCTGCCACTGGAAAGGGGCCGAAAGTATGCCATCGAGGCAAGGCTCAGCTTCACTGACATCTGCAAACAGGAGTGGTTTGGGGTTTCTTGATTTCCAGTGAGCATTTTATTGTGTCAAACCACAAGAGAAACTAAGCAAGGGAAAGAGAGAGGAGTCAGCAGAGCTACAAGATAAGGGGTTGGGAGGTCTGTGATTGGCCATGAGAGGGTGTTTTGTGTGAGACAGCAGGAAAGTCCTCCTTGTCCTCATGCCCAACTCTGAAATGGGGGCTATAACTGACTGATATATGTCTATTGGCTTGACCTGCTGGGCTGGTGAGATATCTTTCTGCCTGGCAGAAGAACAGACTAGTAATGGTGTCCTGGTTCCGGCCAGGACAGCATTAACTTTTTGCAGTAGCCAGGAGGGGGCATGGCTAGGACCCGAAGGTTGTTCTATGCCACCTCACAACACTGCTAGGTGCAGGGGAGAGGGAGTTTTTTTCCAGAAGGAGGGGTTTGCTTGMGGTAGGGGCTGCAATTGGGTTTCAAGCTCCGCAGTGAGCATTTGGGCACGTGAATCACTCCCTCTTTTGTACACTTTTGCTATTAATATTGTTGCTGTTACTGTTCGTTTTTCTTATCTCATTGCTGTTTCCAGAAAGCTGTTCTTATCTAAACTCGTGATCTTTGCCTTTTGTGCCTCCAATTCTCCTCTCCATCCCGCTGCAGCGGGGAGAGGGAAGGAAAAGCAGGAGAGCAAGAGAGAGGCACGTGGTTTGGAGAGTCTCAGTGGGGGCACTGAATTGGATAGCACCMTGCCTAAACCACAACAAATGGTCACCCCTGACTAACTATAAAGGCAGCAAGTCCCTCTCTGTATCAGGGAAAGAACACCCTCAATAAAATCCAGCTGTGGTGGTGGCTCAGCAACTCAGTTTCTGACAGTACAGGGCATGAATCAGAAGACCTGAGTGCCTGGGTATAGAATAGGAGGAAAGCTGGTGGGACTGAGAGCTGTCTGCCATTCCCTGTGTCAGAGCCACAGGCAGCGAGCTCTGGGCACAGCCGCAGTGAGGGCTGCACTGCTTGCTGAGACACAACCTCATTGATGGCTCTTACCAGATGCTTTACTCTTTTCCCACTGCAAATGCCAGCAATCCAGATTCACTTGCCTTTAGTTCACTGGGATCTCTGCTTGAAAGAAATAATATATTTAATGCTGGAGTTGTAAAATATACGGACTCAGCTGCTCAAAAAGTCTGAGCAAAAGAGCTTTATTCAGACAGGAGACTGTGAAATATTGGCGAGAACTTTCACTGAGTTTTTTTCACTCTTCAGATTTATTCAACTAATAATTTTATTCATCAGACCAATTTGACTATAAGCTTGTGTTAAGAGCAGCTGAGACAATAAATCACATCATGTATAAGAATTACTGTCCTTTGCTATAGAGGACAGTACAAACAAGAGCTGTCTTAGAAAAAAGCACACAGACATTAGAGCAAATGATGTAGTAATTCAACTGTTGCAGAAGAATGAGCCTGGAAGAAATAGTACCTACACTGCCAACTAAATTTCACTTGATTTAAGTACATATGCCCAGAAATTTCTGTAGTCCATGAGTCTTCTTATCTCCTGGTTTCTGCACTACAGCAAATATTTTTCCAGGCTTGTTTTGATGCATTTTTTAAAGTGTTATTTCATTCCTGGAACTAGAGAAAAAATGGATGAGGAGCAAATTTCCAGCACTGCTGCAGCTTGGAATTTCACCTTGATGCAGTTGAATCCAAGCTTGGATACAGACCAGCAAGAGGTCTAACAGGTGCCCAGCCACTGTATTTATAAACTTTCTTTTCTTCAGTCTGAAAAAAACCTGAATCTATGCTGAATGTATTTTAAACAATAAACAAATGTGATAATACTGGAACACCGCCATTCTTCCCTTAGAAAAAGATCCTGATGATTCAAGGTAAGCCATTATATTCACTAGAATTTGATGAGATTTTTGCCCTTAGCCATAGTAGCCACAGTAACAGTTTGGATATCTTTTAAATATTGGAAGACCAAAGGTCTTGGTTTACAAATCTTCTTAAAATGACCCAGCATTTTCTTGGACAGAGGCAGGCGGCGGTGGCCGAGCGGGTTGGTGCAGACTGGCGCACTGCCCAGCCTCGGGGCCAGACGTCCCACTAGCACTCAAATTGTCCTCCTGGCATTCCCCTCCAGCCTTCAGAGCAGAAACTCGTGTTTGATTGCATTCAAAGGCAGATTGTCTTTGCTGCTTGGCCCCAGTCCCTGCAGCAGCAGAATATCCTAATTACTTTTGCAGACTCAGAGCAGAGCTGTTTTGCCATCGCGGCAGGTTCTGATGTCAGGATGTCTGAGGGGCAGCACACAGGTTAAATAAGGCTACTGTGCATGCTGTTTGCCTTCCTCATCCAGGAGTAACAGCAAATGTTTGCGGTCTCATCCTCGCCGAAAGCTCCGTGGCCTTTTTACTGGTGGCAAATTCCTCAACACCAGTCTCATCAGGATCAAACAGAAACAGAGCTTTCTGGGCTCAGAAAAAAATAAAGACAAAACCCTGCCAAATGCTGTGTCTGGAGCAGTTCCTCCCTAAATCTCCATGGGAATAGGATGAGAAAACAAGGGAACATAATGCCAGCTTCTGAACTGTTTCTCCATCCTCCATAACCGTAAAATGCTACAGATAGGATCCCATTTAGAGAGATATGGAAGAAGCAAAAAGCAGGAAAAGCAAATTTACTTTGTTAAAGTGAAAGTCTATAAACAGGATATGTCTCACTTTTTTTTGCCTCCAATGCATTTAACTACTGATAATAAAAAACATCCCCATCTGAGCTGGGCTTAAATCAGGCACCTATTTCTGGCAATCCAGTCTGACATCTCCTTTTACCTGTGGACACACAGCACTTCACAGAAAATTATCCCTTCCTGATTAAATAGGCAGGCCAAGCAGATGAATCTTGCCTGCTGCATAGCTCTTACCTGGGCCAGGCTTCACACAGGATGCAGTTCTAGAGGGCAGAGCCCTGACAATAAATAGGGACGGACAGCTCCAGCCCTGCCTGCCTTGCCAGCAGCAGCCAGAAGGTCCACCCAGACCCAGCCTCAGGGCTTGTCAGAGCTCTGCTGTCATCCTGAGCTGCACCCCATGTAGCAAAGGAAGACAAGGAGAGCCCAGAGCTCCCACCTGCCAGCCATGCTCTAAAGGCAAGCTTGTCCCTCAGAACCATTGAAGCAGGCTGGGTTTGCTGTTGCCCTGGACTGAAACCAGCCTAGCATTGCTTTCTTATCGATGGCATGGACTGTGACTTTCAGGAGAGGCATCCTCTCCTCATCAGACATGTACCGGATCAAGTCCAGAGAGGGTCTAGAGTGCTCTGAGCCTCACAGCACAAAAGTTTTAAGAGTCTGACTTAAGTTTGCCGTGCAATGCATAAGGTGAGCAGCAGGAGCTTCAAAAAAAACCAGCACTGAGTGGGGAACCAACAAATGTCATCAGGGCTTTCAGGTTAGGGCCTTCTACTCTTCCAATTTTGCTTCTGGTACTGCACCTTGAATTTTTGAGGTTTTCCCCCATTCTTTCAGGAGTCATAACCCAGATCCTTGAAGACAGGAGCCTAAATATTTCTTTTTAAAACAGGAGTAATGGTTCACTTTCTTGCTCCCTTTCCTTCTACTCCTTATCTCTACAGACATGGCAAAAATAAAACCCAGTTGTCTCCTCTGCTCCCCTCCCACCTCACCATCCTCTTGCTGAGGATAGGATGCTCATAAAAGAGGGAATCAGATGTCACCTTGCCAGCATTATTCTCAGATATGTGTAGCATCCACTGCTCAGAAGGCATGCAGACTGCATTAATGAACATGCATGGGATGTGGCAAGGGCAATACACCAGTGACAGTCTGGTTTAAAAGCACTGACTCCAATGACCAGAGCTGCCAGCTGCATTATGTAGCATTTTGAGACATTAGGGGTTTGGCTCTGGGGAGGTGACACTGGCTGCTTGTGCAGAGCAGTCGGAAGAGCCACACTTTCTGCTCGTTTCCTGACAGGTGTGTGCTTGCCTTCTGCTGCTTGGATTTGCATCAGGGTGTCTGGTCAGCATCCCAGCTGCCAGGAGGAGATTAGCAACCCCTATGGCAAAGTTTGAATTTTCCATTTACCAGATGGCTAAAGGATTGTGCTCTTGTATTTATTTTTTTGTTTGGATATGAACTTTGGAACACAGGAACAGCCTGTGTCATCTGGAGATGAGATGATAGTGCTGTGCTCTGCACAGGGCAGTGGTTTGGTTCTGCTCAGAGGCTGCAGCTAATCAGCTCAGCCTCTCACTTCTGATGAGACATTTCCCTTCATGGAGATACCAAATGTGGGCTCTCCACAGACTTGCACTGGTGATGGGCTGTCTTCCAGACCTGGTTTATAAAACCAGTCTTGGTAAGCCAGGCATTTCCCAAGGGACATCTGCTTTCCCCATAGCGGCTGGTCAGACCTACMTTAGCCATGTGCTATTGCTGACACCCACTGCTGTAGGAGCAGGAGCATAGCAGAAAATTCTCCATCAAGGCTCAATGTCTTGGAAATTATCCCCCTCCTCCACCAAAGTCACATGCAGTTATTAGTCTCTGAGTGGGAATTGTAATCCTCTCCTGCAAGAAGGTGGGTGGGAAACAGAGGGACACAAAACTGCAGATGGCAGAGGGGTGGACTCATTTCCTCCTGCCTTCTGATCTTGCTGTTTTGGGGCTACACTCAAGGAAATGGAAAGCGATCATTTTAATACACTTAGAGTCTGGCAAAGGTGCCAGAGCMCTGGGAGCATTTTCTCTTATGAGCACCTATATAAATAAAAAGCCATATATGAAAAGAAAGGAGAAGCAGGTTCTCAAGACTTTTGACAACTAGGTTTCTATCCCTGCTGCTACTGTGATTGGCAAAAACAACCTGCTTCTGAATGCATAGGTGAGAAATTGCACTTCTTATTTGTGTCAGTGGGCTTTATGCAATGAATCTCTAGGGTGACTTTTTTTACTCAGGAAGAGCAAAATATATCCCTGGTTCCAACTACCATCCCACCACCAATTGCATTAGAGGCACAGAATGGARACTTTTGGGAGCACGAATTCCTGCTGTTAGGCAACAGGAGTGGTGGTGGTGTGGTTATTGAAGTGCAACATTGGTTTAGCTGGGAAACCAAAGCCGCGTGATGGCAGACACAAAACCTTTAACAACAAGTTAGACAAATATCTGTCAAGCATGACAAGTGGTCATGAAAGCAATGGAAATAATGATCAGCTAAAGTTCCTAGCAGCCCTCTTTCCTATCATTTCTGGGATGCTCTGTGATTCTTTGGTCAAACGTACAGCAAAATTTTTAATTATGACTGTCGTAAATCTAGACATAACCAATAAAACAGTTAGGATTGTAATATTAGAGCTGTTTGTGCAGCAATTGGCTAGAGCTGGGCTGGGAAGATACATGGGTAAGCGAAATATGTGACATACTGGGTGGTCTTTGCTCATCCTCCAAAAATGCCTTATGTTCCTCATTTTTTTACTGTCTCTATTAATTATCATATTTATTTGAAACAATGTTAAAAGCATAAAGTATTATTCAATGGAAAAAGTTACTAGAGGTCTGTTGGAATCTTTCCATGTATGCCTCATCTGTAAAAATTACATCAGATCAAGGAAAAGGAAAGKGAGCCAAGCAGAAAGGCATTCACAACAGGTGCAGAGCAAACTGGACAACACACTACTGATCCCCTCTGCCAGCTATGGGACACACTGCAGCGTGCCCTGAAGGTCTGTCCTCGCTGACCCTGGACAACAGAGGGGAATGGCACTGTCAAAGGGTCCTGTAGGAAAATGTCTTTCTTTTTTATTTCCGTGGGGCTTCCATCCACCTTCCTGCGCTGCTTACATCGCCAACAGCAGAGCAATAAATGGGGCAATGGTATTCCATGCAGGATCACTGAATGACTCCAAGCTACCCGAACTGTTCTGGAGCTCATTTGTTCCCCCACTGTTATCTCTAAACTGCAGTTCAATGAGGTTTCCGTGTTACAAGCATGTCTCTGTCTCTGAGCCACTTTCACTTCTGCGTTCCCAGGAACAGCTGTCCCACAGAAAGAGTGTTGTAGTGCATTCACCCTACAACAGCACTACGCTGATGAGATGGGCTAAAGTGGCATCCTAAGAGAAGACTCACTTCTGAATGGAAATAAAAGAAAAGAAGTGATCATGGCAGACAAGTCAGCTGCCAGAAGGGATTACCTACTGCAGATGGCCTTGGATCAATGATCTGGAAAGCCTCTTACAGGGCTGTGTCCCCAGCATCCTTGTGGCTTCAGTGTGGTCACAGGGATGCCTCATGCTAGTGCGAGTCCCCACATGCCTGGCCCCAAGCAGACCCGGACCAGGCCTTCACCTCCTCCCACCCCAGCCAAGGGCAGTAGAAACTACTGGAGGTCAACACTACTGGAAACCTGGCCTTGAAGTCACCTCTGTGACTCTAACTGCTCTGGAAGCCAGCAGGCGCAATGGCATTCACCCTTTCTCCTTCATAAATTAATCATTCTGAATATGTCTTCCTTGAAAATGCACTAACACTTATCCGCATGGGTTCTTCAGGCTGATTAGTATTWAAAAAAAAAAAAAAAAGGCACTGCATGACTGAGAAGTAGTAGAATAAATGGTGTGAACAGTAGAACAGCGTGTGCTGGGAAAGAGAAGCATCCAGGAACATTTTCAAGTTGGCAATTATGCAACTTAGCAGAGGAGACTGGTGACACCCCAGTAATCTTCTGGCCCTCTTCATAAAAAAAACCAGGGTGATAAAAAGCCCACACTTCAGCTGGATGAGAGAAAAGGAATAGAGGTTTATACTGTCGATACTTTCCAAACCCTTTAATTCTGAAGAGGAGAGACTGAGCTCAATTTCTGTAGATGAAAAAAGGAAAGCGAAGAATTATTACAGATGTCTACTGGAAAACCCTAAGGCTTGTATTGTCTTCACCACAGATGACAAAAATTGATGAAGACAAAAACCATATCTGAAAGAACCTTGAGAAATTAAGGACAATGGTCATTAAAGCACTGCTTACCCATTATTATTTGTTCACAGAACTTCATATCCCCAGAGCAGGAAAATGAGCTAGAGGGAAAAAAACCAAAGTGTGGTGAAAGAGATAAACAAAGATATGCTTTCCAATTATGCTCTAAAGAGAGTTAGAAAATCCTCACAATGGAACTGAAAGGAAAGAGAAAGAGGAGAGAATATGAACTGCTGAGAGCATGCCAAAATATTAGTCATCCCTTGAGTCTACCCTGAAAGGTTAGTGTTGTTTTTAAGAACACATTCCTTTAAGGAAAAGAATAATTTCCTAGCAGAGGTAATTTCTGGATGGTCATAAACTCTCTCAAGAGGAGCAGAAACCTCAGCAGTGAAGTCAACAAAGCCTAGGCAGAAGGAGAAGAGGAGGAAATCTGCACAGGAGTCCTCAGGGCAACCCCGAGAGAGTCCTGCTGCTGGAAGGGGAGAGATAATGAAAAGCCTGGCAGAGAGCAACAGTTGAGTAGCTAAAGATTTGGGTGGGAAAATGTCAACAAGGAAAGGGAGTAGAAAACAGGTAAGTGCTTCCTAGAGATCCCTCTAGGCTAGATGGCAGTAGAGAAGGCTGACTCACTCTTGTCTAGTTAAGGTTTGATTAATCTGAACTACATGAGATTTTCATGGAGATGAAGAAGACAGGCCAAAATGTTGTCACCTACCCTGTGGGCCCACAATGTAGAATCTCTGAATTTTCAGTTCTGAAAAATTTTCAGGGACTCTCTAGCAACATTTAATGAATGAAGGGCTGTTATAGAGGCAAAAAGAGTCCCTCCTGCTGGTTCCATACAAGACTCTTAAGCCAACAGTGTTCCCAGGTCACCTCAAGTTTCACTGGAACCTGATCAGTGCAATGAAGAAAACATTGCTAACTTTCCAAATTAAAAATACCGGGTTTTTAATATTTTAATTTAATAAAAGGCTATATATTTCATTATTCTGGAACTGTAAGTGGTAGCATGTTGCCCAGGAAGAAAGCATGGTTCATGAGCTAGATGGCAGGTCTCATGCCTCCCTGAAAGGAAGACTGTGAACAGAGCTCATCAGTCTGAATAACCACTATGCCAGCACCTCCTCTAGATGCCTCCCAAGTTATAATTTCTGGGTGCTCCTAAGCCCCTCTGCCATGCCTGGGAATTAAGGGTGCCCAGAATCTCTGGATGAATCTCTGTGTACCATGACAATTTGATCCCCTGTCATCTGAAGAACACACCACCCTTCTCACTGAGTGGCCAAGGCTGACATTTGGCTTGCTAGGACTACTTACTGTGTTAAACAAGTTTTATTGCTAGGCGTTCTTTAACATTGGAAAAAATTAATAGACTCAGTAATTCAATATGTTATGAGGTAAAGATGCTGTTTTTCAAGGTAAGTGATGATACTTCGTAAGAAAGAGAAAGAGAGAAAGAAGAAAAGAAAGGAAGAAAGGAAGAAAGGAAGAAAGGAAGAAAGGAAGAAAGGAGGGAGGGAAGGAAGGAAGGAAGGAAGGAAGGAAGGAAGGAAAGAAAAGAAAAAAGAAAGAAAAGAAAGAAAAGAAAAGAAAGAAAGAAAGATCCTGTAACGTTAGTCTATAAATTCAGTGTATCAATTCTAAGCAATGGGTCATCACTATAATCAACAGACACAAAGACTCCTGAAACAAATTAGTTGTCTTTCATCACAAGATTTGCAGCTAAGTTTTTCTAATGTGTTCAAGTTTCTTTTGCTGTCTGCCTTCTCAATAGTTAAACTTCTCTCAGTCTGTTTTTCAGTCTATAGACAGCTGAAGCAAAGGACTATTTTACCAGACAGTGTGCATAGTGCCAAACCCATTTTCAGCACACTTTAAGTATATTCATATTGTGGGAATCAGTGAGAAAATCTGAGTGCAAGAAAATCCAGTTTGGAGTTCCTTTGCTTTAGCAAATCCATAACATTAGTCCTGAAATGTGATCCATGTGATTACTAGCACGGATGGAAACATTTTGTTGTGTGGGGACTAACTTGAGCTAGAAATCTTTATTTAACACTACCTCATTCATGCTCTTGAGAAGTCAGATCATGGTGTTATATGTGACATTGATACAAGATGAGAATTTCAACCAATTTCTAACATACAGTTCATCAACAGTTTGACTGGAGCTGCCTTTTGATAGCAACATATTCATCTGCTAATATTAAAGGTGTTCTTCATTGTTTTATGAGTTTGGAGCCACGAAACTGGAATTTTAAGAACTGATAAACACATACTAGGCCAAAAGCAGCTGTTTCTCCTTGGGAGGTTTTGGGCTTAAGGTTTTGGCTTTCAGTAGCTCTTTCTTCTGAAGCAACTAACTCAATATTACCTCTCACCAGAATCCAAAGCTTGTTTTTTGTTTGAATGCCACTTCTGACAGTCTTTTATGACTTTGGTGAAAATCTTGATCTATTTGAGGGTTTTAGCAACAACAAAAATTTTGTTTTACCATAAGACATGACTTCTGGATACATAGTTTTTTTACACAGAATTCAAAAATTTAAAAAACSTTTTTGGGAAAAAAAATTTCTTTAATCCTCAATTCAAATTTCTACTCCAAAGAAAATCAGTCTATAAGAGGATAACAACAGCTGCATAATTAAGTATTTATTTGGAGATGCAGATTTCATGTGACATGGGTCTTAAAACTCAGTCTTTTCTACAACAGGTGTGTTTAGGTCTCCATCCTATCAGACATTGCCGAATTCATAACAAGAGAAATATGCACTACCATAACTGGACTCTTCTAGGCAATACTGTGAGAAAAATAGTTTTATTTTCCATATTATCAAAACAGTTCAGGGAAGTGCAAATGCACACACACCCCACACATATACCCACCTCTGCCCCTCACAAATGTTCTGAAATATCAAAGACTAAATCAGTCCTGAGCTTTATTATTATTAAATTTTTTTATTAAATGAGGTCAGGAAGATCATTTAAGGAAAACTATCACAACTCAGTGAATTTGGAATATTTGAATCAAATCTGAACCTCAGCTTATTGAAATTTCCAAGCTTCTGCTAGGTAAGTTAGACTCTGCAATTTTTCTACAATTCCAGCAAAGTTTTATGGTCTTTTCCCTAACTTTTTGAATTACAACTTTTACAGAGTGAAATCATTGCCATAAAGTGCTGAATTATCACATTGCAAAGATATGTAATGCACTCATCATAAAATGCTCTCAAAATAGAAATCTCTCAAGCATATCTTAGATTGAAGATTCACATTTAGCATCAAAACTTTTCAGAAGTGAAAGATAAAAACAAGAAATTCTGAGAAATTTCTGCAGTTATCTCCTAGAATTATATCAACRTGATCAATACTCTTTTTCTCCCAATACACTGGCAATAATAAACCTCAGGGCCAAACAGCCATCTGAGCCATCTTGAATTCACAAAACTGGGAGCTCAGGAGGCCCTTGTCCTTGTGGATTAGTTTGGCAGATAAAACATGCCTTCTGATCTGCATTCACTTCTTCCTTATTTGCTTGTTGTCTCAAAATTCAACCCTTGCAAACAAATGCTCAGCTTTTGCAACACTTTCTAATAGACCTCTCAGCTGTGAAAAAGTAAAAAATGATCAAAGCATAAACTATCAAAAATATTATCTTCCAGTTCCAGATGTTCATAAAGATCACATACCACATACAGAATGGTACATAAAGCATTCTGAAGTGCAGCCAGATAAGTACCTATCTTTTTTAGCTATACACCACTGTATCTAACCCTTAACTCAGACCTAAACATTTCCCAGTATAGGTGGCTGATAAAGATTTTGCCAGTCCTAAGATACTTTGCCTCCTAAGGCCTTGCAATGAGGTCAGTCTCTTGGAGGCATAAAACCGTCGGTTTTATTTCCGTGTTCGGCAAAATACATGCCTAAGATGCAGAAGCTCTCCAGAGCTAACTCCAAACTGAGTTGCTTTATCACCTTTCCTCAAGCTGCAAAATCTCAAATACTAAACCAATGGAGAAGTTTCGCARTTCTAATATTTCCAAATATCAGAAAAGAAGCTTGCTAACTTTAACGAAGTTCAGGTTTGATTCAAATTTTCCAATGTTATTAAAAYTGGAATTGTTCCTCTCTCCTCACCACCCCCATCGTTCTTCTGGACTTCCTCCATTTCTGAATCACCTTCTGCATGGCAAGGCAGTTCCAGAATACTGTGGTCATTCTTTCTATTTATGAAGACAGTATTTGCTGAACAGGAGATAGAGCCAGTAATTTTCGAGTGCTTTTAATTTCTTTCATTTCTCAGATTTTTTGTATGACTTTTTCACTCTCAAGTTCTGCACTAAAGAGATGGAGCAGCAACTATCCAAAAGGGAGAAAAGCTAATTGGGGAGTGACACATTCATTTAATTAATGTTTTCCTTTCAAAAGCACAACAATTACATCTGCAGGGCTTTGACATTCAAATACATTAAAACCCTATTATTTTCCATGGAGAAAACAGAATGTAATRATGAAACTTCTTTTATGAATAATATTTCTTTTTAATCCATTTTAATGATATTTCCAGAAGAACTATTTAGTTACAGTGGGGAGAAATAAAAACCAAGGAAAGCTTTTCTTTAAACATTTTAAAAAGGAGGCAATCTCTCACCCCCAAATTTGCATTTACTTCAAAATTTTATAGCTCAACTCAAATCCCATCACTGACCCTTAAAATCAATCATGACACCACTGTGGGTCCTAATCAAAGTAATCCTAATGGTCTTTACATGCCTTTACAGTACCTGTCATGCAAAGCAGAATAAGCCTAATTAATTATACAGTTAAAGTAAGTTTGTAGTTACGGATATCTTGTAGCTTTAATGAGATTCAAAAAGAAGATGCAAAGATCTGGTCCAGAATTTTGTCTTCATCAGGGCTCTACCAGACACATACTATGAATCAAGATTGATCTACCTGCTGCTTTGTAGTTGTCTATTTCCTCATGTTCCTTCATCTGTCCACATCCTTCTGTGTATTCTCTGTTCCATGTGTTGACAATCAGTTTTCTGGAGTAGGGACCATATTTTTGCTCCATGACTGTATCATGTTGTGGGGGTGGCTAGGCCCGCAGCAGGAAAGGCTGCAGAGGTAGGGCCAGCCACAGAAGGAACCAAGGAGCCAATGGGGCCAAAGAGCCCAGGAGCTGAGAGCCAGGGAGCCCAGATGTTGTTGAATAAAGGCTCCGAGGTCCAAGATCTTCCCCCCCTAGGGTACAGTAAAAAGGAAGGTCTCTCCCCTCCTGACCCTACTATGGTACATTCCCCTGTTCGGTTACTCTGTCAATCTATGTTCCATATATGGTTATGTTCTGGAAAGTTCTCCCCCACTCGATGCCCTGTTGGCCCTGTTCTCCTGCTCCTCCCCTCATCTATCCTTATTGGTTCATATATTGTAACCCAGCCTTCTCTCCTCCCTCTTACCCTCATGTGATTGGTCCCTAGTGTTCTCTCTGCCCCCGTTTGGTTCTGTATAAAACCCTGTGCACTCCTGTGGTTTTTCGCTTTCCTTCCCTGAACCTTTCACRGGAGTAAACTCTATTTTGTGGAACACCATAAGGAGAGTTGCCTCCAACTCTTTGCCCCTGGCTTAAGGCATGAGTGTGCGAGTACTTGCAMGTCCACCTGCGCTGGTGGGACAGGGTGTCGGCTGCTAACCCGGACACGCTCGAGGTGAAGGCGGCACACCTATCTCACTGGTCACCGCACACCGCGCCGAGGCACCGCCGGACAGGACTGCTTTCGGGGAAGTTGCGGCGTTTACCATCCCTAGCCGAGCCACACGCCAGACACGTGATGTCTGGCACAGGTGGGTCAGGGCCACTGAGCAGGACTTCTCAGGTGTCCCAGCTAACACTCACAATGCAGCCAGTGGCAACTGCACACGCAGCAGGTCCTGACCTATCAGAGCATGCTGAAGCAACAGTTCCTCCTCCTCTACACCATTTGAAATTTGATATTGTGCGTGCRCATCTGAAGTTTCGCATTAGTTTAGCACCTGAAGGGCTCTACAGAAGGTTGATCTGAAGTAGAATCTGATTTCAGGAAATCTGTTTAGAAAATTAGTGCATCAGTTACAATCACTTATAGGAGACTTTTCAAAATAGGAATTTGCTCCTCATGACAGCTGGGGACTAAACTGTTTCCTGAGCTTTTGAAGATATTCTCTTTGCAAAATCTTTTAACGAATATATCTGATATACTTTGTCTGATATGCTTTCATAAAACCAGATATAAATTCTATCTATAATTACATTTAAAAGAAAAACCTGTTCAAAGAAATCTTTGTGTACTGAACTGCATATTCTTTATTTAATTAAGGGATCTAATTTTGCATTAGGAGTCTACACAAGACTTACTGAAATACTTGCAGATCATCTGGAAGATTGAAAGGAAACTTGGTAAGTTCCTGTGGCTTTGGAATCTTGTAATAGGATGGGTTGGGCATAGGATCCAGTGGAAACAGACAGTGGCCGAACATGTATTTTCTCTAAACTGCTAGCATTTTCCAAATAMGCTAAAGAAATGGGATTTTAAATCACAAATTATATATAAACCTCTTTTGCCTGAGCATCAGCCTCTGTCATAAAAGATGGTGGTACATCAGCTTTGCTTGCTCTGCTGTAAATAGTAAAAGAATCTAACAGTGTAGTCATTTGATCTTTCTACCTCCTTTATTTTCTTTGCTTAACTCATGTATGGAAAGACTTGCACAAAAACTGACTAATAAAACCAGATAAAATCTAATACAGCATGCTGAGGGCTGAGGAGAGCAACTAGAATTACACCAAGCTGTTTGTTGGCATCAGGAGAAAAAGGATTAAARATACCTTTTGTCACCTGATTTTCAGACCCTGCCAGGCTCACCCACTAGGCATTACACAAGTTATGTAAATATTATGTGTGCAGATTTTTTTTCATTTTGCCCATTGGCAATTTTTTTTCCAATGTGAACTTACCAGTAAGCTCTTATAATCATAGTTAGGTCACTGAACAGCGGTGAGACCATTTTCAAAGGAGCAGATCGCTTACAGCTCCCTGGGACTCGGGAATTTTCAGAAACCAAGAACTGAAACTCATCTGTATTTCTGATTCCAAAATATTCAACATAAGTACTTGAAGGCAGCCTAAAAAATCAAAATATGTGCAGCTGGTGGACGAGCATTACATCTGGACTTTGAAAAGGTGCCTCGGCTGAAACTTCTTGGTGGCCTCCAAAGAAAATTCCATGCCTGACTCTGTGCTCTGTGTGCTGCAAGACGTGCACCCATTTGTGCTAATGATTACTGCCTTCACCAAGAAATAATAATTTTTTTTAAAGTTAATAACACAGCGGTTGACTTTTAAAATGGGTGCAATCAATTGTTTTCCCAGACAGTAAGGCTAAAATGACTCAAGGGCAGCAATTCTTATATTTGCTGTGATCCAGCATTGTGGCTTCTTTCATGGGATCAGCACCCCAGAAGAATGGATATACAGAAAGTATCAAATGAGTGTACGTACCTCATGAACACTCATTTGGAGATGTCGAGTTGAACTGCCAGGATATCAGACCTACATCATTGGGCATTTCACATATTTGGGAACATTTCAAATTTACGGTGTTTATATATGCAGCTGCAAGATACAGAATAGAAAATAACAAACTTCTGTGTTTCTATTCATATGTGGACATGCAAAACTTGTAAGTTGTAGAGGTGAAAAATCCCTCCCTATACTTATAGCTACTCCCACATAATCCTGTGGGTTGGGTTTGGTTGATTTCTCCTTGATAAATGTGTGCTCCCAGCTACATTCTCTGTTATTTTCTTAGTCCCTTGAAATGGTCACTTGCAGCTCTCGCAAGCAGTGTTGTCAAACAACCAGGACAGACTTCCCTCTGTAAATGTTAATGGGATATTTGAAAAGACAAAGAGCAGTGCTGAAGTGAAGAATTTTTCAAGAGCTAAAAGTTTGAAGATGTCAGGACATCTTTATAATCTTGCTTGTTCTATCTCCAGGTTGCCTTCATGGAGGTAGTGAGAATTCTCACAGGGAGAACGAAATTCTTTATTTGCTTCATAACCCATGACATCAACTTCCATCTTGACTCCCAAGGTTGTTTTGAATCATCAGGTTTGTCAAGTTGTCAGCTGTCATTGTCAACAGCCACATCCAGCAGCAAATATCTCCTACCTAGGCTGATGCCCTACAGGTGTCTGTTACATGGGTGACCCCTTCAAGGTTCCATCCTCAACACAGTCTTTGCTGGAGCACCAGTTTGTTGGTAAATAGAGAACAACCACTGCACTTCCCAGCACACCAGTGAATGCCATACATGTGACAGATATTTAAGGGGACTTTTTTTCCCGCACCGCCTTGGTGCCTGGGAACAGCAAGAGCAGAGCTAATCACTAAGAAAGTTCATGAGGACTCCTAAGGCTGAGACACGGGCCTGACTCTTCGGGTCTTGTGCAGTCCTGGACTCCCAAGGCCCTTGCACAGCCAGTCACTGCACTTAAAATGTGGTAAAACTGTAAATACAGCAAGAAATACAATAATAGGAAGCACTGGGACCATGCCAGCCTCATCTATATATGTATTTTAAAGGCACTAGGTATAGACTTGCACTTTTGCCTAACAGCCTGCCTTCAGCACACAATTTGGTAGAATTTTTCCAGTTTTGTTACCTCTAGCATTTTGATTTTATCTTTGGGAAGAAAAATTGTGAAGAAGTAAGAAATTTCAGTAGAAGTATGATATGGAGGACAAAGCTTGGCACAGAATCATAGCCACTAATGAAAACACTCCCCAGGTAGCTTTGAGTCTGCAAGCTGTAATCTAATATCACAGCTGTAACCAGCACAGTTACAAACACAACATTTAAATCTCTTTATAATAATGAGGAGCTGGGTGTTGAAACCCACAAAACCTAAGATATGATTTGGCCTAACCTTATGAACAGCCTCGGAGAACAGCACCTGTTGTATGTTTATGCAACTCTGATCTATAGTTACATTGCCTGCTCACAATTATTTGATTCTAGACAACTCCTGAAAGGCTCAGAAATTCAGATCACTGTATCTGATAGCCGTTCTTACAGGACACCTGATCCTCTACTTTCTAATGAAGCCTTTTCCAAGAGCGACTTTCATTCTGCAAACACTGTGAACCCTATCAGAAATCAAATGTCCTGGCAGTCCTACTCTGCTTTTAAGAATCAGCAGTGACCTTTGGAGGGAATTATGGCCTAGATTTTCATTATCACTTAATTCCACTATAATTCCAGTGAATTCAAAGTAGTTTTTCAGCACTTCCCTTAGCATCAGCAGAAAGTTACACCTTGTGCATTTCAGTAGGTCTCTTATAAAAGCTGTCTAATGCTCTGTCATAGCATCAGAGCTTGCAGATTTCATAACAAAACAGCTCTGGAAAGGACATCAAGAGATTATTTATTCCATCTCTACCACCTAGACAGACTCGTACAGACCCAGGTCATTATTAGCAAGTGTTTGTCTAACTTGCTTTTCTTGCTGAAGAAGCAGGCTGTCTCCCACACCAGCCTGTCCCAGTTTGTTTGTCCTATTAGAAAGGACAAACTCCCTGCTGTTCAAATTGAAACTTTCTTTCTGCAATTTAATCACCTGGTTCTAATCTTACCTCTTATGGTCACTGTGAAAAAATTATTCTCCTGAATTTTCAAGAGTTTTTGAAATAGCTAGACAGAGCTGACAGAGAAATATCTTAGCCACACCCCCACCTCCTGGAGCTTCAAGCAACCCTAATTCATTTAATCTTCCCATGGTGGCTGAGCTTCCTAGACAACTCTTGTTCTCTGCCCCCAGGAGCCCCACAAGCAGAYCACTGTTTCCTGTGACAGACTTCAACAAAGCATGGCCAGTAGCTGAGAAGTAGAAGGGCATCCTGTGTCTCCCAAGCGTACTCTTGTTTATACATCAGACTGTTGTTTGCCTTTTTGCACTGCAGCCTGTCATTGTTGACGCTCGCTGGTTGTTCATGCCAGTGTGTTCTGTTCCTGAACACCCCTCACAGAGCCATCCACATCGCACGGGACATGSAGCAGATTTGTGTTCAGGCCAGTACAATGCAACTTGAATACATGTAGGGATGTTTTGTGACGTGTGAAACAAGATGTGTAATGTCAGCCTAGAGAGCCAGTTTTGCTGCCACTAGCACAGAATAAATACTGATCTATACATTGATCTAGCACCAACAGTCCAACATCTGCCTCAATAAAGTTTTTCTCCTTCTCCTGCTCTTGCTTTCCTTCTTCCACACAGCCAGCTTTCCTTGTCTCTGTCAGATAGACTCACATCCCATTGCCAAAGGTATGTTTTGGCCAGAGATCAGGCACAGAGGCTGGCTGCTTCCCCAGGTGGAGACAGCCACTCTCGTGCCTGGGCATTGGGGTGATACTGTACAAACAAGTGCTCTCTGCCAGGCTGTTCTGCTCCAGGCAGCCGCCTTTGTTCACTGCCGCTCTCCTTGTCACCCTGTGCCTGCCGTTGCCCAGCTCTGCTTGCAGTTCACATAACTTGTTTTCAATTACCTCCAAGGAAAATGGCTATGTTCAAACCTCCTGCAAGCCAGATGTGCCCCACTGTTTGCCAGGTGAAATGTGCTAATCTAGAGGGAGTTGGAGTTTAGGATTGCGTTTGAGAGTGTTCCTGTATATGACCTTGTGCAGCATTATCCCAGCCCTACTTCTTGCAAAAGTAGAATAATAAAGTCATTATGAATGAGTGGAAAAAGAATGAAACCAGAGAAGCAGCTGAGGTAGAGCTGCATGGGTCACACCAGGCTTTGTTTTCTGTATAATGTGAAGTTAAATGTCTCATACTCCTTTGGTGAGAGGTACCACTTTGAGACCACACACTGCGCTTCCTCACAAGGAATTCACACCTTTTCTTTTTGCTTCTCCTGTATCCTGTAATAAAAGTCTTTTAGACTGTGGTTGGTCTCTGTGCACTCGAAAAATGGTGGATGGAGTAAGGAAAGGAACCGTGAAAGCTCCCATGTAGCATCCCATCTTAAGTGGAACAAGCAGAATATACAGCAATGGCAAAATCACGCCTTACAACTCTCAATAAAATTTAATGTTGTTAAACAAAGTTTTCATATTTTTCTTATTCTAAGATTCAATTAAAATTAGGAATGGAAAAAGAACAGACCTAAGCTGCACATGAACAACTGATCAAGAAAAATTATCATGCACACAAACAAGACACATTTATCATATTGACTCCCATCTAACATCCAGCCAACCTATCTTGAAATAATCACTATGGTGATGATGCATAGTTCATTCGTGAAATCAAAGTGTAAGGGAAAAATCATATGGCACCTTGCTGATACATGCTCTTGTACTGAACTTAGAATACAATGTACACAGAGAGAGCTTTGGCTTAATTAGCTGCCCACTGAGCTGGAGTTGGCTGTTATCTTTTTTCTGCATATGAAACCACAGAGCTTTCTTAGTACATTATTTCCACATGTGTTTATATTGCTATCCCTGCCCCTTGATCCAGCATTTTAAATAAGCATTCATGTCTAAAAAAAAAATAGCAAAATGTCTATCCACTTACCTAAAATATCCCTCAGCCCAGTGCTCCCTTTCCATCAATGGGAGCCAGAAGAATCCCCAGGGAAATCCATACAGTCTCCCTGCTAGGCAGCTGTTGTGAATTCAGATCAAGAGGCTCTTTTTTATATTATTTAATTTCTCTTTATTAGGGATATGGTTTCTTGCTTCAGATATATTCAAATGCTCACTTGCCTAAGTAGCCATGCCTAAGGTCGTGGCTGGTTTCAAGTCACGAACACCCAGCTAGGGCTGGACAGACATGTGCTTCCACAGCACAGGGAGCAGGGTACTGCGGTCTGAACGTGAGCATCACCACTACATGCATCCTCTGTGTGGGGTCACAGCTCTTTTAAAGGTGTCCATTTGTCAGGAAAAAAAATGAGTCACCACTTATGCACTACTTACACAAGCATCTGCCTGACACTTCTTGTGTAGGAAGGCATGGTATGGTTGCACCAACATTTACACCTAAGGTCTGGTTGCTTCTACATTTTATCTCATAGCTTGCTCCAAAACCACATTTCTAGGGACTGATCCATCATCAGAATATCTCATGTTCCAAATTTGCTTTATTTAGGACAATTATCAATATTGAAACAGAAAACAATTATGAGAGAAAGCCTTACTAAAGTCTATATAAGCATCCACTGTTCCTCCTCATCCACACAGCCAATCCTCTTAGCATAGAAAGCTATTAAGTTGGTTAAAGATGATTTCACCTTCATAAAACCATATTGACAAGTCTCAAGTCTTCTTTATTCACCCTGAGTTTGAGTTGATAGCTATTTCTCCATGAGACCAAAAGAGATTTTAGTCTTGACAGGTAACAAAAGCTCTGAAGGAAAGGGTAGATGTATGAGACATCAGCACAGGGATGGCTACTGAACTTATGGGCGAGACAGTGAGGGGTCAGAGCAAAAGAAGTAAGCAAGGCCAAGCAGATCCTGACCCCAGAGCTGAAATGGGCCAGGAAGTTCTTTCAAGGGAAGGCAGGAAGAACAGCAAGAGAATTACAAGGAAGAYCAGGAAAAGTAGTGTTATGGAGGCCAAACTTCTAGACCATGAAAAATGGCAGTTAAAATAGCAGTTCACCTGAAAAAAAAAATCTGCACATCAATTCAATTAGGTTTGTATAAAATACTTTGCCATAAAAATTTCTTAGTGCTCTTTTACTGCCATTTGAGCAATAAGCTCTGTATCTGAAAGGTTTGCTCCTGTTCATGGAACACTACAGTTCCCAAGGTTCTCCATGACCACAAGAGGTGTACCTGAACTGAGCTCATCATGTAAGACTACTTATGCTACCTGTTACAGATACCAGCAAACTTTGCGATAACTTCATGTTGAACAAAATTATGTACTTTTAAAATGAGGTGACCTTAGTCATGCAAGTCCCAAACAATGACCTGCAGGTTCATTGTTCGCAGCCTGACCAGGGAAGGCACTGTTGTAACACTTTTTAAAATTTTTATTTATATTATTAAATTCTGAGCTTTAAAACACAGGTGAGGCAGCCTCTAAAAAGTGCTGGAGATGGGTAGTGGTCAAAAGTATACAGAAACTGTGATCTACTACAAGTAGTTGTATTGTTAAGCAAACACTAGACATATTATTAAAAGTCATCTTTAATAGCATTGAAAAATAGCTATTGCAACTTTTATTTGAGGAAAAATAAACCTATGACAATTTTCCAAAGTCCTTTGAAACAGTCTAGTTCCTTAACATTTATTATTTGAAAAGACAGGAGCTATTTGCATAGCTGGCATGTTAGTTCACTTCTATTTGTTCAAAACAGCTCATAAAAGCACTCTTCTTCTACTATTTCTGATTTGATCAAAAGTGGAAATGCGTATGATGATCCTAACTTAGATCAAATTGGGTATCTGACTATGTCTCAAGGCAGCCAAGAATTTTAGTTCAAATCGTCTAAGGCTTGATATTGGAAAAGAAGAGATGTGCCAGTCAGAAGGACATTACACCTGCTTATATACTTCCACTGAGACAATGTTTTTTATTTTCTTCCTTGTATTTAGTATCCCACAAAACCTAACAATACTAAAAACTACAACAAAAAAACCCAGTTCATAATATAACATTGTAAGATCTAAGAAAGGCTGATGAAGTTTTTGGGTAACCACTAAAAAATACAGAAGTAAAATGAATTATTTGAATTTAAAGATAAATCTTAACACTGGAGTTCTGGTGACTCAAATGCAGCACATAAGGAATTAATGTTCAGACATATCTGAAAACAAGCTATCTATAGGAAAAATAATCACTAGATTGAACTAATACAGCACACTATCAGCCGTTATTGCCTAGAATAGCAATAGTGCAATGGCATTTCCATATGGCACACAAAAATACAATAAATTGAATAAGAAACAACATGGAAGTGAAATATTTMGATATGGGGAAAAGGAAACACAACTGCTGTTATATTTTATAGATAAATTACTCATGAAACTAGTGAAACTAGATAAATTACTAGTCTTATTTCAAAATCTTCAAATCACATAGAGATGGTTTGCTGCATAAAGATTTATGGTAGAAGAAGAAATGTTTTAACAACAATATTATTAGTCATTAGAATTAAAATTGAATCCTCTTTCTTAGCATTTCAGATAGAACAATTATGCCATTAGGCACTAGTTGCTTTCTAATACATTCTTTCCTAAAAACAGAACATTACACAGTGTTGTTGGTTTGGGCACTTCGTGAAGATCTTGTGTTTAATTGCACATACACTGCACACTGTAGCACACAGCAGCCTATAATGGCTATGTATATACGTATGTTTTCTGCAGGATTCAGCTAAAATCAAATATTGTCAATATTCATACTAACTTGAACAACACATTTGGAGAAATACTGTTGTATTTTGAAAACTGAATAAAATGAATTTTTGCATCTTAGGTTTGATTTTCAATGGCAACTTTCAAAGCAGAAGAGAGGCATGTAACGTAAGGGGGACACAGAACTGCTGGAGCAAGTCCAGAGGAGGGCCATGAAGCTGATAGAAGGACTGGAGCACCTCCCCTGTGAAGAGAGGCTGGGAAAGTTGGGGCTGTTCGGCCTGGAGAAAAAAAGATTCTGTGGAGACCTCATAGCAACATTCCAGCATCTGAAGAGGAACTCTTTGTCAGGAACGGTAGTGATAAGGAATACTGAGTTCAAATTGAAAGAAGGGAAACTTAGGTTAGATATTAGGAAGTTTTTTACTGTGAGGGTGGTGAGACACTGGAACAGGTTGCCCAGGGAGGTTGTGTATGCCCCAACCCTGGCATACAGTGTTCAAGGCCAGGCTGGGTAAGGCCTTGAGCAACCTCGTCTAGTGGGAGGTGTCCTGCCCATGGCAGGGGGTTGGGACCAGATGATCTTTAAGGTCCATTCCAACCCCTTCACATTCTCACACCCCTCTGATTCTATGAATGTTGAACCTGGCTCTCATGCTTCTCCAGCACCAATCTGGCCACTTCCCCCTTTTATCATGTGCCATTGATGTGCACAAGCCACAAGCTCCTGCTTGTGAAGTAAAGGGRAGTGTGTGGTATGGAAGCAAACAGGGAATACCTGCACTGCTTGTGTTTGATACAAGTTGTGCCAGAGGAGSTTTAGATTGGATATGAGGAAAAATTTCTTCACTGAATGGGCTGTTAAGCATTAGAACAGGCTGCCCAAGGAAGCAGTGGCGTCACCATTCCTGCAGGTATCTAGATGTGTAGATGTGGTGCTTGGAGACATAGTTTACTAGTGGACTTGGCAGTGCTAGCTTAATGGTTGGACTCCATGATCTTAAAGGTCTTTTCCACCCTAAACCATTCTATGGCGGTGCCATGCTGGAACCAAACCAGCCATGGGGCTGGCCGAGCATGCACACTCCAAGGTGCTCCAAACCAGCTAAGCAGCACTCATTCCCTGTTCTGTACAACAGCATTTAGTATAGAGGATTCCTAAATGACACCCACACTGAAACCTGTAGAGAAAACCTCAGCTAAGATCATGCATGACAGCAGAGGTAGAATTTGGGGGGACACCTTTAAAATGCATTATAGTTTTGTTTTAGACTCAATCCTAAATAAGTTACTATTTCTTACTGATTCAATAGTGTTTTAATGGCCCTGGACAGACCATGTCCATTGACACCTTGTAGCTGAAAAGGACATGGGAAGTACCACAGTATCTTCAGATTTCAATGAAACAGCAACCACGCAGAAATCTTCAGGCAATGTWACATGAAGACTCCATCACAAAATAACTTTTCCTGACTGTTTTTAGCATCACTTCTTAAAGCTCCTTTGTAGACCTTGTTGCTAAAGATTTCCAAAGGTTTTTTGCTAAAAGATTTCCTATTAACTTCAGTGGGAGCATGGCCCCTCTAACATCAAAAAAGAATGTTACAGAGGAATGAGGACAACATATAAGCTGAGCATTCCCACACAGTGATGAGGAAAACAAAAAAAAAGTCACTATGCCACATAATACTTCCTTTCCACTGTTCCATTCACTGCCAACACACAGTAAATTTTATCCTCTGCAATTCATTCAAAGCACCAGCCACTAACTGCAAAGTGACTGAAGGTACTGATGCAGGAATGTTAAAGGCCACCTGGTGTAAACATTTGTTTAATGTCATACAATGTACATTGCTACTTTAAAATAGCTTGATACAGAGGCAGATTTGGATGTCTGTAATAATATGCCTGCTGTATAGAAAGAAGTAAAATAAAAGAGGATGTTTGTTCACTGACTCCAACAATTTCCCTGACATGGTGCCTTATGACTGATGCTTCTTAATATAGTGTGCAAGGCAGCCAAAAGTAATTTCAATCATGTGTTGTTTGTCTCAAAAACAAATGTAAGCGAATACTAGTAAAACCTGCACTGTCCAAAACTCAGCTAAGCAGTTTAAATCCATTTTTCTTSGATGATATTCAGCAAGATTGGACTGCATGCAAAATAGAACTAATTTATTCCTACTATCTACTGCAAAGGACTAATTTATCTCCAGTACATCTTGTCTAGAAAATAAGCCCCTTTATCCCATCATTAATCACGTACCAATGTCCCTGTTAGAAGCTCTACATATAGTAAAACCTGAAAGTATGTGAGCTTTGGGTTCTTGAAATTATATTAAACGAAAGCAAATGACACGTCAAGACTGCTGTTCCCAAAGAGAAAAGAAGACCAACTTTCACAGGTCAGAAAATCAAACCCAAAGCAAAATACATCCCAGTTAGATGAGAAATTTTTCCAGTTCTTACGCTTGGCACAGTTCGATCTATGCTGCCATAAATGAGTAAAGGATCTGAAACACAGGGATGTGTTTTGGTTTGTATCTTGGTTTCTCTTAGCTTTGGAGCCATGTAACCAAGCAAATGGCTTCCAGAGAGTCAGATCCTGCACCCTACTGACCAAGCAGTGTTTTTGGCTTCAATAAATACATATTATTTCATGTGGGTGTGGGTCAGAGCAGCACACACACTCTGCTCAGGCACTAATTAACTAATCAGGAGGCTAAATCCAAAGCGCACCAAGGACAAGTGAAAAGCATGAATGATTACAAAAAACCAGGCTTAAGCCGTGCCTGAGAAACAGGACAGAACCCCAAGTTTGTGAAAAACACTGCAAATTCCAAATACGGGTGAAGTAAAACAAATAACCCCATCTAAACTAGTTCTGCAGTTAAAACTTATACATTAGTATTAGAAGGCACCTCCAGTTCAGGAAGTTCAGGCCTCTTCCCATGCTACCATGCAAAATTTCCTTTGTGAACAACATTACAGATGAGCAGAAATACAAAAATATACATTCTAAGCAGTAGCAAAAATTGAATAAAAATTAGAAATTGCTCAAGGAAAGTGACTGCCATATTATTACATGTACAGAAACACACACTCCGTCTCAAAAAGGTATGAAAGTAAGGGARTCAATAGCCTTATAATTTCTACCTCTGTTAGTCAGCATGATAGCTATTAACTTCATTTTAGTAACTATGAGTGTTACAGCTTGGTTGCCTTACTAAAAAGAAGTAAGCATTTGATATCACAGGTAGTGTTCGAAAAGGATAAATTGGTTGCCAGAAAGGGAAGGCATTCATACACTCACTCAGGAGCAATAAGCTCCCAAGCTCACACATTTCCACATTCACAGAGATCAGTAATTCTCCCCATATGCAAAGAGCAGGTTTGGGTGTAAAAGGGCCTGCTGCTTTTCACCATCCCTCTCCTCCACTCCACTTCAGCAGAGCACTTAAGCATACATGGATGTACTTAAAGTTAAGCAAGTATGTGAATTTTTTTGCTGGACTGAATGCATGTGCAGCCCATGCCTCCTAAAAGCCTCTCCCACCAACCAACAACAGGGTGCACAGATGGCATCCAGGGCCACCAACTCACATGGCACTGAGAACAGTAAACAACTGTTTGGGGTTRTGCCACTTGAATTGTTGAGAAGATGACACTGAAAGCACATGACATAAATGATGCCCCAGAGTGACATTACTAGAAGACATTCAAAAACCAGAACAGGTTCAAAGCAACCTTCCTTCAGCTGGCCATAACTATATGCCAGCTGACACCAGCATTCTCACATGGAAAGAGAACTGGGTTTGTTTCTTAATAACCCTGGAAAAATGAAGTCTAAAAAACAGACTTTATCTTTGACGCAATTACAGTAAAAAGCATTTCAGAGTAAAATGCATGAGAACATCCCAAGGCCTTATTTTCAAGCATGATTAGCTTATGAATAGGCAAAAAAAATCCGCCTACCTTCTCTGTAATGGTAAAAAAAAAAGGCTGACAACTTTCTGGAGCATTCAGCAGTTTGTAAATGCAGTACTTTTTGGCTCTTGGATCTGCTCTGAAGCCAGCTCCTTTTTTTTTTTTCATATTATTCCCCATGAGAGCACATAGCAAAATTCAATATTAATGTTAAGTGTCATATCTTCAGAACAGAACCAAGTGAGCTCAGATACCAAGCTCCTATCACTACTTACCAACAGCCCAATGGAGAAGCTGATAGTGTTTTGGAAAAGCATTGTAAACTAACATRCATCCCTAAAAAACAAGCACAGTTGAAAGCTGGGGTATAAACAAAGTGGGAATATGGAGCTAAGTTTATTTTTTATCACACTGCTTTCTCAGTAACTCTGTGCTTCTTCACAAATAAATTCAGTATGAAAAGAACATTTGGGAAGTTTTTCCAGAGACATTTAAAGAAGTTTTCTGGCACAGCCAGACATTTAACATATGGGCCAGCCCAGTTCTCCCTGAACACAGCAGGAGTTTGGTCATGGTAATCACTAAAGACGGGCTGGTATCTGAACATAAAATTTTCTTTGGATAATTTATGGAAACCTTAGATGTGAAACATAATCTGTTTCCTTTTACAACACCCAACTGCACAGCAAGTTTACATGAAGGACAAAGAGCACACAGAACAAGGAGGCCAATGAAGAGTGCTGAAGTAAGGCTGCAGATCCATCTCGGTGGCAAAGATTGCAATCACTTTCACAGAAGTCACAAGAGGTTATRCTTTGCATTACTTCCGAATTATAGCTTCGCACCGCTCTTCTCCCTGTTCAGAAAGGTTAGTTAACATTAGTTAATGAACTTCTGAAAACTGACCAAGAACCTACCTTCAAAAGGAAGCAATTTTTAAAGGATGCACTAAAATCTGACACAGACCTCACTGCAAAATACTTCCCAGTTTAAGCCCAGACATTAATCTTTTTTCTTCACCCACAACATCTCAATGTATTCAGGCAAATGCTTAGTGAAAGGCACACTTTCATAGACTCGATCTGTTCACAAACCTTGGTCAAACATTTTGAAAGGAATTTTGCCCCTACCTACACAACAAAGGCACTCAAATGCTTTACCTGGCAGCTGTTGGCTGTAACATTTAAGAGCAAGGTCTCTCCTAACTGACGCTTTCTCTCACTATCACGTTTGGGAGCTTCAACATCCTTCATCTGGGACTGCTTACCTCACCTGGTACCTGCTCCTGTATTTTACTCTCCTGTTCCCTGAAGGGTTSCTACAGAGCCAGACTAGAAGCCTGAAAAATCATATTCATTTCAAAAACATCAATACATGGTAATTGCTCACAGAACAGGCTTTTGCGAAGTTTCTTTCCCATAGTGGGTTTTTGCTTTTTTTTCCTTCCAACTAGAACCCTTGCAATTTCTTTTTTTATTAGTAGCATTTTTAAACGGAAATTATATTCAGTTTCATTACAAGCCTCAGGGCATTAAAAAAAATAAAACAAGATACGTAATTTTATGGGCCAAAATGCTTATCAAACAGTGACACCCAACTAGTTTTAAACAGCCAGGTAAGAAAATACTGCTGTACTGGCATTTAAACCAGCTCTTACACCTACGCCAGTTGTACTATCTGCCACACAGACGTCGCAATTATTGATAAATGCCAGAGCATGAAACCTCCTTAGGCATTTCCTAGCTCTGAATATGACATGAGTCTGACTGTCACATCACATAAAATATATCCCTGCAGCTTCGGTCACTACCTACAACAGTGACGGAAAATAACAGATTAAAATAAAAGCACATTTCTGTATTAGATAGGAAAGAGTTCTCCCGGAAGAATTCAGAATGATGACCTATGTATATAAATTGACCAATAATATATCTATGCTATATAGTAACAGGAATGGTGGATTGTAAAATAATATTTGAAAGAAATAATTTTCTTGAAGTCAAAGCTTTTTATTGCAGCACAGATTATATCGTATAAATTTTAGTCCTTACAAATATTAATATATTTTAATTAGTATTAGTTTGGTAACTGAGAATTTATGGACTAAATTTATTTAAATACAATAAAAGTATTTACACATGTGCATTTACCTGTGACTTTAAAATAAATGTATTTATTAGCCTTCCTAGCAGCATTCTTATAAAATATTATGTCATGAGCTCTTCTCTTAGGAACTGGAAATTCATTTTGGCCATAGATTCTAACTGATATGTGTTTCTCTCAAATAAAAACTTGCTGTAATTTTTTAAGCCACTAGCCCTTAAAGCATGCTCTAATTAATGGACAATGTAGTTACAACCACTAATTTCCTATTTTACTTTAAAATTCTGTAATTGAACAAGAATTTCAGCCTATATAGCACAAATGTGATTTTCATATAGCTAAAGCAGCACACATCATAACATATTTGGTTGTCTTTTGTATTGTGCTAAAAAACACCAGGAAAAAATTGGCTCTACAACTTTTTTATGCCTTATCTCAAACCAAGCCCAAATCTTTAATAATGTACCATCTGGTTCATGTAATGAAAACCTGGTATCTTCTCCAGCAGCCTGTAATTTTTTCTTGCCTTTAATTTTGCCCAAGTGCTTTGTACATTGTTGCCCTTCTCTACAACACACTCTACACACACACACAGAAAAAAAAAACCCAATCCCAAACCAAAAAATACTTTCGTTTTTCTGATGCACATCTTTTTAAGATAACTACAGAAATCAAAACACTGGCATTTTGTCCAGTGGAAGACTCTTAGTTTTAGTAAGAAACAGACAGTAAAGCTACTTGAGAGATAATTAATAACTTGGYAAGTCAATCACAGTGAAGTTCCTGCTTCATTTTGATAGTTTTGGGAATGTATTGGGCCAGACAATTTCCAACAGTTGAGGAACCAACCCATTAGGACAATAGAGAGATATATATATGGGAAAACAGTACTATTTGTTTGCAAGTTGGGCAGGTCAGTGTCAAAAAAGGCTGCAGTTCAATGCAGCTTTCTCGTCACTAAATTTGTCCTATTTCTACAAAAAGAAACTTTCTTTTAAACTTCTGAATAATTAAATCCCATTTGAAATGACTGGCACTTACTAGGTTCATAGTAATCCACTACAGACACTGAASCGTCTTGGATATTTGCCACCTTGAAGTCTCTCACCGCTGGAATATCCACACAAACCTGTGTTTCATTTAGCTAGAAAAACAGAAAAGAAACATCCTGAGAACCCTGGTGATGGTGGCTTCATGGAAGAGGTAGGGACTTTTAGCTCAGTGGTAGTCCATTTCTAAAGACTTAGAGAGAGGATGCATATAAAGTATATATTTGCATATATATATATATATATATATATATATATATATATATATATATTTGTAGTCATTTTGGTCAAATTACAGACTTCTTGAAATGTCTGCTTTCTTATATGTGATTTTTAAGAGGTTTTATTTAGAAACCCCTTACAAAAGCAATTGAGTTGCACCTATCCAATCAGTCTCCCTAAAAAACAGTGGAACTATTAATTCAATGTAAATAGCAAATGCTGATTTCCTCAAAGAATACAGTCAAAGTCTTTCCAAATTTAAGCCTAACAATGTCAGAGTCAAGATTAACATCACCACAAACACATTTCTTTGTTATTTCCAACTTACAGAGTCTAAGTATAGGTTGACTTTTCCATTGTCTTTTTCCGTCTTCTTAACTGTATTGTCTAATGGAACAAAATCTGGTGACACAGAGAAACCACTGAGTAAGCCAACCTCCATGAGGACCATACCACTACTGGGGGCTGTGCCAGAACCTAAGTACCTTTTCAAAACACAGAAACAAAGAAACTTTTAGTAGAAACACAATAGCCGACTCTCCAAAGAAAATGTTTGATCTTTAAATCCCAACTATGGAAGTARTAACACTTAAGAATACTTAGGAAACAAATGGAACAAAATACTGACAGGGAAATTTCTAATGATAAATAGCTAATAATTAATTTCTCAATTATTTTGTCTGTTAATTTCAATCACATATGCAAAGCAGGTTTGGCACTGAGAAAACAACATTATATAAATAATGTGAGCAACTACACTGACACCATGGGGAACTTTCAATCAGCATCTATTAGTACAGGTTTACATTACAAATATGCAGGAAATAATGCAATTAAAACATGCTTCAAAAGAAGCAATTAAGAAACTGATGTAGTTTTTGTAGTGAAATATATGTGTTCCCTCTTATGGATGCACTGTTTTGCTTTTATTCATTCTGGAGGGTGAGATACAGGTGTATACACCAAAAAAGTCTCCCCAACCTTTTCATATTTCCTTCATAGAGACTGATGCTTCCATTAACAAAGTCATCACCAAATTATTTCTCAAAGTTTGTTTTAAAATCCATAGCCATGTTATTAATCCAGATTTGAAAAAAGATTTAGTAAGCTGAGTCCCTTCTTTTTTCCTAAATAATGCTTATTACTACATCTTCTTCCAATGCGAAAACCAGATGCTGAACTAAAAAAGTTTACTCTACTGAGCAAGCCTTACATATTATGGTGCACAACAGATGTATCAAAATATATTTATGGTGCTCTGTGCTACAAGTGTCACCTAAATTACCTGCAACAGACTCTACTGCTTTAAATAAAGCAGGTAGCAGAAGACTTTCCCCCACCTTAGCATGGAAGGTAAATTATTATTGTTCCACTAGAATAGAAGTGTCTCCAATCCTCATTTCAAAAGCCTGAGAGYATTGAAAGTAATTAAACTATTTCTTTGTAGAGTTGGGTAGTTAAAAAAAATAAAAGGGAAGAGTTGCTTTCAAAGCAATGCTGTTAAGCCTGGCTGATTCAATACAGATACAACTTTGAAAGAAATACAGCGCAACTGCTGACTTCACTTGGCTCGTAAGATTAGAAACAAATGAAACCATCTGTTCGATGATGTGCTGTGCCAAAGTAGCTGCTATTGAAAACAAATAACTGAATTGGAACTGGATGTAATTATTTCTGCATAATTACCAATAAGAGGAGAGTAAAATACCCAAGCTGTCTAGCCAGCCTGGGGTGCTACTAAAACACCAACAGGCACCCAAACCAGCTTGGTACTGTCGAGGAGTGGATTAGATATATCCCTAGAAGTTATAAGGATCTGGTTCTCTGAAAAAATGAAGAGAAGCAGCTTTGGGGGTTGTTTGTGGTACTATCTCTTTGACTCCATGGTCTCTTAAAAAACAGAAAAAAGGAATCATCATGCAAGAATGACCAATAAGAGAAAGACAGACTTGTACCTGATGAAAACTGATAATATTTCCACTGAACTTTATGTTTCAGTTCTTCAGCAATATGAGATCAGGGTAAGAACCTCTCATAGATGATGCAGAGAAGAGAAAACAATACCAAGCTAGTGTAGGCAGAAAGCAGAAACGAGAGAGTAAATAGAATTGTCAGTGATCAGTTTCCCATGTCTGGAAAAAAATATGCAGGCAATAAGACTGAGAAGAGACTGGCAGCCCTGGGTATTTGCCTCCCAGACAGTGAGTTAGGCTGTCTAACCAAGAACCACTTCAATTTGAATGAGACATCATCTGTTCTAGTATCATAAATGATAACCAGTTAAGATGACCATGGTAAACCACTATCAAGCTGGTTGAAAGAAAATGGATATTCTCCAGATTAGAGAGAGAAAAAAATTGTGAAGTTGCAGCCTCCAGTACCTGACTACGTATATTCACAGTTAGATGCATACCCACAGCTAGACTATACATACCCACTCACTGAGATTTCAGCAGTCTTTCTGTATTTACCTCTTTTGGTTTCTCTACTAGAAAGCCACATCATGTTGTGAAGATCGTAAGTAGACTAACTTTAAACTAATTTAGGACTATAGATAAGGCATATATTATATACAATTTATAGGGAAAAGAAGAGGATGATGACTAGTCTATCAAGCTAAGCAACCAGAGATGAAGCCTTAGCCTAAGGAATTAACACAGACTTACCCGAAATTGTACCAGTCCACTTTCCATGATAAGAGTTGATGGAACTAAATGTTCCAAATAGATCCCGAGGCAGTTTTTTAATGTCACTAGATTTCCTCCTATTCTTTGAACATTTTGCAATTAAAGTATCATCACCCTACAGGCTTTCCAGAGAGATGCAGCACTTCTAGTCTGTATTTTTGAGCAAAAGGTCTTAGATAGAAAGTCAGATTGCTCAGAAAAGACTTACCCCAACCCCAGTATGTAAGCTCTTTATATGTCAGGAGTTTGTGCTAGACTTTAGAATGCTGTTGTCACTTCATAGAAAAGTTTAAAAGAGAACAAGCCCCTTCTATTTCAGGAGCTCTCATGTATTCTAGTGTCTCTGCCCACCATCTGTGTCACTGAACTGGATACCAAAGACATATAAAAACAGAGCTCTGGCTTTATGGCTGCTGGCTATTTCCCAAATTAAATCAATCCTCTGTACTGAAATCATATTCTATATAGCTGATTATTTGTATTATGGTGTCACCTAGAGGCTCCATCTCCAGTCACAGCTCTCTCATGGTAGGCAGAGCATAAGAATAGTTCTAGGCCTACAGCGTACAAAGTTTAAATAAAGAGCAAAAAGAGGGTGTGGATGAAAGGCATGTAAGAGTAATCACAGTGGATCAGGTGGTAATTTGAAAATCTTGCATTTACAAGGAACCTATTATAATGTCACAAGAAGAAAACTGTTTCTAGAGGAAGTATTCACAAACAGATGAAACCCTTAAATACAACAAATGCAATCATCTCAACAACATCCTTGTTGATAATAAAAGATATAAGATAAAAAAAATATAGAGAGATACAATGTGCTACAGGATTTTCTATGAAATATGCAGTGATCTTTAACTACAATAGGAAATGCATACTGAAGAAATTGTCAGAAAACAAACACCTTCCTTTTAAATATGCGTATGAACACTTTCAGAGCAAGTAAAATTGAGGCACAAAGCAGTCAAAGAAACAACTTGGTTTAGTGACTGGCTGACCTAGGAATATGCAGTATGACTGTTCAATGTCACCTATCCTCATCTGATCCAAATTCTATACGGGTAATACCAGGTGGTTGTTCTGTGGTCCATGAGATGATACCTGAGCAGTCTCAGCTCAGTTCTTAGTAGGTGATTACTGAACAAGAAACATAATCCCAGATGCACACACTGCCCCATATCCTCCTGCCCCTCCTCCCCCTTATTCAGCAGAAAGAACAGAATTAGCCTGGGTGGAAAACTCATCACCTCTTTCAAATCTAGAATAATGTATTCTTAACTACGGTAAATGAAAGATCACAAAGATAGTTGTACAACAAGGCAATGTGAATTTATCATTATGTAAATAYGGATTTTCACTCCTGCCAAAATTGTTCTGAGCAAAGTCTATTAATAGAGACAACCAAAGAATGATTACTTCATGGTGTTTTCAGCACTCCAGTATGTCCTTCTCTCTTTACCAAAAAAAAAAATCTACTTCTAGATCAAAAGCAAAGGATTCTCTTCACAGAAGGTAAGAGTAATGGGCAGTTGTCATAGTTTGCACGAGAAGTTAGAATGTGGAAGATACTGGTTCAATTTTCAAGTCTGTCCACAGTCCTCTGTATAGCTTAAAAGCACTTGCAMCAAAAAAGCCTTCGAGTTTTTTTCTTGTATTTCACGCACACTCTTCTATATAATATACCCCTAACATTTAGGGTACCCCTATCTTTATGCATACCAGTAAAAAAATATCACCCTGCCAGCAAAAAGTGATTTATTAATTGCGTCTTAGTTTAACTACTACCATTTTTGCCAAGGAATTTTTATTCTCTTCAGCTATACAATTACATCCCATACATTGGTAAATTCATACAAACAAATGGATAATTTAGTTCATTTAAAGTAACCTAAAAGCTGTCTATACAAAGATGTGTATGAGATGCTCCAATTGATTTACCTACCTTGTGCACACATTCAAAGTCAAATGGTTTTTATCATCTTTATCATCCTTTACGTCAATATTCAAGTCAAAGGCTTCTTGCTTTTGGACAGATCTGAGCCTCTGATCGGTGTGTTTTGTGTTGTACATAACATTGAGCTGTGGATTGCAAGTACAGACATCAGGTGACATGTAAAGCAAATCAGTGTGGTTAAAACACTAAGTTTCTAACAGTATAATGCCAGAGGAGTGTTCACATGAGAAAACACACACGGACTCAAATCTGACAGTTGCACATGAGTTCCATAGGAATTCTCTGAAAGAAATATCTGTTTTGAACACTTCATAATGCAGCAGAACCAATGAATTAGCGGGACACAACTGAGGCAAACACAGGGGAGATCTAGGACAACTAACAGTTTTTTCCCTAGTAGTTGTCTGCTGGTTTATGATGAGTTACTTCCTGACAGTGTGAAAAAGGATGAGTAAAACTGGGTTAAAAGAGACAGGCTGTAAATAAAAGCAGAGCAAGAGCAAACACACAGCATATGTACAGAATATGTCTTCAGTCTTCATGTCACYGCATTCATACACTCAAAACAGATGAGGAAAAGCACGTTACCCCAAACTCGGAACACCACAGCTTTCTTGCAGTTAAATAGTTTCATCATTTGGTTCATCTGTACAAAGACAAAGCTACAGATTTGGTCTGTCTAAAGGACAGAAGAACTCTCACCATTTCTGCTCAGTCAATTGCCAAGCTCTGCTAAGCAAGACAAGTAAGGAACTACGACAGGATGTCCAGTACAGGACAATCACATTAATATAAAATAAGCTTGTTAGGCAGGGTTTGAAGAGTTTCCAACTCTTCCAGAGCAGACATACATAAATTTTAAACAATGGTAGAAGGGTGGTAAACCCACAAATCCTTAAAAGAGATCCCTGTAGCCTATACAACTACCAATGCCAACAGTCAAAGCACAAAATCTGAAGCTGGGATTGAGCAACCAATGTGTACTCTCCTGCTATCAGCCATGACAGAATATTATGCAGTAAAAAAACAGGCTGTACTGCCTACAAAATTGAACTTGATGAGGTAAAGAAACAACTGAATCATTACCTGCAATGTTTCTTTAAAACTCCCTTAGTTCCAGACTGGAGCATGACAAATGTGACAGCAATTTTTAAAACAGTACTAGGGGTCTAGAAAACTTTGCATATCAAGTAAGCTCAGTATCTGTACCAGAAAACACAGTCAAAATTGTAAGAGTCAAATTAGTGTTCAAATGAGCAAATTTAAGACATTGCAGGATARGCTCCTGCTATAAACTCACCAGCAACCTGAATCAAATGAGAAAACGTGGGTAACAGAGCTCTGTCCAGTATAAGCTACTCAGATGTTATACTGGCATGTAGCTGGTTAGGAAGATCATTACCCAAAGGTACTGAAAGAAAGGAAGCCGCCAAGGGATAAAGTGCTGTTAAAAGACAGGAATAGAGAGTGGGAAGGAATGTTCATACATGAAAGGAAATGGTGAAATACATGGAAATTCAGCCATGAACAGTTAAGTTGGAAGAAGGACATAGTAAGTGTACAGACTGACAACTTGCATGGAAAAGATGAACAAGAAAGCACTTTTTCATGCAATGAAAGCTTAAATTGTGAAATTCCTTCCCACAAGATACTACATATACTAAACAAGGGCAAAATAAACAACTTCTTGGAAGCAGAATTTTCTAAGCCCACAGAAACTACGTCCAGCTGAAGGTTTTGAGTAATACATGGTAAGAGGTGAAAGAGAGTCAGGTAATACATTACGTGTATTTATCTTGTTATACTCTCTCCTGAGCATCTACCTCTGGCTGTTGTGGAAAGGAGAACTGGGCTTTGTTCTGACCCAATACAGTTCTTATGCCTTCTCTTCTTATGCCTCCTCTTTAAATACAAGAACTACAGGAACAAATTCAAGAGGAGAAAGAGATAGTGCTTCTTCGTGCAATACATCATTAGCTGCAGAACAACTTGCAAGTAGAACTACTGCAACACCTTGCAAGAAGGTGTGGTTGTTAAAAATTTAGAAATATTTTTAAAGTTACACAACTATGGAAGAAAAAAAAAAACCTACCAAGAAAATATCTACCAAGCCAGAGAGAGCACACACAGAGAGATGACCTGTGGATTGGGAAGGCCTTGTGTTGCAAACTGGTGAAGGGCAAGAGGGTATACTAAGAGGGTATAGTAAGATATCACTTCAGGCTTGCCACTGATGGCTACTCTCGGAGTGTAGTCTATCTAGCCATTTCCTTATCCGCTGACTGGTCCATCCATCAAATCTGTATTTATAGACAAGGATGTGCAGGACAGTGTTAAATGCTTTACACAAGTCCAAGCAGATGATGTCTGTTGCTCTTCTCTCATCTGCTAGTGCTGTAACTCTGTCATAGCAAGCATAAAAATTTGTCAGGCACAGTTAGCCCTTAGTGAAGCCATGTTAGCTGTCACCAATCACCTTATTTTCTATGTGCCTTAGCACAGTTTCCAGGGGGATCTGCTCCATGATCTTGCTGGGCACCAATGCGAGACCGACTGCCCTGAAGTTTCATGGGTCTTACTTTTTCCCCTGCTTTAAAAATGGGTCTTTTATTTCCCATTTTCCAGTCAGTGGGAACTTCACCAGACTGTCATGACAACAATCCTTATCTGTTCCCTCAGTCATCCAGATATAACATGTAACAGGGTAAGGGGGTTCTTCTTTGATTTTRGTAGAAAAATAAGAAGAAAGTGGCTAAAATAACTCCCCTTGCAAGACCGCAACATGCGTTTTGTTTGGCTAAAGAAAAGGGAATGAAGAGTGCTTCTGGAAAAYCACAGTCCCTCTATAATGGTTTCAGGCAGCCAATGGAAAATAGTCAGTCCAAATTTAAAGGTATGACAGGGGGTTGTCCAAGTTATAGGTTAGCAAGTTAATTACAGGCTAGCAGGTTTGTGCAAACAGAAGAGTCTTTAACTCCTGATTTTTGCTTTTGCTGCCATGTCTCTCACTTCTTGATATCAAAGTTATGCTCTTTCTTTCAATCTCCATACACAACTCCCATCGCCCTGCCCAACACTGCTGAATTTAGTATGCTGTGTGAGTGCAGGGCCAATTCTGTACAGGCGCTCAGGACAACCACGGTGCAACTGTGAAGATTTATCACGTACAACTGCTCCACAGGAGAAGGCAGTACCAAGGATGAAACCAATCTAGAAAGCCTGCCAGTTAAAGGCATGCAAAAAGTTTGGTGAAGACAAGCTGGCAGTGCCTCAACAATCTGTCATCATAGGAACAAAGCTGTTTTAACTTTTGCCAGAAAAAGCTAATGAATGGGAATTTACTGCCAAGGCAGGGTGTTCTGAAACCACATACTGAACAGGTCAGTCAGCTAGTATTTTCATGGAATAAGTTATTGCTGTTACGGTCTGACTTTCTTTTCCCTATTTCTCATGACAATGAAGGAGAACGTTTTCACAACAAAGTTTAATTAAAGCCGCCTGTTGCCTCGCGAATGGAGGCAGGCGCCCTGGAACTGAGACGACAGCACGGCGACCCGGCCTCTCCCGGGTCACTCGGGCCAATGACACACTGCACCACTATGGTGGATGGACGAAAATGGCGTTTATTATCTTATCTCTTGGGTTTAAATAGTGGGGGCTTTACTACGTCAGGAAAAGGGGACTGTGGGATAGCTGGAGTTAGTAAGGAGTGGAAAACTACTGGGTTTTTAGGAGGGGGCACATGCATACTTCGGGTGATTGCTTATCTTTTGGGAGGGTTAGGATTAGGGAGAAGTTTCGGCTCTGCTATTGCCTTCCCGTGACATCCCGTGATCTTCCGTTCGCCTGTCCCTGCCTGTCACAGCCGCCTTCTTTATACACTCCTGCTTTGGGGACAGAAGGCTATTATACAGAAACTCACACTAAATCAACTCAATGAGCAACTGCATTTCTTAACTCTCTTAAAAGGCAACTGCCAAAGCTAAAGGCAGAACTGGTCCAGTCTTGAGAATACTGCAACTAGTTCTGGTGAGAGGCCCAAGACAAGATAACTAAAAGCTAGTGTTCTGCATGAGAGTGATGTTTATAACAGTAGCTAACATTATGCACTACACTTCAAAAAATATGGCACATTTATAAKGCCCTAATCAATGCCTCTTGCCCTATCCTTTTTCATCTTCAACTAGCAGCACAAATGAGCTTAACTGAGGACATGAATTCAATGAAATCATCTCCAATATTTTCCTGTCCCTTTTTGAGTACTTAACATCCCTTCAAACTGTAATGAAGAAATATGTGTGCATTTCATCATGTACCTATTTCAGTACCACCACACTAAATAACATTCAGTCTCTTGCCTAAGTCTAGTAGAAACAGGCTGAGTGGAAAAAATGGTCAGTGTTTCCAGTAATGAGTAATAGGGGATTCTCAGTTTTTTTCATCACTCCCTCTCTATACATGATCCGGACATCGAGGAGATCTTGTTCACCTATCCACTTTGTCCATAACTACCCTTGTTTGAGCCTGCCCATCCTACCCTTGTTGCTAGTTCTGGATTTCAGTGGCATTCTCTTTCCTTCCAAGAAGGCGTGGGCGAATACCAATTTTTTGAGGCATGTGTCAAGACCAGTTCACAGTGATTCTRGACAACAGAGAGGTGTTTCTTTCAAGACTTTCAGCAGGCCACCTAGGGAATATTGCTTCTTTGACTCCTTTCTCTAGAGAGTGTCTTTCATATACCCTAACCCATCCTCTCTTCCCTCTTGCAGAGTCAGTCTTAGGGCATCTATGGTATACATCCACATAATGAAGAGATGAGCTAGGAAACTTTGTTGACAGCAGGACCACAAAGCTATAAGTAAACGTCTGCCTTTGCAATTATAATATCCAAAATAAATACATTTTATGAGATCCTGAAGGGTCAAGAGTGAATGCACTGCCAACTTGCACACACAGACAGTGAGATTTCACCCAAAAAAGTAAGGGTTTTTTCCTAAGAATCCATTCTGTTTGGAAAGCAGACATTTCCATTAATGGGTTTAATCTTGTGTTTTGTGATATTCAAATGAATTACTGTTTTGACATGCTATATTTGGCCAGAAAGTCAAATCCCAGGACAGTGATTCTTACCACTGCACTCTGGCAGGCCCAGGACAATGAAACCCAGCTGAAGAAATGTGATTGCAATGTCATGTGCTATCTGATTTATTAAATCCAATCCAGACCTAGCTTGTGTCTGGGAAAAAGAGAAATCTTATTTAAATGGCCTCAGTGCCCTTTCTTTTAGAATACCAGACCTGCCAAAGGAAGCAGAAGGAAAGAACTGATCTCAGCAAAGACAAGGTTTTGGAGGAGCTACCTCAGGGTGTTAAGTGCAATATTTTGAATCAAGTCACACCATCTCTGATTCAAAGCTTCAGGAAAAGAGGCAACACCACAGTGACCTAAATTAACAAGGTAATCTGACCTTGGTTCCTGAACACCAGTTATTTGTGAGCACATTTCCATGTTCATACAACAAACCAGGAACTTAAAACAAAGTGCTACACAACCCCAGGGAGGGCTATCACCACAGTCAACTGGCTATTCTGGGTGGAAGACTTCTGCCCAGTCTTCACCAGACATTCTGGTTTGAATGTGAAGTTTTCCTGCTGGAAATAACATCATTGGAACTAATGTGTTTCCACAAAAGGTATTAATTTCAACAAATCAATGTCTTCCAGCAAGAAACAATTTGCTGAAAAGTTTTTGATCAGCTCGCCTGACAAATTAGCTGACTTAATATCAGGGAGTATTTCTCAACAATTATTAAGGTTAAGTAGTCTTAACTATTCTGGAGCCCCACTCTGCTACATTCCACACACGCGCACAGACATACTGAAACCATAGTGTGTGAACACACTCCTGCTGAGATGTTCATTCCTATCTTGGCCTGCAAGCCTGAATCCAAATTATCCTCTGAAACTTTTGAACTTTGCTGTAAACTTCGTTTGTACTTCTGGGAATTAATAAACACGGGTCACTATTTATGGCACTGTGTGTTTTGCAGGCTGGTGATGAATGAATAAGGTGTATCTCCAACTACTGTTCACTGCTGATAGGCAGCTGTGAAGGCTTCTTTGAAAAGGTATTTTATCCCAAAGCATATCTACCAACCATCACCAGGCTTTTTTTGTTTCCCAGATGCGTAAGAACACAGTAAAGTGAAGGTCAGACTGGGCGAATTTGAGATAGAATCTGACCTGGCATAAAACTTGGAAACAATTAAAGGCGGCCTAAGATCAGTTTTCTCAAGTATGACTAGGAATCCAGCAGGAACTCTGTCTGGTTTTGCAACACAATCAGCAAGCATAAGTTTATACTTCCAATAAAAATGAGTCTCTCATGCTCAGAGACTAATATTTCTGCATTATTTGTAGCTTTTCAAAGGTCTTCTCTTTCATCGGTGTGGTTCCAACTCATTATCACAGAGAGGGCGGCAGGGAAGTGAGATATGGTGGCCATATCAGGTTAGATTCAATACTGTCATCTTCTGATATGGTATTTCTCCTTCCACTCTCTGCCCAGCCCACACTTTTGGTTGATGCTAAGCATCTATTATTGTTTGTAGTTTGCAGGATCCCTTGATTCTGTCTTTCAGGCTATTTCAGAATACTGCAAAAATTGCTGGAGAACCCTGCTGTAATAATCTCTTATTTTTGGGTTTTGCCCTTTTGTTGCATACTACTTCAATAAAAGGAAAATAACTCTTATGACTAGCAGTGCAATCTTGTTCTGTACTGATCTGTGCCTTATTATGGTTTACCACAGGTTCTCAGTGAGGCATTTCTGCCTAGTCCACAGACCTGTTTTACTCTGTGCCTGCCAATGTACCACTGCAGTCCTTGGTCTTGCAAACGGACATTGCATTTCTGCAGAAGGACAGTGCTGCTTTGATACAGCTCTGTCCCATGGAAGTGCCCCAAAACTGTCAGTCATCCAGCAGAACTTATAAGGCCAGGCCTTTGGTCAGAAACAATCACATGAATATGTCCATTCACGGTATCTGGTTCACAGCATTCCTCAATTAGTGAAGTGCTTTGGTAGTGATTTAAGGCATTTTGGGAGACTGTTCCTATTCACATGTTTTATAAAGCTTCCAAAATATACCTGCCTTACAGAACGCATCTCTTCAGCAAGAATAACTGCATTGCCTACCTGAAAGACAGCAAATCCCATTCCCTCTGCTGACACTGTAATTGTCATTTGTTGTGCAGGGGAAATCTGAAATAAAGAAGAGTAAACCAGTATTTTCAAAGTACTTTCAGTCAGCAGACTTTACAAAAGTATTGCTCACTTTTGACAGTACCTCCTTGGTCTGAAGCAGAAAACGGTTTTGCATATCAATTGAGAATGTTTCTGGCAGTTCCAAAGAAGGTGCTGTCACTGTTATATCCATTTCAGTTTTGCTTGCAGCAGTGAGAGCTGCGAATAGACTCAARGCTTGCAGAGCCACCACTGTGTCCTGTTGAGAGAAACAAACCCTTCAGTATTAAAAAGAAGAAGCTGGCGCAGCACATAAGCCATGCCTTGGGGAGCTCAGAGTCCCTGCATTGACCCATTTGTTGATTATGCTGGAGTCTTCATGCAGCCATCTCCACACCTCTGGATTCCCCTGGCATGAAGGTCCCAGCATAGAAGAGAGATAGCAAGACAAGACAAAAAGTTAGCTACTGTGGTATGCAATGGAAAGTGAGGTGGGAGCCAGCTAAGGAAGTTTTCCTCTTGTGCAAGGTACGTGGAAGATCTGACAAGCTGAAAGACATAGTCAGAATTACACACCACACCCACCATGAAGAAAAAGAGAAGAAAGTAATGATACTGCTACTTTCTAGATTTATTTAGTGACYATGCATTAAATATTCAGTACTGCACAGGAGTTACTCAGGGTGCCTTGATCACTGACACAAAAGGTACAGGTCTGAAAAATTATTAACGTTTATTCTAAAAAAAAAAAGGCTGAAATGAATTTTTATCAGACAATCAGCAACAATTTCAAAGGGTTTCAGCCCAATTTACACTCTGTGTTTGATCCAAAGGCTTTGTGCCATTGTTTAACCACTGCAGAATAAGCTTACAAAAACATTGTGATATATGTATTTAAAATTCTTTTTTCCATCTTTGTGTATGACTGTAGGCTTAGCTCTCCAGGGTTTGAACACAAGAGGCAGTTTTTGAACATTTGGTCCAGCACAGTTTAGTGAATGAGAATTTAAACATTCACTGGGAAGAAATACAGTAATCAATTATATGTCTCTAATCCTCCTCAGGGATTTCTGCTGTTCATGCAGTTCATTTTGCACCTATTTTTAACCAGTCAGAGTGAAGAAATTGGCCTTTCAGGCTTGGCATACAGATATTTTATTTATTATTAGGCCAATTCTAGTAACAAAATTCTAACATAACAGAAATTCATCAACTAAAAAATGGTGACTGCGCCATACTTTAGGGGAACAGCACACGCTGACTATTCACTCTAAATTATAAAAGAACCACTCTCCTTCCCATGTCACATTCTTGTCTGAGATGACCTGCTTCACTGATTTCTTAAAATACAGAAAGATCAGCTGATTAGCAACTGCAAATTCATAATAAGCTGTATCACATATGTAGACTGTAGTGATTTACCACACCCGAACTTATGAAGCATCACACATGCAACTGATTACTTTCCTCCTTATTGTTCAAAAATAGATTAAGTTTCTAATGTAATAAACTCATGGAAGGAAACACTCCAAACATTATTTTTTAAAGCAATCTTAGAAGTTAACAAAAAACTATGGGATCATTTCTACAAATTAAAAAAGGCATCTAGCAAGACACGAGTAATTTTGAAATCAAAAGAGTTTAGACTACGAAAGAACAAAAGGATTAAATTAATTTCTTAATTTCACCCTCAAGGCGAAATGATATGTTGCTAGATTTTCAAACTTTCAAGTAAAATAGGTTTCTGGAGAATAGAGAAAAGCTTTTTTAACTCATTTAGTGCTTCAATCAATCTCTCCAAATAATAAGCAAGAATTAACACATTAGGAAAGCACTAATACGTCAGGGGAACCAGGCTGGTTCTTAAATTGCATTTTACGTAGAACTCATTTCTCACAGATTACCCCATCAACATCTGAAAATAATGAAGGGATAGCCTGTACAGCTTGGTACCAAGCAGCATGATGAAATGTGACATTTTACTGTGACCAGCATTTGTAGTTAATTTAAAAGCTAGTTTAAACTAATGCAATCCAAAGTACTATCTAATTTTTTTGGATGCCAGCACAGCTTACGAGATGTGGCTTAAATAATATGGAAACCTCCTGGAGATAGTGAAGTTCTTCCAAATTTCATGGCCCATCAAAAATCTATGCAATAATGAGGACAAAGTACATTATTAAGTTAAGACCAACTGCCAACAGAAGCATTAGGTTAGGCTGTTTTTTCAAAACCTACTCCCCTCCTTAGTTAAAGGCTAAATTAATAGCCTTTAAGGAATTTGAGGACCTGCACACAGGACAAATAGAAAGACATTTCTCTCCTTGGAAGGAAAGTAAGCATTATTTGGAAAATATGTTTCATTACTTTTCCATGGGCATCACCATTTCTTCTTATTTTAAGACGTTTTGTTATTAGTATGTTATATAAAGAAGATCTCCCTCTAATTATCTTTTTTTATTAAACTTGCCAAAAATACTAAAACTGGCAGGCCAGGTGTAAGATGCCAATAATGGAAGCTTGTACATAACCAAGGCTGTTACAGCAAAACAAAACTCAGTAATTATTACGTAAAAAATGGTCCTCTTTTTTATTTTTAAATATATAGTGCTTGTTTAGAAAGTATAACAAAACCCCTTAAGACAAAATATTACCTGAGTAGATGAAAATCCCCCAAGGTGATTTCTTTGGTGACTTAACCATTTCATAATAGGGATCCCCTCAGCTAATCTGTCTTGATGAAAGTGAGAGAGCAGAGCATATGCTGCAAGTTCAATATCAATGGACCGTGGCTGCCATGAGTCAGAAATTTCAGAAGCAGGTGTTACCCAGAAACGAAATTCTCCTGTAAAAGGAACCAATAATAATCTCAGATCCACGGACTGAAGTCTTTGGATTTCTGGGAAAGTCTTAAGGGAAACCTCTTCATTACTGCTTACATATGAGATCTACCAAGGTTCTATGAAATTGTGTTAATGTTTAGGTGTGTGTTCCATAAAGGACTGACTTAAGCACTTCCTCAGCCATGTTTGAATCTAGATACCAAAAAAGTTGGAGTCCAAATAATCACTCAATTGATTTCAGTGAACTTTATGTTGATCCTTTCTTTGTCAGCCTAAAGTGCTCACATAAACAAGCCCTTTTGAAAAGGTCACCTTGTTGTTCCAGTGCTCCTTTCTCTTCAGGACTAGAGAAGGCACCTCAGGCAGCAGAGCTGCTCACTAGATTCATTCTTGAGTGAAGCCTTCCCAAAAAAATTACTTCTTCCCTTCTCAGAAGTGACGGTCCAAAAAGTCTAAGTCAGTAAACACAGAGCGGCACTCAAGAGGGTCCATTGCTACGCTCCGTTGAAATCCTTTGGATTTTTCAAGAGGACAGTTACTATTTTGAGCCAAAAAGTTTCCTTTCTTATACACTATATGGTCTGTTCTTCCCCCAGATTAGGAAAAAGAATTCAGCTGTGCTGAACTTGAAAGAGGTTAAACATAATGAGATGACAGGTCCCCACAGAAAGTGCAACAGACCTGTGTATCGCCTTACAGAAAGTCCAACACTTCACCTCTTCATTCCAATACTCACTGCCCCCCAATACCCTCCTGATCTCTCCAAACTCCTTTGGAATAGCTAACTTCATCCATCTCTCTCTCTATAACCAAGCTGATCTTACGAGTGTGCATAACAAAACAGGAAAACTGACACGGCATCAACAGCTGACAACTTCAACAGCATCACAGTACTGCTATCAGGAACACAGTAACTGAGACTGAAAGGGCAAGCTTTGTTGTGAATTGTCATTCATTTATGGACACTTTTTATTAAGTCTGTCTGGGAACTTCTCAGCTTGTTCTCTATATCATACTCAAAACAGATCTGAATTCTATATGCAGCTGTAGATACATGATACACATTTTTAAATTTGACAAAAATCCCTCTATACAACTGCGTGAGATAGCTGTGCAGTACCTTGGCGTTCTGCTCTCTGGTTCAGCATATTCAGTGCTTCCTTCGCTTTTGTGCTTTTTGCCCAGGACAATGCATATGTCACAAGTGCCAAAGTGTAATTATCTGAAATGCCTTCTTCTAATTTATCTTCTAGAAAGTTTGTAGCAGTCTTGATGSCATAAGCATGCTGAAAATGAAGATTATATTGAAGAATGTGCAGGGAATAAAATACGTTTTGGAGTACTAAAATGTAAAAGAAAAATTTGTACAGAACCAGAAAAATTACTGGTTAGCCCCAACCAACCACCAAGAAATACTGAAAAATCTTTTTCATAGTCACAGACATGAACCTCAAAGGCAAGGCTTTTGATCTGGCACTGTCTTTTATGAACATGAGTAATTTCGATGAACTCAATTGGAATGATTTAACATCTCTAAGACAGTTCCCCTCCTAAATTTCTTTGCAAGTATTTGGACTAAAGCCATGACAGTATTCTTGCTAAAAGCAACTGCCTTTAGATTTTGCAAATATAAAATTGAAGGACTTAACAGCACAAGTTTGCTTTGCTTTAAATAGGTAAAGAACGGTTAATAAAATGAGGTTAAATTTTGTCTCTGTTAAAATATCCTTTTATTTCTTTAAACTACCAAGTGATTGCCAGGTACTATGACAATTTATGAAGCATTCCTGTAACTATGAATTATACTTATGAATTCCAATACCTGTTTATCTGGGAACCCTAGGAGGGACGACATGATGTAAGCTGTGAGAGTAATTGGATTATTGGTGCCTCCTTGAAGATCACTGTGTAGCACYTTCCCAGGCTCATGGAACTCTCCGTTTAATTTCTGATGACGGACAATCCATTTAGCTGTATCCATGAGCACATCTTCATCAATATCTATGAACGGACGAGCTTGAAGGAAACATCTCAATACAAAAGCTGATAGCCTTGGGGAAAAGGTTCATCGGATATGKGAAAATTAGCCATGTATTACATCTTCCTCTGTTTCAGATGATATAGGAATACTGTAAAGCATGAGGCRTTCTACACACACCTCCCAAGCAGAGTAAAATGCATGCCTCACCCAGCTAAGCAAGTAGACTAAACTTAACCCACCAAAACATGAAGATATGTCCTTGTTCCTGAAGATCACCCCTTCTGCAGCTGCCATGTTTCAAAAATAAATAGAGTATGGACCCTTAAGTCTGCCAGCACATGTATATCTTTATTCAAATATTGCTCTCCTGCCTTCTGTTGCTAGATGAAAATTATAGTTTACAAAGTAATGCAGTTACAAGTGTGATGTAAATTACCACCACTATCCCTGTAATGATGTCATTGAAACAACCTCTGTTGTTTTAGTATTAATAATCCCAAGTTATCCCTCGACTTTTCTTTTCAAATGTGCATTAATGTAACTTGACACTGCACTATTTAAGTACTAGAGTTGCCAGTACAGGTAAATTACCTTCATCTTCCAATCCATCAATACTGGGTCAAAGACAAATCCTGCCATGTCAGTGAAAGATGCCCACTGACTCCAGCAGGAATCTCTCAGTCAATGGCACAGTAACCGGGATGGTTCTATTTGAAGTCAAAAGCAGTACTGAAATATGTAAGTACATCYAAACTAACTGAACAAGGGTTAGCTGAACACAATGCTGGAACCTGATTCCGTTATCTACCTGACTTCCGCAACTATGCTCTCTATGCTTCCTGGAGTGAAACTCAGCACTGAAAAGACTTCTTCAGCTATGTTTACAGTCTCAATAAAAGGAACTGAGAGAGGCGAACAAATTTTTCACTCCCTACAAAAAGTCTCAGTCGGTCTTCAGCTTCCAGGATGGAGATAACTGAAAATCTGACAGAAGCAGTGATGATCACAAAGCCCTAAATAGTTTCAGTCAACTGCAAGAATAAGTAATTTAATTGTTATTTTTCATTCTTTTGAGGAAAGCAACAGAAAAAACTTTCAGACTAAACTACTTCCCTGGCTAAAATAACTCATCCTTCATTTTGTTGCAAAATTAAGAAGGCTTGCCCTAATAATGGCTTTGACAATATGTTATCCAGCAAGAAAGACCTTAGAGTTGGCCTGAAGACCTAATGAAAACCAGGCAAAAGGCTAATACAGCTGGAAATTTTTACCAGCTTCACAAAAACTTTTCAGATGCAGGGAAGATATCTAAAATACTAAAATTCCACAATGATTCTGGCAAAACTACTTACCATGTGCTCCCAGAGGGATCTTCATTTCCAAAGGCGCTGAAAGAGCCATCATCCCTCTGGAAAAGCAGCTCTCTTTGGTAGCCTGAAGTGGAAAAATAGACAGGTATTGAATACTTTCCTCTCATGCAGGTTCCAGCACAAACTGGAACTGAAACTGCTGATGTGAAGCAAGGCACTTTCTAAGGCTAAGAAGGGCAGAACTTAACCTTGTATTTCTTAGAAAACTTCCCAAATATGCAGGAACACACAAAACCATGTAGAAGATGATGGGAAAGTGGGCAGCAGTAACACAAGGGATACATCTACAAAAGCAGAACCAGAACTCCTGCTGGTGCTCATCTGTCACCCAAATGTGATAGTGTGGTGCAGAGATGTGCTTCCACATACTCGAAGATTCCAGGAGCAGAGCAGTGAGAGCAGCGCAGAGATGCAGCTAAAGTTCAGTGCTTCATCACTTTGGGGATCTTGTGCACCTGCAGAAATGCTCTATCTTTCCAGCAGAAGAAAGGACAAGCAAAAATTGTTTTCCAACTGGAAGAGCAAGGCTAGAAACACTGCTGAAAACCAGGCCTTTTTAGCAGCTGGCTTTTGCCAAATCAATAGACTAGCTATCAGAAAAAGCATGCTGGAAGACGCTGTTCTGAAATGAGTGAAAAATTTCAGAAGACCTGAAGATCCTGAAATCCTGAGAAGGAACCATTTAAAATGTATCCTAAGATTTTTCAATAACCAGAACGAGTGCAGCTTTCTCCTGACTGCAAGACATCCATAATAAAAGGGCCTCAAAGGCTCACTGTTTGCACTCACCAGCAGCATTCTCACTCATTTCAGTACAGAACCGATGTTCATTAATGTTAGAAATTAAGAGCTTCCTATATGCTACTTACTGTAGTTTCTGGTAGCTAAAGGCTTTCTTCCCTCACATTTTGCCTGCCATGTGTGTATCCAACACAAGAACAGTATCTATTTATAGCATTTCACAAGATACCTTTTCTTCCCCCTCCTACTTTGTCTTTTCCCTTCGTTTTCTTATTTTAGCTATTGTACTTAAGAAAGTATATTCATTAATCTAAGACATGATAAATACAGCCACAATACAGAATCAGACAGGCAGAAAGAAAACTCTCAGGCAACCATCAGTAAGTTCTGCACAAATGAATGAATTTACAAATATGTCCCATGAGGTCCATCCAGCTACAACGCTGTAAAATGTTCCCTGCTTTCACGGATAAAGGATTAATCACCCACTTCCACACTATCCTGACTAGAGATACATAGTGAGTGAACTATACCCCTGATTACCGAGGAACAAATGGCCTGGTCCCTCAAAGTGCCAGTGTAAGATGAATTCCTAGTCATGGTCTCTCTGTAGTAGAAGAGAATGAGATACAAAGCTGTGACTCTGAACTGCTACAGCATACCTGGGCACCCTCCCATGTAATCCCAGGAGCCACAGATTTAGCTTTTGACTCTTCTTTAGAAGAGTCTGCAATTGAAATTTTTGCTTTAATATAGGGGGTTTATTATGTATTTAGCATGACAGTGGCTAATTACATCACTAAAACTGGTGAATCTTTCAGATACAGACATACCTGTCAYCTCAGTTAACGATACTAAGTAAAGCACTCTTAAATGGAGGGGGGAAAAAGGAAGAATGAGTGGCATTTCTCCCCAAGAAAAGCAAAAGTCACTGTCAAAGTTTAAGCCTCCAAATAATATTCTATGAGGAGCACAAATACATGTATATATACAAATAGATTGCTTCCTCTTCAAAAGTGTCTGACTGCAAGGCCTGAAAACAAGGTCTGCTGCTTTGCAGAACTGGCAATATACAGCAATAAGTATAATAATCACTATCCTGCTAGTAGTGTAAAAGCACCAATCTACAACCAACAGCCTGCTTAACAAAGACTGCTGAGCAGCCCTTATATAGACACAAATTCATCTCAGAATGTAAGATTGGGAGGGATCAGAAAGATGAGCAGAACCAGAGGGAGAGAGATCACTCAGCTATTTCCTACGTTCTGTTTGCTTTCTTCTCAATGCCAACCCTGTTGCAGTCACGCAGAAGTCTCCCAACATGAGCATATCTAACATGGGAAACCCTGCAGAAATGCTGGAACAGGAGACCTGGAGGCTGTGAACCACCGCATTCATTCCAACAGACACTCAATCACACATGAAAAATGATACTTCAAATGTCAACACATACAAGTGGAAAAGCAAGGAAAAGAAGGATCCTATTATGAAGATGTCCGCTACTATTCCCAGAGGGCTGGCTGGAACCCAAGAGATGTAGGAGGCTTGCTGAGCAAAGCTGAAAGAGGAATGTATCAGGATGGAAAGCACTTCAGAAATATGTGGAACACTAAAGGGTCTCACGTTTTAAACAGCTTGGAAATTCTGCTCAAACTCTTTACTTCTCTGGGTCTAACAACAAAGCTTTCAGACCAATCAGGATTTTTTTCATTTCAGAAGTCATTTAAAGATGRGATTTGTCATTACCACAATTAAGAAATGTGTTTAAAAGGCAAATTTTCTTTGGCTTTGCCTTTGTTGGAGGTAAATAAAACCGCTAAAAGAAAGATCATATAGCAATTTCTGCTAGCTATATGATCCCTTCTTCTCACAAGCATTTAGCCATAAATTAATTACATTTACTTGAGATTCTGAGATTACTTTTTTAAATACTTGGTGAATTACGACGTGAAATAAAGTCTGTTTTAAATTAAATGTCATGACAATCCTCTCAAAAACTGAGCCTATAAAAATTACATCTTAAGCTAAAGATAAATTTCAACTTGAAGATTAATTAGACTAAAAAAAACCAGTGCAACAACTGAAAAAATTATTAAAATAAAGCAAAAACAACAGAATATTTTTTCGATTGTGGTTCTTTTCTATCTTAAGGTTACAAATATTTCCACTTACTTACTATTTTGGAACCTATGGTATTAAAAACACGTACCTCAATTCAAAGCCTCAGAAAGAAGTTAAGAACACAATACTTTGGATGTWAGTGACATTTAAACCTATAATTTTCATTTGCTTTGAAATAACTTTAATAAATCTGCTATTGTAAAATTTCAGAAAATTATGGTACCAAAGCTCAGTCTTAAAAGAGTGTGATWGATTGCTTACAAGCTTCAGAGTAGCTGTTTACATAACACATCTCTTCGTCCCCTCTGTACTTTTCAACTAAACCATGTAGTAGGAAGGGTTTTAAAAAAAAAAAAAAAACCATTTAACTGCTTTGACAGAAACCTGGAACGCTGATGAAAGGAAAATTTATTTTGAGCTGTTCCTTTTCCATGGAAAATGTCAACAACTTAAAAAAAATCAAACAAAAGACTTAAAGACAGTAAACAAAAATTGAAAATGTCATCATGACGCCTTAGTAGGGGTGTAGCTYACATGGGGATGGTGTCACTGTTCTCTGTGAACCAGGCTCTCAGCATGGAGACTGACACGTGGCAAGTGTGGGACATCACAGTTAGACGCTGCCTGATCCAAAAGCCATAGTGCAACCATGGTTTCCAAACTTTGTGGTGTTCTGGAGTATCTCCCRATTAAAATATACAATTTCCAACTAAAATTTTCCAGCTTTTGATTTCTAGCACACAGCTCACTTCTGACAAAGTCTAAAACTTGGGTGGGCAAAAGCCAGCCACGAGAGCAAATGCCACTCCTTGAGCTCTACAAAGACATGTCAGGTCAGGATGGTGTCACTGAAGACATATGGGATGAATACGGTTCCCTCAGCTCACTGACTAATTTTAAACCTCTGTGCCTCAGGCAGAGATCAGAAATGTTTGATCACATATGGTTTTATCAAATGAGGAGTAACAACCATCTAGGAAATCCATATGAATTACCTTCTAAAATGCATTTTTCATCTGAAAAAAAGCARTTTTACAAAACAAACTTTTTTTTTCTGAGAAAACTTGCCCTTGTTAACAAAATAATTTGCTGTCTAATTCTGTCAGCCCAGAATAAAGAGGAATAAAAAGAAAAAAAGGGGTTTTTCTTCCAGTTCTCATGAGACAAACTGAGCAATATTTCAAACACCAGATGCACAGTCACAGATATCTTTTTACCAGCAAGAGTTCTCAAAAATCTAACAAATTTCTTTTATGCATACAGACCTTTTCTCATAAATGATACAGCTTTTGATCTAATATCCTCTTTCAGCTGCCTGGTTTTAGTCAGGTATTGCAAAACATAAACATTCGGAGCAAAATTGATCATATTCTGTTCACCACAGCCATAAGGCATCTTAATCAATGATGACAAACCGTTGATAGAAGGCCCAAGTAAATCACCTGAAAGATAAAATTTAATCAAAATAAACTAAAGCTTATTGCAAATAAGTGCATACCTCACACATAAAGGGTAGTATAATCTAAACTGGGAGAAAATATGATATATTAGGAATGTTTGTACTAAACACCACTAACCAGGCAGAAAAGATACTTCATCTTCTGATCAACTTTATGCCCACTGACCCAGTTCCCTACAGACCTTTCCAACTAGACAGTAATTTCAAACAGCCACTATTCAAAAAAACCAAAAAACCCAAAACCAAACAAACAAAACCCCACATAACCAAAATCTGTTTAATCCAGAAAAATGTTTCAATAATGGTACAGATTTGAAACTTCCTCTATGTCCTCTTTCACCTACAGTTATCAAAACCTAAGTATCATAGGAAACAACAGTCAGTCAGGTTATAGGTTTTATTCTGCAGACAGCATAATCAGAACAGGATACTAGCAAATTTTACAGGACCTTCCTAACTAAAATCCAACTCTCTACCTCTGAAAATACCTTACAAACACCATATAAATTTATTATTTATTATCATAAATTAAACAAATAAAACACTCCATCCGTAAGGTCTCCCTGTGTTTAGCCTAATGCATGATGGTAAATTACTGTGACTTAATGATTCAACCTATTTATATTGCRGTTAAATAAAAATTAACGCCATAATTAATTCCCTAATGATAGAAACAGAGTAAGATAATTCTTACCAACAGCAGTGACCTGCACTCTCTCACTGTCACTTACAACATCAGATGGAAAAGTGAACTCCAAAGTTTTTGACACTGCTTGTCGTTTATTCCCAGTCAAATCCAAAAGAACAGTCTGAGAATATGTTTGTTCCAATCCTTCAGCCTAAAAAGATAAAGACAGGCTTTCTGAGTATCCTACTGTAGTTGATCCTGCCCTGAGCAGGAAGGTTGGACTACTCCCTTCCAACCTCAACCATTCTCTGATTCTATGATCTTAGCCATTTATTGTAGAGTGATATGTACAAATGTTTACCACCTTCCACTGAAATGGAGCCTAACATGAATCAGACTTAGAAATCCAAACCTAGGCAAGTCCTATCAGTTTCCGGTTTATCAGAAAGTCTGGAGGCTAAAATTCCAGCACCATTAGCAAAATACAGAAATGTTCATCTAAAATAGGCTTTGAATGAAGGCCAGGTGTATGGCAAAACTGATTGCACTTATCCGAAACAGTTACCAGGTCCACTCTCCACCGGTTATTAAGTTAGCTGTACCACCAGGCGTTCACTGATACACAAATAGGTTTCACCTTGCTTTCAAGAAACACTGGACAAACTATCTGTAGTGGAACAGATCTATGTGTTCATTCCTGGAAGGGGATCTAAAGAATTTTAAAGGAGAAATTATTTTCAAATAGGTGTTTTCTACTTAAAGCCACCTGATCCCAAACCAACCATACAGAGCAAGAGACAGACAAGTAAATTGGTTTCCCTTTTTGCTGCACTATGTTGCCTGTTTTAGGAACAATTTACTTCAGGAACAAGCCAAGCTGCAGACCATTTACCTTTACTAAAACTTTCTGGATGATAGCATCAGAAGCAGCAGATGATATTGCTGTCACTTTGATGGGAATCTCTCCCAGCTGTTTTGGCTTGATTGGGAATTGAACAGTTTTCCCATCTTCACTTGGTACAGATATAGACTGTTGATTTGCTGTAGTATTTATTTCATTGGATGTTAAAATAATTTCAAAAGCATCATTCATATCCAGGATCACAGTAACCTGTAAATACAGTAACATTTGCAATAAAAAGGGTTAATTTTGAAAAGCTGCCACCTGTCTTGTGTATAAAGAAACAGCTTTACRGTCTGCCCACTAAAGAAAATACTCCAGTTCTCACAAAAGAAAGACATGGTCTCCATCAGTGATGAAAACCCTGCAGTATGTAGTAACATTCAAAGATAGATACTGTTATTTTACCTCAGCTTCTTCTTTCAAATAATTAAAGATGTTCACTTCCAAAATGAACTGCTCCCCTCTGATGATAGAGTATGGAAGGTTCAGAAAAATGAAAAAGGGTTGAAAAGCTTCTAGCTGCAAAACAAAATCAGTTGTGAACCCCTACAATCAGAAACTAGAAAGAAAATTACTATACAACTTGTCTTCCGATCACTTTTAAATTCAATGACAGAGTATGTTTGTTTGTACTGTACAGCTGACAAAACGTATTACTGCAGGGCTGAAACAGAAGGCAAAGATGCTTCTGGTCATTAGCACCTTTAAAGACACCATTCAGATGAGAGCTGCTGACAGCTTTGACAAGGCAGTCCCAAAAGAGGCAACTGAATTAGGACTAAGAGTCTATCATCTGGCAAGTCTGGAAGTTGTGATCTGTCCTGAGATCTCATTAAGGTAACTGAATTGCTTTGAGTACACAAGTAATGAATGATTAAGACCCTGTCAGTCGACCTATCTTCATGTAAATACAGTAGTAAGTAAATAAATGACTCACTCAAATTTTGTAACTCAACAACACCTTACAATGATTTTTTTTTATTTTGTAAGATTAATCTTGGCCTAAGTTCTTTAGTTATACTTCTAAAAATACRTATTTTATTAATTAAAAGAAAAACTGCAGAAATATAGCAGCAAGCAGTTTCTTTTATCTGTGGACAGAGGGTTTTGGAGGAAATCTTGGCTCTAAGACATCACGGGTAAGCTCTCATCAAGCTGAATGGGATCAAAATTTCACTGTTTAGGAACATCTGTACAATAAGAATGGCTGAGACATGATAACCTTTATTATTGAAATGTCAGCTAAAAATGATTTTAATTCGGTTTGCATTTAAAAAAATCCTCCAAGTGTTTTGAGTTTCAGATACAAAAATCCCTCAGCTTTTCTCTTCTAGCTAGCAAATATTCCAATTTTTTCTTTTACAAAGAAAAAGTTTTTTGCTAAAGCTCTCAGTGTCAAAAACTGCTTTAGATATTTAACATGACAAGTTCTGATGGAGACTTTTTTAGTTAGTTCATAGTAAAGGTTTTCCCTATGCACCTATTTTCTTTGGCTTTTTTGTTTTACTTTTCTTTAAAACTGAAGTTTTACKCTCAGGAATATGCCAGTATATTACAATAAAATACAACTGAGTAAAATTATTGACACTCTGTGTAGCAGAATTCAAAAAAAAATTATGCAAAGCAATACATGATATTAAGCATGCAGATGTCACTTATTTATTTCCCCCATAACATTTTTCATGTCTTTCTTTTACTTGCCTCTCTGTATGGTACTGATTAACATGTTTGAGCCATATGGAACTCTAAGCACAACCTAAATATCCCAACGATGGTGAAGTACTGAACAGTGCAGGGGGGTGATTATAGATAGCTAAATAATAATCTCAACATCTGTTCTACTTGCAGCCTTCTCATATTTGAGGATGAGAGGCCAAGTATGTATTTCCATACAGTTTTGATCAGGAAACTATTCCTCTTTCTGTCCCATCTCTGCCAAGCCAAGTGAAAGAAACAAGAATCATGATTCCAGTCTCAAAGGAGTCTTAGCCACAAAATCCACATCAGGCTCCAAATTCTGTAGCGGAGTTCAGATCAGGATGTTCAAAGCACATGCTCTGTGTGTAATATAGCAGCCAACTGTGAAATCTGGACCTAGATCTCAGTTTGGATCTCAAAAGTTGCCCCTCCCCAGGAATTTGAGGGCATGAGAACTTAAATGGGTAAGTTGGCTGTCTCCAAGCTAYGCTTGCAGTCCAGAAACCAAGAGGGAAATCTATGACCCAGTACTGCAGTCTCAACTTTTCTAAACTTAGGTACCTAAACAGAGTTGTCCCTGATAGGAACATAATTTCTCTAAGATCTTTACCTAATGAATGGAAGGAGGTAACTAMCTTCAGAGGATTATTCAATGTATATAAAATACTAGTTAAAYGAGACTTCAAAAASTAATTCCTATTTTAATCAGCCTAAACAACTCTCTTTAAGTAGCAGTTTCCTTGTGMAAAGGATTCACAGAGTGAATCTAGGGCAACTGCACTTGTATACTGGAAACATCAGGTTAGAGATCTAACCTGACGACTGCTGAATTTAGCTTAAATTGCTAAACTCCTTGAACACTTGGAAACACAAGAAGAGCCTTGGGAGACAGGAATTTGGGAGCAAGAAGCATCTCATCCTATGGCTAGCTCTCAGTGTCCACTCTGCTCCTCACGCTAAGTCACCYAAAACTAACATCTATCAGAATCACAAAACGGTTGTGTTTGAAGTGACCTCTGGATAGCATCCAGTCCAAGCAGGTTTACCTAGAGCAGGTTGTACCTGTGTCTACTCCAGGACTGCTTTTGACAAACAAATGAAAGCAATTTAGTCTTAAGTCAATTCTCCTGTTCCCCCTCCCGGACTAAGTTGTTACCCATAAGTGTAAGCAGAGCAGTAGACAACATACCTTTCACATCCCAGCCACCTCTTCCCAGTCAGTCTGTGCAAACCACACTGCATGCATTACTAACTTATGSAATAGTCCGTGGGCAGAGCCAAGAAAACATGGAACACTGTCCCCAAACAGTCATTCCCCCTTTCCACATACAAAGATTCTGAGATGGGCACATCCTGGAAGTACTCTAACAGAAAAATTGCTCCAACAGAAACAGGCATCCAAATATCTGTGTGGAGTGTAAAGCAGGAAGGGAAGGCAGATACGGTATCACATATGTCTTCAGTGATGACATTTTCTTTACAGTTTGAATACACATGGCCTCTCAATCTTTTCATTAGTATAAGGAGATGYTGCTGTTAGAACTAAAATACAGCGTCCAGCAATAACCTACAGTGTTACCATCCTTAAAGGAGAACTGTCTAGTGAGATGGTACCTCCACTGGAGCAGTTGTCACTCCAAGCCCACCATTTTCAGAGATCACAAAAGCACTGGCTACCCAGGATGTGATGGTATCAGGTACAATGGCATCCATTGTGGTTTCTGTGTCAGATCTGATGGCAGAAGGGGAGAGCAGACTTTCAAAACTGTCCATTTACAGATATCAGTAAGTGGACACATAAGTTTAAAACGCATGAAAAATTAAATCCAAAATCCTGGCAGGAAAAGCTGATCATTATATGTTTTTCTTTTTCTAACCATTTAAAAATACTGTGATGCGGTCAAAATTATTTTAAAAATTTAAATTATTTTAAATTACATGAATTGAAGGTAATTATACTGAATCACATTACATGTAATCCACTTTTACAGGTCCTTTAGAACAATCCCAGATGATGGCTGCTTCCTGAACTTCTCAGCTGTAAAAGTATACAAGATTTGTGCTTCACGACACAGGTCAGATTTCACCATCATTTGACAGTTTGAACTATTCATTGAATTAAGTGCAGATAGCAACAAATTTCCCTTTCTGGGCTAATCACCATCTTCTTATGTACTGTAGAGAAAAAGGCTATGTCTCCCTAACTATTATCTCTCCATCTGTAAAAGCAAGAGWGTTTCATTAGTTTCCAGGATTTTTATCTAGTTTCTATCGAAACTCTCAGGCTTTCAGTCAGGCATAGTCCTCTTTTGTGCAGTTGTACAACGGATCATTTTTTGGGTCTCCAATCTCCCTTGTGGCCTCTAGGTGGTAGCAAAATATAAGTAGTGCTACATTTTTAAGCGGTGTTCTTCAGCACCAGTACACAATGCTACTAAAAGCGACAAAATAAAAACGGCAAATGCAAAYCAGTTTCCATTTGCTTCTAATCTTATACCTCGTTTTGGTGTCGATCCAAAGCCAAGTCTCTGGAAAATGTGTCCTCACATAGAGATTGCTGAAATCAAGGGGTCCGTTTTTAGATACCGGCATATCATCACCAAAACCATCCTCTATAGGTATCATTCCACCATCTACAAAATAAAAAATACTGTCCTACCTACAAATATCTATATTTATAAAACTCAAATACATACAGTTAAGAAAAGTCAAATTAATATATTGTTTGGAGTATATTCTATAGCTTTGTTATACACGGTAAGACTACTCTGTCACACTACAAACTTTTCTATTTTAAGAATAAAAAAAAAGTTTCACACAAATTTCTACATGGTCTCTCTGGAGTGCTTATGAAACTGGTGTAATTTGGCTACACATGACAAACCACTGCTATATATATACATCAACTGGAACTGCAAATGAAAACTCCACTCACCCTCAGGCCTTTAAGGGGTAATGTCACTGCGGGAAAACAGGAAATTTCTAAAATGCTARTTGTATTAATTTTATATGTCTTGAACCTTTGAAATGGTAATGGTTTGCAAGGCTGGATGCAACTTATATGCAGCACAGTAAGAAGACGTAACAGGGGCCCTAACCCATGGACCTCCTTCCCCACTCAGTAAATTAGATTTGACTACATTCATTTTATTACTTACAAAGAAAATGTTCCTTATCCTCCTCAAGAATTGCATCAGTTGATACCCAAAGGCTGCATTTCTGGATAAAATTTATACAGTATATCTCAATACAGGGCATTCAGGACATCAACAGTGCTTATCTATTTTCTTTTTATTTTCTTTCTTTTTAAGTAAATAAAGTCATAAAGCAATAACAGAACTAAAGCAAATAATACACAGGAACCAAAAAACCTGAGATGATATGAATCTGAATATTGCCATAATGACTGAAAACTTTTCAAAGTGAAGACTAGATCAAACATAAAGCAACCTGTATTTATGGAAGTATAAAWATATTTCTTGGCATTCAGAGTCTTACATATTGATAAAATTCACAATTTCAGAACTCATAAGCCGTGAAAACAGTACATTGTCTATATTTCCAAAAGTTAGAAAATTCATTTTTTTCTAGCAAGTGATGCACAAATCACTAAGCAGTAAAAAAAACAACAGCATAGAATTATGAAAAAAWTGTACCTGAAATACACCAAAAGAACCTCTGACCAGGGGGAAATACTGCACTGTGCTGTATAAATTGAGCTCATGGAGGACCTGAGACAAAAAAAAAACCCAAATCATCCAAAGACTGAATGCCAACTCACAGTGTTAAGAACTATCACTGTTGCTAATTCATACAGCTGTGCCACAATCTGTAGCTTGCTTAGCAATCATGCCAAAGAGAAAAGAATCTGTGACAGGTTGAAGGGGGTTAGGTTTCAATGGTTTCACGATTAAAKCAAGAGTGACCAAGACTGCATATAAGCCTAGAACAGAGCCTACAGCCCATTGATATTTTATGGCACTTAGGCTATGTCATTTGAGCACTTTAGGAAAGATATATATTGTAAGCTCTTTCAAATTGTTGATGCAGCAGAGCTTCTGCAAATAAAGGGAATTAAAAAATAAGATTTATTTATTCTGCCCTTTCAAGAATAAAAATTCTTTATTTTATATTACTAATTTTAAATAGCACAAAGCACAAATCATTAGGGTTCTTTTTCTGACTTGTCTTTCCTGAAAGAAGAAACTGCCAAGTCTTAACAGTTTATCATATGAAGAACAATGAAGTATTGATTGGAATTGAAAATGCTGTGCTTATTACCTTTAAAGCCTTACAGTCTTTGCCGCTCATGTTCCTTGCAAAAGTAAAAAATACTTGCATAATTACAGGCTAAAAATCATGCTCAAAGAACATTATTTCTTCAGCATATAGTCTCTAACATTTCCATAAACGTCTATCTTTCATACACACAATAATGAAAACCTTTTTTCCCATATACGTACAGAATCTTCTGTTATGTCACTACTTTCTCCCAGAAACTTTGTGCTTTTATCAACAACTGCAAGTCCAACTAGTGATCCAGGCTCTGTTGTAGTGATTTTAAGGGAGACTTTCTCAGATGGCTTGACCTTATCTTTGCTCCAAGAGATTTTAATCTAGAAAAAAGTAAAACACAGCACTGATTTAAATTATACAGTAATATTTACAGCTGTTAACAACTCCCAGGGAAGTAGGTTTTTTAGATTATTTGGCTATAATTAAGACTCTGGATTTGCTTTTCCTAGGACCTTTGGGACCTTGGTGACCTCTGAGAGTCCTTTTCCTAGGACTTTTGGTAACTTGGACAAATCACGAAGCAAATGAAGACATTTTTCATGCAGCAGGACAAATACCCTCCCTACTGATGTCTGGTTGTAAGTGTTGAAGTCTCCAGAGGAGAGAAAGAATTTGAACCCATCCAGCCTTTGGATGGTCTCACCTACATAAAGTTAGAGTGAGGCTTTTACTTGCACAAAGGACCAAATCTCTTCCTGGTAAGTAAGCTRGAAAAATCAATTCATTGATGCAATAGGGGTTTTCCCACCCTTCTTCAAACTTTTTGGAGTTAAAGTATGCACAGTCATATGAAACACAAACACTGGTCACAATGTGACCACTGCCTGGTTAGAAGAAGGTCTTTATAAACATTTACAATTCTACCCTTAGAGCACTTACAATACCTTTTCACTGTATTGGCCAGAGTAATCTTTGGCTCAGTAATTGACCAAACTATTAAAAACACAAGGAGATGCTGTGCATCTGTTTATGTGGAAAACACAGCATCAGTAGAAAGTACTTTCAAATATGCAAAAACTGGAGCCTAACTGCACTGGTATTATCAAAAGTCTTTCCAAGGACTTGCACAAACCTCAGATTAGATCTGCAATGAAATAGTTTTTACATTTACAATCCTATGATCTAAAATACTGTTTACCACACAACAAAAACATGGTCTCAGACTCAAGTTCAGTATAATTACCTTGTCATCCAAAGCAGGCTGGATGGGGACAGTGAGAGCATCATTTACAACCACTCCAAGCTCATCTACATAGAATACAAGTATAGATGCCAAAGGAGCCCAGGAATTTTCTGCTGTTAAAGTGAATGTTTTTGTAGCCTTTGTGCCAAAAGCCGTAATTTGTTCCTTAGATAACACCTGAAAGGGAAAAAAATCAAATACTCAATCTGTTGGTATCTCAGTATGTCATAAGCTCAGCAATTCGTTGTACAAATAGCTGTTAAAGAAGAGACACATAGCTGTGATTTATTACTTTTTTTACTAAGTGGTTGAACAGTTCTGTGAAAATGGGCATGGAATAGGTAGGTAATGAATACTTAAATATTAGAAACAGATTTTTTCTGTGTTTTAATTCCTGTATCACTATGGATAAGAAAAGAACTACAACAAGTAGCACACATATGCTATGAGAACACAAAAATACAGCAGTAATAGGGTTGGCTCATGTGGGTCATCTGTAACAGCATTTGAGTTTGAACCAGGCACATAGTTTTAAAAGCAAACCTCCAAAACACCCCTACTTAGAACACTTTGGTTTGCATCATGGAGAGTGTGAACTGGGGTCCAGTAACGTGCTCCAGTTAAAAGCAGGCATTCATTTTAACAGATCAGATTAGAGCCAGTCTGAAGCTACCTCAAAATACCTGGAGTTCAGGTCCACAGCATCAATTTTTTCACTCTAAATTTGTTCCTCCTGGGTCATACACTTACTAATGAAGTCAGAGATGAAGGGCAGTTCCCTGCATGGACCTGATTTATTTTAAACCTTCTAGAGAGTGTTTCTATATTAGGAAATACATATGAATGCCCAAATTTTAAACGGTTTTCCTTATTCAGTTTACTGTTAAAGTCTGTGAAAGAAAAAGAATCCTAGCTATCATGATCACTATGGTGCAGACTGTGAACAAGGCAGGCATGTGTTAAAGACAGGATGGGAAACTTATGATGGTATATATAATAAATCTTTCAATTCAGATCCTGCAAGATACAGCAAAGCAGCTGAGCAATTGAACAAGCCATTACCCAAGACATTTACTTTAAAATGTTTCCAATGAACTTCCCTTGTTAACAGTGCCACACTGTCCACTCAACCATCTGTTTCCTCAGCAGGCAGGTCTTCTCACCCTGTACCCGTAGGCTCAGCCTGACAGTCCTGAATCTGCAAACGGGCTCCGCCAGGCCCCTGCTTCCACCTGCATCTGCAGGAGCTTCTGACAAAGCCCCAGTTTGGGCTGCTCCTGGGACATCCCTGCCCCTTCTCCCACTGCAGATGCTCTGCACAGTCAGAGACAGTATTGCTCTCACAGCTGTGCTTTGTCTCACATCTGCAAGCAGAGATAACCCAACACCCAGATCACAGAAGCAGTTTTTCCAGAAGCACCTCCTTACAGTGCCAGAGGCACTCTCCTCCAAGAAATGGAGCTCTCTTTCAAAAAGGACCATCCTATTGGAAAGGAAGTTTTTGGGCCTCCTCTTTCACAAAGCACAATAACAAAATGCTGAATCTCTCTAATGTTTAATCACATTCCATTCACTGGAGTATTTCTCAAGTTGGTAAAAGTGATCTTGGACTGTCCCCATATGTAAAACCAGTAACTTACCAGATAGTGGTACTCTCTCACTGGCTTGTTGCTTGCAATGCTCAGCTCAAAAGGCTTCCCAGCCTAGGAAAAACATATGATTCATACAGATGAGTATGGAAACACAATGAGTAACTTGAACAGTTCTTATCATGGCAAGTTTTGTCTCAGACTGTACCTTTATATCCTGGCTCTTTGTTTTAACCTGGAGATAAGTCTGACTGGGGGAGCTGAACACATCATAAACACCTATGTCAGTCCTACTGCTGAGGAACTCTGCCTGCAAGACAGTGCAAAAAAACCCTCTTAAAAAACAGTAAAATCTGTGATGTTCATATATACGGTTCTGTTTACAGAAGCGTGGTAGCCTCAGTAAAAGACCACTTTCCTGCTTGCTTTGGTTATCTGTTTTGTTTTTTCCTTTGATATCTTAGTGCAATTAGATTCCATTTGACAGGATCCATCACTTTCTTTCCAGCTGTAACATGAATATGAGGTAACAAAAATAACAATAAGTGACGTATCAGCTGTTGCAGATGGCAGGACAGCACATCATTGATCACAGCCCGCTCAATTTGGTGTGTCCACGCTCCAAAGCAACATGTTACAAACCAGTACCTGAACTCTCAGAGTTTTTGTATCAGATAGGATTGGAAATTCAACATCAATTATTCCATTTTCTGGGACTGTGTAGTTCAGGACATGGACCGTCAGATTTCTCTCCTCTGTTGCCTCATTTTCGAGGTGAGAAAGTGAAGAGTGATGGAAAAGCAGGTCTGACTGTTGTGCCGTGATTGTTACAAGATTCTGCCTCTCTTCAGTTGTCAGYTGGTTGCTATCAGAACGTGACACCTTTAGCTAAAAATAAAGAAAACACTTATCAAACCCATCAAACAGGGTAAAGCTAAAATGCACAACACATAACATGTAACAATATATTTGCACTCAGTTACATCAGTAACTTTATTTTTGTTCTCTTGTAAGCACTGCAGGTAGGCAAGTCACCAAGAACAAAATTATTCATAACTCCAGGGAATAAAAAAGGAGGAAAAGCAAAGTAGATGGAACTGAAACGAGACATGTTGCCTTTCAGCTCTCCCAATTACTCTTCTAGTTGAAAATGTTTGTGTCTCAGGTAAATTATATATAACCTACCTACAATCTGAATATTTAATTTTACCACATGCATTTCACCACCACAAGAAAGGACAACCTAACATTTACATCATGTGCAGGAAAATGAATCAGATGAGCAGAGAAGATGCTGAGTCATATGTTTTATGAATTCATCAAATGAGTTAAAGAAAAGACTGAAACCAGGCCCAAAATTCAAAGTGTGTAACTACTTCACTCCATCATACATCAAGCAGCACTACAACTTACATCAACCTTTATGCCCACATTCCAGCAGATTTTCACCCGGTAAAACCACTCTTATTCTGCATTATACACTACAAAAGAATAAACTTTTGTATTCAAAAGCAATGAACTAATGTTTCCCTTTTTCAATCCCTAGATCTGTCACTGCATTACACCTCTCCTCCTCAGCCATTATTTTCTTATCCTCTCTCTGAAGAGCATATGCAGATCTCCACTTATTAGTAATAGCAGCAGCTGTTCATTCGCAGTTCTCTGGGAGCATAACTGATACCTTCCTCTTTGCCAGCTGCAAGAACTGACAGATGCCTCAGCTATCTCGCACTCAACTCACCTTTGGAAGAGGAGAAAAAAACAGGTGGATTCAAACCGGGATGCTGGCAAGCAAGGAAAACGAAAAGGACAAAGAAGAAAAGTCCGAACGATCAGGCTAGCATAAAGCTATGTCTAGAGCCAATCTACGCTGGAAGTGTATATTCAGCCTCAATTATTGCTATTTAGATATGATTTCTATATAGTAAAGGCTCAAGAATTGTAACACTGATTCCCTTTCTCAAGCAAAATGCAGTGATGCAATATGCAACCCCTGCAAAATGTAGAAATACTGAATGCAGATGAGGGACAGAATGAAGAACATTAAATACTTCTATGAGTGGACTGCAGCTGCATGATAAAGACAGGACAGAAGGCAAAAATGGCACTTTCACAAGAAAGCAATGTAATTTGATGAGCTTTACTGAATTTCGTAAAAGTTGCTTAAATATACATATATGCACTACATAAAGTATATATTTGTGTGTGTGTGTATATATATACATGCACACTTAGACATACAAATACTATGAGGAGGGTCAGAACTCAATAACTAATCTGTTGTTTTAAAGCACAATCACCTAATGGAAAAGAACCAGCTAGCTAGAATCAGCTAGGGAAGATTTCCATAAGAATGCTGACAAACTATACTCAGATATATCCTGCCAGTACTACAGCATTCCCTGCCACCTTATCCTTTTCTAGAGCAAATGCCTCCAAGTTTAGTATTTGCTGATATATATGGTGAAAAAAGAGGGAATTTGAAAACAAATCTGTAAATTACACTTAAAAATCCAAGGCATACTTTGGCATCTAAGCATACAGAAGTCACATTTGTTTATGCACAGATGATAATAAAACCAAAGAACTTACAGTAGCTATGAAGTTCAGAGAAGGTTTTATAACTCTAGAGTAGTCCAGAAATTCAATAAAATAGTCACTTTGTTTTGGAAATATGATGGTACTTGAATTTTGGGAGGCTCCTGTTGAATAATTGTATGTGTTTAGACAACATGCATTTAACAATATTACTTTAGCAGCAATATAATTTACTGCCCATGACTTTTAAATAATGCTATCATATTTTTCACCATTTCCATTCCTATCACTCTTCATCCTTCTAGCTGAGCATCAGTAAAAAGGTGGTCTTTGTACCAGCACTGCCTCCCACAATGCTAAATAAGATGTACCACATAGGGTCCACTCACGCAGACTATGTGAGAAGGATACAAGGAAGGAACTTATTAAATCCCAAATCAGCTAACTTCACCTTCCATGGGTTTCTACAGAAAGTCTGTAGTAAAACCTAGTTTCTGGGACAGGCAGAAATTTTGTACAAATTGTTTTTTTTCTAATATGCACAGTGCAGTGGAACACAAACTCACAAGAATACTTCATTCTGCAAATCAGTGCATCTAGAACAGGCTAGACAGTAGACAACATAGGACCAGGGAACTCTTTCTACTAATGTGGCTAACAAATACACAAGCCAGTAAGTTAATGATTAAAATTGTTTCTAAGATTCAAGCTAATGCTAGTAATTCTTTATGCCTGCTCTTCTCATCAAAAGTGATCAGTCATTGACTTTAACCTCCCATCAGAACATATTTCTTGGTTATTTAATAAATCACTTAGCACAGAACTCTATTCAACTCAGTTAACAGCTGGTTAAATTATTTAATATCTAGGCAAACAGCAGTTCAGATAATATATCTGCATGTGGATGGTTTGTGCAGACATCAGTACATGATACTTTCCTAGCACTCCAAGCTCTTCCACATGGCAGTAAGGCCTTCCAGCAGCACCTACTCTGGATTTCTCTAAGACACTGCACAGCCACATACCTGTGAGTGACTCAGTAACCACCGCGATCATTTCTATCGGCTCTGTGTAATCACTGTCACCTTGGTGCCATGACTGCTCAGCATTCAAGTTTTGCAACTTAAGCTTATTACAGGTTACATTCACAGATCCGTTTATCTGCAATGTAAGAAAAAATAATTGTTGAGCCAGAAAAGCCAAGGACACCTTTCTGTCATCAATAGTTTATTTCTGGTTAAGTCCTGTAGCTCTTCCCATATACAAGTTATTGGGGTGTTAACATCAGAAAATTATGAACACTGACCTTTATTTTTTTGCTTTCAGTAACCATTTTTATTAAATCCAGTAAAAGTTCACTACTTTTTTAGAGGCAACAATGCTTTATGGAGAAAGTTACTTTTTTTTCTCCCTAACGTCTAGAATTACCCACTTCCACGTGGCTAGACCAGTGGTATCTATGCTTTACAGAAAAATACAATGAGCAGGTTCCTGCCTGAGGAGGGGGTATACCCTATTCAATATCTGAGCTCAGAGTTTCTGTATACTAAGTGCTGCTGAAGGCACTGAAGTCAGCCAGCAGCTGAAGTCAGCAAACAGAAAATGACAGGCACACCATGTAGCAGAAATTTAACATTTTTTAAACACAGTCCACATCTCAAAAGTAAAACATCTGATTTTCCAAAAAGAATGCAATTAATCTATCACCTCTTAAGTCTTCAGATCAAAACTGTACGTATTTTTAATTCATGCTTCAGGTAACAGCTCGTGTCGTAGCTCAAATGTAATTGCTGGCAATTAGTAGGCAAAATGCTTTGGTTTCTATCATGCTAGAGCTCCACCTAGACAACTGGAGTGTTCTCTTCTGGCCTTGTAACACCAGGCTCAGTGTGCAGGGGCAGACACAGGGCCAGGGAGCATTCCTGGGCAAGGGTCCTCCAGCACCTGTGCAGCTCCTGAAAAATTTTTCTACCTGGGTCAAGTGGTATTTTCCAAAATAACTTCCAGGCACAGGTAAAGGGAGCACAGGTGCCAAGTATCATTCCCAACAAGCAGTCTGAATGTAGACGCTTTAGGCTGAAAATTAATGATAATTTAACACTCTCCATGCATGTCACTCTACAGACCACATCATCTGAACTCAGAATTCAAGAATGGTCCCAGGCATCATTTAACCCAGAACAGGACATAGACAAACTGCTAAGAGGCAACTCACCTCCATTGTTGTTGTGATATTTCTCTTGTTTGTCCAGTAAGAGACAGAAAGGCAAGTGACTGTTACAGTTCCCTTTACTGGCTTTCCATACGTGTACCTGAAACACATCAGGCCAAGTCAAACACACCATCCTCTGGGACTTGGACTCCTGAAGAGCTCTCAAGACAAAAGATTCTACTAAAATATTTTTCTCTGGCCTAAAACATGCCTAGAACACATTTCTACTTTGAAACATGGAGTTTGCAATACCGGGACCAGTTTATCAACACTAAAGCTGGAAGCCCAAAACCTGGAGGAGATACACAGTGCTGCTCTTTCCTGCAAACCTATTAAAATTATTATGGGCTGTACAACATACAAAAGTTAACTATATGAAGCTAAAAGCCAGAAGCAAGTTATTAAATAGAACACTGATATAACATCATAACTAATATGCAGTAGAGTTAAAATGGGATGTGGGAAGTGCATTTTGCTCACCAAATGCTGCCAACACAAAGTGAGATATCTCCAGATATTTGTACTCAAATTATTTAGTAATCGCAATCCCAAAAATTCATTGCAAACAATGTCTAGCTGTGGCAAATCTGAAAACTCTAACATACTCACTTCTTAGGATGACACTAGTAACCTGCAGTCACTGAGCAGCAATAAAATAAAAGTTTTGTGTAAATGTTTCCAAGTCATCCTTAAGAGAAACCATGACATTATCAGATTGAGACAGAGAAGTGGGGGCAGGGAGGGATGACATGGGGACAGACAGGACACCTAAAATCATTCTTGTCCTCTGCAGTAATACACATTCGGATGTGATAACTTTGAAGTACTTTAAATCATTATGCAGCCACTTAAGTAATATCAAAGCTGAAAAGCAGAGGGAAAGAAAAATCAAACAGCATAGTTACAGGAATAACTCTGATAACATTGTCTTGCATTTGAACTCAGTCTTTCTAAGCAGACCTAATTACAGTAATAAGCTGCCATTAAGCTGGAAATGATACCGCCATTGGGTAACATCCCTGTACTTAACCTAATAATAGTCCAGAGATGAAAAAGGAAAAGGGTTTTATGACATCTACAAGTGTAAGGGGAATATAAACTCTTTGTATAAAAATAAAATGGTCACCAGGAATGAAGTCATTCTCTATAAATAATTACAATGTATCAGTAAAACTTTGTCACTGCTGGGATTCAATCTCAGATGATTCACTGGTGTCCAAATATTAATTTATTGCAGCAGACAGGTACACTTTCAAATACCTTATGAGTACACTAAATGAAAGAGTCAAGTATCCTGTTGAAGACCAAAACAACTTAAGAACCCAAATATTAGTGGAGATATAATGGATTCCAAAAGCCAATGGGAAAACCAAAAAAAGAGGAAAACTTTTTTTGAAAATTGCCCCTTATGAGATTCACAGAATCACAGAATGGTTTGAGATGGATGGGATCTTAAAGGTCATATAGTTCTAACCCCCCTGCCATGGACAGGGATGCCACCCACTAGATCAGGTTGCTCAGGGCCCCATCCAACCTGGCCTTGACAGTTTGCATTATCAGATGGTTTATAATATCAAGTTGCATGGACTCTACAGAACAAAGTTTTTTCTCAAAGCCTAAACATTTAATTTATGTAGCTTGCTAAACAATCATTTCTGCATTTCACTTATAAATGGAGTGCTTCTTTAGAAGGTATGTATTTTACCGCATTAGATAGCCCATGAAAGACCCTTTATTTTCGGTTTTCTTGGATGGATCTATCAGGTAGCTCTATCTGGCTCTCATCTTCAAAAATAAAATTAATTTCTATTTGAGATTAAAGCATAGTGAATTTTTGTCTCAATATTCGCTCAGCTGAAATATAAAATATTATTTATAGAGGAGTATACACTGAAGCCCCTTCTGAATTTCTCAAGAGGTTTTAATTCTTCTATTTTGATAGGTAGGAGAAACCTACCTGCTTGAAATCCACAATGTTGATTTATTAGAACAAGAAGGCTGTTCATAGAAGTTTGCCTAATTTTCCAAGTAGTCTAATAATAAATAAATATAAAATAAATAATAATATAAAATACATTTAAAAAATAAAATATAGTTACTCTGCCTACAGACCTTAACGTGATAAATTGGAGAGTACCATAAAAGAACTATAAGAACAAAAAAAAATGCGTCAAAATACATATTATAAGCAAGGAACTTAAGAAATTTTTAAATAAGGTAGCTGAAAAGGTATAGCTATAGTCTAGAAGTATGTTCACCAGAGCAAAAGAACTTACTAGAAGTCTGAGGATCTACTGAACCTTGTTACAACAAAATCTAGTAACTAGAAACAGATACTAGCCAACTAATTTTGAGTAGATGGGGCTTTATTAGCATTCTAAATAGAAGTTTTTATTTCGACACTTAGAGACCCACAGTAAGTTTCGTAAGAGTGAGGGTGACAACAGTATCAATGATTTACTTACTTCGCAGTGACAACACCAGCTACATCTTCATCTCTCAAAGAGTAGTATAAGGGTGTTGTTATCATGACCTCAAATTTTGGTAAAACTAAAAAAAAAAATCACAGAAAGCATTAAATTCACAGAGGGAGTTTTTTTTTTTAAGTAATAAGGGTAGAACATGTAATTTGATAAAAACTACTACTATAGTTTCCTAAATTTYCTAATGTAAGGTAAGATGTATTCTAACCCAACCCCCAGACTAAGACTTTTTTTTGAAAGGAGAACAAGCATCATAAAAGCAGCCTGCATATAAGCTTCTAAGTCTGAAATATAAAACATTTAGCTTATTCAGCTTTACAGAATCATCAGCAAGCTTCTCAATCAGATACTATACAGATATTTTGGGATTATTAAAACTACCAAAGATAAACAGGGCAGCTGATAAGATGGTATTTTTTGGTCAGTCTCAGAGAAACCAAAGACTTGGAAATTAAGCTTTCTGTGAGTATTTAAAAGTTTCATGCTAGCCAAGGGAAGCTAGTAGAGATTAATGGAGAATCACTACCAGTTTTGGTCACTACTAAATGCCCTTAAATAACACTTACCATATTCCATCACTTTAAATCTTTGATAATGAACTTGACCCTATTGAAAAAAATTTGTATGAGAAAATACATACAATTGTGGTTCGATCAGTAAGTTTAACATACCTTCTTGGCCAAATCCCACCCATATTCAAGTTAAATTACAATTTCTGACACAATGTGATTTTAAATCATGGCTCAATCACTATCAGCTCCTGTAGGGACCAGTAGTATGTATTTGCAAAACAGAAGGACACAGAAGTTCATATGAAGCAGATTGTAAGTATATATAATGAAAAGCTTGTGCAGCTTCCAGTCTGCAAACATCTACATATGCCTGGTTTCTGTATAAAAAAATGGAATACCTGAGCTAGCTAGCATAAAACTACCTAGCATAAGTAGTCACAGTCGTCATGATAAACCGTGACTGACATACCAGCAGTATCTTTACTAGCACATTTTAAACTAACTTACACAAATGAAAAGCTCCTACAGTGTCTATCTAGTGGACTAGACTATTTCAAAAGCATGTATAATCTTATGAATCTGCATTTACTCAAAAGGCAGCTGCAATTTTGTTAGTCTACAGTCATACTTCAGCAGAGATACTTGTCTTGTATCTTCCTATCTTAGCTATTTGTTAGTTAAAATCAAGGAAAGAAATAAAAAAACTATATAATGTGCTGTTACTTGTATTCTCTTCTATTTTCCTATTTTTCTAGTTTTTTCATTTATTTCCTGATTTTCCTCAGGAGGGGAAAGGAGAATTAATATGGATAACCAATTTTCAGGTGGCATCAAGATGTATCAGATAGGAATGACTGTTTGAGGCAGGAGAGGATAAACTGAGAACTCCTGTGGTAAAAACCCTAGGAGCAGGACCTCAGCCGGAAACAATTAAAAATCTTTGTTACCTGATCAACAGCTTTGCAAATTAGGCATCTCAGACCAAGCTCTTTATACATCTATATTTACACTTTTCCTAGCAAAATACTCCTATCAAAGTAAAAATCAGATTGCTGCCAATTTCATGATTAAGTCAGTGATCAAAATAACTGCCATATTTATATTCCTAGGTTTGAAAATATACATGCAGAATCAGCTATTTTCACAACATTTGTGCAAATCGTAGTACTTGCAACACAAAATGCTACAGTATTGACACACATAAATCAGTCCACAATCAGATTACTATCAGGTAGTCCTAGGAACATAGTATCTTAGGGAAATGACCCGTAGTGATTTTATCTCACAGCTCATTCTCTGTACAGCTTTTATTTCCAATATTAAATATATATGTGACCCTTGCCATTAAGCAAACCAAGAACAAAATGTTACCCCAGATAGCATGATGAAAAAGTATCTCACTTGAAAATAAAATTGTTTCATGTTATCTTAGAAGAAAAAAAAAAAGTACCATTAAAAACTTAGAGAATTGTAAGTAGTAGAAAACTGAGATTACAGGGAGACTAGTACTACTGCAGCTTCTCTAAAATGATAAGCTTTGTGTCAGAAATCAAACTGTTCTTCATAGTTSAGGGAAAGACAAACACCCTACTAGGTCATCTTGATGATTTGAATACCAAGCCAGATTTTCCAATAACACACTTTTTAGCCAAGCTGGTCTGAAGTAAGGACAAGTAACAGCACTTCAACCACTCTATCATTTTAGTTCATCAGGCAGGGCTGTCTCTCTGACAAATATTGTTCAAATATATTGAAGTGGAAGTTGTTAAACCAGTTTCCAGGAATAGTGGCTTTTGAGACAAGCAGTTGGTTATATATACACAACCCAAGAGAGATTTTTAGGGGTTTTCTTTAAGATAGGAAAAAACACCATGCCTATTTCATTTTTTCCAGAGCTGCTTTATTCTAGTACAGGTTTTGTGTTCCATACCTTCTCCTGCTTCTTAAGCACACCCACCCTTCCAGACTAACAACATTTTGCTATAAATCAGCATTTCTTAAACTGCAATACACCTATTGCATTCTGTGCCCATAGCCCAGAGTAAGAAAACAATGCCAAAAAGAGATCCATGTAAGTGTTCTGGGATGATGAGGATGAGCCTTTCTGCAGGTGAGCCTTAGATGCTGTGGATCCTGACATCTAAGAATCCCTAAAAACTACAATCCAGATTTTGCTCTGCTGTGATGAACCATCCTGTTTTAATTCATTGGGTCTGATCCAACAAAAGTGAGGCCACAGGAGCTGTTCCCCACAGATTTTTTCTTCTTCTTTGGCAACTGAAAGTACTGGAAATGAATCTGGTCTGGGTCCGTTTTCTTACTTGTTTCTGACATTGACATGCATCACCGTTAGAGCATGAGGAAAGACTCTGGGTGCGGTCCAGGGCTTTGCCCTGGAAAAGCACAGTGCTGGCACTGGCTGCATTCCTGGGGCTACCTCATTGTCTCACAGGCCCTGTCAGGAGCACTCTTACGCCTTGGCTTTGCGGCTAAGTAAAACAGATTTTTGTCTAGACAGAACTAAGAGAAGCATTTCATGATCACTTTCATGCTTTGTTTTCGCATGCAGGAAACAAGCCCCAAAATGGAATTCTGTTCAAATTCAACAGCGCAATCTCCAGAAACTAGTCAGACTCCCACCAGTCTCACCACTATTTACACTATCAGATCCTGACTGAATATCTGTGTACATTTGCAAACTACTGGATACACAGCCAATGCCAAAGGTTTTATGTACAGTCTGATTTTGAAGAAATATGTCACCTTTCTTTAAGCAATTACATATATAACATCAAACTTAATGCATCAAATATGAAATCTGTAACTGACCTAACAGTAAAACATGACAGAATTCACTGTGGATACACTGCAACATATATTAAGCCTCAAAAGTTAAAAAATTCAACATGTAAATTATATAATCTTTCCCAGTTGATTTTGAAAGTTGCTTTATAGCTGAAGCTTTAAAAAAAAATGTAATACTCTTAAAAATATTTTGGAAAGCCCTTGTTGCACCTGAAACACTACTACTCTTGAATATTTGATCATAAATTTATATATAACAACTTCCATAAATTAGATTGCAAAATGCTGTGTAACTAGAAACAACTTCTGGTCGGAGATCCGTGCTACTAAAACTCAGCAACGAGAAGTCTTTCAGCAACAGGAAATATAAGATATCCAACTAAAATACAAGGTAGAGACTTGGAAACCAGACTGTAATTACTCTGTCTTGAGTTTTCCTGGAACGGCTGTACTAACACMTGAACTTTTATTAAAAAATACTACAGGATGTTTAACAGCACCAAGCAGCCAAAACCTAATTAAAAACAGGATTCAGAGGCAGCACTTCCAAAAATCAGAACTCAGTACACTTGGAGACTGATCTGTAATCATGGGAAGGGAAATGTTATTTACTCACTTAACAACTTTTCAGAGACAAGAGGGAAACCTGAAAAAGAAAGGCTGGCTATTTAACTAGAAAGTTCAGGTCAAGGCATCAGAATTGCTAAGTCATGCAAAGATCAGCCCGGGTTTGCCAYGTGAAGATGTTCCTGAAGCCAGAAGAGATCCATAAGATGCACTGGATGCCATGCAGAGACAGAGCTGGCAGTACTAGTTAAGGATAATTAGACATAGCTATTAAAAATACTAGTCTAGTACTAAGTCTTCCTTAGCAGTAAATCGCAGTTCACAGTGACCTCTGTTATCAGGAAGAGACTGGTGAATCTACGCAACTTTATATATCACAGAACAAAACATGTACCTCCCTTAAACAGCAGAACTGCTGCAGAACAGAGAGGAATATCCCAATAATAGCTAGGAATATCCACTAGGAGTGATCCAGTCACTCACCAGCTTTCACTAAATCTCCACTATATCACCAACATAAAGACATCCACACACCTTAATGCTCTAACTGAATCCCATCCCATATGACCTTGTATTTCAAAGCGTAAGCTCCCTTGTAACCAAGAGAATCAAGTAGAGTTTCGCATCAGAAAAGTTCTTTTCCTTTATTCTGCAAGGTGTCTTACAGGTTTTGTTAATCCAATGGTTGACACGCTATCAGAAAAATAACAGTCTGTGAGACAACACTAGGCAGACCTAATGGAACAGTGTGAATATTGCAATAGTCATTTAATGTATCTTGCATATGATACCCTTATCCAGTGTAAGATGCTATGTAGGCACATATGATAATGCATATTGCTTTGTCATTACATTCAACGTTGAATTTGGAAATTAAAGCAGAGCAGGTGTAAGCAAAAAAGGGTCTGAAAGTAAACCTAAGTATCTATGTGTGGGACTTGGGGTTCTATTCCTAAAGGATAAGCACTGTAAGAATAGCCAGGTTTTTCTGGACCCCAAAGCCTAAAACTTTTTTTCTTTTTAAGTATAATATACTCTTCTTTTTCTCCTCTATTTTAATTTTCAATCCAAAGAGATTTATGTCAAAAGGAACCATTTTGCCTGATCTCCTTTTATCGCAGTTTGGTTCCTTTGTATTCAGCCACTCCAGCAATCCGCATTCTTAGAATGCATCCTCCAAAAAGGCATCAAGTAATAGAGAATACCTTGGGAACTGCATCAGCCAGGGTAGTGAGGAGTGACGCTGTGTCTTGAGCTGACACCTAAGGGCTTTCTAGTTATCAGTTCTCAATGGAGTGTACTGGGAATTTGTCCAGACATTTTTTGATCTCACCTGAATTTTCAGTATTCACAATAACTTCCAGTGCTGTGCTCTGCAGTTCAGTTATGATGTTTTAGTCATTTTGAAATCACTCTTCACCTCCTCTACCTGATGCCCTTTAGCTATGTGTTGAAATAGACGGGAACAAAATGTTTATTTACTTTCTCCTTTTTACTCATGACTTGAGAGACATTCCCACCCTGACATACATTTTCCATGATCATTCACTTTCAGTAGCAGTACTATATGGCTAAAATTTAGAATACCATCAACTACAGTCTATTAAAGATTTCACTTCACTTGCCTGTTTTCTCACAGCTATTTCATTAGCCCAGATGAATCTATAAGGCATTTTTCTTTCAACTTTACAATTTTTTTTTTCTTTTTGGTTTTGTTTCAGGAGGGAGTGGCACTCAATCAGATCCTGAAAACAGCTGTTGCAGATCCTTCATCAATTATCTCCTGACTTCAGCATTACTCAAGCCTTTGCAGAAAGCCCAAGCAACATTTCACAAACACTTTTTTGCTTGACAAGTGAGCTGTTGAAGGACCCCACCACTGTCACCAGCTTTTGTTCCCATGCCTGAGCGACACTTCCCCACCTGCTGAAAAGCGCCTACAATAGCTGTGAGTGGGGATGGATGTTAGATGGATCAGTGAACTGGTCTGGGCAAAGAAAAACACACACATGCTTTTCAATTTGGGTCACTTCCCGATTGCATTTTAGATCTCAGCCTGACTACAGCTGCTCCAGCATGACTGAGAGGCTACTGAACAGCAGTAAGGGGATGGGAAGGAGTGGCAGAGCACAGGGAGGAGAGGCAGGAACAACTTAATACATTTTTCCCACCACAGACAACAGCAACAACTCCACACCCACATGACGACGAGTTTGAAAAATTCAGTCCTGACGCTCACTTGAGCACCACCCTCACATACCTCAGCCTATAGAAATCCATCAAGCATATAACTGGTATTGGTAAATATTACTCCCAAGTAATAAATGATCACATGAGTTTCTCTCCTTTCTACCCATCATCTCCCTCATTATGTAACATTAAGCAGTCCTGTTTTTTACTTGCTAAACGTCTCTGAACAGCCACTGCAAGCCAAGTCGGAAAAGCAGTTTCCAAATTCAGGCATTTAAAAGCAGGCTGAATAAACTTGACACACAGTTTTGAACAGCTAAACCACCAGCTATTTTTGCAACATATTCCATGGTGTATGAGGAGTGTACACCTTAAAGGACTGGACTGAGAGAACTACTACGAATAGCAACATGCAACACAGACCCTTCCAGATTTGTTTTGCAATAGTTCTGTATTACTAGCCATCTATTTTACAAAGTTTTTTTTTTCCTCAGCAACTCATTGAGAATTGCTGAAACACCCCTAAAACTAGGCAAAGATCTGTATRGTCTTGGTTGTCAACTCTTGACACACTGACTGGCTGCACAGCAAAGGACAATGAATTTCTGTGTATTCACTTGCAAAATAAACATAAGGGCATTTCACTTAAAAGGAAGAAAACTGTACTCCACAAGATCTTTCTTTTATATTAATATCACAACCCCTCACTTTTTTAATAGCATTTGTATTGTATCCTTCTCTACAAAACCACATACTGTTGAAAATCTTGTGAGGTTTGCATAATATCTTTTCGTAGTATCTTGCATAATATTTGACATGAGGGAAAGATTTGCTCATCTCATGATCCACGTTTGTAACTGGTTTCAGCAAAGTAAACAGAATTTTATACACATCTACCAGAAGAAATAAATCTCTCTGCGATTTCACAATGTTAATACTCACATTCACTTCCACCTCTATGGACCAGTCTCCTAGTGGAGGGTTCATTGATAACTGAAATTTTTTTGAAACTACACCCAAATCACCCTCTTCCATCAACCACTGCTGAATCAATTTCTTCCGAGGATCCTAGGAGAAAAGTCAAACTGGACGTTAAATGTGAGTGGTCTTGCTAGCAAGATTTAGGTAGCAATACGTACGATCTTTATTTGTCACATAAATTTGGAACATATGACACATTCCAATGTACAACTATGTTCCTGTGGATACTTACTCGGATATATATATTCAGAGACACTTTGTAAGGTTTAAGATCAGGATAGATGGTGACAATCCGGAACAGCACATCTTGTCCTGGTTTATACACAGATTTATCAGTCTGGATGAATACAGAGATGGTCTTTGACATGTACATCAAGTTGGTACGGTTAGAGAAGATGCGCCGGCCATCGGCATGGCCTTCCACCAGTAATTCATAATGSCCAGAAGCACTGTTCAGAGGCAGCTTAAAAAAAAATAGTGACTCTCTGTTAGCTATCCAAAATATGCTTGAAGGTACTATTATTTAAAAAACATTTGATATAAAGATCTAATATATATGCGAACTTGTCAACTTATGTAAATTCTCAAAAAGAGAAAGGAGGTTTTTTTGTGACTTTAAAGTGTTATTTCAACAATTACCTGAAAATGTGTTAGCAGAAGCACCTTTTCTACACCTTTCCATCTAATTTTCAGTAGTAATCAAGTTTTCAACAATATAAGTATCTATGTATTCATATGCAATTCATAGTCTCACACATCCATATATTGTGCTCTCTCTCTTCAGTTATTTAGAAATTTCTTGGGTTTGATATAACAGGCTAGTATTTTTCTTGACTTCACTTTTTGCTAATAAATTTTCCAAAAATAAAAGATCTGAAGAAGGTATGTGTAAGCAAGATGAGGAGAACTCTGCATTTGTTTTTTTACAGTCTTTAGCTTTATGTCCTATGGGGTAGAAAAATCAAATACAGAATTAATATCTCACAGGGTGAAGTACTGCTTGTCAAGAGAAACCTCACTGATTTTGTCTCAATTCAATCTAAGGATTCATAATTAGACCATACTGTGACTCCTTTAGAAAGTAAAATAATTATTCTTCCCAAAATATTACAAAATAAAGGAATAGAAATTTTATATGGTTAACTTATTTAGGATAGACATTGAAGACTCCTTCAGTGTTGGCAGAAAACAAACAGATATCACTGGCAAGGAAATTTAGACCATGTAAGATCAGAGTAATCATGCACAGGTTTCTTTTTTTTTCTCTTTCTCTCTCACTCTCTCTTTTTCTGTGTCTTTTCCAGTGGACTGAGGAAACCTAGAGCTCATAATTCAGATGCATCACTTCATTTCCTAAAGTTAGCTGGGAGGAATCCCAGTCACAGGCATCGAAAGGCTTGAAGCAGAGATGCTGCGGCACACCAGAATTTTACTTGAGCAGATGCTTCACAGACAACCACTGACCCCAGGGACATCCCAGCCCAGATGCTGGCTTCTGTACCGCCAGAATGTCTCTTTGAAGAAGGAAAAGAGTTTTAACACAGCACACAGCCCATTCCAACAAGGAGCCCTGCTAAAAAGCTTAAGAGTCACATGCTTCTGTTTGGAGTTAAAACTGTAAATCTGGAGCAAAACCTCTGAAGTTAAGACAACTAAAGTAGACAGGCTTGCATTTTTCAGCATAACATATGGAATTGAAGCACTCCTCGTGCACTGTAATGAAAATTACAGCTGTTAACTCACCAGGCACAGCACTTCAAAAGTATCCTACCAAGTCCTATAAAGAAAGGCTGTAGTGCTGTCAAAGCTCATTTTAACAGTGCACAGTGAGGTAACAGGAATTCACAAACATGTGAAAATGTCACTGGGTGACAAATGAGGTAGATGCAAATGTCTGTAGCGAATACATTTCCTTCTCTGTGTGTTTACCTATAAAGAGGAATCAATTACAATTCCATCCCTCTCTGTTGACTTTCTGTTTTTCAAAAACAAGCCGGAAAAAAAAAATCAGGAAGGGGAAAAATAAAAAGCCTCTTTTTCACCCATGAGCAGGCATATGATGACATGAGAAGACTATATTCCCCCTTTAAAATCTGGATTTACATAATTAAATTTTAAGTGCAAAGTTCCACACTGAAATAGATTTTGCATTTTCTTCAGCTGCAGGTTTTTGTACACACATTGCCAAGAACATATGATTCACATATTTCAACACTCTCCAAACTCCACGCCAAGTATTCTGCAATATCTTAAATAGGAGGAACAGCCTTAGCTACTGCATCTGTCAAATATTACCTCAAAATTAATTCATTTATGAATATTACTATTTCTTAAAGAAGCTGTAATCCCTAAGGAGCAGATAGGATTCACTACAAAAAGTCCAGGACACATTATAATAATTCAAAATCAAAATGGGGGGGAAATAATCTTGTTTTGTTTCATCATAGCAGTGACCTGTATTCTTACAGCATTACCATGCTTACAAGTACTGTCTTTGATTTCTTCTTTAAAAATCTGTAAATTCCATTTAGAGACCTCGTCTATTTTCCTGTATCCCTTTCCTATCACAAGTAATGATAGATTTTTATACTTTTTATATTTAAAAAGATCTTTCTTTCCTGAAACATAGTGACAAAACTGACTGTTGTACCTTTCTTGATGTAAAGGTCAGAGACAATGAAGTCTGCATTGCCATGGCAGTGTATTAGGACAGCTGAGGTGCAACATAAGTCACCTTGTCTTTCACACATCTATGCTAACACAAACAGCACTAATACAAGACTTCCACAAGGTCATTGCTACAATTATAGTAATTTCCTCAGCCCCACCAACTCCTTCTCTAAAGAGTTGTTTCTCCACCCAAATATGAGCAAGGCAGCTTTTAACACTAAGTAGTAGGAACTTGCTGTGAAAATATTTTATCTTAGTCAAAACATCCCAAGTGAATGGCATTACTATCCCCATTTTGGCACTCCTAACACAAGGAGAAAAAGGCCATCTCACATACTTCTGACTACACCAACCATCATCATGAGTACCTCAGACAAAGCAGCTACTGTTTCCTCTGGAAAAGATGAGGCTGAATCCAGAAACTCATGACCCACCTTCTGCTACAAGCAAATTACGCTTTGGACAAAACCTAAGTCTACTGTGGCTACACAAATGAATAAAAATTCTTGCTCTTAAAAAGCGAGTCAGTTTTCATCACTTCAGATAGCAGCGAGAGAAGGAGGAATGCACCCTGCCTAATTTTAGCTGCTTGAACATTTTAAAACCTGGCCAGATTATATTATGAAATTTGTTAATCTTTTTTTTTTTTTTAATGAACAGAATTTTCTATGTTTGCTAATGTATAGTTCATACAGATGCATTTCAACCTAGTAACCTTCATAATGTTGAGCTGCTCATTGTCTTTGATTACCCATCTATCAAATATTTCCAGATTATTTAATCAGATACACAGTTTATTTGAGATCAGAACTTAAACCCACTGGATTAAGGGATACTCAGACTTATGGATCACTTTGGTAAAACTTTTTTCCTGATATAAATACATAACTCTTTAGATTGGGTTTTCAAGATGAACATCCAAGATTACAAATTCAGGATCCATGCACAACACACAGTTCAAGATACACTTTTGTTGTTTATTATGTACTTTCACTGAATGTGCATTTCCAAATCCTTTCAAAGACTGTATATAAATATATTTTTAACTAAATATTTCTCAATTATTGCTTTGCACAATTTTTTCAGCTCTAATTAGCCTTCATGATCTGTCTGAAATACAGATGTAGGTATCAGGCAGTCAAAAAAGCCACAAAATCAAATTTGTGTTCAAGTTTTATGATTGTTTGTGTTCATGCTGGAAATCAGCTCCCAAATCCTGTAATTACTTCTAACAAGCTGCAGAGCATTTGATCTGAAAATTCCTTACTGTATTGGTTAGTAAATACACTCATCTGAGACCGTGAAAATAGCTGAGATCATATGCAAAATATATCATCAACACCAAGTGATGGTAAATTACAGGAAGTCAACATTTTCTAAGGAAGGAGGAAAGGAAAAATATACTTACTACTGGGAGAACAAGAGTCCCAAAGGAATCTGAACAAAAAAGAAGAAATATCACACTGTCAGAAATCTGTGAGATTAATTACCATAAACTTACCAAAACATCAGCATTATCTTAGAAAAGCAGTGCTCCTCCCCCTTTCCTGCCCTTAATACCCACTGGACAAACAAATTCCCTTGATGCAGCTCTGGAGCTCAGGGCACATAGACCATCCAGCCAACACATATGCCAATGGCTGTGACTGGCTGGCCAGCATGCACACACCTACGATCCTGCTAATTGCTGCCAAACAGTGTCTGGACATGAAACTAAAAAATACAAAACCTGGAGCAACTGCTGCATTAGTCAGTATTGACATACTGTGCTTATACCTCATTCAGCATCTCATTCCCCGCAGTTAATCCTCCAAAGAAAGTCCCCTCAAGACCACTGTCAGGCACCATTAGATTATGGAATCCAAGCAGCTCATCTCCATAGAGATGTGAAGGAGCACAAAGGAAAGACAGCAGATCTGGAGCCCAAATAACAGCCAGCCCTACGCCAAGGAAGCACTCAGCCCATCACACACCCATCACCACAAGCCCAGAGGCACACCAGTAGAGGGAAACCCCAACAGAATGGTGTCAGAGACACCACTCCCTGACCATCAAGCTACTGGATTCAGCAACTCCCTAACAATCCCTACCATTCCAAACCTGCTACAAGAACCAGTCAGAGCAGAAGAGACCAAAAACACCCACTTATATAACGGTCTRAGGGTACGAACAGTGTCCCAGCTGGGAGCTACCTGAACAAGGAGGGTATGGTGTGGCACTGTAGTCCTTAAGAATGACTCCCATCTTGGATACCACTGCCCTAAGACCAAGGCACCTATCCCTCTGCTTCTGCAAAAAAGTTGATTCTGCAACTCCTTCATATGTAAAAGAAAACCAGGATATTACCTACTAATCTCCTCTGCAGTATAGTAGGTGACTACTTTCTATAGTCATTTTTATCAAGATTGACAACTTTTCTAGAAGGCATTAAAAAAAAAGAAAAGACTAAATACACAATATTGCAGAAAGGCAAAATGTCAAAAAACTGCCTCAATCCTGGCCACTCCCTCCAGCAGTAACCTCTTACCTGGTGGTTTCACTGCTATGAAGAAAAGCCAGCAGCAGCACAGCAGTATGTCTATGCCAAGCTGTTACCTCTGTTGCAACCTAAAGATTCTTCTTCAATGGGCACTGGCTGTCAGCCTCCCCTTCACCAGACACCTCCACTCCTCCCTTCTTCCCCTACACGGTTGATGGAAGATGTGTGATACCTTTTTCAGTACTGCAAAAGTATGAACTCCAGCCTAAAAGCAACATTACTTCTCTGTTTGGTGGGAGTTGATGTCCATGTTCTCTGCTTGAACATTCTTCTTTACATTCGCAGAGATTGAAACACTTCTGCGATCCATTCAGCCCTCTACACCACCTGACTTATTATGTTCCATTGATTCCACAGCCCAGATAAAGGCTAAAATTTTCAAAACTATGCACAGGATTTATCACCCTTAAGCAAAGGAGCACCCAGAATTAACCTGACTGCATTATGGCACCATGCGAAAAAGTGACCAACATATCAATATACTCTGGTTAATATAACTTACTGCTTTAACTATTTTAGATATTGTGGCCTCAAATATTTTTAGAATCCAAATAAATGTCCTGTTAAGCTCCTGGATATCACTGCATCATGAAGACATTAGTGCCACAGCTCTTAATTACATAATGTATTATAAAATAGAACAGAATAGAACAGAACATTCCAGCTGGAAGGGACCTAAAATGACCTTGTAGTCCAACTGCCTGATCACTTCAGGGCTCACCAAAAGTTAAAGCATGTTTATTAAGGACATTGTCCAAAATCCTCTTAACACTTACAGGTTTCAGATATCAACCAAATCTCTAGGAAGCCTGTTCCAGTGGTGGACCACCCTCTTGCTAAAGAAATGCTTCCTAATGTCCAGTCTGAACCTCCTCTGGTGGAGCTCTCAAGCATTCCCACACCTCCTATCACTAGATACAAGGGAGGAGAGATCACACCTCTCTCTCCACTTTCCCTCCTCAGAAAGCTGTGGATAGCAATCAGGTTGCCCCTCAGCCAGACTAGAGAAACCCAAAGTCTTTAGCTGCTCCTCACAGGACATGCCTTTGAGCCCTGTCACCAGTTCTATTGCCCTCCTCTAGACGCATTCAAGGACATTCTTAAACTGTGGGGCCCAGAACTGCCCAGAGTACTCAAGGTGAGGCAGCACCAAAGCTGAATGCAGTGGGATAATCCTTTCTGGATCGGCTGGTGATGCTGTGCTTGATGCACCCCTCAAGGATGTGGTTCCCCCTTTTGGCTGCCAAGGTGCACTGCTGATTTGTATTTTCTTCTGCGGATTCCATTTAGTTAGACTTTTTCGTATCTTCTAAAAAGCAATGGGCTTATACCTATCTTTTACTCAACTGTTTCACAGAGCAAGCAAAAAAAAATTTATTTATTTATTAATGTCCTTCTTTATCCTGGACTTAAAGGCATTCCAAGATGAAGCAATCACTTGACTTCTGAACTTCAATAAATGTTAAGTTTTAATAGTCAATTAATTCTTTCCTTTGACAGTGGCAAACAGAAGGAATCTCAAGGAACTGATTACAGGTTGTCCTGACTGCTTCCAGAGCACTAAAGGAAAAATGCTATCCAGCATGTACCATCTATTCAAATTATAAACTGGGTTAAACCAAAGGACTCACATCCCACAAATAAAGCTTGTGGGTAGCACACTCCAATACTCCATTCTGGTATTAAAAAGCGTAACAGGCATGGGCAGGACTGGGCCTAAGGAACATAGTTCTTTCCACAATGTGTTTATGTTGCTGTTAAAGCTACATTTTTTTTCATACCATCCCTCTCTCCTCTTCACTTGACAAGTAACCAGTGCAGTTATTAACTCTGAGCAACCCCACGGGCCTTTGAGGTTTTCCAGAGAGGAGTGTCTGGTGAAATACTTTTCTCAGTAGCCAGTGGAGAAGGCAAATCGTCCCCACACTTGGCCAAGGTTGCTTGGCACACAGGACAACTATCAGCTACAGGAGAGGAATTACAAAGTCCTGCAGAGTACCTGATCCATAGGCAACGTAAACGCCTCTGGACTCACCGATGTATTTATTCCCAACATCTACCCAAACAACCCCATGCCCAAACAATTGCACTAAGAGACATAATTTTAGTTAAAGGAAACTTATGTCTTCCTAACTTAGGAGAGAGTGAGTTACAATTAAGTAGGAAGAATTTTTTAGGAGATTATATTTCAGGGTAAAGGGAGCAAGATGCATGGTAACTAGCAACAGAGATGGTACAAAGTTACCTCCTGAAATTTGTCTCAGCTACACACTAAAGCCTAACCCTTCTCTTGTTTCTTTGCCTCTGTGAAATAAGGCTGTGCTAAAGCTGGGGTCTGTACAACCACAACCCGTAACACTGTGTCACCAGAGAAAAAAAATAACCTTTGTCACTGGCGATAATCGGTTATTAGCAAGGACTAGAAACCATTTACCACATGTGTCTGAATAATATACACATAGTTAAGTCCTGCTACGCTATCTTTAATCTAACCCACACAGCTAATTTTAGCAATGGCTACAGCAGTGACTTCAGTACACTGGGACACACCAAGCACAAATCTGGTATTTGTACCATAGCCCCCACCACAGGGTTTCTATTTCCATCTTTACCCATGCCAATGCAAACACACTGGTACCCACGCACCACAAGAGCAGAGCGACAAAGGCAACTGCTGCACATCACCCTGTGCAGCATCTACCAGCTTGCAAAGCAACCTTAACAGGGCAGGTACTTCAAAGCTTTCTCATCAGGGCAGTGCCTGCTTGCGTCCACCTGTTTTGAGAACAACTAGCACGCAAAAAACCTGAAATCTTACGGCAGGGTTTCTTTCCCCTTCCCAGGCCTGGGAGATCTAACATCAGGTCTGAGCTAGATACAGATGTGATGCAGATGGGGAAAGAGATGCGGAGGAGGGAGATTTATATCACAGTTGCATTTGTGCAACTCTGAAAGGATTTACCTTCTGAGGCAGTGGCAGGGAGCCACAGCCTATCTGGCTGCTGTGATAAAGCCCAGAGCACTGTCTAATTCCCAGCCAGTGAAAATCATAAAAGAAGCTCCAGGGCATGAGGTAATCTTCCAATTTATGTCACTACATAATTATTTCGCTAGGAATTAAGCAGCCTGGGCAGATCTGAAATTCTTTAGCATTGCAGTGGATTTCCCTGTCATGCAAGATTTTCCGACGTTCTCTGAGGCTATCAAGCTGAAGACAACTCCCTGAAGCTCTGCTCAACTCTACTTAGGGATGACTTAGGATATGCTCAAGCAAGAGCTATAGGCAAAATGTTTCCTTTTTGAGGAAATTCACCAATTTTTCTCTTCACTTGATGAATTAAAGTTATATTTAATCATACAGCAATTTCAGGTTTATAAAGAATTAACCACAGCCCAAAAGCTAGCACATAGCATTGCTCTGCTGCAAGCCCTGCTATCATGCAGTTGACTTTTATCCACATGCAGCATGTAACACTTCCACATGAGATCAGTCAAGTCTGGAGTCTACTGTCCCCAGAAATGGCAACAGTTTTCTGTCTTCTTCAACACATCCCTGTAAGGAATCCCTTCAGTTATGAAATACAGCTCCCAGTGATTACAGGTAGCTAACTCTAGGCAGAAGCAGGTTTCGAAAGGAGCCCAGAACAGCTAAGCCACCTACACCAAGCATTGCAAACCACAAAACGCTTCCTCCTGACTCATCCCATCTGCTCACCAGCACAACTGCAATGGGACACAGCAGGGAACGACCAGGCAAGAGCATGGGTCACTGTTACCACAAGGGATTAGTTAGGGAAAACTTCCAGCTGGGAACCATGACTTGTTTGTAGGCAGAGGCAGGAAAAATTCAGTGGGCTGTTTCAGACTAATCTCGAAGAAAGTTAAAAACAAGCAACCAAAAATCCCAACAGAAGTCACGCGAGCCTTCAAGAAAAAAATCTCCTTCCTCATCATTTGCAAAACCGTTTCTTTCACAAAATTCCTGAGGCTTGCACTGTATTCATTCAATAAATACTGCATTGAGAAAATACATGGAAATACAGAGGAAACAAATGCCACACTGTCCTGCCTCCTTTTCCTCAGAATCCTTTAGGCATTTAGGATTGTCCAGTAGAAGAGGAATCAAAGACAGTGTGGGAGTGACATATCACCAGTATGAATGGCAGGAGAAAATTGTCATCTTTTTAAACTATTTTTCTACTCTGCCATCTGTTGTTGGTCTAATAGTATTACTATCAATAGAGCAAACAGAAAAAAATCTACATAAACACATGCATGTTTTTTCAGACTTATGGAGACCTGCACAAACAATGGCATCTTAAATTCCTCCCATTGCATGGGCCTGACCCAAACCCAGAAACTTATGCTACCCCTTCTTGCGATGACACAACTAGGACTAGTCATAAATTATTCAGCTTCCACCCCCAAAAAACGACAGAGGTTCTAGACAAATTACTGTATGGCTTGGCACAGTGAACTAGAGCTTGTGCCAGTACGTATCAGTAAAGCAGCACTTCAGTCTCTAATTTACATAAAGTCAGAACTGACTGTATATTCTAGCTCATGTGGCAGGTAAAGCTACAAACAGACTTTCTCACTTAAACTTTTCTACCTGTGTCCTCAATCCTTCTTAGTAATGTGTGAGAACAGAAAAAAAATATAACTGGAATCACTACAGATTGATTTCCTGAAATGATGCCACATCTCTCCTCTGGCAGCTGTGTTCACATATTCACACTTAGGAAATGTTTACAGAAAAACATTTTCTTTGCAGTGGTAAATGGAGTTTTTTTCTACTGCTGAATCCATTTCAAAAACTCACATCATATAAATAAAAAATAGTGTTCTTCAATGTCCCTCCAGATTTTTATTCCTGTCCAAAATATATACTACTTTTGTGTTCAAAAAAAAAAACAAAACCACTTATTCTTCAAAAAAGACCTGCAAATCTGTTGAGTTCACAGTTTGCTTTAAATGTGTTATACTCCTCATCTATTATGCTAAAGCTATCACGCAAATTAGCACTGGCTAGCGCTAGCCCAAAATACAGAGTGTGAGCCATTGCTGTTAAGTTACGGTTAAACTGGGCCCGGATGACAGAAGGAAGGGCAATACAGCACTCAGATACATGCAACAGGGATTGCCAGGGAACGTCAGCATTCGGGCTGACATCCAAAGCCAACTGAGGCCAAGAGGCCTGTAGCAAAGGGGTATATACTTGTTCCAAAAAGCCTCCTAAACCCTGTCTGCTAGCACTACGTACACTTCCCTCCACAGCCACTTCTTACCCTACTCCCTATTTCCTCCATCCCTTATAATTTTCAGTCATTTTTGCAAACCTGGAGGCTAAAAGCACTCAGAAATTATACAAGGGGGGAGAAAGGCAAGGTAGCAGTGCTGGCTATGGGGAAAGATGTAAAGGGACAGGAAGAATAACCTGAACTGGACCAAAAAATTTATCACCTGAGGGTTTGGTCAAGAGACAGGGCACCAGAGCCCTCGAGAACAGAACAAACACAGCATGCACAGATGTTTTTGTGATTAAATCTACATTTTACCAAACTCTGCAGTTCCTAGCAAGTTCTAGCTTCAGTCTGCAATGCAGAGTGTTGGGATATTTTCCTGAAACTAGGAAAAAAACCCTTCTCCACCTAAATACAAAGGTTTTTCCCTAATCGCCATAATCAGAAGAGTGGGAGAAACCCAACCATAGAAAGCACATCCAGAAACACTCATGTCCAGGACAGAATAGATGCAGATTTACCAGAAGGTATGAATAGAAGAGGCACTGTCCTTCCTCTTCTCTGCCCCCTGACCATGGCATTGTCTTTCTACCTTACATGGCAAAGGAGTTGTGGTACCTCCCTACTTGTTCCTTTTACCGGTTCAGCCATTCTTCTCTTGTCAGCATTGTCAGATCTACCCTTGAGGAAAACCATATCCCACCCTCTCAGACTAACAGGTACTGCTGATGCCCTGCCACATCCATGATCCCTTCCCCAACCAAGTAGCACGTTTCCTGCAGACTGGCCCTTTTTAGACTGAAAGCATAATTCAGACATTTAATTCTTCACTCAATCTTCTAAAGTCAACCAACCAACTCCATGGATTATACTATTATTACCACTTTCAGCTGAGTAGTCAGAGACCAGCCAGTTGCAAGAACACAATACTTGAAACACTCTCTGGTTTATCTAAGACACTGCACACTGGGTAGGAAAACAGAACAGCTTCATATTTCCAAAACTAAATAATCTCTTTAATCAGAGACCTTCTGAGAGCTATTCAGGCATTACCATTGCAGATGCTCAAACTCAAGTACAGCCTCTTTTCAACTTTTGCCCCAAGACAAGCCTAAGAGTCACCCATGGACTTTTTGTCATGCATATGAGATTATCACTGCCTACCATACCAAAACAACTATATTGCCACGAATTATAAATTTACAGCTGTTAGTAAGGCAATTTTTGAATACTACAGGGAAAACTTTCTTGGCATCAGATCCAGTCTGTGAAACTATACAGAAAATTCAGTATCATCTCAGACTTAAGTCTTCTACACAACTGAACGTGAAATACATTTCATCCCCTTGATGACTATACACAAACACACAAACTCACAGGCATCTGCACATCCTGCTTTCAAGGCACTACTGGCCATCATCGCTATCCATTCTGATGTCCATGAAATAAACACAGACAAAGCCACAGCAATTTAAAGCAGCTGCAGGTTTTTATTTGAACTTAAAACAAGAAAATCACATTAGGATGAAATATGGCTAAGCTGGTACATGCCAGACATTTGGTGGTATTAATACTACCCTCATCACATCAATTGCCGTAACTGGAGCAAAATTCTGAAGTCAAGTCACCTCTCAAACTCATTCACTGCAAATAAAGCATTCAGGATCTATTGAAATTTCTCTTTAGAGGGAGTGAAAGAAGGTGGTTTGTTTTCATAGTGGTTTTCTTCTGTTTTCTAGAATACATTCAGAGTTTATGATGATAAAGCCACGTAACTTTTCTGAGGCCACAAAATTATTTAAATGTATAAAAACATTACCAAAGACTTCCTTCATCAGTAAATAAAGGCAATATAAATCCCTAACCATACAAAATAAGCACCTGGACCTCAAAGCTTCACCTCCAGGAAGCTGGAGAACTGGTCTGTCACTGTGGCCACATTTTCTATACACATACTTATTTGGATTGCAACAAATCTAGGTGAACCAGCATCATCTCTTGACACTTGCTTTTCAATCTCTGCTGATAGGATCTCAACTCTGCCTTCACAAACAGGTAATCATGGATAGCACAGCATGGAAACCAGCAACACTGCCAGTGCTGACAGTCATTAGAGTATTGTCAAAAGAGAAGTTGCCTCTGCATGACTGGAAACTCATCAATTTCCCAACTGCTTGCTGTCTCTGCAGGTACTTTTATAACCCAATACTTCAGCCTGGATCTCCTTCTAACTAGACACCACTAAGGACAGCACCCTAGACCCGTCTGGAGATCTGCTGTTAGATCACACCCTTTTCTCTTTAAAGCTACTTCTAATGTACCTAATAATACGTAACAGGTGCGTAAGACAATTTTCCTGATACTTCACCATAGTTCCTCCCATCTCTCCTCAGATGCTTTCCACAATGCAGAAGAGACTCCGAGGGTCAAACCAAAGCCTTTTTGACCTAAGCTCCCATATCCAGCAATGGTCAAGGACAGACATCTGAACAGCGTAAAAAATGAACAAGTACACAGTGACCCTTTACGTACTCTTCCCAGCCTATGCAATCTGAGGCTTGGGGCTTGAAAAGCCAAAGTTAGCATCTTTATACTGGGCCAATCCTTCATGGACTTTTGTCTCACAAATTTTCACAATCATATTTTCCATCCACAACAACTGGGACACGGAGTTCCACAATTTATTTTCATCTCATGTGAAGGCCCATCTTCTTCTTTCAGGTTGGAACTCGTCTCCCGAGAGATCTCTGATCTTTCCCTCTTCTCTCCCTGGCATTTCTCCAGTTGGTTCACTGGCTCCATGATGAGTGCCAAAAATGAGGCACAGCATTCCCCAGGATACCTAATTAGGCTGTAAAGGTTACTAGAATACTTTTTCATAGCTAAGAGAAAATACATCTGTGTATACCTTTGAGTACAACATCTGCCTTCTTTTTTGAGCACCACAGTGTTACTTACAAGTCTTCACCTTCTGTTACCTTTAAACCATCACACCCCCTACACACACACCTCCTTTTCTGCAGGACTGCATCACCTAGTTCCCCCCATCCAATAAACGCACGCTCTTTTATCCATCAACAAAAGCAAAACTATGCACTAGCTCTAGTGAACCACACTCCAGTTTTTTCCCTAAGCATTTCTGGTATTGCCAAAATGTGTTCAAACTAATCCTTCCTCCCAGCACCCTTACTATCCTTTCACCAACCTAATAAATGCTCTCCCTTTTTCATTCATGTCAGTCATACTGAACAACACAGTTTCAGTGTTCACTCTCAAACTCACTTCCGGTTTGAGAGTGAACCACTTAGACCTACTTGTTGAATACTACTTTCCATCCAGCCACAAACATATAAATAAGAATTTCATGCTGTCCCTGCTTCCCCAGCTGGCTTGTCAGAGTGCCATGCCAGACTATCAAAAGCCTTAGTAAAATCAAAATATAGCAAAATCCTGCTTCTTCTCCACCTACAACCCTTGCCAACCCATGGTGCAACACATTTTATTTGCAGGTTTTCAGTCTTCCAGAACCTCTCCGTTCACTCGTGCTCTCAAAACTTCATTAGCAGGTTTAAAATTATTTCAGTCAATTCCCTAAATATTCTACAGGCAATTTTATCAGGCCTAAACACCTACTTAATGAAAGTACTCTTTAAACTGTTCCTCCTCTTTTGTTGTCTTAATTCTTAAGCCTTTTCCATGACAATTAGTTGATCTTCTTAGTGAAGACTGAACACTTACTGCCTCTCAGCATCATTAACCAACGCCTTCTCATCAGAGTAGCAAGCCACATACTTTGCTAGCTTTCTTGCAACCAATATGGTATTTAAAAACCCTGCCTTACTATCTTTCACATTCTTTCCTACCGATGGTTTGGCCTTACCAGTTTTGTTCTTTATGCTACTTCTTTAAATTCAACCTTTGTAATCTGATGTCATTTTCAGTTTCTACATAGTTTTCCTTTTTTCTGTTTTTTTTTGGCCAGCTAAGATCGTGTTTAGTTACTTTATTTCTTACCTTTCTGCTCTGTTAGAGTAATGTGTACTTATCCTTTTAGTATGAATCCCTCAGGAGTTTTCACCCTTTGCTTCCCCTTCTTGTTCTGATAGCATTTTACCTACCAATTCCTGTTGTTTCTTGTCATCAATTTTTTTTTTCCTAATTCACAGCCTTTGCTTTGTTCTGCTCTCTCCTCCCTTTCCTAAAAGCTGTAAAGCGCCTCCAGTTCACAGTAGCAACAGGGAATGGCACACTGGGACATGTAATATTCCCTCATCTGTATGAGTTGCCCCACTGTCAGCGTCTCCATTTCATCCCACCCTTCTGAAGGTACTGTGAAATAGCCTGTAGTGCTCAATCTGCCACACCCTCCTTGGCTGGATATCGACAAAGAACATGGTGACCAGAAAAACCTCAGGTACAAACACATAAGCCTTGAGTCACAGAAGGACTCTTTCCCTCAAATCTCAAACAGCATCCAAACAATAAAATAAAGCTCAAGTACTGGATGAGATCACTACTCCCATTTTTCTGCAAACAACTTAATGTGCCTGTTAGCAGCATGGATTCAACAACAGGCCCGGAAACCTGGGTTTGTTTTTTTTCTTTTAGGTACCCCAGCAATATGAAAGCCCATAAGAGAGCACCTTCTTCTCTACTAGCTCAGTTGTCTCTGGGTCCAGCCCCCACACCTCCTTCCCAAAAACTTTTCCTTCATTCTGATTTTGCATAGGTTATCTGCATGTGCTGACTATTTAACAACTTATTTTTTATGAGGCACAGCCACACATACTTTTGGATGTGGAGGTCATGGATGCAAAAATCACACAAGTCCTGCTCTCTCGCTGTTTGGCTTTTTAGGCATTGATGCAGAATTAGGCAGAAGGGAGATGTTCCATTAAACTGCCAGCAAAACCTTTCACCCCACAGATTTTCAGTGCAGACAGCATAGTAACCAATAACTCAGTCATTTTATCCTGACATAAGGTACAGAGACAACTCAAGGTTAATAACGGACTGGTGTTCTGAGGCCATTCATTCCCATTTAGTTGTTACTTTACAACTTACTATTCCTAACATTTTTCACTGTTTCTCATACTACCATGGTCAGAACCATATTATTAAGTATGTAAAACATGCCTTCTGGTAAAATAAGATCTTCCATTGTGTATATGGAGGATCACTACATGTCTGAGCTTGACAAACGTTCTCACAAACTATCATGCTTCATAAATCCTAGCTGAGTATTTACCACACTCTAGCTCAGCAACCTCTGTTAAAAAGTAAGTGTACTCCTCTCTAGAAATACAGAAATGCAGCATACATTGATTAATATGTACAAGTAATTTGAAAACTATGCATGTTACTATAAACCAGATTCTTCAGTACGTTCACAAAGTAGTTCCCACTCACTGTGCCTCAAATATGTTACATTTCTTAAACAGCAAAACTCTAAACCTTATTCTTTAGAATTAAAAACATTCACACTGTTGGGCAAATGATGACACCTCATTATACATAAAAGCTTTTCTTAAAACCAATTCTTTTTTCCAACTTATATGCTACTTACTCTTTCCAAATCATTCTAGCACCAACACAGAAAATACTTTTCAGAACCTCTCACAATTAAGGTATAAGGTTTGTCATACATGGCAGTGTCTAGGTAGCAAACCCTCTAAGAAAACACTTCTTGCCAATTCATACTACATCTTTATTATCAATGACTGGATAAATACGCATGGCAAGAGCCACCCTTCACTGCAATCACTGAAGATCAAGCCATCCATGCAGGGAATTTAACTTGTTCCTTTTATTGCCATCATTGTTTTTTTGCTGTTGTTGACACAGAAAACCCAACAGCTCCAATTGCACACAAGCCATTGTTACCTTCTGCAGTCATTTTCAATCAGGGTGAGGATTTTTCTGATACTGCATCTCCACAGAAAGTGTGTCAAGGCTTGGTACAGTGCACAGAAACGGCTTTAGTTAGTGCTTTGTGTTTTTCTGGAGTCTGCTCTAGGAATGGAAACCTATTCTCTGCTGGTGACGCATTCTTTTTTTTTGGGTTGTGCTTGCTCACACAAAGTTTACCTGTAGCAGGAACCTCCCCCTTGCAAACATTCAGTTGGTGTGTTTTCACTATATTAAATGTAATTAACTTAATTTCTGTACCAAAATTTTGGTCCTAAACAATCTCCCTTCCTATACAGTACATTTGGATTCTGGAATATTGAGCCAAGCTCAAAATATCTTCTAAATGCATGTGCATGCACACTTTCTCCTTCACTCCAAATATGACTAGCCAGTTATTAATAAACGTAATTCATTTCCCTTCGTTATAGAAAAAGCACACTAATGGTGTGAACCAACCTCTACTGCTAAAGCATTTCTCTAACAGACAATTTCCCAAGAATCACTCAGATATCAAAATTCCACTTGCAGTAATATTAAAACAATAAATGTTCCATCAACCCTCAGAGGGCAAAAACTCTATATCTTATACAAAGCAAGAACTATATTATAGAAAGAAAAAAACCCCATGCCTCTAATTCAACAAGGTCCTTTCATGGAGCTAATTCAGAAACTTAGACCAGCGTATGTATCATATCGAGCTGCTGCTAGAGAACCAGGCTGAATCTTTAATTTAAGGCAATTGCAGAAGCATTTGCCAGACAAGTATGTAATAGCTCTCACACTTAGGTACTTGAACAAACTTGGTTTGCGAGATTAAACATCCCTAATAAAAACTGTGTCCTCAGTCTGGCCTCTGTCACCAGCATCCAATTCTTAATTCAGTTCCATCAGCACAAATGTTTGCACATTGAACCAGGGGACCTGTCTGCCTAAAAAAACATTCAAACAAAATAAAAACCTTATTTTTCAGTCAGATCAGTTTCTCAGAGCAGTTAATCCCCTGCTTTTGCTGTCACCATGCAAGGAAAACTACAGAGCATAATTGAGCCAGCTCAGGCAACAGTGTCACTGAATGTGCAGCCTAACCAAGATAGGTATTCAGTGACAGAGAAAGTGACATTTTCTGAGAACTAAGATATTCAGCAATGATGTAATTTAAAGAAGATTTTGTGTGCCTGGAGATACGCTTGGGTTTTTTCCTTCAACTGCAACAGCTAGCTTGATAAAACCTCCCGTCTTCCTTCAGTCACAGACTAAGCTCAGCTGTAACAATACCACTTCATATTTTATCTTATTTTGTTCTTCAATTAAAGATTTAAAGATTTAAGTTCTTATTCTGACAAACTGCTTTTGCTTCTCTCTGACAACTTGCTTTCTCTCTGACTCAGAACTGATCTACACCTGCAGCACCTTTGGATACACATCTTCAACACTACATCCTCTTCTACAGGGCAGTTCCCCTCCTCCTGGCCCTTAACCATTTTGTTTACATATCCGTTCACAGAGAACAAATGACTAACAGATTATATAACCTGACTAGAAAAAAATTGATGGCCACATACTAAATGTTAAGAATTTTGCAAGAGGAAACATATGGTATGCTTAGCACCTTTTATTTTTCTGTTTCACTTATCAAGTTAAAAAGCATAGAAAATTTAAAGGTATATTTAAAAGACAGAAAAACATTAAAAGTTAGTAATGCACTATAGTATTTGTCATTTTTCCTCATTGTATCCAGTCTGATACAGTGTCATACCTGTTCCTGATAACCCACAGTTACTCTGACTTCAGCAGCTCCCAGTGTCAAGCATTATCCTATGTGCTCAGCAGATACAGCCACGTATTTTCACAAGATTGGAATTACCAGTTGCTTGTCTGTCTTTTAATGTTGAGAAGGACAAAACCAGACAGGTTGAAACTCATGCAAGGCTTGCTGAACTCAATGTTAAAGCAGAATAGAAGCAGGAAATAAAAGCCAGTATAGTTAGAGGAAGAAAAGAAGACAGTTTATTTTCCTTTAAAACTTCTGTTTTCAAAAGAAAACAACAAAAGTTAAGTTGGTTTAGGTTTGTTTTGGTTCTATATCAAAATTTTTTGATTTGGTCAAATGCACTCCATGACACTCAAAGCCTCAGTCTTCTATAGAGGTTGCGAAGGCTTTGAAATGAAGGTGTGATGCTTCTAATTAAGGCATCTACAGTAACTATAAGACATTAACAGAAGGATTATGCAAGCAATAGAGAAAGTGCATTATAGCAGGGTAGATTTCTCAGTTCCTCATGCTGCCCTCAGATTCGCTGCTTCTAACAAATAGAAAGCTAGAGTTTAGATGTCATTTATAAATTGCCTCGTACTAAGAGCAGTGTGAAAGCTGGACTATTAATACAAAATATTTTCTTTCTCATGAGGACAAATCTCGGGCAGAACACCTCTATGCTTCTGTTGCCAGCTGACCTTTCTGAAAAGGAACACTGGCCAGGATACCTCAGCTTTTCAGAACGGCCACCACATCCACTACCCYTGCCTGGTGGCATAGATTAAATCAGTGTCTTCTCAGGTTTACTTATTTTCAATCCCCAACCTCTCCACGATTCAGCTCTTGATTCTTAAAAATTCCTGTTTCTTCAACTGCACAGAGCTTTCAAGTAAAGGTGTCTGACACAGACCACTTTCCTTTGGTCCTCAGTCCTTCCCTTCTTAGGCCATGAAGAAACAACTCCAGTTGCTCTATTACCTCATTTGTTCCACTCTTTCCATTCTCCCACATGCTTCCACTTTGCACCTTAAGCTACCAGTAAGCAACACTTCCTCTACTTCTTCAGTGGCCCCACTACATTGACCCAAGTACTTCTTGGTTCCTCAGAAATCCCACATCCATCACACTTTGCTACTATTGGATTATTGTCAGAATTCACAAAGAGTTAGCACACCCATGCAATTACTCATATCCAGCTCAGTTGCCCAACTGCAAACAGAGCCAGCAGTGTACAAAACTTTCCCATAGTGACTCCTACTTTGTAAAATAAAGTTCCTATTTTAGTACCATTTTGAAGCTGTAATATTTCAGGAGCAACACAATATTTGTGTGAGAAGGCAAAGCTAAACACTTCCAGACCAAGTCCATTCTCTTACCTTTCTCAAAGACCATTTCCCTGCTCAAGATGGTCTCGTTATCTCTGATCACTTCTCCCCTTACGGTGACCTGTGCTGGGCTGTCCGGCAGCAGAGCTACCCCAATAGTCAGGTTTGCTCCAGGCCTGATGTTCCAGGGAGCTGCCACAAGGAATGCAGGTCTGGAAAGTCAAAACAGGCAGAGGAAGAAAGGGCGGGGAGTGAAACACACTCTCAAGAAAGTAACACTGTCCCCATAAAGACATAAGACACATGTTGCCAAGCTCTTCTTTTGCTCTCCGCTGCGGAGGCTGGAGGGGATGCTCACCCCCGGGGCGCTGCGGGTGCGCAGGACGGGGTGCTGGCAGCCCTGCTCTGCCCGCTCTCCGCACCGGCTGCCAGGCGGGCTCCGGCGAACCTCGGGAACCGCTGCGCTCCCGCGCAGCCCCCGCGCCGGACGGGAGGGAAGGAAGGTGAGGCGCTCACGCCCTCGCCCGCCCCGGTCGCACGTACCCGGCCGCCGCGGAGCTGCAGAGGAGGAGAAGGAAGAAGAAGCGGACATCGCCGCGGGACCGCGCCATGGCTCTCCGTGCGCGCTGCCCGGTGAGTCCGCCGCTGTGCGCAGGGCCGGGGACGGGGCCAGGGCTGTGGCCGGGCGGGAGGCGCCTCGGCGGGCGGGGGAGGGATGGGAGAGGCCGCCGCTGCCCCAGCGCCAGGCGCGCTCCGCCGGCGGCAGCCGCATGAGCACCCGCGGGGCGTTCCCGGKGCTGGCCCGGGGCGAGCGGGGGGGCAGCCCGGCAGCAACACACACATGTCTACACAGAGATACCCACGGGCGCGGTTCACCTCCCCTCAGCCATCGCTGCCCGCATCCTGGGGCTGATGCAGCTGGGAAACGGGTGGGATTCTCAGAAGAACACAGCACCCTACAAAACAAACACCGAGAGCAATGTTTTCTGCCTGCAGCTTCGGGCGGAGCGGCAGCCTGTTGTGGGGAGCTGCACGGTTAACGACTTGGAGAGACCTGGAGAGCCCGCAGAGGCGCGCTGGCGTGGGACTCGGAGGCAAGTCGGGAACGGTTCTGGATCTGAACAAGGAGAAGGATGCTGGCAGAAACTCAAGGAGCCTCGTAGCTATTTAAACGTGAACCGGCTGGTAATGTAGCTCTGTCTGGACTGTCCTTTCTGCCCAATATTCGCCCCATAAGGTCATATCTACTTAATGCATCTTAACCCACCTTTAGAGTCCAAAAAGTGCACTGAAGCAGCTTGGGCAAGATTCTGTTCCTTTAGCATGTTCATTGTAACTGTGTAGACTAGACACATCTAATGTTTGATTTGTCCAAATTCGTTCGTCCTAGCACAAGTCTAATACATTTAGAAATTACACCCCCTTCTAGATGTGTGCCGCTTCAGAAGTGCAGGACTGGCATCCTCTGCATTGCGTTACACAGCCAAATGCAGTCAGTTACAGTTCTGAACAGAAGCATCACGCTATGTTCTTATGAAAATCAGATATGAACAGTAATGTACATAAATACTGTGCTCTAACTGTATCCCAGGCAGTCATGCAGTCTTTTCACATCTTTTAAATTTGCTTTTCTAGGTTTTGATATGTCTGCTGATTCTTTTTGGAGCACCAGTCTTTGTAGAGACAGAAGAGAGGGTGCCACCTCTGCAGACTAGGGAAGGGGTGATGGTACAGCAACCAACTGATGCTTGCAAAGTCAGTCTTGGCAGCTCCTCACCTGCAAAAGGTGCATGATAAGGCAAAGTTTGGGAGATGTTTGCTGTTGGTTTTGGTAAGTCCTTGTTACGTGTGAGAAACAGCCAGGGAAGATGAACAGTCACTGCCACTCCTTTTCTTGGAGATTGGGCAAAAGAGCTTGGAAGTAGCACTGCATCCCAAGGACCCCAGCCTCAGATGGGAAAACTACACATAGTACATGTCTCCATTCCCCGGCACTGAGCTAAACCGGCACTCCATCATACCTATCAATATGAATCAGCTCTCAGTGTCCAAAACAACGTGGTCACATCCAAACTTCCTATCAGGTACAGTCCATGCTAACCCCCAACTACAGCACAGATTGTTCAAGGGAACACTGTGGCCAGGGCAAAACTATGCCAAGGTCAACTGGAGGGTAGAGACAATCAACTTCCAGTCCCAAGAACATTTGCTGGCACTGTTTAATTCATTAGCATGAATGTAGCCAAAAAGTTCATTAGTGAAAATGCTTGCAAATGTCACAGATTTTGCCCAGTTGTGCAACAGTGTTATGGACTTCCCTTTTTTCTCCTAGAAGCTTGCTATTTAAAGATATTTTAGTAAATGTATTTGATTTCTTCTACAAAAATTCCAATAAAGGAATCCTACAGCAGAAAGTAAGAGAATAAATGGACTATCAATATTAGTATACCTTCTGTCCTGAATGGGTTTAGAACAGATAAGAAATGGAGAAACATAAATTGTTAAATGCCATTCTATAACAATGTAGAAGCTCCATTTCTTACACATGTATCCATGCTCTCAGAGACATTTTCATCATTTCATTTCCAAACAGGATATACTACACTGTAGGTACACGTAGAAGATTTTCATTGTTAAATGTACCATTTAGAAATCAAATGTGGTATGTAAGGATTCAATAAGTTCCCAGTTAGCAGAAAACTTAACCATGTATTAGCCCATTCAGACATAATTTCAAGAGTCATGTCTTACCAGCATTTAAACAAGGTCTTGATTTTCAAAAGTGCTCTGCAGCTGCTAATTTTCATTGTAATATAAGCTCTGGTTTCCCCAAAACACCGCTTCAAATCCTACATTCTTTTATCAAATGTAATTCTTCTTTGGTGCCCAAACACTAACTACTGTACCTGAACAGGGAGCAGATTTACTGTGTGATGGCTCCCTCTCCCATTCCCCATTCAGCACCTCCCAGCTCTGCAATCCGCAGCCCTCCCAACCCTATTCTGCAGCCTGTGCTTTACAGTTCTTTCTGGAGACAGGTTTACAACTAATGCAGCTTATTTCAGTGGCCCCATCTGCAGCACAGCCCCACAGCCCCCGAAGTGGGTATCAGTATAGTATGCAGATAAGAAACTGTGGAGCATGTGCAGATAAGAAGTAAATGAAGAAAACTTTCAGCCCTATAGCCAGTGACTGCCTATAACTATACCATGTGTCTCAAGCCTACTCTGCACATTTCTCTGCACACTAAGAATAAAAATGGGTCATGAGAGTAACTGGACAATTAGCACAGTTAAAGAGAATAGAGCTAAACTAGTATCCCATTCATGCTCACTAAGTGCTAAGCTATTTGTTTTGTTGGACTTGACTTGGGTTTCAGGCAAGCATAATTGATCACACAACCCTACCAGTTGTAAGACTGTTAGACTCTGTTAATCTGCTCGTTTCCACTGACAGTTGTCTACACTAGGGTTTTGTTACACAAGTTACATGTCACTATTTAATTTGATTTAGGTCAGACTRGTAACTCCAACAAAAACAAGCAGTGCTTCAGTTTGTCAAACCAAACTGGTCAAATTTAAACTTAAGGGCACTTAGTTATGAAAAGCTTTTGCATACCCACTGGCTTCTGTTACAGAGCACACAGCATTCTCTGCTAAAAAATACCTGTCCATCCAGAACAAGCAGAAGAAACAGATCACATTAGTACTAATTAACTGCTAGGATATCTCTGTTTTAACTACACAAAACACCTTACCTGGTCTACACATCATTTTCAAGGCCACAAAAACAACCATTTGTCAGTGTTTCAGGCCTAAGTATGTTTTAAATGCCTGTTTCTGACAAACACCTGAAAAACTAATTTGTGCACAAAGATCACCATGTGAGGGAAATTTGTTTTGGACCTAACTTCTGCATATTAGGAATAAATTTGAAGGAGTATAACCTAGCATGAAAGGGTTTAATAATCTTCAACTTCTCCAAGCCGGTCAAGTGGATATAGTGGAGACAAAATTCGGGAGGTAAAACAGGTTGCTCTTGTGTTCAGCATGCCAACCAAAGAAGCTAGTTTCCTCCCTGTTCAATTTTCACATTTTAGAGTTAAACTAGCATAACCAGACTCAAGTTTTACACCCATCTGTGATATGTCATCATTATGAAAATTCCACATTTGCCACCTTCACTGCTACCCAGGAATCTTATTTTGCTAATCCTTCATGGTGTCTGACAAACAGAGCCAGTAAAGGCTGCAAAAGTCATCTACAGCACTGGCTGTGGTCTCAGGCAGCTAACAACTATACTGTTATCTTTTCTATACAACTTAGTTTAAGTCTAGCCCAAATAGATGTACCAGTACCAGCTGAAATCACACCTCTGAGTTGCAGCCTAAGTATATTCTAAATAAAAATATGTTTAAGTACATACAGAATGTTGCGGTGGCTGAGCCTGCAGCAGCAGAGGCTGCAGTGGTAGGGCCAGCCACAGGAGTGACCCAGCAGCCAGAGGACCCAGGTGCAGTAGGAGACTGCTGGTGGGAAGGCTCCAAGGTCTGAGATCTCCCCCATAGTCATGGTGAGGAGGAAGGTCTCCCCCCTCTGGCCTAGCAACACTATGTTAATGTTCCCCTATTCGGTTGGCCTATTGGCCTGTCAGTCTCTGTACCCTTTTATGGTTATGTTCTAGAACCTTCTCCCTTACTCGATGCCCCATTTGTCCCTGTCCCTTGCTCGTTCCTTTACCCTTCCCTGTTGGTTGCAGTTGTATAGCCCCACCTTCTCTCCGCCTGCTGGCCCTCAACCCATTGGTCCCTGTTGTTCTCTCCGCCCCTACTGCCCCTAGTATATAAGCCTGGACCCTGCATTGTTCAGTGCTCCTTCTTCTCTGAACTCTTCATGGAATAAACGCGTTTCGTGGAATAACATAAGAAGAGCCGGAGGCAAAGAGTTGGAGGGTGCGTCCACCTGTGTGGGTGGGATAGGGTGGCTCTGCCCAGGCACTACCTGACAGGGTGACTGTGAGACTCGAAGGGTGCTGAGTGCGACGTCACGCYGTTGGGGGCGGCGTGGCATTCTCGACCACCGCACACCGCRTCACGGCACCGCCGAATGCAGGACGCTTTTGGAAAGGTCGCTGCACATACCATCTAGCCCCGTCGCGACAACAGAAAACCAGAATAGTTCCTTAATGAGTCCAGAAAGCAACTTCTGCCTTGGTCAATTAGAAGGACTACAGCACCCAGCAAGCTCTAGTAATTGTGTGAAGACTGGGGGGAGATACAGCCACAGCAAGTCTGCTTTTTTCTAATATCAGAAGTAGAAAACTAGTGTTGTGGTAAATGTAAAAACCTAAGCACTACAGTACTTAAAATATTGGGGGGAAATCTCCACAAAAATTACAGGAGCAAGGATTTGAAAGGTCAATGCTCTGTGTCTGCTTTTAGCATTAGACAGTGCATTTGGATGGTCTGATACTCAGCTGGATTCAGCAGGCATTCCAGATTGTGGTGCTAACAATGTGTCTTTCCATGAAATGAGGCAAATTCAGGGAAATCTGAAGAGCTACATTATGTGGAAATTTGAATCAGAAGATCACTATAGTCTCTTCCAGCACAATATTCTYTTTTCAAAAGCTTAGCTGGTTCCCTTATGCATCACTGAACTCAAGGCCTGCAGCAGAGCTAATTCAGGGGATGGATAAATCTTTTAATGAATCTCAATAAGCTTTGGATGAGGTCCTAACAGAAACTGTGACTCAGCAGTTCATGGAACTAGTAAGGAATAGTCTGTTTTATCACTCATAGTGAGTGGACAAGAATTAAAGTGAATACTACAAATAGGTGGGTGGAAGACCATTTGTGGTAGTAGGAGGGCACATTCCTTGCTTGGATATAAGCCTGAAGAATTTGTGTTTGCTGGAAAGTACTGACAGGAACAGAGGATATAAAGCTCTCCCAGAAGTGCTCAGTAATAACACCTCTGATGCTGTTTCTGATGATGGAATGTGTCATAACGTTTTACACTACACTGACGATGGGTGTGCCATGCACTGAAACTTGCCCTGAGCTATCAGGGTGGAGCTTTGTGAAAATCTGGTCTGCACTACAATTAAGATCTATTTTTCCTAGTAACTGAAGACATTTCCCTTGGTGAAAAATGTTACTTGCAAATTCTCTTCCAACTTGAACTGTTACTGCAGCCAGAGCGGGTAGGATTCACCTAATCAGATCTGGACTGTGCAATTGTCTATAACTCATTATTTACATTCACTGGATGGACAGTGGAGCGAAGCAGGCACTTTGCAGAACAGATTTGTATAACTCATTGAAAGACCAACATTTGAATGAACAGACATTCAAAAGTGGCCTTCTAAAAAAATCAGGTGAATCCCATTCTTAAAGCACCAATTTCTATTAAATTTCTCAACAGGAAATCAAGACAACTARTTGAAATATCTTGTTATCTCCAGAGCATGTAAGATGACTATATCTTAAGAGTCCTCATTGAGTATTCAGTGAATCAAACCTAAAGAGAGACATTAATTTTGACAAGCTTTGGATCAGGGACTGCTTGAAAGTATCCAATTTTGTTTCTATTTGTTCAAAGACTGGCATAAGAACAAGCAAGCAATGGCCAAACAGGAGAAAAGCTGCTTCTTTGTTAAAAAAGCATGGAAAAATCTTACTACCTTAGAATTATATACTTCTATTTTCACAATTTTAAAATACCTGTACACATTTTAAAAATACCCATAAAAATATATGTGATCAAATCAGAAACAGTATATTATTGCATTATATGTAATATTATATATGGGCTTTGAAAAACCCCAACAAAAGAAAGCACTGTCTTGTAGGAAACACATGAAATGTAGAAGGACCCCATGGTAAAGACTTCATGAGAATTTGAGACATTCACTTTTAAAAATGAGATTCTGAAAAAAAAGGGAATTAAAGAAGGAACAACAAAATTATACTATGGGAAATGTGAAAGTCTGAGAAACAAATCTACAAATGATACACGTAGAAATTTCTCATCAGCAGAGATAATCCTCAGTTACCAAGTTCCTTGTCCCCTCTGAACTAACTAAGCAGTGCAGAAGGACCATAATGGAATGAAAATGAGAACCTTGTCCCCKGTTTTTCCCAGGACAGTAGCTCTCGGCAGTTGATGCATCTCACAGAACTGTAATGAATTACTGTGAAATGACCCTATGTTCTTGTTGCCGATGTGCTGAAGGTTCTTCAAAGTGCGAGTGAACAGGGCAGTTTTAATAGGTTTTTATGTGTAGCTTCAGATTTCCTCTGTAAGCCACCTCAAAGTAGACTTGCCTTTACAGAAATCAGTGGCACTGAAATCACTGCCTTTAGAGAGGTCAGGACTCAAAATTGTACCCTCCACCTCGCTCAAATCTCTGTAATTTTGGTGAAGTATTGAGGGTTTTTTTTTCATTATTTGCTGTATTTAGCACCTTAACTTTGAGTGATACACTGCATCCTATCTGATATATGCATGCAGAACATTTAGGAAGCAAGCTCACGTAATGCCATTATTTTATTTTAGAATTACTCTCTGATTGTAAAATGTTTAACCATACAACAGGGGCATGTTAAAACATGTACAAACATGCTCYTTCTGTGAAAGAGAAGTTAAAAACATATACAAATGATGACAGGTTGTTCTCAAAAATCTGTTTTCCTAGGGCAGTATTTTTTACAATTGTGCGTGATAAAATTCCATTTATCAAGCTTCATTAATCATTTTACCTTAGTGTCCTTATTTCCTTTGCTCTGAGGGTTTTCAAAAGGTCAGTGCAACCCCTCTGTTGTGGTTTGGCMCTGGCCAAACTCCAGGCACCCACGAAAAGCCCACCCACTCACTCTCCTCTGCTCTGCAACTGGACAGAGGAGAGAAAAATTTAACAAAGGGTTAATGAGTTGAGGTAAGGACCGGGAGAAAACACTTCAAGGGCAAAACAGGCTCAACTTAATGATACAAAGTGAATTTATTACTAACAGGATCAGAGTAAGAGAATGAGAAGTAAAATAAGCCCTTAGGAACACCCTTGTCTACCCCCAACTCTTCCCTCCTTCCCACCGATGGCGCAGGGAGACGGGGTGGGGACTTTGGTCAGTTCATCACCCGATATTTTCTTTCTGCTGCTCAGGGAGAGGAGTCGTTTCCCTGTGTCACCATGGGGTCCCTCCCACGGGAGACAGTTCTCCACGAACCTCTCCAACGTGGGTCCAATCTCACGAGCAGCAGCACTCCCAAAACTGCTGCAGCGTGCGTCCATCCCATGGGCRGACAGTCTTCCCAAAACTGCTGCAGCATGGGTCACTCTGCCACGGGGTGCAGTCCTCCAAGGACGGCTGCTCCAGCCTGGAAGCAAGGCCTTTCTTTCCATGGGACTTCCTCTGGATCACAACGTCCTGGTATCCACCAGCTCCGGCGTGGGCACCTCCCCCATGGGCTGCGGGTGGATCTCTGCATCCCCCGTGGACCCCCATGGCCTGCAGGGAGACAACTGCCTCACCATGGGCCTCACCACAGGCTGCAGGCACATCTCAGCTCTGGTGCCTGGAGCACCTCCTCGCCCTCCTGCACTGACCTTGGTGCCTCCATTGTTGTTTCTCTCACATATTCTCACTCCTACTCTTCTCTGGCTGGAAAATTACAACTATCCCCCACACTTTGTTTTGGTTTCTTCTTAAATCTGTTATCACGGAGGCGTTACCATCATCTCTAATTGGCCCAGCCTTGGCCAGCAGCACATCCATCATCAGAGCCATCAGGGATTGGCTCTGCTGGACATGGTGGAAGCTTCCAGCAGCTTCTCACAGAAGCCACCTCTGTGGCCCSCCCACTACCAAAAACCAGGCCCTGCAAAACCAACACACCCTCTTTGCTGCAAAGATGGCTGAAACAGCCAAGAAAAACCTTCTTAAATAATTTAGTGTGAATTAACACTTTGATTGTAAAGAAGGTAAGAATTCTCTAAGGATTCAATTATCTTAAACTATAGCCTATAATTAAACTGTAAATTTCAATTACAAGTTTTTAAAAAGGAACTTCTAAGACCAGGGTTTCCATAATGTCATAGACTAGCACATCACAGCACTCTGGAGTATGTGCATTCATACATTGTAACTTCACTTTAAATTAAGGACATAAAAACTGGCAGATTTTTGGATGAATGCGTGTTTCTGTAATAGCTTTTTATGACATTCATGTATCCATAAGAAAGGGAATGCTAGTACAGCAGTCTGTTTTATAGACTAGTGTATCCCTGTAGGCAGAGGCAGCTTCCTTTCAAAACCAGACTGACCTGAGAGCAATTCGTAGTGTAGACAAAACTAATTTCCTACATTTTACACAAAAGTAAATCAAAGTGTGGAGACAATGCCCTAAACCAACAGACTAAAGAGATGCATATTTTAATTCATCAGTCAGAGAAGACTGAGAGAAGCCTTCGTGACTTTCATAAAAAAGAAAATACCAGGTGCTGATCTATGGTAGAAAGTGTAAAAAGAACTAATGGTCAGGCAATTAAACTCAATCAAATGCAAGTTAGAGATGAGGCACATACTGTCAACAGAGGTTATTTTCCTGAACACACTACTAAGGAAAGCTGTGGTTTCTGCTTCTTTTTATCTCTTCCCATTAAACCTGAATGCCTTCTCAAAAGTCTAAACCAAGTAATGAGGCTAAATAGAGGGTCAACTTGCTGAAATTTTGTATTCCATAACATACAGATCAGGCTAAGGGATCTCCAGGCAGCTTGGCAAAAATCTGTGAGGTTGCTCTTGAGTCAAGGGACCAAAATCATGTAGAGATGAATGTGTCCCAGAAAGGACAGAGCAGCCATCAGCTCCCAAGGAAATTAAATAGAATTGTCAAGATGGAAAGAAAAGCACTTCTCCTTGGTGTAGACTATACTATTTCAGTCCTGGTTTCCTCCATCTTGTCATATCCAGAAAAGGTCAACATCGAAAAAAAAAGAAGACAGGATTAGAAGCAGCTGTTAAAATGAAAAGTTGTAGGATGTGATCTCTTGCAGGACAACTTTTTTTCATTCTAAGAATAAAACCCAAACTTTCTGCTTKGAAATTGGTCAGAAGCTAAAACTGTGATGTTTAAGTTTAGTTTGTCYTTTTTTTTTTAATCTCAAAATTWAAAAAAAAAWTTAAAAAGAAATCTTTCCCTTTCCAACCCACTCYACTGTGGTATCAAGAAAAAATAGTTAGAGGTATGTAGACCTTAATTATATAGGTAAAATCYCTCAGAAACTCCATTCTATTTTGGATGACATCTATTTGACAATCACATAACATGAAAGTCAACCTCGTATTACAGAAATTGCCCCTTACAGAATCAGTCCCTGTAGTAGCTAAAATGGCTTCTATAGACAGAGTGATTAAGAATTATTTTAAAAAGACACTCAAACTATTTATAAAGCTTGCACAAAACTTTGTGTTTCATTTAGACACAGGTAAATACCAGTTATCTCTCCCTGAGGACTAACTCTTACCACATACTGCCTMCAGGAAAGAAGGGAGAGTGAGGAGTCCAATCGCAGCGATTAAGGAACTGAGTAAAGGTTTCATGTTTCAAGTCACCACATACGCTACAGTCTAAATAAACTTAGCCCTTGAGTAATGCCACTATAGGGTATTAATTCACAGTGTCCAAAAAGCAACTGTTTGTTCCACTGCCAACCACACACAGCAGCAGTCATGTTTATTTAAATGAAGAGGGTGCGGACCCAAGAGCTACATCTTTCCAAACCTTGCTGTAACAACCAAATGTTTGGACACTGCTGTCATACATCTGAAATTTGTCCTATATTGGACAACTTTCTAAGGTCTCCTAGCCATGTTTTTAGGCTGAAGACTTAGACTGTGATTTTGCTGACCACTAACAGCAGTTCTGGAAGGACATCTTGTCTTTTTTCTTTTTTCTTTTTTCTCTTTTCTTTTCTTTTCTCTTTTCTTTTCTTTTCTTTTCTTTTTTCTTTTCTTTTCTTTTCTTTTTTCTTTTCTTTCTTCTTTTTCTTTTCTTTCTCTTCTTTCTTCTTCTCTTTTTTCTTTTCTTTCTCCTCTCCTCTCCTCTCCTCTCCTCTCCTCTCCTCTCCTCTCCTCTCCTCTCCTCTCCTCTCCTTTTTTGTTTCCTCAGCAGTAAGTTACTTTGGATATTAAAAACCAAATTAACTATATTTAAAACACCTAGTGCCCATGAGGCCCCCCCTGAGAAGGGGTCACAGCATCAGAAGACCATGGGAAAATTCAGGGCAGAGCACTCAGGAGGTTGTCTAATACAGCCTGCTGTTCAAGGCAGGRTGAGTAATGAGGTCAGAAAAGGTTTCTCAGGGCTTTATCCAGAAAGATCTTGAAAACATCCAAGGACTGAGACTGGTGGTTACATGGATGGAGGAATTGCTCAGGAGTTTGCAATTACATTTCTTATCATGTCTGAAACAGCTGTTAAAATTGTCCAACTGCACTTTGCTTATGCTTAGTTGCAATGCTTATACACTTTCATCTTAATTGACATAATGTAAACCACAACTAGGTTGCTAGTTGAATGACTGCAATAATTCCTGTTGCCTTGTTTCCCCTTCTCTAGAAAACAGAACTTTTGATAATGGACAAACAGCTCTTATGCATAGCATAATACAAAGCACAGAATGAGACTCAGTGCTAAGGAAGCAGAGGGTTGCTCTCTCAGTGAGGTATGGCAGCACAATGATGTGTTGCACACTCAGGGACAAAGGGTTATGTGATAGGCACCAGGCCAGGATTAGATCCAGCTGATATTCACCTTGTACATGGTCAGGCTGTTCCAAAAGTGATTTTGAGAAATGTGGATGTGTTGACAGCAAGTGAGTCAAGTCAGGGTTTACTCACAGAAAACGTATGGGTCACAGAGAAAGTATAGATATATTTTATATAACTTCAAAAAATCCAGCCCTGGAGACATGCTCCCCAGCAAACAGAAGGAAGAATACTTGTAAGAGTGTTTAAAGAACATATAAAGATTATGAAAGACTGCAGAAGTCTTTTCCGTGCTAGTCAGGAAGAACAGTTTCCCTACAGCTATCTGAAGTGTAGGGTAAGGTAAAAAGCAAACCTCATGAAAAAACTGGGAGTTCATAATGGGTGCATTGGCCTACTTAGCTGAGAATTTTAAAGGCTGAATTTAAAAATATGTACTACTTTCCAAATCCTGAGGTGTAGAGAGTGACAGCTATTAAGTCATACACCAAAATCTTCACGGGATTAACAACTGTGAAATAACCTGAAAAAAGGTCCCAGAGAGATATCCTGAAGCAGGCATGGACATGGAGCCATTTTGTCAGAGGGAAAAGACAAGGGCTTTGCAAAGGCTCCACTCCTCCACAGAAGGATGAGGCTGGGCTTGCAGCGGGGTACCAGAGACTCCCCTGATGTTGGCATCTCTGAGGGATGGCTGGCTTCCACAGCCAGAGAGTATTGTAGCAGCTTTTGTGCCCTGCCACCAGTCACCGTGCAGCACATCACAGCTACATAAAGGCTCCTCAGCTGCAAATGATCCAGCTGAGACAGTATGAGCACTGCTGTACAAATAGGTTCAGCATTTGAAAAGTTAGCTCAATGGGACCCACCTCCTTTTCTCTTTCTCTCTCCCTCTATTTCCTTCTTTCTCTTCCTTTCCTCCTTTATTTCTCATTTGTTTTGTAGTACTCCTATTGCATTTTCATGTAAAGTTTTTATGTACATCCTCTAGATGTAATACGTAGGGATAGCTGCCAACATTTGCAAAATAAAAAGCAGGTCGATTCTGTTACGAAAGTATTATAATTACTATGAAGTTAGACTTAATTTTCGAACATGGAGTGACAAATTAGAAGCATGATTTTGGTCAATGTTGTAAAAAAATATCTTAGTAAAAAGACAACACATTTACTCTTTCAAAATTCAACATTTTTTCAAATCAATGTCAGAGGAGAAGAGTCTTTATTGTTGCAAGAAGCTTTGTTTCTTTTTGCTAGGCACACCTAGATACCAAACATCTGAGAATCTTCAGATCTGTATCTTCCTTAGACACCTGCTGGCAAAAATGAGTAGCGTCATCCTCTATTTCCACAACCAGTCCAAGGGATACCACACTGTCACCCACGTTTTCAAGTCACCTAGACTGACTTAGGAGCACATCTGGTGAATGCAAGAGACTGACAGTTAGTAAGTACCTAATTCACAGGTTCTTACCTTGACTGGCATATCAGGTTCTTTGAGCATAAAAAGCACATCATCCTCTCCTGCATGATGGGTTCCATCCAGATTTCTGAGACCTCTGAAAAAATTATCTACTTAGTTACTGACAAGAGAAATGTGATTTTCAGAATCTCTCACATATAATTCATAATAGTACATATTAGCACTTCTAAGTAAAGATTTGCCAATGGAAATATTTTTTAAAGTTTTATCATTAACTTTCACTACAGAGTTTGCATTCAAAGAAAGTCAGAAAACACTTTAATGACAGCTGCAGCATGTTCTTGGGCAGTTCCAGGCTTTGGTAAATCCAGCTACCAATCAAGTTCCCATCAGGAACAAGACAAAACTATTGAGAAAACCAGTGAGATACCAGCATATTTTCTCTTCATAATTCCTTCTTTCATGACAGGATAGATTAATCTTGTTTTGCTAAGGATCTTCAAAATTGCAGTATTATAATGCAGCGCATCATGGGGTGGAAACTCTTGAAACAATCATTCTAATGTGGCACCAGGCAGGTATAAAGACATGGTTTTGCAAGACTGAGCCACACAGCTGAAAGAATAAGTCCAACATGACTCTCCACGAGTAAAATATCCAAAAAGCTAATGTTTTTATGCTAAGGGGCACAGGGAGAGTTAAGTATTCACTAGGGATTCAGGAAAAAAAGCATTTTTTCTCAGAAAGACCATAAAGGTATAAGACATCCATAGTATACAATGTAGCTGTGCAACTCCTTGCCACAGGAAACATGAATGCTGAATTTTTCATGGATTCAGATGGCATAAATTCTTGTCTGACAAATGTCAGGGACTACTCAGTAGAGGGGTACCACATCCTGCTCAGGGAAAGCCTGAGTCACCAATCAATGTATTCAAACATTCAGAGACTATTCAGAGGATGTATCACCTATGTTTGGTCTGTACAAGTCCTTCTCTCAGCATTTGCTATTGACTGTTGTGGAGACAGRATACTGAAGGAAATGGAACACTCATCCGACAGACCACAGCTATTCCTCTGTTTTTATGAGTCCATTGACAAAAGAATTGCACTTCTTAGTGAGCACTCCAACATCCCTTAGTAGTCCACCGTGAAGCTTTTAAAGCCATTAATCCAGCAAATACAGAACTCATCCACAACGCTTGAGGGGAATCTACTGTTTTCCCTAAAGATATTCATGGCTGCTATACATAAGAAAACAACTATAGTTAAAGAAGATTCCACAAAGCCCCGGGGCCTTGTCTTTCCTGAGGTTCAGCATTCACTGCAGTTTTTAAATGCCACTGACAGAGAACTATGAGACCATGTTTCCATGTATAGATGGGTGTTCTGAACAGAGGCCACTTGTTTAATGGGAAATGTCCAGCATCATTGCTCCTCCCATTTCCCTTAGGAAGAATACCTACCTATAAAAGGGAGTCTAGATATTAAGATTACCTGTACTTCCAATTTATACTTCCACTGGCTACTGTAACACTAAAATTTTAGCAATACAAAGCCTAAGCCACTTCTCTGCATCTAGTTAAGCATGGCCATATAACCCAGAGGAGTAGTTTGGAGAGAACACAATACACACCTTTCTTTCTTCCATATAAAAGCAATGTTGCTAAATGAGGAAAGTCCCAAGCTTTCTGCTGCCATGGCCAATGCCAAAAATTGAACAGCACGGGATGCCTCTGCTAAGAAACAATAAGAAAAGCAGGCAGGATGGGTTTCCTCTCCCAACATAAACCCCYAGGCAAGAATATCCATGGCGACAGGGAGCCCTGAGGCATTTACAGCAGACAGAACATTTCCAGACAGATGAAAACACATTGTACTGCCAGAGCTACATAAGCCATTTCTGATTTGGTCAGCATCATCTTATGCATGATTTAGTAATGACTTTGYATTCAGCTTTACAGTAGAAGAACTGCACAGCTCAAGGCATCATAGTTATTTTCTTTTTTGATTGACTGTAACTTGCTCTCTTATGGGAAACATGAGAAATTTTTGCTTAGATGCATGTGTGTATTTTTTCTTGTCCAAACAATCTGATACCTCAACTTTATATTCTTCTRTTTTGTAAATTATCATTCTGAAATCTAAATATCCTTGTTAGGCATTTACAATGTAAAAATGCTCTATACYGTACTGTGTATAAGGAGAGTTAGACAAATCTTCACTCATTGAACTCTGTTTATGTCATTTTCAGTTATTTGAGAATAACCAGATGACTCTTATACTGTGAATATAGCTGTATTTCTCTGCTCCTTTCTTCAGTTTATCTTGAAAAAACAACATTTCAAAAGTCAGGTTCCTTAAAAAGGTATAAATAAATAAATAAGGGTATTTTGTAATAGTAATTTTTAAAAGACTGAAAAAAATGTGGGAACCCAGAAACAACTTTTTTATTATATCATATAAAACTTAATAGCCTGAGAGAAGAGACATTATCTTGCTCCATGAGGAAATACTACAATTTAAGTTAGTGTCACTAATCTATTTTCCCTGGCCACCCTTTTCATCTTCTAAGACACTGAGTATAGGTAGTGTTAATCAGTTTAAAATGCATTCCTACATCATCACAGCTGTATCCTGTCTGCACTGCTAAATGAATGAGAGCTTACCTATCGCTTTGGCCCCCCTTTTTGCTGTATTCAGCTGGGGCCGGAGCGATCTGTAGGGTTTCTTCACAGTCCACAAAAGCTGACAGCTTTTTACCACAGGCAGTTTCACAGAGGCAGCAGCGAAGGTAAAAGGAATGAGAGAGAGGACTCTCTGTAACCATATTCTGAGTTTATTTCTTCTCTGCCCAGGAGGACAGGGTGCATATCTTGAAGAGGAGGTTAGCAGAGAGGCGCTTTTCCCGCTCTGTCTCTGCTGCTTTAAGGAGTAGGGATAACAGTGTGCAACTAATGAGCTTAGAAATACATGAGAGAAAACCAATGATACATCTTCAGAGGAAGAAMACATTCAAACTGACTAATGACAATACAGTTAGAGAGAATTTCAAACCAAGCTGACCTGTTACAAAGCTTAAGACTCTGTGAGGAGGAGAAAGCATAAAGTGACAGCATCTAAGAAATATTGCTCTGTGGCAAACTGCATTAAAGTTGGATCACCGCAGCACTTACCCAAAGGAATAGTGGCATTGGAGGGAACAAGGCTGGATTTCCTCTTAAGACCCGGGTACTATCCAGGGTTTCTTTTCCCAACAGGATTTCAGAGGAAAGAGAGCCATCTGCTGCTCTCTATGAGACATGCTGCAGCATGACTTTTTAGCTTGATGATGTGAAATGTCAGGGTGAGATTTAGGGAAGGAAGTGCAAACCTCTTCTGTTTTCCTCTTCCATGCTGTGAAGTCAGATGACAGGGGAAGCAGGGGCGCTGAGCAGTGCTGTCTACYATCAATCCAGCCTAGCACAGAGCTCAGCTGCATCCAGCAATGAAAGTTACCAGGGCAAAAGTGTTTGAATACAAACAACTGTCCTTTCAGGAAATAAAAAAGAAATAAAGTCAGAAAATATTTCAAATCCTCCACATCAGGGCTGCATCACAAGTATGACACAGCCTGGCAGAGCAGACCATCAACCAGAAGTGCCTGGTAGGTTGGACAGAGGCAAACCACACCTGTTTCCATACAGTTACACACAAAGTCAGCCTCCAGGGAGTAAGGAATGACGTTCTTATCTGCTGTGACAAAGGTCAATGCTCTTCACACACTCCTGAATCTGTATTTATGGGTGTTGCCTTTTGCCTGTGGGGCTGCAGCTTTGCAATCAAGCTGCTTTTGGTGCAGCGTGTCACTAAGCAAGGAAGATTCACTCCACGGTGAGGGTTTGCAAAATCTGAGAAGGAGGCAGCAAGGCAGAGAAATCCACATCGTTGCTATTGTAAGGGTTTTTGGCATTATCTCATACCAAGAATGTAGGTAGATTTAAAATACAACTCACCCTGGGGAGAAGAAGTAACAGAGGTAAAAAAAAGGGCACGCCTAGGAAAAGTTTTGTCTAATGCTCCAGGCCCTGCAGCCCCTTGTCCTCCCTGTGTTATGAGGAGTCTATGGAGAGCATGGGGTTCAGTCTAGGGATGGAAGTAATCCTACCCATGATCCTGTGTGTGCTGCACACAGTCCTGGCCCATACACCCCTAGACTTCCTTCATCATGGGCTGGGTGCTAGTGCACTGGGGTCTCTGGTGGTGTGTACAGAAAGGCCAAGAAGAGTACAGTATGTGTGAAATGCAAAGCTAAAGTCTTGGAGTACTACAAACCAAATTGCCCGTTCTTATAAAATGTTGCAAAATATGTTTTATGTGTGTTTTGTTTTTCTGTTTTCTTCCCATCATTTTGGCCATGAGTTCCAAGTAAGTTTGACTCACAGAAGACACTCAGAGTACATTTCAGAACCAGAACAGAAGCCCTGGTTTGCTTCACATGTTCACATAGATGTAATACTGTATGATAGGCACACAAGCTGTTCTATTGATACTTGCAAACTCAGTATATCTACCTTGTGTAAAACAATATGCTGGCAGGAATCTTTTAAATTCCTCCATTTTCCAGTACAGAGAATTTTCTAGGCAGTTACTTACACGTCAGTAGGATGGCACAGGCATCTAAGCATAGCCAAGGCTCTCAGCGGATGACCGGTGGCATCATCAAAATGACTCAGCACTCAGTCCTGGCACTCAGATGAGTGGAGGTAGTTCCCATGTAGGAAAGAGCCTGTAAAACTTAAAGACCTTCACTCTGTTGTTAGCTTTGACTGAGGTTGAAAAACAGATTCCGAGAGGAAAAGCTGTATTACATATCTCATGATGCTTATTCATTTATATTGGTGCATTTTCACATGAATTCRATAAAAGAACTGGAGAACCTCCCCTATGAAGACAAGCTGAGAAAGTTGGAACTGTTCACCTGGAGAAGGTCRTGTGGAGACCTCATAGCAAACTTCCAGTGTCTGAAGGGGGCCTACAGAGAGTGACTCTTTGTCAGGAACTGTAGCAACTGGACAAGGAATAATGGGCACAAACTGAGAGAGGGGAAATTTTAGTTAGATATTAGGAAGAAATTCTTTACTGTGAGGGTAGTTAGACACTAGAACAGGTTGCCCAGGGAGGTTGTGGATGCCCCAACCCTGGCAGTGTTCAAAGCCAGAATAGGGGCATTGAGCAACCTGGTCTCGTGGGAGGTGTCCCTGCCCATGGTAGGAGAGCTTGGGCCTAGATGATCTTTAGGGTACATTTCAACCTTTCACATTCTATGATTTTAAACCGTCACTCTAGGAAYTGGGCACTCCACATGCACACAGAACAAAAAGACCCTGTGCTGCAGATGCTGCAATTTATTGTTACATGGACACTTCGGTGGTTACAGAGACCCGGGCGCCTGCACCTCGAGCCTTCCCTGTTCTGCCCTTAGCTGCCGCAGTGCACCCGCACGGCGAGGCCACTCGCCTTCACGCAGGAGCAGCCACTTGTGGTGATCAGCCTGATCAGGTAAGTATGAGGAACTTTTCCCACAGCAGTGGGGATATCGGGCACAGCGACACCTCGTCAGCCGGCAGCAGGGAGGGAGTGGCCGCCCTCACTAAAGATGGCGGCCGAGGGCAGCCCGGCACCAGCGTGGCGCTGCGGCTGAAGCCGTTTCCGCCCGCCCCTGCCCGTCACATGATCGCCGGGGGCTGTGGCCGCCGGTGCCCGACCCCGGCGGGGCAGAGGGAGACAGAGTGGAGCGCGCGGGGAGCCGCCGAGGCGCGCCGAGCCGAACCCAGCCGGGCCGGGCCACGCCACGCTACGCTCCTGGCTGCAGCGGTGGCGCCGGGCGGTCTGGCCCTGGGCGCGCTGCGCGGTCCGGGTAGCAGAAGCGAGATGGAGCCCGAGGAGGGAGAGGATCGCACCCCGCTGCTGAAGGAGCCTCAGCCTGACACGGGTGAGAGGAGCAGCAGCTGCCCCTATGTGGCGGCGTCGCGTTGCCATGGAGGCGCGGGGCGCGGGCCGAGAGCGCCGCTGTGGGGCCCGGGGTCGGTGCTGCCGTGCCGCTGCCGGGGTGACGGGGACAGCGGTGGCGGGCCCGGGGGCTGCGCCGCCCGCCCGCGCCGTTAGCGGYGTTTGGTGCCCGGGACGCCGCGGTGCCCGGGGGTGCTGGGTCAGGCACGGCGCCGCGTCCTGACAGCGTGGCGGGGTTAGGCGTGCAGCCCTGTCACAGACACCTGCCCTTGGCTCGGTGTCYTTCCAGTGAAGACATTCCAGCCCAGATACCGGCCTAACTATTAAAAATTGCCAGGGTCCACCGAGATCGTGTCAAAATTTCATTTTAAAGCGGMATTTGAGTAAGACTTACTGCTTTTTAAGGAAGCATGGAGAGGAAGGAAGGTGGAAGGAGGCACAAAGGTAGGAGAGGAGGCTCGATATGTGGTCAGAGTTTAACAGCAGAGCCCATGTGTTTAGTTGTCTGTGCTGTTTTGCTTCCCAGAACGTACAACCTATAAAGAGCAGAGTAAGATTTTTAGTTTCTTCAGTATGCCATGCAAAAATGCTCTARCCTACTTAGCAGATTTGCAACTGCACCAAGCGGGAGTGCTAACAAAATGACTTTAAAAGTGCCAGAAAGAGAGAAATTTGAGCTCAGGTCTTACTAAAGCAATATAAGCAATATGTTCTTAAGTTTGCACAATGCATCAGGCTCCAGTTGGAGGTGGCTCACCTCACCCACAAGGAAAAATACAGCAGACAAGCAACTTCCTTTAACAGCCATGCAACTTGCAGCACAGACCTATTTTTTAACTGCAATTTAAGAATCTTGTTCAATTATAGCTACAGCACTTTAAAACATGCCCCTGAAATCAGAATTAACTATAGATGTAGGACCRAAGACTGCTGGTCAAGGTAAGACCTTGAACACAATGGTTGGCTGCTTTAAACTTTAGGGGGGTGAATGTCTGTGTCTCTTTGATTATAGCAATCTCCTTAAACACACCTATAATCTTCCTTAATCTTCTGTTTTGTTAACCTGATCTAATATTCTTAGRTATTGCAGGTGCACATAATGCAATAACAGGGAACCAATAATTTAGTAGCTATTTGTTTTAGACTTTCAGATCGACATGTTTGTTAGGTTTTTATAATAAACTATTTACACTTGGGAAAAAAATCTGTCACTGGTGACCTTAAGTTCTGGCACATCTGTTTTGTGGAGCTTGCTCTCTAGACAAGTTGTATACCAGTAAAAGTCTTATAGAGGAACAGTAATGGATGTTCCAGTTAATTTGCATTTCCAAGGAAGGGTTACATCATCAGTGTGATATTCAGCTTTCTGTTATTACTGTCTAACCCCAGCAAATACAAGACGTGGAATGGTTAAGTAGCTTTACCTGTAATTATATTCATTGTTATAAATTATATGACTATACATTTTCTACTTGAGGCAAATTGCTTTTTAAACAGCAGGAAAGAACAACAAAGCTGCTTGACTAGTTTTTGTGAAGTACTTCCTGTTCTTGGTGCCTGTTGTTTTTAAAGTAAGCAATAAAATCTTGGCTGCTCTCCCTCATGTCATGTAAAAATCCCGTATGGCTTTTTCAAATGCTTCTGAGGCAAGATATGCAATGACTGCAGGTGTGGAAGGGATTTTGTGTATTTGTACAATAGCCTTGTTTTTTACTTATTTATTAAATGAACATAGCAAATACAGTATCTCTGTGTCATTTTAACAACTTGTGCAGCCATAATGAACTTCACATAAAGTTTGTCAGGATTAGAGACTTCAAAAATGGGTAAGTTCTACTAATTTCATGAAAAACAATCTTGCAGACAGGCTCTGTTGGTGTTCCCCCTGAAAAATAAAATCACATAGGGCTCATTCCTTGTTTCAGGGAAGTTACTGGAAAGGTGAAGGTATCTAGTTTAGTTTGTCCACAGGGCATGTTCTTTGTTTCTGACTGCAGATCAGAGAATCCAGTCAAGTGACGTACTGCAGTAGCAGATCAAGCCGTAGTCAGTTCTGTTGTTCATAGATGTACTTGTTCTATTCATCATTTGAACTCTGAGTAGTGAAAGATGAGATCACTACAGACTGATGTAATATCTGCTGATCCCCAGCCTTCCCAGAGTTTCAGACGTGCAGGTTATAAAACTTCCCATTAGCACCATTGCTCCCTCACAAGAGAGGAAACTTCCAACACCTTCCAACAATTTGAAAATTCAGCAGATTCTTCGARTAGCTCCTCAACAAGTTCACAGTCCTGCTCAATAGTTTCAGGCATTCCCTATTCGTAAAGACTAGCCGCAGAGCTGTAAACTGTTACAACTCAGCTCAGATCTGGATCTCCTCGCACTGATGAATGATCTCTGCCAAATGCTGCTGTGTGCTACTGTAGGAAATCAATAACAGTGTTACAGTGCAAAGTCTGGTATCTGTGTTTAAACAGCTGACAGAGTTGACTTAATGTCACAACACCGATTTTATGCTGAATCTTAAGACTCATTTTCTTTTGTCATTGTTGTATTATGGCTGCCAAGAGGGGTGTACTGGGCAACTGGGAAACTGCTACTGTTTCACAGTGCCACCACAGTGTTTGCCATTCCCCTTTATGGTAGTTTTCTCTGTTTTGCACTGTGAGCAAATGCATATTCCCTTATAAGCAACCTTATAGAAGAAAAACATGTCCTAGAAAACAGCCKGAAATCGCAATGACTGTTCTTTTGTTTTTCTTGAACCATATTTGTGTATATTACAGGCTTMCCACTGATTTGTTTTTGGGGTGTTTTTTTAGTGTGAAATTCTATCTTGAATAAATATAACAGTATTTTGGAGAGGACTTCAGAAACTACGTTTCTAAATCCATTTCCACAGACTGCACTTCCACTGCAGCCCCTACTCTTGTGTGGGTAGCTGCCTGTTGTCTAAAGGAGGATTACATTTGTTTTGCACATTAGTAYGAAAGTCGGCTTTTTAAAATCTTTTCAAACAGACTCAGACTCAACCCCTATTAAATAAACCCCTTAAGAAGAAAAATTACTTTGTCTCCTTGCCTATTTTTTCTCTTACCCAAACGTTACTGAGAACATTAGTAAAAGTTGCTTATCAATTGTTCTTATTTTGTAAGTTGTGTTAAACATTTTTCTTTTGCTCTCGTTTCAGTCCCTGCATRCTGCTCAGCTCGCTACAATCTTGCACTCCTGGCCTGTTTTGGGTTCTTCCTTCTGTATGCCTTGCGTGTGAACCTAAGCGTTGCTCTGGTGGATATGGTAGAACCTAACACAAGCTTAGCAAAGAATATGACTTCCAATGTATGTCCAGAGCATTCTTCCACCATAAATGTTCCTCGCAACACAACGGTGAGGTCTCAAACATGTTGTCCTGTAATGTGGCATGTAAAAGTGGTTTTAGTAGAAGTCTGTAATAGAYAGAACTAAGGTGGCAAGAAAACAGGCTGCTTTTTACTGGATGGCCTTTTCAGTGATTCTTTTAAAGCTSTTCTGGGAGGTATTAGCCTTAAATGACTAGCTAATTGGGAAGGGCTGTGCTCAGGGTCAGGTTTTTTTATGTACTTCTTTTCTGTGCCATTCCTTAAAAATTGGCTGATCTGAGCACGTAAAGCTACCATGACTCACTGTTTTATATGCCACTAATCAATTATTACTGTCATATCTGCGTCAGAGGTCACATCACTGTCTAATTTGCCTGTTCTTTGTACAGTCACAATGGCATGAAATTTCATTACAAATTAACATGTAATATTTTTCTCTTCACTTTGATCTGTTTCCCAGATCATGCTTTTTGTCCTTCTATCCTTTACCTCTGACTTCCAGTAATCCTTAAAATCACATTTCTTAACTGAACTGTTGAATATGAAAAAAACTTTTAAAAAAATCCCCAACGTTGTGAATTTGAATTACAAAGATCTTGTCTTGTAGTTGAAGTTACTCCTGAGCACTCTTGCCATCATCGTGCTTTCATTTTGTCTGTTTGGAGGTCATTTATTATTTATCACAAACAAATTATAACGGTGAACTTTATGGGAAGTTTCTATCTCATCATTTCTGTGAAATGTATGCTGCTCATTTAGATGCTTAAAAATTGGTCTTTTGGAGGTGATCCCAAATTTCAGAATCAGTTTATTGGCAACAGTTCATATCTTCTTGCTGGCTTCCTTTTATAGGTTCCTATCTCAATCGTCTTTGCTTTTATTGCATTGTCCACTGAACTCATCTTCCTCTGTTGTGCTTATGCCATTATTCCACCTACCCTTGTGAGCCCTGCCCTTGACTGCTCTCTTTCTTTATATTAAATTTAAGCACCTTCATCTCGTTGTTTGTTTTTTTTGTCCATGAATGTTCTGCAGGTAAAGCCATTTTCTAGATCATGACAGAATGTTGACTCTGTAATRCAGAAGTGGGATTTGTACTCAGGCAGACTTATGTAGTCAGTACCTGTCATATATCCCAACCTGCTTACAATTCAAAAAGGATAACTGCCTGAGCACTTATATTTCATGTAGTGATGATTTTCATACTTGGGTTAGATACATCTGAACAGACCGTAAACTACCTGAATTAACTTATAACACAACTTTGATTGCAGTATAGGTGTGTGTAGAGGAAGGAGACCCTAGGGAATGAGCCACGAAAAATCTGAAATTTACTTAYAAAGGAGTAAATGATGGATCAAAGTTATATAAAATATGGTCAGAGAAACTGCTATTTTGAACTTACTGCATTTTGTTGGATTTTTTTTCTCTTTTTAGGGGGAAAAGTATTCTTGGGATGCTGATACTCAGGGATGGATCCTTGGTGCTTTTTTCTATGGCTATATCATTACTCAGATTCCAGGAGGATATCTTGCAAGCAAAATTGGAGGGAAGCTGTTGCTGGGGTTTGGCATCTTTGGTACCTCTGTATTCACTTTGCTTACTCCCTTAGCTGCAAATTTGGGAGTTGGCTACCTCATAGCTGTCAGAGCCTTGGAAGGACTCGGAGAGGTAATCTTGTTTTCTGTATCTAACTTAAAAATGTATCTGAATAATTTGTTAATAAATTGTAGTGATTAGATTCAGTGAGTGTTGGTATGCTGGAATAGTATATGGATTGTTTCATTTGAGTGGCATCGTTTTATGGTTTTTTGAATAATTAAAGTATTTGCACTATATTTTAGCCTAAGCTTTTCAAATAAGAAATGTAAGGATACTAGAGCCAAAACTAGAGTTATTCTCGTTTTTCAGAAATTAGTGCCTCGAAACAGTATTGTTTGTATTGTTGCTGTTTTTCCAGTATACACAGAATCAAAAGTGGGAGAAATTAATTCTTCCTCCTTTTACTCATGCCTTGCACAATTTTAATAAGTGGTTTCTTGCTAGACAAGAAACTCACAGATTGTGCTACCACTTTGTAATGAAATATGCTTTGAAGCATGTAAAGTTGAAGTGAGTTCTAAATTCTTGCATTTCAACAGAGTAAAATGCTGTTTTCTAGGGTGTTACCTTCCCAGCTATGCATTCAATGTGGTCTGCTTGGGCTCCTCCACTGGAACGCAGCAAGCTCCTTAGTATTTCATATGCAGGTGAGAAATTCCCACGCTGATCATGGGATTATAAATTTTTACTGCAGTAACAGGGAGGATTGACTTAAATCAAAGAGATTTATATTGTAAATTTTAATCAGCATTTAATCCAGAAAGTGTAGCATTAAAGTAAGACTTGCTTTGCAATCATTTTCTTAATTTATTCATGGCTTTTATAACCCTGACAAAACGTATTGATCTGTGAGTAAGTATAAACTTCAGTCTAACTTTGGTATAAAGTGGTGCAAAGAGTTATGTGAAGCTGATTAATAGAAGATACTRTAAATTAAAAAGATTTAGTATTAGGAACAAAAAAAGCTGGGGGAGTTCCAGGATAGATGTCACGGTTTGGACRAACTTAGGAGGAAGACTCCAAGAGCCTCCTCTACAGAAGATAGCGTTCTAAAACTCCCTTCCCCACCCCCCAATAAGAATTTCTTGGAGGAAAGTGAAAAATACCTGTTTATTTAACAAAACCCAGCTGCTGGGGGGGTGCATGCAGGCACCAGGGGAAGGCAAAAGAAAATAAAAAATGAATAATGTTAGATGATAAACCTCTCGAGATGAAGACAACCTGGATGAATTCAGAGTCCTTTGTTTCCTGAGTGTAGTTTTCTGCTCTGTCTCCCTCCGGGTCTAGGCTGGTGCAGGCCTCCCCGGGCCCAGGGTGGGGTAGGCCCCAGAGTTCAGTAGTCTGTTGTAAAGCTCCAAAGGAAGAAGGAAAAGAAACACAATCTCAGGGAAAAAAAACAACCTGTCTTCTTTCCTTGCCTCAGGCAGAGGAGGGAAAAAGCCAAAAGCAAGTTTCAACTCCCTCCAATATCCTTCAGCTGAGCAAAAGCAGGGCAAAAGCTCACAGGAAAAAACGGTAAAAGTAAAGAAGTGTCCCTTCACCTTCAGCTGTAGAGAAGGCGACTGCCGAGAGTTCTCTCCTGAGAACCACAACAYAGCTAGTGATAAGAACCAGGAATGTAAACACCTTTGAAGAAAACCAAAACACAGTGCCTGGTTTCTCAAGGCAGCTTAAAGACACAGAGTTAATATTTTTTCATTAAGCAGGCAATTGGGATATATAGCATCATAAAGTCACCCCGAGACAATAGAGCTGTTTGGTTGGGTTTTGGAGGGTTTTTACGTGTTCTTGGAAGAACTTGGGGAAGAAAAATGTCCAAGGTCCCATGTATTGCTGCAAGAGCTCCTTTTCAGGGTCCAATACTCATTGGCCAGATTCTCCTAGATATTCTATGTCTGCAAGGTGTAATGTTTGATATCAGATTTATKTGTTTGAAAATATTTCATGTTACACAGGATTTTTGATTTAGCAGAGTGATACAGAATGTTCTGAAAGCACAGTACAAACATAAGTTAACACTTAGCAAATGTAAGTTGACTCAGCAAAATACAGCAATTGCAATACACTTCAGTTTGGGTTGAAGGCAAGTCGAGTCTTTTATTCTCTCAGAAATTCTATTGTTAGTTGTTTYGCTTTTATACTTTGTGTTGGGCAGACTCACATATTCACTGTGCTGGCTAACTCAGGGAGACAGTCACGCTTTTAATGAACTGAATGAGGAGAAACATTTACACCGCCAGCTGATCCACTCGACTGACGTAGCTGCTTATCTAAAACAAAGGCCACCTTTTGGTGCCCTTTGTGGTGAGATAAAGTCAGCTTCTTTGCAACAGCTGTGGTTGGTCATACCCAAATTTACTCCCTGTGAGCTTCATGGACACATTGCTCTTGCCCATCTCCACTGAGTCTTCTTGCATTTTAGGGGTTTATTGGTCAGTCACGTTACTCAGTGCATGTGCTGGTTTGAATGTGAACCAGCAGGGGAAATTAACCCCACACAAATACCTCGAGAGAGATTCTAGGCCAGAATTACAATTTTAATAGAAAGGTTATAATAAATGCAATAATAGAGAAAACATGGGCTTAAACTGGCAGAGCCACAGTACAACCTGGCAGTGGTTGCAGTCCTGTTGAAAGTCTGGAACTCTGGTTGTCCAGTGGCTGCAGTGCTGTTGAAAGGCCTGGTCAGATGAGTATCCAGTGGTGGTGGTCCCATCCTCTGGTTGTCCAGTGGTGGTGAAGGGTCTAGTCCTCTGGGTATCCYGTGKTCTCTCTCAATGCTCAAGCCTGTTTTTTATGTGGTGTTTCGCAGTTGGTGTCTCCTCCAGGGGTGGGGATTTCCACAATGGAAGAGGATGTTTCTGTAATTCTGTTCCTCGGGGCTTATCCAGTTCGGTAATGGGCCATTAACAGAGATAATCCACTCAGGATGGGTGGTTCTTGCTATTGGCCGGGGTAGTTATCACAATTGAGATAAGAAGTACCACCCCACCTCACATGATCTCCATAGTCTCAGGGACCAGGTGTGTAACAACTTAACTGGAAACAACCCAGCTTATCAAGGAATTATGTGGGTGGTGATAGAATACATCCKTTTTTGGTTAACCCAGGATAGTGCAGTATCTCTGGGGCAGGTAAAAGACATAGGTTTCTAAATTTGCTAGTCAAAATTGATATAATTTCTTTGAGGATGACAGATTTGGTATTCAGTTACTGAAGTAATGGTTTMCTTTGCTCACTCTTATTAGTAATAATTCTGTTACATCTTTTTTGTTTGTTCTGTGGTTCATCAGGAAGACAGGGCTATACCATGTAAACTTCAGCTACAGTTTCTTAAGGAGCTAAGCCAGTCTAGTGACTCACTTTTCCCAAAGGAATGAAGCCTTTCTTCCTCACATTTCCTCACTTCACTCCTAACCAATTGTCTCATCACTCGTTGAAGTGACCCTTCAATGGGCTACTGCAACCTACCTAATGCATCAGAAAGCTTTTTTTCTTTCTCTTTTTTTTTAATCTGTTTTCTGCCCTAGTATTTAATTAAATCTACTTTAAAAGAAGTCTTCATGTGAAACCCAGCACACAAGTTAAGCAGAGAGTACAGAGTCGGGATTGACTTCTACTGTATTTAGCAATTGGGAGTTTTTAAACTGTCCTTTTGTATTTTGTGAAACTATGTGCTAATGTACTAGTGAGAAGAGTCTGTGGCCTTGAACAGCCAATTGTTAGCAATCARCAGTGGATAAGATATCTTGTGTAAGATTGGCAGACTGTTTTTCTTCCTCCATGTTGGCAATCATGTGGTCCGGAGTTAATTTAATCGTGATCATGTTGATTTTCTGAGAGAACATATGATTGAGGTTATATGTAGTTGTTATATTGGTTTATATTTTGCATGATGTATGTGGTTTGTTCATGGCTGGAGCTTTCTGCCTCAAAGAAAAATTGTTGTTTCCATGAAGACAGAATCTAGGTAGCCAGAATATCAACATAGTATTTTCTGAGATTACATTTGGAGAAGTAATCATACAGCTAACATTAAGAGACAGAATCTATTGGTTTTCACCAGTAGAGTGTCTAGGTATGTAAATAATATGGGTTTCTGGTTTAGATTTGAGAGAGAGAAACACCTGCCATCCTTATTCTTTGCAAAATGTACGTTGACTTATAAGCACAGGAATAGTTCTTTCTGGCTTTTGGCTTTATTCTGAACTGAAGTCTGCTCATCTTTCCCTTCTTCCCTTCCTGATCCTACACCCTGTCAAATTCAGGGAACATGGGATTCAAATCTACTGGTTATATATGGATGACTTCTGGTTCATGTTTCTAGCATTCCTGGTTTTGTAGAGCTAGTAGAAAATATAAGAAATGCAAACTGACTATATTGTCACAACATTATACCCCCAAGGCCTTAATTATAATGTGTTCAGCTCTCTTGTTTTGCAGCAATACCAGTTAACTATTTGCATTGGTTTAGATGTATTAGAGCCATCAGTTTATTGGAGACAAATGTGCCAAGAATGCTTATCTTTTATTGCTCTTTGCTTCTGATTTTGCCTTCTTAGGGCTTTGTGGCTCTATTTGCTTCGAGCTGCCAAAGCAGCTCATTGTGCCCATGTTTCTTTAATGCAAAGCACAGCCCTCTAGTAGTGGTGACAAATCATTATGCATGATTTATTACGGAAAAATAAAATAACTCTGAAATGCCACTTATACTTAAGGAGTCCAAAGGAGATCTAATTATTTTTCCACTTTGTTTTGCTTTCTTCCGGTAGGTGCACAGCTGGGAACTGTTGTCTCTCTGCCACTATCTGGTTTAATTTGTTACTATATGAACTGGGTTTATGTGTTCTACATATTTGGTGAGTTTGGGTTGTTTTTATTTTTCTTACTTATTTAAAGTACAGTACATATTCTTTTTGAAAAGTGTTGTATCTTATAAAACTTATAATAAGTTTTAAAAGCATGTTTGACATGTTGGGTTGCTGTTTTATTCTTACTGGGCAATTAGAGATCTTTAAAGCTAAGTAGATTCCAGTGAATGGCTAAATAAGCCTTCTTCCAATCAGCAAAGCTGTCTCTGAGTTGGACAAAAGCTGGTACAAGTCAAATGCTCTTAACTCTCCCACCACTTGGAAACAACAGGCTGAAATTTCTTATCTGAAGTGTGAAATTGAGTTAATAACTTTAATCCCAGGAATAAACTGCTACTTCGAATGAAAGGACATGTGAAAAGTTACTGCTGCTTAAAATGGAAACTGTGRAAAATCTCTCTAGCAGTCACAGGAACCCTGAAGGAATGCCCAAAATGCAAAGCATAGCTTGTTTTCTGTGACTTATGTTCTAGAAGAAGCTGGAAAGAAAATATTTTTTTAACAGCATGTGATAGATCTAAGTGATGCTTTTTACGGGTCTATTTACGTGTCTAAGCCATTTCATATTCTGCATGGGGAAGGGAGAATCAGAATATAAGACAGGGGTTACACTTTCCTCAACAAAACCATTCCCAATTTTTATAAATCACAAGGATTCAAACCAAAGAACTGAAGAAAATGAAATAAGTTGTTACAGTTATATAAAAGTGCAGTTAATTTGGACTGACTATTGAAAAGTTACCTTTTTCAATTGACAGTTCTGGGGTTGGCTTAAGAAAGAAAAGGAGGATTGGTACATTGACCAAGCTGTATGTAGTGATATTCTGTGTATGGGCACAAAGTATTTTTTGTGATTAAACTTAATGTTAATTTTTATTTCCTGTGGGTGAGCCATATCCTTTGTGGCTCTTCCGTGTGACTGATAAAAATACAATTATGTCTGTGCACACAGCTTTCTTGCTGTATGAAGAACTTCAAGTAGAGGAAAAAAAAAGAGGAAAAAACAAAAAGAAAAAAGTTCTGCTTAGTCATYTTTATTGTTTATTATATCTAAATGTGCATTGTTAAGCCACTTTAGAGAACTAGATAGAAAAATAATGTTCATTAAAATTATATTAACAGTGTTGAGAAAACACTTCTGACTAAATCATCTGAGAGTTTTATTCATTTAATTGCTTATTTTTTTATTTCTATCTCTTCACCTATCTTTTCACAACAATAGGTGCACTTGGCATATTATGGTGGTTCTTCTGGATGTGTTTGGTTAGTGATACACCAGAAACTCACAGGAGCATTTCACACGCTGAAAGAGAATATATACTCTCTTCTCTTAAAGATCAGGTACAGCATTTTGGTATAGACCTGCTTACTTAAGTCTGAACATAAACCAGAAATATTGTCATTAATGTCATGCTCTCCTTATGTATCAAATAACATTCTTAACCCGAGATTGAAGCAAAATTTTTCAAACAAAAAAAATCAGAAAAATAGTGCAGTTGTAAACTGAAAAACAATCAATAATCAAACAAATAATTTATAATAATGCCTTTTGTTACAGATGTTGCGGTGCTTTATTTAAAAAGCTTTTTATTTAAAAGTGACAAATCTGTCACTTTATACTAGATCCAGACCTTTTATTGCAAATGTCTTTAACATTTGCAATACAATATTTTATGGCATTTCTTTCTCAATGTGTCATCTAGAGTAAGGAACAGATTACTGTTTGCAGAGAAAATGCGAGTGAGCCAATTCCTAAAGTGTGCAAAAGATTCATTCCTGTGACTGGGGATATGTATTTACAAACAGCRAGAGACCAAATTTAGTATCTAGGATTGAGTAGGAAAGATCCAGCTAAATTAACACCTGAGGGGTGACTAAATATTTAATTACTTATAGCAAAAGCAGAGGGAATCAAATTTCAACAAGGGAAGGCATACTTTTTGAATTACAAAATTGGTTTACTTTGAATAGTAAACATCAGAACAGTAACATACCTCAGTATACCTTCACTGRGAACTGAAGACAGTAACGGATTCATTGCTGATGACTTTTATCTATCAACTGAGATTCATTTTGTGCCTTTCAGAATGGTTAATCAGCATAGATGTGATTAGCATCAAAACATTGTATTTAGTAAATGTTCGTATCAATGTCCTGATTTCTKTATTTTTCTCTTCTCTTTGTCTCCTGCTTGCCAGCTTTCTACACAGAAATCTGTTCCCTGGAGGCCTATGCTGGAGTCCCTTCCACTCTGGGCTATCGTTGTGGCACACTTCTCTTACAATTGGACTTTCTATACGCTCCTTACACTCTTGCCCACATACATGAAGGAGATCCTGCGATTTGATGCACAGGAGGTGAGATGTATACAAATATAGTCACTTTCTTCTGAATTAAAGAAACTAAATAACCTGCTGTTTAGAATAGAGGAACCTGTTTAAGAACCTTGGAATGTAAAGGTACAGCTGAGAAATGATAACACCACACAATTAAGCAGATACATCAAAAATGTTGCCTGCCTTATAATTTCCGCTTTTTTGACTTACTTGACATTTAGCTTAGTGCTAGCTTTCAAGTTAAATTTTCTGTCTGAAGATGCATGTTACCCATCTTTAACTACTCTGTTTTAAAACAGTAACTATAAAAATATTTTTCCCWGTTATGTGGCTTCTATGATTATTTCATATTTTATACCTAGTTTTATGGCTTCTGAAATACTATTTACTTCTTTGCTAACTCATAAAGGAGAACATTTCCAGTTAAAAATAAAACTAAGAAAACCATTGGACAAGTGGTATTTTTGAAAGTATTTTAAGGATGGAGTTGGAGGGAAAAAGGGWCAAAGGGAAGCTTCATTCTGATTGGATCACTTTCCAAATTGTCACTTTCTTTCCTCAATGTGCAACAAAGGTAAAATACCTTTTCTTACTAAGGTAACTGGATGAATCAAAACCATAGTCTTAAGGTCCAGATATAGTGCTTTTCACAGAAAATTTGTAAAGTTAAATTATTTATCAGGGAAAAATTAGGAGGTGGAGGARGTGGAATATTCTTAGTTATAGCAATTATTTGACTGTACTGGCCTGTCTTTAAAGAAACAGTTTTGGTGATGGCATAGCTTACCTGGAGAAACTGGTATAGCTAAGATAAAAAGGTGCTCAGAAATTTCAAGAAGTTTAACATAGCCTTTTCCTGGTTTAACACATGAAACTGGTTTGGAGTAATCTGAAGATGCATGCTATGCAAGAAAGAGGTGATGCCAGCAATCTTGGGAGGAAAAGGTGGGGAACCTTAGCATTAGAAGAGAAGGTTGCAGCAGGGCAAGCTGCAGAATGGCTGGGAAAAAACTAACTGAAGTTGCTGCTTGGGTTCCTTATTATGCCTCTTCAGAGAATACCTGGAGAAGCGTAAACATCTGTGAAAGTCATTTGCTGCCACAGCTCAGTTGCATGTGTTTTGTAAAACACAGTTGTGTTAAATGGCAACAGGTTCTGCTGTGAAGTAGTTTCCTTTGTCTCTGGGTTATGCTGCTTCTTTTTGGAGTAACTTAGAGTACTGACTGTTGTGAACGTAAAAAAAAAAGCTTGTGTAATAGTGTTGGACTAACTTTGTTGCCACATATTTAGATGGAAGTTGCATTACTGTTTAAAATATTATACAGTTGCCACTGTATAGTCCATCAGTTTCCTTCCTAAAATAAAGGAATTGGTTAAAAATAATGCTGCATCTTCAAATAGTACTTAAAAAAAGTTTCTTCATTACTATCTTCTGTTTTTCAAAATTTTACATACTGTTTTTGAAAATTGAGCATTGAAACCCACTAGGCAGCATGCTTGAGTGCTGATAGAGTGGACTTTGGGTGGAGATGTTTCTTGTTTCATTTCAAATTAAAATTCCTAGGASATCTTTCACTTCTGGACAAATACACATTTCATACGAGTGTATAAAGGTTATAGTATTTCTATTCAAATACCTCTTTTTAATTACAGATTAGGTCAAATTATAGCTTTGTTATCAGTAACTATCCATAATTTTATGGAAAGGCTGTAAATGTATGCAGTTTTGTAGTACCCTTTGTTTACCTTCATCAGAAAAACATGTAGAATCAGGCACAAGTCTCTAAACAGCACCTGTTAAAAGTAATGGAAATTAACAGTGACTTCAGTGTAAGTAATGTCAGGTCCTGAATAACAACTGTGCTTTGGGATCATGGGATGTCCAGCCTACATGTGATGAAAGTCCTAGTTCTGTCCTAGTATTTCGTCTCTGTTTACAGCCAGCATCAGATGTTTCAGCAGATAGATAAGGAATAATGTAATGTAACAGTAGTACAAAACCCAGAGATTCTGTATAGTTTTCAAAATTCTGAATAATATTTACAGCTTCCACTTACTTTAGTAACTCACTTGATATTGGTATCCTGGAAACTTTCATGATCAGGTTAATGTCCACAGGATACCTTCAGCTGTAATTTTCTTTTTCCTGAACCTAGTTGCTGATTTAAACCTTTGAGTTTTTCCTCTGTCTACATTCGTAGTTATGGATAAAGTCATGCAATGGAAAGTTGACGCATTGGTAACTTTATTATGCATTTCTTTTTCCATCCCTAGGTTTCTCTTTTATATAATGCCAACAATAATTATGTAGATGGATGGGATTGACACTTCGGGTTCAGTCTCAGTTAATGTTCCAGCACAAGTGATTTTTCAGCTTATTGATTTGTCATTTCACTGTTTTAACTGTCTTTTTTTAACCTCAATAGAATGGATTTTTGTCTGCCCTACCTTATTTTGGCTGCTGGTTATGTATAATTCTGTCTGGGCAAATCGCTGATTATTTACGGGAAAAACAGAACTTCTCCACTGTTTGTGTTCGCAAATGCTTTACCGTAATAGGTAGGTGCAAGTATCATCTCTTGGAACATATAATTTTAGAACATATAATAATATCAATTTCAGAAAAATTAAGGGCTTRGGAGAGTATCTGACATTCTGCTGTGAGATGAGGCAGCATTATGCATGGCTTGAGAGGAGCAACTTTATTTGTACATTAATGTGGCAAGAGTAAATCAAATTTTTTCCATGAAAAGTAGGCCTATTGGATGAGAAAACAATAAGAGATTGCCAAAAGCTTTGTTTAGGTCAAGATGCATCATTACTACAAGCAAACTGATCAAATAAATGGTCAGGTAAAATCACCATAAAAGGGTGAATGAAACCTTGTTATCAAACAAGGTTTATCAGACTGAGACAGGATATTGTTCTGCATGACCCTGTTCCCAACTTTTTGTTGTTCAACATTTCGTTTATCCTATACTAACGTAACTGAATAGGAATACACCTGCAAAATTTACAGTTGCTACCAGGGTAGGAACACCAAACAGAATCCAAAATGGTCTTGACTAATTCAGAGGAGAGATGATCTGAAATCACCAACAGATCAGCCAGATCAGGTTTTTAATGAACACAAGTAAATGCTGTATTTAGGAAAGAGAAGTTGATTGCAGAATAAAAGAGGGGCAGGGGAAAGAAATTGAGAAAAAGGAGAGAAGAGACATTAGGCACAGGATCCACAAAAGTGGCAGCACATTTGTTGTATAGTCATCCTTGCTGCCTTCTCAATTCAGCTGATTCAATTGCTTTCTTTAAAGCAGCTCTTACAGTAAATTCTCAGGCATCTTGTTTGTTTGTCTTAAGCCTACACTATTTTGGTGATTCAGTTTACTGCAGCGCCACACACCTCACACCCATGTATTTATAACTCGGGAGAAAAATTTTTATTGTGTTAGGAAAAGCAGGACTTAGGTCGACTTCATCAACAAAACCATGTGATTGGAGCTGTTTGCRGAGGTCACGATGGGGTCATGTAAATGGGCTCTGGTCCTGGGAAATGAGTACCAAAGTTGACTGCAGATAGGAAGCAGTGTGCATTAGCTCATGAGGGCCGATCAGCTGTTTCCAGATGATGTAGCATCTCTAAAACTAGCCTGGGTTCACCTGCCACTGTCAGTGTAGTTTCAATTTATTTATAGCAATAAATAAAATTAATTTGTGAGGTAACTTACAGTATCTGTTGATTTCTGTTATTTTTTTTTTATCTAGTTGTAGTTTGTTATTTGAGACTAGAGTGGGGTTTTTCTGATCTGGCTGCTGTTTCCTGAGATATCAACAGGTTTGCAGCCCATCTGCTCTTCCTTTTGACAAGGACATGTAGTGATAGGACAAGGCGGAATGGCTTTAAACTAAAAGAGAGTAGATTTGGATTAGATAATAGGAAGGTTCATTAGTGAGAGGGTGGTGAGGCACTGGAACAGGTTGCCCAGAGAAGTTGCGGCTGCCCCATCCCTGGAAGTGCTCAAGGTCAGGTTGGACAGGGCCTTGAGCAACCTGGTCTAGTGGAAGATGTTCTTGCCCTTGGCYGAGGGGTTGGAACTAGATTATCTTTAAGATCCCTTCCACCCCAAACCATTTATGATCCCGTACCATCCGCTTGTAAAGGCGCACGCGGTGCCGTTCCGGTTCTGTACACCAGGGGGCGGTGGAAGTTGTATGGAAAACGTAGACCCAGCTTGGCGCCTCCAAATATCTCTCGTGTTGAACATCCGTTGATTCTGAGGTTTCTGTCTTAAAGGAATGATTGGACCTGCGATGTTCTTAGTAGCAGCTGGATTCATAGGCTGCAACTATGCACTGGCTGTTGCATTTGTGACCATATCAACAACACTAGGTGGATTTTGTACATCTGGCTACAGCATCAACCATCTGGACATAGCACCTTCGTAAGTATTGCTGAACCTGTTGTTAGTGCATGTGAAATGTTTATGTTTTTTTTTTTTTTGTGGTGCTGGGGTGCCTTGGAAATGTAGCTATGGACCATGTGCCATACAGACCTGGAGTGTAAACACTGACAATTACTTGGGTTTACAGTATTAAGCCCTGTATTTGCAAAAAGTGCAAGTTTGGCAGAGGATATGATATAAATAATAATTTAGAATCATTCCAATTTTGATCCTGCAGTAATAAATGATATAATTCCTGTAATTATAGACTTGATAGACTTTTGTCATATTTGATTCATKTTCTTAAAAGGACAGTGTTTTTTGAACTGCACAGTTCAAAAACTGCACTGTACAGTTAACTGTTTCATGTTTTCAACTTTCCCGTCGGAGCTATCAGCCTTTAGTATGAACATTACCATATTTAAGCACTGTGATACAGGCAAATTATTTGCATTTGAAAAACATTCTGTACACTGGAATCAAAATCTTGTTACGAGTAGTTGACCTGTTGTCAGTAGGCAACAAATCAGGTACACACAATTGCTCTTAAATGAGCAGTTTTCAAGAATGGAAAGTTAAGACTTCAGGCTGTAATTTCTCCAGTGTGTCACAAATTCAGGATTGGACAGATCCATTGATTTCCCAAAGAGCATAGATGTATGTATATTTTTTTGAAAGTGCACTGGTAAAAGTCAAGTACTTTGCTTTGTCATTCATTTACCTATTTGTGGTAGTACTTAGATGTGAACACGGTCAAATGATCTTATGTCCAAAGAGTATGTTTCTGTATTCATGTGTAAAATGAAAAGACTGTAAGTGTAAGTCTAGAAGGAAAAAACATTTTGTAGAAATATTACCTATTAAAAAATTATGAACATCTAGACAACTTATATAGGAGACCTTGGGTCCCAATTGAAGATGTTATCCAGGCTTTGGCAATTGAAATGATGGTGGTCACGTCCACAGTCATGGACAATTTTTGAAAATGGATATGAAATAGTGGGAACCCAACTCATCTTGGCAGGTTAGGTAAAAAGCAAGAGGGGAGGTATCAGTGGCCAGCTATAAACAGCTTGTACTGCTGAATTGAATATGAAAGTAAGAAGAATAGCTTCTGTGTTACACTTTGTTTTAAATCACGTAGAACTACAAATTTAGAAGATGTAGTTAAAGCAGTGCATCTGGGGTGTTATGGGACCATTATACAACTTCTGTTTCAAGCTTAGTTTTGCAGAACTACAACAGTTAGTTTCCAAAAAATGTATTGAATAGTTATGTGAGTACAATTTATYCTGTCCATGGAATATGTCATGGTTTGACAACAGAGCTGTGACAGGAAAAAGGAARTCATGCAACTGCAGTGTGACTTAAACACACAAGGAACTTCTCTGTATGTAGGCAGTGGCTGAGGTTGCCCAAACTAGGATATTGTATATGTTTTCTAATTTGAGATACTTAATTTTGCATTTCAAATGTGTTTATTTCAAGAATCAATTTGTTTATAACAGTATTCAGAGTATTTTAGGTGTTGAAAAAAGGCCACAAGAAGAAGATGATATTACACAGTGCCAATGCCTGTCAGCAGGCATAGTTAGGTTCCCCACATGAACTGCTGCTGATCCCTGTGACCAAATCCTACTCTTTTCTTCCGGTCCTCGATAAAGTCCTGCTTTTATTCCCTTTGCATTTATACTGGACAAGTTCCTCTAGCCCCTATTCTCTCTCAGACAGGCAAAAGGGAGCATACTGGGTGCAAGAGGGGTGTCTTGCTGATAGTTCAGGGACTTAGGCTCAGCATTGCCTCTAGAGGCTGCATATATGGGAAAAGTTTCCTTGATGGTGAYGTGGTTGGAGGGGTGCTGTTTTATTGAAATCAGTGATTTTCTATTCAGCACATGCATGCATTTATGCAGGGTAAATCTGTCCAAATGGGGACAGAGAAGGAAAAGAGCATGTCCTTGTAACAAAGATCATATTAGAAAATTTCTTCAAATACAGAAATGCAAAAAACATTGAAGATGAGAAGAAGACTGTTTCTCCCTTCCCTGACTTAACTTTTTGCAACTTTGTCCAGTTTTGTTGGATGAAATGATCAAGGCAGACAAGCACAATTTCAAGGAAATGCTTGACATAATTGCAGAAATCTAAAAACAGGGTCTGCAAAAAATTGTGAAGGAAACCTCTGTTAAGAGTTTACTTGGAGCTCAATGTTTAATTTTCATAATTTACTGAAAGATATTAGAATAACCAGAAGTGATTCAAAGAAGTTTCAAAATGCACATATGTGCATTTTAATTGGTTAACAGTATGCTGCCTAGAATAGCAAATGGTCCCTTTTTACTACTAAAACTTGCATTATACCAAAGAAATAATTATTCACAGAAAAACAGTGAATGAAAATACTGATGCTTAAGTAAAAACACTATTTGCTATGTGGTTTTGCTTTCTAACATATATTTATTATGCCATTTGGTGTATTGGATTGGAGGATGGTTGGGGACAGGAGAGAGACAAGATTGTTCTTTTAGGGAAAATGTATTATATTTTAGCTCTTTAAATCTACAWCAATACCTTTCTTATTATCACAAATTTTAGTATTGGTGTTACCATGAGCACTTGTAATATTCATGTGGCTCTGTTATACACCAAATACTTCACATAGCTGTTTYTTTTACCCTTAATTTTACTACTTGACTGCTGTGCAAGTTAATTTGTATTTGGTTATCCCCACTATGCCATAAGAACATGACCAACAGCTTTCTATTGGTCTTGCTCTACAGACATGTCACTTTTTGCTTTCCCTTTTGATATGGGAGTCTCCACTGTGCCGAGGGAGTGGCATTGTGGTTATCTGCATCAAACAGTGAGCACTATCAAGAATGCAAGCTATGTCAGAAACATTGGGCATAAACAGAGGCATTTAGCCAACAATTGGTTGCCGAAGATCTTTGGCGACTGGCGAAATTATTAAACTATGTTTAGTTTTGGAAGTATATGTTAGCAGTATTGTGGTCCTTAAACATGTTGAAGACAAAGTACATTTGGTTCTACTTAAAGGCTTTAAATTGGGTTTTGCTATATTTGCTTATTTTCTTAAGGGAAACTTTTACACTTTGACATTCAGCTTTATAAAGGCCTATTAATTCAAACCACTTTCCAAGATGGGAAGACTGCATGCTACATTTATAAGAAATAAAGAGGTTTTAACTAAAGCATTGCCATGCTTTAAACTGATAGGTAGTGTTGACTTTCAAGAAAAAAATAAAGTAGTAGGCTAGATGATTGGTTCCCTTTCTCAGGAAGAAAACACACGTTTTTCTAATATCACTGGAATGAATACACATATTGCAACCTGTTGTAACAGTACTGTATGGTTGATTTCTCCTGTTTTGGTAAATAAAATTTCAAAGCTATGCATTTCTCTTTAGAGATGAAATAYGGTTCTGTTATGTTAAAATCGGTGAGGACATAATTTTACTCTGAACAGCCTAAAATCATCACTGGGATATGACTCCTTTCTGCTATGATAAACTGCAACTATTAGTATTTTGTATGATTCTTCAGCCAGCAAATCCACCTGGAAAATCTGAAACACAGGGATCTGTGCCCTAGAATTTGGAAGGTCAAACTGCTGTGGAACATCTGGCTCTTACTTCTCTTCAGTCTCTCTCACAAGTCTGCACTTGTRGTACAGTTTCAAACTTTCGGTATTGCAACATGCCGGTGAGAGAGATCTTGAATTGCCTAGAGATGAGGTGCTGAGACTCACATATTAAGCAAGTTACCAGCTTTTCCCAGCAAGCTTTTATGGCTGCTGGTGCATATGCATACATTTGTGTGTGATAGAGCAGCACGTTCATGGAACAGGAGGCCTCAGAATGGAGCTGCAGGAATGGCAACCAGCAGAACTGGTTTAGTCAGACCCATTTCCCATTGGCCTTGACCCACAGAAAGCTGAAGGGAAGAACTGACACASCACTCTGAACTCCTATCTTTGGAATATACACTTTGGTAGTGTAAGTGGGGATATCCAGCCACACTGCTGATACTGCCTTCTTGGCAGACAAGTTCTTAGCAATGAAATCTGAACTAACTCTTACTGTTGTCAGACAGCACTTTGTCATACTCCTTATTGTTTTTCTACTTCAAGACATGCAGTGTGTCTTTAACTGCTCCAATGGATCCATTCCAGACAGTTTGGTTGTGGCTTAGCAAAGGGAATGTGGGTTTGGATTATGGATCTTGAGCAAAGCTATAGGCAATTTAAGTTAAATTCCATAACTAGCATCTGAAAAATAAAGGCATACAGAATCATTTAAGTAGAAAAGGATCTTCAAGCCCAACCATTAACCTAACACTGTCAAGTCCACCACTAAACCATGTCTCTTAAAGTGTATGTACCAAGTTGTCAGTGACTTGTTACTAGAATAAAAGCAAGTAATTCCCACTGGAATATTTGTGTTTTAATTTGTCTTGTGTGATCAAGATGACRCCTGTGTGATCAGATTAAGCAAAATTGTTTCCATGATTGATMAGCAGGACAAATTAATAAGCAGCATTAACAACTTCTCTTGCAGGTATGCTGGAATTCTCCTTGGGATCACAAATTCTTTTGCTACTATCCCTGGAATGGTGGGGCCAGTTATTGCCAAAAACCTCACTCATAATGTAAGTCTGTTTATTATTTTTTTCAGTTATATTTTTATCTCAATTGAATARAAATTATGTCTTCTCAAGTCTGCAGTCATTAAATGAAACCTAGGTCACATGTGTAAGTTGTATTGTTCCATTGCTGTGAATTATGTTATTCCTAGCCCTTATTGTTCTGATTCTGATCAGGAAAATAAGGGTGAAATCAAAGACTTTTGTAAGACTTGAAAATTTTAGTGACTCACCCTTTATATTGTCTAGGAATAAAATGAACATGTTTTTATCACAGCAGAACTCTGATAAAATGCCATCTAGATGAGACATTTGTGGTATTGTTTTATCAATTAGAACACTTCAGCTCTTGGGTCACCTGACCTGAAAGCAAGGTAGTGTTTCCCTTACAGTAACATTCTCTGCGTTCGTGTTTATTGTTCTGCATCTCGGGTGATAAACTAATCCAGACAGTCCTATCAGAACTGCATTACACTATCTGGAAGCTGTATTATGAAATGGAAGTTGACTATACTGATGATGTCATCCTTTATGTTTATAAGATTTTTTATGTTGCTRTGAAATCATGCTGAATGGCATTTACATTTAAATAGGCAAGGCATGTAGCATTGATTTTAAACTCACTTTTTCTTGAGTGTGAAGCTGTAAATTGACTACATCTTTTTTTTTTTTCCTTTCCCCCATTTGACAGAATACTGTGGGAGAATGGCAAATGGTTTTCTATATTGCTGCCTCTATTAATCTATTTGGAGCAATTTTCTTTGCATTATTTGCAAGTGGAGAAGTTCAGGACTGGGCAGTCAGTGGATATCACTTGCATAGAAACTGAAGGAGATGTTGAAATACCAAAGCTGTGCTGAATCCCGTTGTGCTTAGAACTATGTGACCGGAAAAGTGCCTTCCYTGCTGATGCTTAGGACTCTTCAGAGCTATTCAGTTAAACGATTTTATCTCTGTATCTTTTGTACTGAAAATAATTTGACAGCATATGTGTGCTATTTCCTAACAAGAAACTACTTGGATTAAGCATAGAAATTTCATGCTAGGACTTGATATCAAATATATGATCAGAGACATTTTAAATCAGTGTGCTAGGCTCTAATACTTTCCAGTTTTTAATTAATATTTTCTGAATTAATGTGTAGGCAGATGTTTGCTGATACTGAAATGACAGGAAAAAGTAAAGTGATTATGTAGGACTATGAGGAGGAATGGCACGCAAAGAATTGTATCCAAAAATGTGTTTTGATTTCCATTATGAGACTGATAGTTTTTAGCTGTTTAAAAAAGTGTAGAAGAGCTCTAGTTTTCCACAATCTTTTATAGTGCTTTTATTTTGTCAGCATTTAATGACGGCTAAGAAATGCACATGTGATTTACTTCTATTTTACGCACAAATTTTGAMTATATAAACATTCCTGTTTTATGAATACAGCATCACAACTAATACACAGCAACGAGGAAGTAAATGTACCATTGGGACTGACAGAATAAGCCATGTGTCCTCTGTGGTGCAGGTTTTTCAAATAGGCCTTATTTTTATTCATCTCTGCAAAGAAGCAGCAGTGCAGCTCAGTGGTTTAAATCTAGGCAGTGTCCAAGAGTGAACTAGAAATAGAATATCTGTGTGATTACCTTAAAATAACTTTCAGTTTGGCAATTAATTTTTTTGTCTCTTTAAATCAATGCAGTGGAATTCTTTCCTCTTGCATGTAAATATATTTGTCAGCTTGTCAGTGTAAATGAAATAAAATAAGGCCAGTGTAGTAAATAATGAGGAAAATCAGTTCTCTAACAGCCTTGTTTGTTAGTCAGATAAAACTAGAGTATAAAAGAACTAATGCAATAACCTGGTGCTGTTAGTCTCCTATCAAGATAGAATTTGACACTCAAGAGCATTCTTTGCACAACATGCAGTTAAATGCCACACAATAGGATTAAATGAAGTTTATGAAAACAGTGGCCTTGTTAAGAACAAATGGCTGAATAAGCTTGGAGCCACAAAGRAAATGAAAATTCCTGTGCCAAAGATTCCTGTATTGGAGCAATTGGGTAAAAAAGAAAAATCACGGAGCTCTGGGTTTTTCATTTACCACCTATCCGAAAGAAAAGCCCAGTACTAAAGCTGCTCCAGTGGAGCCTACCTTCCTTCATTTCTAGGAAATGGCATCTGCCTCTCCTTATTAGCTTTAAGAGCCATTTTGTTTTGGCCTTCCTTGAAGTGTCACATTCTCTGATGGTGGATTTAAACTGTGTTTAAATCTCGGTTTGTGTCTGCAGCATTTCCACAATAAACAATGTGTTGTTCGGATTAAATTAGTACTTCTTCAGTGGGAGTATGTTAAAACTATCTTGTGTCTTCAGTGTTTCCACAATAAATGGATTGAATATTTACATGTGCATCTGTTGTTGAAAATTACTATCTCCCTGAAGCTAGAGCACCATTTTGAAAGTATGCTGAACAACAAGGTTGGTAACTGGATTAAGGAATGATTAATATTTTCTCGGAAAATTACCTTCCTCAGAAGTTTTTTGTCTGGCTTTACAGGTAAGTATTGTCTTCCACCTGACACTGTATTAAAAGTAATAATTTCACTTTATATGAAAAAAATTTGTACTCTTTCAGTAGCTTTGGCTAAAAAGGATGGGGAAGAAAAGTTACAAAAATAAAAGATGGTATATAGATTAATTTATGCCTTCACTTTTCTAGAGATCGTCAGCAGGGCAACATATGGACGGGGTTGCAATTCTACCTGTTCCGAAGTTGGAAACTTCAGCTTCCTGTGCTTTTAGTCTTTATTCCTGTGCTTTTAGTCTTTTTCCTTGAAAACAGTTCAGTTGAACACCAAAATTTAAAAAAATTATACTTGAAGGAGTAGATGCAGTAGAAGTGTATGTAGACATCCTCTGTATCAATGAAGTCAGCCTGAACTAGATTTAGTTAAAACTGAATTTTAGTTATATCAGCAATTGAGCAGTCCAGAAATTTTTGACCAGCACACTAGATTTTCTTTCCCTTCATTTAATGCACCATTATTACTCACTTTGCATACTCTGTAACTTTTAAGTCAGCTTGGAAATTGGGACTGAAAAAAAAGGTATAAATCTTTACATTATTTGTTGATAACAGGCTACGCTGAAGTTAATATACATCTATTTCTGATTTTATTTTTAAAAGTATCAAAATATAGGATGGGATTCTTTATTCAGTGGGGCTTTTAAGACATAACAAGAAAATCCTCAAAAACACCCTTAAGTGTTACCTTTCTGTATCATGCTTGCAAAAAGGAAAATCTGTTAGAAAAAGCTGTCAAAATATTTGCTGCTAATCATGATAATGTTTCTGTTGCATTGCCATGTTCCTGTTTGCACAGTTCTCTCAGCCAGTTTCATCTGTTCGAAGATATTGCTCATAATTCTGTATTTTCAGGAGTAACGAGGCGTTTGAGTACCTCTTATCTCAGTTCACCTGTGTGACAGGATCTTGACGGAAATCGGGCAGTTTTTTTGTGGTGACTGTTTTCTTGAAACAATCCCATGAGTGTTATTTCTTGCTGCATTTCTTTAACAGGCATACCAGAGTAAGAAGTTGTGCTCTCTGTTCCATGAAGAACTCTCTAATTAGGACATCCACCTGGAATGAGGGAAGTCAGTTCAAAAACAGATTTCACCCATTTCAGAGCAGCAGTTGAACCAGTGCTTTGCGATCATCTTAGTGTTGCCAGGTATTTTTAAGTGCTTTCTCTTCATTGTCTCCTTCTGACACAGTTCTGCTTAAATATTTTTTTGGAACATTTAATGCGAATTTCTACCAACATTAGAAACAGAGATGGAATAATTTCTCAGAATGTCCTACAGCATGTGGCATGGGTATTGCCTGAGATCTGAATTGTGGTCTCTTACAGTCTGAAAAAGTGCCTTCATCATGCTTTCCAAAAGATGAAAGGCCACAAAGTAATGGGTGTGGTTTTCAGTTGACTATTTCTTTCTTCTAATGGTACCAATTACCAGTCATGTACCTTAAAGAAGTCCAAAGTATTTGACACCCAAAAATATGAGTTAACTTATGTAGGCTTTTTTACTGCAAACCTTAACCTTATAAACCTTAGAAAGGTTTATATAATTCATCATAATGTATAGGTACCTGTGCATGGTGCTTCYCCATCTACATGTTCCTCTGTAACTGGTAACAACTGCATTTGCTGTGTGAAGGGGTCATCTTAGTTAATTTCCCAGAAGTTGAATTGTTCCTGTAATGTATCTTTTGTCCAGCAGCTCCTCTCAATCACTTATTTACTTATTTGGCAATTTCTCCTTTTCTGCTGTCTGGGAATGTTTGGTTCAATGACAAGTGAACTAACCTTTAACAGGTCTTCCAATATTTTTAGCATTTGTCAGGAAGGAATACTGTGGATGAGGAAGCCTTTACATTCCACAGATCAGTGAGACAGTTTGTATGGAAAGGTAATTATCTTCTGTTAGATCACCTAGAGCTTCAGAGAAAAAGAGACATGCTTTTAAACTTTAAGCCTCCTCTTCTACATTTTGAGCTCAACCATCATAACTCAAACACTGCTATTGTGTTTTGTAAACTGTTGCAGTGAGTAGCGTTTTAAGAGGGTCTCCCATTTCTCCTGTGCACCTGTATCTCAAAAAGCTGAATGTCTACTCTTACTTCACAGGATTTAAGATCAATTAAATCAAATYGTATCGTATCAATCAAAGCGATTGTCACTGAAACAGTTGAAGGCTGGCCAAATCCTTTTCTGAGACTTGTCAGTAAAGATGCTATCTCCATTAATACATGGGCACTGGCCTGAATTGTTATACTGAGGAAGAGATGTCTGACTTGAAGCTAAGGAAAGGATATAATGTGACATGAATGATTTGRTATTAACACATTTTGGTATTACTGTGCCTGTGGGGAGGAAATCGTCACACTAGCAGTAGCATATTCACAAACAGCAACATAAATAATCGTGAAGCTGTAAAGAGGATCTCGTGTGGCCTCATGTTTGGTCTCTTTTATATGAAGAAATATAATAARCCTTTTTTTCTAAAATGCATGTTTAACTAATCAGAGCATGATAGAGTCAACTTAGAACTTTGCTGATTTGCCTTCTTCATGCTTCATTCATACTACAGCTATTAATGTTTCTATAATTCTGTATGTAATTGACTATATATTTATAGTGCTGAAATACAGCTCAAGAAGGGGTTCATTTATTTACACTTTGTGATGGTGTATATAGTCTGTTGCAAGAAGTAATTCTTGTCATGTTAAATGCTAGAGCAAATCAATGAGTTCTGTTTATTTGAATTTCTTGCCCTCCACGCAGCAGTTGCCTGTAGCCCCCAGGAACTGTTTTATGTCAGGGTGTTAGTTATTAACACTTTGTAAGTTTCAAATAGCCAGAAATAGAACTGCAAGGAGACACCAGCAGTTATTTAAATCCTAGTTGCGTAGCAAATGGCAGAGGTGGGGCACACAAAGGCATGCCAGAGGATAAAATAACACTCTAYTGAGTGAGACACTCGAGACCCTCCCAGTTTAATCCCATTGCAACCTTTCTACTTATTCTCCTTCATAAAGCTGCCATAATGGTGGTTGGTCATACATTTGAAATTAAAACTGCATCTATGTGATTCACATGCCTGACATAGAAACCAGGTTTTCATTGCGCGTAAAACCACTGATGTGACTTAACATAATACATGGTAATTGCTAAGAAGCTCCAATACACATCTGGCCAATGTAGTTCTCAAAGGAGTCATAACTCAATCCTGTGAAAATTGCATTTCTTTGAGGAAAGTTACTTCCATGTGAAATTTTAACTGTTTGGCCTTATCAGTTAAAAGTGTTGTCCTAAAAGAGTTGCATGTGTTATTTTTCCTTATCCTATGTAAGCTTCAAAATTTGGAATTGATTTTTATTTCTCAATAGTATACTTAATAAGATTGCACCTTGGCAAAGCTCAGGCTCAGACATAAAACATGAGAACTCGGCTAGTGGACTAATTAAAGAAGGTTCAGGAATTGGTGTACATTTTCAAGTGAATGCAGATTAACTTCAAAASAAGGGTAACTTTGCTCTTATTGCAACATAACCTTACCAGGTTGCAACATTCTGCAAGTGAGGGTGCCTTGGAGTTGCCCAAGGCATAACAATGGAAAGAAAGTGTGGCTTATTTAGCCAAAATTCTGTTTGCCTTCCCCTTCCTTCAAATGATATATTTGCTATAGAGTAGAGCTGAGTGAAAAGTGGCAATAGCCATAGATAATRTGTTCTTGGAAGGAAATTTCATTAAAGGAATTTCTTTAAATCTTTTTTGTAGTATACAGAAGTTTCCATATGGCTGTTTCAGAGTAGGAAATGAATACATTATTTTTTCTGGTCTTTTCCTAAATTAAATTCCATTGTAGTCACTTAATAAGATCAGGTCAGTCATACATACTGTCATGTTTTCTGATGGAAAACATGGTTCTGTTGATATTTCTCTACCTACCTCTTCTTCTGAAGCATTCTAGCAGTAAATGACTAATCTTCTATTTCTGAATCATCTTACTAGATGAGAAGAGTCAACAGATGAGCAGACAGAGGATTGGTTTGGTTTTGATTGGAGGGTAGGGGGAAATGTGAAGAAAAAAACCCCTCAACTATCTTTCTCCCACTCCTTTTTCCCTGACCATCTGGGCTTCATGGAGAACAAGAAGTGACATGTGCCTTCTGGATCTTCAAGTTTAAACAGTCTCTGCTGAAGGAGGGGGGAAGAAAAGAGTTTTTCATGTATTCATTTGAAGAAAATTAAGCGAGAGTTCTGCTTGAAGGGCTTTCTAAAATATCCATAACTACATAACTGGTTTAACTGTAAGATGAACTATAAATTCAGTTGGAATAGCTATGGAAAGGCTTAATTTCTTGTCTGGAATGTTGTTTAGTTAGTGCAGTCTGTCTTTTTTCTTTCGTATTTAGAGATGAGCATATTTTGGAATCTGCTTCCAATGCAGTTACTTACGTTGATATTTTCTGCTATGAAAATAGCTTCTGCTTAAGCTTAAAATCCCTTTTATGGAGAGAATGGAAATCAAGATATTTGAATTGTTAATACATAGTTGGTAGAATTGCTAAGCACCTCTGTATGGTTTTGAAAATAAACTCTCGAATACAAGATATACATAACGGTAGAGAAGGATCACATTGTGGAAGAATATTCACATCGGGATAGTGGTGTTAATTTAACACCTCTCTGTGGAGTCATGTTGATGCCAGTGGTACTTTAAGCAGCTATTGGGAGCTAAGCATCTGCTAAATTATTTTGCTGTAGTATGACCTAAAGCCAAATCTGCAAAGGAGATGGCAAGTGGCAAAGCTGTCTTGTCATACATAACTGGTAAAGTGCATGTTGTCAGCAATAGAACTCACAGTTCTCTGTCACGGGCATAAATTCCCCCTCCCATGGGAGACATGGGCATGAATTCCTGCAGGTAGAAGGTGGAAATCAGCCTTGTTCCCCCTTCTGGGGGGGGGGGAGGAGGTGGAATTAAATAATCAACACTTACTTACTTCCTGGTTTGGAAAAAGAGGGGCTGTGGCCTTGCATTTTGCAGTTCTTCAGATGAGCAGTGTTTTTGGTTCAGCGAAATAGTTTCTCACACACTTTTGTGTAAACATGAATTGTTGACTTAACGGCAAAGATTGTTATGAATTCCTAACCTATGTGATAGACATTATTACTAACCAGTGGACAGTAGGAGGTGGTATCTCCATCCTCCAATCCACGGTGAATTTGGAAAACATATAAATAAAATGAGGGCAGAGGCCAGCTCTCTCTTCCTCCTCACCTCGTCCTCCATTTTTGGCCTCTGCCTGTTGGAGAACCCTGACAGCTGTGTCCGTGTGTTTATTCGAACCTGAGAACAACAAGGGGCAACCCCCTTTTGTGAACAGCCCACTTTGTCAGTCCTCAAGCACTAAGAACACGAACTGCGTGATGTTTGTGGAGCTGTGAAAGACTTAGAAATAAAACAGAAGTACCAAGCATCTGTATATCAAAGGCTTCTGTAGCTGCCTATGTGCAGCTGGCACCTTTAATGTTAAAAATGAGCATATGTGGGCAGAACTGTCTCTAGAGCTAGGCAGCAACTGAGGTTGTCACTACCCCCAAGTGTGTGTAAAGTGTGTTCACTCAAACTTAGATGTCACAGATATCTGTAACTTTGCATGCATTGCAACATTCTTGGGATTCAAATTATCCCTTCTTGCTGAAACAGGCTGTGAAAATCAATCCACGGCAGTCTTCTTCAATTAATCTAAGAACACACAAAATCACAAGCCACAAAAACTGATTCCTCCCCCAGCTCTCCTCTTAACAGGATGCKAACTTCAAAGGTTACTCTTGACTGTTGAAATACCAGCTGTATTAAACAAGTGGTCAGAATGCAAGCAACCAGTTTGAATTGCTGGAATTCAATTATAAGCAGCTGGCTTCACTTCTAACTGAGGATCTAATAGTAAAAAAAAAAAAAAAGCAACAGACCAAAACAAAATTCCAAACTAAATCCATCTGTCTGCTTCTACTCAATGAAAGTGAAATAGTAAGTGTGCCACTTTGAAGCCCAGATGAAAGTTTCACTGTTCAGAGCATGTGCAACCTGTACAAACACACATTTACARAGGCAGATGTCTTCCTACAGGAGGTAAAAATAAGTCACTCTAGGGGTTTCCTCTTCCTCTGTCTGTTTTAATTCTTCTGAATCACAAAATATGATGCAAAGTCACGACAGCATGCACAGATGGATGGTTAATGTGCAGCTCTGGTTGTTCTGAGGAGGTTGCTGTTTGACTTGGTTCTTTTCAGCTGAGTCATGAAGTATAACTACGCAGTTGTACATTTCTTTGTCTCAGTGCTCCAGGCAAGGAGGCTGCTGAGAGCAGCTATCTCTGGCCACGAGGAAACACAAAAGCAGGGATTTAGAGTACGGAGCGGGGCAGTGCTGAGCTGGTGCATGCTTCTGCAACAATGGGGAGCCATGGCAGGCCCCTGCCCCAGCACGGATGTCCCTAGCCAGCACCCCTTCTYCTACCAGCCATCCCAGGGGCAGTTCACATGTATAAGAAAGCATAGAGGATGATACAGATAAACCACTAAAAGAATTCAAAGTAAAGGGATTGAAATAATTTCTCCTAAAATGCTGATTGCTGAAAAATCTCAAGGTCAGCAAGTCAACTAGCATAGTCAATAAAAWATTTTCATTTTTTGCATAGTGCCTTCACTGCACTTGATTTTGATTTGAGAACTAGTTGTAAAGAAATGTACCAAAACTTCCCCAATGGGCTTCAGTCATGCCCCAAAGAATCCTCTGAGCCCCCTCCACCCCCACACACAGTTTGAAATCGCTGCCTCCAGCTGTAATTGTGTCCTGGAGTTTTTACTTTAAATGAAAATGGCTTCATGTTGAACCCTAACCCTTATTATCATCCTCAAAAGGGAAGAGGCCCAGTGGTAGTTGTGCCCTTGTAGGGGTTTGAGTATTCCTTCACAGAGAAAAATTACCTTAAATAGGTAGTCAAAAATGTACTGGTTAGTGATATATTAATGATACAATAATGAAATATGAATAACTAGTCTCTATGTGCCCAGTGTTTTCCACCTGCGTAACTTCAAACACTTCTTGGTTCTAGTGCCTTATTAGTATAGTGCCTTTGTTCATGAGATGGGATAGTATAACAGAGAACTACTCGGAAGAGATGAGGGGGGGAGGCAGTTGTGGAGTGGAAACCAGTACTGTGAGCGACTTCCTGCTCTTCAAAGCCTCTGTACTGGGCCAATGAGGGTCTGCAACCCCCAAGCTTCAGAACAGTCAGCAACTGGCTTGTGACTGTTTGCTTAGCAGGTTTTTGTGCTTTCAGCCCTGGGCAGCTGAGGTGCAAAGGTGAACAGATTTCTCATATTGTAGTCTGTCAGACTTAGCATACAGGTGGTTCCATTGTGGAAGGTTTGCACATCTAGAAATAGGTAACACAGGAAAAGGAACCAAAAGCTGAAYGCTGGCTAATTTTTATGAAGGCACAAACTAGGGGTCTGAAAAACAGGAGGCTCTGGCACAATAATAAGAAGCATTACTGGGAAGCTATTCCAGCTACAGGTAACGCTTCTTCCAGTAAAAGCCTCTGGTCAGTGCAATCTCCATTTTCTGCATAAAGTCAGCTTCATATTTTATACATCAGCTGTTAAAAACGACAGATTTTTAAGGAAATCAGTATGATGCAAGTCTAGCCAAGCTAGTCTAGCCCGTTGCAGTTAAATGACAAACTGGCAACTATAATTCTATTCAAAGCAGTGTAATTCTGCTTTGTATTTCAGAAAGAGAAAATAGTACCCAAACTCTTATTTTTTTTGTATAGAATGTGAATCAATCATGTCATTCTTCCTAATAATTATGTGCGTAGTTAACATCCACACATTGCAGCTATTCACTTTTATAACAACATTCAAAAATGTATAAAATAGGAGAAAAGGCATGTATAAGTACACTGGATTAAACTGTCTTGCTTAACAAGGAAGAGGAAACTGAAAGAAGTTTATGTATTGTATACTGCAAGTGGTATTACAGTAATTTCCAGTGCAGGTGAGTTGTCTATAAAGTTTTGTTAAGTTTATCACTTCTAGAGCCAAGTAATGAATTTATTTYGGTTATTTTTTCTTTATTTCTGGTGACCAAGCCGCCTGTCATTTTATTCCACCAAGCTATGGAGATGAAAACCTTAAAATCACTGCACCTGTGGTGCAGTTTTACATTTACATCTGCATTTCATCTCACTTTCACTASAAACAATGACTTCCTGCTAGGCAGGGCTGTGCTCCCTTCTCTTGCTTTTCCCGCTTTCTCTTGTCTGATTGACAAGGGCTCAGGATGGTGACTTTGTGTATGTGCCCTAACGTCTTTTTTTTAAACTCTGCTGTTTATATTATATTTGCAACAAATGTAGYGCTACAGTAGAAACTATAGAAAAAATGTGATTATACTAATGCATGTTTTACTTGTAGCTCCAGCTGCAGTAATATGAGACCTGCTTTATAATTCATCCACTGGGAATTTTGTGTCTATTTTGAAACCTTTGGCATGCTTATTTAAAAGGTAACTGAGAACTGTATACCAGCACTCTCAAGTATGGTGATGACAGATCATTTTTTTTAAACCTTGTGGATATTTCTGGACAGAGACTTGCCTAGGACATTGTAAGAACGACAGGATTATAAATCATGCTTAATCACCATGGCTTACCTTAATAACCATTGAAAACCAGTTTCACTGCTGCCTGGATGGCAGCAGGAGCAATTTTTGTTCTGTTAAGAGCAGCTGGATAGAGACGCCTCAAACCATCCTATACTTACACTAAGGTAACACAAGGATGATATGCTGTGTGTTAGGCCAGGTATCTGTGGTAATCTGCACAGTGAAAAACAGATTTGGTTTTTTTTGCACAGGTTTGTGGTTTCTCTTTGAATTAATCTGCACTTTCTGTATTTAAAAAGAGTACTCTGGTCATGTTCGCAAATGGGTAACTTGATATGCCCCTGTATCATAGGAGAGGCCCTCTGGTACATGTGATATAGGTGTTCCAGGTGTGGTCTCTTCCTTTTCTGTGAGCCTTGTCAGAGAGAAAGTACATGAGACACTTCACTGCTGCCATTCTGGAACACATTGAAGATGTTTTGGCAACAGTTTGGAAACTGCTGGTTTGGCTGAAATCCTAATGTCAAAGCCATGGCACAGATTGTTGTCATGGTTTGTTTTCAGACTGCATTTTAAAGAAGCCCTGAAGCAGCTGGTTTTATAATCCAAAAAGGTCGGTGTTCTATCTCTTTTGCAGTAATTTCTCATCACCACCACCGCTGCCCCCCTGCCCGCCTTAGCCTGTGCTTTAGGCAGTCATTGGACTAATATAATTTTGATAATTGTCAGGAAGAGAGAAAATGTGGAAGAAGGGAGTGGTTTGTAAAATTGAAATGGAAAGTATACTTGGTTGATACATTTTTTTAAAAGCTGCCCAAAAATATAGATGACTGAGTATTGACAACTGCTGCTTAAAAGATGTGTACATTAGCTTAAGCAATGCTGAGGAATCCCTTCAGTGCCTGTATCTCAGTGAGCAGCTGCAGTGGGAGCCACAGGTTGAGCTCTGGGTGGCAGGTGCCCGAGGCAAGAGCCTGGGAACTGCAGACTTTTTGCATTACRGAGGGCCTGGGGACCAGACACTGACAGATACGGCAGGAGCTGACGACCCCCAGACTTTTCCATGCTTAGACTGAGAGGGTATAAAAGTCCAGGGTTTCCTTTGTTGGGGGTCCCTCCTTGGATGCACCAACTCAAAGTGCTATTTCGTTATTTAGTTGTTGCACCACGATTAAATTATTTTAAGGATCTGGACATCTGAGACTCTGCTGTGGGAAACCTGGGGTCGATTTGGTAAGGAAACCTGGTGTGACTGTCTGAGTGTGGAGGTGTAGGTGCAAAGGGGCCTCCGTGCCCGCTCAGGTCTGTGAGTGTGACTGCCCAAGTGGCTCCTGGAGGGCCGGACAGGGAAGTTTCCTTAGTACCAAGATGCAGCATAAATGCATGATGGTAGCTGATAACGTTTTTCTTTTAACATATTAAAAGAATTGAGTAGAAGGTGAATAATACATGATGAGATATAATTGTTGCATATTGCCATTAATAGATCAATGGGTGTAACTGGGTGTTGTCTGTTGTTGCTTGTATACTTTGAGATGGTAAGCAGGCCCTGTTAGCAGGCATTGCACATATTTATAGCAAGAACAGGAAAGAAACCCTAACAAAATCCAAAAAATAAAACCCCACATATTTTGTGGTTCAGAATTCAGAGACTATAGAGACCACAAGATTAGGGTCACACGAAGAGGACTAAGATGGTCTGATGTTACCTGGTCATGCACATAGTGAAAAGTAATACAATATTGTTATAAACTTGCGAAGTTGTAAATTACAATTATTTTGTGCATATTACCATTGACTTCTCTGCTGAATAATGAATACTTAAGAATTAGCAGTGGAAAAAACAAAATTGCCATGGAAAAATATTCAAATCTTTCTGAAAGAGGTAAGTGTATTTCCACAAGGTTTAAGCATGAACTGCAGGTCTGGGCTTCTTAGAAATGTGTGCAGTATGTGATACAGCCTAGATCTGTCTTGGTGGTTATAATGGCTCAGTCGAGAGAATAAACAAGAGTGCAATTTCACTTTGTAGCTAAGCTGATGTAACTGGGCCTTGACACCTAAATGATATGTCCCGCTTCCTGTGGGTTGAATCAGGGAATCATGTGGCCATGAAGTTAATTTGGTCAATTGGATGGTTGAATAGGAAACAAAAACAAAACAGAAGTTTTCCTGTGACTAGCTTCACTGCTCCCACTCCCCTTTCAGCTATATAATCTGCTAGATCCAATGCAAGAAACCTTTGGATTGATACAGGAGAAAAAGAGTTCTTCTGGCAGGTATTCCTAGCTGCACAGGTTTAACTTTGACATGGAATAACACCTTTCAAATTACTGAACTCGGATGTAAGCTAAAGAGAAGAAATTAAAAGCTTAGATGGGAATAGACTTTTCTTTTTTCTTTCATATCCTCTATGTTACAGTTTGTTTTACCCACATCAGTCCCTGTCTGATTCATAGGAGTGTCATTACTCTGAACTGTTGTTAATGGATGCTGTTTCCTAGAAGAAAAGGGGAAAGCAAGTGAGCAAGATTTTCTGCTTCCGTAGTGCATATGGGTGTGTGAATGTTGCTGGGCCTCATGACTTACTGCACAGCTTTGTGAGGTAAACTGGACTGCATTAGCTTGCAGAGCAAGTATAAACTATTTCCCATAAATAGTGATACCTCACTTTGATGACTCTATAGAGCTAAATTTAGAGAAGGAGCTAAGATTTACTTTCTAAAAAGCAGCATTTCTTTACAACTGCCATTTCATTCACTTGCACCCCTACCTTAGATGGTGTAGGACCCCATTCAGATGGGGGAAGAGAGAGAGCCACTGCGTGTGTGTGCCCCTATATGTTTTATTATTACAGTACTCCTACCTGTACATAGTGTGTACACACAATTAGGTTTCCTGTGGTGAATGACAATATATGTACATAATTTAATATCCTCTGTGCTAAATCAGAAACAGCATACAAAATTTAAAACAGAGTGTGCTTTTCACTTCAGGTCACCTTGGGAATTGCGCATATTGTGCCATGGAGACTGTCTGGTAACTGAGATAGACCTTGTAGCTCTTCCTGCTTTGCACAAAGGGGATCCCTGAGTGGTATTCACAGTTTCAGCAGCACAGGCTGTCTCCTGCTGAGAGTAGGAGTGTTCCTATTTCAGGCAGCAGAGGACGGTAACACATGACTCGCTGGTATGAATCAGTTTGCAATCTTTTTCTAACCCGTACTGTATTTTTATGTATCTTATTTTTATTCTGGGCTCTGGGATAGCAACAGGCTTTTACAGTTCGTATTCCCTTCGTCTGCCCTCGGTATCCTCCGGCAGGGTGGCCGGCCGGACGGGATGTCCTGTCAGCCCTGGCTCCCCGGTGTTCTGAGATTTGGCCTCAGTGCAAAGAGCTGACTCAACACCTGCTCCGGGTTTAAAGGGGCCGAAGTCTACTTTATACAACATGTGGTACAAGCTTTTAACCACTGAAATGCCATTCCTCTAAGGATTGCCGTGCAAAACCACAGCTGTTGTTTGTCCCAGGGACTGTGAGGAGCAGCGGCTTGTGTGGACTGAACTCCCCCGTAATGCTGCTTAGCTGATAGATCCTGACAGGGTATCGCTGCCCGTGGGACAGTCATGTGCCCTGGTTTTTAGCATTCTTCTGGATGTTGTTTAGAAACTGCTGGAGAAACCAAACATGTTTTTCAGCATTTAATTTTGATAAGAAATTAGTACAGAATGAATGCTTTATAACATCCAGTGCCAGGAATGTACTCAGTTCCCAACAGCTCTCATAGGCAATGGCAGGATGAGTCTGTGATATAAAATTTCTTCTCCCGTCTTTAATTTTTAGCTTCACTCTTCCTTGGTTATAGTTTAGGACTGACTACTCCATTTCCTTCCACATCTCCCTTAGTTATATTAGGCCAGCTTTTTGGTTTTCAGTAACATGTATTTAATCATCTAGTGCGAAAGATGCAATTTATACAGCAAGATGCACGATTACTGGTTGAAGTATCTGTGAATTTCCATTCAGACGTGACTTTTGTAACTAAAACAACTGACTTTCAGCTGACGCAAACACATTAAAGTCATGGAGAGACTTCCTTACCAAGCTAGAATTATGGTGTGAGAAATTCATTTATGATCACACAGATCTTTTAAGTAATGTAAACCTATGGAAATTAAAGCTTGAAGAGACTTCTGGGTATGTATAGATCAGTAAGTATTATTTATACTTGAACCATTCCTGCTAGGTATTTAGGTGCTTGTAAGGAATTGAGTAATGATGGAGGTTCCACCAGCTGCCCACAGAATCTGTTCCTATGTTTTTGCCTCTAGATAGCATCTTGAAGCATCATTCCCAAGATGGACAAAGTATCCCAGCAGAGGCTTTAATGAGTACTAAGTAAAGTGAAAGGTTTATTTTACATATCTTGCAGCACTTCTGTTTATAAACCTCGGTATCTTTGCTTTTTTCACAAGAGTATGGCAGTGTTGACTCATGTTCAATTAGTGATCCACTCTAACCCCAGGTCCTTTTATGCAGGACTACTGGGTAGCTGCTGCGTCTCCTGTGTTTGTGCAGTGAACTGTTCCTTACAAAGGACAAATATTAACCTTAATTTATTTCCTAATTGTTTTAGTCCTTTTTTGTTTATTTGCCACATTACTCTGAGGTCTCTTCTTGACTTCTGAAGTGGTCAGAGGTGTTCCCTGTCCTCTTTCCCCCAAGCGTGCAATTTAAAATTACATTTGTATGTATTTATAACTGTATATTTGTATGGTAGATTAATGTCTGTGCCCACAGAAACTGATTTGCTACAAGTCAGTTTCACAGTCATATTAGCAATCACTTTGAGCATGTCATCTTCAGCTGGTCTCCTGCACATGCATTATTTTGTCAAAAGTTTGCTGAGCTTACTTATGCAAGTTGCCCATAAAAAGCATCACATCTTCCCTTAAGTTAAATGATATCCACATTTTCCCATCCATGAGCCTGTTAAACCTGTCACAGTAGACAAGATCAGTTTGATGCAATCTGCTCCTAACAAGTCTGGGGTTGTTACTTATCAACTTATTATCTTGTAAAAATAGTTCATTTGTTCCAATATATTTTTCCAGGAATTGAAATTAGACCAACTGTTCCATAACTGCCTAGCTCATGTGTGTGGTTTTTCTCTCTTGATTTTTTTTTCTTTATTTATTACTTTCCTAACATTTTTMATCTATTTTTCTAGTGTTCTGGAACCTTCACATTCCATAGCTTTCCATGATAATCAGTAGTGGTTCTGAAATAGCTTCATCTGGCCAAATACTTCAGAGAGACTGTATTAAGAGAAGGCTAACTAAAAATATAGATATACTTTTTGGTAGATGGCCCCTCCTGCTCCCCTTCCCTTCCCCCAAATCAAAGTCTTGATCCTTTATTGTGTTTGGGGTTTTTTTACTAAGGTAATTAAATATTGAGCATTTCTTCATATGTTGGCTTACTGCTTTAAGCAAGCTGCTACCACTGCTCATTGACAATTACAAATAAGCAGTTTCTATTTCTACCTTAATTTAACTACCAACAGTCTTGGATGTTCTTGTGTCTGTGCACAAACTTGTGGTTCTTCCTTTACAGAATTTTCTATCTTGTGGAATTCTGGAGACTAAGCCAAACTGTCTTTCAGTAAACTCAGTATAGATGGAACAGGTCAAGTGTAAGTACTTTTCCAGATCTAGATTTATTCCCATAGTTCTTCTCTGAAACCTTTCCAAACTTTAATCGTCTCAAATCTAAATTCACTGAATAAATGTCAGACATATGCTATATTCACTAGATCTGATCAAGGTTTTTAAGTGACTTGACTTGCAGCACTTCTGGTTACTGTGGTTACCACAAGCAAGGATGATGCACGTGCGATTGCAGTGGAAGGTGATCCTACGGCTGGAGTGATGCCAAGAGTCAAAACCACAGCAATGTCAAGATGGGAGAGTGAACAGTGACACAGCTGGACATATCTGCACCATCCTTACTAGCGCTGGTCTCAAGTACAGCCTTCTTCCTCCTTTGACCCATCCATCCACTATCTCAAATTTCTAGCATACTTTTGCAGTCTGCACCAAAGTCACGTTTATTACATTTCTCTCCCTTGCAGCTCTAAGCTGTGCCTCAGGTTTTCTTTATTCATATAAACCCTTTCTAGGAATCTATGTATAGACGGTCTCCTTCCTTGACAACTTATCTTTACTTGAGTCAGTAGGAGAGGCAGCAAGGGGGGAATGCCCAGGGTCTGCAAGATGAGAATGGGAATTCACAGGTTTTTTTGTGAAGTCCACAAGCCAGTTCCAAACCTACTAAAAGGTTTGGAAAAGTGAGAGGGGCAGCAAAATTAACCTGATGAGTGGACACTAAGCAAAGTTGTTAAAGCATAGCTCAGTTCCTGTGAGGGCTCAGAGGAGAACTCTAAGATGCATGTTTGTTAGGTGAGGATTTGAGGTCCCACTTACAGGTTTCATCGCAGGCTTATCAGCACAAAAGGATGAATACATTGCTTTTGGCAAAATGATTTTTAGCAGAAGAGACCAGAGCTTTAAAATAGAATTTTGGAGGTTCATGATAAATTGAGAACAAAAGCCACACCATCCTCACCCAGTGAATTTTGGTTCAGTAACTGACACTTTCTTTATGCAGAATGCATTATTTTATATATATACACATATATATAAAATCTCCCATTTATGGTATTCTTTGAATTGAACTCCGAGAAGGGCTTACCATTCATTTAGGGTGTCTAAAAGGTGGTGGGATATAGTAAAAATTAGCCTGTTTGTTATTGGAAAATATTAATGCAAAACCACAGAACAGTTTAACAAATTATATTGTGGTTACTTTGTCAGCCCTTCACCTTTATTCTGCATTAGTGTCTAGTAATTCTGCTTTTTGCCAGGAGCCAGGTYATCAGCTGGTGTAAATCATCCTAGCACTAATGAGGTATATGAAGTTTTGTCAGATGTGAAGGGTCACTTTGTATTTAAGCTGCTGCCTGCATGTATGTTCCCATTCACTGTTCAGTTCCAGAACACTCTTACCGAAGCAGCCACCTGTGAGGTTGGTTTTTTCCTGCTTAGGACATTTCTGCTCTACATCAGATACTTTCATTTTCTAGCTCACAAATGCAGACCTYCACAGAACAGGTTTAAATACAACTGTTAGTTCTGGTCACATCACAGTATGATCTGACCACTCTGTCTGATCCTAAACATTCAGTATCACAGTTCAACTGGTACTAAACTTTCAATAAAAATGAGCTTTCTCGTGCTGTGGATAAATGTGGTTTGAAAAGACTGTCCAAAGGATTTTTTTTTTTAAAGCAGACTATCCTCTAAGCCATTAGTCCTTCACCTATTGTAAATGCTGTAACTGGAACGGCAGTGCTTCCCAGAGGAAACTTCTTTCAGGGGAAACAATGACTTTTAAAGAGGCTCTTGTTAAGCTATTCAGAAGACTCTGAGATCATAACTCCTTGTTCATCYCAGTGATACTCTCAACAGTTTTGAAGGCCGCTGTCTTATACCTCCTACTGTAAAACCTTCTTTTATGAATCTATAAGCAAGGTCAGCCATGAGATCAGACAAGGGGACTTTATTTAGTCCAAGTTTTAAACTTCCAAGGATGGAGKGGCTWAATTTGTGCTGTCTACTAAGACAGTAACTTGAAGTGTAGTTACTGTCACCTCTTTCTTTTACCAAGCAATTTTGTTTATATAAAAATGTCAGCTACTTGTACAGAGCTAAATAACTCTCAAAAGTAGCTTCTTTCAAGTAGTTTAGATTACCCCACCCTGTTCAGTTAAACTTTTTATTTTAGGCAGGTTTCCTGTCTATTCTCTTCATATATGAATAATGCCATTATTCTATTTTTCTTTTATTTAATAAACGATTGTAAAATCTGGTAGTATTAAGATCATGTAGGGAAAAGAATTTCATAAAAGATGTAGATGTTTTCTATTGCTATTAAGAATCAATGCATTAAAGAACACTTATACATGGGAGTAAAGCTGTATGCTTTTGCTACAGTTCATCTTGAACTTTGGAGAAATGTACACACTATGGTAATTGTAATGTAGGGATTAGAAAGAATTTCACAGTAAGTATAAGGCTAATTGTATGACAAAATAGTGCTGTGTACCAGAATCCGTTTTTGCTGCTCACCATTTACTATTGGTAACGTTGGACTCCTTTTCCATCACACTTTCTGAAAGTGCCCTCAAGAAATCTTAGTGCCTCTTTCATACCTAGTGAGCTTGCTATAGTGTATTTATCAGATCTGTGTTTCAAGTCTTGTGCTTACGAAGTCTGTTTGCTCACACTCCTGAATGACCTTGGTCCTTGCAGTTAAAATATTTGTATAAGGACTACTCACCTTCATCTTTCTGGAGGAGCCTGACCAAAAAAATACCCAAGTTTATATGGTAGGGGGTTACAATTCTTCAGAGGTGCTCAGTGAGCACATCTTCTATTTCCTAGCATGATTTCACTGGCTGTGACTGTCCTAAGCTTATAGCCTATCCTGTATGTGCTGGAGCCACATGCTAAAATGAAAGTAATGCTGTAGTAGCTACTGTGAACTCAAAATCCAGCTGACATATACTTTTCAAAGTTAGGAAATTTGACTTAGATACACTGACAGCATTACTTTAATTCTAATATAATTTGAWCTGAGAGTCAAAACCTGTTTAAAATGGTGGCTTCTGTATAGGTTCCTATAATACAAATGCTTTAGAGAACCCTTCTATGTGTTCTTACGCTGGAGAAATATGCGGACATAGGATATTTCAGKTTAGCATATGCTCACCAATGTTCAAAGGAGAATGAGTAATTTTTGCCCACAAAGTCCTCCTATTTCTGAAGTCAGTCTGGATGGAATAACCCCTATTCCAAAGTCCAAAAGACCTTGACTTCTTAAAATCTCTTACCTTTCTTCCTAAATGTTACATATCAAAGTGATTAGTTTTACCAATTGAATAAAATCTAAAATTTTAACAGGCTGACTGTATACAGGATTTAGTCCASTGTAGGCCTATTTGTGTTAGTTGAGAGGATTCTTCAGAATGCATTTCCACTGAATTATCTGAGGCTACTCATATATCAGAAGCTCCCCAGCTGTATAAATATTTGTGAGATTGATAATAGGAATGTTCTGCTAATAGAATGGGTGAGAAGAGATACACTAGTTGTTGAGAGAATAAAAGCATATATTGGTCAAACTAAAGAGGAAATAAAAATTCTTTTGAAAACTGTTTTAAAGAAATGGAGGGGGGAAAATAACTACTGTAGACTTAAACTAGGACCATGTTTAAAAATTCCTAGCACAAATTCAGCTTTCATAGCTTTCAGCTATGTACATACCACCAAAAATTACTCTCTTAAAAACACCTGGTTCTAGAGCCTTTATTTATGAAGTAGTCTTCTAAAAAAAGTCTCTTAAAAATTAAGAAATGTGCAGCTTAGTATGCATCATATAAGAAATTAATAACATATTTCTTCTCTCCCTGTTGAGGCACAACTATTTGACTACATTTGGGAAGTGTTAAAACTACTTTTTTATGAGAATGGATTGTTTGACAGATCAGTCCATTAAGAACACACCCCATTGAAATACACATTTTAGAAGCTAACTTCAAACCRTCCTAAAGAATAAAGCTTTTTAGCTGCGTTTACAGTCTTTGCTTTATACAAGACCCTAAAAGTGCTGTCTAGCTTTCTTACCAAATACTATGCTTTGGTCTTCAACCTGAGTTCCTAAATCACTTCACAAGAAAGCATTTCTATTTCCAGAAAGTGGACCACCTTCCTTTTCCTGGCCTTTTATTACTGTGACTTCATATGCAATGTCTTCACTAATAACTGCCCCTATAGGTTAGTTTTGAGGAAAGGTGAACCATCTCTATCTTTCCTCCACCCCCACCACTCAYCTCTGCCAAGAAATGTAAGAAGGGGTGAGAAAGAATTTGATTACTTTATTCCTTTCTTAAGAATTAGTGTGTTTGTTTAACAATATCTGAACCTTTTTGCAGGTTTTACTAAACTCAGCATCTTCTCTAATGATATCTCTCAAATATTTTACTTTTTTTTTTACAATTGCACCTTTTTTAACTTTTGTGTGAGAAAACCACCAGATAACATGGAAACACTTCAATTCCATATCAAACCATGAAATACCAAGTTTACAGCTCTCTTGTGAATTTGATGCTGGGTTTATATCAGCTAGAGAAACTTTAAGTCAAGTGAAAGGGTAGATATGTAGATGCATGAGATGTTTTTTCATTATTAGTTTGCTGATGTTGTTCTTTTTTGGTTTTGAACAAGAAGCTATTTCCGTGCTTTTTAACTGCAACCTGAAGAGCATGCCACAAAATTAATGGGATTATAGTAGTCTATAGATAAGTGACTATTTCTGACAGGCATATAATGTAGCTGAATAAGAAAATGGACTATGTCRCTTTGCAGATAATTTAAACATAACAAACAGAGATAGTACAGCTTTTCAGCTTAATTTCTCTTGAATAGGTATAGGAGATGTTAAATATTTAATGGATTTTCTTACATCAGTTACAAGCAAGTAAACCAGACAAAATCCACTGGCATCATGAGGGCCTTTATTTCTGTGAGCAGTTTTGGGCTGCYGGTTTTCTCGTGAAAATACAGTACAGGGACACTTCTCGCAGTCAGGGTTTCTTGCACAGAAGCCCCATGTCCTGAATGCTTCCRTGATTGATACGTTTTCACTTCAGACACATCTTTCCTGGATGTGCGTCCGCCTGGATTTGTGGTTTTGTGCCCAAGTTTTCTGAGCCAAATCAACTTTTGTTCTCTAATGGTACAACAAAGACAAAAAAACCTTGTTCCTTTTTGAAAGCCAAACGATGGCTTTTTATTCTGGTGTAATAAGCTTCCTGAAATTCCTGCTCTCCCCCTCCTTTCCCACCTCTTATTCTAAGAGACTTGCAACGTAGTGGGTTGGGGGGGGTCTTGCATTCCTTGATGTTTAGCCGACATTTGTTACTTGATGGTCAGGGTAACCCACTGAACGTTTCTAATCTCGCTGATTGCGTTCCTAATGAGGACCACAATTAATTCGCCGGGGGCTATTCCCCGGGGACTTCCGTCAGTTGCCGCATCCCTCCGGCCCGGCCATGACGCTAGGCCCGACGTGCGGCTGGGCCCTGCAGGGGGGCCGGGGCCGGGGCCGGTCGGTGCTACCCCGCTTCTTTCCGGACACGGCGGCCGCTCCCCCCCGCCCGCTCTCCATCTCCGCGGGAGAGGGGCGCCCCTCCTTCCCCGCCGCAGCCCCTCGGCACATCGCGGGCTGGGCCCCCCTCCCCGCGGCCGGGYCGGGGCGAGGGGCTCCCGCAGGGCCCTGTCGGAGGCGGGGGCGCTCTGTGCGCGGGCGGGGCCGCGGGGCCGCCGGGAGCGGTGACGTGTCCCCGAGGCCCCGCCCCTGCCCAGGGTATATAAGGGGTGGCGCTCACGCCGTCGGTCTTTTTCGCTCCGGGTTTGCCGCCGTCGCCGAGCAGGTGAGGCGCGTCCGCAGGGCCGGGCCGGGGTCCGCTCGCCTCGGAGGTCCGGCGAGCGCCGCGCCCGGGCGTGGTGCGGGCCGAGGGGAGGGAGAAGGAGGGGCTGGGGGCGCCAGCTGGGGAGCGGGGCGGACGGGTGGGCAGGGAAGTGCGGGGCGGCGAGATGGCGGCGCATCGTCCTCCTCGATTCCCATGCGCACACCCCCCCTTGCCTGGGCTGCAGTCTGGGGAGCGGCGTGGCCGTGGGGCGGGAGGCGGCCGGCTGCCTCCTCCTGTGCCCCGCGGGCGGCGGCGCTGGGACGCGCGGGGCCGTGTGGGGACCGTCGGGGGTCGGCGGCGCCGGGGACCGTCGGAGGGGGAGGGGAGCTGGGGCACGAGTGAAAAAATGGCCGCTCGCCTTCCCTGCCCGCCGCCAGCGCCACAAAATGGAGGACGCGGCGGCCCGGGCGGGGTGAGTCACACAAAGGAGCGGGGCGGCCCCGCCCTTCGCGCTGCCCGCCGGGCCCGCTCGCCGCCGCCCCGCGCCCCGGCCGCTGCCGGCGGGGTAACTCGAGCCCGGGGAGGGGGCGACGCGAGGGGCGCTCCGAGGGGCCCCCGGCCCGCCCGCCTCGCTCCTCCCCTCCCCCGGCGGGGCGGGGCTGCTATCCCGGCCTGGCCGCCCCGCATGTGTCGCCGCCATCGCTGCCCCTCGTCCCGGTCTGAGGAGTAACGAGCTTTTTTTCTGGGGAACTTAACAGGTGTCGATTCTCTTTTGCCGAAAGAAAGAACTGAACTAACATCCAGAATGGGAAAGGAGAAGACCCACATCAACATCGTCGTCATCGGCCACGTAGATTCTGGCAAGTCCACCACCACCGGCCACCTCATCTACAAATGTGGGGGCATCGACAAGAGGACCATCGAGAAGTTCGAGAAGGAAGCAGCTGAGGTGTGTGGGYCTCTAGCAGCCAGCAAAATTCCGGGGTGCAGGCATGAATAGACCCTCAGTTGCAAAGTAAAGCTGCAAAGCATTTGGTGGCCGCAGGGAGGCGGTTTGGTTGCCTCAGCCTGGGGAGCTGAACAAGTGGCTCAGTGTTGCATGGCCACAGGGCGGCAGCTAGGTTGCAGTTGTCCCCGAGGTTGAACAAGTGTTTAAGTGTTCAATCCACCATTGTGTTAGTTGGAGAAACTCAAACTGAGGAGTGTAGAGCAAGGGAAGGTAGTCTAAAGCTGCATCTGAATAGTTACATCTGGAATCAAGTTAAATGGCTGGGTTCAGACTGTGCCTTATGTGTAGTTAAGGGTGGAAATAAAAGAAGTTTATCAAGGTTTAATTTGAAAATCAGAAAGTTTCATTGATGATTTTTTTTTCTTTTTTTTTTTTGATGTAATAATGGCGTAGGTTATAAGAACATTACAGAATGAAATTTGGCAAATGGTGGGCAGTGTGGAAGTAAAGATGTTGATTATTACAAGGCTGAAAGTAGTAGGAAATTTGTAGAGAACACTTGATAGTAGGACTCAGGCTCAAGAGCTATATCAGAAAGATGCATTTGTGTAATTAACAAGCTGTTAAGGGGCCTGAGCTGTCAACAGGTTCGGTAAACAGAAAACAGTTGGCATTTCTCACCAGAAGTGCCAAGTGTATCTCGTTGCTTGTTTTATAAGCAGCAACATTTTTCAGTATTACGCCAGTTACTATTACTAGATTTTGTTCTTTAGCCAGTGTGTGATGTTTCTGAAGCAAATGCAGATACAGAACTCCATTTTTTTAAAATGAGAATAAAAAATGGTTTTTTTTGTAACCACAGATGGGCAAAGGTTCCTTCAAATACGCCTGGGTCTTGGACAAGCTGAAGGCTGAACGTGAGCGTGGTATTACTATTGATATTTCCTTGTGGAAATTTGAAACAAGCAAATACTACGTCACCATCATTGATGCTCCTGGACACAGAGACTTCATTAAAAACATGATCACTGGAACTTCTCAGGTRTGTAAAGAAAACCAAGGATTTCAGGAGTTTAGGAAGGTTGTTCGTTGCTTGGTTTGGGGAGTTCTCTAGTACTTTGGCACACATGCAAGCATTATAATGCGGGTTGTTTTTTTTGTTCCTTTTCAAAGGCTGATTGTGCTGTCCTGATCGTTGCTGCTGGTGTTGGTGAGTTCGAGGCTGGTATTTCCAAGAACGGGCAGACCCGTGAGCATGCCCTTCTGGCTTACACCCTGGGTGTAAAACAGCTGATCGTTGGTGTCAACAAGATGGATTCCACTGAGCCACCTTACAGCCAGAAGAGATATGAAGAGATTGTCAAAGAAGTCAGCACTTACATTAAGAAGATTGGCTACAACCCAGACACTGTAGCTTTTGTGCCAATTTCTGGTTGGAACGGCGACAACATGTTGGAGCCTAGCTCTAATGTAGGTTTGGCATTTGTTTCTACACAGACATGGAACTAGGAGGATTACTGAGACAGATCATGCAGTGAAAAAAATGTGCRTGTGTTCTCATGGTGGTTTGGAAGTGCCAGGGTCCAAGATTTAAGTCCTAGCATTTGAAAAATTCTTACTCTGCAACCATATATTGAGATAGTGCTCAGATACACCACTTGGGCTTTTCCAGCCCTGGGCCGTTAAATTTGGCAGTCAGATTAACCCGGTTTTGTTACCATTCTAGATGCCGTGGTTCAAGGGATGGAAGATCACCCGGAAGGATGGCAGTGCTAGTGGAACCACCCTTCTTGAAGCCTTGGACTGTATCCTGCCACCAACTCGTCCAACTGACAAACCTTTGCGTCTGCCTCTTCAGGATGTCTACAAAATTGGCGGTATGTGTTCTCTGTAATGCTGGTCACTTGCCAGCAACAGCTGGTGTGTGGACCAGGAATGCAGGCATTTGCCCAAGAGCTGTTTTTCCAAATGAAAAATGCATAATGTTTGTCTCAAGTGGGGTTTTTTYCCTCCCATAAGGGGCATATGTTCACTAAGCTGAATTACTGATGCTGCTGCTTGTTTGCAGGCATTGGTACTGTACCAGTTGGCCGCGTGGAAACTGGTGTCCTGAAGCCAGGCATGGTGGTTACGTTTGCCCCTGTCAATGTAACAACTGAAGTAAAATCTGTTGAGATGCACCACGAAGCCCTGAGCGAAGCTCTGCCTGGTGACAACGTTGGCTTCAATGTTAAGAATGTGTCTGTGAAAGATGTTCGCCGTGGCAATGTTGCTGGTGACAGCAAGAATGATCCTCCCATGGAAGCTGCTGGCTTCACTGCGCAGGTATTTTTTGCAGCTGTTTCAAGAATGTTTGAAATGTAGCTCTGTATTCTGAAATAGGAAGTCTTGTTCTTTCTTGTAAACTAAGCTGTAAAGTGACATAGAGTTGTGTTCTGAGTTACATTTGCTTGAAGCAAATCTCATTAACTTCTTGGCGTTGTAAGACATGTCAGTGTTCAAAATTGTCCTGCTGCTAACTTGGCTTCTTTTGTTTCCTAGGTCATTATTCTGAACCACCCTGGCCAAATCAGTGCTGGCTATGCCCCTGTGCTGGATTGCCATACTGCTCACATTGCCTGCAAATTTGCCGAGCTCAAGGAGAAGATTGATCGTCGTTCCGGCAAGAAGCTGGAGGATGGCCCCAAATTCCTGAAATCTGGAGATGCTGCCATCGTTGATATGATCCCTGGCAAACCCATGTGTGTTGAGAGCTTCTCTGATTATCCTCCTCTTGGTAAGGCATCTTACATTAGTACTGATCTCTGAAAAAGACGCTGCTTGATTTCTAGTATTTGCATGCAGTGTGTTCTGTGAAATGCTGAAAGCTGTGACTTGAAACTCGGAAGTGAAACCAAGACTTCACTGGTACGGGGATAGTCTGCAGAGGGTGATGCCTCTGTCCCAGTCTGGTCCCAGAGCAGCRCTGGCCCACTTACTCCACCTGTGTGTTGGCACTGGGCAGATCGGGCTGTGAGTTAGGCAGCCATAGACAAAAGTCTTAAATCATGTTTTTACTTTCAGGTCGTTTYGCCGTACGTGATATGAGGCAGACGGTTGCTGTTGGTGTCATCAAGGCAGTTGACAAGAAGGCTGGAGGAGCTGGCAAGGTCACAAAGTCTGCCCAGAAGGCCCAGAAGGCTAAATGAAAATTCTGTACACCAGCTGCCACCTCAGTCTTAATCAGTGGTGGAAGAACGGTCTCAGAACTGTTTGTTTCAATTGGCCATTTAAGTTTAATAGTGAAAGACTGGTTAATGATTACAATGCATCGTAAAAGCTTCAGAAGGAAAGGAATGTTTGTGGACCATTTGTTTCGTGGCAGTTTAAGTTATTAGTCTTCAAAATCGATAAATTTTTTAAAATGGAAACTTGACCAAAAATCTGTCACAGAATTTGAGACCATTAAAACAGAAGTTCAATGCTATGTCTCTGTGTTCTTTGGGTTAATGTTAAGTTTATGGCAAAACCTATATTTGGTGGGATAAGAAAAGATCCTTGTCAGTTGAGTAGGTTCAGAAGTTGCAAAGCAAATACTCAAAATTACCTGTTTCTGAAGAGTAGAGCAAAATTCAGCTGCAGGTTCACTTTTTAACTGATCTAAGCCTTAAATAACTTCTGGTGCTTTCTTTTAAAACTATTGGATTGTATTATCACAAATACTGGGTAACAGTTACAGTATTCTGTGCATTCTGTGATGCATCAAGTAAACAAAGAAAATTGTACATTGAGAAGAAAGTGTGAACAAGAACACATTTAACCTTGAGAAGTTATAAACAAAGAATCTAATGTTGGGTTTCCAACATTTTGTACACTTGATTTTTCTAGTTAAAAGCAAAACCAGATTTTTTCCTCTGGGGAACTGATTAACTGTTGTGTAGCTCTTTAAGGATTAAACACTTTTACATAAATGTTTTCTAATATATAGTAAGACGTTGAATAGCCAAATCGAAAACTTCTGCTTAGAATTACACTTTGATGCAATCTCTGAGTGACCCACCGTTGTAGCCTGTGCCAAATGGCACAGTGGGACAGGGTACCTGCTATGTTTTTGAAAACAGGTTGAAGATTTGGATCAGTCATTTTAAGGGGACTTGGGTACCTAGTCCAAATGATTATTAATAATCACTAGATGAATAATCCCAAGTAAAATGTTCTGGGCTGTAAGAAAGAACAGCTGTAATAATTGAGAATTTCAGCATAGAAGCCTTGCTTCAAATTGATAAATGGGGGCAAGCAGTTAATGGATAATCAGAGCTGACTTGCATAATGATGCAGCTGTTTACTAACCTTTCACATGATTTCCCCACAGCATCCCCACGTAAGGTCAAAAAGAACTCAGTATCTTTGAGGGACACCAGTATGTTTGCTCAGCCTGTAATGGGTGTATTCTCGTTTGTTTCCTTTCCTTCTCCAGCTGTGCTTTCTCTGCAGGAACTCATATCTGTACTGCTTGGATAGACCTGATCTGCTGTTTACTTACTTTCATGCTCTTTGTTTGGTTGAATCTTTTTTCCTTTTCTACTTGCCATCTTGTCTTAACTGCAGTGAAACCTTGGAGCATTACACATAGCTTTGAAGGTACAGATGTACCAATTACAGTGGAAGCAAGGGCTAGAGGGCTTCATAGCACGGCAGGCTATGGCATTCGTAATAGAATCTCTGAGCTGCTTAAATTCTGTTTCTGGAGGTTTGTTGGTGTCCCCAAGGCAACAGGAAAGTACATAACTTCAAAATGGAGGCAGACCTGCTGTTGCCATAATAAAGCTTGAAGTATCTTGCCAAATCTCTGCATGCTTTTCAGTTAAACCGCTAACTTTTTTCCAAGAGCCTTTGGTCAAACTGGTTCAGCAAAGTTCTAACTTGGATGAAAAGCAAAGCAGCTTTGGCACAAGCTGCCTTCAGCATGGCTCTGCCTTCATTAGATTTCCTTTGCATTCCTTTGTAGGTGCAGGATGTTTGGTTTGGCCAGCCACGGCCTGGATATGCATACACCCAGTCTGCAGTGCCTCTGTGTGTTGCACAGGTTTGTCTTCAGCTGGGTGTATTTGCTCCATGGCAGTTTGGAAGTGCACTTGYAGTGAGCAACTGATTGAAATCCTTACAGAAAATAAGGAGTGATGCTGCATTAGGTGTTTTAAGTGCCCTGACCTGAGGCCTGTAGTGCAGTGCTGCTGTTGCAAGAGGCCCTTTGGTCAGCTGTGCACAGATCATCAGGTCAGCTGCAAAAGCTGCTGGGGGGATGGGTCACGTTAAAATGGCCCAGCTGAGGAGCAGGGCAAGAGTCAGCTGTGGTAGTTGGTGATGGGGAAAAAAGCAGGAAAAAATCCCTTAAAGCCTAGAGAACAATATGGCATCTAACAACTTTTCATGTGTGCAGGAAAACACTTGGGAATGCTCTGCCTGCAATACTAGCCATTGCTTTCATGTATTTAAAACCTGAATTTTACAAGTTTGGTTTTCTTCTGTGTTTTTTTTAATTTTAACTTTTATAGACCAGATTTGCTTTCTATGCACTAATGTAATGCTATCTCAGTTCTTCTATTAATCTTTGACTACTTGGGGAAATTGTTAGACTTTTGTAAACAAAACTTGGGAATAAAACTACTTCAATCAAACTTTTAATAAATGTTCATAGTTGAGAATTGTATTTGTCTTCTGACTGCTTATTTCTTTAAGCAACTTTTACAGCTGTCCTTAACTCTTTCCTCACTGTCCTGCAATGCTGGTGGTGTTTATACAGAAGTGTGACAGCACACTGCTGTGGTGACAGAGCCAGCTGTGAAGGCGGAAAGCTGGCAGGAGTATTGCATTTATGTGTGTTTTCTTTCTAGTTGACGATGCATGCTTTGGAAGTCCAGAGGGCTTTTGGTACCCAGAAATATTCCAAAAATGTACGTGGTGAGGTATGAGGGGACAGATATGACAAAGGCTGGTTGGTCTTCACAGGGAAATGGAGCAGTGCAGTCGTAGCTGATGTCAACAAGTAACTTCTTATGCAGTGTCGGTTCTCTAGGTGGATAGTTCCGGCTGGAATAAAATGGACTCTGTTGAGACTACTGCCAGAGGCATTTTAATTATRTCTCAGATCAGCTTGTGCAAAGCTAATAACTGGAACAACTTATTTTACTGAAATTGCAAATGAAAGACTAACTTACCTTCTGAAGGTAGCTCTCAGTATATTTTGAAAGGTACTGACAAATTTTGAAAAATTATTATTATTCCTCTACATGCTTGTTTTAAATTTTAGATAGCTGATGTAGAAACAAATTAAACTTTGTATTGCACAGGGGTATTCTTTTCCTCATTGGTGCTAAATGATWATCTGTTTAAGAACCATGTAAATCGAGTCTGGATGATGAATACAACCCACCTGATTTTAACTGATATTAGTTCTATGTTTGTGTAGTGCCCAGAGGGAGCCTGGGTGTGAAGGATAGAGTGTGAGGGCTGATAAGCTCCCTGAATCCCCAGTAGCACCCTGACTGAGGTACCCTGAGCACCTCTGAGGTCCTGCTCAAAGTGTCTGCTTCATCCAAAGCTCCTTTTCTACAACAACTACTCTCACACACATTTGACTGCAAGCTGTAACTTCCTGATTGTAGTAACACCTTTGAGTTTATTATTTTAATAACTCAATTTTTTCATGCTATTTGACTGCACCAAATAGTACTTCCTGTCTAGGAATTTAGTAGGAATTTAGTTTTCTGAAATTGCAAATCTTAACAGCCAAACCATAAGCTAAACAGAGATATAAACTGTGACCATGGAAAGTAATAGTGGACCAAAGGATCAATGCTCTTGCTTACCAAGGAGAGGCCTGAAACCACTTCAGGAGGAAGAAGAGGGCACCTTGGGTGCAAAAGAACTGAAGAAAAACTTGGTAGATAACAAAACTGTGTTACTTTCCAAAGTACAGAAGCTGTGGGTTTTCGGCCTTTTCTGAATCCTCTTTAGGACCTTCAGATTATTTCTGCATTATAAGTCAATTACATAATTCCCTGGTTTTTTTTAAAATCAGGTTACTTTCCCTGGCTGCCTGTCAATAATTSTTTAATCCTTTAATGTTTCAAATTACACAATTCAAATCTGCCAGTCTCTCTGCACTGATAAGGTGACAGTTAAAGCCATATTTTCCCAGAAAGATGGTGAGTAACATACTGAGGAAATGTGGACATAAATCAGAGTAGAATGCCTTGATGAAGGGTCTTGGCCCTGTGGGTGGGGTAATGGTGGAGGAGCAGCAGGGTGCACACAGGGTGGCTGCCAAGGAGCTGCACCCATGCTTAACAGCTCTGAATTCGTGCAGGTTTTGCTTATTTGTTTCTTTAAAAAAGCAAAACAAGTTGGAAAGTACCTAAGCTTTGTGAATCATACACAAGGGCCATGTGCATGATTTTAAGGATGCAGCAGGTTTGCCCTCAGTGTGCTGAGATACTTGCTAAGGCTTTCTCCTGGCTCTTCTCAGCGAAGCAATCCATTACCCTGGGCATCCTTCTGCAAAAGTATCTGCTAGCTCAGTCCCAAGACAAACACCAGTCCATGGTTTAGGATGCTAATTTTTTTGTATTACATAGTTGCTGGAACTAGGCAGAGCCAGCTCACCCCCGATTTAGGGCCCTGCCTGCCCTGCCAGCAACAGTCATGATCACATTTTCCCTTTCAGCCCAGTAAAATCTGGATTATTTAATACAAAGAGAAGAGCCACAGCGTTTTCCCACCCCGGGTCCCTATTTTGCACAACTCAGCACAGCCAGCCAGCTGGTGAAGCTGCTGACTCCAAACCTGCACAGTGGTGGAAGGGAAAGACAAACATCCCCTCCTGGAGGGGTTTGATTGCAGATAGGGCTGAAATTTAAAAGAAAGTTTCATTCCGATTATCTGCAGCCACCTGGGAACTTCTTAAGCAAAATGCCCATTTTTTTCTTTGATACATGTGTATGTGTATATATATATACACACACATACACACACACATGCACTTGTATATATTATATATAACATATATATAAAAAACACATATATATATGTATATATAAATTAACAAGGTGCCTACTTAATCTTTTTTTTTTTTTTAATCATTGCAGTTGCCAGACTTCTTAAAAATCTGGAGTTCCTGTTTTGAAGCTGGATTCTAAACTAATTCCTTAGTAAACAAARTGAAATGCCCCCAAATGAATGAATATTTAGTTACTGATAATTAGTTATTATTTATACATATTATTTGATTTCTATTATTTATTACTGTACATAGTTGTTATTATTAAATATTTCATTAATATTTAATAAATATTTAGTTTTATAGGCCGGGCTGTGGTTCTGCTAATAGGACATGGGGATTCTGGAGAAAGGGATGCAGGATTTTTGGTGTTGTCTCTGTAAAATAAGCCCTTCAATAGCCTTTCCAAGAGTGGAGAAACAGGAATAGGCGAATTTAAGTGTAGTTATAAGTTTGTTCCTACTTGTCTGTCATTACTAGTAATAACAACTAGTATTACCTAGCCTGCTGCTAAAGCACTTTTATGGATGAAAGTATCCTAATTGTACAGAGCAGGAGGGGATGTATATCTGCACCSAGGGACTGGGAGAAGCAGAACAACCCTGAACGGGGCTCTGCTCTACTGCAGCTACTTCCTTGTGAGGAAAATTCCTGCGACTCATTTCTGGGCATGCATTCCCCAGATTTCTACACACGTGGCACAGCTGAGGAGAACTGAGATCACAGCCTGTGACGTGACCACTCTGCTCCTGGAACCACCACTTCCAGCTCGTGCCTGACGCCCACCACTGTCTGCCAGCCTGGCTCTGGGGCAATGTCACCAAGCCACCCCTGTCACCTGCCACCTGGCCAAAGTCTCCCGAGGTGCACTGGGACAAGGACAAAACCTCGCTGAAGCGCCAGCTCAGCACTACCAGCCACACCAGCCTTTCCACTTGCAACTCCAAAAATTCAGTACACGTGTGACACAGGCCACCACCTGGTCATGCACGGCAATTTTCAAGTTAAGCCACAGTAAATTGCAAGGGAGGAAACTGGTCATGAGGCTGTTGTCAGCTCCCCTCTCCTTGCTGCCCTGTAAGTAAGAATGAGCTCATTTCCCACCTGGCTCCGTGCCTGCTCTTCAGTTAACCACATCAAGCACTAAGTCACTTGGAACCAGAACGGCGTGTGCTTATCAGTCTCCAGTGGTGCCTGAAAATGTGCCTCCTGGGCCTGGTACTGGGAGCTGCAGCTGGTGCTAGACATGACTGCCTTCACCCTGCTCTTRTTCTGCCTTGTCCCTACTGCAACCYGGGCCTCTGCGGAGCCATGCTCCTCCTGGGAGCCCTTTGCAGCCTGCTCGTGGGGCTCTGCTGACCCACTCCCGCAGCAAGGACGCACCCATGCTGCAGGGACACAGATAGGGAAGCAGAGGACCTGGATGTGTTCAAGCCTGTTCATGGCTGAGCACCTCAAGGAGACATCACAGGCTGTCAAAATATCTAGTCTCAGGTCTGCAAAGAGGTGAAGAAGGTGCAGCCTCCAGCTTTCAGGACAGAAGGTTTGCCACCACTGCACCCCTTGGCACAGAGGTCACATCACCAGGCATGGTGACCACAAAATGGTGAGTGTGGAGTCAGACATCCTCTGATGGGGATCCAAATCAGTCTCCTCCCTCAGAGTTACACATGAAGGGTTAAATCTGCACAGCAGTTTAGAAAGAAAACAGACAAAACCACGGTTTTGTTTCCCTAAAGCATCACTGTCATTAAAGTAACAGATCAAGAATCAATCCTTTTTTCTCCACCTTTTGTCATAGCCATTGCAGAGCGAGTGTCCCATCTTCCATCTGAATGTCTGGACACCACTAATTTTAGTCACAGGAGGGGAAAGACACCTTTTTTTCTCAGTAGCCCCACGAAGCCATGGCAAAAGATGGAAACAACACCCCGGAAGGATTCTGAGCAGCACAGGCCATGGTTTGGTGGGAAGCATAGAGAGCACCTCCTCAGTGGAAACAGCACGTCCAAGAGGACAGCAGATTCCTCCCTGCTAAATGACATCCTGAGATATTTGTCACTGGATGGAGGAATACAACCTGGGAAGTGTAATCATTAAAGCTGGTAACCCCTGAGCTTCTAAAATCACTGCATGTGAAGATCGTTACTCAACAAAGTGCAAGGGCTATGCACAACTAGGAGGCACATCTGTGCTTGCCAAGGGCCAGCCAAGTGGGGGACTAAGACAATTCACRTAGCTCAGCCACTGCTGCACCATTGCAAACATCTCAGCAGGACTGAGACCATCAAAGGTTGCAGTGGTGGCAGCTTTTAGTGTYTCCTAGCATAAAATGTCTTTCCATTTTTCTCTTGCTTTCATCTCTCAGGCAGAAATAAAAAAAAAGATGAAGAAACTGCTCAGTTCAAGTACCATTTGAAATGAAAACTAGAGTAGGGAAGGAAAAGAACTTGTCTTAAAAATCTAGGATAAGATAGAATGGTAGAGATCTGAGGAAAAAGTGTCAATCACCAGGCCTGTGTTCTGCAGGAGGGAAAAAGAGACATACACATTGAAGCAGGCAACACAAAGACACTTGGTATGTGCAACGAGTTAGGTCAAYCTCACCGCACATCCTCCCTGCCTGCCTGGTCACAGCAAGGATTACAGGAGGACAAAGTGCCATTCATTACTGCACAGACAAGGGAAAGCAAGCAGACACCCATGCTAAAAGCAGGCTCTTCCAGTTCTGCCCTTCCCATCCAGCTGGCCTCACTGAGGACACAGGACCTGTGAGAGTCTAAGCTCACTTTATGTAAAAACCAAACCTTGGGCCTTGTAACAAATCCCTGGTGGTTAGAAACCAGATGGCAAGAGGTGTCCATCCTATCTGCCCATGCTATTTATGGCAATTATTTAGCCTTTCTGTTCTTGGTTTTCTTAAAAAAATGAATAGAACTCCTTGCAGCAATGATTTCTTTTCATGTTAAAAGTCTTCTCAAACGAGAACTGTTCAACAAGCACAAAATACTGTGGCAAACTCTATATACATGAAACCAATACCTGAAGGACAGCCAGTCCTCAAACTTGTGCACATGCCAGGTTTTCCATTTCAGCAAATATGGACATCATTAACCCATATATGTGAACAGAGGACACCCTGTCTTAGCAAGTGAACACACCAGTGGCCGAAGACCCACTTTGTGCTGAAATACAGAGAGCAGTTGTTACAGAAGATCTGCTGGGAAGCAATGCATCCATGCACTTCTGACTTCAATTTCCCCTGAAGTGAACTCTCTCCCGCTCCTTAGACCACAGCTGAGCATTATTAAATTGTTAAACATAAGAAAAGCGCAACTCCACTCCTGCTCGTCCTTTGACACTGGTGCAGCCCAGCTTAGTGGAATTACCCTTTCATTTATGCTGCATGTGTGACCAGCAGCACAGAAATAAATTTAGCTCAAAAATGATGAGGAAAAAGTGTTTCCTTTTGTAGCAGGGTGCAAAGTACTTGCCCTTAAAGACATTATTGAAAGCTAAATAGTCCTGTCAAATTACTGCTGACAAGAACTAGGAAATGCAGTTTTGAGACTGCATAATTGGATTAAAAGTGAGAGGATTAAGGTGTCAGTAGGGCTCCCTTCCTAGCCCGTAAAAACTAGATCTAAGCTTTTACTGATACAGGTACATCAAAACCAAACATAATACAGAGATAATGCAGTGAAGAAAGCATAAAACTTTCTTGATGAGTTCTGCTACTTTGAATAGGCAGAGAGGCACAAGATTTAGGATTTCTTTGGATTCATATAGCYGGAATTTCAAGAGTACCACAACTGGAGCCCAAGTTACACAACAGAAAGCACAGCTGCCTTTCTTATGCTGAACTTAAGGCTTGCAAGGTTGAAGTAAATCTTTGAGCCAAAAAGGATGGAAGGAAAACAGGCCACAGATGTAACGAGGCACATACATGTTAGCTTTTCCAAGCCATTCTGACATGAACTGACCTACAGATCACGTGTCTAAAGCTCGGCTGCACAAGCCAGTGGCTGATGACAGGGAGGTGCTTTCAGGCAGGTGGATGACGCCCCAAAGCAASATGCAAACCCTGCCCATCCTCTTGCTGCATAACAGGGTCTCTGTCTACAAAAGGGATTTGCTCTGACTCCTTTCTCTGGACAGGAAAGGAACCACTCACTTGAGCAAATAAGCCAGAGAAATTTCCAGAATGGTAATTTCAAAGTGACAGATATATACATTTGGGTTATGGTTGGACTCAATGATCTTAACACTCTTTTCCAACCTGTAAGATTGTCTGATCTAACTGTGACAAAATGTGTTCTCAAGCCAGAGCATATTCAGAAGAGACTAGCACCAGAGACTGCTGTCTAAGTCAGGAAAGGATTTGGTAGGTGCACAACAGCTTGAATTCCGTGTATCTTGCTGGCAAGTGACTAATCAACAGCCCAGTTCATCCAATTSACTTGGATCTCGGTCAAATCCAAGTTCTGTTCCTGTCAGGTGCAGGACCAGCGCTGATGAGAAACCCCTGCATGCCRCTCCCCTGGCCCCCAGCATGTCAGACTGAGCTTCACACTGCCTGAGCTGAGGTTCCTGGGGTAGATTCCCACACGTCCCCCACCCTCAGCACCCACTCCTGTCCAGCTGCCTCCCCCAGCATAGTGAATCTCAGCCCACCTTACACATGTGAACTGGGATCCAGTGAACTGGCAAGGCCCTTCTGAGAGCTAAGTGTCAACCAAGTTGTTCAGCAAGTTTCAAGATAAGCTTTATTTATTTTAAATGAGAAAAACACCTAGCTGGTATGTACAACGAATTAGATTGCACATACCAAGTTACATTCAGTCTCCTGCGAAATTTTAAATATTTGTGTGACACACATTTCCATAGCCAAGTGTTTCCTATTGGCTGACATGACACACCAGCCTGTGCATAGTCACTGCACAGCTATCTATGAACCCAAGTACTGAAGTCAATGCAACACACTTGTCAGCTCCAGTCCTCTTGTGCTGCCATGGGCTCAGCACAGTAACATTTCTTACTCATTTCAGACGAGCAAAACACTGTCCTTTACAAGATGCTTTAGCACAGATTTTGACTATCTGAAGCCTTCCAAATGAGTGGAATTTTAAAAGCAGTTCTCCTGTCTCTTCATTTCCATCAGCAAAATCACAGGCTGTATTTAGTTTTGAGCATTTATCTTGCACATTCATCATCTTTCTTCTATGCAATGACACTGCCACAGAACACAACTAGAACTGCTTTGGATCTGGCCAGCCATGGGTGTTATTTGGGAAGAGTCTTGCTCAGAAGCACAGGTATCTTGCCACAAAGTCTGGCAGGATTGGTGCCGTTCTCTACAAAGGCGTTTTAACAAACTTTGTCTCCTCTTCAGAAAACTCTGCTGAAATCTGTCTTTGTGAAGTTGCTTTCTCTGAGTACATTTTCCCTGGTAAGTACTCCCCAGTCTGAGACAAAGCTTTTAGCTTCTCTGTCTTCCAGTGATTGGTTTTCACAAATCTTAGCAGGTTAACAATAGCAGCTGGTGTGATTCCAGGGATACGGCTGACYGCACCGATCTGCACATGGAGACAGGAACAAATTAACCAACACCAAACCCACACACTGGAGCTAGTGAGAAATGAGATCTAAACCTGTGGGTATTCCTTTCCCTGATTCTCTCACCCTCCATGCCCCTTGAGAAGGCAGAAGGGATTTCACTGCTGCTCAGCCTTGCTGTGGCTGAACCTCTCACCGTTTGGGGGCGGTTGGAGTCCAGCTTCTCCCGCACCTCTGCAGAGAGTGAGGCATCAATGGCAAAGTAATCCAGGTCGTCTGGCAGCTGGAGTGCCTCATCACGACGCACTTCTTCCATTTCCTGCTGCTGATTGACTACACACCACTCGTAAGCAGCTGTAGTGAGCAGGGAAACAAGAAAAACAGATATGGATGTTCATGTGAAACAAGTCACTTGCAAGAATTCTTCGAAGCACAGTGAGCAATTCCACTGAGAAGGTCAAAAGCTCCTAAGGAAGTTTCCAGCCTCACATACTATAGAGCCTAATTGACATCACTGCTTTGGAGGAAGTCATACCCTTTGATTTGTTACAGGAATTTAGATACATGGGTTGTTTTTTTTTTTCCTCTCATCCCATCAAAGGACGGTCTGTTTGATGGGGCAGYAAGGAGGAAAAGAACCCCAAGAGTGAGCTCACCCCCCAGAGCAAAACACCAGTGCAGCAAAGGGCTGTGGCCTATGGTGAAAGGTATACACTCTGATCAGAGTGTTTCATTTCTTTAAGCAGCAACATGAAACACACTAGGACAAATGCTCTCCCCTTACTGAACAAAATGTATGCAGATCACCACGAGAGAGCCTAACCCTTGTACTCTACCTTCTATTTTCAATCTCTCTGCCAGTTGTCTCCATTGAGCAAGCTTGCCCAGGGACTCTGGGACAGCTCTGGCCAGAATCTCCATGTTGACATCTTGATACTGAAGGATGTCAAAGGCACTAGGGAGAACAAAAGTAAATGTTTATGGTAAAATGGAGTCACACTTATTTGTTTCCAGCTCAAACTTATAAAGTTCTTAGCATAAGCCAAAACAACTGCAGAGCCAAGCTCAACTCCCTACTATCTCCTCTCAGTACACAGAAGAGCTGTTAAACTCCTGAAGAGGGACTCCTTATATAAAACTGCAGCAAGACAGAAGGGACAAGGTAAGGGCACCAAGGGGAACCTTTCACATGGACTGTGTCAGCCAGGTYTTAGCCACAGATTTAAAACAACAGAAAAGGTAAGGTGAGATAAAGGATGGGTAAGCTAAGTAAGGGCCTTTGTGTACAAGAACAGCTACCACCTGACACCAGCCTGACATCAACTGCTGCTTTACCAAGCTTTTACCAAAGCAGCAACTCACCGCAAAACTGTCACCAGCTGGTGACTGTAAGGACAGCAAGAACTGTCTGGCCCTGTGGAGCACCTTCTTGCTTTGGGAGCACATGTCAGCATCAGGAAACTTGGAATAGTAAAAACACCAATGTCATTCTACAGGCAAACATCAGATGTGTGTCCCTTGAAGGTGATAAAGCTGGAATCTTGGACTACTGACAGCTTCAGGAAGGATGGACAAATGCTGTGAAATCACTAGCCAGATGTACTAAAGCAAGCRTAGGTCAAACCAGAAAGCTCCAGCTGTAACCATTACCTGACAGGGGACCTGCGACTGCTACTGATGGGGACTTCTGGTAGTAACCGGGACCATCTGGATATGCTGAACTGAAGTGATTTTAGTGTTGCAATTCCATCCTCTAAAGCAGCTCTCATCTTAACAGCTTGTTCATATCGCTGCCGTGACACACACCCAGCTTCTTTGAACCCTGCAGAAACAGGTGGTGTATGAGACAAAGCTCTACAACCAGGCAGGGCTGGTCACTGCAGGAGCTATCCCAAACAAAACACCTCTGTGAGTGAGCCTGGCATCAGCGTTGTCCGGCCGGAGGGACATGCGGAACTCCACGCGGCTGGTGAACATGCGGTACGGCTCACTGGTGCCCAGCGTGGTGAGGTCGTCGATCAGGACACCCACGTAGCCCTCGGTGCGACTGACAGTGAAAGGGGGCTTGCCATGAACCCGCAGACGAGCGTTGATCCCAGCAATCACACCCTGCGCAGGCAGAAAACAAACCAAACATCTCTCAGTCTCTTTCTTTGCAAAAACATCAGCGCATCTGTCTCCAAAGACTCACATGTCAAACTGTACCCAGGAAAAAGCAATAGTCTGTGCTAGTGAACTAGGTAGTTTCCTTCTTGTGACACTATGAGTGTCTGAAGGGCTTCTTGGCCCCTGCTGATGTGTCAGTATTCCCACGTTTTCAGTTATACCCACTGCACAGTCTCCATGCTGAAACACTTGACAGGACTTCCAATTACTTTTGTTACTGCAACTTTAGTGACAGCAACTGCAGATACTTGTACAGATACAAGTAAAAATATCTCCGGCAAGTGTGGAATCAGAGTGAGCAACAAAAGAACATCTTGAGCACAAAATGGGCCTAAGCAAGACTCTATCACACAGACAAAGGCCAAGGCAATATCCCTTTCTGAGTGCTGAATATGAAACAGTCATTCACTCACCTGAGCTGCAGCTTCTTCATAACCCGTTGTGCCATTTATCTGGCCTGCAAAGAAGAGGCGCTGAACAAGCCGTGACTCGAGAGAAGCAGTCAGTTGTCGGGGGTCTAAAAAATCATATTGCACCCCATAGCCTGTGACACACAAGACAGATGTTACAGGAAGGATTCTGAAGGTCAGCAAAGGCAATCAGTGGGGCAGAATGGATTAGCTTATCAACTTTTATTTATGACTTAAAACCAACTAAGTTAAAATCCCTGCATCCAAGAATCAGTTTTGTTTCGTATTTCCTGTGTTTTACTATGCTCTAAACAAAATCTGCTTTTCATATAATATAAATAATATGACCAATAGATTTAAAACTATTCACCCCCTCACCTGGCTGTAACATTTTGGCTTTTTCCAAGCCTGGGACAGATTTGATCACTTGCTCCTGGAGCTCAGGTGGCAGTGTCATGGACATGCCTTGAGGGTAAATGACGTTGGACTCCAAGCCTTCGGGCTCCAGCCATACCTGATGTTCTCGGTTTGGGAAGCGCAGAACCTTGGATTCAAGAGAGGGACAGTACCTGCAACAGTAAATAGTCATGAGCACCACCTGACATGGAGAAAAAGTAACTTCCCAGAAGCAAAGTAGGAATGACCCACAGCTTCGAAAAGGCTGTCAGCTTGAGAGCMTCGCGTGATGCCACACACTTACCGTGGGCCTCTCGTTGTCTCCCTCACGTGGTTGTTCAGGTGGAGGTTATSACAGATGATCTGCTGGGCCTTCAGGTTCGTGCGAGTCAAGTAACAGGACAGCTGATCTTCCGGCTGGAAGAGGCCAAAGCTCATGCTATATTAATCCAGTCACAATCCCGAACCCTTACAGTTCAAACTTTATGGAACAACTCTGAGATGTCCCAAGACCTCTTCCACGACAGCTGGCTCTTGCTTCTTGGAGAGATGAGTAGCACCGTCATACCCACAGTACAGATGGAACATGAGCAATTGAGAGAGCTTGAGCAACACGTCCAAAAACAGACTGAGAGTAGGACAGAACTTAGGACTCCAGAATTCAAGTTCTGTTCTATACACTGTACTCCTAATTACAGGATGGATATTCCCATTAAATCAACATGTTATATCACAGCATTCAAACTGGTCACAGGAAAAAAAACCCTGTGGAGTTAGAAGACTAAGTGCTGACCCTACAGCTAACAGCCAATCAAAGAGTTTGGTGAAGAAAAAAAAATTAAATCTCAAAACTCTGCAATTAACATGAAAAATTCAAAGTCCTGATGCCCGGAAAGACAGGCCAAAGATAAAACCCGATAGACTGGTGTCTACTGAGCAGGTATTTGTTTATTAAAGCGCCGGTGGTGAGGGGGATATTTCCACCTAACTCACCCACCYTTGTCATGTGTCATGGCTTATTTATACAGTAGGTACTGTTGAATATCATTATGTCATTATAACATCATCACACATGTGCCAGAAATAATTTACGTATTTTTATGGCATGGCTATAAATAGTTTTTTTTCACTGCGCTTGCGCCTCCCCAATTTAGGTGGTCTTGAGGGTCTTCACTGATGAAGGCTCAAGGTCTTCCTCACATCTGAACCTTTCAACTTTGTCTTTAGAGCATGCGCAGTTATGGTGAAATAGTCCTTTTCTGGATCCAACCGGTCTGAATTCTTTCACTTTGTGGATAATTGGCTTTGTCTCTGCCAGCTTTTCATCAGTATGTCCTGTAGCTTTCTARTRTAGCTATACTTGACTAATTTATAGCTTTACTTGTCTGTCTTGAAACTATCCACCTGGTGAGTTTCTGCTTACTTCAGCACTAAGCAACTAATTAATTACATACTATTACATTGTACAGAAACTTATGATATAGGTATAAAAAGCTAATTCAGGTTATATAGGTATATTCAGGTTATACAGGTATAAAAAGCTGTAATTCAGATAGAAAGTTATAATTCAGGTTATATAAGCATCTTGTAACTTTGACACAGGTTATATAGACATCAGTCCGGAAAAAAACCCACCATGCAAAGTATTCCACTGATTTTTCTGAAAAAAGAGACAACAGACTCACATTCAAAACAGTAATAATGTTGTACCACAACTCTTTAAAACTTCTCCTACACACACGAAGGACTTCAAGTGACAGTACTTTCACCCCATCCCTATTATAATAGGTTATTGAAACTCCTATATGCTCTGGGGCAAGTTAACTCCTGATACTTAATTCTATGGTGTTTAATTACTTTATGTAAGAACAGCCCATTTTCCAAGATTTTCTTTGGAAAATTGAATCTCTTCTGATTTTAAGTTATTGTTAACATGCCACCTCTGAGCTCTGTGGATAAATCCATCCCTTCTCTTTTCTAGTCAATACTATTAATGATCTATAATTTCAACATTTTAACATTATTCTAGAGCTAAGGTAAGAAGCAAGAAATTGCAAATCTCCACAATACAGGCCTAACGCTGGAAGCATTTTGTAAAACCACCCATGTAACCAGCACATGAATACTAGTGGCACTATCACATTTCACACAACTCTGACTCCAGAAGGAAAGGAAGTTTGGTTCTCAAGTTGAGGAGTGAGAATAGTAAAGTTATTTGTTTTCGAAAGAACATAAGCAACTTCTCCCTTGTATTGAGAGTCCTGAGAAACATAACACCTCCAGTAYGAACACATCCCAGCTCCCTTTCCCAGCAACCAACACCCTAGCTGATTATGAGCACGACATTCCCAGAACCAATCCCCATCTGKCTCTATGTGCATTTGATGTGTGCTATCCCACCTTGATCCACACTGCCTCGCTGAGGAAGCTGAATGGCACTGGAGRGTTGTCAGCTGCACGTTCCTCCAGGCCACTGAAGTCAACAGTATCCTTGGCAAGTCGGGGCGGTGTCCCAGTCTTCAGCCTGCCCACAGCAAATCCCAGCTTTTCCAGAGTCTGAGCCAGCCCAATGGCTGGCTGGTCCCCCAGCCGCCCAGCCGGGTGCATCTCCAGTCCAATGTGGATCATACCCCTCAGAAACGTGCCGGTGGTCAGGATAACACTCCCAGCATATACTGTGCTCCCATCCCCTGAAACAGCAAGTTTTCAGAGATGGACATATTTTAGTATCAACAAAGCCCTGGTATTCTGGTGCTTCTGTCTAAAACTAGACTAACAGTGCTCAATGAGGGTTTATCCATCTTCTATTACAAAATAAAACCAGCATTTTAATAATAAAAGCATCAATAGTAATAACTACAATAAGCAACATGTAGTTATTTCTGTATATTTGTTATTGCTAAGCAAGTTACCCATAACAAAGAAAACCCACTCCAGGGAAAAATTCATATTCAGGCCATTACTTCGGAAAGCTTTTAGTTAACTTTAATGGAACAGCAAGGGTTAATGAAGTACAACTCTGTTACTAAGAGGACCTCACAGTCCTGTAATGTAGTTGGCAGCACACACCATTTATCAAATAGAACCTCAGAATGCAGCATGGAATTCAGTATCACTAGCCTGAAGAAAATTAACTTAGGTAACATCCCAGTATCCTATCAATCCAGGTATTTTTGTCATTGTATTACTTTGTATTACACATATTAACCTAGTTTAGTTCACACTCTGCCTAAACCAGCTCTATTGGCTAATTCATCTTTTTCACTAATGAATTAGAAGCGTTTAATTCACCTTTTTCACTGATGAATCAGAAATATTTACCCCGAAGGCTGCTCTTAGTGTGGAGTAAATGAAGGCACTTACTGACTTACTCGCACATACCCAAAACAACTCCTGTGACTTGGCATTTCCCAGGATGGCCTGGTTCTGGCTCTGTCAAGAGAAGATCCTCCACAGATGCCTCACGAACTGTCAACAGTGGTGTGTTAAGGATTTCTTTCTGTCACGAAAGGAGTTACTGCAAAAATCTAGGAAGTTATGAGACATACAGGCAATCCCAAATCCTGCTGACTTCTGAAACATCTATCATCCTCTTCCATTCTTAGCAGGTCATTTGGCAGACACTCAGTTCTGGTACTATTCTGATCTATCAGGTAGAAGTTTTCATGCACATAAAGTTTTAGCTCAAATAAACTGGTCGTGAAGCCTGACCTGTACCTAAAGCACTAGAGAATTTTTTAAACTATGCTGAGCTCCAGCAACTCACACCGCATTAAAGTCCCTAACAGAAAGGCACTTAAGTTCTATACGTAAAAAATGAAAAACAAAACATAGCTCCGTCTTTCGTAATCCTCGGCAGTTTATGCCAGCAGTCCGCCCGCCCCGCGCGGCCGCCCCTCACCTGCATGTTCTCCTTGTAGAGGCCGCGGTCGATCTGAGCGCGGAGGCCCCACACGGCCGGGCCCTTGCAGCGGTTCAGCACCTTGTAGTGAACGCCGGAGCGGTCGCACACGCGGCCGCACAGCCCGTCAAGAGCGTCCACCTCCCGCATGAGGTGCCCCTTCCCGATGCCGCCGAAGGACGGGTTGCAAGACATCTCCCCTGAATAAGGGACACCCTCAGTACCGCCGCCGCCTAAAAGCTGCCGCGACCTCCCCGGCTCAGCGCCCCTCCCACGGCCCCTTCCCCCGCCCCCCCGGGCACCCGCGGCGGTACCGATGGTGGCGATCTTGTGGGTCAGCAGCAGCGTGCGGGCCCCGCCGCGAGCCGCCGCCGCCGCCGCCTCCGTCCCCGCATGGCCCCCGCCGATCACCACCACCTCGTAGCGCGGCGCCGCCGCCGCCTCGAGCTCGCTGCCCGCCCGGCGGTGCCCGGGGCGAGGCGCCCAGGGGAGCGCCAGGCGACGGCAGCCGCTCCGCAGGAACATGGCGGCAGGGCCGGCCCTCCCGGCAGCGGGAGCACCGCCTCGGCTTCTCCGCCCTGGGACGAAAGGCGGGGCTGGGCGCCTCTCCGCGGCCGCCCACCTTCTCGCCTCGTGCAGCTGGAAAAGGAGGGCAGTGCTGGTGCTTATATGTCCCCGCCCCGCGGGCGGGAGGGGGGAGCCGCCCGGGAGCGGGAAAACGCTTCCCGCGGATTGGAGGGAGGCGGCACCCTGGCTGTTGCTGCCAGAGCTTTCCTGTGCCCGGCCTGAACTCTGCAGCGCCGGGCAGCGCCTCCGCCCCGTGCGACGGGTTTCGTTTCCTAGGGGAGGCGCGCTGCCTGGAAGAGGAACTCGCCTGAAGCTAGAGGAGGGAACCCCCTCGCYCGCGGGGCCGCGCTCCCCGTCCTGCGGTGCGGAGAGGGAGCAGCGGCCATGGAATGCGCGGGCGGCAGAGGAGCGCGGAGCAGGCGGGGGACGCATCCCGCAGCTCTGCGGGGCCGGGGCGCGGAGAGGGGCGCAGCCCGCAGCCCCTCGCGGGGCCGCGTCGCGGGCAAAAGCCCGAGCGGCGCCGCGACTGCCCGGGCGCCGCGGACGGACGGACCCCCCGCCCGGGGCGGCCGCTCGGCGCGGCGAGCCCCCGCTGCCCGGGACCTGCCGGCGGGAGCGGCGGCTGGCGACGCAGAGGCGCTGCCCGCCCCGCGGAGCAGGGCGCCGGCCGCCAGAGCTCCCGCGGCCCCGCGGAGCGTCGCGGCGGTGCCCGACGGGACGGTCGCTGCCCCCACCCGCCGCCCCCCGCCGGCGGCGGACGCCCTGCGGCTCCGGGATGTGCTGTCGCGGCTAACCCTGCCCCGCCAGGACGTGTCCGAGGCAGCGGCGCTGGTGAACCAGGTGGTTTCGCACCTGATCCAGGCCATCCGGAGCAAGGACGGCAGTTTCAGCTCCATCGGGCGGCAGGGCGCCGGCAGCTACTACGAGCGCGTCAAGGTGGGTGCGGGGGCGCCGGCAGCGCTCTCCCCCGGGCTGCGGCGGCGGGCGGCTCGCACAGGCCGGCTGCGCGCTGCTCCTGCCGCTCCACAGCAGCTCTAAGCTGGTCCTCCCGACGAGTTAAAACTATAAGGATGACTCCATTAATTAACCACAATGCATTGTAAAATGATAAATAACCTGCTGAAAGGTGTACGTTCGTGCCTTCAGAGACGCTGCCTGAACGAGACGCGCGTTCACGCCGCAGCAAGCCCTGCCTTTGCACAGCACGCAGGTGACCCCGGGGTAACAACAGGATCAGTCAGGTAGAGTAGTGCACGGAAGGCCCCAGGCCAGTTTTTAGTTCATAGTTTTTTTCCAAAAAGCAGGAATTATGGGTACAAATTGAAAGACAGGTTAAATTAGACATCAGAAAGAAATATTTTACTGTGAGGGTGGTGGGACACTGGTTCAGGTTGCCCCGGGGAGATTGTGGATGCTCCAAACCCTGGCAATGTTCAAGGCCAGGTTGGCTAAGGCCTYGAGCAAGCCGGTCTAGGGGAAGGTATCCCTGCCCCTGACAGGCAGGATCTCCAAGGTCCATTCCCACCCCTTCAACWTCGATGATTAACCAGTACCTTTTTTCCTGGTTCCAGTAGACTGAAACAAAGCTAAATGTAGATACCTTTCCCCCCCCTCCTCTAAAATCAGCTTTAGCCATAGCAATGCATTTAGCATACCTTTAGCAATGCATTTTTTTTCCTCATAGTTGATTCCTATGTGCAAAAGGATGACTGAGTCCAGCATTTATGCATTATTCAGAACAGCTCAAGAATCTTAAAACTCTTAAAAAGTTAGTAAGTTGGAAAGCTGGGAAGTGAGCTGCTATCAGCAAATTGCTATTCTTCACCCCAATGCACAGCAATCTTGGAATACAATTCCAGAGAAATAAGCTCATATTTCACATCAGACAKGATTAGTACACCAAGGTAGATAAAACCACAACTGGTATACAAGTCTCAGGTTTTACTCTCCTGAGTTGCACATTGACTGTTGTATTCTCATACTTTGCAGATATCAGAACCAAATGAGTTTGACATCATGCTTGTAATGCCTGTTGAAAGGATTCAGCTGGATGAGTCTGATGATACTGGAGCCTATTATTATCTAGCATTCAAAAGAAAACCAAAAGAGAAGTATTTGTTGAACTTTCTAGATGAAGATGGAAAATTATCAGCCTTTAAAATGCTTGAAGCACTAAGAAAAATTATTAAACAAGAAGTAAAAAACATTACAAGTAAGTACTGAGAGAACAAGCTTCACCGAGAAGGGCTAAAAATCCAGTTACAATGGATTTGCACCTACACTGTGCATAGGTGTTGCCCCATTGTTAATGTTTTCCTACTAGTCCCCTGTCTCTTTGTGCCAGTGGAGCTGTAACCCCTGTCCCCATTATCTCAAGTTGGCTCTTGTGTTAAGACACACAAATACATCACAGCTAATCTTACTACRTTATTAACTCCACTGTGCATGTTTTCTGTATGAAAATAAGGGTTCTGTTGCATGCTTGGTATTTCCTACATGACCTATATATTTTGCATCTATCTGGAGTGTACAAAGAGCCATTTGCTGAACTGGTAGCAAAACAAAAAGCTTTCTTTTATGCAGWACCTAATGTTTTATATTGACCAATACAGAAAACATATCCCCTTTTASGGTTATTTTTCTCCAAAACCTTCAGAAACATTGTGGCCAAATATCTTCACTGTGTGTTTTCAACAGGGAAACAGTTCATTGAAAAACCTTACTATATTTCTGATTCTTAGACATAGTATATCAAGCAAACACAGTAATGTTCCCTAYCTCCTAGAACTCCTCAACAGGCCTTCTCAATGTTTTATTTAACATCCATATCCTGTAGGATAAAGAACCAGTGACTGAACCCAGGTATTTCTTTTGATTGATTATGAATTCTTAAGTAAAAACCTTAACATACTTAAAAAATAATTTTTTTATATATATATATGTGTGTGTGTGTGTGTGTATCTTAACATGAAAAATCACTCTTCTTTGTTACTAGATGTGGAAGTAACTGTGGCAAGGAAAAAGGCTGGAAGTCCTGCAATAACTCTTCTGATCAAAAATCCTCCATCAGAAATATCAGTGGACATCATCTTGACTTTGGAGGTTCAGCAGAGCTGGCCCCTCAGCACACATGACGGCCTCAAAATTGAACAGTGGCTGGGAACAAAAGTCAAAAGAGAGTTCAAATTTAAATCACTTTATTTAGTAGCCAAGCAAAACAAAAGAGAAAAGGTTCTAAGAGGTACCTCAAATACAGACAAGTTATGAAATATCTTCTCTACAACTTGATCGCTTACRAGTGCTAAAGAAAGGGTATCCAGATTGTGTTCAGTATTCTGCCTTTGAGGTACAGATCTTTACTTCATCCTGGATCTATCCAGATCAAAGACAAAGGAAATCCCTCTTTAAAGCATCAGATTTGTGGTACTGCTTGTCCTGTACTGAAATGTAAATACAAACCCACTTTGCCAGGCTGTACATGAACCATTACTAAGAGCGTTGTATTAAATCCACTCCAGCCAGACAYATGGATATGAGCCCTCCCTTGTGCTAGCACTGTACTTAACAGCAGCATGCACTCTTTTGTAAGGAAAAGAAAATTAAAAGGAGGGAACATCCCTGTACATGGGACTGCATCCACAAATTGGATACTTCTGCAGGAAGCAAACTGTACTTTTCTATCAAGAGAGATTATTTCTCATTGAATTTTAGTATGGCTACACCACTTTTTCCTCCAGACCACTGTCACACTGAGCCTGTGTTAGTTTGCAGAAACATCCTGTCATTGCATTATGGGAACTGATGATTTAATCAAAAAGATTTCAGGCATTCTGGTATTTTTTTAATTAGCATGCCCATGTTATCAAGGCCAAATAAATCAGTACTGCTGTACTGGGCTATCTTCCCGTGCAAATTAAATGCAAAGGGTAACTGAGCCAAAGAGGCAAGGGAAACAGTAACTCATGTAAGGAAGACAAAAGTGATTGCTGGTGTTAAAACAGAGCATTGAGCTATGTTACCAATTATTTTCAGAAGCATGACCAGAAGAAGAAAAACAAGTGCTTTAGAACAGTTGCCTTACCAGAGACAAACTCACAAACCTATTACTTGCACAAAGAAAAACCGGAAAACACAGTAAGAGTACAGAAATTCAAAGGTAGTAGATTTCTGAGTAATGCAGTTCCCTAAATCATGTTCAGCAAATCCAGGGAAGTTCAGAATTAATCTTATAGTAAATCCGAACATCCTTAGGAATTTGAAGCATCCAAACAATTAACTATGTCCTATATTAATTATATTCTAATTGTCTTTGTATGAAGCAGCRGGGGAGTTAAGGAGGAACTAACTGCATTCACTGAATTATGATTTTTTTTTAGTAGGGGCAAAGAAATTGCTGGTATTTAAAATAAACTCAATTACAGAATTGGGTTTTCTAGCTACAAAAGCTGATGCTTAGTGCTGTGTAACCATTTAACAGTCTTGTGCTTGACTTCAGGAAACACCTGGCGACTCTCCTTCTCGCATATTGAGAAGGCCATGATGAACAACCATGGCAACTCAAAGACGTGTTGTGAATCTGATGGACCAAAGTGCTGTAGGTTGGTATTTCATAGGAATATTTTACTTTAAACCTCTGTGAGCTGGGCTAGCACTGTCTAACACTATTTCAGTTTAGCATTTAAGAATTTGACCTAAGAGTAATTACACATAATAGGAAGCAAGAATAAGTCTTTTAGGCATAACTGATCTACAACAATACAACATTGCATGTACTTGCTGTACGTCTGACTTGCATTTACCTAATGAAAGACGGAAACAATCACATTGCTGGTTTACACTCCAGACTTGCCTTAGAATGCAAAAAGATGTGACTTAAATTATCTTTCCCAAATTCAGTCCTGTTTAGACAAAACAGCTTAAAAAAGTCTGACAACTCTGCTTTCTGCGCAAAATTACACTTCATATCACGGCAATTTCTAAAATGATGGTGAGAAAAGAACTGCTGAATGGGATTAAGATGAATAAATGATTTTTCACTTCTATAAAAACTGTTTTCCAGATGTTTTCAACAAGGAAGAACAAAACCRATGAGGTACAAAACCTCCTTAACAAGTAAACTAAGAAGTTTTCTTGTGCTGAATCAAGAAAGTCACAAGAGAATTAATGCCTAATTCTTTGTGTTTAAATATCTGAACTACACATTTAGAACTATGTAGAAGGTACCTAATATATTCTTATTTTTTTAACAGGAAAGGTTGTCTTAAGCTGCTGAAGTATCTTCTAGAGCAACTTAAAATGAAACATCCAAAAGAATTGAAAAAATTCTGTTCATACCATGTCAAAACGGCTTTTTTCCACTCCTGTGTAATGTGGCCAAATGACTCAGACTGGCACTTTGGAGACCTGGATAATTGCTTTCAGAAATGTCTGGGGTATTTTGTGGATTGTCTGCAAAAGTCTCAGCTGCTTCACTTTTTTATTCCCCAATACAACTTGCTCAGCCTGGAAGACAAAGCTAGCCATCACTTCCTTTCAAGACAAATAAGCCATGAATGGAACAACAGATTCCCAGTATTTTGGGAGAGTTATTAAGAACATTGTTTACAACAGATATCTAATATGTAGACTTGCAAAAAGAATTCTGCACCAGAAAATACTCTTCAGTAGTCTGGTACTAAAAAAACCAAAAAACCAAAGTAAAATAAAATCAAGAACACTAAATGAAAATGCATACTTCTGTCACATTGCTTAGCCATAACCCTTAAAAGAAATGTTTTAAGTAATATTTACCTTGCCTATCCAAATGTAGATGTCACCTGCAAAATATCCTCAAGGTATACTAAGAACATATAGAAGAATTTGCAATAGTTAATTTCCCACATGTAATTTCTATGTTTCCAAATACAAAAGCATCAGTAACTCCATAAAGGGAAAAATGACAACTTTATTTAAAATGAAGATCCACTACGGAATATCCAAATACACTCCTGCTTTCAAAAGAAAAGAAGAAAAAAAAAACGTCACTGGGGTTACTTTGACATTAACCAGAACAACTTCTCCAGATCACCTGTGTGGATGAAGATCTTTTGCATGGGACAATCACCAGCAACAGTAAGCAGAGAGAGAATATTTTATCCAAGTAATATGAAGTTCCTGAAGTAACTTACCCTTTCCAAGTCTTCAGAATTGCTTTAGAAATTAGTCTTTTCACTGGACTTGGGATGGGAATCAATTGTTACCTAACATGCTGCAACAGAGTACATGTTACTGTGGCAATGAACATTTAGTTATATGATGACTCTTGTAGAAAGAAATCATCTTTCAACCTGTATTGAAGAGAAGACTCTTGATATAAAAGGTTATCAAAACCAAAATGCAGCATGAATTGGACATGCTCAAAATTGAAATTCAGCTCCATTTTTCTCATGTTGAAGAAATGTATGTTAGGAAAAAAAGTAATTATAATATTTGCTATTACTAAAATTGTGCAGGTGAGACGTACACAGCATTTGGGAACTGCTGTGCTGCAAGTAAATACATCTTTTGCTTCTAGTTATAGAAGCCACRGGAAGTCCGTATTTTTAGCCTACTTTTTGAAGGCAAAATAGTCTACTGGCTTGAATAATACCCAGATTTCACCTCAATTATGAGCAAATTAAGAGAGGAGAATATTTAGAGAGTAATTTTACTAAAATATTGTCATTTTACTAAATTCTCTTTATTAGTTTTTAATTTACTCATAGGATACATAAATAAACACAAGTTCAGGCCAAGCATTAAATGAAGGAATAACTCCTTCCCATATAAATTTCAAACAGTGAAAACATGCCCCATTATCACTGGGAGTCTGTGTGACAGAACCTGACATGCAAATGTAAAATGTGAATCAACTTTATCTGGAAGAAATAAAAGCTTATCTTCAAATGTATTCTTTTCTCAGTGACTTTGTTGACATTGCTCTAGTAAACTCTAGTTTTATTCCTTAAGATAGAATATTACATCCATGAAAACAAGAGTAGAAGCTGGGTTTTTTCCCCCACAAACATGAACTTCTTGTCATGTTCTCCTCCATTAGAAGAAAATGCAGACCTCTCTCAAAAAAGCTTGAGACAGAAGACCTCTTAACAAAGATTACTTCCAATGTTAAGTTTTGAAATAAGAATAAAGCAAATTTGCTTCAGCAAACATAAGCTACTGCAAACAAAGCAGTTTTCAAATAACTAAGTTATCCTGAGAAATACTTCTACATGCCAGTGGCATATCAAGGCAAAGGTACAGTATTTTGAAACTACACTGACAAACATTGCTTACAAAGACTAATCCAGTTCTCCAGATATAAAAGGAAAAATTATCTTTTACATTCTTATAGATTAATACTGCATGTAACTAGAAAAAAACTCAACAACCAAAAAACAACCAACAAACCCACAATATTTGTTTTTAAACAGTAGATAATGGTTTTAGAAGTTTCATACATCACWCAAGAAAAAAATAATGAAATTAATTTTTATGTGAAAATAGTATCCAAGTGCAAAACCAATTTATTTCTATATAAAGTTAATCCATTTTCCTTTTCTAAGCCACTTTTAAAACCAGTTTATTTAAATAGGACAGGTACAGAAAACAATCAAACGAGAAATGAAAATTATAAATGAAAGCCCATGGATGCTAACACTAATTATAATAATTTTCTCTGTTTCAGTAACTTCAAGAGATTACACTTATTTTGAGGGCTTTCTCCAAGGTCTTGGTATATCCTTTTCAATTTCTTTCCTTATTTGTAATTGTTTGTATCTTTCTGCCATTGCAATAAGCTCGTCAGGAACTACCTGATAAGAAAGCAGCAGAAAAACAAGGTGAGTTTTAAGTAAATCTAAACTTTTAGACTCTGCTTTATGAAAATGCTATTGATTTGTGTGTTCCCAAACTTGATTTCATTATCTGGCTCCTGTCACTTTGCAGATTCTTTTCTGTAGAAATGCATAGAGAAATATTTTTACATAAAATTGTACTGAAATATACTGAAAGATAGTCATCATAGGGTCTCAGGAGTCCAAAGAGTATGGCAACTCTGGAAGACTCTATTCTGCCTAAGTTTTAGGCATTATTTAAAAATAAAGTGAAAAACGATGCATCTCTAGCTGAAAGTCACTACAGACTTTTATCAATGGAGACAGAAGTAACGAGACAAAGTTAGTTTTCCTTTGAAACACTGAATGATTTTCTTCCGTGGCATCAGATCCTCTCCTAGAGCTTGAAGCATAACTTATTCCAACTAAAATCTCAACAATATCTTGCAAGAGTGGTTTTTGAGCACGTATAAGGCAAGAGTAGGAAGAAGTTAGGATACAGGAACATAATCTCAATGAAGTAATATCCAGCATCTAGTGGTTTGTTGAGATTTTTCATGGACAATCTGTATATCTGCTAAACATAAGYGCTAGGTAGTGTAGTCCAAGCGAGAAAACAGAAAAGGACAGAGATGCCATAATTTATATAAACACTTTTCTAACAAATGCAGCATACTTGTTTTGAAATTGAAGTATTCTGAACCTTCAGACCCTGTTTTCAGTTGCTCTTCTTCCTTTTACATGATGCTTTAAGACTGAAATAACGGTATTTTGATTGTCATGAGAAAAAACCCCAACACTTTGTCTGTAGGGATACTTCCCTTCTATCAGACATAACTAAGTTTGAGAATAACGTTGTGGTAATAGTAACCCTTGAAAGCAAGGGTTSAGAGTTCCTCTTTCCTTCTGGGAACTCAAGAGACCCGTTCCCAGTTGAACTATCACATACTAAAAAAACCAAAACCACTTTGGGAACTTTACAGTCTGCAGCTGGGGACAAGGTTTGAATGGTAACTGCTGGCTCAGAATACAAAACACAAGGCACTTCTAATTTCTATTTAAGTAGCTTCAAATATTATTACTGGTTTAACCTCTTGCATTTTCTGAATAAAAACAAAAAACCCACCCCAACCAAAAGCCCCAAATCTGCAACTTTAAGAAATTATTAGGGGACTATTCTTCTACACTTTTTTTCCCTCCTTTTCCCCCCTCAAAAGCATCTTACTAAGTTTGCAATAAAGCAACATAATATCTTTCAAAGAAGAGTGGTAAACCAGAAGGTTCTAGTGAAGTTCTAACCCAGAGTTTAAAGTCTGAGTAAGTATCCATAGTAACAACCACAGGTCTCAGGTAAAATCCATTCAGCCTGTACTCAAACTCCCATCCCTCCAAACAAACAAACAAAAAAACCCCAGCCCAAATAAACAAAATTTCAGCTCAAGTTGGGACTTGAACTGGGGGTTTATTATAAATCAGGCAAAATACTGTTTCTTGTTACAGCAAGAAACAGCAACACAACTGCCTGTTTTCTCAGATATGGTATTAAGAAAAGATATGTTTCTTTAAAGAAAGAGATCACACTCCAGTTCCATTTCCCATGCTATTTACAAGCATAAGTAAAAAAGATAGCTTGGCAAAGTACATGCAGTTGTCACAACTGTCAGATACAATAAACAGATAGATAGTTGAGCTTCTTCTGAAGTAAGTATTTTTAATACTTACACTGTTAAACAAGAACACTGGTTCATGCAGCCAGAAGTGAAATACGAATGGAATAAAATATTATGATGTAAAGTAGACCCTATTATTCCTCTGCAGACTATGTGTGTGTATTAGTTACTTTTCTTTGGACATGAAAGGCTTTGGTTAAATTTCACAGTTCCTTTCTGGGACTCATCTGTAAGGTAAAATACAGCTAAGGCTATCCAGGACAAGAGAGACTTAAATACCCATTTTCTTTCCCTGAGACACCACAAACACTGACCAAAAAGGGTCTAAATAGGCTTAGACCTTCATGACCTGCTTCAGGTGCTAACCCAGAACCAATATAAATCTTACCCAGCAATGTATACTTACTTGGTTTGCTCTTTCCAGAATGTCAATCAGCTCAGATGCAAACCTCCAGTCGTTGTGCGTGACAAGCGTTACTGCCTCCCCAGTGCGGCTAAACAAGGAGGGAAACAACTGTTCATCTTCAAAACTACTCTTGCTAGGCTTCACTACTGATGTAGGCAGTAATGAACTGTAATGTACCAAGCAATATTACTGAGTTGGTAGAATAAAAGTGGCTTGAGTATTAACTATGCACATGACAGAGAACAACATTTCATAAAGATCAGAATACAGCGATKTACCTAAAATGGAGAAAAGGCACAACTAATTTAGAATTTTAGATAATAAACCTAACATAAAGACAACATATTTAAGTATGAAGATACATTCCTATCATGATTAACATAAATGAGAAAAATCACACTTGTACCAGCCTGGGAAAGCACCAGCCAAAAGTGCTACCCCTAGAGTACACCACYATGATAGGCTGCAGACTTTGAACTTACAAATGCTTCTTCCCAATGTGCTGTCTAGAAAACTAAACAACTCAGCAGCTCATGATGAGATAAACAAGGAAGTAACATTCCAGAATATCTATGCAGACATTGTTTTGAACCATAATTCTTCCTCATATTTAAACCAACTTTCAAACATCCTTCATTCAATGCCAGAAAAGTGTAAAACTTGTTTGCCTTCAATTTAACGGTGACTTCATTTCAAGACATAAAGCAGTGTGTTTCTAGWAGATACTTTGATAGACTCTGAAGTCTTCACTCCTCCACCCCACATTACCTGTAGCCTCTAGAATTTGCCAAGAAAAACACCTATGCAGGGCATAAAACATAACAAAAAACTGGTAATACATTACTATTTTCTGGTAAACACTTACCCTGCTCTTCCAGTACGCCCTACTCTATGAACATATTCTTCAATGTTGCGAGGGAAATCGAAGTTCAAAACATGAGTAATATCGTGCACATCAAGGCCACGGGATGCCAAGTCAGTAGCTACCAATATTCGAACTTTGCCTAAAGTAAGTGTGACAGGAATAGAATGGGAGTTTATGGAACAAACATAAAACATACTCCAGTCTTATAACACACTTGTTATTCCTAACACATAAAGTAAAAATATGCTTGTTGCATGTCACAGAGTTAGCTTCAAATACAAGGTGGTGAGTAAGCACTCAAAATGTCATTTTACTATTATTTGCATGTCACAAGTAGAACAGCAGAGTGCAGGAAAAATAAGAAACATGCCTAGTTTGTATAAAGAGTCTGTGAAAAGAACAAAATGTTCAAAAACTATATTCTCAGCTGACACTCTTGTCACAGGACTAGTCTTATTAGCATGGGTTCACATAAACCTGAAGTATGACCCTACTGGCATAATCTGGAGCAGAACTGTTTCACTGAAAGCACCATCGCCTGACACTTAAATTTACCATTCTGTAGACTAACACAATACTGACTTTTCCAGAAATGTTAAAAGTAAAATAAGCCTTACTTTAAATTATTAAACTCCTAGACATTCCAAATGTTATTGAAGAGCAATCTCTTTGTTTGCTGGGGTGTTTTGTCAAATTAATAAAGTAAATGTAGAGTTCAGAGCTCTTTAATATTTTCATTTCTATGGTACTAAAGAGACATGGCACTCTGAAATGGACAAGTATCTGAACACGATAAACTTTAAAAGCCTGGCCTAAACAAACCAGTACTTCCGTACAAACTCACCTTTCTTGAAGTCATCTAAAGCCTGTTCTCGATCACACTGTTCCCGGTTACCATGAAGTGATTGTACTGGAATTCCTTGGACACCAAAGTCACTTGCTAAGTCATCAGCTCTAGGGTGAAATAAAGCAATGCCTCTTAAAAAGAAAAGAAAARAAAAGAAAGAAAATAGTGCAGTATCTAGATTTAGATCAAAAAGACARTAATGTGACAACAAAAGCTAAATGTGTGCTTAAGGACAAAACCCTACTGAGGTCAGCTGATATTTATTATAAAATAGGAAAGCAAGACTAATCTCCACAGAAACGTTTACCTTTATTTATATATTAGAGAAATACTAGACTATTTTTGTGTTGTTCACTCAAAAAGTTCAAGTATGGTACAATGACCACTCCCCACATTAATCATGTCTTGCATGCACCAGATACATATGAAAGTGAACAGTACACCCCACTCATGTGTCCTGAAGAATCCAAACATCCAGCTTTAACTGTGTGAAGTTGAGACCACCACCATTAATGATAYTAAAAAAGATACAAACTGCCAGTCAGTCTGAAGGAAGAAATAAATAAAAATACTACTACTACCAGCACATGTGGACAAGAGCTATTACATTGATAGTTATGATGTGAACTAGGAGACTATTCAGTATTTCTGTTAGGAAAAAAACCCCAAACAAACAAATGTGATACTGGGAAGTGGTTACATACGTAAGCTTTTTTCCCACAAAAATGATGACCTTATCTTTTGGCTTCATAGACTTAATGAAGCAATGCATGAAAGCTCTCTTCTCCTCCTCAGAGATAACAATAACTTTTTGTTGTACTGTGTTTACTGCCTGTCAAACAGCAAAAAGGGATGTTAGGTAGAAAGAGATTAGAATAGTATTTTCTTCTGTTAATTCCCATATTGCAATGTTATAAAACTAATAATATATGGTATCATAAAAAACTATTTTAAACACAAAATAGGTATCAGTTTGGAGTTCAAAGAATGCAGATTTCTTATTTCCTAGTTGCTTTAGGAGAATATTAAAATTTATCTTTAAGCAGTTTGCCAAACCATGTATTTGCAGAGATTTAAAGGGTACAGATTAGTGAGGTGAAATAAATATTCCTAGTATTAGTGAAAACCAGATTGAAGTTCTTTAATTTGCATATATCTTATGTTACTCTAGAGCAAGCTAGAACAACGGCAGTCTTACTTGAAATTACAGGCTTTTAAAGAAGATTCTATAAATCTATTTGAAATTATCAGTTCCGTCCAACTATTCCAGTAACAGTTCATTAATAAAAACTTTACTCCATTATATCTGAAGGTTACCACAGAATGTCTGAGGTATAACTCATAAGTAGTATAAATGTCTAGACATTCTCATGGCATGGTATCATGATCTTGTAGCAAGAGTTGAACAATCAAGTACACAAAGATTCTCCCTCCACATGGGAACTCTTCCCCTCCCCACAGATGTCACCTCTTCAATTAAGAGAAGCTCCTGTAAAAAGAGATGAATACCCTAGAGAAGAGAGCTACAACAGCAGCTGATGTCTTTCAAACTCCAATCCTGTGACAAGAAATGCCATTTGATAAAAGTGTAGTTCTGAACAGAACAAATAAAAAGCACATTTTGCCTCCATTTCCACCTAAAAGTGTATTGCATACTATGTTTCCTCATTTGCCATCACTAAAAAACGTGGAACTGAAGCCAACTACACGTAGCCGTACAACAAAGACAGATAAGCAACTACACCCACATGTTAGAAGTTTTGGACTTTTAAGACAGTTCTTACTCTAACACATACTTCCTGCTCTAGACAAGTGCCTTCCAGGAGTTTATTACAAAGCTCCCACTCCATTTGAGAAAGAAGCATTAGGAAACACAGGTTCAGATAAGGATCTGTATGCATTAGAAGGAAGACCTTCAGAAAGAAAACTAAGTAAGGAATGAGAACTTGCTGAACCAAAATGAAGGCTGCAAAACCAAGGGTTCATGCAAAAACACCTGGCAGGGTTAAGTAGAACATTCAGTGAGATTGATACTTGTCACCTGCGATGTCTTCTACTGAAGAGCTAAGACTTCAAAATGTTGTTGCAGAAACAAAGAACAATGTTTGCTTATACTTTTTAAATTTTTAGTTGTTTCTGAACTTTTAATGAAACTTTAAAACAAATAGTATGGAGCTGTTTCTTGAAAGCTCAGATTGATTTTAAAAGTGCATTTACTTACATACAGTTAGTTACAAGCACAAAATTTCCTGCGTTAAGTGTAGGTTCTTGTACAAAAGGAAGGGTGAGAAAAAAAAGAACAGGACAACTTACTGCTAAGTCAAGAGTGCCGACATATACAATCATGGGATTTTTCAAGTAGGATTTCGCTAGGCGACGGACACCGTCAGGCCAAGTAGCACTGCGCAGGAAGGGAAGAAGAAAACCTGTGAGAATAGTGTACAAAATCTTATCAAATTCATTAATGTCATCATACTCTTTTTTTCTTTCCTTTCTTATACACCAGTGAAACACTTAYGCATGCAGTAACAGTAGCGATCTTAACTAATCTTAACTTAATAGTAAACACTCAAGCTTAAAAGGCAATTTTGTTGGTTAAAAGTACAGGCAGCACTTACGGAGCCTTTCTATTGAAGCCTAAGGTGAGTTTAGTAGTTCAACACCACCTAATAAACAAGTTTATAGTCTGTTTTTAGCTTCAATGCAAAATACAGTATCAAAAACTATTGTTGGGATATTCAATTGTGAAGTTCCCAAAAGCTGCATAATTTCAAAATTAATCCAGGTATGGACTAGCACAGATACTGATCAGAAAGTCAGGAAATGCATTTCGTCCCAGATGGAGAAGTGTAAGTTGGCATTTCCAATTGATATGGCAAATTCTAGCACTCCCAGGACACCTTCCATTTTTTTGGGAGAACTCAATTGCCTTTACAGTTGATGTAAAACTTTAGAAAAGGCAGGACAAAATGAAAAAAAATTGTCAGACGCAGACGACTCAATAGGACTGACTAGACAGAATTAGAAAGAAAACTAGTAAAAACTTTAATAAACCGACACCTTTGTTTTGAAATTAACTTGTTCAATAACATTATGTTCAAGTCCTGAGCACTATCATGTTTAGATACCTCGTCATAACGGTTTGTCTGTCAGGACGCACATCTATTAGGATCTTCATTATCTGAGGTTCAAATCCCATATCCAGCATTCTGTCAGCCTCGTCCAAAACCTGCTCAGAAACAAGGTTATTTATTCTGCCTAGTTCCTTAGATAAGGGTTTCAGCAAGACATTACACTGAAGAAGATTTTAATGGTAACTGCTTTAAGTGCAGAATCTTCTCCACAATGTACTGCAAAACCTGTTCAGCTCTTTTAYGTCTTCAATTTCCTTTACACTTTTTCATTCAGTATTATACTTGCAGGCAGAACAAGAAAATCCACAGCACCTTTAAGAGCACTTRAAGTCAATAAAGAAAAAACAACTGTTGAACAATAATTTGGTTGATGCCTAAAACCAAGCACAGAATTAAAAAACCCCAACAAAACTATAACCAACCAAACCTAGAAGGGCGCAACCAGCTCAACACACTTAAATTAAATTCTTTGTAATTTAAAGGGGAAATCTCATTTCTACCTCATTAGAGATCTCATAAAGGATCAAAATGTCACTTGTCAATTTAGTTCCTCATTAGAAGTAGGAAAAAAGCCAGAGCATACAACCTGGCTCACACTAGGACACTGCAGAACTCCCAGAACTCATGTTTGTTTCATCTGGTAAAAAAAACCAGAAGTGAACAAGGGAGCTGGAGGTCTGAGTACAACTCTTTGGAACTGATTTTTTTTCTAATATACAGCACACTTGGGAATGTTTTCAGTCTCATACAAAGAAAGAAGACTGGCCTCCTAGATCCATTTATCTCCTTTGATTTACATAAACTCTGTTTGAAAATTGAAGTTATATGGATTGTGCATGTCAGTATTGACACTTTCTAGTCACTTATGTGGATACAGAATACTTTGATGATAATCCCATTCTACTGTCCTGATTTTGCTGCTCCATTATTCTCTGATATAATAACAAATCATCAACTGAGAAACAGAAGAGAAGAATTCTATTTCTTGGTTTAGTTCTCTTTATTTTCAGAGGACTCATGGAGATTTCATTAACTACATGAATTCTAACAGAATAGCAAGGCTGAATTTTATATACAGATTTGGCTGCTATGCCCTTTTCAGCAGCAGAAGCTTTCTATGCTATCAAGCACACTGGTACTTCACTGCAAAGGGAAAAGAAAGCATCTAAGTATGTCTTTTAGATGGATCAGGGTAGTTGAAGTTTACTTTCCTTATTTYTGATAGCTGCTTAAAGATTAAAGGTTGTAATAGATATCAGATATTAGCATTAATTTTTTTAAATGTGTCATAGCCACATCCTAGTTTATAATCTAAATGTCCTTCACCCGACATAATCTTAGGTTTCTTGTTATTTTAAAATATATATATATTTACTTGTTTATTAATATTGTTCATTTCAGTTCTATTTCTTGGCAAGAGATTCTTACAAGCCAGTTCTTCCTTTGAAAATTATTTTCTTTCCTCTGTTTTAAATCAGTTATTGGTAAGTTTTACAGTATTTCCTTTTTTATTTGAAGAATAAAAGCACTACTCCAATTTACCTTCTATATCCTCCTTCATGATTTWTATATATATATTTTTATTACACCCTTTCTCCTAAATGTTTTCCAATTATTCATGCATAATTCCAATTTCCTTCCTTCTGCTTTATCAGCATAAAGTCCACAGAAATAAGATTACCTCATCAGATTGCTGATGAATGAATACTGATTTACAGTGAACACATGCAATCTTCCTATGACATGTATTATGAACAACCAAAAGGCTGGTTATGACAGAATTTGCTTCTGAAATAATGAAAAACATCTGTCTGTCTTGAATAAATTGGTTCCTAAAAATCTGAATCAAGACTGCAATCAACTTCATGGTTCTGTCAGACAAGAAGAGAAATTTCCGCCTCCAATTCACCATGTGTACCGTGTCTATTTAGGAATAATTAACAGAGTTTGGATTTGTGTTTTTTTTTCTGGGGGGGGGTGGTATGTTTGGTTGGTTGGGTTTTTTTAAAAAACAATTATATTCCAGTATCTGCTCTTGGAAGTCCTTTGGGAAACAACTGTATCATATTAGCAAGTAATACTCAGTGTACYTTGGGAGCCTTCATAAGGCTCAATAACATCTTTAAATGAAAACTGTAAATGAAGCTCTACAATGAAGAATGTTCTTCATCCAAGGTGTTAAATTTGAAATCTAATACCATTCTCTTTTCTCTAAATTAAGGCTGCAAGATTTGTTGGCTGAAAACTGACAATGAAGCTCTGGAAAAAAAGCATCTTATATATTAAAAAGCACAAGAAACTACAAAGAAAAGTATATAGGAACATTCAAAACTTTTTTTTTTTAATATCCAATTTTTCACATGGGACCTTTGGTAGCACAGCATTTCCTTAAAGTCTGAGGCATGAGACATTAACCACATCACAAAACATGGTCCTTGCACTGGTTTCAATCTTCTGAAAACATTTAACTGCTAGTGGTACAACAACAAATGTCTTTCCTTCCACTTTACATCATCATATTTTTCAATTTGATAGTTAATTCCTTTTAGCAATGTCATACTATAGTATACGCTGCACATACTGAAACATGATTTTGATTCAATCCACACTGCTTTATAAAGCAGTGTGTGCCTGTAGTATGACTATACTTCACCTTGGCAGAAAGATTATTAATGTTCCTATAGTTCACAGAATGCAGGTTTTCAGGCCTATTTTCCTCCTGCTCAGCAATTACATGTTACTCTTCTACATGAAGCCACTCTCCTGTCTTTCAACAATAATCTTTGTCCAGATGGCCAAATTTCTAGTGATAACTTTACCACTGCTGGCCTTACCAGTAAGCTCACAACTATTACCACTATTACTACAACTATTGGAGCCAACTTGTTACAGCACAGTGAGTATTTAACTCTCAGAGGGGAGTGGGGGTAGACAGAAAGCAGGGCCAAATTGTCAAACTAGGCAACAACTCACAGACAACTTAGAAATAAATTGAATATATGGAAGCATTTTAAAAATAGCAACAATTCTTACATGTTCAGCACAGCAAAAGGCAAGAAAGAAATGAAGACATAAGGATTCATAACAATGTTCATACGACTATTTTCCCACTGTGATCAAAAGAAAGTCAGTCCCCCAATGTTTAAATATCTGTGTGTGATTCTGCTACCGCACAAGTTCTAATAAGAAACCGAGTCACTGGTAACCTTTAAAAAGAAAAGGAAAAGACAACTTCAGAAAGGCATTTCATCTGCTAGTACGTAATCCCGATAAAATAAACCTCAGAATGCCAAACATTACTGAAAAAACAATTTTGCATCTTTAAAATGATTGCTGTGCTAGAAGCCTATTTTATTTTTCTTAGGGAATATTTCACATCTGCAATGCAATTATACTAAGTATGAATCATCCCTCCAACACCAGTCTCACTGTTAAGTTGCATTGTAATTAAGACTTTGGAAGTCTAAAGAAAACTCCAATAAAGCTTAAGTTCAAACTGAGTCAACCATTTCCCAACTGGTGCATTAYTCATTGCATATCAGTTACTTGCCAAGTATGTTATGCTCTTCAAATTTATGAAGTTGTTCATTTGAAGATCATTCAGTCTGCCAGGAGTAGCAATAACAATATCCACACCTTTGGTAACCATGTCTATCTGTCCTTTTCGGTCTCCACCACCATAGACGCAAATACTGTAAAATAAAATGTTTTACAAGTTTCAGCTTAAGTCAATCCTTTTCAAATAAATACCACCACGTTGCTTCATTTTAAACGTATCACCTGGAATTAACGAGAGGAAAGAATACAGTAAGTGTGACTGATATTACCACAGTAATTAATAAAACTAACAATGAATGACACTCCCTCAGCAGTTCAGCAATAGTTTTCTGCTGGAACTGTAGTGAAAGTAATCGTGAAAGGAAGATGGCTATTAGAAGGAAGATAGCTTGAGTATGTTTTTGGTTGTTATGAAAATAATTACACAAAAAATAGATGAATGTATGAAAGGATGCATGATTTTCTGAACAGTACCATCAAAAGTCAGAAGTTTTGCTGTTGAGGTGACTGTAAGACTTATTCAGAATGCTATACAATGTTAAGAGAGATCCCTAGAAGCAAGTTTCAGAGTACAGTAACGTCTGTTTAATTGCTTAAATGAAGATCTACACTTAGAAGATTTGTGCGTGAAACCAAATTGGCGGAGCAGCTGATACACTAGAGAATCAGGCTGTGATCAGAAGAACCACAAAAAGGCTAGAGAAATGGGCTGACAAAAATCCCATAAAGTTTAACAAAAGTGAAGACAGGGATGGAATTACCCCATGACTGAGGGCCAACATGCTAGAAGATGGCTTTGCAGAGAAGGCTTGGATGGGCAGGAAACCTAACATTATTCAGTAGTGTAACCTCAGAGAAAAGAAAGCCAGCTGTGTACTAGGGAGAAGGTAGCAATAGGCAGTGTAAAAATAACATTGGCCCATTACAGGATGAAGATGGTCACCTCATAAACAGGGACACGGACAAAGCACAAGTGTTTTAACGCATTCTTTGCTGCTGTCTTCAACACAAACGATGCACCAAGGGGGTCTCCGTACCCTGAGCTGGACAACCATGACTGTGAGAATGATCCACTCCCAGTCAACGCTGAAATTATGCAGGATCTGCTGCTCCAACTAGATCCCTACAAATCTATGGGATGTGATAGGATTCATCAAAGAATCCTCAGAGCCAGCTGATGTCACTGCAAAGCCCCTCTCAATTTCTGAGCGGTCTTTGGAATCCAGAGAGGTYCCAGCTGACTGGAAGCTGGCAAACATCTTGATTTTCAAGGAGGACCCTGGCCTGTTAGTCCCACTTCAGTGCCTSATAAAGTTATGAATAAGATTATTCCAGGAGGTATTKATAAACACCTGTAAGACAACAGTCACTTGTCACAGCCAGCATGGCTCCCTGARAGTAAAGTTCTGCTTGTCAAACCTGGTTTCTTTTTATGATGAGGTAACTCACCTAGCTGATCATGGGAAGCCAGTTGATGTCATCTTTTTGGATTTCAGTAAAGCTTTYGATACTGCTTCTCACAGGATCCTTCTGGACAAAGTGCCCAGCATACAGCTGGATAAACACATTATGGGATGGGTGAGCAACTGGATCACAGGTGAGGCACAAAAGGTTACAGAGAATGGGGTAACATCAGACTGGCAACCTGTCACTAGTGGCRTTCCACAGGGCTCCATTCTCGGCCCTGTGCTCTTCACAAATGACTTGGACGGAGGAATGGAATGGATACTAAACAAGTTTGCAGACAATATAAAGCTGTTGACTCCCTTGAAGGAAGAGAGGCCCTGCAGAGAGACCTTGACTAAATAAAGGGCTGGGCAATCACCAACCATATGAAGTTCAACAAGGGAAAGTACTGGATTCTGCACTTGGCATGGGGCAACCCTGGATGTGCATTTGTGCTGGGGAATGAGCCACCTGAGAGCAGTGCCACAAAAAGGGACCTGGGGGTCCTGGTCAACAAAAGTGGAACATGAGTCAGCAGTGCCCTGGCAGCCAGGAGGGCCAACCCTGTCCTGGGGTGCATCAGGCACAGCATCACCAGCTGGGCCAGGGAGGGGATTGTCCTGCTCTGCTCTGCRCTGGGGCAGCCTCATCTCAAGCCCTGTGTGCAGCTCTGGGCACCACAATGTAAGAAAGACATTATACAGTTACAGAGTGTCCAAAGGARGGCAACAAAGATGGTGAAGGGCCTTGAGGGGAAGCCATATGATGGGTGGCTGAGGTCACTTGGTCTGTTCAGCCTGGAGAAACAGAGACTGAGGGGAGACCTCATTGCAGTTACAACTTCCTCATGAGGGGAAGAGGAGGGGCAGRCACTGATCTCTTCTCTGTGGTGACCAGTGACAGGACCAGAGGGAATGGCCTGAAGTTGTGTCAGGGGAGGTTTAGTCTGGATACTAGCAAAAGGTTCTTCACCCAGAGGGTGGYTGGGCACCGGAACAGGCTCCCCAGGGAAGTGGTCAGTACCAAGCCTGRCAGAGTTCAAGAAGCTTTTGGACAATGCTCTCAGGCACATGGTGTGACTCTTGGGGATGGTGCTGCGCCAGGCTAAGACCTGGACTTGATCCCTGTGGGTCCCTTTCAACTCAGCATATTCTGTGTGATTCTTCTCAGTTGTCAAAAAAGAAGGAAAAAAAGAACAAAAGCTACAATACAGAAAACTTCCACTATACAAGAAATAGATTATGACCATGAGATTAGTCAAAACAGCACTCTGAAAGCTGGAAAAATACAAACTCTGCATTTAGTACCTTTCCCTCCTCTCTTTAACAAATTCAGTTATCGGGAGGTGAATTGTCACAATTGGCAGGAGAAAAAAAATTTACTTAACAAGCCAGTGAGAAGTAAGACTACCTTTTAATTCCTTTGTATGCATACTTTGAACACTCTGCCTCTACTTGAAGTGCCAGTTCTCGAGTGGGAGCAAGGACTAACATTCCTGGCCCCTCACGCTGATCTCTGGGTCTGCAACAAAGTGTATTTAGAATATTGGTATATTAGGATAGGCAAAGTTCATCACATTTGACATTGAACATTTTTGTACTGTTCTAAACTTCCTCTGTACACTGCTGCTAATGGAATCTAATGGTGACAAATTTGGCACTTATTCCATTAGATTTATAATTTTTTTTCCCAATGTATGATATTTATCTTCATTACTACAAAATTATCTCGGGGGGTGGGTGCAGGGGGAAGTATGCACAGCTAAACAAATCAGACATGCTACCAGTCCTTACATTGGTTGTGAAGTCAAGTGAATGAATCCAGGCATTAAGTACGCTAACGTCTTCCCAGTACCAGTCTGTGCTATACCAATAAGATCAATTCCTTGGAGTATGATCGGCCATGCCTGAGACTAACATAAAACAACAAATACTTACATGTACTTTCCACTTTTCTCTTAAGCTTCAGTTAAAGAGTCATCAAAATTGAAGACATACCTGAATTGGTGTAGGCTTTTGAAAACCRACTTTTCTTATATTAGCCATAATATCAGGATAATGCTCAAATACATCTTCAAATTTACAAACAGGATTGGGAATGTGGCGCTTTTCACCTTCTTTTAAGTCATCACAAGTTATATCATTATTTTCTTTCCTGTATAAAGTAGTGCAATTGTTTTAAAGTCTCATTATCTGAAAAAGTAGAGCTAACAAGACTGCATTTCTTAACTTTTTAAAAAATTTTCCTCAAACAATAAATAAACAAGTTCAGGCTCTTGAATGGGACTGAATTAGTCTTCTACGAAAGACTTTTAAGAAAGAATGGCAATTGATACCTCCAGGAGAAGTGTTTCTACAGTAAGACTTTCTTAAGAACAACAAATTATATATGGTTATTAACAAGAACTGCAGTCCTGTCATATCAGGCTACAATTATACTGTATTACAAATTAAGTAGCTGTGACAAGTTTTTAAACCTAAAGACAACCCAGAACTCAGAGGAATGGCTTGAATTTATCAGTCGGAATTCTACACCTTTCCCAACTATTTTCAGAGGAGCTCTCTGGATACTCTAAAGAATACAAACAGAACAATTTAGGAAAGAAAACATGATCAGGAAGACAAGCTCCAAAAAAACCCCAAAACAAACTACCCCCCAAAACCAAACAAAACCCTAATCACAACCCAAACAAAAAAACTACATTAAAAACTGCTGTTCCGAGGCTTTCTGCAATTAAAAGCTGTTAATAGGCTGTCCTAGTTTTGGTTAAGAACAGATTTAATTTTCCAGCAGTAGTGGTGAGGGGGTGGAGCTTGGAGCCATGAGGGCATGCCCACRTTGTTATTCTATATCACCCAAATCATTCCTGAGCGGGTGGAATGAAGGGATTTTCACTTCAGAGGAGAAAGGTGGCATGGTTTCAGGTGGAAGAAAAAGGCAATGCACAGACCCTCCATGGCCATTTTGTTCCTTTTTTCCACGGGAGCAAATGGCAAACTGAGCAGTGAGGCGGCATGGATGCTCCGACCAGAGGGTTTGTGCATCGTTTTTCGTTGTCTCAGTCTTAAAAGAAAAAAGCATGGGCAGTTTTGTCTGCCATGTTCCCCTYTGTGTCCACAGCAGTATGATGCTGACTGTGGTAGTGTCGGGTCAGTCAGACTACCATGAGCATTTTTGCAAGTAATCATCCTCTTTTACACAATGTTGTTATTAGTATTATTGCTGTTTGTTTTTCTTCTGTCATTGCTGTTTTCCAGTAAATTCTTATCTCAACCCATAATCTCTACCTTTTGTCCCTCTCTCACTAGATCTTAGACCTTAATTTCCAGCTGGTTTTAAACCATGACATATGCATAAGCATACAGGATTTCAGTCCTCTACTCCTCTGAAGACTCCATTCAGAAAAACGGTTTTCTTCAAGTGGGGTGTAAGCTAGGAAAAAAACGGGCAATTCAACTTCCCCTCATGTCTACAGAATTATTTTTTCCAATTACTGTATTTTTTGCCTTAAAGAGAACAGTTTAGATGAAATAGAAAAAAAACATTCCTTTATCACACAAGTGGTATTCCTCAATACATGCTCTGAACCTACAAGAACAATGTTCTGTAATTTTGAATAGCTCTAACAATAACACATCCATATACTTTAAGGAAATACGTGTTAATTCGACGCTGTGGCAAAGTTTCTCTGGCACGCARGGAAAAAAGACATCTTACAAAAAGAAAAGTAATAAAAAGCTAACACTTTGATAATGTTCACCAACTTCATTAGAACTAGTGAGGAGAGCTTAAATTATTACCAAGGCCTGAACAAAATCACTTGAAATATATGAACTGTTCTCCTTGCMAAGTAGTGATATAGGTTGTTGGATAAAAATGAATGGATACAGTTAACTGAAGCATGTACTCACCAGGATGTACTTGTAAAGACAAGACAGACAGAAAGGAAGACAACAGTAACAGAAGTTGGAATTTGGTCTGAAGGTGGTATTTGATTAAAAAATGCAGGGAAAAATGGCAGCCAAGAGGTATTCAACATGTGAACAATGCTATTTGGAAGGACCTAGAAAATATGAACATGCTATCTCATGAAGGACAGAAACAGCCGAAAGTCAGTGAACTGTCTTGAATTGTTTCTGTTCTGAAATTCAACTAGATCAAACACTTTTAGTGAAGCAGAAAATCCCTAAAGTTAATTTCCCTAAAGAAACTAATAGCATCTCATCTGCTAGTTGTTTCATTCCCAAGTAGGAGTTCTTAGGAAGATCTAAGTTACTACAAGATCCCAGCATTATTGCTTCTCTCTCAGTATTTAATCTCCCACTTTCTAGGCTTTAGATCTTAAGAAGTAATTTTTGCCAAGCAGATGATTCCCTCAAGAAAYGATCTTACCGCCAGAGTTCCACTTCTTCTTGTGACATAGATGCAGTCCTTGACGATTCTTTGTAGAAGTTTTTCTCAATTGGAGGCAAGCCTTAAACAGTCAGAAAAATTAGACTTGAATCAGCAAGAAATAGTACAGATTCAGTGTAAGTTTGCTAAAGCTTAAGATGGAAAACCCAAAACCCAGAGTGTGCCTTGAGCTGGAGACTAGCTGGAAGTGGGGGACCAGTGTTCATGTACAGGATGAAAACTGAGACAAACATTTCAGTATCTGCAAAAGAATAATTTCCCTACATTTCAAGTCCTAAAGTAATTTCTAGTAACATATATAGTACAATATTTAACAATTCCCCGATATTTTTTTCCTGTAGCCACATACAAAACACCACTATTTTCAAAGGGTGAAGTTCAAAATACCAATTGAGTAGCAATAATTACTTGGCACAGTAATTAGTGTCCTCCATGACCATGCTGAGAAATGGAGGTCATGCTCACTGCAAACACTTCACTAATTTGGGCTCTGAAAAATTCAGTCATCTCTAAGCATATATTAGAAATGTTAAAGGATTCAACAGATTTTAAAGATTGAACATAAAGACAAGTATCATACTATCAAAATTTTAAAACTAACCTGCCCACTTCATAGATTCATACTTGGCTCTGTTTTCTCGAATAGAGGCCCAGTTAATGACTGGTTTCTTTGGGTTATTTTCAGGCTTCATAATGTCCAAGGTTTTTCCTGTGGAGTTAGTAACAAAATGCTGCTGTTTGATGGAATCTGTTGCAGTGTGTGTGAGAAGCCTCCCCTTAAAACACTTTATTTTTCCTATTGTAAGGCCTCATATATTTTGAGTAGGTAAAACATGTAAGTAGAAAATTCCCTCCTAGGTCTCTGCTCTGAAACATTGCTTAAACCTGTACAAATTCAGTTCTGATAAAAAAAGGGAAACATGCTTATCCTCCAGCTATAAATAAGGCTTGTTGTCCAATAAGTATGGTTTTACACTGAAGATATAAATGGCAAGACAACTCTGTGGAAAATTAGTGGAAAAGCAGCAAACATGGGGAAAACACTGTCACAAATACTAACGAAGTGTTAAATATTTCTAGTCTCTTGACACACACTCATCCACCTTCTGGAACACTTCTAAAAATGAAACACACAACTATCCACCCCTTATTCTCATGCTGGAACATAACTCCTGGATCCTTTCCTCCTAACCCAGTGCCTCAGATGATCAACCATGGACAGCAATTGCCTGTGCAAAGAATTGTTGGGAGGACACACAAGATGTACCAATAATATATGCAGCATCTCAACATACAAAAATTATTTATATATCCATGTAACAAAGTTAACACAAAAAAGCCGAGTAAAGCCAGGCATGAAGTGCAACATCAAATCTTAAAACGTTAACTTCCCACTAAAGTAGTAAGAAGTCAGCATGGCCTGTGCTATGATCAGCACTTTACAGACCACCTTTACAAAAGTTTACCACATTGTAATACTCCACAGATACTAGATTAGAACTTACACTAGAACCAATACTTGTATTTTGGAGGAATCAGACTGATAACACAAGAAACCAAGTGGTATAACATTCTTCATCCATAAAATTGTTGAAAACACACAAGAACAGATTTTCACAGAAGCCTGGCAGTTTGGGGGGAGGGGGAAACTCTCCATAGTTGAGAAGGGAGGATACCCTGATATTTCTGTTGTAAGGAGATATGCCATTGTCCAAGAACAAGGCTAAAATTAATTCACTTTGTAAAATACTAATAATATAAAAACACTCCAGCAAACTACTAAATATATGGAAAGACAATCCGTAATATTTTTTCCCCCAAGCCCCACATTTCTTACCTTTCTCAGTCCCACCTCTAATGTAGTTTTGTCCAGAACTTGTAATAACATTGTCAATCAACATCTTGGCTTTATTTTGCACATCAGTGCTGCCAAAAATCTTTACTTCAGCTTCATAGGTTCCTCTTGTAACCTATGTTCACAAAATGTCACTGAGTTTTTTTTCATAGTGCAAAGACAAACAGTATACAAGAACACACACTGAAAACAATTTTGGATCCTTTTTTTCATGAAAGTTAACTTGTCCTAGGAAAAGGCTCTTTAATCCCTTTTCTAAAAGAAAAGGAAATGAATGCAAACTTAACGCGAAAAAAAAAAGCAATAACCTTTTCCTATTTTCATGTAATATCCAAGTTGCACCCTCAATTCCACTTCCTTTTTACCAACTGTAAAACAGCGGAATTATTACAGTTATTGTAACACCCTTCAATTTCCTGCAATAACTGGTTTACACAGAAAGAAAACGAAGTATGTTCCCAAGACCACGTCCAAAGACCAGGTTTTGACAACAAAGTACATGGTACCTTTATCCTGGACCSCGAAGAATTCTCAAGTTCTTTAATTTTAGTTCCACCCCGACCTGTGATAAAGATACACAGCAGGTATTACAGAGATTCAGGACAAACTGCCAAAAACCGCGCTTTAATTTTAAGTATTTTGTTTGTGACCAAACCCCAAAACCTTCATATGATTGCATCTATGTACAAATAAAAGAACTTGTGATACCAAACTTGAAAAATGTAGGCAACTCTTTTGTCAATTAACCAAATACAAGGTATGCACGTAGGGGAATGCCCTTCAGTTGAAGACATGGAGCAGTAAAACCATATCAAGAGTTGCCACCCTTCCTTCTCCATGTGACTAGAGAGGGGCTTCAACCCACTGCTGCTGGCCTTGAGAAACAGCGGTCAACTCCATCACTTCAGGGAAGAAAAGTTTCCCTGACGAGTAGGAGAAACCCTGCAAAAGCACCCTACCACGCCCAGGTGGAGAAAGATGCGCAGGAATTGCAAAGGGCCCTTGTACGGCCAGACCGATGGAAGGCAGGGATGCACTCCCTCAGGACACTGACGGGGGCCGGCTCCTCCCCTCCTCCCCACACGCTTACCTCAGTGGGACAAGCACCGGGGCAGGGATGCACCTGTCATTACCTATGAGAGCCCCGACCAGGGCGCTATTGAGGTGAAAGCAGAGGGGTGCCGCAGCGTCCCGAGCCTGGCCGGTCGCAGCTCGGGATGGCCCCTGCCGCGCCGCCCGCCCCGGGCCGCCGGAACGTTCAGCGCCTCGCGGCTGCCACTCTTCTCCTCCGGGACTCTCCAGGCCCTTCCYCCGTCGACCGCCGCCCTCCACGGAGGCGCGGCCCCACGAAGGGATGCTGGGCGACCAGCACTGCGGGCCGACAGCAGCAGTGGCCCGCGGCCAGTCCGGCGCGCCGCGCTCCTCGTCGCTGCTCGCGTCCCAGTCGGACATGGCGACCTCACCCGGCTCCGCAGCCCACGCGGCGGGACTTGGCGCGCCTTGAGCCCGGGGGGCGCTGATTGGCCGGGGCGGGCCGCTCTCTGAGCTGTGGTTGGCTGACTCCGCACGGGGCCGCTGGTCTTATGGCTGCCCCCACATCGTTTTCATGGGGTTGGGGAATCGGTTGAGTTGGAAAGGGCCTCTGGGATGGTCGAGTCCAGTCTGTGACCGAGCCCCGCCTTGTCAAATACACTGTGACACTGAGTGCCTCTTCCAGTCTTTCCTTATGCACCTCCAGGACGGTGACTCCACCACCTTCCTGGGCAGCCCATTCCAATGCCTAGTCACGCTTTATGTGAAGAACTTCTTCCTAATGTGCAACCTAAACCTGTCCTGGCACAGTTTAGGACTATATCCTCTTGTCCTGTCACTGGTTGCCTGGGAGAAGAGGCTGACCCCCACCTGGCTACAGTCTCCTTTCAGGCAGAGCCGTTCAGAGAGCCACAAGGTCCCCGTTGGGCCGCCTTTTCTCCAGGATAAACACCCCCAGCTCCCTCAGCCACTCCTCTGAGGAGTTGTGCTCCAGACCCTTCACCAGCTCCACGGCCCTTTTCTGGATTGCTCCAGCACCTCAATGTCCTTCCTGCAACAAGGGGCCCAGAACTGGACACAGGACTCGAGATGCGGCCTCACCAGTGCCGAGTACAGGGGGAAAATCACTACCCTGGTCCTGCTTGCCACGCTATTGCTGATATTTTCTGCTTTTCCTCTCTTCCTGCTCCTCTGCTGTCACAGTGCGGCCCTGGCTGAGCTTAGCTGATGAGGAGGAGATGGCAGCAGTGTTTTAGGATGGGAGAGGCAAGAACATGGTTGAGAACTTAGGAAGCCCCCTAAGTCTGTAGGGTGGAGGGGAAAGGCAGGCAGCCTCAGGGGAGGCAGGGGGAGTGAGGGTGGCACTGTGTAATTTTGCAAGATGCCCAGGCTGGTGTCATGCTGATACATGCAGTCTGATTTTTTAAGCGAAGTCCTAATATTTAATCTCAAATTAAGCCTTAATGGTGCTTTAATGAAGCTTTTATGGTCAGTATGGACTGTACTAAAGCTGATACAGTACTGGAAACAGAATCACAGAACACCTGAGCTTGAAGGGCCTCTGGAGGCCATCTCGTTCAACCTCTCTGCTCAAGTAGGGACACCAAGAGCCAGCTGCCAAGGTGGCTTGTGACTTTCTTCAAGGATGGAGATTCCACAACCTCCCTGGGTAAAACTATGCTGCTGCTTGGTCACYATYACAGTGAAAAAAATAGAGAAAACCAAATCAAAACAAAAAAAGAGCTAATATACCCATGTCCCTTCAATTACACTAAAAAAAACCACTAAATGAGTGCTTAAATTTCCCTTTTGGGCAGGGTCCTGTATTCTTATTGTACAGAGCGAATGGGGAACATTTATGTATGTGTCTTTATGGATGCACATCACTGCCTGTGCTTGGTCGTGGCAGCCTGCCAGGTAACCCAACAGGAAAAACTACTCCCTGCTGTCTTCTGACCTTTCCCTACTAGGTCTGTGCACACAGGAAGCAAGGCTGCCTCATTTAACACAAGAAGAGCATGCATACATTTGCCTTTTTTCCTGTCCTGTGTTTATTCTTAGGCAGAGCTCGGTTGTGTTGATGTAACCTGTGGGTACAAATGGCTGACATGGAAAACCTCCCTTTTTACAACTGCATCTTTAAATTTCAATATCTAATTCATCAGAGAGGCAGGGGATCACCTGTACATGGAGATATCTGGCTCTGATCTTGAAGCCTCCACAGAGGCAGTGACTTCACCACAAGAACATGCTCTCTGTATTTAGTATTTTACACTCAAATACTAACGCTTTTTTTCAACTGGGCTGCAGGAAGAGCACAGTGGAGAAAGAAGGCATGTTGCAAAYGAATGTTTCAGGTTTGGTTCAGTAACATTCTACAGCAACTTTCATGGTCAAAGGCAGAAGAAAGGGCTTCACCTAGGCCTCAAGTTAAACTGAGGTGACAGATGTGCCTTCCGTAAGGAATCTTGCTCCCCGCACAGGCCCCTAATTGCCAATCCTGAATCCATTGCCATTTATCTAACAGGGAAGGCAACAATAGCTTCCAAGCTCATTTTCATAGAGGTGCTGCAACATTAAGTAAACTGCTGTAAACAGTTACCAGAAACTGAACATGTCAGACTGGTTTCTTCACATTTTATTCTAATAAACTTTCTTTGTTTTGTTTTGGTCCACTTAATAAAAAATTACAAAACTTCAAAAGGAAAACAATGAGCAAGTTTAATTTTTTTTTTCTTGCCTGATATGTGGTCACAACATATAATCTTTCATGTAAGGAAAAATCCCAGTAGTTATGGTAATTTTCAAATAATTTTTATTAACAACAATATGGATTCAACTTTATCAAGAATTTACAATTAACATTGTAAGGTACTGGCTAATGTTGCAGTGTCAGTGGAAGCAGCCATCATGCTTTCTAAGCCTGCTACGGACCTTTCTTTTTGTCTTTCAAACAAGTCAAAAATGCTTCCAATAGCAGAAGATATTGGATATGTCTGGTATTGTCCTTTGTGTGGCCACAGCTGACTGAATGGCCACATTTGCATCCAGATGAGTGGACAGGAAAATATTACATGCTTCCACTGACGTTGCAGGGGACAAGTCTCATTTCAAAAACTAATATCTTTTTAGACAGTGACAGCACTTTGTGTGATGTAATCCATTTGAATTAAGTCAATTAACACACTTGGAAAAAAAATGTGAAGCAGAAATATCTGGGACAAATTCTTTTCCGACCTGTATTTCATTCAAACCTAGCGAATCCAAAAGGATTGCATGACATATGAGTCAGGATAAAAGTTGGCCCAGAGAGGCAAGTTCATTTCTGGTACAGGTGGTTCAGTTCCTGTAAGGTCAGTGGAACTGAGCCTGATTATCCCAACAGAGGCTGAGCTTCACCCGGTTGGGCAGTGAATTCATTGAAGTCAGTGAAGCCATCCAAGGATGAATTTAGCCTCAGGTGTTTAAACCCTTTTTTTTCATTTCTTTGCTGTTATATTTTCTTTTCCTGCTTATTCCTATTTTCTGAATATTCTCATTTTCTCTGTGCTTTTAAAAAATGTCCCTTCTCTTCTTCCCTTTTTATATCAGTACTTTGTGCGTTATTTTTTATATAGTCAATGTGACAAGGGTAAATTCAGCTAAGTATTAGTTTCCTCAGGAAATAACTGGAATATTACCATTTTCACTTTAAACAGATGCCCAACAAAATAAGGATTTGAATCTGAGTTCCCAATTCAACAAAAATTCTTGAATTTCATAGAACGAATGAATTCAATAGAATTTTTGCTTGAGTAAGGATTGCAGGTCCCAATCCAGAAATACTACTGTACATCAGATGTTCTACTATACATCAGCAATTCAGCATGATTTGACTTATCACAGAAAAGCAGGTGAATTACTCATCACCATACTATAATAAGAGCAGTCATTCTAAGTAGGATTATCTCAAAAACATATGGAACAACTGTGGGCACTGTAAATAAAAGTGTATGAACTTTGCAGTCTTGAACTCTAGGCTAAAACATCATATTTAAATAAAAAGTATAGATCATATAAGCCAGGAGCAAATACAAATTTTTAAACAAATAATAGTCATTGAAACTATTCTTTTCAGCTCTTTGTTTCTTCAGGTAGAAGAACATGCTGATCAGAAAACAGTTATTTGGATAAGGCTTAATTCCCGAAGCTCTTACTTAATTTCAACTTCTCTCTTCAAACAATTCTCATGTGGATTGCAAATCAGAAAAGAAAATTGTTCTTTGTCCCGACTTGTGAAAAATTCTTATTAGTTGTCATGAGCTGTCTTTAATAATCACCTCAGGACAAGACTTGAAGAGCCACACAGGCCCTTCTTTTGTGAAACCAATGAATGACTGTTGGTCATGACACTATCTTTTAAAGAGAGAGCATAGAAACAAGAAACTCCTCATGAGGAAATATGAGTAAAGCTTATAAAAATCCAAACAATTCTTCCTCTTAAAATCTCATATATTCACTACTCTTTCTATTTTCTATCAATATTATGTTAAAAAACCCTATTTGATAAGACTTGCATCTACAAAAATAATAATGGTGAGCATAAAAGAAAAAAATTAGAATTTAAACCTTAATTTGAAAAGATATGATCTTCTGGATTTATTAGTACTTTGTAAAGACATTAATATTTTCGTACATCATTTACAGAATTCATTCTTTTGTGCACAAAACTGTATTAAATAAATTAACTTAAAGTTAGAAGGACTCAAGCATCTCATTTAAGGCAAAAATACCAAGTTTCCGTGAGATAAATTATCAGCAAACCCCAAGGCCCTGTTTGTGTGCAGAATCGGTACAGGCAGGGCCATTGCTCAGTTCTCCCATCGACGCCTTGCGGGTGCAATGGGGGTGCAACCATCTGCTGCCGCAGATGAAGGTCGGAAGAGTGGTGTCCAATTCATGATGCCTTGATTTTTCGGTCTTGTCAAGGAGGGGAAGGGAATTTCATTATGGACACATAGTTGCCATGTGCCCAATCTCTTGCTCCTTAACCCAACCTAACTGCACATTTATGCTTAGGTCAGCAGGAGGCTTCACGTGAAAGGCAAGAAAGGCACCATAAACAGTTACGAAAAAGGAAAAAATAGCCTAAAAAACAATTGTAAATTTTTAAATTTTCAGTACTTTAAACTTACCTATATCTGTCTGGATAAACTGCAGACATTCAAATAAGTTAATAGTTAAATGAACTGAGATGTGGAAAAAAATGACGTGGAAAAACATGTGTTTATCCTCACAAAATTACTGTTCTAATCAGGCTTTAGTATGGTCAGATTGCATGTAAAAGAAAACAGTAAAGGCTGAATGTGGTGAATTATATGGCAAATCAGCAGTGAGGAAATTGTGCTTCAAGGTGTCTTTCAGGATTTAACAACTGAAGTTTGCTCCGGCATAAGCCATGGAACACAGTGTACCATCCATGGACCCCATATAATGACACAATATATACATTCTACAGTTTTCATGTACTTTCACATAATAAAGTTGTCATGTAACATCCAGGAATACTTCTGTAAAGCAAAAATGGAAGCAGAAGTTACAATGGTTTCATAGTAAACAGATCAGGTTCTTCACAATACAATCTACAGCATTTAGCCATGGTTAAGACTGGAGTGATGTTTTTGATGTACATAGTGAGTTCCCAGCGGGTCTGGGCCTTGAGAAAACACTGCCCTGAGTGAGCTGGCACTGGCACACCCGTACATTCGGTATTCCTGCTGCTAGAGGGAAGCTGAGCCCAAGCTGGGTTGTCTACAAGCCTGTGGTGCAGGTGGAGTGTAAATCTGGGGGGAGGCAACACAGAGAAACCTCATTCAACTGGAAAGAGTGAAAGCCTGTTTAGGCTCCACAAGGGTTCTCCCAGTGGCAAAGCCTTGCTGAGGATGTGCGGGGAGGCACTAACGCTGCTCCTGCGTCTCAGGAGAAGTGAAGTGTAGGTTAGGGTAAGAAAAATAGAGGGTGTGTCAGGCAGGAATGCTCAGTCTGAATTTGAAAATTTGGGTTTCAGGAGGAAGTAGTCTGAGAGTCCTGTGTTGGAAAGTTCACAAGAAGTGACTGTAGTTGGGACACAGTGTCTAGCTATAAGAGAGGGACCACTTTCCCTCTCTCTCCTCCTCCCTTTTTATTAAAAAAGCAAAAAACCCTTGCCTTATTTTTTTTTTTTTAGTTAAGGTGATCTTCTCTACTTCTATTTCCATTTCTGATTTCCGGCATGGCTTGCTTTTTTTTTTTTTTAAATAACACTCAATATCTGCAAAAAAAAGACCATGTAACTTTTTCCTTCTTTACCTTTCTTGTTTTATTTTCTGGGATCGTTTTCCTTCCTGCCCATCTAAATCCATATTATTATTTATTTATTTTCCCATTGATTGTGTTTTCTTTCTCTTTCTCCTGTTGTGTCCTCTTTAGTTTTACTCTGTATTTCAGTTCCTCATTTTCCCTTCTTTCCCGGCCTTAAGAAGTGCTGTCATAGCATCAGGTTGGGACTGCAAGGAAAATTGCCAAAATTTCCACAGAAGGAAATATTGCTTCTACAACAAAGGCAGCGCCTGCTTCCTTCTCTCACCTACTGCTGCCAAAATGATTCAGATTCAGAAGTCAGCTTCTCAATGAGACTGGAAGAAGGAGAGATTCCCTTGAATTTTCAGTGCAGTCACCCACCTTACCCACTTCTGAGGCCAGCCCCAATCCTTAAAATACAAACCTTTTGTAACAAAATAGTTCTTGTTATAAAGAACAACGTGATAGTGGTGTGTCAGGTACTTCTGCCACAGCACTAAATCACCAAAAATCAGATATTAATGTACTGTTTTTCAGAGCTAGAAATAACTCATTAGTGATGAGCTAATGTGTGTATCTTGCAACTGGCAGCCATTTCTAACCCCATGTTATTCATTTCCTTGGTACCTTGCTAGCAGCTGTAGATAATTTTTTTGTTGTAAACATAAACTATCATCTAAATCAGGACATTATATATATATACTTAATTAGTTCAGAAGCAAAGTGCTTTAAACCTTAAGATTTTTACTTCTGCCCCRTACAAACGGCATTAGGTCTAAATGCTCAAATTTTCTTTTTTTGATACATCCTGCAGCATTAGTTTCGTAGGCAACTCATTATTTAAACCTACTGTACTACATGAAAGGCTGCTGTACTGTAGGTGTAAATTTGGATGTTAGCCATCGCTTAGACATGCATTTTCATGCAACTAGGAAATATGGGCTCATTCAACTGCTTTGCAGATTCATCCTGATTTTTGTGATTTTATCTTATTAAAAAGGCTTTCAAAACAGTTCATGCTATGATATGTATGACTAGAGGAATGACCCAGCCAATGAAGAAAGCCAGAAGTTATTTAAGTTTGACGTGGAGCAGATTGAGTGCTTCTGTACCATCCCCTGGCTTGCAGATGCTTTGAGATGATCTTGATATTCCAGTCCTTAGAGAGTCAGCAGAGAGAGTTGTTTCCACTAACGGGCGTGAGATGGCTTCAGTAGTCTCTGTTCCTGCCTCTGTCTCCAACTCTTCATCCGTTATAAATAATTTTGACTCCCTCCATTTGGAGTATACATCTTGGCTACCTCTGGAACCACTGGAGTCACTGCCAGCAATCTGTATATTCAGTTCTTCTGTTGACTGTATAAGGTTTTGTACAGATAAAGATTTTCCTAAATCCATTTGCACCACAGGTTTAACTGAGAGCAAAGGTTCCCCTTCTGTATCCAGACTTTTTCTCCATGTGAGATCCTTTGTCGCACTGGGCTGTGCAACTTGTCCATTATCCTTTGATGCAACAAGGCAAGYGGTGACATTGGAAATATTTTCCTGTGTGGTTACAGGAATAATATGAATGGGCTCAGGCCTATTGATATGCTTCATTGATGAGAAAGGTGGTATTTGTAATGTTGTCGGAGTTGCTGGCTTAGTTGTCTGGTTTATTTGGTTTGATGTATTATTAACTGTTGCAGGTCCGTCATTTGGCACTTGTGTTGCTTGACTATGCATAGCTGGACTAAAAGCATAGTAAGCCTGAGTGCTAAATTCATTTGGTGTCAGTATAAGCTGTAGGCCACGAGGCAGATTGGCACTAGCTGATCTGGATACACATCCACTAAGTTGTGCAGAATTAGACAAATCTTTGCTGTCTGATGGACTCTGATAATCAGAAGTCTGCTCACACTCGAAAGCTGGCATTTGAAATGAAGCCAAAGTGAGTGCAGATGCAGATCCTTTTCGCAATACTTGTTGATAAATATCTAATAGACAGTCCAGTTTTGACTCAATGGATTGTACCTATATGAAAGGAAAGGTCAACATTAGTGCCAAATACTAACTTAAAATATTTGGAACCCAAGCAAAGGGAAAATGTGACTGCTGAAGGGAAAAATGGAAGCTTGATATACGCTATTGACCCTTGAAAAAGAATGTCAACAGCCATGTACATTTTTCATAAGCAAGCTGAGAAAAGGAAGAAAAAGTTAAGGTAACACGATTCATATAATTTTTATTTCAACATATAAATGAAGCAGATATTAGAAAAAAATATTTTACCTGTTCAGCTTTTGAAACTGGCAATAAAACACAGAAAAGGCATGAGCAATAAAGCAAGACAAAGCAACACAGATAATCACTCTACCTGTTTCTCCACTTTGACTACTCGCCCTAACATACTGAGGTCATCAGTTGTCTCATGTTCTGCAGGATTCTTTTCTCTRCTTCTTTTATCTGCTGCAATTTGTCCTTTCCCAAGAATTTGGTCAACGCTGTAAGAGAAGTGAAAAACTGTTGTGATTCCTGAAACTGGTGATGATATGGAAGTGTTTGCTGTATTTATATGTTAAAAATTAAAATCACAGTACTTCAGAAAAGCACTCRAGGAAGAAGACAAACATAATTTTATTAATTAAGGGAAAAGTAAAAAAAGGAGTGATTTTTGAGCACATTAGACTATTTTACTTCTTCATTGGCACTAAGTGGGGCCAGAACTTATCCATCATCTGGGASAGCCAGGATTAGACTCTCTGAAAGGGAGAGAGAGGAGGTGGCCTCTCCAGTGGTTTGATGTTGTGGAGGAGCAGACATACTAGTGCAATTYCCAGCTCTTCCCTCCGAACAACAGCATTCAGTCCTGGAAGAGCTGTCACTTCGAAGCAGGAATCTCAGCCCTGATACTGATAAATATGATGCAATGTTGGCCTGTTTTTTTTTTTAATTACTATTGCTGGGAATCTATAACATAAAATCTACATAGATACTACATTACCAGTAGTTCCCAATTTCTTTTACGTGAATAGAGGAAGTCTGGGATGGGAGAGAGGCCGTTCTCAATGTCTTCCTGACCCTTTTGGGAATGTCCTGACTAAAGTCCTTGTTTACAAATGGACTTTACAGATAAAGGATTACCTTTTCTGTTGTTCAGACTTCCATTTTCTGAGGACAATTTGGATACATGTTTTTTTGTTTGTTTTTGCCCACAATTCAATTTCTGGCTCCACTGTGTTCACAGAAAGAGAGGTAGCGTAACACAGAAATGTTAAACTTTGCTAATATACATTATGCAGTGAATGACATTAGGTGCTTATGCAGAGCAGAACTAATTCTGTCCTTACCGTGACTGAAGACTCTTAATCCTGCATAACATGTCTAGATGACCTGCTGAATACTGTTCAATGACATCTTTGACATCATATGGGCGAAGTGTTTCCTTAAACTTTCTCTTTGCAACATGAAACTTCATAATTCTGTGGGGAAAAAGCATTTCACAGGTTAACTTTCAGCAGTTGTGAAACCATATGATACATTCCACTGACAAAATCTGATAGCTCATTTTTAAATGGAAGGTACTTTCAATACAGGTTGTGTGGGTGAACTTTCACACAGCTGTTTTTGTAAGTACAAATGCACTGTAGTTATGTCTTTGAATTGTTTGAGAGGTCAGATACCACTGTTTTAAAGACTGCAGAGCATGTTGAGTATATCAGTATATACCTATTTGACTTTTATGCTGTGTGCCTGATACGAAAGGTAATACAGGCCTAACTTAAATCTGGGATTAGTTTCACTGACTTGAGTGGGATATCATGTAAGTTACATTTGTGCATAAGCTACTTCTGTTCTTGTTAGAGGAAAGATTTCTCTAATGAATCGATTACACAGACATAAATAATAGTATTCTTTTTCTGGTATTCATTTTAATTTCCTTGCTCTCCACTTTGTGAGGAAAAAAAAAAAAATATGCACCCAATTCATTTTTCATCAGTTTTTATTTTTTACTTAACATTCAGGCCTAAATATTTGTTTTCTATTGATTTTGCTGACTTAAGATCAAATTTTGCAGGCCGAAGAGAAGTTTTCATATTTGTTCCCTACTGGAATCTATGGGAATTATTGCTTAATTAGCATTCATGATTTTTTCCTTGAAATTTACTGCAGAATAGTAATTTTCAAATAACAGTAAGTATCCAAAATTGATGAATGGCATATGTTTTTTTATGTGCGACTTGCACAAGTTTCTGTGATATGTGACATTTGAACATGTGATGTCCACTGAGTAGCTCTTGTTAGAATGGAAAGCTTGATATTAAATCACAAATTTTAAATAATAGAAACAACAAATTTGGAAAGTAAATGACAGTGAGATGATTTTCCAGGTCAGTTGGTAAAACCTGAAGTTTTCCTTGGTTTAAATAAGAACTGGGAGAGAAGACAAGGGATCAGGTGTGTTAGCCATTCTGGCCTGTGCTACAGAGCTTATGAATTCCCGTAAGGGCCAAACTGCTGATATTTGCTATCTATTGCAATTGAAAAAGCAGAGACTGTAAATTGGTATCCTATTCCAAATGAAAATATTCATGATAATATATTCTCTCTGTGCTTATTATGGTATGTATTTAGCAGCTGTAAGACAACAAATTATAATAAAATCCAAAACATGGCTCTCACTCTCTGATAGAAATAGATTAGTAACGTTTTAGTGGAATTTAGAAAAACCATACTTCATGTAGTTAGGACAGACATTATGAGAATAGGTATGTAGAGTTAGATTGATAGTATATAGCGATCCTTTACTGATTTTTGTAATATTTCATAATATGCTTTCAAATAATGTCAGCCTTTTCTCACAGTGCTTAGCTTGTTGATATTTCCCATTCTGGTAACTTTCAGTTAAAAATGAGATTGTTTGTCACTGGTATAGAGCTTGAACTATGATTCTGATCATAGAAATTAAAAATGCAAAAGGCCTGTTAGGAGCAGTCCATCGACTTGACAGTTCAGGACTGATTTCCATGCACTTTTAAATATATCAGATCATGCACTTTCCTCTTTTGCATTGCCAGATAGTTCTACAGGCTAATGGCTTTTGGCACCTTTTGTAATCTGGAGGCATTTGAAGCTGTGATGAATCTGGGATGCAGATTTTTTTTTTCTTTTAGCTGTTGAATTATGCCAAAATGTTGGTTCATAAAACGCTGACAACCTAATCTTCTGAATCTAGTTCTTTATTGAGGTTACAAAGAATAAATAATGTATATTTACATACAATACAGTATCTTAATTTTATTGTTGTTATTATTATGTTTTGGTGGTCACGATTTTTTACTTCATGCATTCGATAAAGTAAAAATATGAAACTCTATTAGAAAAGCAGAGCCAGGGGATTAATGGCATAATTGAAGACAACTGAATTTACCACAACTGGGTGATTTTACAAGAGAAGAGACAGAAGACTAATTTATATTAACAGCCATGGAAGCCTCTTAATCAGTTAACACAAAAGTCTTCATTACTGCTTTGCAGCTTTATAACACTTTTTTTTTGCTTATCAAGACAGTTTGTTCATAATGTTTGGAAGTCAAACACAGAACTGAAAGCATCACAGCTGTATCAGTGAGGTGTAACTGTACTATTTCTGGTTTAGGTATTAGCTCATGTGATTCCAGCTTAATTAACTTCAGCAAGGTTTGGAACAGACCCATATTGCTTACTTCTTTTTCTTCAAGTATACAAAATTTTACATAAAATATGTAAAGAATATTGAACTATTATAAAAGACTAGCATTTTAGAACCCTGCAAGTTAATTAAGACAAAGACAAACGGAATTCTTTCAGTGATGGAGCGTTGCAACTGCTTTGCAGTTATTAAATTTGGTCGAATCTCCATAGTTATTTACTATCAGTTTTAAAAACTCAATTGGATTCCTATATCTTGAAATCACAATGTAATTAACTTTCTTTACTGAGTGGGTGGTGAGGCTTTGGATACCCAGAATTACCCAGGGAAGCTGTGGATGCCCCATCCCTGGCAGTGTTCAAAGCGAGGTTGGATGGGGCTTTGAGTAAGCTGGGGTCAAAGCCCAAGCAACCTTGGAGCAACCAAGTAGGAGGTGTCCCTGCCTATAGCACGGTGGTTGGAACTAAATGATCTTTAAGGTCACTTTAACCCAAACCATTCTATAACTCTGTATGCTTGGACACCCATCCTGATACATTATATACACCTACACAGACTGTGTATTCCTGCGGGATGAAAACGAAGGGCTCAGGCGGTTAACCTATCCCTACAAAGAGTGGAAAAGGAGCACAAAGTTATGTATATCGCAATGATCTAGAGCACCAGCCCTGAACTCGAAGGGGAGGGACGGCGAGGCCGGCCCGGGCTGCCTTTCCCAGCGGTACCACCGGGGGGCGAACGAGACCCGCCATAGCCGAGCCGAGCGGCTGACCCGGCGGCAGCCACGGAGAGCACGAAGCCACCCCTGAGAACAGAGCCCTGCAGTCCCCACGACTTTTTAAAACATTGTTTGCAGGTTTAAGTCGCTGTATGCCGTGTAGCAAGGTGGTATTTTATAACTCCGATCTAGTGTGATAGACGATACACGGTTGTAAACTCACCCAAGCCACAAGCATGACAATATTCTGGTGAGAATTTGCCATAAGAAGTAGCTTATTTCAGTGATACATCCAGAGAAGAGCAGAAAAAAGTAATCTGTTGAAGCAGACCAATATATARAAGTGCTTTCTCTAGAATTAATGTCTAAACCACAGATCCCACTAATCTTTACATACCCTGATAATTTGTGGAAAGTCACAGGTCCAATACCAACTTTTGTCTTATTGACCCATAGCAGCCAAAAGCAGCACCCATTTCATTTATCTGTTCTCAGATGCAGTTTCAGCACTGGTCAAAATGTACCGTGTTTTCTCTACATGCAGATTGCATATCTTCCCTGGCATTCACTGCAATTTCATTTTCATTCATGTTGCCCCTTCAAGTATTAAAAGCTATTCTGCTTGTCATTTAGTGCATTTTCCTGAGACTGGCACCGAGTTAGTACATCCCTAATCCTTTGTGCAGCTCTTTCATAGTCATGCTATTATTTTTAAAACGGTGTCTTGTCAGTCTTGTCATTATCTCAGGAAGAAACAGAGCTTCATTCTACTGGGATTCAGGTAGAATCATACATTTTGAATGTTAAAAGACAGGTAGGTTGTTTTACCCATAGCCAGATGAGGTGACCACAGGTTGTTTGCTTACCTATTACATCAGGAAAGCAGGTGCTTGTTCCTCTGTCTCTCTACCCTTACCTTGCCAAACATCCCTTCTTCCTGGTAAAACTGCAATGTGGGGAAGAGATCAGGATCCAACACAGAGAGACCAGCAGACAAAGGTGCTTGAGAGACAGTTCTGCTACATGTGAGGCGAGTGAATCAAAATTGCCTTCTCTCTGGGGTCTTGACCTGGGCTAACTCATCCACTAGCAGCCAGAAACATTGTTTTCCCCGAAGTACAGTGCTGTCCTAGCCAAACACATATCTAAGAGACTTSCCTAGGCTCTGAAGACCATCTGGCAGAAAATATACAATGTGTTTGGGTTTAAAAGAAAGAGATGGTTCTGAAACACCACACTGAACAAATTCCAAATGGCTACTAAAAATACATTTTATAGGTGTTGCAGAAACATTGTAAAGACTGAACAGACATGGTAAATTACATTTTCCATCTTTGTCTGTTAAATATGTATGACTATTCAACCATACAGCTTATCAGCTTTAGAATTCTCAAGTTTCATTACGTTTAGCTGCAGTTATTTTTTTTATTAACAACAAATGAAAACATATCTTTGCAATCACTAGAGTTAAAGAGAGAAAAGACCTATTAGGTCACTACGTTCATCTTCCTACCATTGCAGTTATTTTCTATTGCGTATTTATTTATGCTTCTCAAATCTCATTTTATATTTCATAAATAGTACAGTAATTCCATCATTTCCATTATGGAGAGTATTATTGAAATAAGTGCCTCTTGCTGTGCCTCTTGCTATGGAAAATGATCAGAGATATCACAATATAGGGAAACAAGGTATCCTTATCTTCCTTTTAGTCTCTTTTATACACATTCATCCTTGTGAACTAACAGAGCTGGAAAATGCAATGTTTTCTGTTAGCCTCCAGGAACTCTGCGGGATATTAATGGCTTTTTGTTCACAACAAGACTGGGGACAGTCGAGTAGTGCTACAGAACCTGCTGGCACAAAGACTCAGTGTACTCCTAGCAAGAACTGCTTTGCACACTGCTCCGATCCCAGCTGGAGGCTGCGGAGGAGTGGGACTGATCCTGACCAGGCCCAAGGCATGCTGTGGAGAACACCATGTTTCACCACACTATCCATCTGTTCCCTACTCACCCAACATTGTACAAATGCATCGAGCAGCTTTTCCCTACTTTCCCTACTCCCTCAGTTGATCTTTCCTGATGGAGAGCTTGTAGAGTAAGAGGGGATGGAGCGGGCAGCACATGAGATAACAGACTCAGCTTAGGAAGCTTTGAGAGCAGGTTGACAGCTTGACATGCTACCAGACAGGTCTGCCTGGTGGGTCTTCAGTAGGACTAGTTGACAGTCCTGTCTTTTTTGGAAAGGACCAAAACATTAAGAACTTTTTCAGGAAAGGACTATTTTCTCCATCTTCTGTTTTGATTATTTAAAAATGAAAGTTTGGGGGTTTGTTTATTTAAAAAGCTGTTTTGAAGAATAAAGTAGTCCTGGAAAAAAGGTAAGTAAGCAAGGCCAAAACTGACGCAGTAGACTTTGAAACTACCAAAATGAAAGATTATAAATAAACCAGTTTTTGTCTTTTGCTATTTCAATGCTGTCCTGAGAGTAAGCAGCATATTTTAGGCTCCTTTCACAGAAGAAAAATCCCACYCCAAATGATTTGATTCCAAAACTGAGAGAAGACCTACCTCTGTAAACCCACAGGCATGAATTAATTTCGGTAATTTCATTTCCCCCCAAAACAAAAGGGCCATTTGTGTCTTTGTAAAACAATTTGTACTGAGGTCTAAGCAGGAAAAAATAATTACTCTCCCTTATTGCAATTTTTCAAGTTGATATATCAAGAATGGATTCAGCTGTCTGTGTTTATATATGGGGATTTTTCATAGTGTTTCATGAAACTATGCAAGTGCCTTCTGTCTTCACCTGCTTCTGTACACCAGCATGAAAGGAAAACCAGCCTTAACCCTCCCCCACTGCCTTTGCAATTCAAAGCCGTTTCTAAAAACAAACTTCAAAATGAGGCACAAAGTTTCCATATAGGCAGATGTTATCATGAAATTCTACAGTTACTATATAGAGTCTCAGATCCTTCTTCAGATGTTTGCATAGATCCCAGTGTAGTCTGGTAACAGATACTCTGAATAATCAGAAAGAGGTGTATCAGCTACCTGATGAACTGAATTATCAGTCTCTTGATTTTGAGAGATTAAAGTATAGTATATACAGAAGTCTGAAGATCATGGCATATTACTGCTTTACAGATGTCAGTCAAAGGTAAGTTTCTGAAGCAAGAYGTATGTGTTGCTTGTAATCTTGTGAAACACTAACATTTGCAGGGAGATGGGAGAGATTCATGGCTAATTGGTAACACGTGGAGATTCTTCCTCTCAGCCTCAGTTTGAAATGACTCGCTTTTCTAGTAAGTCACAAGTGCAGAGTAAAAGTTGGAGGTATGATGAAAATTTTATTCTCATCAGTTAAGTAGTGCATGTCTGAAACAATCAAACTGTTGCACCTTTGCTCTTCTTATTAGAACATTTCTGTGGATGGTACTGTGGAGAAAGTTTCCCAGCTATGTCCTTTGGTTACTTTCCATTTGAGCTGATAATGACCAAGAGCACTAAGCAAAAATGCAGATGATGCACTGAACAATCCAGTGGCCCCTTAGAAAACGAGCTCCATGACTTCAGTATTAAAATGTCAAGTCAATCTTAAGGAATTTGGACAGTATTAAGAATAAATATCCCTTGCCAGGAGAAGTGGCAAGGTGCACCTGGAGCCAAGAGTCACCCAGTCTGTTTAAAGGCAGCATCACAGACAAGGATCTTTGACAACAAAGTCAATGGACTATGCTGACTGTTCCTAATTTGAGCTTTTTCCATTTGAGGGAATAGGCTTGCCTTGTAGGTGGGTGTCCACTCTGTAGAAGGATTTTTGTCATCTGCTGGAATATTGCTGGCAAGAGACAGTTCTCAGTGGTGACATTTGAGTTGCCAGTTGCAGTGGCTGTGGACACAGGCCTGGTATCTGAATCGTCCCATGAGGTCATTTCCAGGCAGGTTGGAAAAATGGTTGGAAAAGATGTCTGCAAATGATCTGTCAAGCTGTCTGTGCTAGTAGAAAAGTTTTAGAAACAGCCTTACTCACTATCTGTCTTCATTTTACTCAGTGGAAAAAGGGGAAGGAAATACAAGTAGTGCATAGGTTATCACTGCATGAAATGATGTGATAAAAAGCATGAGGTTTTTTCTTCCTATAGTGCTGAGAAAACTCAGGCAAGAGTTTCCCTGCAGGAAAGCATCATCTTTCTATGCATTTTTGCAGAAATTCCTTTTGGCTGCTGCCTGTCAGTCTGCTTGCCTGCCTGTCTGCCTGCCTGCCTGCAAGAAAGGTGCTGGACACTGATGTGACTGTGATGCCGASCAAGTGGGGTGACCTCCAGCAAAAACCTGAGGTTTACTGACAGCAGACAGGGAATGTGTGAGCTCTCCTTACTTGTTGATGTACAATTTATGGTGAGGATTTTGCTTGTCAGGATTTATACTTCAAAATGTTCTGGAAGATTAATAGCCTTGGCAGTCTCAAGAGTGTGAAGGATATGTTTAAACTTTCAATACAGGTAACTTTAGAAGTTTCAATGCAGTTTGCTACTTTCTTGGAAAAGGAGACTATTAGTTTTAAATTATTTGGGTTATATTTATTTCAGTGCATAGTGGTAGGCAAGGCTTTGCACAACTGAATGAATGTAATTATTCTGTTCCTACCAGAAGAAATTTGCAATAAAACTCATATGACAGTTTCAGGGATATGGAAATGCAATAAAATCCTACACTCCTAAAGGAAATAACTTTTCCAGGCATGGTGATACATATTCAGTAAAATTATGTCAAACTGTATTTTGGATTACATGAAATATAATAGAAACCAGCATCCATTACTGTCTTTCTTTTCTGTGTCAAATTATGTAACATTTTTAGATATTGAATAGCTGATAGCAGAACCGATAAAATGTTTTAATGTAACTAAAATAGGAAAAAAAGAAGCATAATAAATTAGCATTAGTTATGTAACAAATATAGCCATATAATAAGTTCAACTAACTGACATTTTATGAATTGACATGCAGTTTATTAGTATGATAACTAAAGAAAACTCGAGTATTTATCCATCCAGTATTTTTTACTCACCTGATTGCTCTGATGACAGTTTTAAGAGCAGGGGTGAGGTCTTCTACTGACACATCACACTGGCACCCTTTGTCATCATAAACATCATCTGTTCCAAGACTGGTGTCAGCTGCAAAAGACAAGAGCAGATTAAACAAGAGTCATTTAAAAATCTCTTCCTTAGTGTGTTCTAACAGCCTGCACAGTGGTTCTGGAAAAAGAAGGACTACAAATCAAGTATGACAGAGCTTCATCAGTTTATGAACTATATGATGCACTTGTGTGTGTTTGTGCTTGTGTCATAAAATGCCTGGGTAGTCCCAGAGCAAACAGGAAAAATTAGAAAGGAAGAATGCTCTGTTATTTTTCAAATGAATTGATAGCTGGGTACAGCACGTCTCTTCCTGATGTCCCATGATTTTTCATCACATTCTCTATTTTACAGGAAAGCAGTGAACTAACATATGTAAAGGCAGAATCAAAAGATGCTGAAATTATATTGTTACTGTTTTACCACTGTGGATCAACCTGACATGGAAGACAAAGGAGAAGATCCATTTCATTTAATAAGGGGGCTGTGGAATGATCCAACACTTTATTACAGGTGAAAATAAACAAAGTACTTTTTTACCAGAAATTAATAGAGAATCAATTGCCACCTTAAACCTCAGAGCCATGTAGATATTTCAGCCTTCCTTTGCCATAGGAGCTTAAGCCAAGTTACTGTATTTATTTACCTGAAAAGAAATGGATCCTTTACCATTTCCTAAACACTACCTCTGCAGAGTTGTCATTTGGGAATTAGCTAGAAATCTCAGAAGTGCCCATTGTGCCTTAATACAGGTACTGATGTATGACCAAGAGGTTTACAAGCTTAAAATGTGCTGGAATGCGAATGGAGCAAGAAGGGCAGGGTCATGGATGCCGTACATCATATATGTTTTGAAAATGAACTACAGGAAAATTCTTTGGAGCAGGTGTCTTTTCCTCCCAAATCATGTTTCTTCAACTGCATAATGTCCAAGTGCCCAGGAGAATTTCACTCAAGGTCAATGTATTTCATTGTGTAAATGTCTCTGCTTCATGAGGAAGAGAGTGTAAAATGAAAGGGTGATGTGAAACAGAGAAAAAAGGATGGGATTCAGTAACCCTCAGTAACAGAGGAGATTTTTTCCCAGTCCCTGCCTACATTCATGCTGTTATTTAAAACATAGGTTTAGTCATTCAGAAACACTTCAAGTAAATCATTTCAGGTGTTTATATTAGAAGCAGATTTGAAGCATAGTCAGACACAAATGATTACATGACATTTTTTCAAGTTCCTTTTTCAGGAAGACTGCAAATTAAACATGAAAAATATTATTTGTCAATCACAAGTGCCTGAAAATGTCATGGTACTCTCTAAATCTAATGGGAATGCTACCTTGGCATAAGCAGCATTGTACAGCATCTTCAGGAACTGGTATTGCTGCATTCTTTTCTTCACAGATTTAATGTTCAGCCATACACATCTTTTGGTTTATTTTAATGAGTCTGGCTAGTTCATTATGCTTGGAAAGATTATTTTTTTTGTTACTGTTGCTGAACTGGTACATTTATGAGGAACATCTGTAGCTTTGAAGAACAGGTGATTTCATCTTTGACAGATCAGCTTATTAAAAAAAGATGGCTTATAGCCAAGCCAGTAATACCTTTAAGTCCACATGAAACAATTAAATGCAACTATAAAAAAAATAAGTTTTAAATTGTAAGAGTGAAATTTTCATACAAAACTTTGAAATCTCTCCTTCCATGCTGTTACTGTAAGTCATGACTACAATGATACCAGGAGCATTTTTTCCTTGCACTCTTTCATGGCCTTCACTCCTGATTCAGCTTATCTTATTGATAAAATACACATCTATCCACCTATCCTGCCTCCATAACATTTGAATCCCTGCCCAGAAATGTGACTAGCTAAAATAAACTTTATAATTAGTTTGATAGGTATATAAACTACCTAAACTTCCATCTCAGGACATGCTAAGTATTCCACGACGCTAACTTTCCAGGTGTCACATCTGATCAGCCTTTCCAGTTACGTCTCCCAGTGTGGAAACCTCATTTATAAGTGCCATATTAAAACCAGAGCTTTTTATGCTACTGGTATTTTCAATGACTCTCCCAAGGTTTGAATCTATTCAGTTATGCCAGTAGAAATTAGGAAAAATACTGCTCAGATCACAAGAGCTAYAGCCACCTAAACCCAGTGAAACAGGAGTCTCCAACTTGAAAGTTTAAAATAAACATGTTTCTGTATGCTTGTCTCACTGATACAATTCCTGGGTCCTTTGCCAAGTACAGTGCCATTGATAAAAGGGCTTCCTTAACGCAGTATATCTTTGCAGACCTGTTTTGAGAACTGTGTGGTGTAATTACAGTGTTCCATGTTGCTCCCTTGTGGATACAAAACTCTGCAAAATTTTTAAAGAGATGCTGGAAAATTCTTATAAATTTAAGCCAGCTTTAAGAAGAGATGCTTCTTCTAATAAATCACCTTTTTTCTTTCTAATATTCCACTGATATGAATTTCCTTCACTATGGCAGACACTGAATACCACATGTCAATAAAGCTTGTGAAAAGCTATAAACTGTGTTTGATTCCTATGGGAAACATTCATGTTTCTTTAGGATACTGAGTAGACCTGGGAAAAAGTTTGGGAAATGCGTAGTAGCAATTWGGAGAAAAAATTCCAGCTTAAAACACCGCTGAAATCAAAGTTCACATTCTTATGAATTTTTCCAGGGGAAGCTCATGTTATGTACCACATAGTTATGAGGTGAGATGTACTTGTATCCTTTCTGTCCCTCTCAAGTTCGTCCTTGAGGTCAGGGCTGAGTYGGGGTCAGTTTGGCTGCTTTAGCAGCTCCAGCTGTTCAAATCTCTGCCAGTTCCCAGATGGGGCTATGCTATGTTCTCCAAGCTGCTGTCTGTTGCCAGAGAGAGCCCTTCCCAGGCACTAATGGGGTAGACCTCCCAATGCCAGCTCATGCCTAGCCCTGCTCACATCTACTTCTTCATCGTTCCCCATACCCTTTGTCCGTGTCTCCTGCCCTCCATTGTGGCGGCTGTGCATGGTCCAACTGGATTCCACAAGGGACTGTGGGCAGCAGCTGCTCTGCATGAACCTGACCGCTCTGCCAGGCCTTCCTAGGGTTAGCCCTGGTCTCTCTTTCTCTCCAGGAACCTCTACCACTAGCTAACCAGGGCTTTCARGTCTGTTCCTTGGGCAGCTCGTGAATATGGTCTCAACAATGGCCAAAATGTCTCTTAATACACATTTAGACAAACCCCTGCAAGTCTCTTAAAGAAGGGCTGTCAGCCCACTTGACAATCCAGAAACAATTACCCTTTTCTAAGAACAGCATATTTAAAATTCAGTATGTGTTTTGATCTTAAACAAAGAAAGTGTTTATTTCACAACTGATGAGGCATCCTCCATTGTCTTATAGTCTTTGACATTATTTACTTTGGGCTACTGTCTGGTCTTTGCCGCTTTTTAATTTCTTCCTCTTTCTTCCTGGAGAGCAGTCTTTGATTTAATCACACAGCAAAGCAGCAATTACCAAGAAATAGGAGAGACATGCACGAGTCAGTAAAATTGTCTTGATATTTCCCTGTTTGTCACAGTATGTACGCATTCTTCATGCAAACTCTAGTCACTTATGATCACCCCAAATGAATGGGCAAAAAGGTTAGGCTGTTCTGAAACATTATATGTCACCAACAAAAAAATTTACAAGTTTGTATCTGCATTTCCTATGGCTCTGTACAAAAGTTATTCACAAGGCTTGATTTATTATTTCTGTAAATATCATGTGTCCTTTCTTGGAAGTGTTTTCTGTTGTTTAATAACATGCTTTTGCATTGGGAAACCTGTGACACTGCTCTGGTCACTCTCATAGCCTCTTGCTTTCAGTGTCAGTAACATTCAAGTAATTATCTGCCTATTTAACAGAATCAAAAAGAGTTTATACTTTTTGTTTTCTGGGAACAGCAATATGGTAGCAACAGCAATCCAGCATTAATAAGTGTGTGTGCCAACACCATGAATAATCTTATGGAAGTGCTTCTGACATAGTGACCAGTATGGTGATCCCAACATAGACCTTTTGACGTGTTTTTTGGAAGCCTTCAGAAGCACTTAGATCTTACTCTAACTGTGTAGGAGGTAGTTAGGGTTCTTCATGTGGGTGATCTAAATAATTTTGCTGAGGCTGAGAACCCACCTTTTAGACACAGCAAAAAACTAAATTGGTGCTTGAAGTTGATAGCCTGCAAATGACTCCCACTTATTCATGTTATAGCACAGTGTTGTGTTGACTTGATTAAAAACGTACTGGTTTGGAAAAAATATCTGATTGATTTTCATTGTAAGGTATGACTCAAGATGAAAAATGGAAGGTGGCCTAATTTTCATAGATGCTGAATTACTTCGAGCCATAGTTTTAAACTATCATTATCAACATTCAGAGTTTGAGTTGGGAATTGAAGTCCAAGCAATTCATAACGCAGCTCCACAGCCTGTTCTTCACCCTGTTCAGCAGCCTCATGTGAGCGCAGAACTGCTCTGGCTGCCCAGGGCAGAAGTGCAGGGCACCCCAATGTGACACACTCAGCTTCACACTCATTTTCTGTGAGAGTGGTCAGAAAGAAAACAAGTGGATAATTCAGTGTATCTACTTCTGGGCAAGTAAAGTTGGACATAAATTCAAAGCTTTTGGAGGACAGATTGTCCCCGTGGGAGGTGCTGATGCATAGGTCTGCTGCACTAGGGGTGCCCAGGCAACTGCTTCAGCATTAGGCTCCAAACTGCCTTAGTCTTAAATGGCTACTGGGCTCAGATGACCCCTCTTGCTCAAGAAGCAATGCTGGCAGCTTAATACTCTCATTATTCGTTCTTTCAGCCCCCTTTCCACGCAAATAGAGCCTCTGCTGTGCTGGTCTATGTGATGCCTAGGGTGTCCACAAGGTAGGTGTATTTCACTCAGCGTTACCCTGCCTTTGAAGTACTTTTCTTAAGTCTGAGCATTTACTGTGACAAGTTAGGGATTTAGCTATACACTCTAAAAAATGGAGATATCCTGTACATATTTTATAGTATTTCCACAAATGTTATAATGCATAGAATGCTTCACAAAATCTCAGTTACTTTTTTCCCCTCAAAAATTATTCTACGTACAAACATCTTGATGGTTTATGTTCATATGATTCATGCAATTTCCCTTTATAAAAATGAAATGTGTCTCAGCCTAGTGCCTTTGTTTAAATGTTTCATAAAACTYCTCACCTCTTCACAAGCTCTCATTATTTTCCTGTTTGTTGAACCATGAATACAAAATCCCTTCACTACCCCTAGAACTGATTTTCTTTCCAATTTGCCTTTGCTTTAAACCATCAACAAGCTGACTCTCTCTCAATACATAGTTCACCTAATTTGTTTTACTGTGATTGCTCGCTAAGTTCCATAGGAAAAATCAACTGAAGAAAGCAACACTAATTGCGATGGAACTTAATCACATACTTAATAAGAATGCCCAAAGCTCCCCCAGAGTGGGAAAGGCAGCAGCCCTTGTTTACATGCTTTCCAGAGCAGAGGCCAGAAAAAGGAGGCCCAAGGGAGTGAATTATGTATTTATTTCCTTGATCTCTGGGAAAAAAAAAACCACCAAACAAAAGGAAAGACTTTCTTCTAATCAAGAAAGAAGGAAGGAGGCAGGACAAGTACTTCCATGATGTGCTCTTCACGTTAGATGCTTAATACTTATCTGGAAARTGACATCAAAATCCCTGGTAGTAGACAACAGTGTTCAAGTGGAAAAATTAAGAAAGAGGGAATAAGGATGACAACATTTAAAAACATTGTTTACAGGGAGTTTTTATGCAATGGTTGCCATTTCCATGCTGGAAAGAAATTTCTCAGGAAAGGAAGGAAACTGGTGCCTCCTGTGACGAGGAGCATTTTTGCACCAGCTTGTAGGAGTCCCGTTTGCCTTCTGCCCAACCTGAGCCTCCACTCTGCAGGCAGTACAGATGGGGAGTTCAGAAGTGCTGTATCAATAGCCCATTCCTTGTCTTTCTCCTGAAATAGACAAAGCATTCCAGATGGGGACAAGAAGATGACATCATTGGTAACTGCAGTGCAATATGATGCAGAGTATCATAAAGAATATCCCTWACAACATTTTATACGTTAAAGCATTTCTGAATATCCTTTGGTTTGGCTAAAATGGAAGATGGAATTGGTGGAAAGTTTTTTAGATATTCTGGGTATAATTATGTAGTTTCCTTTCTCTGTAAGTGCAATTTTTTTAAGGTCAGAAATCTAATTTATATCAGTTATCATATAATGCCAGCAAGTTCCCAATATCTAAAATTCCAGCATTCCCTTCTAACAACTAATAACTCAGTTATATTTAGTTATTATTTAACTTCTCAAAAATTTCTGCACTGGCAATATTTCATGGAACAGCTCCCACTACTTAATTAAAATGGCATCCTTTTAATTTTGAATGATGATATGGACGACCAGGAGACTTTCTAAAAACAATTMATTATATGCACAATAATTGTGCTTTTAAAAAGGTTGATCTTATTATAAATAGTGGCAAATTAGCCAGGAACTTTAGATGGCCATGTGAGAAAAGCAAGAAAGAAAAATGTCAGATGACTCTAACTCTATGACTTCAGTGTATTTTTAGATACACATCTCTATTATTTTATTTACACCACATACAAGAAGTTAAAACTGTAAAATAAATTGCAGCTATATATGATAGTATCTGGAACTGTGGACTAATGAGCTAAATGTCACACCTAATTGACTGTCTCCTTGCAGGACCTTGTAGCACACATCAGTTGATGTATGTCTGATATTCCATAAGGTCCTCAGAGGTCCTGTGTCTGAGGGAGGTCGTAGCCAGGGGCAAAGGGAGACAGGAGGATGGCAGTTTTAGATTCCAGTATCTACAGGATAGTCCTGTATTTTAAAAAGCCATGAAGGACTTCTTTAGTAACGTTTCATAAAAATAAAAACATTCCTCAAACATTTCAGATTTAGTGCAAGTGGGTTGAGAAGTTTTATGAGCGTCCTCTCAAACTTAGTTCTTATCTCATTTGTATCATTTTCACTGCAGATCAGGTTAGCCGAAATCCACGCAAATCATACTTCTGTGTGATGGTCTGCTGCTGTCCCTCACAGAGCTGAGCTTAATAAYCATTCACCTGTGACCACTGAGTAAGCGCTCAGTCCAGTGAGCAATGGTGCACAACAAGTTCCTCAAGAGGTATCATAAAGAATTAGACTAAATTGTGGACTCATATGGCCAGGACTTTGGTTGGAATGACTAAAATAATGCCTCAAAAGCAATGGCCTGTACTTATTTACATAAAAATGACTCAGGTCTTGGATCAGAATGCCAGATATTCCTAATTAATTACAGTGACAGTGGTAATAAATGAGAGCTCTATCTGCTCTAGGTACGCAATCACAAGAAAATAAATCTCTTGACTAGCACAGATTGATATATTGCTAATAAATTTCATTCAGACTTTGACATCATGCAGCTTCACTTTGAATCAGCAAATTTAAGCTTTGATGTAGAAGCAACCCAACTAAGGACTTCTGCTACATCAAGTGAACCTCATCCAAGGTCAAGATATTTATGCTACTGAAAGGAAAACTGGTCAATTTTGCAATACATAAATTACATGGTAGTAACTGAGGACATGGGGGCTGAAATGCACAATTGCATTCTTTCCATGGCTCTCATAAAATACTCTACCCTGAGGATTTTGTGCAAGTACTCTGTAGGGAATGGAAGGCTAAAGGTCGTGTGAGCATATAATGTTCAGGGATGGTGAAAGAAGTAAAATATTTCCTTAGAGAGTTCTTTTTAATTAATCAAATGAAATATGTTTGTAATATCTCCAGTGCTGAAAGCTTTTGATGTTTTATTCAAAAAGCCACACAATGTCTCTAGGTTACAGTAAAGGCACAATAACTCATGCAGAGGCTTAGAAGCATGTGATGGTAGAAAGCAAATATAATAGGGTATTTTTGTCCCTCACGGAAAACTGCATCCACAACATAATATTGGTTCATKAATTCATCTCTGGTGGTATGAGACTGGAGCATGATTTAAGCAGAAAAGGTTCTGTTCCTCAGAAAGCAAGGCAAGCAGAAAACAAAACAGGGCAGGAATGCCATTGTCTGTAAAGAAGAGATTTTGTGAGGTGAGTGTCTGTGGATGGATCTACACAACATATAACGAGGCACAGGCAGAGCGCCTTAACCAAGGCATGAGATCACTTGTACTATTTAATCACTGGCACAGACTCTGTTATGGGGTTGGCCCCTGCCAGTGGGTATTCTCGTGTTCTGGGGACCACTCCCCACAGGCCGTTTGGCAGTGCTTTCCCTGTTTTCATTAACAGGCACACAAGCCATACTGCATGAGGAGGCCTTGGGGCCAGAGGCAGCTCCTGGCTCACTTTGTGTACAGGTACAGAGGTGGCTGCGAGTGGCTCCAAGATCAGGCAGCACCTTTGCCTGTGTGACATAGCATCCCTTTGGGGAAGGCTCTTCCATGACCTTATACGATCCTTTTAAGCGTGCACTTTGTAAAGCTTCATTATTTACCATTCTTGATTGGTGAAAATTTCCATTTGATCTGCTTGGTCCTGATAATTCCCTTTTAGAATGTTAACAAAGATTGGAAATACAGCATTCTGGCACCTTTGTTAATTTGTGCAGAGTCTCCTCTTCAACAGGATTTCTGGAAGTTGTGAACCACATGTCACCAGAGACTGCACATGTATTTAAAATCAGATTATATAAGTCTTGATATTCAATTTCATACCTCTGTGCTTTTCTTAAATGCCCTAGAAAGCATCTGCAGTCAGGCCACCAAAGACTTCTCTATCCATCAAACCTCTCTCAGGTTTGGATTCCATTTGCAAATGCACATATGTAGCTGAAATAATTGCTGTTGTTGTCAGACCCACTTTGTCAATAGCAATAAATGGTTTATAGGCAGTTTCAGAGGGCTGTTACTAACCATAAATAAAGCCATTTGTGCAACAGTTTTGGTCATACTCTTCTAAGGCTGCTATGCCAAAATCCTTTTGGGAGATACCCATGGCTAGCTTAAGTGTTTTACTCACTGCCAAGAAATTCTCCTTCTGTGACTTTAATATGCAGCGGGGGGGTTTTTAGAGGGTTTGTTTCTGGGTAATCTAAGAGGAAAGCTACTACATTTTCAATGAGGTTAGCCTTTTAGCTACCCCCATGAGCTCCTGTCTGGACTAGAAACCTCCCTTTGCAGGCCRGTTTCTAATTAAGTTTCTCCAGCACTCTCTTTCTGATGGTTTTGGCCCAGATTCCAGCCATGTCGTTACCAGAACTCAGTCAGCACTGCAAAGTCACTGTGTTGACTATCTATCTGCCTTAAATCATCCTCATATGCTAACAATTTCCCTTCCTTTTAAAACCTTCTCCTTATAAATTTGCTTCTTTTATTTTCACACAGAATTCAGTCCTCTGCCTGTGCTAATGGAAGAGCATTTACAACTCTGAATCCCATACGCTGAAAGAAAAATGAAGCAAATATAYGTGTCTTCTCTTTTGGAAGAGGACGTTCATAATAAGACTATTATTTTATCACTGACACAAAGTTTTGACACTGAACTGGGTACCCAGTACTATGTTTTCACTGCCCAAAAGGTCTATTGTAATGTAATTTCTTCTTCCCCCCAACACCCTTCAGAGATGTAAGAGTCACCAGAAGGACTGGCTGTTCAAGGGAATTGTTTTGTGCCCAAAATTTTAACCAGAAAAGGGTAGCCTCTAGTTTTGGCTTGATGATTGACCCATCAAAATAATTAATCATTTGGCTGGGGAATACCTCGAGGAGGAAACTGGAGGATCTGGCAAGCAAGAGATAAGAATAATATGCTGCAAATACTGTTTTTTCATCCAGTGAAAAATGTAAGATGTTCTAAATTAAATACATAATCTTGAGATCTTTTTCATTGAGCTGTCAAATGCAGAAAGCATCAAACTAGGAAATTGGTAACATACCAAAAAAAAAAAGAAAAAGAAATCAAGGTTAGTAGTGCCTGACTTTTCCTGCAAAAGTTTGGGTAAGGCAGCAGGGAGCTGTCTCTCAGCAGTGAGCACACTGGACATCTCTCTGATCATATTGGTCCTAGAAGTACTTGGATGAGGTCCCAGAATGGAAACTTGGCATTTGCCTAAATGCTGGAGACAATGGAAGCTGTTCGTTCTGCCACAGATGAGAAATTGGTTGTATCTGTTGGCCTCAGTTCATAAGGGTGGACTAGTAGCTGGAAACCACTGACCAGGAAACAGGCTGTGCTCACCCTGAGGAGCGGGAAGATCTTCAAGGGTTTATGCACAGCWATGAGTGCTCTGTTGTTGTTACTGTCTTTTATCTGCAGATATACCCAAGGTGCTGTTTATGCTACCTTTTCCGTGAGAAGGAAACAATCAGAGGGAGCACGATATTCTTGTGCACGTCATTGTTATTGATGATAATATGTACAGGGGGCACGCTGAGGAAATGCTCTGTGATGAATGGGCTGATGAAAAATGAAACAGGTGCTTGAGTGAGGTACAGATTGCAGGGCTGCGGCAAAAGTGAGCCACTGATACTCTGAGAGAGTGCTCAACAAATTATTTTCTTCTTAGGTCACTTCCAGGCACAGTGTGAGTTACATGGGTTTAACCTATGAAATTACTTCTGGTGTGGTTTTGGGCAGATACTCGTGCTATATAAATGATTATGTAGGAAGCCTAAATTTAGATGGGGTAGCTTCAACCACTATGCTACCTAGAGCATTTCTCACTTCCCCTTGTGGAGCAYATGGCCTTGTCCAAGCTTCACATCAGCATGAGACCCAGGCCAGGTCACACAGCCCCTGTGCTGCAGCTGCCATGGGACATAAGCCAGGATCTGTGCCCCAGGATGGAGATAGGAGTGGATAGCAGTGGATACTGGAGTGGAGCAACCCGGATAGCAGCCTGGTAGCTGGTACACCCCAGCAGCTCACTGTACCACAGGCAAGTTCAGAATTTGTGCATCTGAGAGGTCTCCATGGGGGAGAGCTAGCCTGGAATGATGACTTTAGTAAATACTGTAGGTTTGTCTTGTTTGCCCTCCAGGAAATGTTTATTTACCCAGGCTTTTCCTGAAGAGACGTGTTGTGTTGTGTTGTGTTGTGTTGTGTTGTGTTGTGTTGTGTTGTGTTGTGTTGTGTTGTGATGTGTTGTTCAGCTGAGGGATGAAGCTTTGCAGCTCAATGAGTATTTTGCAACCTACAGGTCTGTGATAATATATGCTGTTAAAAAAGAAACAGACATCAACATTGCACTTCTGTCTAATTAGTTTTACCACCATTGTTGGATGTAGCATGCATGATTGCCATTGTAGAAAGAGTTTGTACCTTTCCCATTCACTGTCTTCTGTGGTAGCCAACCACTTTGTTTCCCTTGTTTTCTACGTGGGCGGTACCACAAGAAAGAACAAAACCTTCACAGGTTGGGAAAAATCTGATTGGAGAAACCCAAAATGAAATCCACCAGGGCAGTGGTATCCCCAGAGCTCTATGAGTGCATGTTTCAGTGCCAGACCTGTCCCATACAGGGGTTGGGTTCACCTGGTGCTCTCAGCTCCTGCCTGTCAGGGGGCTGTTCTCACCCAATTCAGTGCTCCCTGGTTAGGAGAGTCTTTGTTTTGGCCAGCTTTGGCAGATGAAGATGCTTGCCTGAATACTGGTTAGTTTAATGCCAGATTGGACTTTAGCTAGAGAATGGAGCAGCATGGGAGGAGGGAAAGGCTGGGCTGCCTGCTGCAGGTTCAACAAGCCATTTTCACAAAGATCCACTTCTTCACATGTTAGGACTGCTTACTACATCTAAAATACCTCTTAGAAAGCAATACATAAAAGTAATAATGCTGGTTTTGTTTGCTAAAGCCACCCGCCTTATCAAGCCAGACACTGTAAAACTTAAAGCACCCAGTAGCGTATCTCTTGTTGGTGTGATTGCATCTCCAGTGCAGGTACTAGGACTCCTCTGCCTGAGGGAGCCAGTTCTGCTCCAGCTGTGCTCTCGGCTGGCAAAGGCACAGACAGTGCTGAAAGTGCTGAGTGGACCACCAGCAAGAGGCAGCAGGTTTAGGCAGCAGCTGAGCCCAGTGGTGGGAGAGGGACCACGATGGAGGAGCTGCTGGAGCCAAATCCCTGGGATGCATTTAGTCCACTGTGACTTTTTGTAGTGACCCCTTTTTCCACCAGTTGCTCCCTATGCACCACTGATGTGATTTCTTATTAAAAAAAATAATCCCATTGGCATGCTCTTTGAAGCAGACTATAGCTGGCTTGTGTCTCTGTCCCCAAACAGCAATTCTTTCTGCTTTCCTAAAACATGTACAATCACAGTGCAAGTGTGCAGGAGAGCGAGCAGGCKGGGAGCAGCGCGCAATGGCAAACGAGGTGTGAAAAACTCCTACCATCGGCCATGGGTTTGGGCTGGGAGCTCTTGAGCCGCAGCGAGGGCCTGAAGCGGGTTCGGTCGTTGAAGCTCCAGCTCTTCTGGACTTTGGTTGGGCTGCCCTCGGTGGCAATGTCAGCACTTGGTGACCGGCGATCTCCGACTGAGGATTGCCTGTTTTTTATACTTTGACCTCGGGGGCTGGCCATCCGGACCCGCTCCTTAAAACTTAGCTTTTGACTGTGAGAGAGAGAAATATATTTTATTGCATAGCTCCTTCATTTCTCTTTTCTATTGTATGATAATTGAAAATAAAGTCTAAGAAATCTCACTGGTATGAATCTGTTTCTTACGCACTTTTATTTTCATTGAATATATTTCATTTGTGAATGGAACTGATTTGATGTAATTGTTTTTTGATAGAAGCATTATCATTGGCAGTCTATCATACAGTACAAAATAACCTTGTACAGGAAATTAAAAACAACAAATAGAAACCAATTTCACCAATTATTATACATTAATCTCTATGATGTTTTTTTCTATTCCTTGAGCTTTAAATAGGTTTGTTTCCATCTTAGTCAGCCCAGCTGAGTGCATTTCTGGCCAGATCTTCAGATAAAGAAAACCAAAATGTATTTTGTTATTGCATGCCATGTAGTATTGTCTGGTTTGTTTTTTTTTTTAAGCAGGCAAAAATACTGTTAGTGTAATCATGCTTTTTCAGGATGTGGCACTTCCAACATTTCATATGCCTGATTAGTGATCACTCATATCCAGAATTCCTTGTTAGAGCGAGGACAAGACAAAACCAAAATTAATAAAACATCCAAGAAACAATGTGATGACCGATGAATGGAGATGTAATGATAGGCTGTGTGCTCCCTGAAGTCATTGCTGAAGATTAAGYTGGGAGCTGACTATGTGCAGGTGGTATTGGAAAGGTACCAGAGGCCAGACAAGCTCATGACTGTGTCTGCTGGATCAATGGTGACCCTGTGGTCTTATGGTTGACCAATTGTAAGCTGTTTTTTTTTCCCTTGCTGTGCTTGTAATCCTCCCCTCCAGCCAGCTAGATGTGGGATATGTAGATTTTCTATTTCCCAGTGCTTAAATTACCTTTGTTCAAACATATCTGATGAACATCCTGTGGTCACTGTAACTATCTGCCTATGCTTTTTCATTATTTAGCATTTTTGCCTTTATTTGTTCCTTCCTGTAGAAGATGACACAAAGGGGAAACAGAGAGGGCGTCTGATACCAAGGTCTGGAAACCTTGTTTTATCTGCAAGGTTAAGTTCAGTTGATTGAGCAAGGGGATGATCATCTTGAGCAGYGGTCCTGTTCTTTCAAGGGGAGAGATGATGGACACAATGCAGTGTCGTCATGGTATGATGTTACTGGGTCTTGCAGTCCTACTGCCCTGGTGCAGACTTTGCAGGGAGAGCTTTTAAAACACCTATAGCAAAGACTGGCTAACTGAAAATTATAGTTGTTCTTGAGGTTAAGACACTTTCTAGTACTCTCAAGGTCTGCATTTAACTTCAGCCTGCCCATGAGATGTTTTCAACAGAAATGAATCCTGCAGATAATTAACTAATGCTGACACAGATTATATGGTTCTTAGATGTTTGACCTACTGCACTCTGAAAATACAGTGTTAATATGTAATTATATGAAATGGAAAGTAGTTATAAACCTCTGTGGCTGTGAAATGTTGAGATAAACATATCTTTGTCCATGCATGGCAGAGCATAGCATTTCAATCTGAATACAAACATCACTGAGAGCAGAAAAGATGCAGTTTGTTGCAGGCAAAACACATGCTGAGATGCTTATAATGAGATAATTTTCAAGAATACTGAAAAATGAGCACATCAATAGAAAGATTATTAGATAAATGTATTTCTATATGGCATGTTGGATTATTCAAAAGAATACCTTTGCTATAATTTCTGAATGTAATCCCCTTCTTTCCTTGCCCAAAGTAAGAAATTGTTGAAATAAACACATCACAGTGCTGGAAATGTTATCTTATTTCCATTGCAAATCGTTACCCAGTGCTGTGGTATATGCAATACAAAAGACCGAGAGAACCTAATATTTGAAAGAAAAGTGAGTTCTAAAATTTAATTTTGAATACAAATTACATTTTGAGACTGAATTATATTTCAGCTCAGGAATCTTTTGTATTTTACAACTTAATGAAAATATAAACTGTAAAATATTTATTAACCACACTATTGCATTGTCATATTACACAGATTGAGCAAGAGAATCAAAATGGACTTCTTATTATAGATATTATTCCTACACATGTGTCCCCTGTGCTTTTTTTTAACTCCCCTTATGGCTCAAATTGTACTTGCTATTGAAGAATGAAGTCAAATTATTATTATTTTTTTTTTACAAATATTAGAGTTAAAAAGTTTCTGGACAGCTCTCTKCCTGTTGCACAAATAAAAATGAAAAGAAAATGGATAAAACAGCCATAAAAACTATCTATATAGACCATATTTTTTATAATCCCATTAACTCCAAAATAAAAATGAAAATTTAAAACCAAAATTAAAACAGCACACGTGCTGTTCTGTGAATTAACTTGTACTAATGAAAGCAATGSCTACCTTTAAATTATTGGTAGACATGGTTATTTCATTTATAAAAGCCGAATGGTACACAATGGCTACTTAACCTGAATATCTTTAGTTCTCCAAATCAAAGCAATGAGTCAATGGTGAAAGGAACAGTAGACACTTCATCTGTACTACAGACATTTTTCAAAAGTGCAACACTGAGAATGAAAATATTAATTTAAAATGCAGAGCTCATACTTAAAAAAATAAAATGAAATCTGCTTTGTAGCAATGGCAATGTACTGGCATGCCAAGGGTCCATGCTAAGGATGCTGCATCATGAAGAGAAACGCAGCCCCTGAAGGAAGCATGATTTGGAAGCTCTGTTTTGCATCTTGAGATGCATCTCCAAAGAGACTAGTTATAGCAGTTCTTCACTTCTTGGATCCCTGTTCCCATTTTGAGACTGGTGGGAAATATTCCTGAAGTCACCGGGTCCTTCTCAGTGCAGACATAAATCAGTATGCAGTGGAGTAGAAAGCTTGGGAGAAGAAAGCTGCTGTCCTTGGGAACACTGTTATGAGGCTCTTCTATGTATGATAAATAACAGATCATGGAGGAGTAACTGAATCAGAGCACTTTAAGGGCACTCTGACCAGGCTTTCCCCCATAGTGAAAGTCCCTTTCCTTATAGGCTATAGCCTAGTTCCTGGCTCTGGGTTCTTTGTTGCAATAGCGRTAGAGATGGTGTTAAAGCTACAGAGTGAAGATAATCTTACACCTTTCAAGCATCCTTGGACTTTCTCCATTTGAATCAGTAGCCAGCAAATCGTTTGTGRCCCTTTATTCTGATTAAACGCTGGTTGGATCAGAACTGTCCAGTGCGTGCTAAAAATCCTTCACCTCTTGCAGGTCCCAGCCTATTATATTTTTCTTGCTCACCTTTTCTCCTCTCTTTTTACACGGTATCCAAAGGAAATCCCTTGAATGAATATAAGCCTGTTAATGACCAYTGGAGGCTCACACATCTCCGTAAGCGTTCACAAACTAAGTTGAATGCTTGTCCAAAAGGCAAAAACCATAAGAAAGAATCAGGAAAATAAAATTCCACAAGTTCCTGAATCGAACCTAAATGACAAGGATCGGAGAGATCCACAGCTGTCTTGAGTCATCTCTGCATTCCTTTAGATGTGTGTCTGTCCATCATTTCTTGTACCTTACATGATTGATAGTTTAGCCCAGTTGGTTGACATACATATTTGCTTCCTGTTACAGTCTTCCCTGGCAATGGTAATCTCTTTGGACCTATYGCTCCTCTGTTCTTGCAGGTTTCAAGTGGAATGTATTCTTATTGATAACAGTAGAGGTTTGAAGCATCTTTTAGTGGAGATCAATTACAACTGGCAGCTGTGGGAAAGGAAGCAAACGACTTTTTTCTATTTGTTTGCTTTCTGGAAGGTCAGTTGTAGGATCTTACGACTCRTTCCTCCTGTCACATCCCAAAGCCATTCACTTCCCTAGAATARCAAATGATTTTCTAGTTCCTATTTCTTCTTTTTCAAGTTCTGCCTTTASCACCTTTGATTTATGGAGGAATAGGTATGTAGGGACACTAGAGGTCACTGTAGCTTCACTGCAGGGGGAACGAACACTGCTGGTCCAGATGACTAATCYGGGTAAGAGTGTGTTTTAATTGACAAATGCATACAAACCTTTGCTCACTCTGTCTATACTTTTTTTGTTGACTGAGCATCTCTTTCCCTCCCAGTCCCACTCCCCCATTTGCCTGCTCACCTTCCTGCACTTCTGGTCAAGGTTAACTTCTGCACTGCTTCAGCCCCAGACCTGCAGCACTACTGCTTGCTATTAGCCACAATTTACAACTTGTTTTTCAGCTTTTCATACTGAGCCGGTTGGTGGAAGCAAGAATAGCAAGAAATTGAAATAACTGGAGGGCCTGGGGGTGAGGGAGAATGCTTTGAGTCTTGAGACAGAGGCTAAAACTGCCAAAAATTATCACCTATGGCAAACAACAGCAAGCAGATGTACATGCCAATTYTCAGCAGTTAACTTCCTACAAATACAGGTGTTGATTCTTACTGAGCCTTTACTGAAATTAAGCTAAGTTGAACAAATGCAAATGCAATGAATAATACAGTGAGACCTGAAGGTTAAATGTTCAAGATTTCACCACCAGTCTCATGCTAGGACCATGAACTCAAGAAATGTAGTGTTATATCTCATACCCTCAATGAGTAATAACAAGAATTTTGGGCCACAACGTATTATAGTTTAATTGTCAAGCAGAAAAAAGTAAACATTCAGGGGGTTTGTGCATTTTTTCCTTTTTCAAAACAATTTCTATATGAAGAGATACTATTTTTATCTTAATTTTCTATAGTCAGTTTGTACTTCTACTGTCTTTTATATTATTTTTAAAAAATAATAAAAAAATGCAATCAGCTTGAGATATAAATCATAGGCTTATTCCCTTAAAATTCATCCACCTAGGAATTACCATTTTTGGTAAGAGACACAATTTCCACAGAATTCAGCTGAAGCAGATGGTTGATTCCACATGCATTCCTCTACCTTCCAGTACAGGATGCAGGCACATCTTCCACAAGCTGTGTCCAAGGGGATTCTTCTCAACAATTGCACATTTTGACTGTTGTAATTGCCTAGCATGTTATAGCTTAGTACTTCCCACTAATTATTAGATGGAGAACTCAACTGCCATGGTTATAAAAATCCTCTTGGACTTGGGGAAATGTCTTTACCCAATTATTCAACCTCAGTTTTAGATCTCCACAGGGTAATGCATTCCAAAAGTTGAAGTCTCAAGCAGAGAGGGGGAACAGGGCTTCATAAAACCACGGCGTGCTGCACACTGCAATTGTCCAGCTGGATGAGTTTCAAACAACTGGTGTCACTGCCATTGTGTTAATGGCATTGCAGGCAACAAGCAAAAAAAATTACAAGCACTTAAAAATGAATAGGAAATATTGTTTGGAGAAGTAAGGAACTTTGAARCACTAAGGAGGGGAAATAAATGAATCATGCACCTGATGTTAGTTGGCATTCTCAAACATCATGTGAATAGGCAGGATGCTGAATACCTATGTTTCCGAGGGGTGTACATCCTGAAGAGCTTCTGTTTATTACTACAAAGCTTACTAGGAGTGAGGGGAGATAGAGGACCATGTTACTAAGCATTTCAGTGCTAGGTAAGGGGTTAGGCTTTCCACCTCAAGTTAGATTATGCATTGCTGGCAATTTCTTTTTCATATGGTGCATGCAGAGTGTTTACATTAAATCTACTTTTAGAAACAGATATGGTATAGGAGGTGAGAGAATTTCATACTATAATTCAGTTGTTTCCCTCTGAACAGGGAGGAGTTTTCCCCCTGAGCTCCTATACTGGCTCCTTATTGCACCAGACAGAGTTGTCTGAATAGGGAATTCGTATTCAGGCTCATGAGTTACAAGACTAGATGGGTGGCATTCATCTTTTGCAGACACCCAGTGCATGTCCTACACACAGCTTAAGACTGCTTATGCTCTCAGGATGTCACAAGATTCATCAGTCTTGATCTAGTTTCCTGCACAGGAACAATTTCAGCCATGTTGTATAACTGAAGTAAATTTTTTTTTTTYCCAGTGTGTGCATTTGTAGATATTGAAAATTTAACACACAGGCTTTTAAAATAACTTGCACAACTCTAGAACTGATTTATAGAAACATCTCATTTACAGCCTGGATACACCAGAGAGGTTGTCTACCAATACTTTGATAAATGATTAATTGGAATACTTGTGTGTAAAATTTTGCGAAATACAACACACATATTTTTATTAAAATCAATGTGAAGCTACAGCCTCGTAAGCACAGYTCTCTCAATTCAAATGCTTAGCAACATTTAGTTACCTAATGAAAGACTGTAGGTCTATACATGACAAAATGCAATAATTAATTTCTGTAAATATAAGTCTRTTTGGTAGGAAAGAAAATAATAAACTTTTCCCTAATGAAATATAAGTTTTTCTCCACTGTTGTTAGAAGGGAATACGGAGCAAAGAGCATATTCCGAATGCAATCCAATGCACTACTTGTGCAAACACATCTTCATTTAAAGAGTGAAACAAGAAGAAGCTTACTTAGTTCACATAGCATCCCATGCAAGTCACTTAGCATCGCAGTAAGAAACAAGTTAAATTGTCAAAGACAGTTTTCTCAAAGTACATTGCAGCGCTTTGCATTTACATTTTTGCCACAAAAGACCACATACACCACATGTATTTTCAGTGATACAAACATACAGCGATATATCAGCATAAGTGCAATTCACAGCCACTGACAAAACACACCCTTTTTTAAAAGGGACTGAGTGATCTGTAGGGTTTTTACTGYAGAACATGATCTCAGAAGTTAACTAGCTCATTTTTACACATACGCTAATTTGCAGCAGTGCACGTATTAGTTAAGTGTTTCTGAAGGGACAAACATCTTCCATTCAGTGAAAATAAAGTGAAAAAAATCTGGCTAAAATCGTTGACTTCTTTTAAAGCCACAATAGTTATCACTAATATGGAGAACATAATATAGTTTTGACAGCTGGGTGTTTGGGCTTTTTTTTTCCATCAAGTTTCCTGTTATTGTAAGYAAATTTGTCTCTTTTAGTGCTTGCAGGTACAGTACAACTGGGAATAACCTCTCCCTTCTGCACAAATCCCAGATTTAGAGGTATGTACTCATTTACTGGCAACTTCTGTATCACCTTTAAAAAAGTCAATTTTAAACATTGSTGTTGAAAGAGTAGGAAATACAGCTAGTGAGTGCAAAAAGTTTGGATCRGGCTGTAATAATTTAATGAGATCAATATGTTGCTAGCAGGCCTGTGGAGGTAATGCATGCGAAAAGTCACAGAACTGACAGAGAAAATCCTGCCCCCTGGAGTTACAGTGACACTAACAGCAGCTACATGCACTTGGAGGAAAAGGACAGAGTCAGGTGCCAGAGGAGCAATCTGGGAAGTGGAATGGGACATGGGTAATTGATGTGAAGACTTTCATCCCTGACTGAATAACCCAGAAGCATTTGTGAGCCACAGTACAACTCGGGGCTGGATGTATTKTCAGGGGCTGATGTGTCACCAACACTTTTTTCCTTGGCTTTTTAGCATTTTCTGCTGGGAGGTAAACTCTGCTATTCTCTGAGTGTGCTGATACCGCAGTGCCGGCTGCCAAACGCCTGCTGATTCCCATCCCTAACTAGTTTCTGAGATAGAGTAATTTCTCTTGTAGCCACTGAGTCCTTTCTTGTCCCTAAGAATTTGGGCTATCCGTACAGCACAGACCAGCATTTCCATGGCTTTATTTACCCAGTGAGGATAGCCCTGCCAAGGCTTTCCTCTGCCTGCTGTAGGCAGCCAGTCCTCAGCTGGGATCTAGGCTGGGAGGAAGCTCACCTGTGCTCTTGGCTGGCAGCTTGAACTGGGCCATGTGGGAGTGCAAGCCATGCAGCCAGAGGAGGTGAGACACTGCAGTGCTGCTTTCCCTCCACCTCCTGTCCCAAAATGCTCCTTAGGAGGGGATGACAGAAAAGTTAGAAAATGTGGAGACACAGCACTGAGGAAGCCTTTAGGATGCTCCTGCAGGGCAAAGGTGACATCCAACCAGCCCCATCGGAGGGTCCTTCCCTTGCAGTGAAGGGCTGGTGGGCTTTTTCCCACTGCCAAATTAAACTACGTGTGTGTAACTTCCACTGCAATTCCTACATCAATTTTATGGCAGAAGTCGGGGCTGTGTCCTTGCCCAGGAGCCTCGTCTGGGCAGGCTGCACCACTGGCTGCTCTGGCACTGTTCAAACGGAGCCCCTCAAAATTAAAGCATGTTAGTTGTGTAAAAAATTGCTTATTTCTTCCATAGAAAAACTGGGACAAAGAAGCAAATTTCAGCAGCATATGAGTTTAAAAAAATCCAGTTTGTGATTATTATCTATCAACAGTTGCAGTTCATCGAACCATCGAATCTGCTGTACAGAACCCTAGACATCTAAAAGCCTTTAGGAAACAGCAATTTGACAGATAAAAGAAATAAAAGAAACTACAAACCTGCTAGAAGATTCCCCTTGTTCTTTTCTTCAGGTCAGGGAGTGGGAGGGAAAAACATACTTGTTATGCAGATAGTAATCACATTACTTAGTTACAGATTGATGTTAAATATATGATAAATGTAAATGGGTATGTTAATTGGTGTACAACACACACATTACATTGCAACCACAAAAACATTCAAGCAAGACTCATAACTACAATGCTTCTGGAAAAGAAACTTTTCAGTTGTTTTAACACATGCATAACATGCTTAGTACATACCACTGCAGACTGAGTTGGCAAAGCACTTAGGCAAAATGCATTGCTGACACATATATAACAGAAAGCTGTAGGTTCTTATTAGATAAAGTTATTTCTGGTAAATAAAAAGGTTTAATTTTAGGATAGCACAGCAATATGCTTATTTAAAATAACAACTAGATGCACTTTTGAGGGACAGTCATATTTTAGAATATTTTATGTGGGATACAGCTTCATTATTTATGTAATTTTATACCCATCCATTTATACAATGTTGCCTTCAACCTGTTTGTATATGTAAAAAATCAGTACTCCAGGTTAACTTTTAATCTAAAAGCTCCTTTTAGTTTGGAGCAGTTTGGAATTACAGTTATGGTAATGGATTACTTACGGCTCTGTTCTTGTCAACTCTTTGAAATTCAAAGATCAGCTTTGGATACCCAGCCAAACTTCTTTTTGGCTGAGCTTTCTGGCACACAATTACCTTTTTACTGTCATGTGGATGTTCATCACCCAGCTTTGAGAGAAACCACTAATTCTCTTGCACTGTCTGCAATTAACAACAGTTAAGATGCTTATCAGAGCTTTCCCATAAGGCTCTTAGCGCTCTCCTTTTTGATCATTATCAAGTGTCTTTTACTTCCTGATCTGTGCCCGTATTGAATCAGTCAACTTGCTGCCTTCTGCTAAACCTTTTACTGAATTATTGAAAAGTCTTGGGCTGCCAGTGCTCTGCGAATTCTCACCCAAACTAGGATATCAAATATTTCCTGTCTGCCAAACTGTGGCAACAGGTCTTTTGAGTCATCTTCCACTGTCTGTGTGTATGACTGTGTATATATTTTGTCCTAAGGAAATACTGAATATATCAGAAGTTATGACAAAAAGGATCAAATTCCCCTGTGCATTCACCTGCAGAACACCACAAGGCATGCTTCCTTTGGAAAGGTAGATCAGCAGCTGTAGCCTTATACAGAGGCACAGGCATAAACATACCACTGAATCAAGGAATGAGCTCTGCATTAAACTTACTATTTTCCTCCTTAATGATAATTTGGAACTGGGTGAAACATTAACTGTGATGCATGAGTGGGTTGTTGGGAAAATGTTTCTAATGCCTGTGCATTTCTTAGATAAATAGCAACGATTTATATTTGTTCCACTGTCCTAGGCTCCTACGTGATATTGATCTGATTTGTTAGTTGAAATTTTTAATGAGAAGACTTGAGAGGACTTTAGACAACAAACCAAGACGAAACAGACAAATACTAGTTTTCTATAAGCTTGAACAGACATCAAGAACAGCACCAGCTGCCATATTTGTACCTACTTTGTAGGGCTGCAGGTATGCAAGGCCTTCAAATGAGGCTTCCAGGTAGCAATGGAAACTGATTTCTCATCAGCAGCATAACTACGCCATACACACTACGTGCAGGATATATGGTAAAAAAAGAAAAAACAAGGCAAGAGGGAGCAGGGAATGAAACAAAAAATTGAAAAGCAGATTAGTAACCAATACAAGTCATGTCTTTCTCTTATCATTCATAGCACTGATACATGCCTGGGGGGAAGAAGAATACTTTCATAATATCGCCAGGTGGCTGCCACGTTTGTTCGGCTGGCGTCAGTAGAATAAAACCGCCAGGAAGCCTGGTATGGGGAAACAATAGAAAAGCACAAAGGAACCAAGGAAATGAAGTGACAATGCCACCACACTGACTACGGAGTGAGGGGATTTTGCTCAGACTGGGATGTGCTCCGTTAGGCTGATTCAGGAAATACCAGTACAAATCTACCGAAACTTTTGTGAATCACAGTACACTTTACACAGTGAGGTAAGAGTTACTGGCTCCGTGAAAGCACTAGAACATATTCAGCACATAAAGGTGCTCAGAAAAGCATTGCAGTGATTTATTTGTGACAAGTCCACAGGGGACACCCACACAAACTTGCAGTCTGAAGTAAAGAAAGTGTCATAATACATTCTGCAAATCATAATGAAAACCAGGCAAAAAGCATTTAGAAGAAAAGAGAAGCATTCTCTGTGGTTTGAATGTTAAATGTTTAAAAACACAAAACTAATAATTACAAAGGTGAGTGACCAAAGCATAGCATGGAAAATGTATCCATTGTTTAGATTAATAATTGCATGTAGACAGTAAGATGAGCCGTGGTTCTACAAGCTGGGCCATGTTCCCTGATGTCAGTATAACTATATTAATTTGTACTAGCTGAGCATCTGTGCTTCCTGTATATTGTCAACCATTAAATGTCATCTAGGTATTCTTGTATGGAATCTAATATCCTGTGTTTTCCTACTGCATACCTCCCAGAAACACATCCCGTCTTCATCTACAGATGGAGAACCTGTTACTCACTTGTAGATTGCTTAATTCTTTGGTCATTCTCACTGTCAAAAATTTCTGTAATATCCTAAATTTGAAACTCTTTGGTTTTGGCTTATAGCCAGAGTTACTTGTTATGTTTCTGTCTGCTACATTAAATAGTCTGGTAGGTTCCATGACTTCTTCTCTGGACTTTTGTGTTCAAATAATTCTGACAGTGAATATTTCTTATAAGCTAAAGAAATTGAGAAAAGTATGTCCATACAAAACATTTCAGTTTTCTACAGCTATCTTTAGGTCAGGTAAAGATAAGCTCTAGCAAACAGTCTATCTGTGGCAACAGAAAAGTTAGCACAGACTAATTCTACAGAGTAACTGGTTAGAAAATAGACATTATCCTGATAAGCAAGAGACAATTTAAAAAAAAAACCTGATAAGCTCAGACAATTTAAAAAAACCTGGGCACTGTTACAGTACACAATGATATGCCGTTCAGACACATCCTGCATTTATGGACACAAAATTTCCTGCAGTTCTTGACTCATTTTTTTCCAATGTTTTATTTGCTTTCTCCAATATTCCAGTCTCACTTACAAACTGTAGATGCTGAGTTGATATGTAGCATRTTAGTATGAGCATTGTCATAGAGAGTGGTAGTATCAGTCTTGTCCTTGTTATGTTTATGGTTCTGTATCTAAGGACTTTAATAAAACCAGGTGGAGTAACATACTGGGAACTTGTATGAAGATCTTGACCCTTCTTTTCCACTCTTTCTCCTCTGTGTTTCTCATGCTTCATCAAATCCTTTCCTGAGTCACTAATACTGAGATAGAGACATCTTGTAATAGTCTGGATTCAGTTTCTAGATCAAGTTTTGTATTTGTTGTATTAAAACATTTGGCAGCAATCATTTCACCCTAAAAGTCACCCAGATCATCCTTGCTTTTATTCCCATGTGCCTGCTCTCATATTTCCTATTCTGCCAGGCCTTGAGCCTTCAGAAAATATCTCTAACAGCAATTTTATATTAATTTCTGGATCACTGGAATGTTGAACATGTAAATGAACATGTAAATGCAGAACAGCTTTCATCATGGGATCTCACAACAAATGTCTTCCTTTCACAACAATTTTGGCCACTGAGAGTCACTCTCTGAAATCAGTCTGCTAGCTACTCTTAGTCTATTTAGCATGCTGTCTTACCAATATTTTGGTTGAACTATCGTAAAATAATAATAGGAGCTACATCCAAAACCTAAATCTACTATGTGTTTCCTCTGGCAACCAGACTTGGAAGAAAAAGATTAGAATATATGTGTTAGAAAATATGCCAAACAGTCATTTTAAAGTGGACACAAAAGGAGTGGAATTGTTTTTCTTAATTATTCTAACAAATATTAAATTTGAAATATTTAGGATTTAAAAATAATTGAACAATAATAATGGCAAATATTTATTAACATTAAGAATGCTTCAAAGACAGTCTGACATCTATCTGTACCTAACATGGAATTCTAGCATATTCATGCTCAGCTTCCTTATTTGGATTTATAATTTCAAAAATAAAACTCAGCATAACATAGAAAACTTGGCATCCCAGGAAAATAAACTAAGACTCTAATAAAAGATTATTTCTCTCCTTTTTTCAGTGGATCAAGTAGAGTAAATCTTGGCGCAAAATCATTCTTTAGAGGATTTTCTCAGTTTTAACTAGGACTGTAATTTAAGAAAAAAGCCTATGCAAAACAGGTGCTTAAAACATGCCATGCCACTTTTCATTGATTTGCACCATCATGTCAAAACAACTCCAGACAATTTCAGACATTTTGGAATTGTTAGTGCCTACATTTCCAGCTTTTGAATTGACTAATAGTGAAAGCAATTTTCTGGGCAGGACACTTTTCATCTTCACCAAGTATATCACTCACTGAAACACTATAAACCCTGTAGTAGATGAAAAGTAGCTTAATATAGGCAAGAGTGCTGTGCTGTCAGTTGGGTTGTCTGGGGATCAATTCTCTTTTTCCAAATAATTTTCTAACTGCAGGCATGCATTTGACATCCTTGCCTTGGTTTCTTTAACATGGATAGAACTCAAAAACTATACATAGAAGTGCTATATATAGTTTATCTTGATGATCTTAAAAGTCTTTTCCAACCTAAATGAATCTTTGATTCTATACAGAATTATGGCAACACATAGCAGTCACTGATCACAGTTATTTCATGAAATGAACCAATCTGTTAAATATTGTTTCCACAAAACTTTCCAAATTGAAATAATAAGACTCATTCCAATATGTACTTTAAATCACCTGCTATTATCTTTTTGGTGATTTCCTATTTACCTGAATTAGACTTGCAGCTGGATTCCTTCTTTTCTCAAAGTGTTTCTGACGATGCTGTTCCTGCACTTTCAATGCAAATCCTGAGCCAAGGATGCCCTGCAATATCATTTTATCAATGTGTAAGTAGTCTTTCAACAAATATACATCATCAGTTGCAAAGATTTTGTGAAGATGTTACACCCTATAACTGCTTCAGATAACACATTTATGACCAGCATACGACAGTATAAGGCATAGAAGCAGTGCCCCTTTTGTGGTGCAGCAGGAGATTCCTTACATAACATCTGTGCTGCTACTGGTGACCACCCATCACACCCATTGCCTCGGTTTGTGCTACACTATATTCCTGCAACTATAAAGGCAAGACAGATAGATATATATTTATAAAATCAAGCAGGAATATTCAGAGGAAATTCAGTCAGAAATGAGGAAATGACCAGCTGGCAGATATGCCAGATATATATGGATCTCAGAGTGCACATCTACATCTTATTATAACTTTTGATTTTAGAAAAGTTAGAAAATGCTTTTCTTAACAGATTAAGACCATTTCTTCTTGATCTTTCCCATTAAATAATACCCACTGTTCATTCTAGAGGCTATGAAAAAAGCTGATTATGAAACCTCTCCCCTTTTAGCCTTTTTACCTTTGAGTAAGATAAATTTGACTGACTGAATAGATCCAAAGACTGAGAATGTTTTCCTCCTTGACTTGCAAGGAATGTAATATTTCTGCTGGACATGTCTGCATTATAAGGAAGAATATTTCCACTTGATCCTTAGTCAGGATAAAATAATATTAGAAGTGCAAAAATTTCCCACATACCTCTTGTTTTACAGACAGATTCAGCACAGAAGCGTTTATGAGAAAACTAGTATCTGTACATAGATATGACATGAGGGACAAAAGTTGTGGCATCTCTAATATGTAAGGTTATTCACCTTTTCATTGTAGTGCTGCTAAGACTAACTATCTTGTTAGTGGTGACTAGGTGACAAAAGGAATTAATTACAGTAGATACCAATACATGTCAAAGATTCACAAACAGGTAATGTGCTATAATTATAATGCATTAAAGCGTGACAAAGACACTGAGATACTCTTTGTACCTAGAGCAAGAAATAAATGCAGTGCACCAGATGATTTAATGCTTTGACAAATGCTGACTTTTAATCTTGGTTTGTCTATATGGTTGAAAACAAATGAAGTATTATAACATACATGTTTTATAGCCATCTATAGATAAAGCATCTAAGTATTCAAATATTAAAATATATTGCACTGGAGACAATACAAAAAATATAAATGCCACTTCTCATTTCATGCTTATTMAATCCTAATTTAAAAAAGAAAGGAGATTCACTCACAAAAATGAAAAGCTATTTCTGAAGCAACACTATATTTTAGTCGTTAGATAATTCCCATTTCCATTAGTCTCTTGAACATTGATAAAAACAACATAAATAAACTGTAATGTTTGTTTACAATTATTCACAGAAAATGATAGTTGCATTTTTTACATTCAGCAACATTAACTTTTAATTGATTTAAGGCCTTGTACTACTCTCTGTTGGTAGCTTGAACGTGGCCATGCAAGACAAGCTATCAGAAATACTTCACTTTTTTTTTCACTATAATCTAAGTTAGAAAAACATATAAACTGATTTTATTTTTGTTTTGCTTTGAAAAATTTGAAAGAAAAACAGTAATATATAAGCCACAATTCATAACAAAAGGAAGGATTTTCAACCTTACACAATAGTGTACAACCTAATTTAGGATTATTTCCCAGTTTTGTCCATGTCAGAGAAATTTCCCAAAACTAAGGCAATGACACCAAATGTTTTGTTTGAATTTTGGATAGCAATTCACTAGCGTTGTCACAGAGCAAAAAGCCTTAAACAGTTGTTCTTCATGTAGACAGTTTCCTTCATCTTTTTGTATCATAACAGTGGCAGGAGCTACAGGAGTTTCTATTATTTTTTAGGAATTTTATAGGCATACTCACAGCAGGTAGTGCAAAGAAAGAAATGCCAAGTAAAGCAAACCCTGCAGAAAGCAACCTTCCAAGCCAAGTAAGAGGAGTTTTGTCTCCATAGCCAATGGTTGTCAATGTGATCTAAAAAGAAATGAATGAACAATGTGGTTTACCAGAAGTCACAGACAGATTAGYTGCAGATTATTTAGATTGCATTAAGCAGCATTTCCACTAATTAATCCAAGACGTGAAAAATATAGTTGTTTCTAAAAAAAACCAAGCATAAATAAATATTGATATTTTTCTATGAAAACGTAATACTGTTTGTGACTAAATAAAATGAAGATAAATAATAAATGTGAGAAAAACACCTAAATAAGCAATAAATAAGTTTATAAATAATGAAATAGAAGGTCTTGATCTCAAATTTGAGGCAAGCAATGGGAAATTATGTAAGTTGGGCAGAAAAAAAATGTTCTTTTCTATGGATGTGAAAGTGTTTCACCTATTTTCTACAGGAAAATATAACCGTATGTATTTGCATAGCTACACAAATATAAATTACACAGAGATCATACTGAAAAAATATAGCAGGGAGGAAGTTGRTGCTTGAAGATGATAGAAAGTCAAAGGAACTGCAAGAAGCAGCTGCGTTTTCTACAAACCCATCAGTACAATTCGAAGTAAGTTATCTTCTGAAACAAAAAACATTATTTAAAAGCTGGAAGGAACTTCAAGAAGTTTCTGGTCCTTTCCCCTTCCTCCTGACAGGCTCAGATACACCTATGTCACTCCTGACATGAAGGTCCAAAGGTTACTACACAGCAACAGATGCAGAGGTACCTTGGGCCGTTGGAACCTGTCAGCTCAGACCTACCTGTGGACAGGTCAAAAGAGAAAGGGAGGCAGATTTTAGTGCAGGTGGGAGGGCTCTCTGCACACGACTCATTGACCGCTGGCCACGAGCAACGCAGCCACTGAGATAATGGTGCGTGGTTGTGGCCCACTGAGGCGAAAGATTAGACCTTTGTGTGTGTGTGTGTGACTGAGAGACTTCCCTGACCCAAGGAATTGCCCTCCAGGCTTCTCGTGGCCTGGGAGGCACACCAGTCCCATACGTGGGGACCGGACTGGCAGAAGAGCCCTGTCCCTGCTCTTTCACCTTGGGGCGTTTGGACCCACACGGCCGCCCGGTGTGGGCAGCTGGAGGAGGTGCGGGCTGAGCGGAGGATTCCCGAGGGCCAGCTGGGAGGCTGYGGGGCGCGTGCTCAGGCAACGACACACGATGTTAAAGGACAAAGATAGACAACAGTAGGCTGAATGCCAAGGACTGCGGGGCCTGTTATTAGGGAGAACATGTGCATGGAGAATTATTTTACATCGTGTACCAAATGTGGGCAAGTTCAGGCTTAGCAAATATTCTGGCAGCAACGGATTCTTCAGGAAATTGCCTTCTAGAGACATTATTTTGCTTCCAGCTTCCTCAAAGTTCATTCCTAGGCAAGACAGCCAAAACAATTCTATTTAATGTCAGGGTCACCACAGGACAAAAGAAGGAAAGTCTTTTGGAAGTAATTAGATTTCAACTATTTAGGACTCTGTAGATAGTAAACAGTGCTTTTAATTGCTCCCATTGTTGGGAACAAGCTGTGGGTGTAATTTACCCTGAGAAAGCCATAGAGACTTAGAGAGAGAGACGAATTCAGGCTGCAGCTGAAATTTCAAGTGGTTATCAAGTCTCAAGTTTTGTAACACTAGCCTGGTCACAGACACACCTCCTTGCATGCCTATCAGGTCTCGCCCTCCTTCCTTGCTTCACTTCCCTGACCCATACCCTCCTCTGGGCTTCTGCTGGACTCTTTGGCAAGCCAATGCCACCCAGGATGGGAGAAAAATGATCCACATTTCTGCGTGGTTTGTTTCTGCTGCTTTGGTGAGTTGTGTCAGCTCACAGATGTACCTTACAAACTCCAGAGCCTGCACAAGGCAGCAAGAGACTGAGACGGAGCAATAAGGAGGAAGGGAGGTGAGAATGCAACTTCGTCTTTTCTGGCAGAGAGGAGCTGATGCAGCCATGCTCTTGGCCTGGCAGAGGGGCTTGATTTGTTTGCTGAAGAAGATAATCACAGCTCTTCACATCAGAGGGCAACTGCAGAACAGTTTGAGGCTATTAAGAGCCCAAGAGGAATGAAACACTGGAGCAAATGAATCCCTGAATAAAAGTTCCTCAAAATTTGTTTCCAGGCCAGTCATTGTGAAGCAGTTTGGAGCTCTGGAACGAGCCCACTTTCTTGGCTTCCATCCAGCTCCCTATCTCTGCCAGTCGCTGGAAAGTACAGAGATATCTCCTGCCTGGGCTGATGAGAGGGAAACAGAACCAAGTGCCATCTGCATATTAATGATATTGCCACCGTATTCCAAAGAAGTCAAAGATAAACTTGAACCTTTGGGACCTGACATCTGAGAGCAATCCAAAACCAGAAGCAGTCACACAAACTGTATCTCTGGAATTTCTCCAAAGAAATAACAAGACCTTATTAAAGCCTTTCCCTCAATTCTTCTAGGTACTAAGGACTTAACGGTATCAGTCTGTGATTAAGAATATCAGTGGCTTCTTGCTCACTTAGAGCTGTTTTATCTCAGGATGGTCTTTACATGGGTGTATAGGTGTCAGCACTGTGCTTTACCGTCTTACTCAACACTGAGCAAAGGAGTTTGATCCTCGTTTTTTACTCCTCTCATCACACAACTAAGAAAATGTTTTTCTGGACAACTTCAGGGTCAAGTTCAGAAATAATCCACTGCATCTTTGTAAGTGCTGCTAGTGAATGACTAAACCATTGACCAGGCCCTGACTGGCATAATCCTGAGATTAAATTAACTGAACAGGTTGTGGAAAATTACTGGATGTGAAAACATGACAACATAAGAAATTTCCAGATGTCACTGATAATAATGTGAGAAGCAGACAGAAGTTACAGCCAGCACTGTGAAGGAAGGTTGGATCCCACAGGTGGATAAGAGAGAAGTGACCAAAGTTCAAAGGTAGCTGGAGGAAATTATTGGGGACTTTCCAGGTATTACAAGGATTGTCTTGCAAGCACCTAGGTGACTGCATCAGAGGTAGCATACATGGCMAAGAGTGACTAGGTAACAGAACTACAAAATCTGTAGCAAATCTGTGAAAGTAATTAGAGACAGGTTGTTTATTTGAGAGAAGAGTTGGTCAAAGGGAGCAAAACAAACAACGCTCCCCTCCAAACAGTGAAAGAAATAACAAGGTGTGTCAATCATGTCTTTCTGGAGATACCTCCTGAGCAGCTTTTGTCTGATCACCACAGCCTAAAATAGGAAAATAAACCAAACCTTTTAGAGTTTATTTGTATTGGATTAATTTTCACTCAATGTGAAAAATAAAATGTGATTATATAACTTAGATCATTTCAATTAGATGAGATAGGATCCAGGAGGTCATCCACTACCCTATTTCTTTCTGATGTCATTTTATGTTCTCCTAGCAGTACTTACCTCTTGAATCTTTAACTGAACTGAAAAAAATAATAGTTTCCTCATGCTATCGTTATACTGAATGGGAAAAAAATTCATCAATATTAACTCAGTTGAGCTAGTCATTGTAACAATATTATTCATTGTAATATGTTTTATTCACCAACAGGTCATTGTGGAGTGTTGGAGCCATTCTGCATCCAACTGTAACTACTGGATACTGCTAGAAAATAATGACTTATTAAGAGAAATTCTGTCAAATGTGTAAGAGAGACAAGAATCTTAGCTGCAATATATTTGCAGCTAAAACTCATTAATGCACAAACTAAATGTCACTATAAGCATACACTGTTCTAGTTAACACTAGTATTTCTCAGAAAAGCATGTATGGTTTTGTTTTGAAATACTTAAGTTTTTTAATTGACCTTTTGTTCCCATATAGTTTGGTTATTTTCTTCTGTTAAATGGATTTATCTGCTCTACCAAAGCAAATTTTGAACTTAAGCTCTTAATATAACACTCACTATTGTGTGCTGCTGTGTTAGGCAACGCAGTGGGGACCCCAACCACAAGAGTATTCACATTAGTAGTATTAACATGATGTTTAAATAGCAGGTTGCACAGTACAGCATGCAGTTGCAAATACAGTGGAGTATTTGTACGTAAATATGAATGCCATATGCTGCCTTTCATTTCTATATAAAAATATGGGCTTCAGAAATGGAGTCAGTGAAATGACCATTGCAGGGTACAGCCCTCAAATAATCTGAATTAAGGAATTAATTGCAGCATGCTGGGGCTGGTCCTGTAAGGAGAGGCTTAAGTGCCTCTAAAAGTGTGAAATTTAAGGTGACTATTTGTGCCTGACTTCAATGCAGCCTTTTCTTTCTTGTACCTCTGCCATGACATAATTCAGTCCAGGGTTTGGTAGATAATCTGTGGTTTAAGTTAGAACAACTTTTGCAAATAAACAAACCAATGAAACAAAGCATTGATTTCCCCTAGAATGCCATACAATCTGACCTTTTCAAAAATCTGCATGTGGGTTACTCTGGCAGTAAAAACAACCATGACTAAGAAGCACATTATGCATTTCCCACATACTGTTTTACATATTGTAAAAAAATATTATTATTAAAATGGCAAAGATAACAGGTAAGGGGGAACACTGATTTCCAGTAACTTTGTGCACTTGCTTAAGTGCATTAAAAACTTAAATGTATTCATGTCATACACTGGGGAAAGAAGAAAAGATATAGAAATATACAATATATCTTTTTTTCCAGTTTTTTTTAAATAAAATTTGTTGTTTTTCCTGCTGAAGTTAAGACAAGATTCCTGATTTTCTCAGTTGCACTACTTATATAACCTCTGAGTCATACATTTTTACTTCATAGTGTACAAAATATTTTAAGCACCACTTTATACAATGATTATTTCCTAGCAGGGTTTTTCCTTAAAAAATAGCAGTCAGCAGGTAGTGAAGAAGCAAATTCTAAAATAAAGATCTTGTTCCTGCTGCTAGAGCTGCTCAGGGAGAAGGATCTGGATCTAACACAAGCCTCAGTCAGATATCAAAGTGGAGGTCTGAGTTTGCTGGGACTTTCTCGTTCTTTGTACATATGTTTCCCCCCACCATTCCAGCTGGCAGGTGGGTGCAATCCTTTGCTCAGTCCAAACTCCCTGCCTATGCAGTGCTAAGGCACACACAGCCTTGCAGAGAGGTAGAGAGTGTTTCCTGGGGAACTAAACATCTGAAAACATCCATTCCCAAATCCATGCACTGGCACAGGAGGGTCTCTTGCAGGACCACATCACCACTGCCACCCCTAAAGGGGCAATGGTGTTTTCAGACTGCCAGAGCCAGAGTACCCATCAGCGAGGACATCAGCATCCCCAGCCAGATACTTCATAACCATGTCAATACAGAAYATCCACTTTTGAAGAAAAGTGAACCAAAACAAACTATAGTGATGCAACTGAAGGCAAAACCTTCTCTCATGACTTTAAACAACATGAATTTTACATGTATTTGGACTACAGGATAAAATGTGTATTTTATCAGTGATCTGCCTTGATGCTCTAAAGCAACAAGCAACAAGGAAAATACATTTCTGAATATTTGTAAATGCACAAGTAAGACTTACTATGTCTGGCTTTTCCAAGCTCCCAGTTTTGTGCACTGATAACATAGAAATATAGTCTCTAGGGAAGACATGCAAGAAATGACTAGCCCTTAGATGAACAAATTTGGAATACACTAACTACCCCTACTAATAGTGAGTGACCTTGACCTTAGCTCAAAATGTAGGCAAAACTTCTTAAAAATATTTCCCAATAATTTAAGGCTTTTGGAAAGGGCATTTGCACAGTCCATGTTTGCATGCTCTGAGTCTGCAGATACTACTAAACCTAGATGAAATCTTGTCAGCAAAATGTCTGACATTAGAAAGCTTCATTTTTGCATCCCTCTCATAAGGAAAGGTGGCAGAGGCTGGCTCAGGTCTCACACTTATTCCAAGAAAACTAATGAGTGCTCTATGTTCTGTCAGCATTAATGATCTCCCAGGTATCATTTCACTACCCAGACACTGTCAGAGCACACAATGTTTGTTCTACTGCGTCAGAAAGAAAAGAAAAGCAGTTTTATACTGTCTGACAATAACTGCCTTAGGCTTTGTTTCAGCAGATTTCTTAAGATGCCTAAGTAACTTTCACACAGTGTAGCAGTCTGGATCACTATAGGGCATTTTTAAGCAAAAACCCCTACACATTAAGCCATTAAAAAAAAAAAATCAAAACTTCAAACCTAGCCTTTCGTTGTTCATTGAAAGCCTAGTTTATTTAACAATATTAATATAATCCTCCTTCAGAAAAGCAGTCAGGCATGTATTTAGATCCCACAGATTTCAACAAAGTAAAAACAATTGATTTGATAGTTAACCATGATCTCAAGTAAGTCAGGACTTTTATACCTGTGAAAAATAACACTGCTGAACCAGCGTGGACATATTTATTCTTGCTTTTTGTGCTCAAGGTACAGAGGAAGGAGAAGCAACATCTTTTTAAGGGCACTGGTGATACTCTCTCTTTCACCCCAAAGACAATGCAAGATTTTTTTCCCTCTTTCTTTCCTGACACTTGTTTCTCTTCCTGTACTGCAGTTTACAGGTCTGTGGTTTGTATGAGAACAGCTCTTTGTGGGGCCATATTACAAACTACCTTACTGGAAGGCTGTGGGTTAAAAAGTAAAATGCTTTCTTCTTTTGAAGGTTTAGTGGTCTGGTTTGCAGCAGAAACACATAAAGAGTTGTTCTGCAGGACGGACTGAAATAATCTACAGATGTGCAAATGAATAGCTGAAGGAGGAAGCTTCTCAGAGCAGTTTTTTGTCAGTGAAAACAATTCACTGAACAGCACACTAAGTTAAAATCCTCAGTAGGTGAAATTCAAAGCACTTTAGCATACTTGTTAAAGAGTCCATGTTATATTTCTTTACTTACTGTGCCCCACCAGAGAGCATCTGCATATGTGGAGAATTCGGTATTTGCATCTTTTTCCACCAGATAAACCAGGAAAGATGAAAAGATGAGTACTAAAAATCCTATGTACCAGGCTGTGATTAATTCCTAGATGAAAGAGAACAGAGACCAATACCCATTGTAAGGACTGAACAGAATGTCATTTCAAGGAATACATAATGAAAATATCTCTATATATGTTTTTTGGTATTTGTGCAGTTATAAGTCAACCTTCAGATGCAAATTTTCTCTGAAAGTGGACAAGATCTACTCCTATGGTTTGATGCTTCAGCAACTTCACCAACATATAACAAATTAAAACTGCATATCAAGGACAACATTTTCAAGGTATCCTAAAACTGTTAGCATTAAACAGCCTGGTGTATGTGTGTTAGTTCACATTACAATTGATGTTACTCAGAAAATTTTGGGTATTCTGCTCAAAACTGATAAATGTTTATTTCCTTTGTCTCTTGTTGAATCACATCAAGTGAAGATGTCAACAAGAGAAAATTAGCATCTAGGATTACCTACCTTACTATGTGCATAAACTACAGAACCTAATAATTTCCAAGTGCCTCCTCTTCGGTCCATGCGCACCATACGAAGGATCTGTAGGAAACGAAGACTTCTCAGTGCTGATGTTGCAAAAATGTTACCTTGAGTTTTTGCAGAAACAACTGCTATTGAAGCGATGAGAACAATGATGTCTGAAAGAAATACATTACAGAAAGCATTAATGTCCAAGTATCAATAAATAGCACATACATCTACATGATCTGAATGAGGAGGACAACAGCGAGACTCCTATAGTGGCTGGGAATCCAAAGCACTGAGATTCGTGTTTGAAGTAGGGATGTGAGATCAGGGCTGGTGTCAAAAACTTCCTCAGGAACCTCCAGGGTTAAAACTGAGGGTAGCAATTTTCAAAACATATGGATAAAAGGAGCAGTGTTGAAGGAACTTCATGTAGCAGCTTTGAAACCTGATGTAGCAAACTGTACAAATCGGTAGATGGATTAGAACTTTTCCCCTTTATATATTTTTCCATAGCAACTTTTCTATGCAAAGACAAAAAAGAGAACTAAGGTAAGAAAAAAATAGGGCAGGCCCAGATGTGATAGTCCAGTGGAATCAGATTTACAAGCACAGTACTAATTTCCTATGAGAACAGACACTGTGTGGTTGAGGAATGTAGTTTCTGGACGCAACTCCCCTGATGTACCATTTCCTGGAAGGGAGGAAATACAGTGCTCGGTACTCAGAAGCAGTCTTTTAGCTGGAAACCTGGAAAGTCAGTTGTAGCTCAGCAAGTGTTAGGATTTATTTCTTCAGGTCACAGATTCAAACTGTGAGAGCAACTTTGGTGTGCACGAACTAATCAGCCAGCTGCCCCTAGAGCCAGAACAGCATCTAAGGGCAGAGGAGGAGAAGCAGCAGAGTGATGGCACATGGATGCTGTGAGAATACATAATGTTCTTTTATGATGATTAGGGAAGACACACCGTTATACATGGAGTGGAAAAGCACAGAACAAGCTCTGTGTTACTTCCTCACCTCATGATTAATTTCCTGGCAAACCTTAAAAGCTTAAAGAGCCCTTGTAAGAAATACCTGATTTTAATCTGAGGGTTTTGTGGTGTTTGTGTGTTTCTGTGCAAGAATAATCTAAATCCATGTTTGTCGGTGAAGAACTGAAAGCAATTTCTTGTTGATATGAGTTTTACTTCTTTTGTGTTAGGTATAAAAACACATCTTGTCCCAAGCATAGCTCCTACAAGTCAAGAATGACCCAGAAAGTGAAAGCCCCCACCTCCACAGGCAAGCAGCGAGAGATACTGGCTGTGCCTACATGCAGGAGACTGTTTCCTTAGTCTGCCCCCGTACAGCAGGAAATAGTCTTTGTTCATTCTACTCAGCTACCAAGGAAGCTGAGGACCAAATACCCTTCCTTGCCTACAAACCTACTGGGTTTCTCTGAACTCACCTATGGATGGCTTTGTCCTCTTATGACAATTCCAAAGGTACAGACATCCTGTACCTGTGGTTTAAGGATTGTCCTATTAAATTGTGGAAACCTTTGTCACAAGCGGCTAGAAATCTACATAGGTTTAAAGCCATCTGTATGATCTTGGAGGAGAAGATTTAATCCTGGGCTAATTAATACCAAAAGCCCACTTCTGGCTCAGGACATCTTCAAGTAGCAGGCTGTTGAGGGCTGAGAAACACTTGTGGAGAAATATCACTGTATGTTTGCCCTGCTTGTGCAATTCTCCCTGCCTGTTCACTGTTGGCTGGGTTCACTGTTGGCTGGTGTCACTGTTTGACATCCTGTGTTGGGCTAGGCTGACCTTCTGCTTATGCTGTCTTATGCTATCATATTTTAAAAAATCTTTGGCTACTACATACGTGGATCATAGGTGGCTACCAAAAATGCTGGATTTGATTCTAAATGTAAATCCAGCAAATCCAGCAAGTTCAGAGATCAAGAAGAGACAGAAGTGGACAAGGTGTCCTGGGGTGTCTCTGCACAGTACAAATCTCAAGCTCACAACAACCAGCCGCAGAAGGTCTGAGTGAGAATTCAGAAATAGGAAAACTGACTGGGAAAAGTTAAAGACATCATAAATTCTAATGGAGATGAGAAAAATAGATGGAATTGGATTGAGCTCCATGTGAAGACATTTAAATGTAGGTGTCTACATGTGAAGCAGGTGTCTAAACTCCCCATGCAGCACAAGGTAATCACGTCAACTGAGAGAGGTGCAGCTAATCCTCAGGAAGGCTCCTGCTGGCTGCTCAGCTGCCTCACACTCTGGGCTTGGCACAAGAAAGGCTCAGCTCAGCTGCCCAAATTTATTTGTCCAGTGCCATTTGAGATGCCTTAAGGTATCTGAGATATCCTGCAGATCTGGCAGCTACACTCTTGGACCTGGGAAAGCTGTACTCTTCAGGAGAAGTCATTGGGGAGCAGGGAATATCATGTACCAGGGGACACCTCTCTGTACTCTGCTGAACTAAGCCCTAGATCTCGATTGATTATATGGGAAGCATAGACACTTAGCATACATGCACCCACCTAAAGCAAACTTCTATATTTAGTTGTGTTTATCTGGGTCCAAGGTCACATACAGCATGCTGGAATGCCTTGAGCAATATGGACTGTGCTGAAGAAGCAGTGTCCCTGAGCACTAACATGATAGCAGGGGGATCTTGATTTGTCCCACGTGGCTCTGAGTGGAGTAGCAAAGGAACAGCCACTTTTGTTTACCAGTGACTGGCTAGCAGCAAGTCGGAGATGATTAGAAAAGCAGTGTGTGCCCTGGAAATCATTTTCAGAACTTAAAAAACAATAAGGTCACCCAAATACTATGAATTATGCATTTGGTCCTGAAATTATTAAAATGCTTACTGAGGGTTTTGGTTACCCTCAGCCAATTCCAATAGGGCAATATTTTTAAAAAATTCAGTGACTTGATCCTGCCCTCATTCCTACTTATTCCAAGAGCTCTGACAGTTTTCTTTGTAACATGGAGTTTTGTGGAGGCCCCCCACTGCAAAAAATTCAAATTAATTCAGTCTTACCAGCAGAGCACAGCCTCTGCCCTGCACTGCTGGGAGCCCTCTGCCCCACTTGAGGGTCTCTGGTCCCCTCTGACCATGAGAGACAAAGAAACCAAAAGCAGCATAGCTCCCTTTTCGCTTTTTAAAAGCGTTGGTCCAAAGGAGTTATCTACTTGTAGATACTTGAGCGCAGGGATGAGGCTCTCCCTAAAGGGAGGAAAGGTTGAAGAAAAAGGGGAGCGGAAAATGCACTGGAACCTGTTTGAAAAACAGCTGAAGGGAGGAGACTCTTCACAGGCTGCTGGTGTTTTTTTCACACTTTGCTCTCTCGTCTTCTTCACCTCTTCACACCCGCAACCCCCACCAAAACTCTGTCCCTAACTCCTCAGGCTGGAAATAGGGAAGGAAAGAATGTGTGCATTGCCTAAGGTAGCCCACCCCAGCTGTGTTTCCCAAGGAGGTAGGGAAGGCAAGCCGGCACATTATTTCAGTGTAGTTTCACTTGTTAGGAACAGGTGTAAGATAAATCAAAATAAACCCTTCTTGGAATGAAATCAGAGTCCAAAGAAAAGTTTGCAACAGTTGAAAGTCACTTCTGAGTATGTTAAACTTGCTTGATTTTCTTATCTAAACATACCCTGGAAAAATGAAAAGTTAAGTATATTATGATTTTCTCCCTACCAGATTTTTATACAATATGCTTCAAGTGGCATTTGCCCTCTTTTAAACCAAGAGAGCAAAATATTATTCTGAACTTCCTTTCATATTCCATGTGAATCTAGCTAAAATCTCCGTGGTATTTCTGTATTTTAAGAAGGTGTTCCCAAAGTTCTATCACTATTTTCCTCTTTATCTTTTAGTGGCACAAGTGGGAAAACAGGTAGAGTTAAATAGCAACATTTCAATTAATGTAATGGGGTCTCAAGTTTCACTCTGTATCTTGCTGTAAAGCACCAGTAAAGTTTCAGATGTGAGAGTGAGTAATAGATAGTATAAATCCAAACTTCTCTGTGATGACTTATTATAAGACAGAGGTTTCTGATGTAAATTTACCCCTTTGTTTGGTTTTTTTTCTAAGCTAATGCCTTGCGTACAATCTTCCAAAATGTTACGCATCTCTTCAGCCATGATTATGATTTTATTCACTCTTTAGAAATATCTCTCAGATTTTTATCCTTGCAGATAACATCCTCCCTTGTTGACTCTAGTCTGAGATTTCAAATCCTCCCAACAGCTTTTGCAATGTTCACTTTTGAACACTTCATTTCAAATTAAATTTCAAACAATTAATTCTTCCACTTCAGACATTCACCTAATACCACTCAAGAAACCCCTGAGATTACATGAAAGTATTGTGAATATTAGCTTACAAAGGCTTTTTTGGTTGACAGGCACCATGTTAACAACAGGGCCCCTTAATGAAAAATACAAAAGAAGGATGAGCTCAGAATTCCTGTGTGTAACAGCTTACACTTATACATTGTCCAATGTGACTAAAACAGTAACACGTAAGCAAAGACAAGTAACTGAAGCCCAGTAATTCAGCTACCTGAAACTTACATAACTCATACAAGGTGTGCCAGTCCAAGTTCCCCACCTCACAGAGGAAGGCCAGTGTTGGGCTGCCTTAGGCTGCTCACGCTTGGTCAGAAACCCTGGATTGCTTGTGTTACCGATGGAGGTGTGGTTGGTGTTTCTAAACCATCAGCATTTCTAATGGCAACTGGGAGATTAATAATGTGACTGAGACAATAATAATGGTAGAAAACGAGGAATCACAAATCATCACAAGGGATTGTTTTACTTTTAAGGACTTTTCCAATGCAACTTTCTTAGTATGAACTTCTTGGATGTTGAGAGATTTTACAGTACTTGTAGGTATCATGGGAATGAACCCAGTTATATAAGTAAGGGGGGAACACAAAAGCTATACTTGGATATTGTGAAACATCCCAATACCTTGATGTACCATCAGGATAATCTCTAAAATTACAGAAAGAATGTCAGGATGCCCTTTTTACAAGGGTATGTAATGATAGAACTAGGGGGAAACTGAAAGAGGATCAGGAATGGATGCCCCATTCCCAGATGTGTTCAAGGCAAGGTTAGATGGGGCTTTGAGCAACCTGGTCCAATGGAAGGTGTCCCTGGCTTGGCAGGGGGCTGGAACTAGATGCAGTCCCTTTCATCCCAAACCATTCTGTGATTCTATGATATTAGGAAGTGTAATCAATGACATCCTTTCAAACCTCATGCACATGCTCAAACTAATACACAAACCTGCATCATCTTTCTCTTTTTCATATTCTTCACAGGAAGAATTTGTTAATAAGAGCTTTGTCTGCTGCCTACATTTAATGCTAATATATTGGAACATCCTTTCCTTCTAAATACAAATGATACTTTGAGACAATACAGGTTAAATGAATCTCGTGGTTTTTTTCTTTGATTATATCTGAATAGAAAAATGAACAATATTTAATCATTTTTGGATCATCACTAGATCATCAAAATAGTGTTTTATATAAATTCACAGAATATGTTCAGAGTTCACACATTCTTGTTAAGAATACGGAGGAAACTTCAATGGCTGTCAATTACTGTGTCTGCTCCAGCTATAGAGCAGTACAGACAGACAATGAACTAGGACACGAGTAGGGCATATCTGCCCCCAAAACTGCAGAAAYAAGCAGAAAATCTCAAGAGGTTGGTTTATCTAGCCTGCAGCTGTATTAACTCACAAAAGAAATTAACTGGGCAATTGTATGAACAAATCTAAGCTACCCTTAGGCTGTCCTTCTAAGGTCTAATTTTGAGATAGAGTTATTGCCCATGACCCAGAGAAAAGGCACAGCTTGTAGTGGTCATTTCTTATGAATAGTTCTCAGGACAGTTCATTATCCTCAACTTCAAAGTTACTTTTGGAAAAAAACCCCCAGCACTGTGATTCTGTGGCGTTACAGAGTCACTGGGCTCCACTAAGAGCACCAAGCCAGCTTTGCCATCGGCTCCTTCTGCTCACCATGGCACAGGTCATGCATGTGTATAGCAGCACAGTGAACAATTATTCTTGAGTTTAAATGGGTTTTAACTGAGATCTACAACAACCACTACATAGAAACAATTAACAACTTTCTATTCTGAGTCACTAAGAGGTGTTAGTAATGGTAGAGAGGAATGACCAGCATTTTAGTTTTTCTAATACCTCTTTGTATATCAGTCCTTCCAGTAGCTTTATTATGTTTATTGCTATTCTCAGAACTCTCTTAAATTTGTCTACAATAATCTCTACAGCTGGCTGGCCAGGACCAAAGGGTATAATCTAATCCATCTAGAAATGTACTTTGAATTTTAATCAGACACTACAGCACAAAGTTAACACAACACACATTCTGGAGCACTGTATTTGAGCACTTCACATGATATAAATATGATAACAAAAATATATTTATTTTTGTTATATCAGTTTATCCTAAACTGATATAAATTGGCAATTTAAAGCAGTTTAAGATAAAGCCTGATAACTGAAAACGGACTTAGGCCATATATCAGTACGTGAAAATAAGGTTGTTTTTCAGATTCCTAAAAGAAAATGTCTGTTTATACAAACTTGACTATAGGAGCAACAGCCTTTTTGCACAGCCCAGTAACAAACATACTGGGCATTGGTGTACTTCATGCTTCTGTGGGCTAACTGAAAAAAAAAAAAAGGAAGAAAGAAAAAGACATTCATAGAGTTTAAGGGTTGTGAATACCCTAATAGAGGGGTATTCAGAGAGGGAAGTAATTGTATCACTACTCCTTGAGCACTTGAAAGGTCATAGGACAGAAAAGGTCATTTTGTTGTAACTGGCTGGAAAACTGCTTTTATCTTGAAAAAGGGGATTAACCACTTCCCTCTACTGGTTCAAGAGGGCAAAGAATAAAAAACATGATTAGAATATGCTGCAACAGTTATATTGAAAAGAGGCAAATGTAATATTTTTACCAGGTGGTAATTCCTTTGCTCTGCGAATGGTTCCTTTACTATAAAATCAGTGGGATATTTCACATAATTGTGACAGAAAAATTTGGTCAAATATGGGCTGAACTTCCAGTGACCCTGGATAAGTATTTATCCCAGACACCAAGAATTTTTCATATTTTTACCTGTAATTACATCTCTGAAAAGAGAGATGAACAATATTACCATATTTAGAAAGATGATGTGTGTTATCATGTTTTGTAAATTATCTCATTGGAAGAAGCAGAACTATTTATCAACAAAGTAAAATTCAGTATGCGCAAGATTGCCAAAATCTGCAAAATGGCTTTTTAGAGACTGCTCTGGAGACATGCAGCCCTTTGAGGTCACCTGAAATSACCCTCATACGATATGCTCAAGCATTATTTTCTGCCTATAACCCCCCCCCCTCTAAAAAGCAGTTTAATAGCACCCATTGAATTATATCACCTGAACATCTCTAGCGTAATTTGGGAGAGGCAGGAAGCTGAGTTCTGTACCACCCACAAGAAGCTGAGCAGACTCACATCAATAAGGCCTCAATTTTACAGAGAAAAAAAACCTAAACACCACCATGAACAACAAAAAAACCCCAAAGCAATATGAGATAATCTGAGTTTTGCATCTTCTAAAAATAATGGTGCTCAGAATCTTGGGTCCTGGCAAAGTTTGCTTTCAGCTATGTCTGAATATAGCTTTTCTTTCTGGTCAGGGATCAGATCTCTCTGCTCAGATGCCAGACAGGTTATGATTAATCGTCACCTACTAGTAAAAGTAATTGGCAGGATATCTTCAGGAAATTCTTGGGATGGATGATGCTGTTTGATTTTTGCAGATGTTGTTGTCACTCCAGCCAAAAGGTCTTTGTGTTTTCAAATATGTAATACCATCTGGATGGAAATCATCTTAATTGTCATTACAGGCAAAACAAGTTGGTGATTTCGCTTCCTTTTTAAATCTTTTTTCAAGATACAAAACAACATGGTATTTTTAGAAGTAGGAAAGTGAACTAGTTTTGCGTATCAAGATAATTCACAGAGATAAACACAGATGAGTGTGAAAATTGACTTTTATTGCTGTTGAAAAACAGGAAGATAATAATGTATGGCAGTGGCACATAGAAGAGAAAGAAATTCTACAAAAATATGTAATACTCTCKAGGCACTGAAGTGCAATGAAAAAAAATCCAGAGGTTAATACTTCTTCTCTATTGAATTTTTTTTTTCTTCTAACAATGCAAAATGGCTACATTAGTCACTGCCTTCCATTTTAAGGAGCCCCTAAAACTGATCTGTGCATAGAAACTTGGATTTTTCTTATCATCAGCAAAGCAATACTCCAGTGAAGAAATCAAATAGATGAATCACCTTGAACCCTTTTTTCCCTTTATAGTTTTTATTTGCAATATATTGGAATCATGTGAGTAAGCAAACTATTTTAATGTGAAATGAAAGCAACCTCCTGGAAATACCGACAACCTCTTTCTAGAATAGATGTTGTTTTTATATAACCAAGGTGGGTCTACTCAGAAAAATAGCTCACCAATACATCAAGTTATCTTTTCTGGCAGAGAGAAGACTGGAAAYAAGTCAAAGACACTAATTAGGAAAGCTAATCAAATAGGACAAAAGTTCACTTGGTACTTCAAACAATTTCTGAAACAGAAAGACAAGGACTATTTTTGATAAGGCAATACTGGATATTTTTTAGACGTGAAAACTAAATATTCCCTTATTAAATTGTGGACTGATGAAGATGAGTCAGATCTTTTTCTTCTGTCATTTTTTAAAGTTTTATAATAAAATCCTAATTCCATTCCCAAGAATGGATCAACTGGTGCTACTCACTACTATGTCAATGTACTAAAAGTATATCTACCCTGTTCCTGTGTAAAAGTAGCATATTGTCAGACCACGATGGCAAATATATCAAAATAATGTCATTTTACCTTCTGCTGTAGACGGCCAAAATATTTCTCTATGGCCTGAGAACCACAGTAGCTCAACAAGTACTGAATTTTAAACTGTAGCTATGGTTGCCATATTTTATTTAGTCCAGATAAGAATAACTACATTAATGGGAACATTTCACCTGTCTTTGTACTGTTAGCAATTATAGTTCATGGCCCTGTTGGGTACACAATCTTTCCATGGACTGAATAAGTCCTCAGCAAACATCTTTATGTTATTAACAGCTGGCTTGATAAATCTTAAAAATCTAAYGGTCTCCTGCAAGCTAAGATTAAGTTCAATTGCAAGCCTTTCATGGATTTATACTTTATTAGCCTTTTCCAATAATTGATCTTTAACATAATTAATATGTACCTGCCAGAAGGAAGAAAGCACTATTTGTTCAGTAGGAGTTTTATTTGGCTTTAAGCCAGGCTGACAGAAGCATTTAAAACTGTATCTTTGACCTGGTGTTTGCCAACCCAATTTTTGTTCAACTAAAGAAACAAACTGTGAGCAACACACACAGATTTTTCCCATAAATCCTCATTTATTCTGTCTAGAAAGAGTTTTGTGCCTTGAAAGCACTGGAAAACAAGGTTTGCTAGTCAATCTTCGTTTCTGTCTAGAAACAGTTTTGTGCCTTGAAAGCACTGGAAAACAAGGTTTGCTAGTCACTTTACTGTCTGTATGTTCCTGGATGACAGCAGACCTTAGTGAAAAAGGCTATTGCAGTGGAGGGAAAAACATCTGAAGATTTCTGGACGGAAAGGCAACAGGATGGATAGCTATACACACACACCTCTGATGAGTAAAGAGGTTCATTAGATCAGGCTGTAAGAAAACCACAAAGTTATTGGCAAGAAAAAAACAAAATAGCTACAGCATGGCAAGACTTGTGTATGGAGAAAGGGCTGAATAATTTAGGAGTGGTTAGTCAGAAGACAAATATGAGATGGCAGATAGAGGTATGCAAACTAGTGGAAGATAAGAAGGTCTGTTGGATGCCTCCTATTCACTCTTCCTTATAAAAGTGAGATCAAAAGACAATTTAAATCTGATAAAAAAATACAACATGCAATTGACTTGTAAAGCTCATTTCTATGAGATATAAAGGAATAACCAGGGAAAATTAAAGATGAGTTTGGATGTTTTCTCCTGAATTGCTGGAATTAGATTTTTCAGGGGGATCCAAATTCCTGTGTGAGTCAGCCATGATTACTCAATGTGTGACTGGCTATTTTGGGCCACAGGTATTAACACCTTCATTAGGGGTATCTGGCAGTAGTCAGCAAGAAGAAAGACACGAACTAGGACTCCTACATGAACCAGCTCAGCAGGGAAGCATTGCTATGTCTGTGCTGAGTCCTTGCAGCCACAAAGGGAGGAATCTATAGGAGCCTGCACTTCCATGGCCTTTTCACCTTACTCTAAAATCTTAGGGAGGGGCAGGCAGGTAGGGTGTCTGGAAGTATCCATCTAACACATTCCCAGTTTGTGGATAAAGTGAAGGAGATATGGTGGCATGGGAGTGGAAAGGCCAAAAAAATGTGGGAACAGAAAAATCCATGGTGTGTAGGTGAAAGTGGATGGGCGGAAACTGACAAATAAAGATGCTGAAATGAGCAAGGAGAGAAAAACATGTCTCTGAGGAGAAGAAAAGCCTGTTTGTAGGTGGAAAGAGACAGTATTAAAAATCTACTCTCAAATTCACAGGGTGGTGGAGAAACAGAAGGTATCCAGTATCTAGCTGAGTTACCTAATGCAGATGTTGAAGGCAGGAACATGGGTTGTTCAACAACTCTTTCAGTGTTGGCTGAAAGAGTTCCTACATTCAGTTTTCTGAGCTGCCCGTCAGAGGCACCAACCTGTCCTGTCTGCCTAAAAGCAGAACTTGCATTTCTAACCTACACAGCTATTTTGGGTGTCTGCACAGTCGGTGTTAGTGCCTCCTGGGACTCCTTTGTTTCTGTAAATACAGTTTATTCAGATGATATACACAACCAGACATTTCCAGCCACTCTTTACTCTCAGCTGCTATCCACCTGCAATTTGTGTGTGAGTAGCCTAAGAGGGTACACAGCAAGAAAATTTGTATGGTTTGGAGAACACTAATGTGGAGTATCTTGCACAGCCACCCTTGAGGCTTCCTGGTGTGGGAGATAAGAAAGAAATAGAAGCTCTGATCAGTGCTTGTCAGAGAGGAAAACCCCCATAATCTGGTATCACTCTCACAAACCCAACAAGAGCAATCCCAAAATGAGGTCTTTAATACAGTAGATTATGTCATTCTGTGTGACAACCTCTCCACTCTGCCTTGTGACATTTTCATCTGAAATGAAGCAGTCTCCACCATGGGGGTCTCATGAATAGACTGGCCTGGCAAAGGGGAGCCCCAGGACCAGAAGAGCTCTGCCTTTACCTTGGCTGCTGCCCAGATGGTCACATATATGCATTGGGGCACCAGTATCACACAATACGAGGGTGAAAGCAAGTGGCTTCATTTACACCATTTAGGAGCTTTCATAGGTTGATGTAAAATGGATCCAATGGTCACCTTCCTTAGATCTGTTATTGACAGCAATATCACCTATCACCAACGGACAAAGTTCAATTTTGAGGGCTATCAGCACAGGCTTAAAGGTAAAAAATGTAATTTTTCTTTAATGGGAGACAACAGGTTGTGGGCACCTGGTACTTAAGTGCTAAGGATGGGAAGAAATTAAAATGTGCAGAACATGCCCAATTTGCCATCTAGAAATATGCAAATATTTCTACTTAGCCATATTAAACTTGAGATATAAATATTGTAACTTTGTTACACAGTGTAACAATATTGTTACATTGTCAAATCCTTCCTAATTGTTGTATTTAACATAGCAAGTGTAAAAAGGAGGCATTAAAAACCTCTATTTTCTCTCTTGTACACAAGTCTTTTCCTAATGTAGCAGTTGGAGTGTAACCATTTGAGGCGTGATCATAAAAACAGAGATTTCCTGCAACTCCCACTGGACTGCTATGCCCATCAGTCACTTCAGCAGTGCTGGTGGCAACACACAGTTCTCTGAAGGGATGTGAAAGAATGGAAACATCTGTGGAAGCTGCATTTCTTCAAGCTTTGTGATCACTAATATAGCAAGGCCAGTGGCAAGGCTGGATGAAGACACCTGGCAATCAATTTGATTATATTGGGTGTAACAGTGGGTAAAGCTTCTGTTTTAAACTGTCAGCATCGACAGTTAAGAAATTAAAGCTGAGTAGATACCAGAAAACTGCATGTGAAGAAACAAACACTATCTCTAAAGTAACTGAAAATGGCTATGTTTCTAAACAACGGTACTGTCAAGCAAAATGAAACTACTGTTTTTAGCCAACTGCATCAACAACCCTTTTCCTGGAGACCTCACTCACACAGAGGTGACCCGAACAGAAATAAACTACTCTTCAGCAAAGAGAGCAATAAAATCACAACATTCAGCAGTCACAAGAGTAATAACTATTAACTAAAAGAAGCAAAGAGATAGAAATCAGTGTGTTGCCTGCTTGTATGCTGCAGGGTGAAAGAAAAAGGAACTGTTATCTGTGCAAAAGAATTAGTGAAAGCGTACTTATTACAGGTAATCATGAATGAGGTAGTTTCCCATAATACAATATCTAGAGGTGTCTGGAGACTGGACATTAGGAGGCATTTATTTACAGAGAGGGTGGTGAAACGTGGGAACAGGCTTCCTAGAGTGGTGGTCAATGCCCCATGACTGTCAGTGTTTAAGAGGCTTTTGGACAATGTCCTTAAAAGCATGTTTGACTTTTGGTCAGCCTTGAACTAGTCAGGTAATTGGACTAGATGATCACTGTAGGTCACTTCCAACTGAAATATCCTTTCCTTTCCTTTCCTTTCCTTTCCTTTCCTTTCCTTTCCTTTCCTTTCCTTTCCTTTCCTTTCCTTTCCTTTCCTTTCCTTTCCTTTCCTT